>BSBK01000911.1:0-1322353 GCA_027943335.1 Chamaecyparis obtusa | reverse complement strand
ATACATATATACATATATATATATATATATATATATATGTATATATGTATATATATATGTATATATGTATATATACATATATATATACATATATACATATATATATATATATATATATATATATACTATACATATACATATACATATACATATACATACATACATACATACATACATACATACATACATACATATATATATATATATATATATATATATATATATATATATATATATATATATATATATATATATATATATATATATATAAAATATTAAACATATAATTAATTATTTTTATATTATATTTATTTAATAATCTAAGAATAATAGATATTATTTAAAATTTACTAAATATATTTGATTATTTAAATTATTTTTATAAATAAAATAAATATAAAAATTAAATTTAAATAATAAAATATACATAAAAATCTAAATTTAAATTGTGAAATAAAAAACTTTTAAGTTGTTAGTTAAACATGGCCAATCAAAATATAGAAAAATAATTTCTAAAACATGTTTTGTTAAAAAAATTGCATATATACTTTAATGAATTTAAATACTTTTTAGAATAGGAAAAATATATGACATCTAATTGGTTGAAATTGATTAGTTAGTTAATTTTTGTTGATGTTATGTATTTCTTAAAGTTAGACAATTGTAAGCATATAGATAAATTTCTAATTTTCTTCTATGCAAAACTCCTAGTTATTAATGATTGTTTAAATTATTTAATTAAATCTTTTTTTTTAATGTAAATAATATAAATATTATTATTTATACTATATTTTTTTCTATGAAATATAATATAAGCACATTAGAAAAAGCAATAATTGTTTACAAGATCAGCACATTGAACTAACAGATACATCACATCTATCTCAGCCATAAACCAATTTATACAAGAAAAAATAGGGAAGAGTTCATAGAGTTAGCAAAATCTACAACTAAAAGATATGCATCATTGAAACTACTAAACTTTTGCAAGAGATATCATCTATACTGGATTTCTCTATTTGGAGAACAACTATTTCCAATCTCTTCAATCCATATTGTCCACCCTTACAAGCCTTCCATCCAACTATGCATTTTACCCCATTCGTTGGGGTCTAGGTAAGGGTGCATAACTAGCTTTGCTATTGGAATCTGTGTATCATGCTCTTGTGCCTCTCTCTCCCTCTGCTCATCAAGATCTCATATGAAATTAACTGAACCAATTTTAAACATTGTTCTTTCTTGTGTCGGTTTGGTCCCTGTGAATCCATGTGAACATTCTAGTTGTTCCATCGTGAAGCAATCTCTTGAACTTCATCCTTCCATGTCTCATGGTCACCATAACTTGCCATAATACCATGGGTTATGAGTCTTGGTAAGTGCCCTATCTCTACCACCAAACACATCATCATTCCTATATTTTCAAATTAGCCATAGTATTTCAATAGAAAGAATAAACCAAAAAATATTGACATCTTTCTTGAGGCTTGACATAAAACCAACTACAATCTCACAAATACTAATATTATAATTGACAAATTTACCAAAGATACTCTAGATTTCCTTTGTAAATAAGCATTCAAAAAAATATGATTCATGGTCTTAGGAAATTTGGATCAAGTGCATATGTTGGGTCCCCATTAGGCTTATTGATAGTCAATTTATGCATAATAAGTTGCTATAGAAAACATTTCTTCTTAAGTTCAACATGCCTATTCCAGAGGTTTTCAAAGACTTTCTACCAAAAAGATGCACTATGATTAATATTCCAATAGTCATTTAAATAGGTAAAGATATCATCATTATAGGTGAGACAACTATAAATGATTTTAGTTTTGACATAAGGGAGAAAGGATCCATAAAGCCATCTAGATAGAGTTTATTTGTCATTAATGATATCACATGATTTGGAAAGGGAGAGGGAGGTGCAAATCTCCCTAAGCATAGTATAGGACCTCCATTGTGACTGAGACATCAAATTTTAAACAAATTTTATTCCAAGTCAAAAGGTGCCTCTCTTTCATGATATTTATTAACCTTTGGATACTCTTTGAGGCTCAACTTTTGGTCGATCACCCTTGTAGCAATGCCAAGGGCTTATTATTATGCTTCAAATTCCATCAAAAAAATCTCTCGCCACATATCTTATTTCTCTCATTTGTAATCTCATTGTGAGTAATTAAGTGCCTCACACTATCCCAAGCTCTCCAAATAGATCTGAAAATTACCGATCTTGCTAGTTTGATAGAGAAATGTCCAACAATAATTTTTTAGTTTTTTTGGTAAAAGGCCTAAGCCAAGATTTTATTAATCAGATTTCAAATGATACAAAAGACCCTGCTCAGTGCAGGCACTGGTAGGAAATAGCGAGGCTGAGAAAACCTTTAGCCTTGCCTGGGACCGTAGTTTGGTTTCTGTTACATGATATTCAAAGAGGGCATACCCTCGAAGTACAAATTTTTATTGATATACATAAAACCAACTCTCTTAGATGCTACTCCATATTCTTAAATGGAAGAGATAGCATTTTCTATAGATGGTAGAGAGCCTTCTTTGATTCTGGCATTTCCTTCTTTAACAAGGCTTATCTTGTGAAGCCATACATGAATGTGTTTGTAGAGAGCAGAGTAACTAGAATGAAGGCTTATAGCTCAAGAGAAATTATGCCTTTGCAAATGTGCCTTTCTTGATTAATGTTCCTCCTTAACCTGTAAAAACTTAAAATCTGGCTAAGATCCCTGTTAGTATATCCAAAATCAATATTTATAGCTTATCGCTAGTTCTAAAAATATCTGAAGTTAAAGTAAATATCTTACCATTACCCTTTCTTAGGATGGCTCAATGTGAGTAGATTTTTCTATGTCTACTCCAAACCTATAGAAGTATGCTATCAACCTTGCCTAGAAGTGGGTTAGTTCCTAGGATAACCATATCTAACTACTTTACATGGTTGATAAACTTGATACTGAAATCTGATCCTAGAAAACAAATTTTACCTATGGGTCATTTTTATATGTTGTAGAAGGAAAATTAAAAACCTTCTTATTCAACCCCAGCATGGTAATTTGAGCATCATTCTGTATTGGTTATAAATTTTCTTCTGAGGATTAAGCCATGAGATTTTAAAATTTAATTAAACCAATATCATTTGAGCAACTTGAGATTCTAGAAAGATTATAACCGATCACCTTACTATTTTAAAGATTTAGTACATTTTCCCATAAATAAAACCTCAAATCCGAATTACCAAGGAGAATAAGGGCATACAAAATAATCTCTGATTAACTCCTTAAGAGTAGAATTGAGGCCCACATAACAAGAATAAAACATGATCTACCAAAAAGCATGAGAAAGAACCAGATAGTAACTGAAATCTTCTAATTGTGCCTTTCTTACCAAATCCTTTATCCGAGACCCCACTAATACTATCCTATTAGGGGACCTTATTATAGATGTGTACTAGATAAGGGGAGAAGAAAAGTATCAACATAAGGGTTCTTTTTTGGAGGAACTGTTGGCTAAACCATAGATTTAACCATTAAATAGCCTATAAAAATCATTTTACATCAGTCAGCTTGATTGCTTCTATATTCCTGTAATATTAAACCAGCATGTTTGCTTTAGGATAAGAGAGCTTACATTTTGGAGTCCTGATCTTGGAAGTAAATTTGAAATAATTATTTCTCAATAAATTTCAAAGCTTCCATACCCAGTAAGCAATTTTATCATAAATCTAGAGTCGTAAACAATACTATTTCCTAGCTGCTTTTGATTAGATGTTATCTAGCATACAAAAGATCATGCAACCTAGGATCTACTAAGTAAAATGTAAAAATTGTAAATCGAAAAATCCTTTAGAGAACATATGTTTACTTTTGATTGTATAAATGCACATAAAATCTACCTTTCTTATGTTCCTATAGAACTTAATGTTATCATTTCCTTCATACACATACACAATCTTATCCAAGTTAACATTGCATTCTAAGTTGTCTTTATACCAAAAACAAAAAACGTATTCAGTCGAAAGTTTGTGCTTGTTAGTTTGACACCTTAATATTTTAACCTAGATTAAAACTAACTTAAAACCTATTCATCCCTCATTTCTTCCTTATTGGGGTGTGGAACACTAGTTCTTCTTCATCCTCAAAGTGGTCCTCTATTCCTTGCTCATAGTTCCTCTTACCTTTGACTGCCTTGAAACCCTTAGTCAATTTTTTAACTATTGCAAGTGGGAAAAGCTGAATGTCATATAATGACATGGTTCCAAAGTCCGATTACACTTCAAAGCCTTCCACTATCAAATATTTTTTAACCCATTTAACATCTTCACATGGTTTAACCTTCAACCATTTTAGAAGAAAATCAACATTGCACTTAACAATATCTATCCTTTCGTTAAATGTCTTTTTGTCTTTGAAGACCGTAATTGGTCTTCAAGCACAATGAATCTTATAGGTCAAGGAGCCCATAGGATTCGCCATATAATCCTCTGGAAAAGGAATCATAAGGTCAGAATTAACACTAGTAATAGCTAATAGAAGCCCACTAGAATGCTTATCCTCAAATAATTCCAAACATGCAGAAATTACCTCTCCCTTAGGGATTTTGACCGTGAGAAGGATAGTTGCAAAGGTGCCTACAATATCATAGTTAACCCTATAGATGAATTCATGATTAAAAATTTCCTCACCTATTATCTTTTCAACTGCCCTCCGTCCCAAGTCGTATGTTTGCAGTATTTTATCCCATCTCTCTGCTTTGATTACTCCCCTAAAAGCATTCAGCCTATTTTTTGTGAGGGAAATGAGCTTGATATTAGACTCCATTGCAGTTTACAAATGATTTTTTCGAGGGAAAGTGTCTATTTATTACCCACTATTGATTGATGGATAGGTCATGTATGCTATTGTGACGGCACCAATTTATGACATCTGACCTATTGTAATTAATAAATTGGTTGTACCTGTCAGGATGATTTTATCGAAATGAGGCTAAGATTTCACAATCTACTTAACTGTATGCGGATTTGAAATTTATTCCAAAGTTTCTTGTTTTATTTAAAGAAACAGATTTGGTAGATTTCTTATAAAACTAAAAAATAAAAATAATAAGCGAAAATTTACATAATACTCATAAAATAAAACCTTTCTTCGAATTAATCTGAGAATTAAAAACTTTTTTCTTAAGGCTTAGAAATATCTTTAGGACATATCTGAAGAGCATGAGGACACCGAAGAGCTTTTTTCCTCCTGAGCCAACTTTATCCCTATACCATCTTCCATAATAAAGTCATTCATCCAATTCATATCAGAAGGAGATCACAAATGGGTAAAAAATAGCAAGAAATCCAGGTTCCTTCTGATTGAAGGGGTTTCTTCTACATATCTATCCCAGTCCTCAATTTCAAGTATATGAAAAGGTGGAAACAAAGTTATGGTTGACGACTCTGCTATTGTAGTCTTTAGGCTTGGGAATAGATAAATCAATACGAATACTTTTTATTACTTTGTCTAGATCCACCAAATATTTCTTTTTAAAAATTCTCCTGCAAAGGCTTCCAATAGTCTTTATATCTGAATCCACTTGTAGGGCTGAAGCTATGAACATTGCTGGAATATCAGAGTTAACGCGATACCTATTGGTATTTTCCTTAAACTCATTACCTAAGATAACAGATACTGCTCTTACCACAATGTTAAATTTGATCAGTATTATCTTCTTAATTCTGCTAGAGGAAATTTCTTTGTTGAAAGCAACTTGTTTATGTAGGCTCCTTAGCTTGATTGGAGTTGCCATTTCTTGAGGAGATGTTTTGATGGAAACATGATAAGTAAACTTGATCCTGTGCCTAGATTATAAAGGTTTCTAAAAAACACTTAAAGAAAGTGAATATGAATCGACAATGATTTCTACGGAAACCAGGCTACCAGTTTTTCCTTATTAATTCCCTTATTCTGACTATCCTCCAGGAATAAAGATTTTTAAATATAAATGTGAGTTTATATCTAAGTTTATATATATATATATATATATGAGTTTATATTTAAATAAATAGGAAGAAATGAGGAAGAAATAGATACTAATAATCTACATGAATATTTCTTTGTGTATGCGTGTATATGTAAGCATATATATATATATCTGAATATCAAAGTTTGAGTTTAACGAAATTAATGCTAAGACACTTAATACTAGATAAATATATGGATATCGGTTGACTTTATATATATATGAATGTCTGTTAACTCCAATTATAGACCAGAGACAAAAAAAACCTTATTTCTATAATATGCCTATTAGAACCCTTGTCCAGGACTACAGTTCCTAAACTTGTGTACAAACTGAAACTTTATAGTGCTTATAATCAGAAGATTAATTCATACTCTAATCCCTTATACTACTACTCATTTTATATACTTATCCTCAGTCTTTCCTAATCACACTGCAACTCCAAGATTCACCATAATTGCGCAGTATGATGATTTCCTCCTCTTCGACGACTTGATTATTTCTAGAACATCTTCTCACTAGAGGGGCTACAATCCTTATCTTGTTGATTTCTTCTCCATCCACTTCTGTTGGAATTTCAAAGCCTTCCTCTCTCTAATATTTCAAGACCCAATCTAGTTCCACCTTCTCTTTAAGCACTGAGGTTATCAGAAAGTCTACATTTCACCTCATCTCTTGCTAGTGTTTGTAAAATTTCCCCTTATCTTTGAAGAATATGATAGGCTTCCTTTGGTATTTTGGAATATTTGGTAGGCTAGCCAGAGCTGTTCTCATGTAGATTTCTAGGAAGGGGATTGACATATGCTTGTCAATGCCCATAACTGCCTTTTCTAGACCTTCCAAGAGGACATCTTTAAAAATCACTCTGGTTGATTCTATGATTTTGACTTTGGCTATTCTATTGCACGCATCTAGTGCAATAAAAAGCCCTACAATGTTGTTGTTGACACGGAAAGTAAATTCATTGTTAAAGAAATCTTCCCCCAGTCCCTTTTCTAGGGCTTTGCGAACTGAATCTGAAATGGGGTTGAGGATACCATTCCATATTTCTGGCTTGATGCTACCCCTAAAGGCCATCTTCCTGTTCTCCTCCCTATGAAAGGTTAAAATTCTCGACTCCATCTTTTATCCTGGTAGATTGCTCTAGATGTTCTCAAAATTAGGCTTCTTAATTGGCATTTATCCTTATTCTTACATGTTGGGAGGTTACATCTTACTTGAGATCGAGCGTGATCTATCATCCTAGCCACTTGTTAAGTATTTATGAGCTTTGGTACTGTATTGCTAGCTATGTCTAAGACTTGTCTAGATGTACACCTTATATAGTTTTCTGGAATCTCGGGAAGGAGAGGGGCGCCGAGATTATTAAAATTACTCTTGCTTTTTCTTGGCCAGATAATATGTTATTTTTCTAAGTTTTATGACTATATGGTGCTTTTTGTTGAGAGGGGTACCTCTAAAATTTAGTGTTACTATTTTCCGAGGGAGCTTAAAATGACACTTATTAAATGGTTAGCTTTTAACAAAATGTTGTATATTAACTACTGCTTAGTAAGTAACTGAGGTTTGAGCCACAGAGGGGATTCCAAATCTAACCTTCTATAGACTGAGAGGAGCAATCATCATTGATCCTTTGCTTAGATATAATTAAAAGGATAAGCATATAGGTGCTTGTAACTAACTTAAATTGCTAAATAGACTTTAATGCTTTGATGAGTTTTAAAAATTTGAGCGTAGAGCCTTTAATCTATTTATGCGAGTTAAAAGTGTTAGACTATATGTGATTACCTATATATCAATATTGCTTAGAGGATTGTAATTATAAATATATATTTGAATGTATTCTTAAATATATACTTTCCTATAAGAGTCTATTTGTTAAAATTAAACTATAAACATGCCCTTATGGATTGTAGTCTTTAAAAAGGCATCTTAGAATTGTGGGACAATTTATATATTGTGAACATATCTATTTAGATTTTGGTCCTCTATAATTTTACATCCGTTTGTATCTGAGAAAGATTCTTTATTGAGGATGGTTCTTAGGTTATAATAAGGATACTAAGAATCACCTATAATTGTGGGGTGCTCCTAGATGTTGCTATTGTAGTAAGATGCCATCAACTCCTTTGTTTGCAAGTTCATCGACTTTCTTATTTCCTTCTCGGTAAATATGGTTGAAGATGACCTTTTTGAAAGATTTACACAGATCTAAGGCTTGGGAGAGGAGAGAATTTAGTTTCCAGTTTGGAGTTGTGCCTCTTCTTAGAGCATTAATCACAATAGCTGAGTCCCCTTCAATTTCCAGTTGTTGTATACCTAAGGATATGCTTTTTCTGAGACCCTTGACTAAAGCTAAAAATTCTGCCCAATTATTAGTTTCAAATCCTATGAGTGTTGTCAAATTTGCAATTTCTAACCCCTCTTGGTTATGAATGCAGCAAGCTATACCTACTACACCTGGATTATCTCTAGAAGCCCCATCTAAATTAAGTTTAAACCATCCTTCCTTTGGAGGGCGCCATGTACAATTTTTCCTCTTTGACATTGTTTCTTGATCTCCTGATCCTATAAAGGGTGGGAGGGAAAGTCCATTCCAGACCTTTCTCATTTTTTCGTCCCAATGGCTCATTTGCAGGTTTGATTTTTGAATTCTGGACATTTTACTATTAATGTTTTCTTTAAAGGCTGCTTCCATCTTATTACATAATTGTTTCCAATCCATTCTTTCTTCTTTGAAGATTCTTCTATTTCTCTCCTTCCAAATTTCCCAAATTATTATTGATGGGGTAGAAGTCCACAGGTTGGCATATATACTATCCCTCTTTATGATTGGCCAGGCTTGAAGCATCTCTAGAAGAGTAAAAGGAGAGGCAGATGACCATCCCAAGTTACTAGAGAGCCATTTCTGGCATTGATTCGAGAAAGGGCAGTTGACAAATAAATGATCGGTGTCTTCTTCACTGTTCTCGCAAAGAGGGCATCTATTTGGGCCTGAAAAAACCCATCTTTTTAAATCTATCTGCAGTAAGGAGTTTGTAATTTAGGGCCAGCCAAGTGCAAAATCCCGCTTTGGGTAAGCAGTCCTTGTTCCAACATAGGTTGATTGGAATCTTGGTCTTTGTTCTCTTGGATTTCTTACTAATAAGATTATAACCATCTCTTGTGTTATATTCTCCATTTTTGGGACCATCCCATACTAAAGTGTCCTTGGAGTTATTTAGATAGATCTTCCTTTTATTGAGTTTTTCCCTCAGATGCTTCTCCACTAATCTGGGTAAACCTATGTCATTAAAGGACTTCCATTTCCATTCATCACCATTGAAAAATATATAACCTTTAAGGTGGATCCCTACTCTATCTTCTAAAAGGTTTTTAAGGGAAGAGTTGTTAAGAGTTTTGGATAAGGCTACGTATCCTCCCCATGAATCTGTCCAAAAGAGTACTTCTTCACCTATACCTGGATTCCATGTTAGTTTGCTCATAATGATATGCCTACATTCTAACATAAAATTCCATATTCTAGATCCCTTTGGGGGGTTAACTTCTCTGAACATGCTTATAGGGGATCTATCTTTAAGATATTTGTTTATCAAGATTTTAGCCCATTTAGCCTCTGGGTTTCTAAATAAATGCCACACTAGTTTTTCTCCTAGAGCTCTACCTTGATCTTGAAGGTTCTTAAGACCCACACCTCCTTCATCTTTCAATTTACATATATTTTCCCAGGCAATCAAGGGAATTTTCTTTTTTTCCCCACTTCCTTGCCAGAAGAAGGATCTCAAATGTTTGTTTGTTTCTGACAATTTATTCAGGGGGAGCTGCATGCATGATAATTGATAGGTTGCCATGGCCGCCAAGACTAACCTTACCATTATTTCTCTCCCAGCTGAGGATAGCCATTTTCCTATCTAAGAGTTCATTTTTTTTCTATCATTGGATCCCATATGTCTGTGGCTCTATCATCCTTTATTAGTGGGAGGCCTAGGTATCAACAGGGAAGCTTGCCATGCTTAAAATTTAGGATCCTGTAAATATCTTTCTCTAGTTTCTTATCAGTGTTAAAGAATTTTTTTTCTGATTTATCTGGGTTGATTTCTTGGCCTGACGCTTTGGTATAAGATTCCAAGGTTTTTTTAAAGGTGTTAGCCTCTTTTTTCTTGCTTGCTCCATATAGAAGGGTATTGTGCACAAAGTGCTAATGAGTTGTGGGGTCTATGTTTGTTGTAATGGCTATGCCTTTGATTAATCCTTTCTCTCGTTCCTTTGGTATAGCCCTGCCTAAAGCTTCCGCCATAATGATGAATAAAAGGGGGAGATGGGATCTCCATGTCTTAAACCTCTCGATATATTGAAAAAACCTTTTGGAGTTCTATTTACTAATACCGACATTGATGGTGTGTCTATACATTCAAAGATCAGGTTGATCCAACTTTTAAAAAATCCAAAAGCTTCCATGCATTTGCATAGGAACCTCCAATCAACCTTATCATATACTTTCTTAATGTCTAGTTTGATGAGCATACTTGGGGTTTTGTTCATTTTTATCGAGTGAATGGCTTCTTGGGCAATGATGACACCATCAAAAATAGATCTGCCTAGGACAAACCCAGTTTGTTCTTCACTAATGAGAAAGGGAAGGAGTTTTTGAAGCCGGATAGCAAGTGTCTTAGTTAAGAGCTTGTATAGGGTGTTACATAGTGCAATTGGTCGAAAGTCATTGAGGCTATCTGGTTTCTCTATTTTGGGAGTAAGGGCGATAAAGGTGTTGTTTAAATCTTTTAGCATCCTACCTGCATTTCTAATTCCTTCTAATGCTTCTGTTACTTCCTTGCCTATAAAGTGCTAGCATTTCTGAAAGAAGATAGCTGAGAAACCATCTAGGCCTAGGAATTTATCTAGATGCATCTGTATAAGAGAAGAATAAATCTCTTCTATTGTGAATTTTTCTGTTAAAGCTTTGTTTTGAGATTTAGTTATGATTTTCGAAATGTTTTTGATTAATTCCATCTGGTTCTGCAAATTTGAATGTTCCCAATTATTGAGAATGTTGTTAAAGTACCGAACTGATTCCTTGGCAATTTCCCTTGGTTCATTAATTATGTTTCCCCTTTCATCTTTTATATTTGAAATTCTATTGATGTTCCTCCTCTGCTTGGTGCTATTACGAAAGAATTTTGTATACTTATCCCCTGCCTCTAACCATGTTTCTCTTGATTTTTGCTTCCAGTATATTTCTTCTCTTGCCATAATCTCCTCATATTCTGACATTAGAGTCTTCTCTTTTGAGAATAGATCATCATCCATTCCTTTACTGATTACTTGAGAATTTATGTCACTTAGTTCCTTTTCTAGTTTTATTTTTGACTCGAAGATATTGCCGAATTTGTTTGCATTCCACTCTAGAAGTTTCCTTTTTATCCATTTCAGTTTATTTACTACTACGAACATTTTGGATCCAAAATTTTTTGGTTCGGCCCACCATAGTTCAATAAGGTTTAGGATTTTCAGGTCTCTGAGCCATATTTGTTCGAATTTAAAGGGGCTTTTCTTTGGCTTAGTCTCTGCCTGTATGATTAACATTACTGGGTAATGATCTGATCTCGAGACAGGTAGGATTTTGGCCTCTAAAGATTGGTTAGTGTTGGTCAAACTACCTCTAATAAAGAATCTATCCAATTTTTTTGCTATGTTACAGAATCCCCGTCTCCTATTATTCCATGTGAAGGAGTTTTCCATTGTTGGGATTTCTAGTAAGGAGGTGCTTTCTATCCAATTGGCAAAGTCCTTTGCAGCTATGGGTAGTGAGCTCCTACCCCCCTTTTTCCGAAGCTTTTATTATGACATTAAAATCTCCCTTAGAATCCACAATGTGTCTAGCCTTTGATTTAGGAAGGATTCAATCTCCAGCCATACACTTAGTTTATCTTTGTTTTGTATTGGCCCATATATGTTAATAATGTTAAAATTTAAATTATTTCTGAAGTTTTTAACATGTCCACTCATTTAGTATTGTCTAATTTATGTTACTTCAACTGATAGACTTCGAGGATCCCATATTATGGCCAAGCCCCCGATGCTCCTATTGCTGGTGATGCTATGATTTCTCTGATTCCTAGTTTTCTTTTAAAGTTTAATATTTCTGAGTTGGACATTTTTGTTTCCTGAACTAAAATTATTTCTAGATTGTGGGTGTTAATACAACGTTTGATTAAACATTGCTTGTTAGGGGCATTCAAGCCCCTAACATTCCATGTAAGGATATTCATGATCCCGTGGGAAGGATCTTCCCCTTCCCAGCCTGAAGAAGTGACATTATTTTAACTTGCCCTGCAGCCTCGCCCGCTTGTTCTCTCAGTTCCACATTTGGTTTTCTACCTCTTTTTCTAGATCTTTTGGCACAATTAGGGGAGCTTCGACTTTCCGCGCAAAGGGTAATCCCTAAGGAACCTAATTCTTTTCTTTCCTTGTCTTTAAGAACCACTAACATATCACCCACACTCTCATATTTTTTTATTTCTTCCAACATTATCCCTTCAATGAGGAGTTTCCTTTGCAGATCCAATTCTTCTTTGTCATAGACCTCATCTAGGAATTGCCCCATTAATTCCTCTGTAACTGTTTCTCCTAAATAATCCATTATTGTCCTGATTTCTTTCTCTATCTTTCTTTCTTCTGAAAGTAATTCAATGCCGTTATCTTTTTATTCCTGGGGATAACTGCCTAGAAGGCTCTATCCCATTATTTACCAAAGTTTCTTCTATTGTCAGTGTTGCTAAGTTATCTAAGATTAAGCTCCTCCTATTGTTCTTTCCTTCCTGTTCCAGATCTTGTTGTGTTATGGGACTTTCCTTTATCCCTCCTTCTATTGCCTCTGGATTAAAAGATTTTTCTTTCATTTGAGCAATTTGCACCATGGCTAATTCCTCATCCCATATTTTATTAACAATATTGCTCCCTTTGATTTCGTCTTTGTGATTTATATCCTTATTTCTTGCTGGTACTGGAAAAATTTCTAGTTCATTGGTCATTAATTTATCCCCTTTTGATTATTCTGATATTCTATAGTAGCTGGTAGGGTGATTTTTTTTGGAGATTTTGTTTCCCCTATGAATCTTGAGGGAAGAAACTGGGTGATATCTTCCTATTCTGGGAATTTCTGACCTATTGATTTGTACGTTGGTGAATTCGCTTGTTGATTAATCGTGAAACCTCCTCCTACTTCATTCAAATGAATCAAAATATTATTGAGTGTTTCTTTCCGTGGGAGGGTTGGCCTGTCAATTTTCTGGGTTGTATTGACCCGATTGACCATCTCTAATAATATAATAGGGTTTACAAAAAACTTATCTAAACTGCTGTGCACTATGATTTGGGGGAGTGATTTGATCGAGATATCCATTCTGATTATGATTGTCCTCTCCGATTGAGGATATTTTGTGGAGATTGCTTTAACAAAAGAACCTATTTTATCCCCTATCTGTTTAAGAATGGATTTATCAGAACATTCTAGAGGCAAATTGTTAAGTTTTATAGCTCTAGATACTGAAATGCCTTTTAAATTTTTAGGGTTAAAAGATGGACTCCACTTCAAAACTATAAAATTAAACCCTAAGTATTTTGGGCATCTGTTTTCCATAAATTTACTCTTAGTTTCTATGTTGTGATAATAGACAAACAAGAATTCATCCAGGAGGATTGATATACTTAACTGATCTTTGAGATTACTCTTTAGCCAGTCCGCAAATTTTTATGCTAAGATTCCGGAGCCATTCCATCTCAAAAAGACTCCTCTTTGTTCCATCAATTCCTGGGAACGTTCGATGATCCCTGTGTTAACTTTAATCTTTATAGGAGATTCTTGAATTGGTCTGCGATGTGGTGGGGTATAGGGGTTATTCAAAGAATTTGGATTAGAAGAGGGAATGGTTTTGGTTTTGTTTATGGTTTCACGTTTGTGAGGTGGGGTGTAGGTATTGTTCAGGGGATTGAATGATTTGGGAGACTGAGCTACTTTTTCCTTTAGAGTTTCTTTTTCTCGCCGTAGAGTGAGATCAGGTTCAAGATCTGGTTGTTTTTCCAAGTGTGTGAGAGAGTCAAAACTATTGTGAAGAGACAGGGGCTTATCTCCAAATTCGCAGAGTGAGGGAGGATTTCTCAATTTCTTGTGGTTTTTGACCATTTTCCATTCTTCTTTTTCCTTCCCTGAGACTTGTGGCCTTCTAGGGCACGATTGTTTTCCCACCAATCTTCCTCCATTCTGTGCAGAACGAATCTCATCGGTATAATATAAAGATTTGGGAACCCTTTGTGCCTTGGTTGAAGAAGAACTGATTTCTACTTTAGAGTCTATGGCAGGGAGGGTAGGAAAAAAACCAGGCGTGAGCGCATATCTGGTTTTCGAGAAAAAAATGAACTGTCTATCTAGGAAATCCTTTGTGAAGAAAAATCAGCCACCTGCTACTCGAAATTCGCGAAAAGGCAGAACCATTTTTGCTATACATCCAACAATAATATTAATAACATAATTTTTTTAAATTTATATATGAAAAAAAATAAAAAATTAGTTAAAAATATTTTATTTTATTTATATTATTTATTTTAATTTTAAGATAAGATAAGAAAAAAAATGAAAGCTTTGTTACTAAAATATCTTGACACAGAAAACATTCGTTAAAAAATAGATACTGCCATTACAGCTGCGATTTTTTTAATATATGACATGCACACAGATGAAAAGGCGAGTGAAAATCGGTGCGGGGATTTTTAAAAAATAAGAGATTTTCCTCAGCATACGAGTCCGGAAATCCGCCCAAATCGTCCAAAAATGTTTTAGCCAATGAGGTTGACGAAAAATAATTTTGTAAATTTGAAATGTTAAGTCCCTTCGACTTCTTTCCTGGTGGTAATTGGAAATTCATATTTTGTAGGCGAAATTTGAATGCTGATTCGAGTGAGTTGCTGTTTTGGACCCTTTATTGCCACAGCAAGTCGAGAAATTATGTTATATTATGCAATTGATACTGTCTGAGAGGCTCTGTTACATTGTCTCAGCAATACAATTCTCAGCAACAGCGACAGAATACAGTGATGGAAGCTCAGCTCGACATGAATTCTCAGCGACAACAAGAACAAGGGGAAGAACAAGATATCAATGATATTGAATTAGGACGGGTCTTTGATCTAAATGCTTTTGTAAGTTTCTTACAACTTATTGCGTTTATACCTATTCAGTTTTAAAAGGAGCATTTTTATTGCCCTCCTTGGTGATGCATCACCTTTTTTGGAGGCTTTGCTTGAAGCTGATAACTAATGATATTTTTTTATTGAGAATGATACCGTAGTTCCTCATCCAGTGTAACAATGGACATTTTTTTGCCGGTATCCTCTAGGTGGTCCAGGTATAGTTTTCGAGCTTTGGGTTGATGCATGCATTCACTTCTAGGCCTCTTGTATTAGATTACGTTTTCAAAGTCAGGCATATGGCTGTGATGAGCAATCCCTTGGTTCCTTATTCAATATAAGAATTAGTCTTCTTGCTTTTTATCCGTGGGTGTTTGAAGGGTGTTGATTGACATTGCATGTACCCAGTTTTAAAACCAATTTTCGTTGGATGATAGTCTGTTGTAGGACAGACTCATCGGATTTCAAATTTCAAGGCTTTTATTGTATTCAAGTGCATATAATCTACATTGTAAGCAATCATCGATCGTGGACTTTTTACAACCATTACAATTATGTAATGTTTCTGTAATGGTCATTCAGTTAGGATCTTTCCTATTCGTAATTAGTTCTTATTGAGAATATTTGTTTTTTTACTTTCATTTGTGTTTTAGAAACTTTGCATGTTATCTCTATTTAAGCAGCTTCTGTCTCCTTTGTTAAATATTGAATATCGATCAATTATCATTTCAAAAATGCACAAATTTACTTTGTTATGGAGCTAAACAACTCACTCACAAGATTTGGCTCGTTCTATGATACCATTTAACACAAATTGAAACAAGTCAAATGAACAATTGAATAACAATTGCCCAAAGCTACACAACAGAAGTGCAAGAACATGAAAGAACAATGAATAACCAAGGGAAATAACCTCTAGATAATATTTGTAGGCACGTTGTACATCCTGTGGACCTCTCTGATATTGATGAAACCTAATAAATCTATATGCTACCCCACCCATTGACAATATTCAACCTATTTGTAGAGACTGTATGCAGTGCATTTCAACCCTGTTCACAAGCATAATTATGCCTAAGAATCACTTTGTTCTTACTGTCAGCTCCAACTCTTGCCATTTGTACAATCCTCTTTGGCTTTTAAAACTAGTTGGTGATTCTTGGTCTTCCAACGATCTTACACATCACTCTAGCTGTTTGTATGTTTCTCTCTCTCTCTCTCAGCCAACTATATGTTTCATTCTCTATCAGCTGACTGTATTCTTCACTAGTTGGCAATTCTTGGTCTTCTAACGATCTTACACATCACTCTCTCTAGCTGTTTGTATGTTTTTCTCTCTCTCTCTCTCCAGCCAACTATATGTTTCATTCTCTATCAGCTGACTGTATGCTTCAATAGTTGGCGATTCTTGGTCTTCCAACGATCTTACATGTCACTCTCTCTAGCTGTTTGTTCTCTCTCTCTCTCCAACTATATGTTTCATTCTCTATCAGCCAACTGTATGTTGTTTAGGTAAACACTTATGCAAGAGTTCACTTCACCAATCCCACAACAACGAGCCATCACAATAACATCATAGATTACTCAGACTCTCAAACACACATGATCGAGACCACACTCCAAAACTAACAACACAGACTTCAAAACATAACCCAACAAAATAGAACAATTTTTAGATAATGCAAGATTGGTCGATCCCTACCAGGCTCTATTATCAATTTTCTTTTGGTAACCCTTGCTTTATTGTTCTCTTATTAATACACTCACAATACTCACACAAATAACAAAATTATGGTTCTTATTGGTTGGCAGGGTAAATAGAGCAGATCTTGGTTGTCTTTACATGTTCCTATGTTTCTTTTTTCTCATGTGCATAAATATTTGATATCGGCTTTTTTGAAGAATGATATCACAATCTGGTGGTTGATAATGCCTCCCTCATTTCTTATTTTTGCGAGTTCCTGTCATATATTGTCCAGGGAAGCTGAAGTTGCAAATTTGCAGAAAACTAACCATGGTTTCATCCTTACGATAACAGGAACGTAGACTGTTTTGGGCATATGCGAAATCACTTTGAAGGGGAGTACTTATGTGAAAAGCGAGGTATGCTTTTTCTCATGTTTCATTTAAGCATTTGAAGTTTACAACTGGAAGGTATATGCTTTTAGACTAGTGATTCTTCGTAAGTAGTTTGATTTTGGAGCTCTTTTTAATTTGCTTGGTTTTGGACTTTATTATGCTATTATAACTCGATATACTTGGTTAGTTTCTTTGGTAAGGATACTATCCCAGATGTTGCATATAGTACAAAGGTATAGTAGAATTTAAATAGGTTGTCATCTCTTTTAAATTAGGTAAATGTTTTCTTACATGGCAAATGTGAAAGATGTATGCCTTGTTATCACTGTATATAGGTTCTTAATCATTCCAATGATACCTGCAATCATAAGCATGTAAGTAAATCCTTCAGTTATGGATGAAGGCATAAGGTCTGGGCCCTTTGTTCTTATTTTCATGGGTTATGACTTTGCTACAAAGTTAATTTTTACTTTAGTCCTAATCTTACTTTATGAGAACTAATTCAGCCATATTAATGATTTCCAATCTTCTGACTAATACATACAGCTTGTAATGTTTTTGACAAACAACATTACCTTGACAACAAACAATGAATTATGTTTTCCCCATTGCATATCTCTTTCCCATTTTAGTATTTGTCATTTGATTATTTAAAATATATACGCTTAAGTTGTATACAGGTATAGATACCCTTTGTGGATCAGGACTGAACATCGGTCATAAATATTCCCTTGTGAACTAATTACTGATAATATTTGTGCTGAATTTTGTATGAAATTTTTTGTCATACCTTACACCTTGCAAAAGCAATGCTAAATGTAATGTTGTTTGGAATACATTTAAATATGTTCATAACTCTTTGATAATCTTTGTTTATGTTCCATAGATTTCAATTTCCTTAAGGACAAGATGTATGGTTATATAACAAAATTGGTGCATTAGTTCTTAATGGCAGAAAGACCTAGATATCAGTTTGTCACCTATGTGTTTGCTCTGATTTGTAACTAAAAATGCAGCTGAATTTGTGAATTTTTTATAGTTATTTTCATTTGTAGTACCGAATTAGTTTTGAATTCTGTTGGTCGACTTTTTGGAAGGGGAATTGGAGTATGATAATGTTGTTCTCTGATATGCATAATACGCATAGTGTCAATAGTTGTAATAGATCAGCCAATAAATTTTTCTGTAATGGCCTTACGTTAATAAATTAATAATGAGAAATTAAAATTGATTCTGTTTTAGAATTAACCTTCTGTTGTGCAAATTAAACAGGGCCAAAGTTTCAAAAGTATGGCTCTTTTTTACCAATACGAGAACATAATCCTCAAAGACCTAAAGAACAAAATAGTTCTGGGCTAGTGCACAATTACAGTTTCCAAACAACTGTAAGTGAGGATGCTGTGGAGGTACATGCTATATTTTGTTGTCAAAGGGTGTTTCTGAAACTGTTGAAAATAGTGAAAGACTGATGGAAAAGTATTGTGCTATTGTAGTTTTTGTATTTAGTTGGACTAAAAATGATTTTGTATGATGTGGATGTCAGATGGTTAATAATAGAGTGGATAGCCCTCCTGATATGAGTCCCTTATCAATTATTCAAGTAAGAAACTATATTTCAATCTTTATTTACTTTTCATCTAAATATAGTCACATTTTAGATTTTTTTGTAGATTTGCATTGTGTTATTGATTGGTTGTGGTTTAATGGGGGCAGTTTATGACATCCTATGAAGTGCCTGGTGGTTCTCTCCTTTCACCTCTAACAAATATATTAATGGACGGACAAGGAAAGGGAATTAGTGCCTGTCCATCAAAAAGTGGAAATTTGGAAATTGCTGCTGCTCAACATCCTTGTATGCCATCTAAGACAGTAAAGGGGTTGATGCTAGGAGGGCCAAAGGGGCTAGGAATAGAAACCCAAAAGGAGAATGGCCATAAAGATGTTAATGTAAGGAAGATCGATAAGTCACTCAATGAAGTGAATAAATTAGGTTTGTCAGGAGCTAGTACTTATGGGGAAAAGAATGTACTAGATGTTGAAAATAAAGGAGATTCAAAAGAGAAGGTTCTCAGACATGTTGTCACTCGTGAAGTTGTCAGTACAGAACATGTAAGGTCATGGACATGGAAAATAAAAAACAAATGGCATTAATATGTGTAAAAAAACAATGAAGCAGGAGAGCAAGGTAGTTACAAAAGGTAAATATAAGGAATCATTAATCGAAAAATCATTTGCTAGCGAAGGGCAGAAGGACCAATCAAAAACCAATAGCAAGGACATTGATGGAAACATTGCAAATGGTATGAATGAACAATTTGTCTGCAAGAAAGAAATAGACATGGCTCATTACAAAGAGAGAACAAAACATGCAAGGAACACACATTTTGATAAAGAAATTTCAATTGGATTTGAGATGGCGCCACTTGGATACACCGGGCGGATAGAAGGTAGTAGTTGGTTCGAAACGAGCTAGACAGGAGTTGGAGGCGAGTGGGGAGCATGGAGATACAGGAAGCGGCCGTGGGGAGACATCAGAGGAGAGTGCTTCGAAGGGTGATGACGAAGAAGACATGGAGGTAATCTCAGCCACCCCATTACTGTTCCCACGTCCTGTGCTCTCCAGTGTGGTACAAGTTGCCTTGGTCTCCGGTCCGCCAGCCATTCCGACATTTGGCCAGGTTCGAGTTCTCGTTCAGTTGACTCCGCCTATGGTCACATCGGCAAGAGTTTCCATAGCAGTTGCGCCTCTTGAGCCAGAGAGAGTGGATAGTGAGAGCATACCTTCCGTTCCTATACAAGATACAGTGGGCAAGGACGTGGCAGAGGAGATGGAGCGGTTTCCCGAGAAGGGTAGGGCTGAGTCACGCCAAGGAACCTTTTATGACTTTCTATTGATTGATTCTGGCCATAACAGTATGGATGGGGGAGTGCTGGTTGAGGTATTTTCTGCACCTACAGGTTAGAGTGGACCACTGGTGATGGGTCGCGCGAGTGCTTACCTGGCACAAAGGTCCCTTGCATCAGTGACACGAGGACCTTCCATCCTATCCCCTTAGAGCGAGGACATCCAATAGGATGGAGGAGAGTTGGGTAATGCTAGAGGTGGCAGGCAGAGTGTAGAGGCGGTGGCAGCCATGGTGCACACAGAAGTGGGGAAATCGGTGGAGGTGATGATGGCCAAGGATTTGGAGAAGTATATGGATTCTCTTATAGTGGTGATTGATAGGGGCCAACAGCTGGTGTAGATAGTGTTAAAGGCATGGGAGACAGAGGAGGCTCTAGAGAGGGCTCGGGTGGCTGTAGAGAGATCTCGGGAGGAGATAGCTGCCCAGTTAGCCATCTAGCAGAGTGCTTGGCAAATGGAGTGTGCAACACTTTTGGCACAGCTGGAGGCAGCGAACGCTGGTAAGAGTATAGTAGAGGGCCAATTAGCTAAAGCCAAGGAGGCGTGCAGTCGCAAGGAGACTGAGCTCCAGGAGGTTACTCTCATGCTCAAGGAAGAAGTCGAGACCAACTCCCATATACATGCAGACCTGGATATCCGTACGCAGCAGGTGTATCAGTTGAGAAGGAAGATGCACTCTTCGGCGTCCCAACTGCTAGTTCCAGGGATGCCCCCTTCCCCTTCTTCGTAGCTGCTTTCTTTTTCTTATGTACTAGGCATTATCTCCATTTTTGTTGTTTAGTCGCCAGAGACGACTTTTCTTTTGGGGGGGATGATGTTAGCCGTAAAGTTTATTACCGTCGGGTGTTAGTTGTGCACGGACATGTGGTTGCTATTACCGGCAGTTGGGAGCGGGCGATGATGTTTGGTTGCACCCCTTTGGATTGCATATAAACATTGTACTTGCTCTTCGAAGCATCATGATCGTTGTAGCTATTGTGAATGATTAATGAAAGCTTTGGTGTTCTCTAATTTGTCTCTGTTATGTTATTTACATTTCCTATATAATGTCTATGCATCAGTAAACTAGTCTACCCCAGCGGGTAAACAGAAAGAGAAGGGATGTTGCCAATGAACATGATTTGAAAAAATTAGAGCACGTGTCTACTATCAAAGCTCAAGATACTAAGTTGTTGTCAGAACAATCTACAACTCAGAATCCAGCAACTGACCCTTCTGAATTAGATGATTGGGTGTGTTGTGATGCATGTGGGAAATGGCGCTTATGCCCAATTGGACTAAAGATTTCTCCTCAACAAAAAAAGTGGCTTTGCCATATGATGTTTTGGCTGTAAGAAGTTTTTTTTTAATACTGGGTCAAAGGCTAGTTTGAAAATGTATATCTGTTCTCAGAGTGAGAAATTGCTTTCTGTTAGGAAATTGTACATATTTTGCTCTTTAGGAAATAAAATCAATAAAGCTTTGTACAAGCAGTCATAGAAATTTTATTTTACTTCTTTGACTGCCTTATTTTGTTTTTTGTCTGACCAGGCCTGGGATGAATCACTGTAATGTCCCTGAATAGGAAACAACAGAGACGGTAAAGAATCAGAATGCAATTTCACAAACACAGATTCTTTCAGAAACAAGTCAGGGAAAGGATCAACTTCCAGCTTCTGTCTCAACAGCTATACTCTATCCTAAATCATCAAACCAGATTTGGCCAATGTCTTTACAGTCAAGTACAAAGATTGGTAGTAATAAGAAAGGTTTAGTTCAGAGAAGCATGCCAAATGTTTGTGGTGCTGTTAAATTCTCAAATTCCTTTTCTGGGAAAGATGAGTACTTACCTGTAAATAATAGAAGTGACCAATATGAGAGTCGTATGGAGCAAGAAGAGGGTGCTGTAGGTTTTTCACGCTGTGAAGATGGAGGGAAGTCAAATGGTGTAATCAAGCAGAAAAATAATGTTAAAGATAAGGTCAAACTAAAAGAGACATCTGGAGGTGGAGGTAATGTTCTTTTTAGCTCTTGTTCAAATGAATCATGTTGTCTCTACAGATTTTCAAAAAATATATGTTGTTTATGAATGGTAACAGAAATAATATCAAGCTTTAAATGCACAAGGCACAATAAGCCAATTCATATTTCTTGACCAGTGTGGAATGCAGAAAACTCTTAAAATGCATAATATAGATGTAATGCATTTGTCATTATATTTTGTTCTAGACATTGAAAAAACACTCTTGAGACTATCATAAACATAATAGACTGACATTTAATACCTTTGCAGGTAACTTCAACAAGAAGTTACCTCAACTCAATAAAGCTTTCAATGTTTTAGTTTATTTTCCTTTGAGGTTAGCCTGCTACCTCCATTTCATAATTTCATTTAAAATTTTATTTTTGTATCGAATGTGAAGTCAAAATATACATATTGTTCTGCAATGAGGATGTCTGTGCTGGAATTTTAAATTTTTTAGCTGTAAATGGTTATGTTGTTTATTCAATCTGAAACTAATTAATTCAAAGTGGAAACTATCTGAAACAGAAATACACCTGAATTAAAGCTAGCAGCAAAGTTTGAGAATGCAGAAGAAAAGAATTGCATAGCCACTGTGAACAGTATGGTACCCTAGGATGAGATTTTCAATGATTGTATCAAACAAAAGAAATATTTGAATGGAGAATCCAAATTTGAAATACCAAATGAGAGCTTACAATAAAAAGTGATTATCACAAAGAGATGCATTGTACATTTGAAGCTGAGGGTCAAGGGTAGGCTGTAATGGTGTTGCTCGATGAGGTGCATAAACATTTATATACTTAATGAATGCTATTACAAAAACAAATTAATTAAATAAAAAATGACTTTTACATTGTAGTGCTTAAATTTATTTAAATTTTTGAAGTGTGTAACTTTTTAAGATAAATTTTGGAGGTGTTCTATAGGGAGCCTCACCCAAGCAAACACAAAAATGTAATGTCCACTTCTAGGATGATCCTAAATCTTGCCCTAAAATCACAAGTTCAATTAAAATAAGAAACATATCATAGTTAGAATTACATATTTACCAATAAAATGTCTTTATCAAGATTACACCTACTTTAGATCTTGCAAATATGTTAGACAATGTTTGAAAAATAATTCATAAGACCAATTATTTATATTACAGTTAGGGATCTAACAACAAATATAAGTGCATATATATCAATAATCATCTTAACCTAGTTAGATAAATCATGCAATAGCTTTTGAATTTTAGGAACCAAGCCATCAATAGTTCCATTTCTCATTAATAATCATAGTAGGGTTAGGAGAGGAAATCCACAAAGGGTGCCCAGAAACTTTTTCAGCCCAATTAAGCCCAAGAACATGCAACATCCAACTATGACAACTTGCCCCCTAGCCCACAAGTGGCATGAATACCATCACTTGGGCTAGCCTACTTAATTCAAGGGAACCCCGGTCATTGAGGAAGACTGTTCAGCCCAAGTAAGTCCAAGATCGCGCAACATCCAACTAAGACAACTCACCCCTTGGCCCACAAGAGGCAGGAATACCCATTAATACAATTCCATCACTTGGGGTGGCCTACTTAATTCGAGGGAACCAGTCTACCTCATCTCCCTAACATATTTCCTTCCATTCATGATTGTCTGTGGGAGTTAAAGATTAGATAGCTTATTTATTATTTAAAGAAACATAATAAAGTTTATTACCATCTTGGTAAGAGATATTTGAAGAGCATAAATATATAAGCACATCAAATATATTCTCATGCCTACCACAACATTTACTATATCCAAATATGGATGTATTCTGAATTGCAGATCTCTTCACTTGATACTGACTTGTCCTTTTCTTCCTCGATGCCCTCATCCAATGTGGTCTTCAATATTTTAAATCTTTGTGTCTCTATGAAGAGAGACAACCTTTGCAGACGCTGACCCTTAAAAATGGTCATAACCTTTCTTAATGATGCCTCTTCATAACCAATACCAACCACTGCCTTGTTTATTTATTAATCGCTGCTTCAGGTGCCTTAATTGTTGTTTAGCATAATATGAATGTTGTTTCTTTTGCCATTATATTAATCATCGCTCCTAAAATAATAGAATCACACCTTATAATATCTTGCTGCTCTTTAACAGCTGTCCCTTAAGTGATCATTACTGTTTATTATATACTTATTTAATCGCTGCATGATTGCTGCCTTCTCCATCTGTCTCATAATCATTGGCTTTGCATTGAAATTTTTTCCATGGCGGGAGCATGGCAGGCCGCCCTTCCTGAGATTGCTTGTCATCAAGCAATTTTAAATTTGGATTGTCAAAGATTTCAAGTCCTTCCCAAGTGGCATCTTCTGCGGGTAGTCATCCATTTAACCAAGTACTCAGAAATGGACTTATTCCTTAGTCTCCTTTCTCGTACAACAAGGATGGTTTCAGGTTCCAGAATTAGTTTTCCTTCATCATCAAGTGGAGGTAACTCTAGGCATGGAGTAACATGTTGTCCTAGTACTTTTTTAAGTCAAGATTCATGAAAGATATTGTGAATCCTGCCACTTGTTGGTAGTTCCAATTCGTAGGCAACTTCTCATATTTTTATTAAAATCTTGTAGGGTCCATAAAAATCCAGGTTTAAGCTTCTCGGCTCCACTTACCTTGATCGATCACTGCTTGTAAGATTGTAACCTTAAAAAAATCAAGTCACAAACTTCAAATGTTCTTTTGGTTCGGTTCCAGTCAACATAAATCTTTTGTTGGCTCTATGTGGTGTAGATTATCTTTGAGTGTGTTCATAATATCTATATTTTGTACATATCTATATTTTGTTGTACAAAATATCTGACCCCTGGTACACAACTCCCATGGAGGATCAAACTTCCAAATGAGGTTGCCTTGTGCGCATACAAGGCCTTGAAGGGGCTTATTCCAATTGACATGTGATGGGTGGTATTATAACAATATTCTCCCTTGTGCAGCCACTTGATCCAAGTATTTTGTTTTCCTGTGACATAGTTTCTACCCATTTGTTTACAGTTTCCATCTATTCATAAGCTTAGGGATGATAGCTTTTGTGAGATAGTTGTTAACCAACAACTAGAGAATAACTGCTTTTCTTCTGTGCTCTTAACAATTTAATGGCAGCACTTAGAGCTGTAGGACCAAAGCTGCACCCCATGTTTGCCAAATTCATGTCTTCCTTCATACCACAGTAGTAATGGGCATGAAGGTAGAGGGAACTGTGCTGTAGAGGCTGCAGGTGACTAACCACCATGTCCGTATCTCTGCCACTGGGTTTTATAAACCACTGGGTTTTATAAATCACAACTTAAATGAAACCAAAGAAAAAGTGAAAAAAAGTTATACTGAAACTCATTGTTATGGAAGGAGGTCCATGTGTTTGAACAGAATTAAATGATTGGTCTCGCAAAATCTAACAAGGATTTTCAGCTGCCGATTTTGTACTGTAGTTATACCTTCAGAAACCCTTTCTCACCTAAGGAATGTGTTTGGCGCAGCTAGCATAGGTATGTTAAATACATTTAAGAGACACCAAAAGATGTCAATCTTGAGGCACCTATCCAACCTATGTTACAGAATCAATGTAGAAGCCTTGAGACTGATCTATCTTGGTGTCTTTTAGATATAGATGTATTTAGGGTATTATTGATACGGTATTTTTATTTGTTTGTTTTTATCTATTGCTTCAATGAATGGGTAAAATAAGAAAGGAAATCAATAAAATTCCAAAATGCTTGCTTTATTTGATCTTTTGCTTTATCAGATCATCATTTATATTGCCATCACTTGACCGCCATATATTTTTAGATGATTTCTTGTCATAAGCATGCATGAAGTAGGACATTCCAATGGAGAAGAGTTTAGAGTTCTATTTCAGTGGGAAATTAAGTGGGGATGTGGTTGGTTGCTATAAATTCGTTATGGAGACTCAATGGTGAATTAGTTGGTTGTGTTGGTTTTCTGTCATTGATGGACTATGTGTGCTGTCGCTGTATTTATCTATGCTCTAGTGTCATGTTCACTTGTAAGAGGAATGTTGTTTCCTGGATCGTCATGACACCTGTCTATATCCCTGGCGCATTTTATGCTTCTTCAACATCCGCTGTGACTGTGTCTTTTTCAGTACTGTATGCGCAGGATAGGCGTTTCTTTTTGTGTAAGCTTGTTTGTTTTTATATGGAAGTAGTGCATTCAAAAGACCAAGCTCGGGTGTGTTTTGAAACGTTTCATAAGAATGCGGACATGTGTGAAAGAGACAAGGTCTACAGTTAGCAACGACTACAGGCCAATTAAAATGAATTGTCGAGAGGCATCAATAGACACGGGGCATGTTACACAGGCTAACGTAATCATTATATACGTTTTTTGGCAGTGTTTCGTGAAATAGGATGTGAACAGCTTGGTCGGTAGACTGTAAAAAAAGTCATCAACAACGTGAGCTGGTGTCAAAAGAAAAGGGTCTTAACACACTCGGAAAGAACCGTAACGCACTGCAGAAAATTTCCGTCAGGTCTTAGCTGGGAGATAAGTTTTTTTGAGACTTAGGCGTTTGCTGAAACTCTTGAATGTGTGCGGAAAAATATCTAAAGGGTGACTGTCGCTGTGTAGAAGCATTACGATGAAGGTTTGTGAAGACACAGCCGAGGTGTAGGGAAAAGGCGTGACCATATGCGTAAAAACAGCAGAGGTGATATGCGGACTGAGGTAGTCGACTATGAACAACACCGAATATAGTCTTGTCTGAACGGACGTCAAAGATTTGATTCTGCTGTATGTATCGAAGACACTTAAAACAACTGAAAAAAGATATACAGAAAACGTACATCCTTTTTGCTGTGAACGTTTTTACTCTGCGGGTGCTGTAGTGTGACGGAAGAGAGTTTTCTGGTGTTATGCGAGAACCAACCTGGGTTGCATGTTGTGACGTGGAGTGCTCTGGTATCAAAGAATTCATACGGTAGTGTGTAGATACACAGAAAAGGCGACTCATGAAGGAAGAAAGAAAACGGATTAGCGAGAGCCGTATGCAGTGTAATGTCTTCGAGTAGCAGGTTATGTAACATCATCGAAGGTGCAGGTTTCTTAGAATAACCTGTGTCAACAGTGGACGTGGCTAGATTGTCACAGGTACCTTCTTTCTTTCAAAAACAGTGAATACATGAAAAAGACACAGCGGTAGATGAATAAGATAGAATACACACAAAAATCAAGTTTCCTCTTTGGGGAGTCCGATAGTGTGTATGATGCTCATGAGTTTTTGAACACAAAAATTAGATGACTGTGACATCGCAGGTTATACGATACAATTATGAATGATGTTTAGCAGGGCAATTTTTGAATAGAAAGTGTGAAAGAATTTTGGCAGGGAGTGGTCTCTGGAATTGCACAGGTCGTTGAATCAACGAGAGCTGCTGTTTTGGTGAAAAGTTTGATGATTTGAGCTGAAAGGAAAACTGTGAGGACATTTCTTTTGGGGAGTGCTGTGTAAGTTCATTTTAAGCTTCAGCTTATTGTTAGACTGCTGCTGAAATTATTGCAGAAAGGATTTGAAACCATCTAAGGGAGTTCATTTGTGATATGTCTGATGAAGAAGTCTGCTTGTAACAGGGTCTTCATGTTTCCGTGAAGACATAGAACGAAATTGTGTTTCGTTACATCATAATTTCTTGAAGTAAGGTTGCAGCCTTACTTGGCAGGTTGGAGCCTGTTCTGAAGCATATTAGTGAGAGTTGTAGCTCTTTGTAAAGGAAGGGTTGTTGCCCAGCTGTTTAGTAGAAGCCATGGTTTTTTAACCCTGTTGGGTTTTCCGCGTGATAAAAATCTGTGTCTTCTCTCTCCTTGTGATTGAATGCTTTAAAATGTTTTCTCTGAACTAAAGTTTAAAAATACTGATTCACCCCCTCCCCTTCTCAGCATTTTCCGTTTTTCAGGTTGAAGGGCCAAAGTTGACTCAATGCTATGTAAATTCTGAAAAAGTCTTCAACAATAAAGTTGGCAAAAGTATAGATTGAAAAAAATCAATGACACAGGGAACCATAGTAGCAAAAATCTTTGTCGATAATAAATTTGCAAGCCAGAAGATAAAGATTTTCTACAAAGTTAGGATAAATCAGGGAAAAGTTGGAGGTAAAATCGAAAATTCAAAAATTGCTGAATTTTTTTTTTAAAAAAAAGAAAAAGTTGCTGTTTTAAATTTAAAGGAATTTTAATTGTATAGAGATATAGAGTTATCAACAACAAATAAAATGAGAGTTTACCCCATGACTTTTGGAATATAGATTCTGTTATTTATTGTCAATTATGTTGCATTGCGCACTGCAAAGTGCATAGCACATAAATGATAACTGCATATAACAGTTTTGTTGGAATCATTTGCTGTTGCACCAAAAGCTCGAACTTTCAATGCCCGATACAAATGCCAGATTTAACCCGATCCACGGGAGACGGTTAAGCCATGTCACGAATTTCCAAGGAGGTGCTGACCACCAAGTCAACAATCTCCCCCTCAGCACCGACTGAGCCTTCAGCACCCACTGAAGGGAGACTCGAACCCGTGACCCATGGCTCTGATACCAATTGTTGGAACCATTTGCCATTGCACCAAAAGCTCGAACTTTCAATGCTCGATACAAATGTCAGATTTAACCCGATCCACGGGAGGCAGTTAAGCCATGTCACGAATCTCCAAGGAGGTGCTGACCACCAAGTCAACAAGTTTAAAATTTTCAATCAAAATAAAAGTCCCTAACCCTAGCTAAAATGTTAAAAAATCACCTTTTTGAAAAATGGCCCTGATACCATGCTTAAATTCTGGGAAAAAATCAGCAGGGGGATTAGGACCTTTCATGCCAAAAGAGGGCATATATTGTGATTTATTTTTTACAAAATTATAAATGAAAGGAAGAATTTTGTTAAAAAATCTGAACCCAAAAGATGAAATCTGGAAAAAAAATATGATAATTGTTGAATGTTAATTTAAAATAAAGTTGAAACCCTACAGTTTTCATTCTACAGAGTACAGACCCAAAAATATTGAAATGCAACTGAAAAGAATCTTCAGATTCCTCCAAAATATCCTGTTGCAGATGTAAAAAGAAATTAAAAAATGTTAGTTTCCTGAAAGTTTAAGTCCAGCTTGAAAATGCTTTGATTCCTCCAAAATATCCTTATTAATGCAAAGAGGAAACAAAAGAAAACATTCTCCTGTCTGAATAGTGGTTCCAATCCTGTGCAAATGCTAAGAGAAAACATTCTTATGTCTTAATATTTAAAACATTCTCATGTCTGAATAGTCATTCCAATCCTGTGCAAATGCTAGGAGAAAACAAAAGAAAACATTTTTATGTCTTAATATTTGTTCCAACCTGGCAAAAATCAACCAAACGTGGAATTAAATTTGTCAAACTTAGAATTTTTTCCTTATTCAGAGGAATATCGCAATTTTTCTTTTGGAAAAAATCATCAAAAAAATTGTGTTGGATGAGTTATTGTTTAAATTGTAATTTCCACTGTCAAAACACTGGCAAAACTGGTGATTTGTGATTTCGTAATTGGCATGCATAAACACTAAGACAGGCATTCATTTATGTCAGTACAGTTCTAAATACAAATGTAAATCAAATGCATTAGTAGACAACATTCAAATTATTTAGAGCTGCATGTTGGATGAAGTGAACAATGAAACTAGAGAACAGGAGTGACACTTTCAAATTGGAGCTTTTGGTTTACAATTGTTACAATTGAAGAGTAGAGCAGATTGTCCTTAGGTCCAAGGGTTGTTGCCTCTGCATAGAATGCCCCATTTGTAAAGATTATGTACTGATTGTTTATACTTAGATTGGAAAGGGGTTGGAGATCATATGTATTGCAGGAGATCATGTGACATTGGACAGAGCTTGGAAAGACATATTGTAGAGGCCAAGGTTAATGATCAAGGGCAAATAGAGAATCAGATTGTCAAGTGATTGAACGGCATTCTTGAGGGGTACATATACACGTGGAGTATGTTCAGCAGGGCTTGAATACAGGTCATAATTACTACAGAGTACCATAGATTTTATGAGAGTGGGACTCGGACACACAGTGTGAAGCTCCTTGTTTCCCTCGGCTTCCCCAAACCTGCTTGACAGGCTCAAATTGAAAGATATAAAATTGGTGAATTGTCTCTAAAAGTTCACAGAGAAATTCTCAAGTTAAAGTGAAAGTGTTACTACTATGAGGTATTCAGACTTGAAGACTGTTCAATCCAACACTCTACATGTCATTATAGGCAGTGAATATATATATATATATATATATATATAATGCCATTGCAAAATACAACTACTTAAGCTACTGCAACAATTCTTATATATTAAATATTGATTATCTATGTCAGCGTGTGTATAAAATATCAATGTAGGCTTGGGCATGCTCTGAAGAATTATAATCATACCTGCAAATATTGCCTTTCAATTACCATGCATGTATCTACCATATTGCGGTGGTTTCTGATGGGATGTAGATGTTTGTAAATTGCACCTGAAGCAACTTAGCATATTTGACAACTACAACTAACAAAAACTGTGAAATGTATATATCATTAGTCTGTTATAAAATCCTGGTGGTTGTTTGATCCAGCTAAAGTATTCTATCTTTTCACTCAGAATGCTTCACAGGCACCTCTTATATGTTTGTTTGCCTCTATTATCTACTGATGTTTTCTTCTTTATCTCTCATTTTATGCTTAAATTATGTATGAATTTTAGTATACTTATTGCATAAATTATAACTTCGATCCTCTCACTACCTAGTTTATAGATTCTTTAACTTAGATTGGCAGATGGAAGGTGTACACTTCTGCATGACAAATACTGTTGAAATTGAAATGTAATAGTTTTTTTGAAACCCAATCCTAAGACACCAAAAACTATTCTTATAGATGGTAAGTATACAGGGTGAAACTAACTTGCTACGTCAATGATTCTGCAAGAAATAATACCGTGTTACCATAATTTGTTTTTACAGATAATTATGAGTATGATATGAATCTGCACTGTTGGCATGAAATACAAATAATTGTCTTCCAATAGCTTTAGAATATACATGATTATTTTGATGTAGTGTTTTTCCTTTTGTAGATCTGCAAAAAACTATTTAGGTAACAGCTGTGTTTTCTCTGAAAGCATCATCCAATAATTTTGTCATGTATTGGAAAATATTTTCTAGTAGAAAAGATTACAGAACCCTTTTTGGTCTTTCCATGGTAGTGCATGATGCCAAAGGGGTTGTTTTGCTGCCTCGGAAATCAGAGAGAACAGATCACGGATTCAAAATTGTAACAAATGGTGCATTAACCAAAGAAAATTATCTAGAAAGTATGAATGGAGAAGGTAAAATTAAGGATCAGCAGCAGAAAACCAAGAAAAGGTAACTCATGGGGCTGATGAAAGGAAAGGCATCTCATCAAGGGGTGCTAGAAAGCAATTGCACGGTGGATTGTGAAATAGGGGAGGAGGAAGGACAACCCAAGCCAAAAAGAGTAAAACCTTTGAAGACAGAGTCTATTCAGCTTCATGCAAGCAAAGGAAATAAAGAACAAGAACAAAAAGTGAAAACTGTTTCATCAAATGCAGCTTTAGAAGAAGGCAGGGATTTGGAACAGAAGGCAGATAGGCTTAAGGTTTGTTTTTGTTTCATGTAAATTGCCCATACACTTCATTCTTTGGGTTTGACAAAAATTCATTAGGATTTTTGTGTGATCTGGGATATGTGAACTGAGGTCTTTCTGTTTAGTTAACTCTTTGTTATTGATATGATCCAGAGCAATGGAGGCGTGAACTTGAAGTTAATGGTTTCTATTTCCGCGCATCTTTAAAATTTCTGCAAAGTGCCTCAATATTGGAGCATTTGAGTGCTGATAGTGTGAGGCGCCAGGAAAATAAATCTATGGCTTTGTTCACATACTCTGCTAAGCTTTCTGAGTAAGTTCCTTTTAGTCCATTTAAATTTTAATGGTTGGAGTTGATGGAGAAAATGCACATATATGCCTTCTGAAAGTGTAAATATAAGAAATATAAGAAATAATGGTTTGAGCCAATTATTTAGTTTAATGGATAGAGCTTCTAAAACAGAGAACCTTTGATATCTGATAAGTTGTCTATAACTGCAGTAGGAATTGATTTGTTCTATCCTTTTATATAGATAACATAATTTGACTCAAGATAACCATAATAATTATATGTCCTAAACACCTTTAAAAGACAGGACACTTGGAAATTTCAAGCACATAGTAGTATTATTGTGGTAAGATAGGCTCATATCAACAGAGACAGTGGACTCTATGATTCTCAATCAATTATTATCTTGATAGGTTTGTAACACTCTTGACCTTTGCTATTCTTGATGATTTATGTCATATGGAATTTGAATTTCTTAAAGGCCCATTCCGGTTCATGGCACTTGGTGAGTATTTTAGTATCGTTATTATTATTCAGATTTTCTTCTTTTTTTATTACATGTTGCCCGCAATTTGGGACCAAGAAATTTAAAATCCCTCCCCCCCCCCATTCAAAATTTGCCAATATCTTTTTCAGGTCTCTCTTATGATTATTCAAAATTTCAGAACTATTGTAGCAAAGGAATGCAAAATATCAAATGGTGATCAACTTATCTGATATTACAACTCTGAATGATTTGAAGCCTCTTTCCAGCACAGATTTAGAAGTTGACTTTTTCAGTAATATTCTGCACATTCAGAAACACAGGAGAGCAAAAGCAATGGCATGTCTTAGGAATCTCGTGGATGCTGGAAATCCATCTGAGGAAATTCTCATGCAAATATTTGTGCCACTTCTTTTCACTACAATGTTTGAATCCAAAGTGACAAAGGACATGTCATTAGCTCTTGCATAGAAACTCTTGCATGTGTTTCTGGTCAGATAAGATAGGAATCTTACTTCAGCATGTTGATGAGATATTTTTGGCTCATGGCTTCCAAGCACGAAACTATGGCAGATTTGCTCTGTATTGGACAAATTTTGTTTTGTTGAGGGAAAGTCGTCACATATAAGTTTGAGAAGGCATGAGTGTGGCCAAATTCAAGTCCATTTTCCTCTGCTCTCTCGGCATGTTCCAATTTGTGTGCTTTGAAAAGGGCAAGAAGATCTATCAAGAAATTATTGACAGTGGGAATCTGTTTGATGTCTTTGTGGGTAGTGCTCTTGTGGACATGTACTTGAAATGTGCGAGCATGAAGAATGCAAGATAACATATTTGATAGGATCCCTCAATGAAATACAGTCTCATGGAATGCTCTCGAGCCGGATCCTGAACAGACCGGCCACTATGTCCTATTATTAAACATATATGTGGGTGAGTATAGTTTAAATCAATTGGTTGAATTCAAACATGGAACGATTGATTGGAATTCAACATTAGCTTTTTTATATGTTCATAAACTCTCATCGGCATTTGATCAAAGTTCAACATTAGGTGTCGGAGCCTAATGGAACTTCTTAAACTAGTCTCACCATCCGATGAAGTTCAAAACCACCTTCAAAACTCCATATAATATATGGAACTATGAGAATGAGTTCCTCATCCCATATTAGAACCTAATAGTGTTCCCAGAATAACTTAAAGTCAGGCGGTTCTTAAATAGTGCTCAGACCCGACAAATCTATGAGGCAAGTGCGAGTCTACGTCGGAGCCCGATGAGGATCCAAGAACCTGGCCCAACACTTCAATTGGAACTGATTATGAAGATGATCTTGTTGGCTTTGAGTTTTAAAGTGGTTCTCGGAACCATGTCAGAAACTGATGAAGGCTTTGGAATGCACCATTGAGGCCGACAACACTACAAGCACTCACTCCTTTAATGGCAGAAAGCATCTTCAGGAAATGAGATATGTGGTTGAATTCCATAACAAATTCTTACATGATATGCAAGCGACTAAATGATTTCATTTGGCAACTATAACAATAGGTCAAAACGGGATTTTCCATATACCATGAGATCCTAATTGTGAAGCAATGTACAAGGTTTTGACTGTTCTTGAAATTATCACATGTAAATCTTATACTGGGCCAACGTGGTGTAGGAAATTTGTTTTGTACATCGCGATATGTGATTTGGCGCTAAGTATTTGAGCAGGGAGATTCAGATTGAATTTTGGAGAAGATTAAGGCGGTGTAAGTCAAGTATTTATTGGGTATTGCTCCTATTGTAAAAATGTGTTGTTGGTTGATGATATGAAGTGAAATTCATGTTTGCTAGGGTTGTGATCAGAATCTTGAGCAGAGGCAGATTAGAGAGCAGTTACAAAGAGTAGAGAACAGATTAGATCTGACAGGCAAGCAATGCTACATCCAAATCTTACTTGTTGTTTCCTAATAGTTGCAACAAGCAAAATCCCTTAACAGGGTGGACTTTAACAAGTCTTATATTGTAAATCCCTTAACCGGATGAACTCACAGAAAGAGTTTTAAATCCTCTAGTGAGGTAGATCTTAGCAAATCTCATTGTACTCCTAACAGGGTGAACCCTCAGAAAGGATATTTGTAACTCCTAATAGGGAAAACCTTTTTACTGCAATGAAGGGCTTGTGGGTGTCATCCCCACCATGGTTTTCTCCCTCTAACCGAGGGTTTCCATGAGAAAAATTAGTGTTATGTGTGATGCATGTGTGGATGTTTGATGTTATTTATTTTTATGTCATTGCATCAGTTATATGTTTTGCTATTTGGAAGAAGTTGTTAAAGGCATTCAAATTTGTGGTTGAATTAGTGTATCAGTACCTAAGAATCCTAACAAAAATAACATGGTACCATAGCTAGACTGGAAGCACAAGCACAAAAAAATGCTTGAAGAGGGGGTGCTGGAGAAACGAGCCACATTTGAATTGCAATAAAGAGCCTATCACAAAGCCTTGGTTACAAAATAGGGCCAGTCCTTGCTGGTCCATGAAAAATAACATGTTAGTCCCCTTTGGCTGTAGTAAGCTATGATATATCAGTGAAGTTACATAGTTAGATAACAAAATCTGTTTTTCGGAGTGAATGGACAAGGTAAACTTAAAAACCGTTCTTTTTAAGGCCATGAAAGCTTTCTTGTAATGGAAGATTGCTTCAATGAGGTTTTCGAAATTGAAGTTAAGACCGTTTTTGTTTCTACAGTATGTTAAAGGTCATTGAGAGTTTATATTTAATTATTCAGTTTCTAATTCTTGACTACATTGATTATAAAATATACTCATTTGTTTAATAGTAATTGTGCTAAGGTGTATGAACGAAATGGAAAGTGGGCAGCTGCTAGTCTAGCTTACCAATGCACAGGATCCACACGTATGCATGTTGTAATGGCCAAGACTATGTCTTTAAGCAGAGATAGACAAGAACTTCAATCAGCTGCTGTTTTGGTTCCAACAGGTTAGTTTTAATTACATTTTTTAAGTTTTTAACATTGTATTCATTTGTTGATTTGAAATCTTCTATTTGTAATTGCCAAGTATGAGAGGATGAGAATAGGGATTTGTATGCTATATTAAAGAGTGAATGCTTATTTGTTCTAGACATAATCTGTTAAAGTGTCAGATGTTATACATATTAAATGTTCTGCAAGATAATGGGATTGACAGTCTAACTGTAAAACATGAAGGTGCAGGTGAAGGAAAGTAGTATTGTCAGCATAACTTTATTTGATATACATTTATCTATCGGTATCTACTAAGAACTTTGTGCGGTCTAGGTAAGGTTATTTTATATAGATTTATGTTTCATTAAAAATATATTGAAGAGATCAAGTTTTTTACTCTTGTTTCCAAAAAGCCGTTTTTTAAGTTGTCCTGAACCCAGGTTCATTTAAAAATCAATGATCAATAGTTTAATTAGTGATCATTTCAGAGGGTTTAGTTGTGGAGCATTTTTTATGGTTACATCTAGTTGTTTCCTTGAGAAGAAAGCAAACATCAAAAAGTAAAACTATTTAAATGTTCAAATTAACAAAATGTATGGAGTGTTATACAACTTCAAAAATGTAAAATATTTAAAAATAGAAAAAACTAAGTACTGAAATGAATGTCACCGAAAGCAAAGACATATTATATTGGTAATTGATAGTTGATAGAAGAATAAAATAATATGTCTTTGCTATCTTTTATATGATAATAATATAATATGTCTTTGCTATCTTTTATATGATAATAATATAATGTCTCTGTTCATCTGCCTCTGATGTTGACAGCTTGAATTACCATGCATTAAGAGTTGTGAATCAAGAAAAAGGAGTTGCATCTCTACAAACATCACGCAATTATGTGACTGATACACAACATTGCCAACACTATAACTGTTTGCTACAATTTGTAAGTTGAAATTTGCCTTTGGGCACTTAATAGATGAAAATGAGGTTCTAAAATATGAAATTGCACCATTACATTAATCCATGTATCATTTAGCTTTGTGTTATGCTGTGAACATTGTTTTATTGTAGTTTTAGTTCAAAACTATAATATGAGACTTTGAACAGATTTCTCAGTCTGTGTTAGTAAAAACATTAACAGAATTTTTTTTTTTACCTTGCAGGTCGATGATACTAATGCAGCGTTTGCAGCTTTTGCAAAAGCAAGTTGTGCTTTGGATGCTGCTAGTGCTTCGAGTTACAGAGAACATGAAATATCTGTGGTGAAAAAGGCTATCAATCTGAACTTTTATAATCTTGATGGACTGGTCAATCTTGTAATCCCTGTAATGGAATCTGCATCTTTATGTTGATATATATAACATTATCTGCTGAATCAATTGACTTCAACGACATTTTTTGCAGAAAAAATGAGGTAATAGGTGGAACAATATGCATGCAATTATTTCTACCATTTACTTACATGAATGGGTTGTGTATAAGTTACTACTGGTGTAAAATACTAAATTATCTTGCTTGAAGAATGAGAAATGTGCAAGTAGGCAGGTTTTGAACTGTGAAGGAAAAATGCAAGTATCCTGAAGCTGTATGTAAGAGATTTTATATGAAAGTTTTGATGTTGACAACTTGAATTGCCATGCATTAACAGTTGTGAATCAGGAAAAAGGAGTTTCATCTCTACATGCATCAGGCAATTATGTGATTGGTACACAACACTGCCAACGCTATAACCGCCTGTTACAATTTGTAGGTTGAAATTTGCCTTTGGGCACTTGATAGATGAAACATGCAGTTCTAGAATATGAAATTGCATATTACATTAATCCATGTATCATTTAGCTTTGTGTTATCCTGTGAAAATTGTTTTATTGTAGTTTTGGTTCAAAACTATAATGTGAAACTTTGAACAGATTTCTTGGTCTCTATTAGTAAAAGCATTAAGAGAATATTCTTTTACTTGCAGGTCGACGATACTAATGCAGCTTTTGCAAAAGCAATTAGTGCTTTGGATGTTGCAAGTGCTTCAAGTTACACAAAACATGAAATATCTGTGGTGAAAAAGGTTATCAATCTGAACTTTAATAATCTTGATAGACTGCTCAATCTTGTAATCCCTGTAATGGAATCTACATCTTTATGTTGACATATATAGCATTATCTGTTGAATCGATTGGCTTCAACAACACTTTTTACAGATATGAGTTAATAGGATTATAGAACAATATGCATGCAATTAGTTCTACCATTTACATACATGAATGGGCTGCGGATAAGTTACTACTTGTGTAAATTACTAAATTATCTTGCTTAAAGAATTAGAAATGTGCAAGTTGTTGATATTATGGCCTTGTCGGCAAATATCTAATGCATTGGATAAAGACATTTCGATATATAAATAATAATATTAAATATAAGAGATTTAATATTTATTGTTGTTGAACATTGATAGCATCGATCAGATAATTGACTTGAATATAAATGTATTATATATATGTACATATTAATATGTGTGCAATTCATATTACATATATATTAATATACCCGTAAATATGATATCCATTATTATGTTCATTATTATAATAAAAAAGGAGGTAAATATAATATATATATATAATATCTATTTAATATCGAACATATTATGTTCAGCATATTAAATAGATATCATACATATTAGTTTCGATGTTATTATCTCACATAATGATCGATATTTTCTGTTATATACGATCACATAGTGATCCGTATTATAAACCCTAGTTATGTTAGATTGAAACTATTGTATTATTGCTATGGACGGGCTGTTTAATTAAACCTTAGCGTATATTGTGAACCGTCACTGCTGACACCGTTTGGGATTAAGGAAAGTCACGACTATGGTAGGCGTGACTCCTTGAGGAGTCACGTCTATCATAGACGTGACTCTCCTTTCTCTATGCTCCTCATACATATGGAGATCGCGTTGTTTTTAGAAGACACCGAATGTACATAAATCTATCAGTATAAGAAGTGTCTCATAATACAAGAACATTCTGCAAACTGCAATAATTGATATTCAGTATTTGGATTTAATAGGAAGTTTATCATACTTTACAATTGTTTATTAATAAATCGATTTAATAGTCTAATTTAAGGAACAATTAGACAGGGCCCAAAGTTGGCCCCCTTGGGAAATAATGTTTTATCCAAGTCGGCCCCTTGTGAAGGCACTCAAGTTGGATATAAAGGTAGATTGACTCTTGGGAGAGATCATATAAAAAACATAACATATTGTCTCCTTCCAAGAATCGATCAAGGCAGCGAATTGGAGTAGCAGCGAAATATAGGAGCAGCAGCGAAATATATGAGCAGCAGCGAATCTCATGGATAAAGAGTACGAATTACATCCAGGGCAGATCTGAGACAACTTGAAGTTCAAATCGGTGGCATAATGGAGCGAATTAGGGCAGAATTATGCAGCCCTAGAGGAGCGAACTAGGGCAGTATTGTGCAGCCCTAGAAGAACCATATGAGGGCTGATTTTGCAACCCTAGATCTGAAAATTATGGCAGATCTAATAGAAGGCCAAAATCAGGGCAGATTGGCGACATATCGAAGGGCAAGATTGAAGATCTCAAGGTTCAGATTTGAAGTCTCTAAGAACTGATTTAGAGATATAATCCGGGTATTATCTCTCCTTGTTTTTTGTGATTTCTTATCATATCATGTGCTTAGTCTTGAAAGATCTCTATAGCTTGATCATTCCTAGGTAAATCTAGAATATTCTAACATGGTATCAGAGCCTAGGTTGAGTAAAAGATTCATTTCAGATTTAGGAATTCAAACTAACTCTTTCAAACTAAGGTGGTTATCATGGCAACCGGGATTTGGTCTGAAAATTGTAATGAGGATTTTGATTTGCAATTGGTTGCCTTCTATGGGAAAACTTATTAGTTATCATTGGCTGGGAAGATATGGGTAGAACTCAAGATTCTTGCATTTTTTATATTGTCTTTCCTTATTGATTTAGAGGGAGTAGATCATCTTGAGTTAAGTGCATGGCATGTATGATTCAGAGGGAGTATAATCATGGACTCTAGTGATAGGATCATAGTTGGTTAGTGTCATAACTAATACCTTGCATATCTAGCTGATTATCTACTATTAGCACAAATGGGATGCATACTTCACATGGTATTGCAACATACCTTCATATTGTTTGTCATATGATGTATGAGAACTTTAACATACTGGTTTTATGCATTTGCATTGGCATTATTAATGTGTAGGAAGTACACTTGGCAGCATTGATTCATTGGTTATAACATACCTTGGCATGTATGTGTGGAATTATCTGTAGAGAATATGATTCTTTGTTAATAGCTGATTGGATCAACTATTTGGAATGTTTTCTTAGTTGATTGACAACATACTTTGCCCAGGCATATGTTATCTTTTACGCTGTCATAAAGGGACATTCATTGCAGATTGTTAGCCTTTTGATGTATAGGCTCATACATTGGCTTTATATAACTTTGGCTGCATATTGGCATATGATTTACATTGGTTGTCTTCTATTTAACCGATTGACCTCCTAGTGCATATTATCTTTGCTTAAGACATATTTTCAGATTGCCCTTCAGTTATTGGTTAGATTCAAGAAACATACCTTGAGAGGGAGTTTTGATCTTGTTAGAGGGAGAAGATAGGATTATCCAGAAGGAGTAGGTCACCTTGAGTAACATATACCTTGGTATGACTTGATTATGGGTATGTGGTTTAAGAGGGAGTTCATTCATGGGCTCACTTAATTTTGTGTTATGAACTCCTTCCTTATGTCATGCTGATTACTTACTATGGAAGCCTACTTTGCATTGACATATTTCTGTTTTGTATGGAGGCATACTTTACCTTAGTATATGTTTTACTTATGTATGGGGTCATACACAGCTGATTAGCAACATATTTTCTGCTATGCATGAGGAGCATACATTACATTATGAACAGCTACACTATGATACATGTTATACCTTACGCTGTTATGGGAAAATGCACAACTGATTGTTAGTATAACTGCTTAACTGTTTTCTTTATTGATGCATGGGTGCATACATTATTAGTTAATGAATGTTGGAACACACTTGGCACATTTTGTGTTTTATTGGCATATTTTTTGGGGAACATACATTATGATACTTAGAGATAATGTTGTTGTATGCATGGGAGCATACATTAGATGGACATGTTATCCTTTATATATGCTCTTCTATTGATCATATATATGTGTGGAAACATTTCTTTATAGAAGGAACTATATTGGATCTTGCTGTGATCACATTGCACCTGGTTACATGTTGGACAAACTTGGTTACTCTTATGTGGTGAGACTTATGTGATTACTCTTATGCTTGTTCTATGAGAGAACTACATTTGGATATTGGTTATTACATTTGGCTACTTAATATGATTGTATGGAGCATGTATGTATGAAGCATACTTTAGTGGCTTATTGTGTATGTATGGATCATACCTTCTTTTATAGCTTAGTCTATATTTTACTGATTATAGCTGAGACTATATTACATGTGGTTCTATATGTGAACAAGTTTTCTTTACATTGAACTTGAATCTTATGATCATATTGGTTACTCTTATACTTATGTGGATTCATGAGATGAGATTTTGATTATGAGATACATTTGGTTGTGTTTGATTCATTTGGTTACATCTCTGCATATGGCTAAGTTGTTTCTTATGAATTGGATACTTAGAGAATATCATGGACTTGATATTCTTCTCATGGATCAGGGATCCATTGTTGAGCATATGGTGACATCATGGACTTGATGTCGGGAGACCATTACTCCGAGCATTTGGTGAATATCATGGACTTGATATTCATTAGGCCAAAGCTCGAGGATATCATGGATTTGATATCTCTTGGATCAGGGATCCACACTTAAGTATATGGTGGACATCATGGACTTGATGTTTGGAGGCCATTGCTCCGAGCACTTGGTGAATATCATGGACTTGATATTCGTTAGACCAATGCTCAAGGATATTGTATATGATGAAAACTTTCCTGTTAAGAACAAGTTCAAACATGCAAACGTTAATGATAAAGAGCATATTCAATCTACTCTAACATATCCTGAAGCTGTATGCAAGAGATTTTATGTGAAAGTTCTGATGTTGACAACTTGAATTGTGATGCATTAACAGTTGTGAATCAAGAAAAAGGAGTTGCACCTCTACATGCATCAAGCAATAATGTGATTGATAATTTGATACACAACATTACCAATGCTATAACTGCTTGTTGCAATTTGTAAGTTGAAATCTGTCTTTGGGCATTGATAGTCAAAACATGCAGTTCTAGAATATGAAATTGCACTATGACATTAATCCATGCATCATTTAGCTTTGTGTTATCCTGTGAAACATTGATTTATTGTAGTTTTGGTACAAAACTATAATGTGAGACTCTGAACAGATTTCTCAGTCTCTATTAGAAAAGCATTAAGAGAATTTTTTTTTTATACTTGCAGTTCGATGATACTAAAGCAGCTTTTGCAAAAGCAAGTAGTGCTTTGGATGCTGCTAGTGCTTCGAGTTACAGAGAACATGAAATATCTGTGGTGAAAAAGGCTATCAATCTGAACTTTCATAATCTTAATGGACTCCTCAATCTTGTAATCCTGTAATGGAATCTACATCTTTATGTTGACATATATAACATTATCGGTTGAATCGATTGGCTTTAGCAACAATTTTTGCAGAAATAAGAAGGTAATAGGATAATAGAAATTATAGAACAATATGCATGCAATCATTTCTACCATTTGCTTACATGAATGGGTTGTGTATAAGTTACTACTTGTGCAAATTACTAGATTATCTTGCTTGAAGAATCAGAAATGTGTAAGTAGGCAGGATTTGAACTGTGAAGGAAAAATGCATGTATTGTGAAGATGTATGTAAGAAATTTTATGTGAAAGTTCTTATAAAATTTAAACACTACTCTTCAATTCCTTCCTGGATCTTCGTGTCAACTTTATAGGAAGTACTTTAGGAGTCTCATCATTTATAATGTGTGGTTCCAGTTATGATATATTTTCAATCAATAAACATTTGACTACCAATTTTCATGGTCTCCTACAAGGGTGAAAGATGTTAACAGATTCAATTTGGCTCATAATTCATAGCTCTAGATTGTGACCACCTTTTTTTTGATACAGGTGTGCAAACATGCCCAAGTTAACCAATAATTCATAGCTGGTTAATATTCCTTGGTCACCGGTGGTTGGATAATGTATATATTTGTTTCTATAAAGCAATTTTTATTTTTATATTATTTATGGTTTGGTCATTAAATTTGGCATCGTTTTTCATGGCAGGTCTTATTTTAATGTGTCCATTCTTTAAGATTTCTAGCCAGTTTTATCTTAAGCCAATCTAGAAATGCTAATACAGTTAACACATTCACTTACAAATAAATATGAATATTAGGGCACTTAGTAATCAATATTTTTGTAAAAATATTTAACTCTACTTCCGTAAGAGAAGGAACTCTGTAAGATTTGGATGGACATGAACAAGGTGGGTGCCGTCTATGGTGCAACCAAAATGCACCAGCATAATGCCAAAATATAATAGACTTGTAAAAAAAACACTATGAAGGTGGTACATTCTGGTTGCCCCATAGCCAGAGGTAACAAGGTGTCAGGGTTGTGTAAAAATGCAAGTTCATGCATCATGCAGCTGCAATTTTCTCAAGGGTAAAATGCTGAATAACATGTATTTTATTGATGCAGTTTTGGTGACTGACTATTTCATAAAGCTTTCCACAGCAACTATCATACAATAAAATAAAACTATAATATGAAGAAACAAACATCTTTGCAGTTCCCACATGATCTGGGATGCATTATATTATCAGTTAGCTATCTTTTGTTTGTCTGGACATATCTGTTCCCAAGTTACTTGCACTTCTCTAGTTGTAAACTTAGCATACACATATTAAGAGTGATAGATTATGCTTCACAGATTATTACATTGCAGAATAAAATTGTTTCTTAATTGATTAGCCAAGTTTTCTGTTGGGGCCCTATCTTTGAAATTGTGAGGGTTTGTTGACAGGGTACACATCTCATATAATATCTTTGCAAGGATATTGCTTTAACTAATGTTTTATCATTAACGGATAACTACTGCAATTGCAATTCATCCTACATAGATCCTTCTTGCCACCTCCAACTTCACCTATGGGCATAACAGTCTTACAATCTCCAAACTGTGCTTCACCAACTTGAATGCTTATCCTTCCTGATATCTCCTCTTACAAGGCATCTACTACACTTCTCCTCCATCTCCCTCCTGCGTCCGTTCGGTGCGCTCTAGATTGAAAACGTATACTTCCAATCTACTCCTATAATGCATCTACTTATTCTTCTCCTCTCTCCTATATGCATTACTCTGGCATGCTTCACTGGCATCATTTACAAGACTAATGCTATCTATCAATTGAATTGGGACCAAAATTTTGGCATGCTTCCTAGTGCAAAGATGTTACTTAGGGAGATATGAAGCTTTTTGAACCTTTATCTCCAACATGAGAACCAAGAAGCTCTAGCAAAAAAATGTGGAAACATATCCATTATCACTTATATGCTGACAGTGTTAAGTTGTATTGCCCCTATGTTTTGTCACGGGGGCACATTGGTGTTTGGTTGAGTGTAACCATTTTTACGAACAAGTTTGTAAACGATTTTCATGAAGGAAACCCCTAGGACTTTACAAATTAGATAGTGCCTCAAGTAGCAATCTTGCTTTAACAAGGACCAATTGTGTTCTTCACAATTATCAAGGCCATTTTATTGAAAGGGGCTCATTTTTTCTTTGTTTGAAGACAAATAATGAGGCAAACTGAAAGGTGATTTTAGAAGGTTTGACAAGGGCCAATCGTGTTCTTCACAATTATCAAGGCCATTTTATTGAAAGGGACTCATTTTTTCTTTGTTTAAAGACAGTCAATGTTGCAGAATGGAAGGGGATTAATTCAGTGTCATTTTGTGTATGGATGGTGATTTTAGAAGGGGGATTATTTGTTTGTCATTTTGGGCTTGAACAAAATGTTTTGATTGGAAATGTAGAAGTATGATGGAGGCATTAGGCTTTTGTAAGCCCTTGATAGCTTTTATACTCAGGTATTATATACTTAAAAAGGCTATAGAGCTCTTGGCCAATTGGAGAATGACCAATCTCCTTTCTCGGCCTTGGTTAACAAATGGGTGGATACATGGGATAGCTTGAACTCTATCCTCAATCTTTCATAGTACCTCCCCTCTCCTCAACTCATCTTGATTGGAATGTTATAGATTTCAAAAATTATTGTCCTTGGGTGGTTATAATCTCATTTTATATTTGCATAGATTTTTGTTTCATGAGGTATTTAATAATGGTCATGCTCATACATTTCTCTCATGATTACTTCAAATTTTGGTTACATGACTATTTGGAGACCAATGGGAAATGTTTTGTCTACATCCCCATGTGTGTATGTAGGGAAGACTTACTTTTTAAGGCATAACCAACGCTTTCTTCCCTAGGGTCTTTAGTCTTACTTTTGCCTAGACTTCTTTGTTATACACTCTCTTAGGTGTTGGTTTGTTGGCCGTTGGGGTAGAATGACACTTCATGGATCCTTTGGTAGGAAATGGTCCCTTTTTTAAGGGGATGTCACTTATCAGGGATTTTTGTAATACATGTTTATTATGTTGACACTAAGTCTCTCAATCTCATCAAAATCATTTTGAACATGAAGAGTTCAAGAGACATTTGTGTGGAAGGATATCACATGTTTTCTGCATAAGTTGGAGTCAATAGTGCCAATGAAGCATGTGTAGGATTGGATGATACATGTGCTACTACTTACATGCAAAGATTCTCCCTAAGCTCTTGTTGTAGAGATTAAAAATGGTGGTCCATTCCAAGAATTTGCATTATAAAGGGGGTGGCAATGTTCTTCAGAATGAATCTAATGAGTGCAAATGAGAATGTGGGCTCCCCTTACACACCAAAGATAGTAATTTCACACGATGTGTCATTTAATCAACAATGGTAAGAAATCAAACCAACAAAGCTTACCTCATTTTAAAGACAAGTCAAAAATTGAAAATAAGTAGGAAAAAATATAATGAGTCATTAGAAGGCGTCAAAGAGTGAAGGAACCAAATAACTATGAATTATAGATATTTTTTGGTAGACTCTCATGGAAAGATAAACTAGTCATTGAAACCTTGAGATCACTAATTGATTTTTCTTTGAAGAATAACATAAGGGTATCCCTAATAAATGAGATTTGCAAGGAGAATTGGTGGTCAAAATTGTGGGCCACATCAAAAGCATTTTTTGGACGACTCAAACAATTTTTTTCCAAGTTTCTGTAGATGTATCCTCAAATTAAAATTAGATAGAGGTATTTTGAAATAGAAAGTCTTTTTATGTCAAACTAAATGACACACACCATGCATTAGCAGTCTAAACCTCTATCATGTAATTGATATAATCAAAACCACAACTGCCACAACTTGAACCGCATCTGTTAAAATCTGAGTCACAACTGTTTAAATCAAAACTGCAATTATCCAATCTTGTACCACAATTGATTGGTGAACTAGGATTTTTGAGATCTGATTGTTTAACCTTTTGTCAATCTTTTACCAGTCTTCTACAACCATTCAAACCTAGGGCATTATTCTTTTTGTCTTACATTTCAAACCCTTAGGAACAACATTTTTGCATTTAATCCTTTAGGCCACTATTTGCACCTTAGTATAAACTTGCACTTGTCCAAGGTTAGTCTTGAAACTCCTTAGATAACCTGCATTTCAACTTCTTTAGCCTTAGTTTTAAACTTGTATATCAGCTTAATCTTGCACCTTTTCCAACATTTCACCCTTAGTATAAACTTGTCTTTCCCAAATTGATCTTCCAATCCCTTAGGGTAACTTTTACATTTGTCCAAAACAGTCTCCTACAACTTAGATAAATTTGCATCCTTAGTTCACATATCCATTTAGCATCACATCTTTTAGATTCAAACTTGCATTCTAGCCTTAATAATTTCAAAGAATAAGGAACCAAATCTTGAATTTGAACTTAGTTATTGATAGATTGTCTCAACCTTGATCTCTTTGTTTTGTATATTTTCCATCGAAAAGTTAATCCTATCCCCAAAATCTAAGAGTGGTGCCAATTTATCAATCCTCCATGCTTTTCTTTGAGGTTTAGATTATCTTTTCAATCACTTTGGTTTGCCTCCATACATTTGATTTCAAAGTTTTTGGAAATGAAAAATGCAAAAAACATAGCTTAGTTGTCATCTTTCATAGATTTATATCTTTATCCTTAGCTTATAATTTCATTTTCATCATCTCTAAAAACATAGCTTAGTTCTCATAGTTGTAATCTTAGTTTTCATCTTTATCCTTGTTAGGAAAATGTGTCTCAATCTTACATTTACATATGGTTACTCTTTCAGTTTACATTTGAGCACAAATTTTTCCTAAACTTTCTTAGAAGCTTCAAATTTTTGGCTAGATAAGCATGCCAATAATTTTTTGTCACAAGATCATGTCTAGATCTAAAGATATTAAAGTTTTGGTTATTGAAGTTGCCGAAGAGTTTTTATGAACTCAATTTTGAAGGCTTTAGAGGCTCCTAAAAAGCATGAAATTGTATGTAACCAACATAGCTAGTTGTAGCTTGATAGAGCACCTCACAAGTTTTTTGGTGCTTCAAATAGTTTAGCAATCTAACACCAGGTTCAAAAGTTATGGCCTCCAAAAAGTTGGTTGCAAAAGGCTACTCTCAAGTTGAAGGTGTTGATTATGGTGAGATATTTTCTCCTGTTGTGAAAATGGCATCCATTAGATTTTTGCTTTCAATTGTTGTTGCTTATAATTTAGAAGTTGAACAAATGGGTGTGAAAATTGCTTTCCTTCATGGTGATTTGGAGGAGGATATTTACATGACGCAGCCAGACCACTTCACGGTAAAAGGAAAAAGTAATTTGATTTGTAAATTGAAGAAATATTTATATAGCTTCAAACAAAGCCCTAGGATGTGGTACCAAAAATTTGATACAGATGTGTTGAATTTTGGATTTGAGCATTCTAAATTAGATCGTTGTGTTTATTAAAAATTTGTGCAATGTCCCCTACTTGAAGGCTATCAATTTTCAATGATTAACGTACATTACTATCCATCTAAATTGAATTTATTTTAAGAAAAGATGAATAATTCATAATAAATTTAACAGTTAACAAATTTAAGCCCTATTCCTTCTCTCTTAAACATGTCAACCTTAAGGAGGATGCGAATTTCCATGTCGCAAGGCACTTGACACCAATCTACAAGTAGGCTTCCTCAAGGCATTGGGACTACATGTTCATACCCATCTTGGGATTTTCCCTCAGGACATTGGAAATACATATCCTTACCCATCTTGAAATTCACCTATCTTGTGAGGATTTACTTTGCCTCTCCCAGATTGAAAGAAACCTATCCTCTTAAGGGGATATAGTAAGTGATTAAAGAATGGACTACAAACATTCTAATTTTTAGTTGCTATTTATTTAATAGATAATCCTCAAGCATTGTATTTATTCGTATTCTTTGATGTCTCATGTCAGCTATCTTACGAGGGCAATCACATATGATATCAATCATTGATCACAGTTTGATTACTTATATTGGGTATTATTCTTACTATTGTATCATGGATTGGTATTAGAAATTAATGTTAAGGATTAATAGTGTAGATTAAATTTTTTTATTAATGAAAAAATAGGTTTTGAAGGGGCCTCGAAACCCTATACATTAGAAATGAGGGAAAAAAGGAACCCCACAAAGACAAATCACTGCCACAGATAAAACACTTATAGTTTAGCAGTCCAAAACTAAGTAACAAACGACAACCTAGAAAAGATAGACCAACAAAGCACCAGCTACCCTAAAAATCCAACAACTGACAGTCAATAAATGAGACAAACAAAGCCCAAATTGCCTTAGGGGGTCTTGATAGCAGGTTGTTTACCTTTAATTGAAATCCAACCATCTTCCACCTTAGTAGCCACATTCTACCAAGCTAGTGAATCCAACACAAAGATCTCAGCGCCCATGTAGGGGCCATCACGCTGTGTAGAGCTAGTAGAGCAAGGGCTAGACAAAGGCTCAGAGACAACAACAATCACGTGGGCAGTGCCAGTAGACTCACTAGTACTAGCCCTATCATCCACCAAAGTAGGTGCAATAGGAACAGATCCAACAGAATCAACCGAAACCACATTAGAAACACCAACATCATTATTTTTCGTAGATTACAAGTTTGAGCCTCTACAGTTGAGGATAAGAAACATCTTATCCTGATTTGGTCAGCTATCACAACAGGTGACTTTGCAAGCATTTTGAAAGCAAGATTTTAATTTGTAAATCTTAGGAGAATTCTCAAGGTAGACCAAAACAATGCCAGCTCCACACAAAATTGCAAAAATCCATATAGTAGAATTGAATATAAGAACCTTTGATGCCAATTTTGCATCATTTACAAACAAAACTAGTGAAATTGTAGCATAAATAGTTGCACATGAGCTAATTGTTTAGCTATTAAATAGAGAGAAAGATACACACAATAGAATATGGACTTTTTATAATTGACACAGCCTCTGATGTGCAAAACACATGATACCTTCTCAAGGACCATGTGAAGATGACACAAATTCCATAATATAATATCATTTTCAAGGATAAGCAACACCCTGATGAAGGTCAATGAAAGGGCCTTTCTATTCCTATTTTAATTTTAGAATTTTACAAAAATATCACATTAAAATAGACAACAAAAACAAATGATAACCTAAATAATAAAATTTACTCATATTTCAATTGCGTGTTTTGGCAAAAAGCAAGATATACTTAATTCTCCTTCAGACAAAATTTCCAATTTCAAGATATACAAATCTTTGATAAAGATAGACAAGAGGAGTCTCTTCTTGATGAGTTCAAATGGGTTGTCATGTGAGGGTGATAAGAAGCACTAAAAAGAGTCTGATCCAATCTCAAATCTCTGGATTCAAAAGATATCCCATCATTTAGCAATGGGCATGCATCAACAGCTATGGAGAACATTCAAGAATGACCTAAGTTTAGATGCATGGAAAAGGCCCAAAGAAAGCAGTGGAGTATATAGATAAATAGATGGATAGAGTAAAAGAGTCTCTCTTGTTCCTGAAAGAGAGTTGTAATTAGCCTTGGGAACATGTTTGCTAGGCCACAACCTAGAATGAGCAACCTTTAAATCTACAAGTGTTTCAAACTCATGATCTACACTAGGTTAATAAGAACCCAAAATCTATAAGGAAAAAAGACACAATAGGTTATATGCAACATAAAGCAAATAATGTATAGTCTAAAAAGCTATGAAATCCTCTATTTATGTACAGAAAGATCTAATGGGGTGAAGTTAACTAGCGAAAGTATCACATTTTTAATCGTGGAGACACGGGTTCAAATTTTACAATTCATATTAAGTTGAGCTAAATAAAATATTGCATCCAAATTTAGATCTGGAGCCAACAAACCTACAAAATCGATGCATCCAATTTGAGAGCGGAAGAAGGAAATGAGCACACCTAAATGATGCTTTGTTCGATTGATGAGGCTATGCCTTTACTTGGCCAAAACGTTGGCCATATACACCTCCCTTTCCCCAGTAACCTCTTCATTGCATGGCAGCTCGAGTGCCCATTTTTCATCACCGCCTTCACACTCCTCATCGCTAATGGGCTCCGATAGGATCAAGTTCCTGAGGAAGAGGCTCCGCCTTAGGGTTTATCCTCTGTTGCAGAACCATTTTGCGCTGTGGACACCATGATTGTATGTGATCCCATCGAGAATTTATATGTATTCTATATTCTTCCCAGATTCAAGAATATACTTCCAAAAGGTGTCGCAGTTGAGTCCCTTGGAGTTCATTGAATACGCCTTGGAGATTATTTTATGTTTATTCTTAACAGTCTCTCACACATACAACAAAAACTGACTTTCAACCGTGTCATCTACAAGGGTTTTTCAGCAGATTGGGTAACGAGTGTGGTTATCCCCCTCTTTAAAAATGGTGACATCAATAATCCATCTAACTACTGCACTATTATGGTCAACTCCCTTTTTGGAAAAATTTTCGGGCGCATGATAGAGTGCCGAATCAGCAGTTGGGAGGAAGGCGAAGGGAAAAGGGCAAGAGGGAAAGCGGGTTTCAGACCTAAGCATTTCACCATTGACCATTGCGTCACTCTTCATCATTTAATAGAGAGTATGGGATAATCATGGGGAAGAAGCCTCTTGTTGCTTTGTAGACTTTAAGAAAGCCTTTGATACTGTACCTAGGGACAAGCTTTGGAACAAAATGATAGAATTGGGTATCCCTGACGAGTATAGAGAAGCTGTGCACAAATTATATGATAAAGTTAGAGCCAAAATCATAACTAATGAAGGAATGTTTGAATGTTTTGGTAGTGACATTGGTGTTAAGTAGGGATGTCCATTATCCCCAACCTTGTTTGGGTTATACATTGATAAATTAGAAACTTGGTTAAACAATACGAATGGGGAAGGTGTGCATTTGGCAGGATATGTGGTAAAACTTCTTTTGTACGTTGATGACCTTATCTTAATTTAAAAAATGGCTCAAGGTTTGAGAGATCACTCAAGGGCCTTAGAGTGCTTTTGCTAGGAGGTTGGGATGTAGGTGAGCATTACCAAAACCAAAATCATTATTTTCTCTTTAAGGAGAAAAGAAAAGCCCACTACATTCATTTTTTAAGGTAGCCCACTTGAAATTATGAAGGAATACAAGTATCGTGGGATTGATTTTCACTATAAACTCAGCTGGGAAACATGTAGAGCTAAAAGCTGCAAGGGGACTAGAAAGCCTTTTATTTACTCCAAAATAGATGTAAAATGACTGAGTTTTGGGATTGGAAGACCAGGAAGACTCTTTTCGATTTGTTGGTCATGTTGGTGGTTCTCTATGGCTATGAAGTTTGGGGTGGCAACCTGTCAAACAATGGATGGAGGTAGCTAGAAAGAATTCAGAAACACCTAATTACAAGAAATCTCAAAGTTAAGACCTCCGTACCTTACGATATCCTATTAGCGGAGGCTGGGGATTTTCCATTGGAAGCGTTAGTGATAGCTCAGTTACTTAGCTACTTAAAGAAGGTTAATAACATGCAAGACCAATGATGGCCGAAGTTTGTGAAGAACGAGGATCTTATCTGTAGAAAGAAAACATGGATGAATCAAAATAATAAGTGGTTGGATAAATGGAATATTAAGCTACATGAGTGTGTGGACATAAAAATGTTTGTCATACAGAAGTTTCAAAGTGTCATGTGGACTAATAACATTGGTCGTAAAAAGGCTTACTACATGCAAGTGTTCAACTCAACCGGGGAACATGGAGAGAAAACATATTTAGGGGTTGCTATTAAAGAGAAAGCAAGGTTGTTAATGACACAACTGAGGACGGGATCGCATCATCTCAGGTGTGAGACGGGTAGATGGAAGAGGCCCAAAGAGGCTTGGGAGGAAAGAACTTGCATGTTTTGTGGGACAGGCGCAACTGAGACAGGATGACACTTTCTCATGGAATGCACTGCCTATGATGATATTCATGCTAATTACGAAGCCATCTTGAAAGTGGACAACATGAATAGTTTATTTGAAGAGGACAAGGTCAACCAAACCGCGGGTTTTCCGGTCAAGATTCATAAAAGAAGATCAGAGCTGGAAAGGATTATGGAAATTGTTTAGGGGTGTGAGTTCCTCTAGTCCCTTAGGCTGCTTGGCCTCATGGACATCATTAAATTCATTCAGTTGTAATAATTTGGAGTGGTTGAAGGATTTATGGGAAGTGAGCCACTAATAGTTAGGGGTCACTATTAGTGGTCTAATAACCGTCATTTTTTGGGGTCATGTTTACCCCTTAAAAAAATTATGTTGATGGTCATTTTCTACAAAACAAAAGTGCCAAAATCAATTACCTACATACTCAATTATCAATCATTATGTCACTAATAAAATAAAAATTGCATGTCTATAAGGTGCAATGGTTACACTAGTAGGAAGATATAGCTAGGCAATATATTAAGGGGCAGATATAAATTTTTGAGCAAGACCATTTTTTTTTTGTTTTATTTCATACAAACACGTTTTTTGTCGAGATCATTAACCTTTCAAGAAAATTTTCTAGTTCCTCTTTATCATAGAGCACCATGAGGGAACATTTCTACAATGCATTTTGTCAAACAATTACACTTTTCTTGTTTATATTTCAATGTTTAGCATATATGGCTTCTAAAGCATTGTAAGTATAACATACCCTAAAAACACACTTCATTAAACTATGAAGCAATCTACTTGACGATGTTTTTTATTTATGTTTTTGTACTCGACCCAAAGTGAGGGATTGTGATAAGGAGAACCTTCAATGGGATCTTACTTTCTCCTTGAGAGTTGGCTATGATGAGAGGTTTCATTATGCATTGATAAATTATGAATGTTGTAATAAGGTGGTTATGAAAGGAGAGTTTGTCAAGTGAAGGGGGAAGTGGTGATATTTATTGTTGGAAGTGAATATGGAAGATAATAATCATTTTTTCGCCTCATTGTTTGAGTTGTCCCCTAGTCCCTCCTTATGAGAACCTTTTTGTAAAATTTCATGTGTTCGAGTCAGGAGTTTCTTTTGTGTGTGACTGTCTTTGTGTTGTTTTGTCTTTGTGTGTATGTTGTTCTAGTGAATACCTCCTAGCTCGTGGGTGATTAGTTTTCTAACATGTGGTTGGGAAGTTAGCTACTTTGGCCATTGGAGCTATCTTATGATTCCTTGCGTAGATTGAGATCCATCTTGTAGATTGACAATTTTAGGGAGGAATCACTCTTGGGATCATAAAGAAGGCTGAAATGAATGATTATACATGAAGGATGTTGTATGTCTCTTCTCCAATTGAATGTGTGCAATCACAAAATTAAGATAAATAAGTGCTTCTTCTGTTGATATTGTTGATATATGTATATGTGGTGTTCAAAGCCAATGCAATCTATAGAAAGAAACATTTGATCATAATAAGATCTCATATTATTAAGCAATGATAAATTAGTATGTTTCTCATTCTTTTACTTAATGTGACACACATTCAATAAAAGGGAAATGAAAGTATGTGTTTTTCTGACATTATAATTCCTAAACGTAAGTCATTTCATAAAAAATATACACGCAATGAATGATCCAATGAACTTAGTTTATGTCATGTATTGCATTAATCTACATAATTGAATAAAACAAATAGGGTATTTTGTACAATATTACATTATAAATCTTGCTATAAAATTGAGAATAGAGTGTGAATCCATCTATATCTCATTAATGCAAAATAGTAGAATAATTGCTATATGATACAACAAATTGTAAACCCATTAAGGTACTCTACATATTTTGATAGATTGCCTTGGTTGTGGCAAGTAAACTAATTGCACTATTCTTGTATCCCATCAAAGATGCATTCAAGTTATTATCTCATGAATACATACAATAACAAGATAAAATCTCATAATGATAGATCAATGCAAAATTTCCATCTCTACAAAAGATAGGTTTGGAAATGGAAGTAAAAGGCTGACACCTAAAATAATACACAACTATTTCCTCTCCTACAACAATTTCTCTCGTAGCTGTAATGAACACTGCTTTTCCCACCACCATGCATTCAACATTTGGAAAACATGATTGATTGATGAAAGGTGGGAGCCCCTAAAACCCAAATTGCCCTACTTCACTTACCCTATTCCAAAACCCTAACTTTCTATTCACACCATGTTCTTCATGGATTTGAACATGTGGAACTAATTTGATGAATTAAGGGGAGGTGCGAGTTACAATTGAATTAGAATTAAGGTATTGTTAGGGTTTAGTTAATATTGGAGCTGATGTTCCTAAGTTTTAAATTAAGGTGTTAGAGTTAAGATTTGGTTTAAGTTAAATTTTATATTTTAAAGATTTATTAAAATTTATCTTAACTTTGTTTCTCCCTTTACATAATATTTCTTAAAAAAAATCAAAGAAAATACATGAGAAGCCCACTTCAAAACTAACTCTCTGGAGCTCGAAAAAGAAAAAGAAAAAATTGCAGCTGCACCTTAAGGCCCCAATGTTCAAAATTTGGATCTCTCAACTCAATTCATATATTTATGGTGCTTCGGCTACAAATTTTCTTTGATAGCTCTAGAGTTATGGAACACTGCAATCTACATGTTGTAGTGATTGAAAAACTATTTCTCACAATGAAAATGAGTTACAATGGAATTGGTGCTCCTTTCCTCCTACAACAAAACATGCTTTGTGTAGAAGGACAAGAAGTCATCACCTTTGTGTGCACCTTCATGTCCTCTTTCCCATTACATAATAGTTTTCTATTTAGACATTTCCAATTATCTGTGCATCTACATTTTGCATATACGTCATTTTAGATGACTTCAAGATCAACATTTGACAAATATTCCCTTCAAGCTATGCTTTTATGGACATCCATAATCTCTACTAAAGCTACCATGTAATTTAGTTTTATTGAACCCAATGAAATTAGCTTGAAGGTTTCTAAATCCTTTTCAACATATCCATTTAGTGCATATGTCTAAAATTATCGCAGAGTCCAAGAACATAATTATTTGATGTATAAAATGACCCACATACTCTATCTGGACTTTGGTATGCGTTGATGAATAGTAGTACTCTATTCTAGAGTTTGTAACTATGTGCACAGTCTTGAAAGAAGTATTCTTCTATGAACTTGCACATTTTTCATTCATATGTATTAGACCATTTTTCAGACAGTTCACAGTTTTTGTGTTTGCTTGTATAGTATGCACATATGTTCGCCAAGCCATTTGCAACTACAACATCTGGCAAACTGCCTCTTAGCTATGAATTATGAGACCTTTCATCCATCACATTCACCTTTCTGTTGATCTCTACCTCAAACAAATGGTTGAGATCCTCCTTTATCCCTTAATGGAACCCAATTGTAACCATATATGTTGCACTAATCATTGAATCTAATGGCCAAGTACTCCAATAAAGGAAACAAGATGACTACATTGGGAAATGGCCCATCAAATTTGTTGTTGCTGATATCTAGCTCAAACAACAATGTATATTATGCACATATGTTCGCCAAGCCATTGCAACTACAACATCTGGAAAACTGCCTCTCAGCTATGAATTATGAAACCTTTCATACATCCCATTCACCTTTCCGTTGATCTCTACCTCAAACAAATGGTTGAGATCCTCCTTTATCCCTTCATGGAACCCAATTGTAACCATATATGTTGCACTAATCATTGAATCTAATGGCCAAGTACTCCAATAAAGGAAACAAGATGACTACAGTAGGAAATGGCCCATGAAATTTGTTGTTGCTGATATCTAGCTCAAACAACAATGTAAGGTTCTTGAAGCTCTCTGGCACAGTACCACATAACCTATTGGTATTGATATGAAATAGGGAAAGATCTGTGAGCAAGCCAAGCTCCTATGGAAGATAGCCTACAATGTTAACATGATTCAAATCAATGAGAGCTAAAGCTTGAATGTTGTTGTTGTCCAATGCAAGAGCACATAAGACATCATTGTAGCTACACACATCTGCTCCAATCATGTTGCCATTCACATTGGAAGGAACACTAAAAATAGAAAATTTCCATGCTTGTAGAGAAATATAAGCATTATTGAGCCTTGAATTAGAGAATACAAGACTTGGATCAACCACAACCCTCTCTCCAAACTCAAACCCATTCCCTTCAATGGCCAATAGCTTCTTGTGCAAGATATCTTAATTTGTCAATGTCCTTCCCAAATCACCTAACACACTATCTAGCTGACATAAGAGCAACATAACAAAACCCAAATGCCAAGCTACCACTCCAACATCGCCCAGATGTTGCATTGTGGGAAAAAACCCACCTCAAATGCCCAACTAATGGCTTGAGGTTGCTTATGAGAAATGCACCATGCACATCATGGACATTAGATTCAATGATTTTATTTTTCTAAAATGAATTGACCAAGGTTTAGGTATGATTTTGTCCAAAAATATGTAGAAGAAATGCAGAAAGTGAGAGGAAGGTATATTTTGAGTAGATGAAAATTGGTAGAAAAAAATGCAAAATTGTGTCAGATTACTTGTTGCTCTGATCTTTTCACATAATGCCATCTCTCACATATTTTAACCTTTCTTCCACATGGTTTTGTACACAAACCGAAAAGTTAAATATATAGGTATTAGTAGTCTATTTTGAGTAGGTACTATTTTGTCAGTCACACAAAAACTGTGTTCTGACTTGTTAAACACGCCAAAAAAAGTGAGAAGACTAAGTATTCTTTCTCGACAACTTTAATTTCAAGTGTCCAACATCACCAATTTTGGCATTTTTTAATCTATAATAGCCTATTAGCTAATAAACACTACAAGTGCACATGAATTGGTACATTTATGTTTGTAATACACATCAACTTGTACCAAAAAAGTAGCGTTGTTATTAAAAAAAAAACTTCATTGTTTACAATTATAAATACAATGGATTGTTCCAAGAATACAAATATATCATATTTATGTTCAAAACATATTTTATTTATGTACAAACATGCACAACTATTGGTGCTTAATATTTTGAGTCACCTACAAACATGCACAACTATTGGTGTATAATATGTTTTAATACAAATAAAATTGAGCTTGCTATGCTCTCGTCTGCACATCCACACACAAATCCTATGACATCCTCTAGCAATTACTCCGACTGCAATTTCTACGTGCATAGATAACTAATGGTGTAAGGCTCGCCAATAGACCAAATAAACAATGCAAGTTTAAAATACAAATTTGAATTCGTGAAGCCATCGTATGAATTATATAATTAATGCCAAACAAGTGCAAGCGCACCATGAAATGAATGATTCTCTCCCACCCTATTTTCAAATTCAAATCTACCAACCACAAAATTAATGACCAAATTCCTATAAGAAGTCATTTCCTTCGTCATTTTTAGTGCAAATTCCATGTTTGTGCATTGATTATTCTCTATTGTCTGCATTGAGCTCATTATTCTTTGTAGAATCCACAACTCCTTTGGAAGATTCTGCTCTTGTTTAGGTTGGCACCCTAAGCTACCATTTATTTTATGTTTTTTTTGATGTTTGTATACCCATTGTATGTTTATATCCATTTTTAATTGTTTTCATTACTTAGATGCATCCATGCATTCAAATTACGTTTTCTCACCATGCTTTTCAGTTAGTAAATTCATGCTTTCATATATCAAGCTAGTGTTTATTGTATGCATTAGTTAGACAAATTCAAATTATATTGTTTGGAGTTAGTAAGTTGTTCACAGTATGCATTACTTATAGGTATTCAAATTTCAGGTTCTCACATTACATTGTTTCTAGTTAGTTATTTCATGCTTTCAAAAATCAAGTTAGGGTTCAGTGTATGTGTTACTTACATGCATTCAAATTTTACTATTTTCAGTTAGTAAGGTGTTCATAGTCTATGTTATTCTAATTGCATTCAAAATTCATGTTCTCAAATTACATATTTTTAGTAAGTTATATTGTGTTTTCAACAATCAAGTTATTTCATGTTTTCTTGTATGCATTACTTACATGCCTTCAAATTATACTATTTTCAGTTAGTAAGGTGTTCACAATATGTTTTGTTAGATGCTTTGAAACTTCATATTCTCATATTTCACAGTTTCACTTAGTTATCTCATGTCTTTCATAAAGCAAGGTACTGCTCACTGTATAAATTAATTGCATGCCTTCAAATTAGACTATTTTGTGATAGTAAGGTGTACACAGTATGCATTAATAAACATGTTAACATATAATTGTAGGATGTTTTAAATGTGGACCCACTCACTATGTCAATATACCTGTTGCTAATGCATTTTAATATAAACACTTGGGCCCTTACATTAATCAAGGGCCCATATTATAATACCCCACGAAGGACCCTTCAAAATCAATCAACACCCCATAACAAATCATAGTAACATGTTCCTTTCTCACCATGTGTCATGTAAGAAATCAAATTGAGGTCATAACCTACCCAACTAATAGCCCTATAGACCAACTTTTATCCTTCATGTTTTTGCATTCTTAAAGTTTCTTCTACCACTCAGTTCCCACAAATACTTCCCACAAACATTCATTCTCTACATGCGACGAGGGTTTTAGTCCACCATTCTCATTTGCTAAGCTTTCACTAATTGTGTGCATTCTTAAGTTGTCATTGAATTGTTTGTCACACCGATTCTACTCATTTTCTAAGCTTACATTTTCTATATGCATTCTTAAGTTGACATTGAATTGTTTGTCACACTGATTGTATGCATTTGCTAAGCCTACAATGACTATATGCATTCTTAAGTTTACATTAAATTGTTTGTCACGCTAATTCTACTATTTTGCTAAGCTTACACTAACTGTGTGCATTCTTAAGTTGTCATTGAATTGTTTGTCACACCGATTCTACTCATTTTCTAAGCTTACATTTTCTATATGCATTCTTAAGTTGACATTGAATTGTTTGTCACACTAATTGTACGCATTTGCTAAGCCTACAATGACTATATGCATTCTTAAGTTTACATTAAATTGTTTGTCACACTAATTCTACTATTTTGCTAAGCTTACATTGGTTGTATGAATTCTTAAGTTAACATTGACTATATGCATTTGTCTTATATTATACCATGGCATTATTACATTGAATCTCAAAGAAATAGGGTATATTGTTGATAATATGATCAAATCTACTAGTTTAATCATGAAATTAGCTTATTGTATTCATCTGCTAGTTTAATCCTGAAATGTTATTGTGTGCATTTGCTTTAACAATTTCTTGTTTGTTTCAACCATCTCTATGTATTGAAATGAGGGTTTGAGTCGGTCTATCATTTTTTTAAATCATACTATCAAATTATTGTTAGTTTTTCTGTCATTGATGAACTTTTACTACTGGTGCATGTTGGTGTATGTTGTGTGTGTCAAACACTTAAGTGTGCGGATCAAATGGACAAGTGGCTATTCCTTGGGAACTATCTCTAAGCTTCATCACATAGGGGCTTAATCATAAGATGTTTCTCTCCTTCTACTGAGTCCAGTTGTGCAGGAGTGAAAGCTGTTAACACACACAACAACAGATAGTGACAACATGTTTCTTCCAAGTGGCTTGCAGAGTGGAGGTGATTTTGCAAAGATGGCAGTGTGTATTGCCACATTTGTTATGATAAGGAAAGCCTTCGAAAGACTTAGACGACGAGTTGAAATGAGTGTTTGTGGTCTAGTAGTAAACGACTCTGTCATAGCAGCATAAAGACTAAGAACTGGTGTCGACTATTAAATATAATTAATTTATTACACTTGACCCATGACTGAGAGCACAAGCGCAGATACAACCAATAACGTATATCCATTTCCATTTGAACGTTTCTTTACTATGCAGGAGATGTAACACGGCAAGGAGGAGGCATCTGGAATGATGTTGTTGAACATATGGTAGTGTGTGTGACACATTGCATACATTTTTTTATAACAAAATGGTAGGAGAATGAAGCCAAGTGTAGCATCATTTCTGAAAAGAATGTTTACAGAGAACTATCAGGTGGGTAAAAAGGAATGTATTTGGATGATAGTGTGCATCGAACAAACTAGAGGATATATGCATGGACGTCAACATGAACAAACTGTAGCAGTGAAAGATACAGAGCCCAGTTTGAGCCGGTTACAAAAAGATCATATCGTGACCATGCAAAGGGATGAGATAAGAATCTGAGTGTGATTTATCTTCTCGGAAAAACATGACACAAGTGTGTCAGTTAAAAAAATCATTTCAATTAATACTTGTGTTGGATGCCATCGGGAGAGAGAGTGTGGAAAGATACGGTAGTAAAAAATAATGCATGCATCAAATAAAAGAGTGGGGCATCAGCTCTCAATTTTTTGAATATACAGGTGATTGTGGAATGATGAAGTAACTTTGCAGAGTTGAAGGACTAATATGGTAGTTGTGCGTTGTGTAGTGCAGAAGTTTTTTTGAGAATAACACAATAAAAATAAGGGACAACACAAAAAACTACCACTATTTTTTAATAAAACTGGAAGTTATGTTTAGGACTGCTGAAGAAAAATACACAGCTCTCAACAAAAGGAGGCAATGAGTATTCTTGAAAATGAGCAGGGGTGTTGTGAAATTTTTAAAACAGTGCTGGAAACAAACTACACTAAGTGTGAGGTTAAGATAGTGGTGATTGGCTGTGCAGTGAGCTACAGGAAGTTCGTCCACAACAGTCAATGTGGGATTTTATATGTGCATTGGTTTCATATTGACGGGTGTTGGAAGTGAGCCAAAGATACACAGTCTTGTTTCTTTGCAGAATATACATGTTAATAAGGGGAAGACGCCTAATGGGGAATGAGTGAAAGGCTAGCGGTAGGACATAACTGGTGTACAAATCACATTAACAAGTGCTCAACTAAAGGAGTGAGTCATTAGCACTAAGGGAAGTGTGCACAGTGGTGACAAGATCTGAATTTGCAGTGAAAATCTGATGGTATTGTTATAGTGGGTGATTAAATCAGAAGCCTTAAACAAATTTGTGTATAGAAGACATAATTGTGTTGTATTTGAGAGTCTTTATGCTTCAGTAAAGACATAGACAAATCTCTTTGTTGTGTTCAAGAATCTAATATTTTATTCGAGTAAGGTTATAGCCTTACAAGACAGGTTGGAGCTTGTTCTAGAGTTTTGTTTTTAGGAGAGTTGTAGCTCTCAGTTGTAACGGGTTGTTGCCCATTGGATTAGTGATGTCGTGGTTTTTCCTGTCTTGGGTTTCCACGAGATAATTTTGCCTATCTTGTCTTCTTTGCTGTGTGCTCTTTAAATTCTGCTTCTTATTTATAAAGTTTATGTTAAATACTGATTCACCCCCTCCCCCTCTCAGTATTGTGAATTTTTTAATTATTACATGGAATGTCTCCACATTGATAAGTTTATAATTGACTTTATGAATTTTTCTTTACTTGTTCACTCTATGTATTTCTTTGTAATCATTGAATGTATGCAATACCAAGTTTACATTGACTTTACACATTCTTAATCTTACATTGACTATATGCATTGTACGTTTACATTGATCGAATTCATTATTAATCATATTTACTCCTACCTGTGATATGGTAATGAATTGCAGGATTGGAAATATATGAAATCATGTCCTCATATGCACAACATACATGAATGTATGTACACAGTCACATACATAGATACATGCATGTGTACATATGTGTATTCTTTATACACATACATACATACATACATAAATATGTGACTATGTACTTACAGCCACAAATATTTGCATACACACATCAATATATGTGAATGATTTAACATGAACTCTTAAATTTAAACAAGTAAACCTAGGTATGTGAATATTAGTATATGTTGGAGTTGATGAAAAACAACCCATAGCTCCCAAGAACACTTGCACGCAAACACATGTCATAGAAAGAGAGAGAAGAAAATGACTATGGAGGCATGAACGCATTGACCCATGAGAGAGGAGAAATCCTTGATGTGCAAAAACAAAAGTTGCAATCAATAATGAAAATGTCAGAAAAGGTTACAAAGTGTTATGAGATCAATCCTTATAAAATGAGATCAGAAAACCTAAAAAAGTAAAACCCTAGGTTGCATAATAATAATTAATAAAGAAATTAATTATTATATGCCTAAAGTTTAGCTTAAGTCGAAATAGGTAATAAGTGACTTAATAATTAAATCAATATGATTCAATTAATAAGAAAATACTTTATTACGCTAACATCCCCCCTTAAGATAAACTTTGGGAGAAGCTAAAAACCTAGAAAGAACAACTGAAATCAAATGGGTCCTGACAACAAAAGGCCTGATCAGGTACCCAAGTACAAAAGAGAGTCTCTATAAAGCGAAGAAATAGAGAAAACCACATGGGAAAAACTCTACTCCAAAAAGAGACCAAGACTAGTCTGAAGAACTAAAGAAGCCTCCAAAACTAGGAATGTTCCAAAAAATAGGAACAAATATGAACATGTACAACATAACTGAAGCATGAAACTACAAACTTTGTCAAGAAGAAACTGATGATTTGAAGATCCTCCACATAAAATATGACCAGATAGAGAAGACTGTAATGTGTATGAGTTCCCTCAAATAACACTACTCGAATCAAGAGACAAATAGAGGCAAACACTTGAACTTGAAGATACATATGGCATAAACACCAAAATTCTGAAGAGCTGATCAATCAAAGCTAGAAGAGTGCATCCAAAAATAGGAAAGAAAAGAGTGTCCATATGGTAAATGATCCATCTCACTGGAATGCATAGGTACCCAGCCACTGCAACCACCTAGTACATAGAATCAAATACTGAATACATAGCTCACACTATCAAACCAAGGAAGTAGTAGAACCAACAATAGAAACCCCCCATACTGCTGACAAGGGAGTAATGACAGGTACACTAAAAAGATCGTCCAATATGAACTGCATGATGAAGATGAATCTGAAACATCAAATGTGTAGAGAGAGTACAAACACATATAGAGATACCCGAGGCTAATGTCATTGGAAGAATGCTCACATGACAAAAGAAGATGGCAAACAAAGACAAACATCATACCCCCTGGTACTTTATAATGGAGTGCGAGTACAAAGAGCACGAACAGGTGCAAGATCCCATACATGCAATAGAATGACACTTTATCTCAGTGGGTGTGCATAAAATAATGCTACAAAAATGAAGTATACACTGCTCAAAGAAGAGCGAAGGCTGCTAAAACAAAAGAATAGCCTAAGACGAGCCATCCCTCAAAGGGAAGAGATCCTAGGACCTGTAACCAAGATATCCACCAGACTGCAAAAAAAGAAAGAATCTGATTAAATGAACTTTGAGCAAAATCTCAAAAAATGACTCACAACACTAAAAATATCTCTGAACAAGCTTTCCAACGATATATCATTTTCTGAAAATGGAGTCTGGATGCGCAAGATAGAGCTCCCGGAGTGCAGAACTAAAGATTTGGCTTTGACAGGGAAAAAAACCATCAAAAAAATAAAACCAAAAAATATAACCTTGAGATCTAGAAAGAGCTCAGAATCAGCTTTCTGACGATATCTCGTTTGCCAAATTTTGACACCGTATGCTCAAGATATGAGCAAAAAACCAATAGCTGCACTGGAGGACCCAAAGAAGGTGTCTGGAAGGATCTGAGGATGGACGTAAGCAAAAGGATACAAACACACATGAAACCATCAGATCTGATAAAAGCTCAGAAAGAGATTTTTGGCAATATCACGTTTTTCAAAAATGGAGCCCGGATGCAAGAGAAACGGATCCCGAAATGCAGGAGGTCTGAAATGCCAAGACCACGGAGAACATCTGACTTTGACAGCAAAAAAGAGCATCAAAATGGAAAAATCACAAAACCAAATTCCGATCGGGCTTGGAACTAGCTTTTTGACGATATATTGCATGCCCAATTTCGATCCTAGATGCCCGAGATATTTGCAAAAATTGACAGGTAGCTCCAAAAGAGCCCAAAAGGTGTAAATCATTGCTAACATTAGCAACAGGTGAGCTTAAAATTTACAGCCAAATGGTCGTCGCAACATACAAAGCCCTTGGGGCTAAAAATATGGGCCCTTGGTCACCATATGACCAGGGGCTGAGAATGCATGTGATCAGTGGGCTTAAATGTGACAACCAAATGGCCTTTGCAGCCCAATTTTTTTTTAATTTAAAAAATCACACGTGCGCCTCTGGATCTATGCCAGGCAATTTGGAATTTTGCCTCGATTTGCATGCCAAAATTTTTTCTTTGATTTACATGTCAAATAGTAAAATGGTTGCCTCAATTTGTGCACCAAATTGGTACAATTTTGCCTCAATTTGCATGCCAATGTACAGATTTTGCCTCGATTTACGTGTTAGGCCATATGCCCTTGTACCCAAAAAATTGTCTCAAAAGCCAACTTGTCCAAAATCAACAAGTTTTATATTAATTTTGACTATCTCGGGCCTTTCGGACACATCCGTGAGGTCCATTTGGGCCAGAAGTGCTCCAAAAAATAGTGATCACCTCGAGATCCATGCCGATGTTGATTGCAAATATTTTTTCTCACAAATTCCAACTTTTTCCAAATTGGACAAACTTTATATGGATCATGGGGTTCTTGGATGCTCTGAACGCAACCATGAGGTCTGTTTTAAGCCAAGATGACTAGAGAAATAGGTACCCCCAGATCTGACAAGAAACCCTCTTTGAAAACACAGATCTGACAAACACGGTCGAATCTCTTAGGAAGAGGACAGGGGCAAGTAGATCTGAAGCTTTGATACCATGTTAGAGTTGATGAAAAACAACCCACAGCTCGCAAGAACACCTGCACACAAACACCTGTCACAGAAAGAGATAGAAGCAAACAACTATGGAGGCCTGAATGCATTGATCCATGAGAGAGGAGAAATCCTTGATGTGCAAAAACAAAAGTTGCAATCAATAATGAAAATGTCAGAAAAGGTTACAAAGTGTTATGAGATCAATCCTTATAAAAGGAGATCAGAAAACCTAAAAAGGTAAAACCCTAGGTTTCATAATAATAATTAATAAAGCAATTAATTATTATATGCCTAAAGTTTAGCTTAAGTCGAAAGAGGTAATAAGTGACTTAATAATTAAATCAATATGATTCAATAAATAAGAAAACACTTTATTACTCTAACAATATATCGCTAATACGTAAAAAGTGGTTGCAACTTAAGTCAAAACCATGACACCTAAACAAAATTCAAAGACAATAAACATTGGGAAGAGAAGTATAAGAGTAACTCATGGCGTGCACTTCATAGATAAAAAGGTCAATACACAAGAAGATGTTGTTAATGGTTCTCCTTTCAATGCAGAAGAAGTTTTGATTAATGCTCCTGCTATCAATGTACAAGAAGTGAATGCACAAGAAGGTAATGGAGGAGAGTTAGCCTCAACTAACCAGGCCCCTCTAGCCCCAATAAGATAGTGGACAATTGGTGACATGGATGTTGTACTTAGCAGCATTGAAAAAGGTGAGATATCACTGAGGGTTGCAGCAAAGAAGTGGAACATACATGCTTCCAACTTGAGGGTGTGGCTAATGGGAGCAATAGTCATTAAGAGGAGGGGGCCACAAATAGTTTTAACTAATAAAGAGGATGAAGAATTTTTGTAGTGGTGCAAGGACATGGTAGATATTGGGCATGACCTATAAGTGTCTCAATGACAGAAAATTGTTTCCCAAATTACTACAGGAAGGGTTAACCCATTCGCCAATGACTTACCAGGGAGATCATGGTGGATAGGTTTCAAACACCTCCACCCAGACTTGAAAATTAGGAAAACATAAGGAGTGGACATATACAAGGCTATAATGGTGTGTACTTCAATTGTAGAACTTGTTTTATGGTAACCTAGAAACTATATACAACCTCAACCACTACGACTCCAATAGGATTTGGAACTGTGATGAAACTGAAAAATGAACAATACTAAGAGGGGGAGGGGGTGAATCAGTATTGACACAAAATTTTAATTCTAAAAACTAAAAACTAGAGAACACAAGGCAAGGAGGACAGTACACACAAAGTTATCTCGTGGAAACCCAAAATGGGAAAAACCACGGCATCACTATCCAAATGGGCAACAACCCGTTACAGCTGAGAGCTACAACTCTCCTCAAAAATTACAAGATCAGGCTCCAACCTGAATCAAAAGGATACTACCAAGATCAAGCTCCAACCTAAATCAGAAGGCTACTACCTTCATTACAAATGATGAACAATGAGTCAACGCTAAAATTGTTCCATGTCTTCACTAAAGTATGAAGACGCTATAGTGGTACTGAAGTTTTCACTTGGTCATAAACTCAACATTCCTAGACTGAGTATATAGAAAAGAACTTCCCTTTTTCTTGTTAAACCTTTCTGAAATCTTTTATCAGCACATTGATTTCTTTAACAACCCCTGCTATCATTCTCTGATGTCATAAACTCACAGTATTGTGACTGCAGTTTTGAAGAATACGTATCACTGTCTTTTCTCTATTTTTGATCCAGGTGCGATTTCATCAAGTAAGAGTACTCAGCATTTTTGAACTAGTCCACTTTCTCTAATACTTTCGCACACCTACAGGTTGCGTTGTATTCTCACATTATAACTTCAAATTTCCAATCTTCTATATGACTGTTACACCATGTTCATTAGAAGTTCTTCCCTATTTCAAAAACTAGCCTTAAGCATTCACAAAATTTCTTGAAAACTTTCGTATCCAAACATGCCCAGATAAGGTTATTAGTCCTCCGTATAGGCTCCTGTATCTCTGATATCAACTTCCGCACACACACTGTCTTCGACTACTACACTTGAGCCAAGTTCTCTACCTTCATTTTTTTATTACTGTAGCACTGGTGCCCTTCGCATGTATCATCCCAAAAACAACCAAAACATCCCACACGTCTGCTCTTCCTATGCATTACCTTTTCACTTACTATCTTTGATGTTTCTGTTACACAGCATACATTTGTTTTCACAAATGTGTCTTACCATTATGAGACACTCCCTGTCACATTTTTGCTGCTTGATGAATTTTTTGAACTGTTCTTCTGTCATCCACATTTTCTTCCGCACTACTTGTTGTGTGTCTTTTTTTACTATCAGTGCGTATCACACAGAAAAAGATTGCTGTTAATTTTTGTGACTTGGCATAACCCGACTTACCCTTTTTTTAATGATAACAGTCGTTGCTCACTCACGTCCTCATTATCAGGTCAAGAAACTCTGCAGTTGGGAATCAAAATGAATATAACATATTCAGAACCATTTTTCTCTCACCCGACTCATCTTCGTATATGTTCCTTTCAATCATTAATTTACACACAATACTTCCTCCTTTCAAAAATACACCAGTCATTATTTTGGACTGTTCGACACCCCCTACTCAAGTGCGAACACAGAAGGACTGATCTCATGACTGACTGGGCTCTCTATCATGTTTGGCTATGCTAACAGAGTCGTTTCTCTACAACTCTTTCTGCCATGACAACAAGCATAACATACAAAGAAAATGACAGCACCCAAACACATACATGTGTACAGCGACAGCATGAAAATACACATTTTAATAGTTGGCACAAGAAGACACCCATGTTGATCAGTGCACAAGGAAGGTTAACACATGTCATGGCAGGAATTTTGACTGAGGCAAAGAACCCACAAACAGCAGCAAAAGGATCAGCAATGACATAAAACTAACAATCTCCCCCTTTATGTCATTGATGGCAAACCAATGGGAACCAATATGAAAAATTGATACAACTCCCCCATAAAACTGAACCAATCTGAAAAACACCTGCACCAAAGTTGAATGGATCTCTCCCCCTTAAACTCTACTCCCCCTTTGTCATCAATGATGAAGAAACTGAAACTATAATTGAAAGATATAGCATTGAGGTGCTAGAGACAAACCTTTCATTGAGGTGAAGTAACACCAAGCTTGCTTTGAAGATACTCGAAGCGATCTCGGGGTAGGGGTTTTGTAAATACATCCGCAATTTGCTCCTGAGTACAAACATAATTTAGCTAAACAACATTATCTGCAACTTGGTCCTTCAGATAGTGATACTTAATTGGAATGTGCTTGGTTCGAGAATGCATCACTGGATTCTTTGAAATGTCAATGGCGCTAGTGTTGTCACAGAAAATGCAAATAGGATAAGTAATTTCAATCTTATAATCACGTAGAGTATTCTTCATCCAAATTACCTGAGTACAACATGAAACTGCTACAACATATTCAGCTTCAGCTATGGATAGTGAAGTGCAAGACTATTTCTTGCTCAGCCATGAAACTAAACAACCACCTAAAAAGAAGGCACACCCACTAGTACTCTTCTTATCATCCACTGAACCTCCCCAATCTACATCTATATATGCTGTTAAAATAAAATTAGAACTTTTTGGGAACCAAAGACCAAAATCAGCTGTACCTTTCAAATATTTGAAAATTCTTTTAACTGCTAAAACATGTGTTTGTTTAGGAGAAGCTTGAAATCTGGCTACATATCCAACAGCCTGCATGATATCTGGTCTAGTGACTGTCACAAACAGTAGACTCCCTACCATAGACCTATAAAAAGACTGATCAATGGAAGGAGACACATCTTTCTTACTCAATTTGCAACCGGTTTCCATAGGAGTGCTAACCAGATTACTATCCTCCATTTTAAATCTTTTAAGCAACTCCCTAACATATTTGGCTTGAGAAATAAAAATACCACTAGAAGACTAATTAATTTGTAGCCCAAGAAAATATGTTAACTCACCCATCATAGACATCTCGAACTCATTGTTCATACACGCAGCAAATGTCTTGGACATCTTGACACAATCACTTCCAAAAATCAGATCGTCAACGTAAACAACAATAATAAGAATGTTGTTACCTTCCTCCTTAACATACAAGTTGCTGTCCACATATCCTTTATTGAAGCCTTGCTGCTGCAAATAACAATCCAGCCTATCATACCAAGCTCTAGGAGCTTGTTTTAGTCTGTATAATGCCTTTTTCAACTTGCATACATAGTCAACATTTTTAGAAATCAGACCTTCTGGTTGTTCAACATAAATCTCTTCAACTAGATCACCATTTAAGAAAGCTGATTTAACATCCATTTGAAAAACTTTAAAACCTTTGAAAGAAGCAAAAGCAAGAAAATTTTTGATTGCTTCTAGCCTAGCAACTGGTGCAAAGGTTTCACTAAAGTCCACACCTTCAATCTGAGAATAGCCTTTACAAACCAAGCGTGCCTTGTTTCAAATTATCTTACCATCTTCATTTACCTTATTTCGAAAGACCCATTTTGTACCAATCACGTTCTTATTGAGAGGTCTTGGAACAAGCTCCCAAGTATTTCTCTTCTTGATTTGATCCAACTCCTCTTTCATGGCAGCCACCCAATGTTTATCTACAGCTACTTCTTCAAAACACTTAGGCTCAATCAAAGAGATAAGTGAGAAATCATCACCCTCAAAGTAATTGACATTTTTTCTAGCATTTCTAGTTTGCCTTTCACCTATAACCTGATCAATAGGATGATTCTTTTGCACAAACTTTGAAGGAGTTTTAAATGTAGAAATATCATGTTCATCTTGAGAGTCATTTCCAGAATTATCATGTAGATTTTCAACATCAAAGAAGATAGGGACTGATTCTTGATGAGCAGATTGCACTTTACCTTGGTCATTCTCACCACTCTTGCTAGCTGATCCAACATGAATGTGTGGAGGAGAAGAGGGTACAACAGTGCTGGATTTAATTTTAGGAGCCACCACAGTGCTGGTTTGAGCTTCACTTTCTTCGGGGCTGTCATCATTCTTATCAACTTGATTAGTAACTTCATGAACCTTAACATTTGCACTTTCAACTAATTTATGCAACCTCTTGTTGTAGCATTTGTATGCCTTACTCTTAGAAGAATAACCAAGAAAGATGCCTTCATCAGCTCTAGATTCAAATTTACCCAAATTATCTTCATCTCTACTAATGTAACATGGACTTCCAAAAATTTTAAAATACTTGACAGTTGCTGGTTTACCTTTCCAAAGTTCATAGGGAGTCTTTTTGAGCTTTGGTCTCAACAAGGTTCTATTCCGAATATAAATTGTTATGTGGACAACCTCTCTTCAAAACACATCTTTTACCTTTCTCTCATTCATCATACAACATGCCATCTCTTGGACTGTTCTATTTTTCCTTTCCACAACACCATTTTGTTGTGGAGTCCTAGGAGCTGAAACCTGCTTCTTAATACCATGCAACTCAAAAAATTTGATAAAGTCATTAGAGGTAAATTCTCCTCCATTATCAGAATGTAAACATTTGATCTTCATGTCCATTTCATTTTCAACTAGACTCTTAAAAATCTTGAACTTCTCTAAAGCTTCTGATTTTTCCTTTAGGAATGTAACCCAAGTCATGCGTGTATAGTCATCAATTAGAAGCATAAAATATTTCTCACCTTGTAAGCTTGCTGCCCTTGTTGGTCCACAAAGATCCGTATGGATGAGCTCAAGTGGCCTACTATTGAATTCATCTTTTGGTTTGAAGGAAGCTCTAGTTTGTTTGCCTTCTTGACAATTTTTGCAAACAATATCTGCTAGTTTTTCTAGCGTAGGCATGTCTCTAACAACCTCCTTCTTGTTGATCTTAACAAGATTATCAAAATTAACATGCCCAAAATGCTTGTGCCAAAACCAAGTGTCTTCAACCTTGCTTAAACAACAAGTCTCAACATTAGAATCATCAAGAATGTAAAGGTTATTTGCAGCTCTAGTAGCTTTATCTATAACATCAGTCCCCTTTTTAATAAGACAAGCATTAGAATTAAAACTGAGATCATAACCTTGATCACATAGCTGGCTCACACTTAGAAAATTATGCTTCAGCCCTTCAATGTAAAGAACATTCTCTATAATAGTTTCATCATTGTTAATTAGGACTATACCTATACCAACAACTTTAGTGGAAGAGCTACCACCAAATCTAACTTTACCACCATTCATCTTCTTAAGGGAATGAAACTTTTTCAAGTCACCTGTCATGTGTCGGGAACAACCACTATCAACATACCAAATGTCTTTTTCATTGCTAGCTAGAAAGGTTGTTTGAACAACAAGAGCTTTGAGAGGTGTCTCTTGAACCTTTTTCCTCCAAACCTTAGTCACTTTAGCTCTTCTATTAGGCTCACTATTATAAAATGAATCTGCATAGTAGCTGTTACAAAATCTAGAATTATGTCCAAATCTATTGCAGCTGTAACAAATCAAATTATACTTCCTAAAACCATTTCTTTCATGCTGATAATAATTCTTTTAGGGGACAGCTCTACACTCAGCAGCCCTATGTCCAAAATAATTACAAGCAAAGCAATAGCCATAGAAAAAAGGTTTCTTTACCTTGACGAAAGTAGGTTGATTATTATCCGGTGGTGAAGTGCTTGATTCAGATTGCATGTCAATTCCAAATTTATCTTTGGTGGGTCTTTGAGAGCCAAGAACATCATCTAAAGTGACTTTTCCATTATTAAAGATAGCTCTTCACTAGAAAGCATAGAAGTTTTACCAATGTTTCTCATAGCAACAATCTCGGCTTCCAACTTAGCAATGTTATCTTCTTTTATTTGAATCTGATTTTCTAAATCTTCACGAATCTTCTTGGCCTCCTCATTTTGAATTTTAAGATCAATAAGCTGAGTTTCAGCTTCTTTGAGAGACGTAACAATCTTCAATTTTTCAGCACTTTCTACTTGAAGAAGATCTACAAGATTCAGATTTTTCTTTTTCAATTTTTTAATCTCTGAAAGGGCTGAGATCAATTAAAGCTCAAGGTCAACTTCATCATCTTCAGCATCTCCAATATCATCAGAACTAGCATCATTAATAGCTATATCATCAATGACCATAAACATAACTTCACTTACCTTTGAATCACTCTCGCTGCTTGAAAAGTCATCGCTGTCATTTTTTGAAAACAACACTTTCTTACTCTTTTCAGACTTCCAATTTCTCTTGGTAAACTTTCTAGATTTTTAGTATTTGAAATCCTTTTCATCATTGTTGTCCTCTTCTTTATCAAATGGACACTTAGAGGCAAAGTGACCAAGCTTTCTACAGTTAAAACATTTCAGACCAGACTTGCCACCCTTTTTAAAAAATCCTTTTTTCAGCCTTCTAATAAGGTAGGCTAGTTCCTCATTTGAATCCTCATTTGAGCCTTCACTTAGACTTGTCTCTTTGTCCTTGCTTATTTTAGAAGCCTTAAATGTAGATTCAATTTTAGAAGACCCTTCAACCGTAGTCCTCATTTCATATGCGGTCAAGATGCCATGTAGCTTATCAATAGTTAGATTGTCTAAATTAGACATTTCTTCAACTGCAGAGACTTTAGCGTCAAGTCTCATGGGAAGAGATCAAAGAATCTTCTGAACAACAATCTTCTCTTCAACATCTTCATCTAGACCTCTTAAAGCATTGACAACTTCATCAACACGTAGAAAATATGCTACAATGTTTTCATTGTCCTTCATTTGAAGACCTTCAAAAATAGCCCTATGAGTTTGAACCTTAACTTTCTTGACTTTGTCATCATATTGATATGCATTGTGCAATTTATCCCAAATTTCTTTAGCTGAACTGCAGTGCATGACCTTTACAAACTTAGCCTCAGTTAGACCACACAAGATTGTGTTCATGGCTTTGGCATTGTTCTCAAATTCTTTCTTATCATCAGGATCTGTAGGAGTAGCAGGGATTTTATAGCCATTTACGAGGTTGAGGTACACATCGTAGCCAAGAGACATAATATAGGTTTTCATATGAACACTCTAGAAGGCAAAGTTATTTCCATCAAAGAGTGGAGCTTGGTTTGTAGCTAGACCTTCTAAGGAACTCATTTTGGACACAAGGATCGAACTCTCAAGCTTTTAAGCACGTGAAGAGAGTGACCAGCTCTGATACCAATTGAAAAACAAACAATACTAAGAGGGGGAGGGGGTGAATCAGTATTGACACAAACTTTTAATTCTAAAAATTGAAAACCAGAGAACACAAGGCAAGGAGGACAGTACACACAAAATTATCTCGTGGAAACCCAAAACGGGAAAAACCACGGCATCACTATCTAGATGGGCAACAACCCGTTACAGTTGAGAGCTACAACTCTCCTCAAAAATTACAAGATCAGGCTCCAACCTGAATCAGAAGGCTACTACCAAGATCAGGCTCCAACCTAAATCAGAAGGCTACTACCTTCATTACAAATGATGAACAATGAGTCAACGCTAAAATTGTTCCATGTCTTCACTAAAGTATGAAGATGCTGTAGTGGTACTGAAGTTTTCACTTGGTCATAAACTCAACATTCCAAGACTGAGTATATAGAAAAGAACTTCCCTTTTTCTTGTTAAACCTTTCTAAAATCTTTTATCAGCACATTGATTTCTTTAACAACCCCTGCTATCATTCTTTGATGTCATAAACTCACAGTATTGTGACTGCAGCTTTGAAGAATACGTATCACTGTCTTTTCTTTATTTTTGATCCAGGTGCGATTTCATCAAGAGTACTCAACATTTTCGAACTAGTCCACTTGCTCTGATACTTTCGCACACCTACAGGTTGCGTTGTATTCTCATGTTATAACTTCAAATTTCCAATCTTCTATATGACTGTTACACCGTGTTCATTAGAAGTTCTTCCCTATTTCAAAAACCAGCCTTAAGCGTTCATAGAATTTCTTGAAAACTTTCATATCCGAACATGCCCAGATAAGGTTATTAGCCCTCTGTATAGGCTCCTGTATCTCTGATATCAACTTTCGCACACACACTATCTTCGACTACTACACTTGAGCCAAGTTCTCTGCCTTCATTTTTTCATTACTGTAGCATTGGTGCCCTTCGCATGTATCATCCCAAAAGCAACCAAAACATCCCACACGTTTTCTCTTCCTGTGCGTTACCTTTTCACTTACTATCTTTGATGTTTCTGTTACACAACATATAGTTGTTTTCACAAACGTGTCTTACCATTATGAGACACTCCCTGTCACGTTTTTGCTGCTTGATGAATTTTTTGAACTGTTCTTCTGTCGTCCACATTTTCTTCCGCACTACCTGCTATGTGTCTTTTTTTACTATCAGTGCATATCACACAGAAAAAGATTGTCATTAATTTTTGTGACTTGGCATAACTTGACTTACCCTTTTTTTTATGATAACAGTTGCTGCTCACTCACGTCCTCATTATCGGGTCAAGAAACTCTACAGTTAGGAATCAAAATGAATATAACATATTCAGAACCATTTTTCTCTCACCTGACTCATCTTTGTATATGTTCTTTTCAATCATTAATTTACACACAATACTTCCTCCTTTCGAAAATACACCAGTCATTATTTTGGATTGTTCCACACCCCCTACTCAAGTGCGAACACAAAAGGACTGATCTCATGATTGACTGGGCTCTCTATCGTGTTTGGCTATGCTAACAGAGCCGTTTCTCTACAACTATTTCTGCGATGACAACAAGCATGATAACATACAAAGAAAATGACAACACCCAAACACATACATGTGTACAACGACAACATGAAAATACACATTTTAACAATTGGCACAAGAAGACAACCATGTTGATCGGTGCACAAGGAAGGTTAACACATGTCATGCCAGGAAGTTTGACTGAGGCAAAGAACCCACAAACAGCAGCAAAAGGATTAACAATGACATAAAAATAATAGAATCAGGCGTGCAAGCTGGAAGGAACTGTGGTATGAGAATAATTACATGATTGGGAGCTAGAAACGTCCCACATATCATCTCAAAAAGTAGGGAGTGGATCACTATCCTTGCATGTGTGAGTGCAGATGGGTTGAGCATACCCAAGTTTTACTTGTTCAAAGCAAAGAGGCACATAAAAAATTACATTTCCAATTACGAGCTAGGGGTGTGCATGTCAATACAAGAACATGCATTGATGACAAAGGATATTTTTCTCAATAGGATGGAACACTTTTCTAGAACCATCCCCGATGGGATCTCTCCCTCAAATAGGGTGCTACTCATATTTTATGGTCATGGCAACCATGTGGCGTGAAGGACAAATGAAGAAGCAAGACGTCTAGGAATAGATCTGCTTAGACTTCCAGCACATACCATCCACAATTTGCAACCATTAGATGTGAGTGTATTTTCTCCTTTTAAAACATACATAAAACAACATAGGAATGTGTGGTTGGCAAACAACCCTCAGATTGAATTTGGACATGGAAATTTGGCAACTATGGCTAACAAAGCATTCTCATAGGCATTAGCATTAGGAAATGTAATGAGTCAATGTTTAAAGACAAAGACATATAGTCAATGACAACTTAACAATGCATATAGTCAAATGTCACGGTGTTCTTATACTCAATAACAACTTAAGAATGCATATTGTTGATGACAAGGTAATAATGCAAACTGGAGTACAAAATTGAATAAGTAAAATTGAAAAGTTATTGATGAAGGGTGCTCCCCTTAATACCACAAACACATAACAGAAATAGAGAAACAACAACAATATGCAAGAACAGAAAATTGGCTTCTTATTATCTCCACAAATGTGGAATTACAAACTTTCAGAATTACAATATGCAAAGCCACATGGCATTCCCTTACAATATTCTGTAGGACAAAGCCTCGAATCAATACCCAGATCTACTACCCAGAACTATTCTGAACTGCCTAAGACAATAATACAGCCTTCCTTATATAGGCAATTTTCCACCGCCTGGGAAGGTTCCAGAATTTTAGCCAATAAGGCCGACCAAACTTAAAATTATTTTTATTTTACATTTCATTACATCATAGTCGGCTCAAGATAACCTTTGAAACCCGAACAGAAATTTTGAAGAAAATTATTTTCCGCCATTTCAGGTGGCCCAACTTCCGAAGACCATAAGTCATCACCAGTTGACCCGATCGGCTATTATAACCCCATTTCAGAAACGCCACGAAGCGCTCTACAGGCTTGATTGGCGCAAGTGCCTGTCACCCAAATTTTTGACCTCATCCGGGGCCTCTAAAGCCTTCAAAACTGAGTTCAAAGTTTCTGTACCCTGCTGCCAATACCGAAAATCTTCAATATCTTCCAATATACACTTGATCTGGCAATGAAACTTTACTGACAGACTTATATGACCAAAATGAACCTCCAAGAAAGAAATCAGATCATTCTGAGCACATACAAAAATTACCAAAAATAGTAACTTTCCATAAATAGCAGCTCTGCACAAAATAACCCTTATTGAAAATAAAAAAAATAGAAATGTTTTTGGGTGATGCAAGATTGCTCTTACACCCAGGATGCTCCTGCATCAGACACCCGGGGTAATTTGAGAAGTGACCCTGTCACGACTCAGGTGTGCAGAGGAAAACCAAGATGGTTAACCTCCACCCTTGTTAGCCATGATGAATCTTCAACAGGTCATCCTTTCCACTTGACCAGATATTCTTCATATGTCCTGTTCCTTGTGCTTCTGCCAACACGACTGTCCAGTATATCCTCGATCTCCTTAGTGTCTGAACTAGTTGCTGGAATACTCCACTGTGCTGTTGTGATCTCATCTTCAACACCTCCCTCATGATACTCTGTCAGATCTGAAATGTTAAACACTGGTGAAATATTTAGCTCAGTAGGTAATTCTACCTCATATGCGTTTCCTGAATCATGTTTCTTCAATATTCTACATGGTCCAAACTTCTTCATTTTCAGCTTGTTATATGTACCAACTGGAAACCACTCCTTCCGCAAATGAACCATGACTTCATCACCAACCTGAAATTCCTTATACCTCCTTTTCTCATCTACCTTAGCCTTATACTGTGCGTTCATCTTGGTAATATGCTTCCTCACCTCCCCGTGGATGTTCTTCAAGTGTTCTACAAAATCTTCAGCTTCAGCACTACTTATTTCTCCTTTATCTATCCTTCTCAACTCAGATGCATTTCTTGGACTACTTCCATATATAATCTGGAATGGTGATTTACCAGTGCTCCTATTGACAGAATTATCGTATGCAAATTCTGCCTGTGGTAAAATCAAATCCCATCCTGTTGGCTTATCTCCAACCAAGCATCTCAGCAGATTTCCCAAACTCCTATTCACCACCTCTGTCTGTCCATCAGTCTGTGGGTGATGTGATGAACTGAACTTCAAATCTGTCTTCAACTTCTTCCACAATGTACACCAGAAATATCCAACAAACTTAGTGTCCCGATCTGAAACTATGGTCTTTGGGAAACCATGAAGTCTCACTACTTCTCTGAAAAACAATTCTGCTACATGAACAGCATCATTAGTCTTCTTGCAGGGAATAAAATGTGCCATCTTCGAAAATCTATCAACTACCACAAAAATTGAATCATGTCCCTGCTGAGTCCTTGGTAAACCAAGAACAAAGTCCATGCTGATATCCTCCCAAGGCTTCTCTGGTACAGGTAATGGCTGATACAATCCTGTATTCTGCTTCACTCCTTTCACCATCTGACATACTCTGCAACTCTGTACAAACTTCTTCACATCTTGCTGCAATTGTGGCCAATAATAATTCTCACCAACCAAAGCAAGGGTTTTATCATGACCAAAATGTCCAGCCAATCCTCCACTATGCTTCTCCTTGATGAGATTCTCCCTCATAGAACTTCATGGAATGCACAACTGACTCCCTCTGAATAGCATATCATCTTGGATGATGAAATCCAACCATTTCGTCCTGTCTAGAGAAACAGGTTCTGTACAAGCTTTCCAAGCTTCACCAAAATTAGGATCCTCTGGATACAAATTCTTGAGTTCCTTGAACCCAACCACTTCAATCTGCATTTCTGTCAGCAATAGTTGCCTTCTGCTAAGAGCATCTGCAACCCTATTAGACTTTCCACTCCTGTGTTTCAAAACAAATGTATAACTTTGCAAAAACTCAACCCATTTCAAATGCCTCTGATTCAACTTTCCTTGACTATTCAAATATTGCAAAGCTTGATGATCAGTATACAAAACAAACTCCTTAGGAAGTAGATAATGTCTCCACTTCTTTAATGCCTGAACTATAGCATAAAATTTCTGATCATAAACAGAATATTTCCTCTTGGCATCATTTAACTTCTCACTGAAATAAGCAATAGGTTACCTTCTTGGCTCATAACAGCTCCTATTGCAGTACCACTAGCATCACAATCTACTTGAAACACCTTATTAAAATCTAGAAGTGCTAAAACAAGTTGTTCTGTAACTTTTTGTTTCAACAATTGAAAACTCTTTTTTGCCCCATTAGTCCACTTAAACTCTTTTCTATCCCCTCTCATTGTTTCAGTCAAGGGTCCACAAATACTGCTAAAATTTCTGATAAACTTTCTATAAAAGCTAGCTAAACCATGAAAAGATCTTACCTCAGTAGCACTCCTTGGAGTAGGCCATTCAAGGATAGCCTGTACCTTCTCTGGGTCCATTTTTAGACCTTCTGCTGAAACTAAAAATCCCAAATACACTAACTCTTTCTTCACAAAACTGCACTTCTTCAAATTAATCAACAATTTCTCTTCTCTCAGCTTCTCAAATACCATACGAATATGTATCATATGCTCATCCAATGTCTTACTAAAGATCAAAATATCATCTAGGTAAACAATGACAAACTTACCCAGAAATTATTTCAGAACCTCGTTCATGAGCCGCATGAAAGTGCTCGGTGCATTGGTTAGCCCAAAAGGCATGACTAACCACTCATACAGTCCTTCCTTTGTCTTGAAGGCAGTCTTCCATTCATCTCCTTCTCTGATCCGAATCTGATGATATCCACTTTTCAGATCTATCTTTGAAAAATACACAACTCCACTCAAACAGTCCATAATATCATCCATTCGTGGCAATGGAAACCTGTACTTGATTGTGATCTTGTTTATTGCCCTAGAATCTGTACACATCCTCCATTCTCCATTCTTCTTTGGTGCTAATACTGCTGGTACAGCACAGGGACTCAGACTCTCATGGATCAATCCTTTCTGTAACAGTTCATGTACTTGTCTGTTCAACTCCTCACTTTTTACAGGTGTCATTCTGTGTGCTGCCTTATTCGGAAAACTCGCTCCTGGGATCAAGTCCATCTGATGACTGATCTTCCTGACTGGTGGTAATCCATCGGGCACGTTATCGGATACAATATCCTGAAACTCATTCAACAAATCTGCAACTTCTACAGGAACATCTTCTACTTCCTCTTTACCAGCTTTTAGAATTAAAGAAAAACATACATGCTCATGCCTCATACCATCTAGGAAATTTCTTCCATCAACAAAAGTTATCCTTGCATTACCACATACCTTTTCTTTAGTCTCCTTCAATGGTTTTAGCTTATGTCGCACTCCATCCTTTGTCAGGGAATAGGTATTCGCACGACCATCATGTACAACACATCTGTCAAACTGCCATGGTCTACCCAACAACATATGACATGCATCCATAGATATGATATCACACAATACCTCATCTTGGTATCCGCCAATCTTGAACTTCACTAGGCATTGTTCATTGACCATGACCTTGTGGTTATCCTATACCCAGGCAATCTGATATGGATGTGGGTGTTTCTGTCTCTTGAGCTTCAACTTTGTCACCATCTCTTCTGACACCAAATTGTCAGTGCTTCCACTATCGATAATCACATCACAACATTTACCTTCACACTTGCACCTGGTGTGAAACAAGCTCCTCCTTTGCTCAAGTTCATTCTCACCACTCAACAGGACTCTTCTGTTAATCAACATTTCTCCTCTTTCAGCATCTTCATAATTTGATGATCTGGCATCTTCATTTACATGTGCAACTCTGGCCTGGCCTTCATTTCTCCTGTCTATTCTGCCTTGGCGCTGAGGACATTCAAATGCCCTATGACCTTCTTCTCCACAGTGAAAACATGTTCCACAGAAGCCTCCTCTTCCAGATCCTTGTCCTCTTCCTCTTCCTCTCTGATCTCTATTATTCTAATCCTGGAAGCGATTGGAATTATTTCCGCACTGATTTTGACTGCTACTGGCCTCATCCTTCTTTTTCGGATCTTCATTTCGACCACCATATGACTGTCCACCAGATCGTCCACCGCGACCTCTTCCGTTTTGTCTACTCTCGAACTTCTTGTTCAGCTTTTCCTCTACTTTTAGGGAAAATTGGTATGCCTCCTCAATACTGTTCATTCGAACCAGATTCAACTCCTCCTGAATGCTTGGCCTTAACCCATTAAGGTATCGGGCAACTTTCTCCTTATCAGCTTCTGCATGGCCTGTTCTGATAAGGAGTCGATAGAACTCCTCTGTATATTCCTGAACAGATCTTCCTGCCTGCTTCAAACTTTGCATTTTCTTTAGTAGATCAAGCTCATAATCAACAGGAATGAATTGTCGCTTCAATTTATCCACCATCCGATCCCATCTTGTGATTTTATCTTTCCCTCTTCTATTTCGCTCCAATTGAATTTCTTGCCACTAGATCTTCACATGACCTTTCAGTCTGGCCTTCGCAAATTTGACCCTATCAGGATCCTCAACATCTTCATACTCGAAATATTCCTCACATTCATTGATCCAGTCGATCAATTCCTCTGGGTTAAGATTTCCAGAAAATGTAGGAACCTCAATCTTAGGTCTTTTCCCAATCTTGGAAATCGCCCGAAAAAGTCTTTCTTCCTCTTGGTTCACAATTTCAACTTCTCCTTCTTGATATTCTTCTTCGGCTTCATTCTCGCTTTCATCTCTGACATTAAGATTCATTCCTCTATGAATCTCTTCTTGTAATGCTCGCACTTGTCTCTGTAGCTCTCTAACCTCAGGTGTTACAACACCAGCTCTTCCGCCACGTTCCCTTCGTGGAGGCATTTTCGCGATGCGCGCTGAAACCCTAGCCACGATCCTGGTGCAAACTGCCTCACAGTCGGCGATCTATTTACACACTCAAGAAAACCTGCTCTGATACCACTTGATGAAGGGTGCTCCCCTTAATACCACAAACACATAACAGAAATAGAGAAACAACAACAATATGCAAGAACAGAAAATTGGCTTCTTATTATCTCCACAAATGTGGAATTACAAACTTTCAGAATTACAATATGCAAAGCCACATGGCATTCCCTTACAATATTCTGTAGGACAAAGCCTCAAATCAATACCCAGATCTACTACCCAGAACTATTCTGAACTGCCTAAGACAATAATACAACCTTCCTTATATAGGCAATTTTCCACCGCCTGGGAAGGTTCCAGAATTTTAGCCAATAAGGCCGACCAAACTTAAAATTATTTTTATTTTACATTTCATTACATCATAGTCGGCTCAAGATAACCTTTGAAACCCGAACAGAAATTTTGAAGAAAATTATTTTTCGCCATTTCAGGTGGCCCAACTTCCGAAGACCATAAGTCATCACCAGTTGGCCCGATCGGCTATTATAACCCCATTTCAGAAATGCCACGAAGCGTTCTACAGGCTTGATCGATGCAAGCGCTCGCCACCCAAATTTTCGACCTCATCCGAGGCCTCTAAAGCCTTCAAAACTGAGTTCAAAGTTTTTGTGCCCTGCTGCCAATACCGAAAATCTTCAATATCTTCCAATATACACTTGATCTGGCAATGAAACTTTACTGACAGACTTATATGACCAAAATGAACCTCTAAGAAAGAAATCAGATCATTCTGAGCACATACGAAAATTATCAAAAATAGTAACTTTCCATAAATAGCAGCTCTGCACAAAATAACCCTTATTGAAAATAAAAAAAACAGAAATGTTTTTGGGTGATGCAAGATTGCTCTTACACCCAAGATGCTCCTGCATCAGTTATATATGATGTGAGCAATAAATAAAATAAACAATGACAAATTGGAATACAAAATTGAATTGATTAAGTCATTGTATTTCATAATTTTGTAGATTTCCTCATCCAGGAAGGTGTTGATAGGACAAATAAGGGAGAGGACAACTTGATTAGGGAAAAGGTCATTTCTGATGGTCACCAAATAGGATATGAACAATACAACCATAATCTACATTATCAACAATTGGTAAACTATGATCAACAACGCATAAAATTTTGATATGCAAGTACAAAACTTGCCCAAGAATGTAGAATGTTCTATTATTGTCCACAAACAACTAATGAAGAAGTTAAAACTTATTTGGTCAACATGTACGGAGCAAATAAAAAACCTCTACTTGAAGCCTCTCTCTCATAGGAATGGAGTGTAGTTATCCAAGGAACCATTGGTATCCGAAATCAAGAGGAATGGTTGAATAATCATGCAACAACTATTGAAGGTTTCGTTGAGGGACCACTTCCAATTGAATATTATGAATTTCCTACTGATTTCATTTTTTATTCATTTTTTTAAAGTGAGAATTTTGTCCAATCAAAGTAGTCTAACAAATTAATGGTTTGAGAGACATTTTAGTCCATGCAAACCAAATCATATTTCTAAACTTGAATGGTTTCATGTTTGGACAAGGAAGTGTCAGCCAATATGGATCTTTACAAGGTTTTGAGAAACTTGAGGAGTACAACTTTCACCCAACTCACCTCATCAACCAATGCTACATGTTCGACAAGCTCTCTATTAGAAAGAAGAGCCACCTCAACCATCAATTGATGCTCTACTTGCAGATTTAGATATTGGACAATGAGACAACACAAATGACATAAAGGCAGGAGAATATGATCTTGACTCTGAATCTCCTATTGGAAGTTATTGATGATATGATTGAGATAATGGAAGCGGTTATTAGAATTGAAAATTGATTTGTAGTTTTTGTCTATCCATGTCTAATTTTTAGAGAGACTTTGATCCACACTATGACTCTCATAATGGATGCTACCTATTGATATGATTTATAATGGTGATAATGGAAGTAGTTATTATAATTGGAACATGATTTGTAGTTGTGTTGTATCCTTGTCTATTTATTGGAAACTTTGATGCATGATATTAATCTCATAATGAAACCTACCTATTGATGCTAGGATTGTAATTGATGATGATGGAAGTAGTTGTTATAATGAATTTAGACTTATGTTTTCCTATGGAGGATTTCTGTCATAATTTTTTAATACTACATAATTGTTTGAAACTTGAAACAAATGCATCTGAGCGGTTGTTTTAAACTTGAAACAAATGCGATAGGAATTTGTGGTGCATAGTGCATAATTAAAAACTATTAGAAATTATTAATTCCACACTATTACAAGGGCATCAGAAACCACCCTACAATTAGAAATTATAAAAAGAATGTTTTAATAAGTCATTTGCTTTATGGTCTCAAAAAAAGATCAAGGAATACACCAAATGTGCATTGCATTCATAGAAATGCACCACAAATCATCCTGTAATTAGCACGTTGCAAATCTACACATAAGTAGAAAGGATTGTAAGTCACTACTTCCATATCTTGAATTGTGCTCATTTGAAATAAATTGAAGTAAATTACCAACATCCTAATAGCAGGGTGCTTGAGACGCAATTGAAAAAAATGAGGAATATGAGCAATACATAAATTGAAGTATTGAATATAGTTCAAAAAGCAATATTGAATAGACTTCAAAGAATGCAATAATGCACAATTACCAATTATTAAAAATCAAGTCCACACTACACAATGAATCAATTTCAGAAATATTTTGTTATTTCAATATCACAAATATAATTAACAAATAGTAAGCTAAATTGACTGATAACATGAACTTTTGAAATATGAGCAATAGATAAAATGAAGTTGAAAAGAATAACAAATAATGTTAAAGAGATAATAATATTTAAAAACATTTGAAATGAACATTAAAGAAAACAAAAAAAACAAAAAATAGTCCATTGGTTCATAGCCTTAGTAAAGTTGATAAGACTTTACCTGTATGCGACTAGTGGCTTCTACGTTGCAATTGCAATGTGTTAGAACTTTACCTTCCAAATAGGGAGTGATGGAAGCATGAAATAAAGTAATATGCATGTATATTATGACATAAAACAAAATAATATTACGCTATAAGATCAAGATTTCTCAATTCAAATTGTAGTGTTGACAAACATAGTTAAAGGACCTTCAATGCCTCCCATACCTATAAAAGAAGTTATAACTACAAGAGAAAGTAACAAATAATTTTCATTGCTAAAAAATATAGAACAAATAAATGTGTAGTGTGTACCGGTGCCTCATATCATGTTGCAAAATATCTAATAATTTTCTATGCTTAAGGATATAAATCAAATAAATGTGCATTATGTTGACCACAACACATTCCACCCACATTGGTAATATAATTCATATATAATGATTGATAAGGAAAAATGATGTGCAAGGGAAAGCTATGTGTGCGAATCAACTCAAAAAATTTATCATCCATTTGGGCCTTGTCACACCATTTGTTCATATGGGTGGTTAGCCATAAAATATGGCCGATGCAGGTGTAATGAGCATGTGGTGCACACTACACCTTTTCATTTGATTCATGTTTAATACTACATAATTGTGCACTATGTTTCCCATGGTGCATTCCCTCAACATTTGTTTCGTAGCTCATAACCAACTTAGACTAAAATGAACATATGGTTTTGCAAGGGCCAACCAAGTGTACGAACCACCTATGATAATTTGACATCTAATTGGACCTTGCAACACCAATGTCCACTTGGGTGGTTGTTTTAAACTTGAAACAAATGCAACAAGAATATATGGTACACAGTGCACAACTACCAACTATTTACAAATAAAAAACAATTTAAATTGGAGTTTTCAAAAAAACAATTACATGGATCTGATATTATCCACACACCCTGCTCAACTCTTCACTGCCTCTCATACCTAATTTTTTTTGGTAAAACCTGGTGGAAGTAACAATCCCACAAAAACTTATCATTTGAATAATGCATGCACAACATTGTAAGACGATATTAACTCCAAGGAAAAATAAAATTTTGAACTGAAGGATGAAAAACAACAGTAAATGATCAACACAAACTGAGACAAATTGCAATGAAGTGTAATGAAAATGATGGTGGAAATTGCCCCTTATAAAAGAATTGGAATGTGGAATGAATGAATTTATTTGTAGATGGTCATTGTGAATTTGAAAATAGAGTCGAAAAGAATTAGTCATATCATACTGCACTTGATTTCCATTTATTTATGTTTCCTACGATGGCTTCATTAATTCAATTTTGTATTTCAATTTGTCATTGTTTATTTCATTTATTGGTGAGCTTGTATGTAAGAGTAGATTGAAACACACACACACACACATGGAAATAAATGTATACATACTTATGTATGCATCCATATCTATGCATACATACATACATATCTATGTACACATTCATGCATATGTATGCACACATACATGTGTATAAACATCTAAAATAACTATTACTAAAAAAACAAAGATCATATTACTCCCCTAATTTATAATGACAATAATACATTAATATAACATGTTTGGAACGTGCCCCACTCACAATGTAAACATACATGTATCTTACTTTATGATTGTTACAAGCATATAAATATGAATCAATTTGATCGTATATAAAAATGCATTGATGTTGGGTTGTCCTATTTGCATTCTTAAGTTGTCATTGACTCTATGTACACAATTACATTGACTATATGCATTTTGAAGTTCTCATTGACTCTATGCCTTTGACTCTATGCATTTCTCTTTGAACATTGACTCTATGCATTCCACTAGAATTATTAAATTTATATAGTAAAACATACAATGAACAATGAGAACATGAAATAACTAGATCAAATATATATTGCAGTCCTACACACACATGTTTTGCAATTCAGTGAAAGTGCATTACAGAATATCAAACATGAATTGAAATCCTACAAATGTATACAACTATACACAGTGTATTGCAATAAAAAATCAAATACACATTACAGTCCTACAAAGGCATTGAAAAGTATCCAATAATAAAGGATGTTATAGAATATCTACGAAATAGAAAACCTTATAAGTCATTACTTTCATATCTTCAATTGTGTTCATGTCAACTTCATTTGTGTTGGTTCTTCTTAATTAGTATCACCTAAGGAGCTCCAAAAGGCAAACAACTATTTATAATCATGTTTGTATAGCAAGTTATGGCTTACAACATTTCTATTCCCAAAATATTTTAGGATATCCCTATTTATAGGGTGCTTTCGATGCCTTATATGAAAATGACCAAAGACAAATGAAAAACATAAGCAAATTATTTTTATCGTAAAAAAAAAGAATACAATAACATTTCATGATTAAACTAGTAGTTTTAATCATATTGGAATATGATTAAACTAGCAGATTTAAAAATGTTAATCATTCAAGATCCCACTAAACATTGCTTGCGAACACAATAAAAGATTACAAATGAGTACAATAACAATTAATGGCACAGTAAAAGATTACAAATGAGTACTAAACAATTAATGAGTACAATAACAGTAAAAGAATCTAAATTATGAGGGAATCCCATTTAGGTGTAGGAAGTGCCACCTGACTGGCCATCTTACTGCGCGGTGCTTATCTAATAAGGTCAAATCGAAGAAAAAGCCTACTTAGTGGTATGGGGCCTCTGATCACCATTATATGGTTGGCAAAGTTTCAAAGGAAGGGGGTTCGATTGCTTGCTCTCCTCAGATTGATCAGGATTTGGCTAGTGTTTCTGTCGCTGCCTTTGTTGCTTCTAAAGTTATCTTGGGTGCTACAGATGTTGTCTCCAATGCGGCTTTAGTTCAGTCTTCTACTACTACCCCTTCTAGTGTTGTTACTATTGTCCCTAACCAGATTGTTGTCTCTGGTTGTGATACTACTCCTGTCCCTCTTGTAGTTTCTGATTTGACTTGCCCTTTGTCGGGCTCTTCTTGCTCTTCTTTGGCTTGGTAGAAGGCTGCTAAAAAGGTGGAGGATGGATGGACAATAGTTAAGGGAAAGAAATTTAAATCTTCCACGCCTTCTTTTGATATGAATTTACATTCTCATAAGGATGGGCAAAAATGTAAATCTTGATTGCCCTTTGTTTTGTTTTGTTGTTTCACTTGGTAGGAACTACGGTTAGTTCCTTTGGTTTGTTTGGTGGGGCACCATAGTTGTATTGGTCTTTTATTGCCATATCTTTCTTATGCTCTTGTACAAGGTTTTGAGTCCTTTCAAAACCTGATTTTACGTAATCAAAACAATTAATGGTTGAAGTAGCAGATTTGAACATATTATCAACAATATCTCCTTTTTCTTTGACATTCCATGTAATAATGTCATGGTATAATATAAGACAAATGAATACAGTCAATGTCAACTTAACAATGCATTCAGTCAATGTAAACTTACAATGCATACAATGAATGTAAGCTTAAGAATGCATACAATCAATGTAAGCTTGACATTCCATACATTTGAAGAGTACAAGAAAATGCATAAGAAAATGCATAGAGTCAATGAGTAAAGAGAAATTTATAAAGTCAATTGTACACTTAACAATGGGGAGATATTCCATCTAATATTTTAATAGTATGATTAAAAAAATAGATGGACGGACTCAAACCCTCGATTCAATATAGAGAAACAGTTAAAACAAACAAGAAACCATAAAAAAATGAATACAATAATATTTTATGATCAAAGTAGCATATTTAATCATATTATCGACAATGTATCCTATTTATTTGACATTCCATGTAACAATGTCATTGTATAATATAATACAAATGCATACACTCAATGCCAACTTAGTAATCCATACATTCAATCTAGGCTTAGCAAATGAGTAGAACCACCATGAAAATTGTTGATGTTTTGTAGCTTCATTCGGATAAACACTATGAGTCAATACTAGTGAAGATATATATATGAGACATGTCTCTTGAAGGGACATGTCTCTTCTTGGCTCATTCTCAATATAAATGCAAGAGATTGTTGCATTTGGAAAACACATACAATCAGGAGTGATATTACATTTTCAATGATCCTAAAAATCTTAACACGATATCAGAGCCAAGTTACAAATGTAAGAGAGTAGTTTGTTGATGGTGAATGTGTGACTGTCTCATAAAATACAGTCTCAATACGGGGACCATATCTCCCAAATACACTATTGGATTTTGCTAAATTTTGGATATGTTAGTGATAATTTTTTTTAGAATAATCTCACAAGAGTGATTGGAGAGAGTGTCGGGTTCAAAAGTTATGACCGACTATGCACAAGTCTATGCAAAATCTGGTTTGTTAAGAAGGGTGTCTCTTTCTAGAAAGCAAGCATTAATTATAGAGTGTCACATCTCTTGGAGCAATCAAATCATTTCAAAAGAAGATATAAGAATTGTTCAACGATGTAAGAGTGGGAATTTTACATTGTGGGGGGAATAATAACCAATGTTACATTCCCACTTGAACCATTCTTAGTGGGGAGATGATTCAATGGGGAGATGTCTTTCAAATAATCTTAGGTGTTTTTTGATTTGATGTATATGGACAATAAAAGGGTGAGGTTCCTTCTTTAAAATCGTAACTGCTTGAAGAGAGATCTGATCAGATTGAAGGTTGTCATAGTGTATAGAACCTTTGGATATTCAAGACAGTGTTAGAAATAGGGAATACTGAGAGGGGGGGTGAATCAGTATTCTAAAAACTTTTACTTTTGCCCAATTATAGATATAACAGATTATCTTGATACATGCATAACAGAGTAAACTAAAGAACATGCATAACAGTAAAGCAAATAAACTCATAACACATTATTTGTTCTCGAGGAAACCCTGGCCAAGGGAAAACCCTGGTGGGGATGGTACCCACAAAGATCCACTAATCAAAAGTATCATGTTAAGGATGTTGACCCTGTTAGGAGCTTGTTACATATATATAGTGTCTCAGTCCTGATTAAGGGACTTTAGGCCTTTTTAGAAGCCTCAACCCTGCTAAGAGTTGGTAGTACAAAATGGAATGATTACAAGATGAGCCCACTGCCCAAACATGTAATTTACAATAATTCATGATTACAAAAATAGGGCAAGGTACATAACCTTATACTGCTTTCTTGTCTTTCACAACTTCGCATCAATATCTTTCACATTCATATGTTCACTTTCACTTCCTTTTTATCATCTATATTCTTCTCCTTCTTCGCATTACATGTCTTACATTTATACAAGTTATTAGGGATAATAACTTTTACAGTCGGCTTTACTAAACATAAAGCATTTTACAAAATATATTTTACAATGTGCTGCTCAAGGGTTAACATCTAGGATGGCGTCCCTTTGTATGATTAAGACATTATTTTGATAAACAAAATAACCCCTTAACTATTTACCAATTATGTCTTATATTTTGTCATGTCGACTTCAGCTTTGTTCCTGTAATACTGCAATAACTTCTTATGTACATGTCGTGCAGATTTGCACTCTTAGGTGAGTCTTCAATATGCATCATAGTATCCATGTTCAAGTGCGCAAGCACTGAACTTACTTCAATTGACGTCACCAATCAAAACTGTCTCTGGTTACACTAGGAAAATATTGCTTACACTTAGACAATTTTGCTTTGCGCTCTATCATACTTGCTCTCTGTCATATGCGGTCTTCATGTAGATCATATGTTGCCATAATGACAACATCTAGATATTTAACTCAACCAAATTGCCAACAATCTCCCCCTTTGTCATTGGTGGCAACATATGAGAAAATTGGCTAAGTCTCAAAACTCAAAAACTCAAAATTGTGGCCATAATAAAAATTATATCTTCATAATCCTTATGACTTCATATATCTTATTTATGCTCCCCCTAGGAATATACTTCCTTATCATATATATCAATTTTCTGCTATCACTCCCCCTTTGACAACAATGACAAAAAAAAGGGTGTCAAAACTGTGTTCACAAAACTGTTTACCTTGATTCAAATTTGTAGAGTCGATAGGCTTGCAACACAATCGACAAAGTTCACTTTTATGCTCTTTAGTTCTTTCTCCCATGCCTTCTTAATGGTGTCTGCAACACTGAGTAGTGCACACAAACCATAAGATGCGATCTCACATGCTCGGAGACTTGCAAAGTTAAACTTCTCATAAGATGTCTTTGATGCAATACATTCTTCCAATTGTCCTTCAATAATGCTTATCTTGATTGAAATGTGCTCTCTTAGAAGGGCGAATCTTTTCAATTTCTTATCTTTTTCATCAGATTTCTTTTCTTCTATGTTTTCAGGAACTTTCAGATCTTCTTTCTTAGATTTTAGATTTTCATTCTCAGATTTCAAATTTGCTTCATTCTTGTTGTTTCCATCTTTCAAACTCAATTTCAGATTTACTATCTTTAATTCATGTTTAAGGATCTCATTTTCTTTTTCCAGATTATTATCACAATCTTCAATTTGAATTGTAGATTGCTTTTCTATTTTCAATTCTTCCAGCTTCTCAATGAGGTTCTTTGCATCATCATATTTTTCTTTCAGAGTATCTCTTTCTTCAATAAGTATATCAATCTGTTCAAGAGCTTCTTCAAGATTCTTCTGTAGCTGATCCATATCCATAGAGATCTTACTAAAGCTACTAGGCTTTTTCTGAATGATTCTTTTTCGAGTAACTAAGCTCTGATACCAATTGTTAGAAATAAGGAATACTGAGAGGGGGGGTGAATCAGTATTCTACAAATTTTTACTTTTTCCCAATTATGGATATAACAGATTATCTTGATACATGCATAATAGAGTAAACTAAAGAACATGCATAATAGTAAAGCAAATGAACTCATAACACATTATTTGTTCTCGAGGAAACCTTGGCCAAGGGAAAACCCCGATGGGGATGGCACCCACAAAGATCCACTAATCAAAAGTATCTTGTTAAGGATGTTGACCCTGTTAGGAGCCTGTTACATATATATAGTGTCTTAGTCTTGATTAAGGGACTTTAGGCCTTGTTAGAAGCCTCAACCCTACTAAGAGTTGGTAGTACAAAATGGAATGATTACAAGATGAGCCCACTGCCCAAACATGTAATTTACAATAATTCATGATTACAAAAATAGGGCAAGGTACATAACCTTATACTGCTTGCTTGTCTTTCACAACTTCGCATCAATATCTTTTGCATTCATATGTTCACTTTCACTTCCTTTTTATCATCTATATTCTTCTCCTTCTTCGCATTACATATGTCTTACATTTATACAAGTTATTAGGGATAATAACTTTTACAATCAGCTTTACTAAATGTAAAGTACTTTACAAAATATATTTTACAATGCGCTGCCCAAGGGTTAACATCTAGGATGTCATCCCTTTATATGATTAAGACATTATTTTGATAAACAAAATAATCCCTTAACTATTTACCAATTATGTCTTCTATTTTCTCATGTCGGCTTCAGCTCTATTCCTGTAATATTGCAATAACTTATTCCGTACATGTCGTACAGACTTGTGCTCTCAGGTGAGTCTTCAATATGCATCATAGTATCCATGTTCAAGTGCACAAGCACTGAACTTACTTCAATTGACGTCGGCAATCAAAACTATCTCCGGTTACACTGGGAAAATACTGCTTACACTTAGACAATTTTGCTCTGCGCTCTGTCATACTTGCTCTCTATCATATGCGGTCTTCATGTAGATCATATGTTTCCATAATGACAACATCTAGATATCTAACTCAGCCAAATTGCCAACAAATAGGTCATGTGAAGAATTTTGGTAATGTTCAGGAACAACGACATCATTTTGTGAATTGCATGATATTTTCTATATGGGCTCACCTTACAAAATGAAATACTTAAAATTTATAAAAGATAAGTATTCCATGTTTAATTAATGTACATAATTTTTAAGTTAGTATTTCATGCTATACTATTGGTTAATAAAATCTTATATGCTTCTATCATTGGTATTTTCGGTCAAGATAGTTTAGTGAGCTATTTGTAATCTCTCTATGACATACCTTCAGGACAAAAGCACAAGAAAATTGTATTCAAGGGAGATAGAACTTAATGCTTGCAAAATAATTGATGATTGAGACTAGATGCAGAGGGAGTCTGACATTTCAAAGTTTTTATTTCATGCTATACTATTGGTTAGTAAAATCTTGTATGCTTCTATCGTTGGTATTTTTGGTCAAGATAGTTTAGTGAGCTATTTGTAATCTCTCTATGACATACCTTCAGGACAAAAGCACAAGAAAATTGTATTCAAGGGAGAAAGAACTTAATTCTTGCAAAATAATTGATGATTGAGACTAGATGTAGAGGGAGTCTGACATTTCAAAAGAAGATAAGCGGTTGATACAAGAACTTGAGCTTCAGAGGGAGCAGATAGAGGATATGGTTAAATCATTTTTTGATAATCTTGGTCGTATTGATTCAAAGAGAGTAGTCCACACTAAGATGGATTCTCCAATGATCAAGAAACTATAATAGTTAGAGGACTTGGAATCATGAATGCCCTTTGGGCCATGTGTCAATCATGAGGAAGTGATGACTTCCAAATGATTATCACTTGTATTTGTTAAAGTTATTGGAAGGTGACAATCTTACAATAACTTGATCTTCTATCATGACAGACATCTTATGATGGCTGAAACAGATCATGATAGATGATATCTTGCATGGTGGATTGAGTTCCTTAAACAAGCCATGATCTTCTATTGTGATAGACATCTTATGATGGTTGAAACAGATCATGATATATGATAGGAATGTTCCTATGGTAAGTATTATTGAGGGTACATGTGCACATTACCTATAGGACATTTTTTGAGTTATGGTGAATATCATGAGACTTGATATTCTTGGTCAGAACATATCTCTGATATCATATTGAGGTGATATCTAAAATATTTTTTGAGCTATGGTGAATATCATGAGACTTGATATTCTTGGTCAAACCATATCTATGATATCATATTGAGGTGATATCTAAAATATTTTTGAGTTATGGTGAATATCATGAGACTTGATATTCTTGGTTAGGACATTCCTCTGATATCATATTGAGGTGATATCTAAAACATTTTTGAGTTATGGTGAATATCACAAGATGATATTCTTGGTTAGACCATATCTCTGATATCATATTAAGGTTATATCTAAAATATTTTTTCAGTTATGGTGAATATCATGAGACTTGATATTCTTGGTCAAACCATATCTTTGATATCTTATTAAGGTGATATCTAAAATATTTGTTGAGTACCTAGTGGACATCATGAGACTTGATGTTGGTAGGCCAATACTCTGAGTACATGGTGAATATCATGTGACTTGATATTCTATGGCTATTACTCTTAATATCATGAGATGATATTTGTATGAATCTATGAGTTATGGTGAATATCATGTGACTTGATATTCCTAGTCAAACCATATCTCTGATATCATGGTAAAATATCACAGTAAATGATATCTTTTGATCCTAATCATGCGTTTAATCTTTCCTGGCTAAGAGGGAATGTTGATGTTTTGTAGCTTCACTCGAATAAACATTATGAGTCAATACTAGTGAAGATATGTATATATAAATATGTATATATATATATATATATATATATATATATATATATATATATATATATATATATATATATATATATATATATATATATATATATATATATATATATATATATATATATATATATATATATATATATATATTTTAGAGAAATTGATATAATACTCAAGAGATATTATATATATGTATATATATATATGTGTGTGTGTGTGTGTGTGTGTGTGTGTATAATCATAATTGTCATTATAGGAATTACATAATAATGAATAGACATGTCCCATGAAGGGACATGTCTCTTCTTGGTTCATTCTCAATATAAATACAAGAGATTGTTGCAATTGGAAAACACATATAATTAGGAGTGCTATTACATTTGCAATGATCCTAAAAACCTTAACAAAAATAATTCAATGTCAAATTAAGAATGGATACACTCAATGTAAGCTTAGCAATGCATACATTTCATGATTACAAAGAAATGCATAGACTGAATGAGTAAAGAGAAATTCATAGTCATTATAATCTTAACAATGCACTGAATCAAACCCTCCAAACCCTCCATGTAATAAATTTTTAGTATGGTAAAAATAACAGATGTATTGTGAAAAACACCTAGCACCAAAATTCATCATTTCCCATGCCATTTTCTTCCCATCTATGGATCTTCCCTCTTGTATATGTCATCTATGTGCTCTACACCCAAGGGATGTGGATGATTTGAATGATACAACAACAATGCAATTGCAGTTGAAATATTCTCTAAATCGTCACGGAAGTGCATTGGCACTCTTGAACCATGCATGTCAAATACAATGTTATTTTTTTCCTCCTCATTATATACTATATCCTTCACAAATGCTTTCAATATGATTCTCATCTCTTTGTTGTCCTTCAACATTGATAGGGGGACAATTCTTGCCACATATGCCTCACCACTATATAGGTCATATGACATGATAGCGTCCTCAAAAGTATTCTCTGGAAGGAATCGTTCGTCAACATAAGCCTTTGCAATTCATCTTAGGTTGTGAGTGGACTACAACAAGTCCATGCATAGTGACAAAATTATAGATACAAGCTACGATGGTTATATGCATTGCCTCTCAGCATAAAGGTGGTCTTTCCTGATGACATCAACAATACAATCTTGAACATTCAGGCAATGTGTGTTTTTAAAACAAACCATGGAAGAATCTTGAGATAGAACAAAGTCTATAGGTTTTTCCCCTTTCCCAATAGGGATTCTGATATAGTAGTTTCTAGGCTTCAAACCCATTGATATGGAGAATCAGCCAATATAGTAAATTTGACAATTCTTGCTACACAATCATGACCATAGAAGCAACAATTACTATTTGTGATGTTGGAACATCCATGTTAATATTTGCTAACATCCACATACATCCATATTGTTCTTTCAGTTACAATGTTGATGGGTTCCAACATGTGTGTGTGTGTGTGTGTGTGTGTGTGCACATGCAGAAACATGCATACATCCCTATTGCTCTCCATTTTCAGTGAGGATGAGTGCAAATGAATTAAATATCTTGGGTAGTATAGAGGAAAGGGACATGAAAATATGACACAGACCCGAGTGAACAAAATAATTTTGTGGCAGACTACTTGTGTAAACTTATCCGTACTCACTTCAATTTCCCTACATGAACACATTACAGGTGACCCTTATGTTCAAGTGTGTGGTGTGTTTGAGAAGTAAAACTATAAGAATTGTAATTGTAAAAAACTAAAATAGTGAAAGTATAAGGTGTCTATGAATAATCCAATCCAAACACTAATTTATACACATGGTTGAGAAAGAATAACTTCACAAATATAAACCATATTTTAACCCTAACCAACAATCATTTATTTCTCCTATAATTGAAATTGACCCATAAAACACATCTCCTATAATGAAATGAAATGAAATTAGAAATTGACCATTGACAGTAAAAATGATAGTTATTTTGTATATAACATATTTGTATTGATATGCATACTACACAAACTACTGAAAAAAAATAAGAAACCAAAAAAGAAAATGAATACAATAACATTTCATGATTAAACTAGAAAATTTAATCATATTATCGACAATGTAATCTATTTATTTGACATTCAATGTGATAATTTAATAGTATGTTAAGAAGAACAAATGGGCAGACATAAAACCCTCGATTGAATACAAAGAAAGGGTTGATGCAAAAAGGAAACCATAAAAGAAAATGAATACAATAACATATAATGATTAAAGAAGAAGATTTGATCATATTATCGATATTTTACCCTAATTCTTTGACATTCCATGCAATAATTAAATAATATGATGTAAGTAAAATGGACTAAGTCAAACCCTCCACTGATAACATAGAAATGGCTGAAACAAACAAGAAACCATAAAAGCAAAAGAATACAATAACTTTCCATAAGTAATCTAGCAGCTCTCATCATATTATCGACAATGTACTCTATTTATTTGACATTCAACGTAATAATTTAATAGTATGATAAGAAGAGAAATTCGATAGACATAAACTCTCAATTGAATACAGATAAAGGGTTGAAACAAAAAAGAAAACCATAAAAGCAAATGAATACAATAACATATAATGATTAAAGAAGAATATTTGATCATATTATCGATATTCTACCCTAATTCTTTGACATTCCATGCAATAATTAAACAATATGATGTAAAAAAATGGATTGAGTCAAACCCTCCACTAATAACATAGAAATGGTTGAAACAGACAAGAAATTGTAAAATCAAAATAATACAATAAATTTTCATGATTAAACTATCAACTCCAATCATATTATCGATAATGTACTCTATTTATTTGACATTTAATGTAGTAATTTGATAGTATGATAAGAAGAACAAATGGATGGACATAAATCCTCAATTGATTACAGAGAAAGGGTTGAAACAAAAAGAAAACTGTAAAAGCAAATGAATATAATAACATATAATGATTAATGAAGAAGATTTGATCATATTATCAATATTCTACCCTAATTCTTTAGCATTCCATGGAATAATTAAACTATATGATGTAAAAGAAATGGACCAAGCCAAACCCCATAACATAGAAATGGTTGAAACAAACAAGAAACCATAAAATAAAAAGAATACAATAACTTTTCATGATGCCTTCATTAAGTAAATAAATGTTTATGCACCTCATCGAACAACACCATTACAGCCTACCCTTGGCCCTCAGCTTCCAATGTACAATGCATCTCTGTGTGATAATCACTTTTATTGTAAGCTCTCATTTGGTATTTCAAATTTGGGTCCTCCATGCAAAATGTTTTCTCTGTTTGATACAGTTACTGGAAATCTCATCCTAGGGTACCATACTATTCATAATGGTTATGCAATTCTTTTCTTCTGCTTTCTCAAACTTTGCTTTATCTTTAATTGAGGTGTATTCTGTTTCAGATAGTTTCCACATTGAATTAATTGAAATTAGATTGAATAAACAGCATAACCATTTACAGCTAAAAAATAGAATTTTAGCACAGACATCCTCATTGCAGAACAATATGTATATTGACTTTACATTCAATACAAAAATAAAATGTCAAAGGAAAATATGTAATGGAGGTAGCAGGCTAACCTCAAAGGAAAATGAACTACTTGAAAGCTTTATTGAATTAGCTTCTTGTTGAAGTTACCGGCAAAGGTATTAAATGTCAATCTATAATGTTTATAATAGTCTCAGGAGTTTTGTTTCAGTTTAGAACAAAATATAATAATGACAAATGCATGATATTATAATGCATTATGAGAGTTTCTGCATTCTGCATTGGTCAAGAAATATGCATTGGCTTATTGTACCTTGTGCATTTAAAACTTGATATTATTTCCATTACCATTCATAAACAACGGATATTTTTTAAACATCTGTAAAGATAACATAACTCGTTTGAACAAGAGCTAAAAAGAAGATTACCTTCACCTCCAGATGTCTCTTTTAATTCACCTTATCTTTAACTTTATTTTTCTGTTGATTACACCATTTGACTTCCCTCCATCTTCACATCATGAAAAACCTACAGCACCCTCCTCTTGCTCCATATGCCTCTCGTATTGGTCACTTCTATTTTTTACAGGTAAGTAATTATTCTTCCCAGAAAAAGAATTTGAGAACTTAACAGCACCAGAAACATTTGGCATGCTTCTCTGAACTAAACCTTTCTTATTACTACGAATCTTTGTACTTGATTTTAAAGATCTTGGCCAAATCCAGTTTGATGCTATAGGATCAAGTATAGCTGTTGAGACAGAAGCTGGAAGTTGATCCTTCCCCTGACTTGTTTCTGAAAGAATCTGTCTTTGTGAAATTGCATTCTGATTCTTTACTGCCTCTGTTTTTCCCTCTTCAGGGACATTACAATGGTTCATCCCAGCCCTGGTCAGACAAAAAAACAAAATAAGGAAGTCGAATAAGTAAAATAAAATTCCCATGACTGCTTATACAAAGCTCTATTGATTTTATTTCTTAAAGAGAAAAAAAATGCACTATTTCCTAACAGAAAGCAATTTCTCCCTCTGAGAACAGAGATAAATTATCAAACTAGCATTTGACACAGTATCAAAGAAAACCAAAATGACTTACAGCCAAAACATCATATGGCAAAGCCACTTTTTTGTTGAGGAGAAATCTTTAGTCCAATTGGGCATAAGCACCATTTCCCACATGCATCACAATACACCCAATCATCTAATTCAGAAGCGTCAGTTGCTGTATTCTTGGTTGCAGATTGTTTTGGCAACAACTTAGTATCGTGAGCTTTGATAGTAGACACATGCTCTATTTTTTTCAAATCATGTTCATTGGCAACATCCCTTCTCTTTCTCTTTTCAATTCCAATCGAAATTTCTCTATCAAAATGTCTGTCCCTTGCTTGTTTTGTATTCTCTTTGTAATGAGCCATGATGATTTCTTACAGACAAATTGTTCATTCGTACAATTCGCAATGTTTCCATGTATGTCCTTGCTATTGTTATTTGATTGTTCCTTCTGCCCTTTGCTAACAAATGATTTTTAGGTGAATGATTCTTTAAATTTACCTTTTGTAACTACCTTGCTCTCTTGCTTCATTGTTTTTTTATTAATATTAATGCCATTTGTTTTTTTGTTTTCCATGTCCATGCCCTTGACATGTTCTGTACTGACAACTTCACAAGTGGCAACATGTCTGAGAACCTTCTCTTTTGGAACTTCTTTATTTTCAACATCCAGCACATTCTTTTCTTTGGAAGTACTAGCTCCTGACAAACCTAACTTATCCACTTCGTTGACTGACTTATCAATCTTCCTTACATTAACATCTTTATGGCCATTCTCCTTTCTGGTTTCTGTTGCTTGCCCCTTTGCCCCACCTAGCATCGATCCCTTTACTGTCTTAATCGGCATACAAGGATGTTGAGCAGCAGCAATTTCCAAATTTCCACTTTTTGATAGACAAGAGTGAAATCCTACCCATTAACTAAATTGTTGGGTTCTTCAGGTGATAAACTCCTTACCCTATGAAAATTTGTCTCCACATCATGAGCAATTCCCATCTCTGGCTTTCTTTGATGCATTTCCTTCATTGAGAGTTTTGATGAATCCTTAGACACTAAAGATGCTTTAGATAATCTGAACTTTGTTCGAGTATCTGTCTTTACTGTCTTCACTTTATCATGTCTGAATTCAGAATATTGCTCTTTTCTCGATTCAAAAATGCTGGCAGTGGTATCTTTTTTTGGTATTTGAGCTCAAATTCATTTCCCACATTCAAAGCCAATACTATTTGCTAAGCAAGCTTCTTTTACCTGCAATTTCCCTAATGTTCTTTTAATGACTTTGGATAACAGGTTTTCCTTTCGTTGTTCTTCAATTAATATCTTTGTAAGAGGTGAAAGGAGAGAACCATCGGGCACTTCATATGATGTCATAACCTGCCCCCAATAAACCAGAACCAATCAATAACACATTGCAAATCTACAAAAAAATCCAAAATGTGACTATATTTAGATAAAAAGTAAATAAAGATTGAAATATAGTTTCTTACTTGAATAATTGATAAGGAACTCATCAGGAGAGCTATCCACTCCAGTAGTAACAATCTGACCTTTATCAAGACTTTCTTCTATTGATGTTGAAGATGAATTTTTAAGGCCCAAGCCAGTGGAAATAGCTGTACTTTTTTGGTGGAAAATGATATCAGAACCAAACTTGAAACACTATTTGACACCATTTGTAGTTTTTTATTTTCCCGAAGCGAGGATTCCATCAACTTTAGCATCATTTAAAACCAACTTTTCCTTTGTAAACCCATGTAATGTGGTATCATTAAGAGATGGGTTTCTGCAAGCAATTGAAATACAGTAGTGGAAGGAGCAATGCTGATCAATCTGACAAGAATTCTGAGCAACAAAAAGAACAAGACAATCTGGCCAAAGATATCAATGATATTGAATTACGATGGGCCTTTGACCTAAATACTCCTGTAATTTCTTACATCTCATTCCGTGTTAAAGATTCAGCATTTTTTATTAGTGATTGAGTTTAACGATTTTCCTATGAATTTGGCTCTGTTAGCAGAAACCCTTGATCACTAATGACTCATAGGTGGGCATACCAATGTGATGTGCGACCTATTTATACAAATTTGTAACACTTGCTAAAAGTTGTTAGACACCCCACACTATACAATATTACAAAGTCTCTAAGTTGCAAAAGGGTCAATGAAACAATGCAAGGATCCATTCCACATTGAAGGTTGCATTGATGAGGTAATGATAGGATGCAATTCTAAAGAATATATGCCATGTATCGTTGGGAAGGTCATGGTAGTATTACGAAAACACAATCCATAATGGGCAAAAGAACATCTTCACCATCAGAAAGGATGGTAAGAATTGTGTTGTGATTGACATCAGAAGAAGACAACATTTTAAGTAAAGTGATATTGCTAAGCAACAAGAAGTTTCTAATAGAGAAAATGAACATAGAGAAGTCCTACATATTAGTGCTCAACCCTACACATGCAGATATGTCGAGGGACATCTAAGAGGAATCAAAGATTTCGGCATTACTCAAGAATCAAGTAGAGGTATCAATTGTGAGATGCCAAAGGGATTGCCACCAATACATAGCATCTCACAATGCATTGATTTTGTCAAATTAAGGCATCACACAAAATGAGTCCGCCTATAATTGTCAATAACAAGCAAATAGAAGAGTTGTTGAAAAAAGGTTTAATAAAAGAATATATGTGCCCCAGTTTAGTGCCTAAAATACTTGAGCCAACGATTTGTGAAGGATCCAATTTTTGTTTTCTATGCCATTTTTAGGGATACTGGACAACTTCTTGCATGTTGGAGAATGTGCAATCCATGTGTTGCCCTTGATGTATAAGAAAGACTTTAAAATTGGGGATTTTGAATACAATAGTCAAATTGTTAGTTTCAATTGGTAGCAAAAGCATCATCTATGGCAATCAAAATGCAAACACCTCAAATGAAAATGACGAATTTGTCACATCAATTTTTACACATTCAATAGCATTCCAATTCTCAATTTTCCTATTCATGACACAATTATCTAGTCTCTACATCTTCCAAACTGTTGTCTTCATATTTTGACCCTACCCATGTTCAAAATTTTATTGGATATCAAAGTTAATACCAAGAATTTATTGCCTTTCAATATCTTCAACACATTCCACAAATATATAGTAGTTTAATCTCATACATTATTGGAACAAGTCCTAATTATATAATGAGTTGTTCTAACAAATCAATAACAATCTCAACTAATTACTCTCACACCTCTAATGGCCACACAAGTTGTTACTACAACTCACTTAACACATTATTATTCTAATACATGTGAGCACTAACACTGATCCCATACAACACCCACCCCTACTTAATGTGACCATGGGGAGAGAGTAGATCACATGAGCTGAAAACCAAATCGTATGCCTAAGCATACTTTTAAGTTAGCATATTGCTAACTACATCTTGATGCACAAAGTCACCAACATACGAGAACTTATCTCACTTTTGCTTACAGTGAACTTATCACAGACTGACTATTAAAGTAATATTGTTATATTTAGTATAATAGTCAGTTATGTCTCTAAGATAGTATTTAGAAACTTTCTTTGTTTCTTTCAATTTAGTTTGCTTTCTCAGTTGTTGATTGTTTCCATTATGAAAAGATCTTCTATAATCTCTTAATCAAGGAGTCTTTTGCTCCTTTGTTTAATATCAAATATTTCAATCATTTTATGGTATCGGAGCAGACATATTTTTGGGGGAATTTTTTCAATAATAAAATTTGTGGTTTATTTACCTAAAATTTTCGTGGAATTTTTTCAAAAGCTTTTTGAACAATTTTTTGATAAAATTGTGGGATCTTTTAGTAGCAAATCAACAAAGATCTTTTATTGCTAAAAATCATAATTTTTTGTTCCTAGAAAATCGAGGGCTTCTTTCTTGCACATTGTGGTGCCTCTCTTTGCTAAAATCCACATGGTTTTCTCTAGAAAGAAAACGGGCCACATAAACTATGGAATCATGACACCGATGCAATCTGAAAGTTGCGGATTTTCTTTACAAAAGATCACATGTTAGGACTTCATTTTTTTGTGATTTTCGCTCACGAATCATGGCATTTTGAAGGAATTTTTTCAAGCGTTGCAACCCGCTCTTCTTTCCACAAGACTATGTGCTGAAACCAAAGTGCTTTTTTTAAAACATTTTTTCTCAAAAATTGTTGGGATTTTTAGTCCTACATGTTGTGAGGTTTTCACACCATCACCCCATCGCAAATGGAGACCCCCTCTTTTTGCTTTGGCAGCAATAGCAGTAGCGGTCTTAGGTGGTTTTAGTTGGCAACATTTTCAAGTCTCCAAGTCTGAGAATGAGTTCGAGCAATTTTGGCCTGTTGGGAAGTCAAGACTGTTAGGGATATGCACAAAAGTTGGGCTAAGCTAGTCAAGGGGATGGAGTTGAAACCAAATGATTTGTGAGGAAATGAGTTAAAACCTTTATAAAATCCTTGTTCTAGCTTCAATTCGACCTTAGAAAGTCAAGAAAGGTAATGGGAGGTTAGAATGTTGAAGGCATGCTGAATCCTAAAATTTGGCTAAGTCTGGGATTTTTTGAAAACCCCCCAAATCTAGAACCTTTATTATAACTCCTATGAAGCTGAAACCTATCTCAAACATCCTGTCATTATTTATACAAATATAACTTAAAGTATAAGTGTTGTGGTTCAACAACACACCCCACCTTTTGGCCACTTGGCCATGGGGCCCCCCTTCTTTTTGCTTGTCTTGTCTTTCGTAGTCTGTAGGTTTCCTTGTTTGGTCCCCTATTTTTGAGTTTTTACTTTTGACCTTTTGGTGTTCCCTGGAGCTCTAAAGATCCAAACGTCCGAAAGTCCGAACCCCGCATGCTAAGGCAAAGTCTTTTCGAACTTTCAGTGTCTGAAAGCCTAGTGACATATGACTCATGGTTTTCGCACTTTCGATGTCCGAATGTCTGAAACCCAATGATGATGTCACCAGGCCCGAGGGTTATAAAAACACAAATGGTTCATTATTTTCTTCATTCTGCGACTTGTCATCTTGAAACTCTTGGTGATTTCATGCTTCCTTTTGGCAAGTTTGTATTCGTGCCCAGAGGAATTTTTGCTCTCAGATTGCACTTTTTGCTGTCGCCTTCTAGTTTGGTTGAAGATTTCTCTTGTGCATGCTTATTTGCAAGTAGGTGTTTTGTTTTTAGCAATTGTCATTCATTTTTTTAGGTTTTCTGTTGTTTTGGCTTGTTCTAGGGTTTTCTAGGGTTTGGTTTTAGTGTTTTAGTGCTTAGGCATTGTCGTTCATTTAGGTCTTGCTCGGTTTCAAGCATTGTTAGGTTAGGTTTAGGTTTTTTTTGCTGTGTGTTTGTCTCAGTTCCCGCAATTTCTGGCCCCTAAAAGGCAAAAGGATCAACAAGTAATCAAGCTCTACAAACACCGAAACACTGGAGATATCCTAAATTGCTTTCACTTTCAGCTTTGCGGCCTTTTGGCCTCTGAAAGACACTTTGTACCCTGAAACTCCATTTTCTGCCTTCCATTAACCTTTTCGCCTTTTTGCACTTGTGGGCACTAACATTTCCACACATTTTTTTTGCACTCTGTAACTCCAAACCTTCGAAAACAAAGTTAAACTTGGTTTTTTGCCGGTTTCAGGCTTCTGGATTTGATTCTTTGGGTTCACTAAGATCCTTTTGCTTAGTTTTTAGTTTATTTCAATAAATATTTGTTGATGGTTGCAATTTTGCTTGTAGAATGCCAAAAAAGATAGTTGTGCTAGCAATGAAGTTCTTGTTCAGAGGATACCATGCTCCTAAGGTCGGGAATCTGCACAATGAAGTCACAGATACCAACATTGGGAACATAGACTGGAATGATTTCCTCACCAAGTGTGCCAACCCTGATGGAGGATCTGTTGACTGCACTTCTCTTGTGCTTTCAAGTCTTGTCAATGTTGCAACTCATCCAATATCCATCTTATCTTCAGATTTGATCATGACCCTTGCACAACACTATGTTGATGATGAGAGGGTAGTGAAGAATTACACAGGAGATAGTGGAAAGGCTCTGCAAGGCGCACCATGACATCCTTCCAAAAGACTAAGTGTTCAGTTTTGGACTTAGTCAAATTTTGCAATAGGGAATTTTTTGACACTTAGCCATTTTTTCAAGTTCAATTTTTTGGCCTTTCGGACTCCGAAAGTCCAAAACTTTGGGAGTCATAAGAATATACACTTGGTCATTTTCCAGCTTGTCAATTTTCGGAGTTAGGTTCGGGGTCCAAAATTTCTAGGCCATTTCAACATGGAAATAATTTGCATGGAGGGTTTGTTTCAAATCAGATTGCATGCATGTTTGGAGTCCTTTTTGCTGCCTAGAAGATATCAATCAGTTGCACTCACGAAAAGGAGCCAAAATGAAGATTTCAAGGAGGAACTCCAATTTTAGAAGAACACTTCCAGTTCAAGAATGATGGAACTTCAGCTCCAATCTCTTGTTTGCTGGGTGAATTTGGTCTTATTTTCTCATGTAAATGTAATGCAAATGGATTAGAATCCATGCAAACATGATTAGAGATAGTTTAGGAGTAGTTTTGCATTAGTAAGCAATAGAAATAATATTATTTTATCAATTTTGTAGTAGTAGGGACCCTAGCTATGGGTTTCTAAATTTCATAGTTGAAGCACTTATATATTTCATCAGAACAATTGCCAATAGTCTATAACTAATTGATCCTCAACATTTGGCCATGCAATCCTCTGTGAATACACCCACCATAAGGTTGAAAAATTTTAGCTCTTCAACTGCCATCTATGCCACACTCAACTGAAACCCACTTCTCAAATTGTACGGTATAGTCCTCCTTCCACTATGCTTCACTATATTGCTATCCTCCTATTCAAAATTAAGTGTATTGAATTGTCTGAGTCATTTGCTACCACTCTGCACTCCTTTAGTCCTAGACATAGGACATAAATGGCATTTAAAGCACCATTGTACTGTTTTGATCTTCATATGACTTGTAACAACCCTTTGGAATGCAAATTTTTGGCTATAAGGGAAAAGATTTGGTGTACAACTTGTTATTCATGCCACGGAATGCTCTAGTTCCACCCATATCTACAATCCATGAGAATTCATTAAGTTGCATAGCCACTGGCAAATACATTCCCTATACCATACACAACATTCTCAAAGTGATGATTGTCAATGTGTAATTAATAAGCTCTTCCTTTTACTTCCAACAAAGTAACACATTGCAGGTTCAAACTAGCTACATTAGAAGTTTAGCATTCCAAGAATTTGTATTAGTATTTTGTTGAGGAACAATTAGGCTTTGATTGTGTTGTTATGACTGAAAGAATAACAACTTGGAAAGTAAGACCTTCCTCCTCTTCAATGCTGCCGAAAAATATGAACAATTTTCCATATTACGTGATTTGTATAATTTTACTCTTTGTTTATCAACTAGGAATCCACCTTTTCTTTTTCAAGTGGATGATGTCACTCATAACTTGATTTTTTATGTTATGTTAATCTTTTTGTGTCAAACTATGATTAATCACTTGTGACTCGTGAGCTTGAGCATAGTAATTGGAAATTAGTTGTTAGTGGTTATCAACAACTGTGTTTTGTTTGGCAATTGTCAAATACTTTAAATATGCTTCTAGTAGTTAAGGTAGTCCAATTGGACACAATCCTCCTTAATCTAAATTTGGATTTTATGAGCACTATCTTGAAGCATTGTGTGCATGCTTGATGACATCATTAGTTCTCCGCCCCAAGTTTTTATGGAGTAAACTCCTGACTTTCTATCAACAAGCTTTGGTGAGTGTGCACAAGATTTGTGGAAAGTACTTGCAAGGTACTCAACAAACCTGTCACTGCAACTCATACTACGAATCAAAAACATTGTTTTTTGACTTTACAAACATATTTTTTGCCCTTTAAAAAATTATGAAAACGGTGTGCACCATAATGGTCTGTGTGGTTTTGAAGGTCTTCATTTGAGCTTGGTGGCAAGGGCTTTGCCCCTTGATCCTGCTCTATATCACAAGAGGCAACAAGCTAGGGGCACTACCCCAAAAGCCCACTAGGGCTTGTCACATCCCTCTGAATTGTTTTATTTTAACGATCTTTGCATACTTGTGCCCTAGATGGTTTCTAGTTTTACTTAAACAATGGTTTTGCATAATTGTGCCCTAGATGCTTTCTAGTTTTTACTTAAATAGTGGTTTTGCATAATTGTGCCCTAGATGGTTCCTGGTTTTACTTAAATAGTGGTTTTGCATAATTGTGCCCTAGATGGTTTATGGTTTATGAAACGGTAGGTTTTAACTAAATGATGCTCAAGATAGCAATTGTTTTTAGTCTTATTCATGATGCTCTAATTTCAGATAGAATGTATGATGTCATGATGAATTTCATTGTATCTATCATAGATGTAATTGTTATCTCACATAATGCAAATTATCATTTTGGTGCCATGATTTCGGACTGACTACTTCTATTTTGGCAAGTGGATGCAGGATCGACTTGGCCTCCGAGGAAAAGGGGGGAAAAGATATCACCGGGAAAGGGGGAAAAGAATATGGTTAAGGTCAATGATGGAATGAATTGCAGAGAATTGGTAAGTACTACCACCGACAAGTGTTACTTTGTCGGCCTAGGACCCTAGTAGGATTATGGGGAGGGGAGTGTTCACTTTTGCCAACAGTCAATTTGAAAAAAAAAAACCGAGTTATTAGATGGAAGTGTCTCCGACTTGCACAATGTCCAGCTAGATTAACCTTGGAACTTGTGATGTTGAATTTGTGCCAATGTTCCTTTAAAATATTTCATTAAAATCTTATCAGATGTCAATAAATATGAAAATATGTATATTCGTAATATAATATTGCATATAAATTTGCATTTAAATATGCGTAGAATAAATAGATATGATACCATGGTTTGGAATTAATTACATATATGTAAATATGTAAATGCAAAATTAGATGTAATCTTATATTACGAATAAAGATATAAACTTATATATATTCTTATTAATAAGAAATTGGATATTTTAAAACATTTCAACAACCCATGGTAATTATAAATTAATGGATGTTATTTGTCATTGCAATGAAATTGAGGTTACCGCCCACCTTACATTTTGATCGATTTAATTATTTAGCGGCAATGACTTGGAATTTAAAATATAAAAGATCTTATGTCGGCTACCATTGGGAGCATTCTCGACACGTAAGAACTAAGGGATATTCGATTAATACTTGGCAAACATTAATATGTACACTCTTACCATTGCGATAAGCTTTAAAAAGCCTTCTTTCTTCAGCCACGATGAAAGCTCGGAAATATAGAGTGTTCGCATCATTCTTGTGTGATGGTAATATGCGGAAGTATATGGTTGGGAAATGGTTGGAGAACCTCATTCATTCACGGATTCTTTTCTTCATCTTGTTTCTTAATTTCTTGGAAGAAAAATGAAGAGCTCACTTCCTAAGCTCTGCGAGTCTTGAACCAGCAGGAGTTTGTTTGAAATAATAGGAGAGCAAGTTTGCAGTTCTGAAAACTACAGTAGAAGTAGAAGGAGACATCGTAATCTTTCAAGGGCAGTGTTAGCAGCTGAAGGAATTCACATTTCATATCCTTTTGTTCAGACATATCTTGTCTTCCAGGCATGTAAAGCTTTCTCAACCATTTTTACTTAAATACAAATAAAGAAAAACACTCTTTTAGTTGGGAACAAAAGGGTTTGAACGTAAGCATGAGAAAATGTTCTTAAAAAAGATTATTATATGAACCGTATTTTAATTTCTGGGAATTTTCTCTTTGCAAAGAAGCAAGAACTCTCATATTGTTGTAGCTTTTCTTATGAAATTATGAATTTACTGTTGGAAATTCCAGCCTGCTCATGGCTTGTTATTAGAAGGCATTTTCAGCCTGATAACCTCTTCATATATTGCTTATTGAAAAGGAAGATTCTGCTTTCTCTCGTGAGCAGCTCCAAGATTGTGGAGTTATACAAGAATATTTTAAAAGAATTTAGTTTAATTGCTGATAATACTACTGCAAGTTCTAGAGTTGTGTTAAATCCAGTTGAGACTGGTGTTTAGGGAAAAAAAAAAAGAAAAAACTCTTTCTCAACTCTTGAACGTATAAAATCAGTTAGCAAATGTTTGTGTTAACCAAACTGGTTTAAGTTCCTCATGATCTAGAATCAAACTAGTAACTATAATGAAAGTGTAGAGAGTTTGTGGTAAGGCAAACGTGGCATGCAAGGATGAATAGTGCAGAGATTTAAGCACATTCATGAGAACATGAAATGTTGTCATACCATAAACTCTATACAAGCCAAGAATGGTTACCAATCAGGGAAAGGACATTGCAGAAGCCTGAAATCTTATATGAAAGAAATATGGAGCTTAAACCAGAATATGGTACCATATAAATTTGGGTGGTTAGGCAGCTAATTTGAAATAAGAAACATTTGGTTTCCTTTTAAAATGGGTTTACAATAGAACAACAACTTATTCACATATGCTTGTAAGCGTATGGTTAAAGCTCCCTAATTGTGTTGCACATTTCCTTGCCATCAATGTTAAGTAAACTAAAATTTGCACAATGTGATTAGCCACTGACAAAATACACCATTTAGACTGATTAATTAAATTTGACAGGGTCTTAAGGAAAGTAAGTCAAAGTGATGGTGGTCAAATAGGAACCCCTCTAGTATGTATTTAAAATAGCCTATTATGTTCTAAGGGTGCAAGTCCGATAGGGTATGAACTTGACAACATGTTAATCATGTATAGTGAATCCTTGGCCAAGGTGCACTAACCATAGGTTAGTGCTTGTCAATTCATAAGTTTCCTAGATACAGTTTTAGTCAGGAGTTATACCAAGTTAGCAGTGACTAAAGGGTGTAACCGGCTAAGGTTGTAGGGACTTACACCAGTTCCATATGCTTGACATGACCATATACTTTTCCATTGCAGAGGGTCGGGCCCACTTCAGTGAGGAGTGAGCAAGGGAGGATCGAGTTACGATTTTTCCCCTTAATGCAGAAAAAGATTAAAGGTGTTCCAAAGATAGTTAGTTACTAAATAAAGTAAGATTCTTTCCATTCTCTGTATTTTGAATTTGATGTATAAGAAAACATAGATTTAGATTTAGAGGTAAATTTTACTTGAAAGTTAGCTTATGAAATGTTATGGCAATGAATTATTTATTATTCATATATATATATATATAGTATGTTAGAGTAGTTCCTTTCCTGTTTATTTTTGTTTTCAGATCTTTGGTAAAATTATAAATCTAGTCATTACTTTTGTTCATGGTTTAATTCTTGCTACAGTGCTGCCCATACCCCATGAGGAGTACTTCCCTCAAACACCCAGGAGGAATGCTGCCTCTCAACACCACTATGGGTGCTGTCCCCAGACTCCCCACTAAACTTAGTTGATATATTTTGCCTAAAATTTATATTTGTTTCCATAATAAAAAATAAAAAATTGAAGTAGAGTTGTTTGACAATTTTTTCCAAGTCAAAATTTTTTGGTCTACCGAGCCCAAGTTTACGAACTATACCTTGAATTGTTATAATAATATTCATATCTATTTAATGGTCAATATTCATGTAAATATTAGTTTAGATTTTGGTAGTTAGTAAGTTTCTAATTTATGTTTTTGTTTTGGTTAGTTTCTTTTAGAAACTTCTTGGTTTATTCCTCGGTAATAAAACATCAAGCAATTACCAGTTCTTCTCCAAACATGGTATCAGAGCGGGAGAAACCTCTTTGAAATTTTTTATAATTCTAAAACTTTCTAATCAAAATATTTTAGAGCAAAAATTTCAAAAGTTCACATCTACAAATTGTAAGGGTTTTCTAAGTCATTTTTTCATTCTATACGAATGGCTTTCTTCTGGATTTATTGTGTGAGACATATTCTATTCGAAACACATTTTTTTGGGTTGTTCAACCTAAAAATTTGCTTGTAGAATGTTCTTTTGAGCCCGTACAAAGACCCACACCCTGTATTTGGCAAAATTTGGTCGTTTTGTTTTATTTCACGACCATTTTTAATAGAACCCGTGCTTGCATTTTCCTTTAACTAGTGATTTCTATCACCTGTGGCTTTGCATTTTTGCGATTTTCTATTCGCAGTTTTTACCTGCATTTCAATGTGACTCTCTCTGCTATTTTAAGCTGTGACAGGGCAGTTTTAAGCTGCAAAGGGATTTTTTGAGCCGTGTTCTGTGTGGGATTTCTTTTGCAAGTTGTTTTTTGAATAGTGGCCCTTCTTTTTCTACTCGCAATAGGAGTTAGAAATTTTTTTTAACTCACCATTTTCTGTTGAATTGTGGCTAGGGCAGGACTTCGGTGGTTTTTCTGCTCATTTTTCCTGGCAAACATAATTTTTTCAAAATCGCCTAGGTGCAACTAGGGCACAATTTCTAGGTCTGCTGCTAGGGTTTTCAAAACCCTTTCTTATAATCAGTCATTTTCAAATACACCCTTCACATTTTCTAGGTTTTGTCCTCAAAATATGTGCTAATTTGCATTGGGATTTGTGCCCAAACCTGTCCTTTCCATCTTCAGTGCATTGAAATTTGTACAACAAATTTTAAATCTAAAGCATTATATCTTTGCTTTCAGTGCCTTGGGAAGCGTGCAAAATGGTATCTTGAACAAATATAATGCTCGAAAGCAATCAAAAGTTCAATGGAAAAAATTACAACACTTGGAAGCAGTGTATGCTAACTATCTTCGAGTATCGGTGTCTTGATGCAGTTGTTTTAGGCACGTCTACACGTCCTACCAATCAAGACAAATAGGATGAGCGCAACAAGAAAGCAATCATGCTCATCAAATTCTCTATCACTGCTAGCTACTAAGATCTGCAAGCATTTGAAGGATCTCCATGAGACATCAGATAAGAGTTATGCGTTCTTTCTTAAGAACATGCTCTTTTCGATTATTATAGACAAGAGGACATCTTTGCAGGATCATTTGACAAAGATCAAGGAAATTTGTGATCAGCTTGATACCATTGGAAGAAAAATGGAGGAAGAAGATATTATAGTCATTACTTTGAAGTGTTTGCCAAAATCTTATGAGCATTTCATAGAAACACTCAACATTACTACCATTGATGTTGATTTGAAGTTTGTAGATGTTTGCAACAAACTTCTACAACAAGATCACTAGAAGCAACAATTTGGGAGTAGTGCTAGTTTAGCCTCCACAAAGCAAGCATTCTCTGCAAAATCTTCTGCTAAGAACAAAGAGAAGGCTCAATCTTCTTAGCCGAAAGGCTCTAGCTCTTCTCAAGATGACAAGAAGAAAAAGAATGTTTAGATAACTATGGTCATAAGTATGGTCATATGAAGGTTGATTGTCCGCTTCAGTTGGCTTCTGAGCAAAAGTAGGGAGGATCTCAACCCAAAGAAAATGTTGTGGAGCATTCTGATGAGAAAGAGTCTACATTCTATACCTTTATGGCCAAAAGAATTGCAAACCCAGTGAAATCTTTTGCCTGGTATTGTGATTTAGGGGCTTTGTGGCATTTTACTCATCATCGGGATTGGTTCACTAAATTTGAACCATTCTCTAATTCAATGATCTTTGGTAGAGGAAAGTAGAGGAAAGTAGTATATAGTTGTCAATAAGGGCATTGTTCAAATTCACTCTGGAGGGAGAAATTTAATATTTCTCAATGTATAAAATGTTCTAGGCATGGAACTTAATCTTTCTCAGTCATCCAGATCATGAGGCATTCTCCCCAGTTGGATATGGTTTTCAATTCACACAACTGTAGCATTGTTTATAGGTAGACTCACACTATAGTGGCTATGTGACTTAAGGATCATGGTCTATATAGACTTGTTGATTTCAGTCATTCTCAGGAGCACATCATGGCGGCCAAGAGTACTTCCTTCAACAAACTTTAGCATCAACATTATGGGCACTTGAATGTGCACTATCTCTCTCAGTTATCATGAGATGGTTTTGTTGATGGTCTACTTGAGATCGAAACTCAAAATCATGGAGTTTGTGGAGCCTATTAAGCTAGGAAGCAACATCAGACACCATTCTCAGATGAGGATTCTTGGCGAGCCTCCAAGGTACTTCAATTGGTTCACGTTGTTGTATGTGATCCAATGAATACTCCTATTACTGGGTCCAAGTACTTTTTATTTTTGTTGATGATTTCAGTAGAAAAATGTGGCTGTATTTTCTGAAAAATAAATCAGATGTGCTCAGTACATTTTAGTAGTATAAGGCCTTAATTGAGAAAGAATCAAGTTCTCAAATTGTTACTCTAAGGTTTGATAATGAGGAGGGGGAGAGTTTTGTTCATCTAACTTCTACTTTTTGTGTTGCACATGGCATTAAGTGCCAACCCACCACCCCATACACCCCTCAATAGAATGGTGTCGTTGAATGTAGAAATCACACCATTACTGAAATGGCTCTTTCTATGATAGAATATAGAAATGTTCCTAATAAATACTGAGCTAAAGTAGTTTATACTGCAATCTACCTTCTAATTCGGTCACCTACACAGGTTGTTAAGAAGATGACTCCTAAAGAAGCTTGGTCAGGATGCAAGCCTAAGGTGGGCCATTTGAAAGTTCTTTGCTTCTACAGCTCATGTATGGATTCCAAAAGCCAAGCGTGACAAACTAGACTCCAAGAGCCAAAAACTTATGTTTACTGGTTACAATGACAATCACAAGGCATACAAGGTTACTTCTACCCTCCAGCCTAAGTAATGGGTCCAGACTATAGGAGACCTTAATGATGATGAGCTCATTAAGGGTAGATTAGCTTGCAGAAAGAGCAAGCAGCAACACAATCAATTTTGCTCTTATGGTCAACATTCATAGTATTTATGAGCCTCAAACTTATTCAAAGGCTAAAGGCATCCTAGAGTGAGAAAAGGCTATGGAGGCAGAATACCAATCTTCTAAAGAATCACTCTTGGGTCCTTTCTAATCTTCCTACTAGGAAGAAACCTATCAACTACAAATGGGTTTACAAGGTCAAGTATCATGCATATGGACTTTGGATAAATACTAGGCCAGATTGGTAGCTTGGGGATTCACACAGTAGGAGAGCGTTGATTATGAGGAAACTTTTCCTCCTACTGCCAAGGTGAGTACAATTCATCTTCTTCTCACCATTGCAGCCCAGTTTGAATGGAACCTCCATCACATAGATGTCAAGAGTGCCTTCCTCAACAATGAGTTGCAAGAAGTTTACATGACGCAGCCTCTTGGTTTCAAGGTTGCCAGCAGAGAACATCAAGTATGTAGACTTGTGAAAACACTCTATGGACTAAAATAAGCTCCTTGGGCATGGTCCATCAAGATTGATCAATACTTGGTTGATCATGGTTTTCAACACAACCCATTTGACACTAATTTGTATGTCAAACAATTTGGTGATTATATTCTTTTTCTTGTTGTCTATGTTGATGACTTGATCATTACTAGTAGTTCAGCACATTTGATTGCAGCAATCAAACAAGATTTGTGTCAGGCTTTTGAAATGACAAGTTTGGGCCTTCTCCATTATTGCTTGGGTATTGAGGTTTGGCAGATAGCTGGTATTATTTTCATCTCTCAATCCAAGTGCGCCCAAAATCTGCTTGACAAGTTCCGGATGCAAGACTGCACCCTACCTCCACACCTATGGAGAAGGGGCTGAAGTTCTCAGCCAAATCTAATTCACTTGTGATCAATGAAACTACATTCAAGCAACTAGTGGGCAGCCTTATCTATCTCACTGCCACTAGGCCTGATCTCAATTTTGTCATGAGCTACATTTCTCACTTTATGATAGCCCCCAAGGCTAATCATTGGATTGCACCAAAGTGAATGCTGAGATATGTGAAAGGCTCTTCAAATTATGGCATTCTATATAGCAGGTGCAAGGATCCAACGCTAATCAGTTATAAAGATTCAGATTGAGCAGGTTCAGTGGATGAGAGAAAATCCACTTCTGGATATGTATTTAGTTTAAGTACAAGTGATGTAACATGGACTAGCAAGAAGCAACAGGCAGTGGCTCTTTCCTTGACTCAAGTTGAATATTGAGAAACAATTAAGGCAGCTTGTGAGGCAGTTTAGCTTCAAAGGATGCTTTTTGATATGCAAATGTCACAAGCAGGACTTTCTCCATTGTACACTAATAATAGAGGAGTGCTCAAAGTGGCCAAAAATCCAATCTTTCATGAACGTACCAAGCATGTTGAGCTTCATTGCCATTACATTCAAAAGCAAGTAGAAAATGGATTAGTTCAGTTGCAGTATGTTCCGATAGAGAGTCATACTACAAACATCCTCACCAAATCTCTGAGCCTGAAGAAGTTTGTCAAATTTAGGGGGCAACTTGGTGTAGTTGCAAATTGACCATTATGTTAGAATAATATTTATATCTATTTAATGGTCAATATTCATGTAAATATTTGTTTAGATCCTAGAAGTTAGTAAGTTTCTATTTTATGGTTTTGTTTCAGTTAGTTTCTTTTAAAAACTTCTTGGTTGTAATTGCCTTTATAAGGCTGTTTATTCCTCAGTAATAAAACATCAAGCAATTGCCAGTTCTTCTCTGAACTTGAATAAGGCAGACAATAATCTTCATTTACAATTACTTGGTATGATCTCACTATTTTTATAGGACAAAATTGGATAATATGTGTTACTATTATACACTAAGTTTGCACCCTTGTTTCAAGCTCTCTTGGTCTTGATAACCTAGTATAACATGAGAATCATCTCCAGATTGTGGGACCTATGCTAATTGAGATGAGACCTTCAAATTTTAGGCCGGTTCCTCTTGGATAATCACCTTAGTTTGCTTCTAACAAGAAAGTAAATCTTGAAGGGAAAAGGGATAGAAGGAATGCTGAATGGGAAATAACTGAAAGCAAACTACCTACTAGGTGATACACCAAAAATATGGTATGAATCACAGTATAGAGGATGAAATTAGTACATAAGCTTAGGTCTAGGAGATCACAACTCACTAAATAGGCTTGCATCAATATTTTATAGAAGGGTCTGCAATAGAGAGATGCTATGCAGGGAAAGAGAGAATTTCACAAGGCAATAGCACTCCTAAGAACTTAGACACAAACTATAACCTGCAAACAAACATTCACCTCTGCAATTGGGTATAAGAATGAGATAGATTGCCAGGGGTGGAAGTATACCCACAAGGGCATTCAAATCAAATCATTCACAGGAATACACATGAATTGCAGAAAGAAAGAAGGATCAGGAACCCTAAGATATTACTGAAAATATACATATACTGAATTCATTAAGAGACAATTCAGATAAGAAGCATAGGGACATGAAAAATGTCACAAAGTACCTTGCAATGTCTGAACAATCAATGAAAGTTACAAACTGCAGAAATCAGAGGGTAGAAAGAATGCCACAGATAAATTCTAAGAAAGAAAAAATCCTTCTTTTACAATTGTCAACTCTTAGCTCTAAAAGCTCCAAAAATTAATTATATACATCTCTTTTATTGCACACAGGCAGGAGCAAAATCTCATTAGGGTTACATAAATCTGCATAAAATAATCCAACCCTAAACCTATCATTTCTGATCATAAATGTTCATGAAAATATCTCAACCGATTAGATATGTCTTTGCGTGCCCATCCCTGTACTAAAATTGCCTATAGACAAAACCTTGATCCAACTACTTCTCTACAAGTTGGGCCTGCCATAACTATCAAATCTGGTACTCTTAGAAATTAAGAATCCACCGAAAATGGCTGTCCAGATCTTTGCATCACCTTTCCAACTACAACCGCCCCTGAAAACATAAATTCTGAGCTACCCCTGCAAGTAAACGCTCTCTACAAGAACAAACAGAAGAAAACCATCGAAAGATACTGAAATCCCCTTTGAAAAAGTCAAAGGCCACATCATAACAGCTAGAACCAATAAAAATTGGCCATCTCAGCAAAAGGACTCGCAGAAGGCAGAAGAATCATGCCTTGACCATCAGACGGTGGGCGTATGATCTCATAAGCCCAAGAGATTCTATGAGATCATACGCCAACCGTAGATCTTCCTCTATTGGGACCATACTTCGCAAGATAACCGGACCCACATTACATGCCAACTGTCCCAGCGTGGACCAATAAGAAATGTGCACGTCGGCCAGACCCACGACAAGGTTGGTCCAAACACCCGGAGGATCGAACGGCTGTCGCATGATCGCATGGGATCAGAAGATCCCATGAGATCATGCGCCAATTGTTGATCTTGGATCAACTGGCACCTCTGCAGAACCACTGACCATCGGACCCACCGATAGCCCTGTCATCACCCGGCCGGCCACTGAAAAATGAACACGTCACCACCCGAGGACCCACCGCTGAAGACTTAGCAATAAAGCAGATCTAATGGCTATTGCATGATTGCATGGAATCGTAAGATTCCATGCGGTCATGCGCCGACTATAGATCTTATTCCACCGGGGGCCTACCTTACACTTTGGGTCCACTGCAGAGTCATCGTGCAGCGACCAATAGGAAACTTACATGTCATTACGATGTGGCATGAAGTACCCATCAACAGCTACTGCGATGCCAATACCGTATCAATAGTTGTCACATGATCGCATGGGATCGGAAGATCCCATGAGATTATGCGATAACCGTTGGATCTAACTGCGACCGAGAATTGGGCCCAGGGAAATATTAAAGGCCGGGACGTAGGAAACTTAAGAAATTAGGCGGTAGGACCTTAGGAAAAAATAATATTATAGCACGTGGGTTTTGTGGTTAAGTGGACCGAAAGGGTAAATATTAAATTAGGATGGGCCACGGGTTTTTTAGGAGATTATGGGGTTTAAACGGTCACCTTTGAATTTTTTAACGACCTTCAAACCAGAGAACTAAACAACTGAAAAGGCATATAATCATGGAAATTCTTGAGGGGGCTAACACAGGATTAAAAATGCTAGACAGAGCAGACCAGACCAAATTACATAAGATGGGAAATTTGGGTAACAGTTACCAGTATCAAGGGTATGCATGCAGTTAGTTTCAATCCAACTGGAAAAATAGGTCCAAAAGAATAAAACACACTTATTCAAGACAACAATGACCCTAATTCTAATGTTATTGAACTGGTTGTACGTCTAAATATTGACACTATTCCTAGTGACATTTACCTGGGTGTGTGTATAAAAACATACCCCAATGCTACCAGTAGCCTTGAAAAGGTGCATGAATATAGGGATATTATTGATCCTTATAATTTATTTCGAATTGCAGTATGGTGCACATATATGTAATAGTTGTAAAAGTCCAGGATCAATGATTGCTTACAATGTAGATTATAAGCGCCTGAGAGCAATCAAAGCTTTGAAATTTGAAATCCGATCAATCTGTCCTACAACAGACCATCATCCAACGAAAATGGGTTTTTAATTTGTATAAAATCAGACCCTAATACTGGTGGTCTTAAAACTAGGTACATGCAATTTCAACCAACACCCTTCACACACCTACAGAGAAAAAGCAAGAATACTAATTCTTATATTGAATAAAGAACCAAGAAATTGCTCATCACAGTCATATGCTTAACTGTTTGAACACGTAATCTAATACAAGAGGCCTAGAAGTGAATGCATGCATCAACCCATAGCCTCGAAAACTATACCTGGACCACCTAGAGGATACTAGCAAAAATATCACCAGTTGTCAGCTTCAAGTAAAGACCCTTATATCATAGCCTAGAAGTCAGTATTTGCCAAAGTTACAAGCAATAGCCTCCAAAAAAAATTGATGCACCACCGAGGAGGGCAACAAAGATGCTCCATTATAAACTGAAAGGGTATAAATAGATCGCACATCACATTGATATGCCCACCTATGAGTCATTAGTTATCAAGGGTTTCTATTAACAGAGCCAAATCGTTACGCTCAGTCAGACGATGTTAATAAAAAATGCTGAATACACAGAATGAGCTATAAGAAACTTACAAGAAGAAGCCTGTCCTAATTCGATATCATTGATTCTTCGACCAAATCATCATAAGCAGACCCTAAACAGCAACTCAATCGACTTCACTAGAATCGGCATCCAAATTTCACCTACGAAATAGAATTCCAATTACCCACCAAGAAAGAAGTCGAAGGGACTTAACATTTCAAATCTATGAAAATTATTTTTCCTCAACCCTAAAACACTTTGGGCGATATGGATGGATTTGGCGGACTCGTATGTTAAAATTTCTGATATTTAGCGTCAAAAAAAAATCCCCACACCGATTTCCACTCGGCTTTTTATCTGTTTGCATGGTATTTTTCGAAAAAAAAATTGCAGCTGTAATGGAAGTATCCATTACATTTTTCCTGGAATGTTTATTGTGCGAAGGTATTTTATTAGTCCCTGCCTTATAGGCAGGAGACTTATGTTTTCACTGCTTTATTTCTATTAATTTGTTTTTGGGAAAATGTGCACATATAACTTTTTGTAAGTAAATCTAAGTGTTTGTCAATATTTTTATTTTTGTCAAATTTAGCATAATTTAAAACTGTTTTTTTATTGGCCAGTTGTGTTTTCCCTGGGGGTTACAATATTTTTTGTATGAAAAAATTCAGCCATTTTGTTTTATATGCCATGTGCAGCTGGGCGCTATTTTCCACAACATATTAACTGCGGATTTAATGGAGGAGTAAATGTACAGGCTTTGTCTTTAATTTTCGTCCTGCGCATTATGTTGGTTTTCTATATTATGTCCTTTGCCTTTTGCTGTTTTTTATTATGTTCTTTGCTATTTTGTTTGATATCTCTCTGTTGTTCTTGGGCTTTCGAATGTAATTTCTTTGGTAACAGAGAGGGACACCTGCTACCACCTCGGGTAGGTCGTGTATTTGAAGCTTCAATTTTTACATTTCTAACTATAATTGTTTTTGGTATCTGTCTCAGGCTAAGTAAATTCTATTTGTTGTGTTCAGGAAGATTTAGGGCTTTTCTTGTTTTGTTGTATTCTTGCCTCCAGTTGACGAACAAATGTTGTCTGTGAAAGCTTGGTTGACGCTTCCTTAAAAAAAACTTAGGGTTTTGTGGGATTTATTGTACTTCAATTTGATTGATCTAAGATGTTTGATCTAAGATATTTGACTTGCTTTTATATTGTTCCAATTGTGATTGTGCTTTTGTATTTGACTGAAGCCTGTCTAGTTGTCTATCCAATACACCTGGCTTTTCTTAGAGGCACCAGCAAGAACTGTGCTCACATTTGGATTTGCTACACACCAAGCAATGGCCAACTGTGACAAAGATACCCCCAACTCCATTTCTATTGCCTTTAGTTCATCAACTATTTGCACTGTCATCAACCAGTGAGTTATTCTTTAGATGTTGTAGGTCAATCTACGCTAAACAGGTCAGGAAACTATTAAAAAAAGGAAATTTGTATAATAATCTCAAATGAATATACTGGTCTAAAGAATACCTGATAATCTTTCAGTGCAAAGCGATTATCAGATGGTAGGCATTGGAAATCTTAATAATCGGTCCAAGCTATTCCCTCACCTAAGATTTACCGAGCAAAAATGAATATAATACAGCTATAAGCTGCAATGTAACCATTCAGAAAAGACCCTTCATTCTAAATAATTATAGGACCTGAACAATTTGAACCAGCCAATATTGAAAATTCCTTCAGAATTGAAGGCAATGTAACAAAACAGCAAAGCAGCATCATTTTTTTTTGTGTGTAAACAATTATTCTATTTTTCCTGCACACTTGGTTGATTTCCATGGGACAGTGTCAAACCCATGCCATAGTGCTTATATAGTGGCATAAGTTCTACCTCAACCTATAACGGGTGGAAGCATTGGTGTCTCTGTTTGTTACCGCGCATCCTCATGAATTGCCTTCTCTGCTTCATGCCTTCACTTGTTTTTTCTTTGTTCGAAGTCTCGCCCCGTCTTTGAGAAAAAATAGTAACATGACTGCACTTGTGAAAGCCATTCAAAAGCACCCGTCATTGTGTAATAATGAAAGGGTTTAATTATTAATTTCATATTTCTGATATTTCCTTGCTCTTCTTTCTTCACCGCCATTGTAAAATTAATATATTAATGAATTAAAAAATGGGTCATTGAATTATTTATTAGGGGTTGTGCTTTTGTGGCCATGCAACAAATAGTGATAGGTTTTATATATTTGTGAGAGAGTAAGTAATTAGGTAAAAATAATTAAGTTATTTGTTAGTCCCGAGACTTACGTTTTCGGTTGATTTTTTAGATTTGTTTGCTTTGAACAAGAGAGATTTCCTAATGCACATTAGGTGATGTTAGGCATACTTACAGAACTTTGCAATTGTATTCTATGAGATGAAAATACCCATACCATACTAAAAAAATTATTTTGTTCCTATGCAAATCACCACTCTAATTTTTTAATATTTTATATTTTACCATATTGGAAGGGACTTCTACTATAGATTTAAGAAATGAGATTGGGATTGCATCTCCTACCATTCTAAATTGACCTGATTAATTTAATTTTTATCGTTCCAAACTCTTTTTTGCAGCAACAGACTTGACCTCGTTTTGACCTTACTAACTCAAATTAAAATAATTAATGTTGATCCTCTAGACTAATTTGGCATTAATGATGTTAAAAGTCACCTTATCATCTCTTCTATTTATATATTGTGTGTAGGTAGTCAGGGCTTAATAATATAGCAGTTGGCCTAAACATTGCCAGTTTCAATATTAGTTCTTAGGTTTTCCTAGTTCTCAATTTTGTAGAGTCACGCTCTCTACATTGTAATTGATTTTACTTTATATGACAGAAGTAGCTGCATTCAGAAACATTTTGAATCAGAGTGTCTAGTGGAATATTGAAATGGAGGTTTTAAAAATGCCGAGGAAGAAATATGAAGTCTGCAGATAACCCAGCTGAGCATTCCAGGTACTCACGTTCTCAAAAGTCATGTATGCACGCTGCAGTAGAACTTCTGTTTATAAAATTTAGATTTTTTTTTTCCTGTAACATTATAGACCTTGATCCCTCGTTTTCACATTGTAACTCCTAAAATTGATATTTATTTAGTTTTGTTTTCCTTTAAGCAGCTTATAAATCTTATCAATTTGGGTTCATGATAAATTAGATCATTAGATTGTATGGATATTTGAAAAACTACTATTTTTCCATTTTACATTTTCCAAGTTTATTTTGTAGTTATTATTTTAAGCCATTTTAGTTGGATTATTATAAACTCTGAACAGGTTAAAATGTTTTTTACACCTAAACGAGGGAAAGTTTCTCTTATCATATGTAATCCGATCTTACACCTATAATTTACCGAACTAGATGTTTTAGGGTACCTAACTATGAAACCTTCCTATCACCTTGCCTCTTATTTTTCCATATCTATATGATTACTAGTTTTATAGTTTGTCAATAATATGGATATCATTTATATCAACGAAAGGATAAAATTATTATATAGAATGATTTTTTAAAGAAATAGGGAATATAAATAAAGGTATTCAATAAAAATATAATAATAAATTATATATTTTAATATTTTTAAAATTTAGTTTTGTGGTGGTAAAGTTTTGACTGAATTTTGTAAAACATTCAAAGTTTTTATAAAGAAAGGGGTCAAGTATTCTTTTGTTCGTATATTCTTTTGGTGTATTTCAAAAGTACTATGATATAGATGATTGTTTTTGTTGATATTATTAGTGTTTTCTTTTCTTAAGTAGTTCTATGTAATTCTATTCATTATGACAATGTTTAGATTTTGTCATTTGTTATACATGAAATAATTTTTCATTATTTCTATTAGGAATGAGATTTCAACTTTACCATATCATCATTACTTCATCCAACATGATAATCTAATACATCTTCTTAATAAAGGCCAAGTGGATTGTGAGACAACCGACAATCAACCTCTAAATAACTATTGTAATGAATTAAGATATGATTATTTTGACTATTTTCATCCCCACAATAGATACATGAAGAATATGATCTAAAAAATTTATACTAAAAATCTTATACAAATTTAACATTGAAATACTATTATATATAATATATATTTTATTGTATATTTTATTAATTAAATAATAATATATTAGATTTCTATTATATTATTTATCATATATTTAATTATATAATATATTTAATATTAATTTATATTTTATATTATATATTTAATTTAACTATTATATTAATTATATTATTGATTTGTTAATATGCATATATGTATACTATTTTCTAATCTACCAACCACACTCATTGTATTTAAATTGAATTAATACTTAAAAATTTGATAATTTCCATACAACTTTTGAAAATGTACTCTAACCTAACTCTAGATAAACATCACTCATCAATAGTCAAATAATCAAACACTCAATCATAATTTTCACTTTATCTTCATCCCCATAAAATCTTACTTTGATTAACCAAAACTTATATTTAACCTTTAAATTAAATTTTATATAATGTATATTTCTAATGGCCTAGAAACGTGCCTACACGACTAGTTGTGGTCAAAATTGTAAGTTTTGTCAAAAGATTCTCTTATCAATGAAACATCCCTCATTTTAGGAATATTTTTGAGTAACTAAAGAGTCTTCTTATATTTTGATTGACTAATCCGATGTCTTACACATAAAAGCATCTTCCCACACACATTTTTATGCAGTCTTTTTTTACTCTAATTTATGAGTATGAGAGTGGTTATTGGGTAACATAAACCATATTACAAACATAATAGAGAACATAAAAAAATCTACAAAGGTGTTTATATTGCCCTTGGCTAAGCAGCGGAAAATATACACTGACGCGACCCTTTTTTCTTCGGCTACATAGACGCTTATGTTTATGTTGACTTTGTTGTCTGCCCCTTTCTCTCCAAGAAAATCATGTGTGACATGACATGATTATACATCATTTCTAATAATGTTACGACTTTCACCATCTCCATCAGTGGGGACGTGGCTAGGCTCTATACAGATTCTATCAGTGAATAAATTTCAAAAAATGGAAAATACAATAGATTTTCACATTTTGTAATTGGAAACCACAAAAAATTTGAAAAAAAATAGTGTTTTTGTGAATTTAAAAAAAAATCATTTTTAAAAATCTTTGATAAATTCTGCCTGAAACTTAGCCCGCCCCGTCAGCAGTCCCTCATGAAATCAGAGGAAACAGAGCTTAAACTTATCCACTTACATGTTGCTATTATATCATATCATAGTCACTATCACATTTGTGTTATGTAGTGGGGGAGTACAGTGAGTCCCACGAGCATTGTGTGTAAATAAATTATGACTTGTTCTCCACTCTTGCTCTAGATCTGCAATCATAGTCCAGTTATTTATGTCATAAGCATCTACTATGGATGTTAGATAACAGTATTTGTGTTGGGCGGTTGAACACCCAATATGACGATCTATTAGTGGGAAATATCTATGCATTCACAACTTTAAGAATGATGAAAGCTAATTTTCAAAGAACAATGATTCTGTTTGATATATTGGCAACCAGACTCGAGTCAATTGGTGGAATTATGCAATGAAATATTCAGGTTGCAGTTTTCAGTATACCCTGTTAATAGCTCTTCAACTTAAAATAACAATGGTGCTCTAGGATTTATTTGCAATTTTGAAATTTCCCAATCAACAAATTGCCAAAATAATTTCATTTTCAGCTCTGCGTGCAACCAGGGAATGGAGTTGCACAAACCAAGAGGTAAAGGTTTTTGTCCTAACCTCAAGGTATGTAAACAAGGTTCTTTGTCCTTCATGCATCAACGCTATGAACTTTGAAATGAAGCAAACGAATATGAAATTTTGATGATTATAAATTTCCAAACGTTCCATCTTTTATACCTATTGGAACTTTATTTTTAGATTTATCATTTGTTGTCCAAAGACAAAGCTTTTTTGATATGTTTTCTCATGATGCAGTTGTGTCAAAGACTTGTCCAACTTCTTAAAAGAAACAATTTCAGCTTCAAGTCTCTGACAGTTTCCTTCTTTAAGCTTGAGCTAACTTCTAATTTCTTTTTCAATTTTCTTTGCATTTTCAATCTGAATCTTCAAATTAGTTATCTATTTATCTGCATCCGACTTGAAATGTCTTACATTCTTTTCTTCATTTCCTTCATGTAGCAGCGATTTCAGGTTCTATTTTTCCTTGTCAGGTTTCTTAATTTCTTTTACAGCGCTTATTAGATCCTCTAGAAACTCCACTTCTCCCTCTCCTTCATCAAAGTACCCTTCACCTTCTTGAACTTGAGTGCTAGTTTCCTCTAGGACCATGAATAAAGTATCATCATTTAAGAACTCCTCTTCCCTAACATCCAAAGAGCAGCTTTCTTCCTTAGAATATGGACTCCTTTTGAAATTTTGAATCCTCTTTTTCTTTCTCTTATATTTTTTTTTTGAGCTTAGACTTCTTTTCAAAGCTACTATACTCACTCTTCTCATATGGACATTTGACTACAAAATGCTCTGGCTTGTCAGATGTGTAAGATGAGTTTTATATTAATTATAAATATTGTAATACCCCATAAAAGAGTGAAGATGCTACAACTTTTGATGGATTTGAAGCATTTGTGGTTGAAAAGTTGTTAACAACGACTTTGACGAGTTACATAATTAAAAAAGAAACCCTAATTTTTATTGAAATTCAAAATAGACAGCCCTAATTTTAGTTTAAATTTAGAGACACGACCCTAATTTTAGTTGAAGTTCAAAGAGAAAATCCTAAGTTTTATTGAAATTTAGCAGAACAAATCCTAATATTTTTATGAAATTTAGAAATAAAATTGAACAAAGGAGCATAGGTCAACCCACGAGCGTCTTTGGACAAGAGGGAGAGGCAGTGGAATACCATAGTGGTGGCTTTGTCAAAACCATGGTTTTTTAATGAAATATAGAGATAACACAAAATAAAGGTGCACATGTTGACCAAAAGATAAGCAACAACATTCTCTTGTTCCTGCATATTGACACTTTCAAATTCCATCCTATGAGTTTGTAGCTTGACCTTTTTAATCTTCTAATCTCCTTCATATGTATTTTTTAGCTTCTCCCACATGTCATGAGCTGTATCACAAAGCAAATTCTATCTCTGATAAGCCACATAAGATTGGAATTTTTATTTACATCTTAGTTTTTTTGGTTGTGGGTACAATTAATATTGATTTATAAATTTGTTATAACCTTGATTTAATATATACTAAACAAATCATATGTATTCACAATATGACTTTTCACTTATCTTGTAGAGCTTCCGCCACATGCACAAAATATAAGAACTCTTGCTCCTCTGCTCTTCGAGGTTGGTGGATATTGTTGTAGCTTTCTGGCGCAAGGTTTTGAGTGTGTTTGCTACCTTCTTCTTTTACACTCCCAAAGCAATTGTCATTAGAATCACTGGTCAAACGATACAAATTGACTTTCCTTCAACATTCAATTAAGCAATACATGTCCGAATGCTTTGAAAAAAATAAACCAAATGTCAAATATTCCAATTATAGTGGAAACATGCAAAACATAAAACAATGTACAAAACATATCAATTGACGAAGCTTTGGACAATGTGCATTGCTTCCGAATTGCTACATTCAACTTTAAGTTGGTGATTGCTTATTTGATGCTCTTCATGTATTGCTTCATAGCCGCTATACATCTAGTGAACTTCGCAATGGTCTTGTTACCCATTTCTTAGACTACCTTCATAGAGGCTGTCCTTTGGCTTTAAACTCTTTCAATCACGAGTTACACCCATCAATACTTTATGATTTGCATAGAGTTAATGACAAAGCCACATACTTGTGTAGGATGAGGCTTTCCGCAATAGAATCCAACACAAAAGGTGAAACTGGCCTTTGGGGTGACACATTTTGTATCCATTGGGTAGCTTGTTGGTTGAACATATCCATATGCATTTGGTCTCTAACAAGAAAGAAACCATATTTTCATTTCAATAAAGATGCTTCTTATTTTGAAATATCTATTCTTTTCCATGATGCCAATCCATTAGCTGGACACTATGAGCCTATCTTCTCAAGAATAAGTACCTATAATAGAATGTAGATTGTGCAACCACCTTTGTTACCTGTACCTTGTGAGATCACGAACATATCCGCCATGATAGCAGTAGAACTTGATCAAGTCGGTCTTCAACAGCTGCCTGCATTTGTCAGTCCATGTGGTGAAAGCATGTTCGCTGCTATAGCCACCTTGATTGATACTCGGTTTGATCCACTTGCTTTGCTACTATTCATGGCCCAATCATTAATGAATGCATTGGCAGTGCAAGATAGATTTTCTTTACATTGCTTCAAGATGCTTCAACATGCTACAACATCAAATAGCCAATTGCTCTTCCAGCAACAAGCACTGATTAGCAAGATGGGAATGCCATATGTTTTTAGCAACCTAGAAGGTTCTAAGTTTTGCTTTTTATGGATTTCATACATATTTCAAACAATTATATACATATGGAAAATCATTCCCAGTCTAAAGTAGAGGTCGTATGCAATTGCATTCAACCCAAACAGTACATAAACTTATTTTGTTATGAGAATGATTCAAGCCACTTCCATTACAAGCCACTACAAGAAAAACAACATTTGTCAAATGAAATGCTTGCGAAAAGACATGCCTTGTTGCATGCCAATGAAAATGCATTTGCAACCAAAAAAACAATACCTTTTTCAGCAAAAAGTTCAATTAAACAAAATACAAGTCTCCGTGCCAAAAGAAATAATATACGATGTTCATTGCGATGTCTAAAAGCAACAATTCACAATAAAGGCCATCTCTTGTCAAATACCGACCACCCAAAAGATGCCCCGATGAAAAACATTACACATCAAACAACAACATGTGCCAAGACTAGGAAACGATATGTATTCCGAAAAGCAAGAACAACTCACCACCCACAAAATCGTGCACATGCAATTGCAATCAACAATACAAATCAGAAATCTATAAAGCAATACCTAGAAGCTATTAATGATACACTTACTCAAGCATGTGAAATTTGTGAAATGTTGTCTTTTCATAAATAGATTTGCAAGGTCAACAATGCATTTGTTAATGCTTTCTCTTTGCTTTCCACTACAACTAATAGCAAAACCATTGTAGTGGGCCAGCCAATTTGCAAACAATGCATAGAGGCTGTTAGGATTGGAAAACTGCCTATGTTCGCTGCACCATGGAACATAAGACGCAATAAACAAATAGACATTGTTCATTCCTTGACTAGCCTGGAAGAAAGACTAGTTTCCCTACGTATTTCTTTTGCACAAATTAGGCAATTGGGATACAAAAGAGCACAGTATGGCTTGAATGGTACAATAATCAATGTTCCTATCAATTTTGATAGAGTTCAACAAGCATTGCCTAGACATATAGAAGAAACCCAGACAATCGCAATAAGATTGAAACGTAAACTTGAATATAGAAATGCATACGCACAAGGTAATGTTAGGCCTTCTTTAGTAATGAATGCTTTAAAGATTCTGTCTAAAACACCATTGTATACAAAAGAAAATATCACAATAAATCAAGATTGGGAAACACTAATAGCAAGAAAACATGAACAAATGCAAACAACTACTGACACAGATACAAACACAGACTCTGATACTGATATGCAAAAGGATTTGTATGAACATCAGGAAGAGCCCATTACTAAATCGCTTATACATTGGTTCAATGAGTCACATTCAATCAAAGACCTTGATATGACGATTATTGAAATTGCACCATCTGAAGGATTTAAACCCCTGGGAATTTTCCAAGATAGCTATTCAGAAGAAATGAATTTCCCAACACTTTTTTATGGTTCTGCTCAACCTAAAGACATCACTAAAAAATTCAGCTACCAGAAACTAGTAAAGTGGGAGCTCATGCATAAAGACAATGAATTTTCAATGCATATAACAAATATATTTTTCAAAGCTATTAAAATAATTATTCATCAAATATCCTCACTGGCATGGGTTTATTTAAGGAAAGCTGAATTGAAAGGTGAAAAATTGTTTGCAAGGGATGTGCAAAATCCTGCAAATCTAGAAAATTTTTTGAAGTCCCCATTAGGTTTTAGGTCATTGAGGAGTATTCAAACATCTCCTGACTATCTTGAAAATAATAGAAAAAACATATTTGCAATGATATGACAACTAGGCCCTCCAACTTTCTTCGTAACACTAACAAGTGTCGAACACTTTTGGGAGCCATTGTGCAAAGCATTGCAACATATATCAAGTATGCAACATGATAAACACAATGAAACTATAGAGGAAAAAGAATTAGACTTTGAAATAAGGAAAAATCCTGTCCTTTGCAGCCGCTATTTCAATCACAGGCTTAATGCATTTTGAAAGCTGATGCTTAAAAACCAAGAGTTGTTTGGTAAAGTATCTGACTACTTTTTCGTTACAAAATTCCAAACCCGAGGAAATGAACACACACATTTCATGTTATGGATAGAAAATGCACCTATATATGGAGATTGCAAGAACACAGATATAGAAAATTTCATTGACAAATACATCTCATGTGACTCTACATTACTGGACACAAATCTAATTAAAATGCAGACACATCACCATACAAAAACATGCAAAAAGTACAAAACATCAAGTTGTCAATTTAGCTTTCCCTTGCCTCCCATGAGGTAAACAACAATTTTAGAACCTTCACAAAATACTAGCCCTGCAATCAAAGATAGGGCAAGACTATTCTTCAAACAGCTAGAAAAAAAAAACTATACAAAAGAAGTTACGTTTGACGAATTCTTGAACGAATTTGATATTGACGAAGAAAATTACATTGAAATGTTACAAGCAACATTATCATGAAGAATTGTCTTCTTGAAAAGGGATCCTGCAGATCTTTGGATAAATTCATTTGCTAAAAAGGTCCCAGGACTATGGTATGCAAATACAGATACACAGTTCATATTAGATGCATATGCTGCTGCATCTTACTGTAGTTCATACATGACAAAGCAAGATAGAACATTGTCACTTGCATTCTGCCAAATATGACAACAATGTACTTATGCTTACAATGATAAGATACATTTCATATGAAAGCTAGGCAATGCATTGCTAAACTATCAACAAATGTCTAGTCGCCAAGCAGTTCACATTGCTCTTTCTTTGCCATTACGAAAAAGTTCCCGAAGAACCATTTTTATCAATATAGGACCTCCCGAAAATAGAATCTTGATGTTAAAAAGCCCCAAACTACTGGCAAAGGAATGAGCAGACTTTGAGAACATCATGTATGCCTCTACAATAGACAAATACATACAATGCCCACAAATGTATGAAAACTTGTCCCTTGCAGAATACACTGCTTTTTACTCAAACAATTCATTAGCATCACAAAAAAGAAGGGCAAAGCCACTAATCATACGCTTTGTAAGATACAATCCCAATAAAGACCTAGAAAGTTACTGTAGAGAACAACTTATGCTTTATGTTCCTTTTAGAGATAATGAACAATCCTTGTTACTAGGACACAAAACATGGAGCTCGGCATTTGATGCGAACAAGTTACAAATTGCACATGTCGAAAAGATGTTCACACCACAAATATCTAGTACATGGGGTGACATTGAACTTGCCGCAACAAAAGCTACTAATCATAGCCATTCAGTAATAGAACTTGACAATGACAATGACAATGACAATGACCATAACTAGATCGAAATAGAAATAGAAAAATATGACATCATCAGTGACCTAGAACATGTTAAATGTGCAAAAAAAAAACAAGATATTCCCCACTCACTATTCACAGAAATAGCTCACCCATTCTTGCTCAATAACCAAGAATATTTCACATTGCGAAGACAACTAAACGAAGAACAACAATTAATAGTCAAAGATGTATTGATGACAAAGAGACTCGCACCTGACAAGCCACTATATTTTTTCTTGACAAGAGGGGCTGGCATTGGGAAAACCTTCACAGCGAAAGTGCTCTTCCAAGCAATGATTCGAAACTATGATAAGCACCTAGAAAGTGACCCGTTCAAGCCCAAGGGAATCATTATCGCTTCAACAGGCAAAGCTACATACAATGCAGGTGGCACAACTGCACATTCTATCTTCCACTTGCCATGTAGCTCTTCAAAGGTGCTACCTTTGGACTCAAACACACTCAACAATCTATCCAAGAAATTGGACCAATTACAGATTTTGTTCATTGATGAGGCATCACTATTAGGCTCTAGAATGTTGTACAATATAGATAGGCGGCTACGCCAGATCAAACACACACCAACAAAACCATTTGGAAATGTTGATATAATGTTTTGCGGTGACTTGTACCAAGCACAACTTGTATGTGATGCTTGGATATTCGAAGAACCAACCATAAGCAATGAGAAAATCCCATATACATTTTGGGTGGAAAATGTGCTCTGCTTTGAATTACACAATGCAATTAGACAAACAAATAGACATTTTATTTCTATTCGAAACCATACAAGAATTGGAGAGAAAACTGATGAAGACATATCCTATTTGAACAAAACATGTTACAAGACACCTCCTATTGATCCAAAATTCCCATACTTGTTTCAGTGAAATACAACCGTCGATGAGCATAACAAAATAATGTTGAACCTCTTGCCTACTAAGCTTTATGTATTTGATGCTATTGATGGAAAAGAATCTCCCATTGACAATACCCAGTACCAAGTAAAAAAAATCATCACTGCCTAACACAATCTATCTAAAGCCAGGAATCTTGGTTGAACTAATAGCTGGCAATCTAGACACACAAGATGGCCTAGTCAATGGTGCTGACGGCATTTTCCAGATGCACACATCTGCCCATGATGACATCCTATGGATAGAATTCAATGACCCTGCTATTGGAAAATCATGATGCCAAAAAAAGCAAGTCATATACACAAGTTCTATTTTGCCTTCTTGGACCCCAATAATGAGAATAGCTAGAAAAGTCAAAATAGCTACAAAAATTGTTACTCGATCACAATTCCCTATTCAGCTAGCATCTGCACGAACCATTCATATATCATAAGGCCTGACCATGGATTCACTTGCTTTTGATCCTTCTAGAGTGTACCAACATGGTCTTCCGTACACTGCCTTGTCTCGTGTAAGAAACATTGAGACGTTGTACTTGATTCACAAATTATAGCATCAAAACTTCAAAGTGTCCCAAAAAGTACAAAAAGAAATGCAACGTCTACAAAATTTGGCACAATGGAAACTACAACATAGTCTTTCTCTTGTATCGATGGACCATGTGATTGTATGCTCTCTCAATACTCAAAGCTTTGCATTGCATGCACAAGATATAGCCCATGACCATGATTTGCTTAAAGCAACTATACTTTGCTTCCAAGAAACAAAAAAAACAACAAAAGAGCATCTTCACCTGCTAAATGACAGATTCAATTTCTATTCTTCACTATCTATTCATGGTCTATTGACTTGCTATGCAAAAAATATGACTTTGTTGAGAACTGATACTTTTGCAACACAATTTCTAGAGTCCGCAACTATTGATATATTTCATCTTGGCAATACTATACGCATCACAAATGTTTGCATTACCCTAGGTGCACCTATGGATGACATATTGAAGCTAATCGTAAACATCTTTGCCACATTTCCTGTGAATTGCAAACTCATAATTGCCGGAGACTTTAACATTGACATGCTACATTCCTCAAAAAAACAAACAATGCTTGCATAAGTTATGAAATAGTACAAATTAACTTTGCTTGTAGACAAGCCAACAACAATTGCAGGTAGTTTGTTGGATCAATTTTGGTTACACAACATTGGTCTTTCTCTTGTAAAATTTACTTTGCTAGATACATATTGGTCAGACCATCTTGCAATAGCTCTACAACTCCAACTCTAGTTTGCACAATTGCAAAGTTGATCAGTCACAATAAAAGAATAGGTTTGATGCCCTCATTATGCTATCCATAGCTCTTGTCTTCCCACTTTATTTAAAAAGCTTTATGGTCCTATCTAACATGTTCTTGTATTCAAATCTGCTTTCTCTAACCCTTCATAGATGGAGTTGCGATCAAAACAAAAAATAGTCAAGCAATTTGCATTTGTCCTAATTCCCATTTTCAGCACTGTGAGCACTTGAACATAGTTATTCTTTAACCTCTACGCATTTTACTTGGTATGTAATATTTTAAACCTCTTCTATTTCTCCCTGTTTCTTTTCCTCAATTTATATTTGTAGATACTAATTTGCCTTGAGTATCAATAATAGGATTTTACATCTGTCCTAAAAAAGACTAGAAATCTAAATACAACACCCACTATATACCATAAGATGGTGTGCCATTAAGCCATTCTATCAAAAGATTTATTTCCAATAAGATGACATCATTTTAAGACATTCAATCAAACACTTCACTATGCATTTATCTATTCTTATCACTGTAAGTATTTGTGTGCCTTCTATACTTTCAAAAATCTTCAACTCTTACCTAACACTCCCAAATTAGTATGCCTACAGGGTAATATAGACTTTTCTCTACAATATTATATGCAAATTTTCACCATTTTAGATGCCTTTATATGCCAAAAACCATGTTGAACAAAAAAAATGCATTGGCTCCTATGCCAGAACAATCTAGTACTCAATGGAAGGTGACCTCGGTTGATCCATGAAATGCTTAACATGATAATGGAATGTTAAATATCATCTTGTTGTTATGCAAAGTTAAGAGTCCCATGCATTTTATAAAAGTGGCTTCAGGCAAAGCATTCGTAATAAGTCACACTTAAGTAACTAATCCTCGTCTCCAGAAGGAGACATGTTTGGTATTAAAACAATTATGTTACATAATATGTTATTCAATTTAATCTAATATATTTCTAATTATAATACTATAAGAGTATACTGCACCAACCAATTATAGCTGCATTTGTTTACTGTATTAGTAAAAAAAAAATTTCATACAATTTGCTTCATATTAAAGTTAATAGATCTCATTAGCTAAACTAGGTTCACTTGACATGAATTAATAATCTAATCCATTCTATATTATATTTTGCTTAGTAATTTGTGGATTCTTTTCCAGATTGGCCTTTCTACTATTTGGGTAAACGGATCCTTCAAATCCACTACGCTCCTTTGACAGTTGTTTGCGACACTGTTATTTCATAGGTACATTCTTTTTACTTTCAAATAATTGCATCCTTTTCATATTCAATTTATTCCTTTGAAATTATTATACCATAAAATATTTAAGAACAATGAACGCTATAACATAGTCCACAATCAATCTTTACTTCTCGAAATTGCATAGAAGAATAGGTGCCCATCTTTCATTTGAAGGTTGCAATTTTCCTGGCGTAGCAAACACTGTTTGCTTAAGCATTGGACCAAAACCGATATTGGAAATGTAAGCAGCAAAGAAAATTTATGGACTGCAACGAACTCCAAACAACTCAAATACATAGCTAAAATTCTACTTTCAAATGAAAGATGTAGTACCTGTTCTTCAATTATTGTAATATTTCAGAGAAGAAGAAGACATATCTAATTAGTGGATCTCATCTGTGCACACACGTATGAAATTTATTCTGAAGTTGATTTTTAATTTAAATTTCTGGTTGACTGTTAGACATAAGAAATCCAAGTTAGATTGACTTCCAAACATTGTAGGCATCTTTAGGTGATCATGCTTAATGAAAATGATCATGAGATATTATACAAAGCAATGGAAACAAAATGTAGCTTGCTCCTGTACCTGATAGACTTTATGCCTCTGTGAGGTCATTTTCAAAATATTTGGCTTCACATTATGTCTAGTTTTATTAGTGCCTAGGTACTGATATCTTCTAATACTAATATGACTACTTGATGTTGACACCCATAATATTCCCCCTCCCTTTTGCAAGAACTTTCAAAGAACAACATTGCTGCCACTACAAATTTTAGCAAGTAAAGATTGAGAAATTTTTTTTGGCCTAACCAGTTTCAACTGCCAAAAAGAAAATACATGGTTATCAGAGACAATGTCAAAACTTCATATTGCTTACTGCATCATTGTATATAATATTCATCATTAACCTATCAACTAACTACCATTTCACTTAAATCCAAACTACTCTTACCTTTATCTAGCTTGTCATTGTTTTGTAAGTTGCAACAAATGAATATCTATTAACTTATGATGTGTACAATGTTATAATTCTAAATTTTAAAAAATGTTAAATATTTTCCAAAACAAATGTTATGAATAGTGCATAGTGCAATATCAAGCTCAGAACATCTTGTTTCTAATGATTAATTTCTGCCCATATTTGAATACATTTTTTAAAATTATGTTTATATGTTCATATTTCTTACTTTGCTTGTCTGAAAAATTTCCGTCCTCCTTATTTGATTTTATAGGTTTAGCTTGGATATCTAGTCAAAAATTTGTATTCCTCACCTCATAAAATATTTTAACCTTGGATTTACTTTTATAATGGATATAATAATTAGTTTCATTTTCCTTACTTTGCCTTACAAACACAGAGTACAAGTTTCTCATATTTGATTTATTATATCCATAAATTTTATATCTAATTTTTTTTTATTCATTAACATGCTTCTATTTCAAACCGACTATGAACTTTGTAAATTTTTCTTTTCCTTAGTTAATTAATTGCATACTGATCTGTAAGTCCTCTCTTTGGCCATTGAAGATTAAACCTTTCTAAGTGCTAGATCTTTGTGTTCCTTATTCATATCAAGGCATTAGCTAAATCACTCATTTGTTAAATCTGTGTTTCTTATTCATATCAAGGATTATCGAAATCACTCATTTCTTAGATCTTTGTCTTTTCAGGAGGTGTATTTTGATTTTCTGGTTTTTCCTGTATAGCCTGCAGGTGGAATCAGCTCAATTTCATTCAACGAACAAGTAACTCCTAAACAAGAAGAAGTATTTCTCAAGAGGTATGATTTTATGTTCTATGTCGTCATTAATTTTTTAGTTTATTTGTTTATCTTTAATTTGCATCATGTTTTCCAACTGGTAAATCTCAAATGGTTTTATGGTACCTATCTTAATGTGTAGCTGTTCACTCCTATCTATTCCATTTTTTTCACACCACAACATTTTATTTCATGTTTTATAGATACATCTGTCAATAGCAGAGCCTGAGATTTGAACCCTTGCCATGCTTTGCAGTTGTCATATATATGGAATATTTAAATAATGCATTTTAAAAATTTGAATCGTGAAATCTTTAAGCAGAAGTTGATTGTCATTTTTATAGGTATCTTTGGATTTAATAGAGCAATTTATACTTGAGAGCTGTGCCCTTTCAAAGTTTTAGAGCATAATCACAAAAGCTCTATTAGTTCTAGAGAAAGGGGGTTTGGAAAGATTATTTCTATAAATGTCTTAGCATATGAATAAAGATATTTGAAATTCAAAGTACATAATACACAATAGGAAACAATGCCAGATCTGTATCCCATCTTTGTGGTGAAATTGTACCTTTGGTCATTTTTAAAGGTTCTATTAATAAAAAATAATGAACAAATAGAATAGCAAATTACTTGATAGTTTATTCATCAGTAGATTACAAATTTATGGCTTCTCAAACTCTAAAGTTGAAACTCTTTGAGTTCAAAATCTTTTACATTAGCCTTTACCATTAGTCTTATGCTTTTAATGCATGGTAGCTTCAGGCCTTTCAACTATTTCATAAGCTTTTGCATTGATTTAACATTGTATTTGATAAAATATGCATTTTGCCTTAAAAGGAACATTTGGCTTCCATTTGACATAAATATGTTGGACCAATCCCAAAACACTGGGTTCCAGCATGACCTCTGCAATGCAGGAAGTATCCATGAATATTTAAAAAGAATATACAAAAAGTGATGTATTCCATTAGTAAGTTTTGCCAGTTCAAATCAAATCTACTTCGCAAACAATTACAAGTTTACATCCTTTATCCTTTTATTGATTTAGTCTTGTAGAAGCAAAGCTCTATACGAGTCTACTTCAGTTTTCCTTCACATCTCCACATCTGGTGTGGCCAAATTTGATCCCTATGTTTTCACTACCGACAATCATTAATATACAATTACAGTCTGTAGATTACCTCTTGATCAGCCAATGGGGGATTTTTTATTATACAACCCAGATGGAGTGTGTACATTACGTGTTTTTTTGTACCTGAGCTTTTAGGATTTCATGGAGGTTTGGGTTACCGATCCTTTTAGTTTCTTCAAGATTAAAAAGTTCCTAACATTCCATATGTATTTGTAGTATTCCATTCACATTGTCAAAAGTTCAACTTTTTTGGATGACTGGTTTTCTAGCTTTATTTGCAAACTTTTTAAAGGCATTCATGAATCTCATGGGACTTTTGGTTTTAGTGAAGGTTAGTCCATTAGATTCCAGAATAATTTTGTCATAACTGAGATTTCATGTTTGATGTATCATAGATTTTTTTCTTAAGTCCTGTTTTATGAAGGATAAAAATTGAAAAGATTCTCTACATCTGATGTAATTATAAATGCTGGAATTCAATCCTTAGTCTTGTACATTTCTTTGGAAAATTTGGAGAATCTCAAAAGAGCTAAAGCTTTTGTAAATCAACCTATAGGTGAATTATAGGAAACTTGTAATATTTATTGCTTAATTTTATTTCTCTTGCTCTTGAGTCTAGACTCTAACCATACTTTCATTTCATAGAAACACAAAATTTGTACTGAAGCTATTTGATTTTGTTCATGCTCATTTCAGTTCCTTGAGTTGAACTGGCTTTTTATGGTTACGATTTATCCTACATGATCTATGTTTTCAACTTTTCATGTAATTTTTTAATGGATGCTCTTTATACATGTATTAGACATGTCTTGGCTATTGTGCCCTACATATAGTTCTCGAACATGCATTTATAATTTTATATACCAGTTCAAATTATTTTATACTGTTGCTTGCTTGTATTAACTTGCCTCTTTTTCGTTTCCCCTCAGTATTGGAGTTTCTTAGAACTAACACTCTGATGACAGTTTTATTGGTTAAGAAATGACCTCAAAAGGATGTGTGTAGAATCGGATTATCTAATTACATAAAATATAAAATTGCTGGTTTAAAGTTTAACAATTATTTTTAATCATTAAGTGCAAGCATCCAAGTCAGTATACATTAGATCTATTATTTTTTTCTTTTTATTTTTTTCTTATTTTCTACACTTTGTCTTCCTATTGATGTCCTCATTGCTCATGTTGTTGGACCTGTTTCAGATCAAACCAGTAGCATCTCCCAGAATGGATCCCTCTAAAGTGAATGCAATAAGAACTAACCCAGGATCTATCACCAATCAGCCAGACAAAAAAGTTTCTGATATAAGTCATATGAAGCATCCAATGTCTAGCAGCTTCATAGATAAAAAACTGACAATGCCTACGAAAAGGTATTTCAATCATCTCTACTTCCTTACATTCCTTTGCTTCGCATATATGCAAACACATTTGAATTTTCTTGTTAATGCATTTAGTAACAAGACTAAATTTAGTAAAACCATTTGCTAGAGCTTTATTCACATCCTCAACTGAACAAGACAACCTTCCAGAAGATGGCAACAACTCCAATGACAATCAACAAACAAAAAGGTTAGATAATTCTTAGACTCCTTTAGTCTTTCCATTGCATTTCATATAACTATATAATCTAAAATAAATAATCTTCTATTCTAACAAGCTAGAAATAAAAGTGAACCATACATCCAGCATCATCAAAATTTGTGCCACACAATTTGCCACTGCTTTTGAAGGTGATGTCCTTGTCACTTATGGTCCTGCATATGCCAAAAACCCTGCAAGCCCAGCAAAAGCACCAATACTGCATGTTGACCTCATCGACATGCATGGACAAATGACCATTACTACAAACATTACCAACCAATTAGTTGATAAATACCTTTGCCAGCTCTTTCCTGGAGCAAGTGTTCATATAGAAGGATTTGAGATAAAGAAAAAATCACAGTACGAAAGGGGGGATGCTGATTACTACCTATAGTTCACTGCACAGACATCCATATAGACCATTAGCAAAGTCTGCAATAAACAAAAATTGATGCCTGACACAAAAATATCCCAGCTTGTCCACTTGGCTAACAACTACTCAATCGGTACATTGGGTGTTATAGTCGCAGCACATACCCATACCCCAAAAGATTACCAACTCCATGTCAAAGATGGAGAATATGTCTCGGACATAGCTATTGTAAGCTACTTACTCCATACATCAAACACATTTTTTTTCTTTTTTGCACATAACAATCCAATTTTTACATTGGCCAAGACATTTCTTTCCTTTGCAAGTTACAATTCCAGACTTCCACACTCATGCTTATGCCACAGTGGAAGATATCCTTGCATCTATACAGACACCATATATTCTCCTAAAGAATGTTCTCCATAACGGGGCAAGGGGGACAACACTCATAAAGACAACCCCATCCACATTCATTGGCAGTCTCAATGATGAATATGCAAGGACTGCTCTGCAAAAAATTGTCTCGACTAATCTCCAGGTAAGGTACAAAAGCATAAAGTATTTCAGGCATTACCAAAATTAGTTTGCATATAACTAAATAAAAATCTCATATCCATACATGCATCTTCCTTTAAATTGCAGGTCATAGGTACTTTGAAACCCAAAAATGCTTATCTCGCATCGTATCAGCTCCTATGCACTTTATGTCACCAGCCAACATCATTGGCACTACCATCAACCACCAACAATGCCCATTGCACTGCATGTGCAAAAAAAAACAACAATTGCTTACAAACCCTTCTTGCAATGCATAATACAGACTGAAGATGATATTATTGATTGCAATCTACATGGACAACTCCTTGACCAACACTTCCCCCAACTTAAAGAAATATCATTTGAAAATTACAAAACAAACCTGTCTGAAGTTGTTTGCCTGATGTGAACATTTGAAATTGAAGGCACATTTACAATTGCAATGAACAACAACATCATGTCCATTGCAACACAATCCTACAACATAAGCTCAAACTATCTTCTCATTCATATTTCTTGCAATTTAAAAGAACTGCCATTCTAGATCATTATTTTCCATCTTTTTGTCCTTGACATTCTGGTTTTTGTTAAAATGTAGGTACATTAAGCCTCTCAGAGTTCGCTGCAACTTATTGTTCTCCACAAATTCCTCCTTTCCTTTTGACAATACAAAACATAGTGCAAAGAAACCAGATTTATCTTTTGGGCTTTTCTAGTTTAATGTTTAGAAACCCATAAAATTAAGACTATGTTGTAACAAATACATTCATGCTCAAGAACCTACATTTAGCTTTTGGCCTTTTCCAGTACAATGTTTTGGAACCTAAAAAATGAAAACTATCTATTTTTCCAACCAACACTTTAAATTAGTTGCACACACAATATGGTTTAATAATGCATTGTACAGAACAAATCGGAACTGTTTCAATTTTCTGTCATAGTTTATAAAAGCTATATACCTGGTTTGCTTAAAAATATGATTTCTAAGGACTTAGCTTTACTAAATTTTCTTAAAAATATGATTTCTAAGGACTTAGTTTTCCTGCATCATGAATTACCAGTGATAATTTCACTTCTAAGCCATTGCAGTTTCTCATATCTGGTGCTAGATTCTAAGCTGTACACAATTTGTTTGTATAATTACACTCTTATTTTGGTTTCAGCCTACCACACATGCCAATGTAAAACCCCAGGTTTTATACCATTAGAATATCATTCTCATGATCATGATTTTGGTATTCCAAATGAATTGTTAAATGTCCCTGTTGAACACTGCTTTAAATAGGTATTTGAATATAGTTGTGTTTCCCTTGCTGGCGATGAAATGACTGCATTACTAATGTATCGAAAATAGAAATGCAGGTTTACTTTAGAATCCTTTTGCATGTGCATGATGTTTAATTGCATCAAGTTTAGTTATTGTGGAAGAAACAATATCTTTCTTTATGTTTGGAAATACATCAATTTTCAAATAAGAATTTTTTTTGTTTTTCTAAACTGGATTTAAGTTTTTGTTGAATTGTTGATAGAAATTTAGATGGGTGTCTTGGAAGTTCCAGCTCATTTAATCTCTTTTCTTCTTGCAACCTCACAAGTGTCTCTAGTTAAGATTTGTTTGTATCTTGGGTAAATGTAATGTTGTTGGAATTTCTGGATAAAAAATCGTAGAGGTTTGATAATAGTGTAGTTGTACTACTAATTTTTTGAAAGAGTTTTGGACAGTGCATGATATAAATTGTTCATGAAATAGAAAAAATACTTGTAAGGAATTGGAAGTGTCAGAAAACAAAACAAGAAAAAAGCTTTAGATCGATGTTTGGGATCACACCACATGACCTATCATTAGTCTAAATAATAGAAGCCTTTTTCGATGTCGTGGAAAGCCCCTTTTTTTAACGTTACGCACTTTGATTAGCATTTAGTAGATTGGCTAAGATGCTTTGAACTAAAAGACACTCCAGAGTTTTCCACTATGTGACAGAGTTTTCAAGAAAACTAAAACTCCAAGCATTTCAAAGTTTCTTTAAACAATTTTGGAAGCATTTTAAACAAGATGAATAGAATATTAGAAAGCTTAATTTAATTTCAAAGCTTCTTTGAGTAGTTAGGTTTTTAAGATAAAAAACTAGCCCCATAAAGTGTAGAAGAGAAAGTTCAGTTTGATTCAAGCTTTTTTCTCTATCATATACTTATGGAAATTGGATGAATATTAACCTTAGAACTAGAAAATGAGAGGTAACAATTTTAGAATTCTAAGGAAGGATGCAAAGTATTCTCCTTGTTTACGATTCAGACAAACTGAGTACTTAAACTAGAATAGAACTGGCAGGGGAAGCAAGAAGTCCCAATGTTTTAGCTGTGTGAACATGGTGAATTTAGACTTTTCATGTTCAGTCTGAAATTCTGATGCTTCATCTACATGAATAATACAATTCATACAATTCATGCTCACGAGAAATGAATTGTTCTGAATCCCTTGTTTAGGATTCAGACAAACTTAGTACTTAAACTAGAATGGAACTGGCAGGGGAAGCAAGAAGTCACAATGTTTCAGCTATGTGAACATGGTGAATTTAGATTTTTCATGTTCAGTCTAAAATTCTAATAATAGTGTGGTTGTACTTTGTCTAGTTGCTTTGATACATCATGCTTAGAACCATACACATTGTAACCATCATGCTTACAACTGCGAGCACCTCTTCCTGTGACATACACATTGTAACCATCCTGGAACCTTGCAAATCTTCTTCAACTCTCTGCATTGAGATAGACATTTTCTACTAAGCATCTAGCACCTCTTCCTGTACCATACACTTTGTGACTTTTTTTGAACCTTGCAAACCCTCTTTGAAGTCTCTGTAGCTTGAGTTTGAAAAGCAGGCATTCAACTTATTGATGAAGTTCTTAGCAACTTAGGCCTCTGTCCTCTGCATTTGAGAATTGCAGGGCCCTTCCTTCCCCAAGAGCATTTGCTCAAAGGATAGCCAAGATGGAGATGCAAAAAGTGCATTTCAAATTCCTACCTGACACTGCAATGTGAGCAAGTCAGATACAATAGACATATACAGAGAGTCGTGTTCCATTTTCCCAGCTCAGTTACCCTTTTGATCATACCTACAACCCTGCCCAAAGAAAGAAAATGCACAGCACAGAAATCAGAAGCAAAAATGTTGATAAAATATGAAAAAAACTGTCTACATGTATATATTGGGGTCCTAGCATAACTTGGTACGTGAAGGTGTCAGTTATAATAGATGTGGCAGTTTTACATATATACTAGCAATAATTAAGTCATTTGGGCACCAAACTTTTACATGATGAGTAAAATTTAGGACAAGGATGAATGACCAAAGGCAAAGCCTTGGCTTCCAAAATATTCTTGATATTCCATTCATGAGCATCATTACATAGTCAATAAATACCTAAACTGCAACAATTTATTGCGCCTGTAGTATACACCACTCCATAATGATGACTTTATCACCTAAACTTTATTTGGAGATAACTCTTTTTCATGTACTATAAGTTTGTAGCATTGACATTCTCTTCTAGATTAAGTACTGTAAGATGTAGTATTATAATAGAAATATAAATGCTGAATGTTGACTGGTACCCTTTGTTTTCCCCTGAAGTCCACTCGTATATGATAAATTAGACTCTTACAAACCCTAAAATTTTAGGCATAGGAACCTATTATCTCTTTGTTAAATTCCATTCGTGGGTAGGTCTCGGCTTAGTAGATACGATGCCATTACCAAGGGGAACTTCTTCTGCGAAATTCACTCTTTTAAGCAATGCCTAGCAAGTTGAATGCGGCCTTTGGCCCTGCTTAAGCACTCTTTGTTTCATGCGTGTGATCTTTTGCACTGGTAAAACACTTTTTCTCACTCATGAGCATTTGGAACCTAAGCTTCGATGTTTTAATCACACCGGCTCATCACATTATATGTGATTAAGGTATTGTTTTTTCATTATAACTAAATATTTTGACTTTAGAAACTGTAAATGTCTGTGGCGTATCAAAACTGCAAGATGTAAAAAGAAATCTTTTTAAACAAGTTTAATAAATTCTCCTCGTGGATACCCAATATCAACACTTAGAAATACGTTTTAGAAATACTTTTAGCCACATATATATTTATGTAAGTTAATATTTAGAATACAAAAATAGTTATTTTTCCTTTACACATGTTTTTCTCATACAATATTTAAAACTAAAAATTTAATATATTTTAAATAAAATATTGTCAAAACATTTTTTAATTTAAAAAACTTTAATAAAATAATATCTTCAAAATTTTAAAATAATAAATCATCATTTGTTTATTAATTAAAGAAATATAAAAATTAAAATTAAATAATAGAGAGTTAGTAATTATTTTTTAGATTAAAGAATGACTAGATTTTATTTTTATGTTAATTATATGATACTCATATACAAAATATCGATTGCAAAAGGACAGTTCTAAATGTCATAAGTTTAACAAAATAAAATTACACTGTAAGTTGACAATCTCACAAGCAGAGATATCATTGCCATATCATTGATAATTATTAATAATAAATATCAAAATCTTAAATAACAACACAACTTTCTGTAAATATGTTTAATTCCAATCTTTTTAAATTTGGAAAAACCTTTTCCCTAGAAAATGTATTTTAAAGGAAAAATTAAAAGCTCAAGTATAATCGTACATTAAAAAGCTAAAGCCTTTTATGGCTCTAAAAAATCATTTGCACTAAGATTGAAATAAGTTGTCTTAGCCAACGAATCTTCAAGCCACACCCTTTAAATAAGCATAGCTTCCTAGCCTTGTCACCCACTACTCTTCTTGCAAGGTCATACCTCCTGATGCCTAAGCTTGTGCTCTCTGATAATCTAAACCACACGCCCCAAATCATTGACATTATGTCAAACAATCCACATGTCTTGTTTGTGCTTCCGCATTATGCATAGAAGTCTACCAAAGTATTTCCATATTCCTTTAATACATATCCTTACCTCGTCCCAATGCTTCAATTCTTTTACAAGATCAGATTCTTGCAATGTGAATACTCTCAACACAAAATATATGTTCTCTTATTCTAACATTAGGCAGGGACTTCTGCTATACACAGCTCTTGTTAAAAAATATTTCATTTTCTTATCTTATCTTGATATTGTTAATTTATATACTTATAGTTTTGAAAAGACAGAGATAAAAGTTTTAATATTAATAAAATAATATTAATAAAATAAAATAACTTTGACTAAAAAATTCATATTTTTATTTTTTATATATAAACAAATTTTTAATATAACAATATTATTATGTATATAATATAATATTATATAAATAGTTCTATAAATTATATTATTATATATAATAATTTATTTATATAAAAAATTATTTAGTTAAATAATTTAAGTAATCATTAATAAATATAAGATTTATAGATGAAGTATTATTATTTTGTAATAATTATTAACAATTTTTTTTCCTATTGTTAATTTATGTACTTATAATTTTTAAAGATATAGATAAAAGTTTTAAAATTAAAATAAATAATATAAATAAAATACATATTTTTAACTAAAAAATTATATGTATATTTTATATATAAATAAATTGTAAATATAATAATATAATTATGTATATAATATTATATAAATAATAATATTATATATTATTTATATAAAAATAATAATAATTATTCAGTTAAATAATTTAAGTAATCATTAATAAATATAAGACTTATAGATGAAGTTCTATTATTTTGGAATAAATGTATTTATTACTTTTGTAAATCCTATAATATCATTTTCTATCAATGATTTTTAAAATAATGTATTGATTTTAAATTAAATTTTATAAACTTTTCTATATAAATAAATATTATATTTTTTTAATATTAAAAATTTACATTATTTATGTATAATAATCCTTCAAAAATTAATAAAATATTTCTTAAATAGATCTGTGTGTTGATATTAAACTAAATTTTATATATTTTCATACATAAATATATCTTCTTAAAAGTTATTTATTTTTTATTTTTTGTAAATACATTGTTTAAAATGAATTATTAAATTAACTAGCTTGGCCTGCTAATGGGCCTTTAAGGGTTCATCCTTCTATCAATCCAAGAGACGGTATGGAAAGGGAGAAACCTAAAGAAGGTTGGATAAAGATAAACTTTGATGGGGCATCACAAGGAAACTCAGGTCCTTCATGGACTCTGTGCATTCCTTAGGATGCTTTGGGGAACATCATGGAAGTTGAGTCCAAAAAACTAGTGTATGGTACCAATAATAAAGTGAAGGCTCAACCAGCTCTATTGGTGATAGATATGGCCACCTGACTTAACCTGAGTCAAGTACATTTTGAAGGGGACTCATAGATAATTGTGAATGATATCATCAAGGTGTTGGATAACTGAGAGGGGGGGGTGAATCAGTTATCTAAGATCCCTTAACAATTTTCACCCTTAAAACCTTTTTAGCAACTAATCTTAATAATCAGATTTAAGCATTCAATCGACCACAATAGTATGCCTATGAAAATTAAAAAATAACATGCAAAATATTCAATCGCACATTAACACTAGTTTTTAACGTGGAAACCCAATTTGGGTCAAAAACACTACTAGAATTATCACCCACAAATAATTCACTCTTCTGAAGTGAGCTCGGTTAAGAGCCAATCTTGTTAAAGATTACAAAACACATTTGCTAGATGTGACCCTGTTAGGGTATTTTCATCAAAGATCAACTGGATTTGTCACCCTGTAATAAGTGGCCTTATTAGAGGATTTAGTACATTTGTTAGAATGCCACCTTACAAAGGATTTAGAAATAGGACTGTTAAATCCACTCAGTTAAGAGATTTTATGCTACAATGGTTAAAAAGTAATAGTGAAATGACCTGATAAAATATGCAACTACCTTTTCTTGTTCAGATCTCTTTTCTGCTCATTTGTCTTCTTCAAACTCTTATTTTCTGGTTGATCAACACTCACTCTTCATCTCATCACTTTCCTTCACTTGATTCACACTTTTCTTCAACTCTGTTATGCTCGATGTAACCTTATGTACTTATTCATCTATCTGCACTGGCTATCGATAAATCAGCAATATTACCATCTTGATCATCCTTTATATAGACAATTTTTTCCTTTTGTCGCTTAATCTTATTCATTAGGTTTCTTTGAATTAATCTCATCCATTCAACCAAATCTCAATCCAAATTCAATGTATCTATAGCTCGGTAACATGTTTCATGAATCTTGCCAGATGTATCTTCACCTTGGAACTTGAACTTTCCTTGGATCTCAAACGAATCATTAAATCTTCACCATTTACATGTACCTAACATTTTTTATCCGTTGATTTCATAACTATCTTTGTTCCTTCCTTAGAATCTTCTAGATCAATCCAGATTCTCACTCAATGTCATCTTTTAATTAATTTCTTGTTTAACCGAACAACTTCATCTTCTCAGTTAAGTCTACCTTCTCAGTTATCATTTACTTGGTTAACATCTTCCTTGGTTATCAACTTCTCGATTAACTGTAACTAACCAATATCTTTACTTATCGACAACCATTTATAGCTTGGTAGAACACATTGATTCCTTGTCTTTTCATTTCACAACTTCAATCCTTTATTACCGACAAATATAATTGACTTGTGCATCATTATAAGACTTCATCAAATCATGGAAAACAATCAAATCAATTGTCCATTTAAGCTTGCATACTTAACGTCACTTCTTCATTTCATCTTCTATCTTTACCAACTATTTCTTTAATCAACACCACATATTTCAGATTGATATGGTAACTTGCATAAATCAATAATTCAATAGGTTTGACATCAATGACAACATAACAACTGATCCAATACATCTACATATATTTCATTGTTCAGTTACTAACCTTGTTCATTATTAGCATCAGTTTGGGTATCAATATTAGTTAGGGTAACACAAGGAACAATCATAGGTCTGAATTTTTGACAAAGTAATATCCATTATTTAGAAAAAGTTGATGAATCTCCACAACTTCAAAATTTATCATTTGTATAAAGAGGGAAACACACTAGAAAACTTGTTATCTAAGTTGGCAATGACAAGGACGACATATTGAGTAGAGGGGTGTACAATGATGCTATGTCACATGTGTTGATGTAGATTTGGAAAGGATGAAATGGTTTTGATGATACAATACCCAGGGGAATGAATGTCTCATCAAGTAGTGAAATGGAAATGGTTAAAGGTAGAGCATATTGCATTGCATTTATGAGGACTTGATTACAGGGGATTGATTTTGATGTAGAGTATATAGATTGATTATGCACTCTACCTACAAATTATTTACAAAATGAAGCATATTGAATGTCTTCACTGCATTTTCTCTTTTGGTAGTGATCAAATTACGAGTAGCAAAGATAATAATGGAGGCAAATTTTAGTTTCAAGGCGTCAAAGCAACAAATGTCTTTTTGGGGGTGTATCTCAAACGAAAGATTGAAAATTGTTTTTTCTACAGACGACCCCTTCTTTTTGGTCATGGTGAGAGGACTACTTGAGATCAAATACTTCATTATAGAATATAAGTATCACACTAGCACATCTACATTTCATCAATGTTCTATGTATGGGGTCTAGAGGTCAATGACATGGAGGAAACCAAATGGGCAGTCCAAAGTAGAGAGTAATCTTTAAGAAACCCCCCTTCAAAAAGGTGTAAAATACTGACAAAATTTGTAGAGCTACCGAGGAAAATATTAATTTTATTGGAAAAATTTTTTTACAAAGAAAAAATAATAATCTCAATTGGCGAATCATTCATGCTCCCTTAAACTATGTGAAAAAACTAGGCGAATTGTGTTTTTCTTTCAAGACTACAAAAAAAAAATTGGTTAATGAAAAATAATATTTATAGTATAACAATAATTTTGTGGGAAAATTATTAGTCAAAAATATTAAAAAAATAGACAATAATACTATCTTCAAAACATAGGATTAAGACCAAAACTTGACCATGGACATTGGAAAGGCAAAAATAGTTATTTTTGGATTGGGTCTAGTCTCATAGAAGTATGAACATCAAAAAAAGTTCAAGTAGAGAAGTCAAATATATATGAAAATAGCACAAATGACATATCCCACATTGGTGATGTGCAGTGCTACATTTGTTCTTTTATATGTCAGTGTTCACTTATTCACTTGTCAAAGGCATAACGCCTTCTGGTGGAGTGCACATGCGCACGGGGCTAAGCTGATGTGGAGCCGATCATTGACTTTAGTGTGCCCGTAAGAAGACAGAGACAAGTTGGGTGCCATGTGGCATTTGCTGACAAGATTGTTGATGACCAGTTTGTGGTGACCATTTTCATAGCTTGGACAGGCTAAAAGGAGGGTCGATGTTGACAGTTACGAAGATACACAATGGTTAGGTTGATGGTGAGCGTGACTTTAGTAGTTATGTTGGCGGTTTAGAGTTGTAGGCCATGAAGATACGTAAAGGTCAGGTCATTTTGTGGTTGATAGTTTGCATAGCTTCTATAGGCTAAAATGAGGGTCAATGCTGACGGTTACGAATATATGCAAAGGTCAGGTCAGTTTGTGGTGACTGGTGACAGTATGCGTAGCTTCGACATGCTAAAAGGAGGGTCGATGCTAAGAGTTACAAAGATACACAATGGTCAAGTTGACGATGTGCATGACTTTGGCGATTATGTTGGCAGTTTGGAGTTGAAGGCCACAAAGATACACAAAGGTCAGGTTGACAATGTGCATGACTTTGGGCTCTATGTTGGCAGTTTGAGATGAAGGTCACGAAGATATGAAATGTCTTGGCTGAAAGTTAACGTGACTTTGCAAGGTTAGGCCCACAGTTAAAGAGCAAGGTAGTGAAGTTATGAACATGATTAAGCTAGCGGTTGGCATGACTTCGACAGTTAAAATCGTAGCTAGGATATGGGGGTTATGAGGTCACACTGGCAGTTTGTGTAACTTCATGATAGTGAAGACTTGATGCAGGAGCATCCTGGGTGTAAGGGCAATCTTGCATCACCCAAAAATATTTATATTTTTGTATTCAATAAGGGCTATCTTGTGCAGAGCTGCTATTTATGGAAACTTGCTATTTTTAGTAAGTTGGCCTTACGATCTCGAAATGTTCTGATTTTACATGTGGAGGTTCATCTCAGTCATATCAGCCTGCCAGCAAAGTTTCATGGCTAGATCAGGTCTAGTTTTGAAGATATTGAAGATTTTCGGTATTGGCAGTAGGGTACAGAAACTTTGAACTCAGTTTTGAAGGCTTTAGAGGCCCCGGATGAGGTCAAAAAATTGGGTGATGAGTGCTTTGCACTAGTCAATCCTGTAGAGCGCTTCGTGGCATTTCTGAAATAGGGTTATAATAGTCAATCGGGTCAACTGGTGATGACTTATGGTCTCTGGAAGTTAGGCCACCTGAAATGGCAGAAAATAATTTTCCTTCAAAATTTCTGTTCGGGTTTCAAAAGTTATTTTGAGCCGACTTTGATGTAATAAATTGAAAAATAAAATAATTCTAAGTTGGGTCGGCCCTTAGGGCTAAATTTCTGGAACCTTCTCGGGCAGTGGAAATTGCCTATATAAAGAAGGCCCGTAGTGTTGTCTAGGGCAGTTCTAGGTAGTAGATCTAGGTATTGATTCGAGGATTTTTCCTACAAGAATATTGTAAGGGAATGCCCATGTGGCTTTGCATATTGTAATTCTGAAAGTTTGTAATTCCACATTTGTGGAGATAATAAGAAGCCAATTTTCTATTCTTGCATATTATTGTTGTTGTTTCTTTATTTCTGTTATGTGTTTGTGGTACTAAGGGAAGCACCCTTCATCAAGCCTTCATCAAGTGGTATCAGAGTAGGAGTTCTTGAGTGTGTAAACAGATCACTGATTGTGAGGTAGTTTGCACCAGAACCGTGGTTAGGGTTTCAGCGTGCATCACGAAAATGCCTCCATGAAGAGAACGTGGCAGAAGAGCTGGTGTTGTGACACCTGAGGTTAGAGAGCTACAGAGACAAGTGCGAGCATTGCAAGAAGAGATTCACAGAGGAATGAATCTTAATGTCAGAGACGAAAGCGAGGATGAAGCCGAAAAAGAATATCAAGAAGGAGAAGCTGAAGTTGTGAATCAGGAGGAAGAAAGACTTTTTCGGGTGATTTCCAAGATTGGGAAAAGACCTAAGATTGAGGTTCCTACATTTTCTGAAAATCTTAACCCAGAGGAATTGATCGACTGGATCAATGAATGTGAGGAATATTTTGAGTATGAAGATGTTGAGGATCCTGATAGGGTTAAATTTGTGAAGGCCAGACTGAAAGGTCATGCGAAGATTTGGTGGCAAGAGATTCAATTGGAGCGAAATAGAAGAGGGAAAGATAAAATCACAAGATGGGATCGAATGGTGGATAAATTGAAGTGACAGTTCATTCCTGTTGATTATGAGCTTGACCTACTAAAGAAAATGCAAAGTTTGAAGCAAGCAGGAAGACCTGTTCAGGAGTATATAGAGGAGTTTTATCAACTCCTCATCAGAACAGGCCATGCAGAAGCTGATAAGGAGAAAGTTACTCGATACCTTAATGGGTTAAGGCCAAGCATTCAGGAGGAGTTGAATCTGGTTCAAATGAACAGTATTGAGGAGGCATACCAGTTTGCCCTAAAAGTAGAGGAAAAGCTGAACAAGAAGTTTGAGAGCAGACAAAATGGAAGAGGTCGTGGTGGAAGATCTGGTGGACGGTCATATGGTGGCCGAAATGAAGATCCGAAAAAAAAGGATGAGGCCAGTAGTAGCCAGAATCAGAGAGGAAATAATTCCAATCATTTCCAAGATCAGAATAATAGAGATCAGAGAGGAAGAGGAAAAGGACAAGGTTCAGGAAGAGGAGGCTTCCGTGGAACATGTTTTCACTGTGGAGAAGAAGGTCATAGGGCATTTGAATGTCCTTAACACCAAGGCAGAACAGACAGGAGAAATGAAGGCCAGGCCGGAGTTGCACATGTAGATGAAGATGCTAGATCATCAAATTTTGAAGATGCTGAAAGAGGAGAAACGCTAATTAACAAAAGAGTCCTGCTGAGTGGTGAGAATGAACCTGAACAAAGGAGGAGCTTGTTTCACACTAGATGCAAGTGTGAAGGTAAATGCTGTGATGTGATTATTGATAGTGGAAGCACTGACAATTTGGTGTCAGAAGAGATGGTGACAAAGTTGAAGCTCAAGAGATAGAAACACCCACATCCATATCGAATTGCCTGGGTGCAGGATGACCACAAGGTCATGGTCAGTGAACAGTGCCTGGTAAAGTTCAAGATCGGCGGGTACCAAGATGAGGTACTATGTGATATAATATCTATAGATGCATGTCATATGTTGTTGGGTAGACCGTGGTAGTTTGATAGATGTGCTGTACACGATGGTCGTGCGAATACCTATTCCCTAACAAAGGATGGAATGTGACATAAGCTAAAGCCATTGAAGGAGACCGAAGAAAAGGTATGTGGTAATGAAAGAATAACTTTTGTTGATGGAAGAAAATTCCTAGATGGAATGAGGCATGAGCATGTGTGTTTTGCTTTAATTCCAAAAGCTAGTAAAGAAGAAGTAGAGGATGTACTTGTAGAGGTTGTAGATTTGTTGAATGATTTTCAGGATATTGTATCTAATAATGTACCTGATGGATTACCACCGGTAAGGAAGATCAGTCATCAGATGGATTTGATTCTAGGAGCCAGTTTTCCAAACAAGGTAGCACACAGAATGACACCAGCAGAAAGTGAAGAGTTGAACAGATAAGTACATGAGTTGTTATAGAAGGGATTGATTCGGGAGAGCCTGAGTCCATGTGCTGTACCAGCAGTATTAGCACCAAAGAAGAATGGAGAATGGAGAATGTGTACAGATTCCAGAGCAATAAACAAGATCACAATCAAGTATAGGTTTCCATTGCCACAAATGGATGATATTATGGACTATTTGAGTGGAGCTATGTATTTCTCAAAGATAGATCTGAAGAGTGGATATCACCAGATTCAGATCAGAGAAGGAGATGAATGGAAGACTGCCTTCAAGACAAAGGAAGGACTGTATGAGTGGTTAGACATGCCTTTTGGGTTAACTAATGCACTGAGCACTTTCATGCGGCTCATGAACGAGGTTCTGAAGAAATTTCTAGGTAAGTTTGTCATTGTTTACCTAGGTGATATTTTGATCTTTAGCAAGACATTGGAGGAGCATATGATGCATATTCATATGGTGTTTGAGAAGCTAAGAGATGAGAAATTGTTGATTAATTTGAAGAAGTGCAGTTTTGTGAAGAAAGAGTTAGTGTATTTGGGATTTGTAGTTTCAGCAGAAGGTTAAAAAATGGACCCAGAGAAGGTACATGCTATCCTTGAATGGCCTACTCCAAGGAGTGCTACTGAGGTAAGATCTTTTCATGGTTTGGCTAGCTTTTACAGAAAGTTTATCAAAAATTTTAGCAGTATTTGTGGACCCTTGACTGAAACAATGAGAGGGGATAGAAAAGAGTTTAAGTGGACTAATGGGGTAGAAAAGAGTTTTCAATTGTTGAAACAAAAAGTTACAGAACAACCTATTTTAGCACTTCCAGATTTTAATAAGGTGTTTCAAGTAGATTGTGATGCTAGTGGTACTGCAATATGAGCTATTATGAGTCAAGAAGCTAAACCTGTTGCTTATTTCAGTGAGAAGTTAAATGAAGCCAAGAGAAAATATTCTATCTATGATCAGGAATTTTATGCTATAGTTCAGGCATTAAAGAAGTGGAGACATTATCTGATTCCTAAGGAGTTTGTTTTGTATATTGATCATCAAGCTTTGCAATACTTGAATAGTCAAAGAAAGTTGAATCAGAGGCATTTGAAATGGGTTGAGTTTTTGCAAAGTTATACATTTGTTTTGAAACACAGGAGTGGAAAGTCTAATAGGGTTGCGAATGCTCTTAGCAGAAGGCAATTATTGCTGACAGAGATGCAGATTGAAGTGGTTGGGTTCAAGGAACTCAAGAATTTGTATCCAAAGGATCCTGATTTTGGTGAAGCTTGGAAAGCTTGTACAGAACCTATTACTCTAGACAGGATGAAATAGCTGGATTTCATCATCCAGGATGATATGCTATTTAGAGGGAGTCAGTTGTGCATTCCAAAAAGTTCTATGAGGGAGAATCTCATCAAAGAGAAGCATAGTGGAGGATTGGCTGGACATTTTGGTCGTGATAAAACCTTTGCTTTGGTTGGTGAGAATTATTATTGGCCACAGTTGCAGCAAGATGTGAAGAAGTTTGTACAGAGTTGTAGAGTATGTCAGATGGCGAAATGAGTGAAGCAGAATACAGGGTTATATCAACCATTACCTATACCAGAAAATCCTTGGGAGGATATCAGTATGGACTTTGTTCTTGGTTTACCGAGGACACAGCGGGAACATGATTCAATTTTTGTAGTAGTTGACAGATTTTTGAAGATGGCACATTTCATTCCCTGTAAGAAGACTAATGATGCTGTTCATGTAGCAGAATTGTTTTTCAGAGAAGTAGTGAGACTACATGGTTTGCCAAAGACCATAGTTTCAGATAGAGACACTAAGTTTGTTGGATATTTCTGGTGTACATTGTGGAAGAAGTTGAAGATAGATTTGAAGTTCAGTTCATCACATCATCCACAGACTGATGGACAGACAGAGGTGGTGAATAGAAGTTTGGAAAATTTGCTGAGATGTTTGGTTGGAGATAAGCCAACAAGATGGGATTTGATTTTACCACAGGCAGAATTTGCATACAATAATTCTGTCAATAGGAGCACTGGTAAATCACCATTCTAGATTGTATATGGAAGTAGTCCAAGAAATGCATCTGAGTTGAGAAAGACAGATAAAGGAGAAATAAGTAGTGCTGAAGCTGAGGATTTTGCAGAACACTTGAAAAACATCCATGAGGAGGTGAGGAAGCATATTACCAAGATGAATGCACAGTATAAGGCTAAGGCAGATGAGAAAAGGAGGCATAAGAAATTTCAGGTTGGAGATGAAGTCATGGTTCATTTGTGGAAGGAGCGATTTCCGGTTGGTACATATGACAAGTTGAAAATGAAGAAGTTTGGGCCATGTAAGATACTGAAGAAGCACGATTCAGGAAATGCATATGAGGTAGAATTGCCTACTGAGCTGAATATTTCACCAGTGTTTAACATTTTAGATTTGATAGAGTATCATGAAGGAGGTGTTGAAGATGAGGTTGCAGCAGCACAGTGGAGTATTCCAGCAACCAGTTCAGATATCAAGGAGATTGAAGACATACTGGATAGTCATGTTGGCAGAAGCACAAGGAACATGACATATGAAGAGTATTTAGTCAAATGGAAAGGATGGCCTGTAGAAGATTCATCATGGCTAACAAAGGAGGAGGTTAACCGTCTTGGTTTTCCTCTGCACACCTGAGTCGTGATAGGGTCACTTCTCAAATTACCTCAGGTGTCTGATGCAGGAGCATTCTGGGTGTAAGGGCAATCTTGCATCACCCAAAAATATTTCTATTTTTGTATTCAATAAGGGCTATCTTGTGCAGAGCTGCTATTTATGGAAACTTGCTATTTTTAGTAAGTTGGCCTTACGATCTCGGAATGTTCTGATTTTACATGTGGAGGTTCATCTCAGTCATATCAGCCTGCCAACAAAGTTTCATGGCTAGATCAGGTCTAGTTTTGAAGATATTGAAGATTTTCGGTATTGGCAGCAGGGTACAAAAACTTTGAACTCAATTTTGAAGGCTTTAGAGGCCCCGGATGAGGTCGAAAAATTGGGTGACGGTTGTTTTGCACTATTTAAGCCTGTAGAGCACTTCGTGGCATTTCTGAAATGGGGTTATAATAGTCAATCGGGTCAACTGGTGATGACTTATGGTCTCCGAAAGTTAGGCCACCTGAAATGGCAGAAAATAATTTTCCTTCAAAATTTCTGTTCAGGTTTCAAAAGTTATTTTGAGCCGAATTTGATGTAATAAATTGAAAAATAAAATAATTCTAAGTTGGGTCGGCCCTTAGGGCTAAATTTTTGGAACCTTCTCGGGCGGTGGAAATTGCCTATATAAAGAAGGCCCTTAGTGTTGTCTAGGGCAGTTCTGGGTAGTAGATCTAGGTATTGATTCGAGGATTTTTCCTACAAGAATATTGTAAGGGAATGCCCATGTGGCTTTGCATATTGTAATTCTAAAAGTTTGTAATTCCACGTTTGTGGAGATAATAAGAAGCCAATTTTCTGTTCTTGCATATTATTGTTGTTGTTTCTTTATTTCTGTTATGTGTTTCTGGTACTAAGGGAAGCACCCTTCATCAAGCCTTCATCAAGACTGAAGCACAATTAGGGACATTAATGAGACTTATCAACGGTTTTAAATTATTCAGTAGTACGTAATCCAGGCCAATATTTTGATTAGACACTAAAAAGGATAATTTGTATGGGATATGAGTTGTGATTCATCAACATTTATTATTTTTCTTTTTGGAGCCAAGTCACCTTATGTGAAACATTCCTTCAAAATTTAATGTGGTTGCCAAGTTGTTGATGCCAAGTTGGTGATTAATTTCTTTATATACTCTCAGTTTCTATAGTGGAAATTGGAATAGTACAAGTAACAACACTGAACACGGGGCACTTTCTAATTTGGGATCAAAGAATGGGTCTTCCAGTTAGCGTGACTTCACAAGGTTATGCCCACAGTTAAAGAGAAAGCTCATGAAGTTACACACATGGTTAAGCTAGCAATTGGTATGAATTCAATAGTTAAAATCGTAGCTAGGATATAGGGGTTCTGAGGTCATGCTGACATTATGTGTAACTTTGCGATAATGAAGACTGAAGCACAATTAGGGACATTAACGAGACTTATCAATGGTTTTAAATTATTTAGTAGTACATAATCTAGGTGAAGATTTTGATTAGAAATTAAAAAGGATAATTTGTACGGGTCCTGGGATATAGGTTGTTCTTGTGATTCATAATTTCATCAACATTCATTTTTCTTTTCAGAGCCAATTCACCTTACATGAAACATTCCTTCAAAATTTAATGTGTTTGCCAAGTTTCCAATGTGAATTTGGTCATTAATTTCTTTATATACTCTTGGTCTTGATAGTGGAAACTGGAATAGTACAAGTAACAACACTGAACACAAGGCTCTTTCTAATTTTGGATGAGAAAATGGGTCTTCCAGTAGATGAGGGATCATCAAATGAGAGTCAAGAATATGTTCTCTTACCAATTTTGGATATCATCGAGGAGAATCAGAAGGATTTCCAGAGCCATCTCATGTCTACAGCATGAGAACATGCTACCAGTTACGCAGAATACCAAAGAAATTTGTTCGAACTGGAAGTAGAACAAAACAAGGTAGAGATGCGTGCTATTTTTTAGAATCCTAGCTTTGACCAGGAGGGGTTCCAGGATGAGATGAACTATTTATTTGTTGGCCTTCACATCGACTTACTATCACCTTTTGGATACTATAAGAATTAGGATATGTAGGCTTTTCTTCTCAAAGGTTAACTTTTGTAATAAATTGTAAATACTTAATTGTACCATTTTACAAATTAATACAAATGAAAAGACCATTTTTCAAATAGTGTTATATACGTTATTTTCAAGTTTTGAATTTAGCCTCACCCTTATACTTTAAATTAAAAAAATCATGAACAATAGTTTTCTAAATTGTAAATGTAATTATTAATATGAGTCAAGATTCAAGAAGTATAGTATATAAAGTATCTGTAGACTATGATTCTACATAAATACCTATTAACTGGTTATTGAATGCTAAATCACTTCACTGACTCAATGAGCAGTCTGACGCTTCTAAATACCACATGGAATCCAGCTCCTAAAATTGACTAGTAGTAAAAGGTTCCTCTTCAGTCTGAGTCAGACATTCAAAATTAAAAAAATCTTCATCTTCATTATGAGTCTTAGACTGAGATCCATCATTTGTCTCAAAACTAGTAGTAGTGCCATCAGGTTTTGAACTATTGCAAATCCCTTGTCTTTCACGCATAGAATTCCAAATTGCCAATGTCCTATCATAAGGAAAAACTCTAACATTTTACTGAGTCACGAACAATGTCGAGCAAGTTTCTAAATTTTTGTCTAGTTTGTTTTTTATATTTGATTTCAAAAACCCCAATGCACTAAAAACTCTTTCATCTTCCACCAACCCCAATATCATTGTTTGACATAAATTAGCAAGTTTAAAATATTCTGATATTGAATCATGCAATACTTCACTCTGTTCTATCCTTTTCCAAAGCCTGGTTATTGCACCAGGTTCAAATGGATTCTCCAAGTTTTTCAACTGTAATTTCATACATTATGCAAATTTTCTACATTATTTTTTTAGATTGGTTGAATCTAAAATTCCTTCAATTGGTTGTTCATTGCAATCTGCATATTTTGAAAACTCTCTCACCAATTCATCAATTTTTTTATGAAAGATATGTGCATCATTTTTTTATCTCTGACATTTTTTTCCCAAAATGAGGAAACACAAAACCTATGGTTCAATAATTTCTTCTCGAGTGAATCTTTCACGATTCTTAGTTGAAAGTTGGTAGGAAATTGACTTCAAATTATCACTAACAGATTTAACAATCCTTTCAAAATCTGCCTTTTTAACTAGAAGTAGTCTACCTCATTTGCTCGTCTTAGATTGGTGCATTAGTATTTCATATCCTTTCACAAACACACATAAATCATTTTTTGCATTAAATTGTAAAAAATTCTCAACATTTAATTCAAATTTTTAATTATCTACCACTTGAAAAAATTTGGGCTTTAAAGTGTTGCCATATTTGAATACAGAGCATCTAGGGCAATGGATGTCATTCTACGTAAACTGCTATACTCATGGATATACATAGTTTTCTCTTGGGCTTTCTTAATAAGTTTGTTAATTAAATCCAGCATGAGGAGAAGACTGGCTAAAGCTAATAGTGTCTCTATATCACTTAACTTATGTAACAGATTAGGATCTTTGTGTACTGTGAGGCATTTCTCATATATTAGTCTAATCAAGGATTGATATTTTGTTATAACTTGTTCTACTGGTCCATGCAAAGAGATCCATTTGGTCTAAACATCCTTGAGAATTTTGTTTTTTGGTGTTACTCCCTCTAAAAGAATCTTAAATTCTATAAAATGTTTAGGACTTCTGTAGAAGTAAGAGTATATCTAGCGGACTAGATCTTCAACTTTTGACATTGTAGGAAAATTACTTACAATTTTATATGCTAAATTCATTTGATGGGCCATGCAATGTATACCAAGCATGTAAGGTGTAATACTAGTTTGTAATCTTGCACAAAGTACATTCCTTTGGCCTTGCATTATTGCAACTCCATCAGCTCCAACACACACTAACTTCTTTCCAATTGTCAAATCATCCATACCAACAAATTCAATCAAAGCTTTCTTGACTTCAAACTTTAAGTTTTATGTTGTTGAGTTGCCCCTCATTTTACGAACATGGAGTAGATGAGCTTAGCAAACATGTTCTTTTACTGTATACACATGCATACAGACCCAAGAAGTGTTATCTGCTATAGTAACTTCATCTATGGATAATGAAATGAATATGGATTGTTTTAATTTCTCTTGTAAATTTTGATTTTCCACCTCAGCAAGACAGTTTTCCATATTTCCCATCCAGCGTTTGTTAACTAATGTGACATAAGATAGCGAGGAACTCTCAAAAAAGATAATAAATTACCATATTCTAAGAAGTCTCTCATAGGATGACCTCTACACACAATATGAAAAACAACACTCATCTAAACGGTCTTTGCTAGGTTTGCTTCATTGGTTACATGTTTAAACCTGACCTTGATTGGATTTCCACTACTAGCAATTAGTGTCATTTTCATTTTATGCCCTTCATATTCTATGGCATACTTAACATGAAGACATTATTCCTTTGATTTCCATCTCACCACTAATATTTCTTGTTTTTCTATGGTCTTTTTTTCATAAACCTTACCAATATGCTTTTCTATAATGTCAAGCTTTACTTGCAACTTCTTCTCTTTTTTAGTTTTACAAGTACAAATCTTACGCCTACATTTTGTTGGTTGTTCATCATTTTTTTGGACTAGTTCAATAAACCAGTACTTTGCTACCCAATCAACCTTAAAATTTATTATCATTTCCCTCTCTCGTCCCATTTTTACTTTCCTTTTTCTTTTCTTCCTATCAACATCAATATTATCTTCATTGCTAGCATTTTCATCCAACTGGTTCTATGTATCCCTTATAACATCTTCTATTGTGTCACCATTGTTATCCTCATTTGATGCATTTATTTAACTTAATGACAACCCCAGCTTGTGGTGGTGGTACTGGTGAGCTACTGTGAATGGCTTTTGCACTTGCACTTGCAGAAGTTGATGGAGCAAAAACATTGCCAATTACAAAGAAAGCCTTTATGGTAGTATCTCTAAGTTTTGGGTGTTTTTATGGCCTCTCAGTCCCTTCACTTCCCTAAGGAGTCTTACCCTTGTCTAGCCTTTCAATCCCTTCGTAGTCCTGATGAGTATTACCCTTGTCTACCTTTCTAATCCCTTCAATTCCCTGAGGAGTTTTAGCCTTGTCAACTTCTAGGCTTGGCCTTTCATTTGCAATCCCTTCACTTCCCTGAGGAGTATCAGTCTTGCCCATGTCTGACATGGAAATACCTTCAGTGTTGTCACCATAGTGAGAAGTCTGAGTGTCAACCTCCCCTGCCATCTCAATCCCTTAATCAGCCTGAGGATACTCGAGATAGTCACCCTTGTTTGACATCTTGACCTCTCACTACTCACTAGTCACTGGGATTCTAGGAATTAAAATTAATAGCAATACTAAGAAGTGTGAACAAATAATTTCTTACCTTGATCCTCTACACTTTCTCTAAAATGTTGAATCCTTTGTTTACTATTGTAAGATTGTAATTGTAAATCTGGTCCTCCAAAATTTTGTAATGGGACACAAAAAGACTGCAATAAATCTAAAATTGTGTTCAAGTTTTCAAACTTTTGATTAACTGATTTCAATTTATATCAATCCATGATTCCAATTTCCATTTTTTGTGAATTAGTGGGCTTTTCAAAATACATTAACATCTAGAATTAAGTGTTACAAAAAATGTGCTGATCTGTTCAATGCACATTGTAGGAATTAACAAACAGTTGGCAAAATAGGTCCTAGTCAATATAACAATCTCGATGAATATAACGGTCATCCACACAATGTAAATTTTTTGGGGCAAACTGGGCCGACTCATTAAATTTAGAATTAATAACCATTGGTGAATTAAGAGGCCATTACAAGAACCACGTTGGACTAGTTAAAGGTGAATATACTGGTAAATCATGTCAAATGAAAAAATCTTAATGGTGATTCCAAAGATTATTGAATTGTTACCATGTTAAAATTGGGCGATTTGGACCACCATGTATCGGGCACAATTCACCAATTTCCATAAAGTTAATTCCCAGAATTTGCCACTAAAAAACACTCTAGTCTAAAGATGTGTGAAACTAGAGTAAAGAGTGGACTTGGAGTCCCTACTACATTCGTCGAACCAAGATAAGGCTTGATAATGGAGGTTGGGGATTGGGTGCATGTTCTAGGAAATCTTGGCCACATCCACCCCTTCATTTTATGGAAAGTGGGCATGAATTGGGAGGAGATAAGGGTAAATGGGAGAACAATGTGGAAAATTTTGTGTTATTTTACCACAAATTGGGAGCTGGTCATTCAGTGTAGATTGAGAAAGGAGGAATTTGACAAAACTAGACTCAAATTCTAATTTGCAGACTATTGAAGGGGGAATGCTAGTGTCTCTATAGGTGCTCAGGAAAAGGAAGAGAGGGGGATTCAAAGAGAATGATTGGATGAGGAGGGTGTGAGGTAGGAGTGGCAGAGGTCCAAGAGAAAATAACATTGTTGCTCTTGGTCATGGTCATGGAAGAGGAAGCTCCAGATAAAGTTGTGGAGGAGTTGTAGGGGAGATTCAAGAGTGTGGCCAAGGAAGACACACCCTCCGTTTTTGTATGATGTTCATTTTTTATAAAAGGAAGTTTCTTTCCTGAAAATGCTATGAATGTACAGTCTGAACGTTTCCTTGATGTTGTATTTTTTAAGTCGAATGGGGTGCACTATGTTTTGTTTCTTCCTATGTATTCTTTCTGGATTCGGGATACAATGTATGTAATGGTGACTTTCCATATCTGCATAGGTGTAGAGGTAGTACTAGGGTTGGTCTCAAGGTTTTTTAAATAGCAGGTGGGTGGTGGTTTATATATATTTTATTATGTATACAAAGCATGTTGAAAGATATCCTTTTCCAGGTGTCTATTTTTTTAATTGATAAATTATGTTTTTAATATTGTTGATATAAACTAAAGTATTACATGCTTGATAAAGCATTAAAAATTCCATGGAAATCAAATGACTATGTCCAAGATACTAGCCAAGTAGTCATAAACAACCTACCACCCCAACCCTACCAAATACTACACAACAATCTAGGTGGAATACAAAAAACAAAAAAATTACACCATTTACAAAATCACCACCCAAACCCTAGATATAGAGGTCCTTTCATGGTAGACTTTAAGGAAAAAAATAGACACATATACTACTTACATACTGCCCAATTATCCAAAAAAATGGATTAAACACTTCACAAAGAAAGTGGCATTAAGAACCTGGACACCAAAACTAGCACAAATGTGGAAGGATGATGAACCATCCCTACTTAAGGAACGTGTTTGTGACCATAACCTCACCCATTTCCATGCCTACAAGTAGCCCCACACCACCATCCTTGGGAAACACCACATCCACGATCACTACCTCATCCATATCCTCAGTTTCCATGAACCCTATCTCTCCCCCGCTCATGTATTTCAATCCACACCCCCACCAACCTAACCTTGAATAAATTGGGGTCCATTTGGTTTATGGGGACCCCGCAACAATAACTAGCTCCTAGTCTTGGACGTAGTCCATGAGATGTGCCCAATAATTTTGTGCCTTTGTCTTCCTCTCTAGGATATTTCTCAATGCCTTGTATAGAAGGAATGGGTGCACATGATAAGGCACCCTTGGAAACCCAATCCAATATTTGTGTGTAGCTACAAATGCTCTCCCAAGTACCGCACATTGTAAAATTTCATCCAAACCAACATGCCATTTAGGTTGAAAAACCCACTCCATCACCCCTTTCACCTCCACCCTTAACCCAAAATGGAGGCACTAAGCATAGAAGAGAGAAGAAATATCAGTGTTGGTGTCAAAATTAAACATAGAAGCTAATAAGTTGATACCCAACAAATCCCTAACCAGGATGAGGAAGAATGGGTCGCTCGAAGTGAATACATTCTTCAACCATTCTTCCAACACTGGGCCACAAACGCCATCTATTGTTTTAGTGCTTTGAAGCTAAAGTTTGCTTCCATGGCACTATATCTTAGACCACTTTGTTCCATGCATATGAATTCATTTTCAAGGTAATTTTAATGCACACATTGATTGAGGAAAAAAGGAATGAAATTGACTTAAAGACCCACCCTGCATTCAATGTGAACCTAGGTATATGTGCGATGTCAACCACCAAGCCTCCAAAAAATTCCAACCTTGTAAACATAAATGATGTTGATGTCAGCTAGTCATCAATTGCCCTTCTATCAAATCTCTTCCAAGTTTGAGCCAAATTTATCTATAAACATCACGACCAACTTAGATAAGGTGTCCTCTAGTGTGTTCCCTTCCTTGTAAATGTGGGAGATTTTGAAATTCTAGAAAGCATCAAGTTTTCTTTGAATAATATTTATGATTTTGTCTAGTCTCTAGACTTAGGATTTTCCATCGATGATCTCATTAGTAATTACTTGTGAATGACCCTACAAATGTAAACATTCCACATTCAATTTGGTCGCTAAATCTATTGCAAGCAGTACAACCTAAACCTAAGCTTCATTATTTTTAGCCTCCACCATCTTCTTAGTTTCTATTGTGAGGATATTATCTATCGCATCACGAGCTACACATCCAGCTCCATAGGGGCCCGATATGCCTTTCGAGGCCCCATCAAAGTTAATTTTAACCCAGTCATCCTTAGATTTACATCACTAAGTTGTAGCCATGTCCTTGACAGAAGGATAAACCTCTGAAGACCCATTAACAAGTTTCTTGATGTATTTATTACACCTTAAGGTGAATATGATTAAAATTAGGTGGCATATTTTATATATAATAAAACATATAAGCTAGTAGCATCATGACATGACATGAAAGATATTAAATAAATTAATATATAATTATATTGTATTAGGATTATGGCTAGAGTTAGGGTATAGGGTTTAAGATTTATGGTTGGGATTATGGTTAAGGTTAGGGTTAGGATTATAGTTAGGTTATGGGTTTATATCATGATTAGTATTATGTTTATGGTTAGGGTTTGTATTAGGGTCATGCATAGGATTAGGGTTTAGGGTTAGTATTATTGCCAAAATTAGGGTTTACATCATGGATAGTATCATGGTTAGTGTGTGCTATGGAAAGCACCTTCATAGGGTTAGTTTGTCAAATAAATGAATAATGTACTTGCTAAATACCATAATTAATGAGCTAAATATGCAAATAAAAGATGATAAGCACTATATGGACCTCTATTTAGATTTGCTAATGCAAAGCTCTCAGCAAGCTTCCATTAGTGACAACTCTAAAATGAGAATGAATGATAAGCAAACTAAGATTTAAATTCCAAAATAAATTAAGCCTTAATTAACACTATATTTTCCTTTCTAGCTTGAAATTGCAAGAGGTTTGATGCTATTCTTAGATTTGTGGATGATAATTGATTGATTTATGCCTTGCTTTTATAGATTTTGGCAAGAGTAGGGGGTGGAGGTTAGTTGATCAAGGTTGAGTTAGGCTTAGGTCTATGGTTCCACCTTTGGAGACAATTTAAATGGATTGTCCTCAAAGCTTGGGACAAAGAGACAAAATGGATGGCCAAGATGCTCTCACCTAATGTGTGATTGAGATTTGTTTTGAGCTTGATCCTTAAGTCCTATTGGTTGATGCATTTTCCTCCCATTTGGTGGTTGAGGAAAAATAGGGATTTAATAATTAAATTTATTTAATCTATTTAGCCATGTGTACCCCTTAAATGGGTTGATTTTGATTTAAATTGAACTATACAATTAATTATATTAATTACATAATTAATTGATTTATCATGATTTATTGGATTTAAGTTGATTTAATAGCTTTTGATTTTTCAATTAAATTTGGATTATGGCCTGATTGCAATTTTGCTTTGATTTTATCTTGGTTGCTCACTTGAATTAATCTTGTCCATTTTCAGGTGATTACAAATGCCCCTCTTTGAATCGATGTGCAAAGCGTATCGGTTCAAAGAATGTCCTGATTGTTTTGATAAGAAGTCTTGATTAGATTGATGCTCGATTCAATATTTGATAAAAGATGTAGATGTTCATGATAAAGTTGATGCAGTTCTGATTGATTTGATGTCCTTGATGGTCATTTTGATGATAGGTCATCGGTATGATGCCTGATTCAATGTTATTCGATGTTTGATGTCCCACTTGATTGATAAAATAAATTATTTTTTATGAAAGACTAAGCTTTGATTTGATATTATGCCCCTGATTCGATGATTATGATGTCAATCCTGATTGTCCAAGTGTATGCCCCCTCAAAAATGAAATGAAGTTTGATCGAGGTGAAAGATATTGCATTTTTTATCAATTTGTGTTGTAAATTTTTCAATTAGGTGTGAATTTTGATTTCATTTCCAATGTTAAAATTTAGAAATGCCCCGATCATGAGAGAATTTGATGAGAAAAGATGTGATTGATAAGATATTGTTGATGTTGTGGATAAGTTAATGATGTTTTGATATCGTTTGATGTCATTCAGAATCACTTGGTTGATGTTGATGTCAATCTAATAGGATAAGTAGGTTGATGGGTTGATATTTTGCTCTCAAGATCTAGAGAGACAATGATTTGATTTTCCTCCCTCAAGATCTAGAGTTAGGAGATTTGATGCTCTCAAGATGAGCAAATTGATGATATGATAACTTGATTGACGTTAGATGATCAATTGGATGATTTGACTAATTGGTATTTGACATGCTTAGTTAGATTTTTTGATGATATGGGGTTGATTGGATGTTTTCATGATGCAAAATTAAGAATTGGATAAGAGAAGGGTCATCATCTAGTGTATGTGCAGATATAGATATAAGTGATGGATAGAGTCAGGTTGCCCCTAGTTGATCAGCATGATTGATTACTGATGATGTCCTTGATGTAGCATGGATCATGATTTACATGTACTTGTATCTTGATGATGTTGATGTACCTTGGATGATCATATTGAGCATGATTTTTTGATGATGGGTACTTTATACATTGATGATGTTGATCAGGACTTTGATTATATATTGATGAACATTTTTTTGATGTATATATCCTTGATTTATTCTGATATAGACATTGATGTATCTTGATATGGTCCTTTGATGATAATAACTCTACCCCCTTTAGCTTTTCTTACATATTTTGAGAAAAGAGATCCACATGCAAGCTAATATGCAATTAATCTATATGGATGGAGCTAGCTATCACTATTCAGAATTTGGATGCCTATTTTCATCATTGAGCGTTTGGAACATGAAATTGGTACAACCCTCATTGGTTCAACCATGATGATATGAATACCACTTTCCTCGGATTTTAATATTGCAAGTAAACAAACAAAGAATTGATCCCTTTCATATACAAATGTCCTCGATGATTCTTTGATGATCATTTCATTAGATAGATTCGCATACTGCTATGAATCAACTTGACAAGCACTCAAGAAGAAATCAAGAAAATATCATGTCTTCATCATTGCTCATGTAGTCAAACATCATCGATTTACTAAAATACATGATTCCAAAAATTTATTAACACTTTAAACATTTTTTGCTTTTGTTTGTAGATTCATATTTCAAAAAAATTATCCACTTTGATCGTTAGTTATGTTTAAGCCTTTTTAGATTTTGATATGATTTGTTGTTTGAAGATTTAATGTGTCAAATGTTGTTGTTTAGATCAAGTATTTGGATGTTTGAAATGTGATATAGATCAATAAGTTCAAGTGTAGAAATTTTTTGATTTTGATGTGATGATTTGGAGCCAACTGATATTTATTTTACAAAAGCTCGTTGAGTTTGGATTGGTGCCCCCCAGTTTGATTCAACAATGATAATGCTTTGTTGAGCAATGCAATTTTGAGAGTTTATTTAAGATTTTACAATTTTTGGATTTTTAAAAGATTTTTTTATGTTTTTGATCTTTAGAGATTTTTTATTTATTTTTTTTTAAAGAGATTTTTTATGTTTTTTAATTTTTAGAGATTTTTGATGTTTTTGGATTTTTAGAGATTTTTTATTTTTTTAAAGATTTTTAGAGATCACTAGTTCTCAAACAAGGTCACATTGAATTTCTCCCAATGTCTAGCAAGGTATAGGACATGAAAGATGGATTTGCAAACTGATGATTCACCAATGAATAGGCAATGATGGATGAAGCAAGTGTGTTACCCAAAGGACCATCTCCTCAAGATTATCCAAGCTAGGGAAAAATAATATCTCAATATAGGCCAATGATGTGGTGTTGGATAGTATATGGAATAATGACCTAGTGCCATGACAATGGTCCAAAGGAGTGGACATATCAAGAGACTTTCTATAACATATTTTATGTTTCTTTTATTCTTCATTTGGATCAAGATCAAGGGATCAATGTGGATAGGATCACACAATCATGATAAAGGGGTGATGGATGCTATGAGTGAAGGTTTGGGATTATGGAAAGATTGCTTAGGAATAATGAAGGTGGATTTAGGATAAGCAAGATCATGATAGTGTAGCATGAATTCCACAAGTGAATAGGATGATGGTTAGGATATTGCATGTCAAGGCACTTAATGCTCACATATATGTTCAGCATTGTCAAGATCAAAGGTGAAAGATGGATTACAAATGCAAGTGAGATAAATGGTAGAAAGATGGAGGATATGATGGATGGAACTTGTCCCCAAGTGTAGAGTGCAAGAGAAAGGAATTACGTACGACACCTGTTTGCTAGGTTTTCATCATGGTACTTGTTCAAGATGCCACGAGAAGTGGTTTTCACCATAGGATGGATTTATTTATTTATTTTTTTAAAACTTCCTTTGTATTTTTTACTTTTGGAGGGACTCAAGCCTCATTCCCTTTGGATAATCCTTGAAAAGGTATGTGTGTGTGTGATTTCTGTAAATGATATATATACGGACCTTAGCTTCTTGGATATTTAGACTTAAGTCATGGGTTTGACCCAGCTAGAGTATAGGTTATTGAGATGATTGATTATGGAGCTCTTTCAGTTTGTTGATATTGTATCATGTTTTAGTTATTGATCAGGACTTGGATGTATCACTTTGATGACATTTTATCTTTGATTAGATAGACTTCATGGATCTTTGATATTATGGACACTTATGATTTATGGACTTTCCTTGATTCTTGATTGAATGACCCATTTTATGATTGATCAAGATTTCAATTGAATGACCCCCCTTTTCCCTTGGAAAAGTACTACAAAAAAAAAGGCACATGCAATTAATCTAACATGATAATGCAATTAACCTTCCATGATAATGCAATGCAATGCAACTAAGTGTCACTAGCTTTTAGCAAATAAATGCCTTGAGGATAAATTTTCATCATTGAGCACTTTGGGACCGGAAAGAAAGTACAATCACCACTGCCCATTGACATGATGATATGAATAAATGATATGGAAGATGGAAGATGGCATGGATGAAACTTTTCAAATAATTCCAGTAAGAAAGACTTCCAAGAAAGCTACCTAGCACAAATTTGGCTTTTAAATGGCTCTATTAGGTAGTTTTTGCTATTTTACCGTTATGTAGTAAGTTTTCCATTCAAAATGGATCTTAGCCATTGATCCCCCAAGTATGTTAAGGGGCTTCCCACATGCACTGAAGCACGATTTTGTGCAATCCATTAAGACTACTAGAGGAAGTTTGAAAGAGCTAAAATCCTTTTGTCGTGCACCCCATTAAGGATACATGCGTTTCTTTTTATAGTGGGTCAGATTCTCGTTGAAAAAGAAAGTGTATCCCACTTTGGGCTATCCCTCTCATCGGCCCTTTAAGGAAATCTCAGGAGGTGAGCCCACTAAGTTCTAAACATGTTCATTGAAAGCATGAAAAGTGGATTTGGTAGAGCAAGTTTGGGAATTTGATTCACTCAAAGAGTGAAGAGCATATCCCTATTGCTTTTCCCTTATCCAAAACACTCACAATCAATTTGGTTCTTTTTCAACCCCATGACAAAGGGGTTCTTAGAATTGAAATGTTTGTTCTTTTCCTTTTATGATTAAACTATGTTTTGAACTTTGAAAATGCCATAATTTAAGGGAAGTTTGCAAGCTTGATGAGAGAAATACCTCAAAAAATGCTAGCAAAGGCTAGGCGCATTTTTAAGTAGTATATTTTCTCATTTTCTCTCCAAATCCTTCCCTTACCTTAGCAAAACATTCCCTCCACCAACAAGTTAGTCAACACAAATTCATACAAAGTGAGGGGAAACCAAAATCAAAAAGCTTAAAATGATCAAATTGATTATGCTCTTGATTTATTTTGAACTCAAATATTTGCAAATTAAATCCAAAAGGTGCAAGGTATACTCTAATAGGACGTCCTTTTTTATTTCTTTTTTGCATGCAAAAAAGAAAAAAAATAATTTTTGAGCACTTTTCTGCGACAGAGCCTGTACCTGAGATAAAAAAATGGACATAGAGTTAAAATTCAGTCATCATTTTAACAATTTGATAAAACACAAAAGTACAGTCCACGTGACATTGTCTAGACTGTACGCGAGATTAAATTTCACAAACGCATGATTACTTTAACCGCGACCGTCACCTTATGGGACTCAAGCGAGATTAAAATAACCAGGAGCGATGTCTAATTTTATCCATGCGTGAAATCTTTACAAGACTGTGACAAACTGATGCTATTACTGCAACGTCTAATTTATCAAACGCGAGATTTAAAATGACAAAAGAGAGAAATTAAATCAATAAGGCAGAGTACTCCCTTCACACCAGACGTAAAATGACTTCCTGAAAGCGGCTTTTCAATTTATGTGCACAACATTTAAATGACCAAAGGCATGGTAACTTTGTCACAAACATGACAATTTAATAACTAGAAGCATGATTTATTTCTCTAGTGCATTATTTCTTTGTCCGATAGCGTGAATCTGTAGGTTAATTCACGTAAAATTCCAGACTTAGCACGTCATTTTATTCTCCATAGGTGACATTTCTTTGCTAAAGGCGAGATCTCTTTATCTATTAGCGTGATTTCTTCTCTGTGATCTGCAGACAGTGAGCAAAAATATACAATTTCTAGCCTAAATTTAGCAAAAATGTGAAAATAATGATGAATTTGAGGCCTAGAGCCCCACAGTGGGTGCCATTTGTGTGTGAGTTTTACACCTTCATGAAATAACAAGATTTAAAAGACAATTACACTATTCAAAAAAAACTAATCTAAATAATGCACAATTAATCTAAATATCTCATGGATCTCTAAAATAAAGTGGTAAATGAGGCTCTCAGCTATGATCCTCACTAGTGACACTCTAAAGATGAGAATTAAGCTATATGATATGCAAATTTAGATCTATTCTATCAAATTATAGCTCTACTTAATGAACAATCTACTATGATCAAAGCAATTTAAGCTAATTAGCAATGAAAAATGACAAGTGAGTGATGTGGATGCAAATTGCAAGAGCTTTGCTGCAATTCAAAGATATGGAGTGGATGAATTATGCTTCTAAATGCCTTCAATATATAAGATTTTCCCAAGGGTAGGGGGTAGAGTGAGATAACCATGGTTATGCTTGGGTATGGTCAATTGGCTTTGCTTTGTCCATAAATGGGGGGACAAACATTTAAATGGTTTCAAAAGGCTGGACCATTTCAACAAAAGTGAGTGATTTGTGTCCATTTTGTCTCCTTTTTGCTTTGTTGAGGGAAATTAGTATTTATTAATTAATTAAAGTAATTAAATTTAGCCATGAAGGGTAAGATGTTCATTTTGATTTTTGCTTTCAACAACTATGTCATTAATTGAATTTAATCAATTTCATAGTGTTTTTCCCCTTTTCAAGCTTCATTTAATCATTTAATTGATTTAATTGAATTTTCCTTTGATTTGAATTGCCTTTGTTCCATTTATTGATTTTTCATGCTATTTTGATAATTTTATGCACCTTTTGATTGATTTAAGCCTTTTGCCAATTTTTCGTGTCTACAGTATGATATGATGAGCCAAGGCCGCTGAAAGGTATACTCAAAGATGTTGATATGGTGATGGAAAGGTGATATGGTGGATAAGGTAAAGGGTGGCTAAAGATTTATGTGATGGATTGGATAAGGGAAATGGAAGGATAATGAATAGGAGGATAATAAGTCTTTCCATGTGTGGGTGTGAAAAAGGGAATGGAAGGATAATGAATAGGAGGATAAGAAGTATTATCAAGATCAACATTAAAATACACCTCGAAGGGTAGTGGAATAATGGGAAAAAAATGGGTGAGATAGCTTGAGAATTTGATGTAAAAGAGAATATGGATCTTGGGACACAAGGACCCAAAATGGATGGATAAGATGGAATGTGTTTGGGAGAATGTGGAGTGGAAGCCTTTGGAAGCTTGAATGTCAACTTTGATTTCTCTTTCGTGTGTAAGTCCTTCAAAAGTGACTTGGAAATCCACACTTTCTTTGATTTTTCTTTCCTTTTCGATGCTTTATAATGCATTTCTTCGATGAGGGATTTAGGCATCCACATTTTCTTTGATTTTTCATTTTTCTTGATGGATGCTTTAGATTTAATTTCTTCAATGAGGGATTTAGGAACCCACATTTTATTTTATTTTTCTTTTTTCTTGATAGATGCTTTAGAGTGCATTTCTTCAATGAGGGATTTATGAATCCACATTTTCTTTGATTTTTTTTTCTGCTTGATGGACCTTTGTGGTCTCTTGAATATTTATTTTTTTCTTTAATTTACATGTTGATTAGATTGGACATAGTGATCTTCATACATAAGTGGATTCTTGATTTTTTGATTCTTATGTTGCACATGCAAATTGCTTCCAAAATACTTGGTATTGGTGGATGAATAAGGTTCATATGGATGGTTCATATGGGTGGGTGTTTGGTTTCTCAAGTATGTATGTCTTTGTTGATCTTGATAGGATATAGGGTAAGTGGATTGTGGGATAGGGATGGTAGGAAAGGTTGATGGAGGGATATAGGGACCCAATATGGATTTGGAGGATGTATAAGGTTTCAACTTTGGGATATAGGGACCAAGGATGGATTTGGAGGATGTAGAAGGAATATGCTTGTGCACAAATGGAGGTAAATGAGATGTGGGAGGGATATCAACATCTTTATTTTAAGCTACATGGCCAAGGCTTTCATCTTTCAGATTTATTTTTATACCAATAGGCTTATAAGTAGCCTCAATAGGATAGAATTTGATAGGAGCAGTTGAAGCTTGAGGGTGTTTATTTTTATGCAATGGATTATGAATAATGGGATAATTTATAAGTAGATATGGAGGCTTATGAAAAGTGGATGTTGGGGTACTTTGATCTTGACAAGGATCTTTTGATAGCCTAGGAAGAATACTTTTCTTTTGATTTTCAATAAGTTCATTAGAGATGGAAGGAATATCTTGATCTTGCTTAGGAGATGGGTATGATATAGGAGTTGAAGGAATATGGGGTGTTTGAGATGGAAGGATATATTATTGAAATAAATGGAAGGGTATGAAGGGTTCATCATGTGACTCTTGGGGTATGGGACTTTGGTCAACTATAGGATAAGAAGGGATATTATCTTGATCTTGATCCTTAATAAGACTTGTTTCTTTGTGCTTTTTATTAGTCTCTTGACATGGAGCCAATTATAACGACAATGTAGGAATTTGGATCCACACGAGGGATTCTTGAAGGGATGATGGATGTTCATTTGAAATAGGAATGATAGGCATTGTAACACATGAAGGCTTGGGGTCTATAATCTTTGAAGCATGGAAGAAGTTGGTAGGAAGATGTAGGTTAACTTGGATCTCTTTTAGAGGTAGCTCTTGAGGGTATACATAGTTATCATGAAAAACATTAGGGTATTGATTTGATGGAGGAATCTTGGATAGCTTTGCTTCTTTATGAGATGGAGGAATGGTGGAATAGGTGGAGGATATAGGAGGACCATTTCTATACATAGGTTCATAAGTTTGATCTTTCTTGAGACTAGTATCTTCATTAGATGAGTCATTAGGATTTTCAATTTCAATTATGTCATCATCAATAAGATTTTTGGATTTTATGCTTCAACTCCATGCAATTTGAAGTTTCATGTTCATTATGTCTGTGATATGCACAATAGTTTCTCAAAAAGATAAAACCACATGAAGTGATTTGAGGCAATGTGATGAGATTATTTTCAAGGATTTTTTCCAAAGCTGATTCATATGAAATTTCTAAAGGAGTAAATGATCTATCCCATGGATATTTATATGTATAAGTGTTGATAAAAGAGTTGTCATGTGATGAATATTGTTGAGATGGGACTAATTCCTCTTGATTTCCTTGATCAAAGATGGGATTCTCTTGATATTATGAAATAGGTTCATCATCAAAGATTGGATTATCATTAGGATTTTCTTGATCAAATATAGGGTATTCATGATTTTCATTTTGATCAAAGGTTGAATTATCAAAGATATGATGTTCATAATGTTCTTCTTGATCAATGATATAATTAATGTGAGATTTTGGAATAGCCATTTTGTCTGAAGAATATGTAGATGTGGATGTAATATTAGGATCATAGAGGTAAGGAAACAATGTTCTTAATGAGGATTTGTTGGATGATGTATCCCTTTCTTTTTCCATATCTTGAATTCTTGTGAATAGAATATTCTTTTGAATTTTTGTTGTTAATTGATTTTTGGATCTTAATGGATGTTTTCTTTTTGTAATCATAGACCTTCAAGAACAACACAATGATTTTATCAATTATCACAAGAAATTATTCCAAGCAATCTACCTAAGGTCAAATTTGGCTTTTAAATGGCTCTAATGAGGTAGGATTTCTAATTTATGAAGGATTTGGTATGGATTCCGTTAAAAAAATATGAAGTTTCATCCCCCAAAAATAAGGGGCTTCCCACCGCCAGTATGTTGGAGTTTTGTGTAATCCCGAAGGACTACTAGAGGAAGTTCGAGACTTAATATCCTTTTGTCATTCACCCCATTAAGGATGAATGCATTTTGTTTTATAGTGGGTCAGATTATTATGACAATGAAAATTGTATCCCACTTTGGGCTGTCCCTCTCACCGGCCTCGTTAAGGAAAATCTTGGGAGGCAAGCCCACTATAGTTCTAGCATGTTCATGTAAAGAGAATAGATAAAATGAAGAGATAGGTTTGGGAGTTTAATTCACCAAAAAGTGGAGCATCTCCCTACTATTCCTTCACTCCCAAGCACAATTATCAATGTTCAATTTACCAAGACTTCTAATCTAATAGGAATTGAGTATTTCTACTCTCCTCCACAAATAATAGGCTTCAAATTATGTGCTTGTTTTACTCCCTAGCCTTTCTTTTAATCAATAAATCTAGTAGGTTTGGCATTTTGATTCACTTGAAAAGTGAAGAGCATGAACCTACTACTAAATTCCTCAAACAATAATAGGCTCTTAATTACTAGATTCAAAGTGAAAAATGCGACAATTTAAGAAAAATGCATATGGATATAGGCTTACCTTTTTCGTAGCTAGCAAAGGCTAGGGGCATTTTTTATTTGATTTTTCATTAGAATACTCACCTAGTGGTGATTGTTCTAGCTTCTTTGCCTCCTCTTTCTAAATTGTTAGTCCAACACAAAACAATAGTGAAGAAAATCCAAGCAATTTATCTTTTACTCCATTCTTTTATAAAAAATAAAATGACAAGCTTAAGGAGTAAAAATCCAATTCAATGAAACAAATTTAGACTTATACAATTCAATTATATGCAAGTAATTTTCATATTCATCCCATTCCTACTTGGAATCCTCCCAAAAAGTTGTTAAGATGAAGAGTTTTCCCTCTTTTCAACCTTTTTGTGATGTTTTTATCCCCACTGTGGATTTTGGCCTATGGTTTCTGATTTTTTTTTATGTCTTGGCATCAGAAAAATACAGAAAAAACATTACTTACTGTCAAAATTTAAAATTAATAAAAAAATTTGTACGAGCTATAGAAATGATTGTACACACTATAGAAATGCTTGTACGTGCTACACAAATGCTTGCATGCGCTACATGAATGCTTGTACGCGCTAGAGAAATGCTTAAAAGCGCTACAAAAATGATTAAAAGTGCTATTTAAAACCTTGAATGTGCAACATAAAACTTTAAATATGCAAAAGCATAATTTAAATTCGTTATTTAATGAATCAAATGTGCATAAAGAAAAATTGGAATGCACTGCAGAATGGATTGAATGCACCGCGGAGTCAAGGTATATGCACTAGAAGAAATGGTGAAAGTGTTGTTTCACTATGTAAAGGTGCAATACTTTGTCATGGATGTGTCATTTCAGACCTCAGAAGCACTGTAGAAATACTTGTAAGTGCAACATAAACTCTCAGATGCATTGTAGAACCTGAAAAACAAAGAATAAAGCAAGAAAATGATAGAAAATAACAATTTCTCCTAATTTAAAAAGAATGAGGCCTAATGCTCCACAATGGGTGCCATTTTGTGTGCTATAGAAAGCACCTTCATAGGGTTAGTTCATCAAATAAATGAATAATGTATGCTAAATTCCACAACTAGTGAGCTAAATATGCAAATAAAAGATGATAAGCACTCTATGAACCTCTATTTAGATTTGCTAATGCAAAGCTCTCAACAAGCTTCCATTAGTGACAACTCTAAAATGAGAATGAATGATAAGAAAACTAAGAATTCAATTCCAAAAGAAATTAAGCCTTAATTAACACTATATTTGCCTTTATAGCTCAAAATTGCAAGAGGTTTGATGCTATTCTTAGATTTTTGTATGATAATTGATTGATTTATGTCTTGCTTTTATAGATTTTGGCAAGGGTAGGGGGTGGAGTTGAGTTGATCAAGGTTGAGTTAGGCTTAGGTCCATGGTTCCACCTTTGGAGGTAATTTAAATGGATTGTCCTCAAAGCTTGGGACAAAGAGACAAAATGGATGGCCAAGATTCTCTCACCTTATGTGTGATTGAGACTCGTTTCAAGCTTGATCCATGTGAGCTTGATCCTTAAATCCTATTGGTTGATGCATTTTCCTCCCATTTGGTGGTTGAGGGAAAATAGGGATTTAATAATTGAATTTATTTAATTTATTTAGCCATGTGCACCCCTTAAATGGGTTGATTTTGATTTAAATTGAACTATACAATTAATTATATTAATTACATAATTACATGATTTATTGGATTTAAATTGATTTAATAGCTTTTGATTTTTCAATTAAATTTGGATTATGCACTAATTGTAATTTTGCTTTGATTTTGTCTTGGTTGCTCACTTGAATTAATCTTGTCCATTTTTAGGTGATTACAGTTAGAGTTAGGGTTTTGAATAGTGTTAAGGTTTAGGGTTAGGATTAAGATTATATTTTAGGGTTTAGGATTAGGATTATAGTTAAGATTATGGTCAGGGTTAGGATTTACATCATGGTCAATGGTATCATCAGGGTTTAGGATTATGATTATGGTTGGGTTTAAGGTTTATATCATGGTTATAACTATGGTTAGGGTAAGGGTATTGATTAGGGTTAATATTGAGAGTTAGGGTTAGGATAAGAGTTTAGGTTTATGCAATGGTTAGGATTACGGTTGGGTATAGAGTTTGGGTTATGATCTTGTTGAGGATTAGGGTTTAATGTTTGGGTTAGGTTTAGGATTTATATTAGGATTAAAGTTAGGTTTAGGATTATGGTCAAAGTAAGGTTTTGTATCATGGTTAGTATTATGGTTAGGCTTAGAACTTTTATTAGGGTTAAGATTTAGGATTATAGTTAAGAATAAGGTTTATATTTTAGGACTCAAACTATCATTAAGGTTGGGGTTTACATCATGGTTAGTTTTATGGTAGGAATTAGGATTTGATTAGGGCTAAGGTTAGGGTTAAGATAATATTTTAGTTTTATACCACAATTATTTGTTTATATTATGGTTAGGTTTAGAGTTAGGATTAGGGTTAGGTCTAGGATTATGGTTCATATTATGGTTAGGGTAAGGGTTTATAGTTCATATTTAATATTATGTTTAGGGTTAGGGTTTACGTCATGGTTAGTGTTATGGTGAGGGTTAGGGTTTTTATTAGGGTTAAGATTTAGGGTTAGGGTAAGGATGTGGTTAGGATCATGGCTAGGGTATGGATCTATAATTATAGTTAAGGTAGGGGTTAACATCATGGTTAGTATTATGGTTAAGGTTAGGCTTTATATTGGGGTTATGAAATAGGGTTAGGGTTCATGTTATGATTAGGGTTAGAATTATTATTAGGATAATAATTTACATCATGATAAGAATCATGAATAAGGTTATGATTTAGGGCTATTGATTTATTGGCCTAATGTTTGGATATAAGGCTGATCTGGATAGGGGAAGCTAGGTGATAGGATCACACTAGGTGCACAAATAAGTTTGTCAGGATCACTTAGATTCCCAACTCTTCAACCTCCCAATGGATTGATTAAGGGTTAAAAAAGGTACATCCTTGTCTTCTAAGGAATCTTTAAATGTCCTCCAATTGAGTAAGCTACCCTCCAAATCCTAGGTGATCTATCACTGATTAAGTGTTCCTCCTCCTCTCATATTTTCTTCTATCCTTCCAAGTGTTCCTTACCTCCTTAAAAACTGGTGAGTCTTGCAGGGGTGTGGAGGTATCAAAAATATAACATTGAATCAATTCATGATACATTTTTTCAAGATCTTCTCAACTCCTCCTTACCGATCTCATTAAACTCTATGTTTTGGCCTTGTAGCCCTAGAGCCCCCAATTAGGTCTCCTAGTCCGGATTTTTAGGATTTTCTAAAAATTGCTCCTAAAGGACCTCCAAAAAAAATTATGGATTCTTTTGTCATTTAGGATACCCTAAGATATTTTGTGAGTCTTGGGTTCCTATGCATTCGTACAGTACCCTAACTCAACTAGGAGGGTTTAAGTAAGGGTTTTCGTGGCTTCTAGGAGATCACTGTACTCAATAAGGTTATGCTTTCCAAATGGATTGGTCAAGTCTCTAGGTTTCCATCAATGATCTATCTGATCATCATTCTCATCTCCAAAGTCTTGGATTTTATTTTCTTGGTAACCCCTGCAAGAAAACTTACAACTTCACCTCCTTGTCCCTAGTCAGACAATGATTGTTCTCGCCTAGGGAAAGGTTAAAAAAAAATCTATGATACATTTAAGACCTCCAAATTGACTATATAAATTATACATAGGCTCCACTTCCATGTACCAACTGGTCATGATGAACACATAGTGGGATTTCATGTGGGAGCCATGTTTCCACACTAAACTATTAACATGCTAGTGAACGGGCTAAATCAAAATAATTACACCTAAGCTAATGAAACAATAAAAAAACACACAAAATGATGAAAAATGTAAACAAAATGAAGGTTCTTAACTAATTCCTTCTTTGAAAAAAAAACCATTATCTTCTACTTTTGCACTAAAACAAAGGACTGTGTCCTGGTTCAACTATAATAGTGCGTGATATCTTAATGTCAGTAATTGTAAAATGGACCAACCTCGATATTTCAGCCATCTAGAGATTATATATCCTCTTGATACAAGGTTTAGGTGGTTAGGAATTCTATTTGACCTAAATCATTGGTTGGTCCCCTTAAGACAAAAACTTGTCATGCAACTTTGCAAAATTGCAAAAGTTGTCATGACAACTTTTTAGCAACTTTTGCATAGTTGCTCACCTTTCTTCCCAAAACACTTCTAAACTTCCAATATGTTATAAAAAAACTATTAAGGATATTTTAGGCCATATATTAACATTATGAAGTCATTCACACCCTTGGGTCCTTTTACCACTTCCTAGGACTAAGTTAGTTCCTATGGACACCTTAGCTTCCAAACTAGGCTCTACTAACTCATCCCAAATCTAACTTAACCAACTAACCTCCTATGAAACCTAGGCTCTTTTGGATCTTATTAATGTTAGTGAACAATTTTTTCATTTCTAAAATTAACTTGGCTGATTCTCACAAATATGGAAAAACAATTACAACACTAACAATTAAGTTTCTATGACAACAAACTCTCTACATTTTCTCAAGGTGTATCTACCTTGCTAGAAGTTATTCAAACCCATTTTTATTGTAAAAGAGTATAATTCAAGGGTATTTTTAACCATAAAATACAAAGGCATAACACCCAACTCATCACTATGAATAGAATGTGCAATCTTAAAAACCATTCAAATCTTATGACAATAATCAACCACATGACTATACCTAAGCTTATTTAATAGCTTATCTCTGTTTCTTCAGATATAAAAGAAACATGTATGAAAAAATAAAGAACCTTCACATATAATCCACTTCTATAGGACAATAAACTATATGTATTAATGAACAATAGTATCCACTACTCAGATAGCTTTGTATATAAAACCATATGATTCTATATATATTTCATCATATAAGTTTATCAAAAATTAGTTTTTGGTATCACAGAGAGCCAACCTTAAATTAGTTTCAAGTTTTGACATATATAGCCATGTAGGGCTAGAAAACGACCATAGTCAAAATTACTCCACCAGGAGTAAATAGTTTATTAGTTATCATAACCAACTAAACTACTCAAAGCATAATATAAAATGAAACTAAACTATGGTGCTCGACACCCACCAAGTTCTTCCAGGTGTCCACGGCCCCTAAGATTTCTCTAATGAGATAGAGATAAACCAAGCAACCTTCTAGTTTTCATAAACGGAGGTAAATACAAAGATAATATGGTGATGTGGCAACCTGAGGTATGGAATCCTCTATTTGCATACCTCTTTGTCTTTACGAATATGTGTGACCTTTTCATCATGCATCTCCAAGTGTTTCTGATTAATTATCAACATAGACTCCATGCAGGTAATATTGGAGAAGTCTTGTGCAACTAGTGTTTTTGCCTCCTTCAACTCATCAAATTTCTCCTACAAGTATTTAACAATTTCTTCACCCAACCTAACTGGCTTTTCTTTTGTTTCAGCACATTGTATATCAATCCACTTCATGTACCCTTAAATAATATCCTTTATGATTTATAACTTTTGAGTAAATATTTGATCTCATAAATCCCTTGAGTAATAACCTTGTTTCCCCATTCAATGCATTCTTTTAAGACATAGAGAATTTTTCCATCAAAACCTGGGACTGGTCATTCTGTAAGGAACTTCTGCAAGCCATACTTTTGCACTTCTTCCATCCACAAGACCTCTTTGGTCCAGTTGCCTTTCTCATTTTCCCAAGACTCTATGTTTGACTCAAGCTTCTTGGTTGCATTAATGGCTTCTTTATAAGCTTCATTCAAACATTTAATTTGTTTGATTGCCTCTATCTTGACATGCTCCATCCATTCTTCAAATGATTTGGTGATTGCTCTATTCCTTTGCACCTGGTCCAGGAACTTTTGATTGACCAAGGATTTTATGTCAATCGAGGTGGGCATTTAATTTAGGGGAAAAGGTTTAGGATGTTGGATGGCATATATATACTGAGCCATATTCTTCACAGTCTCCTTCATCTCTTGCTTGTCTTTAACATCTTTCCATACTTCATTGGCAATTTTCTTGTTCGATACCTCAAAGATTTTCTTGTCAAGTGCCCTGTTGTCTTTCCCCAGGTCCACTTTTGATATCTAGTAATCCTATGCAGTGACATCATTACTATCTTTATCATTGACCAGTTTGGCAATTTATGCCATCTAATGCTCGATATCCTCATTAAATTCAAGCATGGATTCAGTCTTGGGCTTTTTACTCTTGGGCATTTTACCCAAACATTTTCTCACTACATCTTCGATGGGTAACGATATAGGCACACCCCTATGATTTTTGGCTATGGAAGTCTCCAACCATTTTGGATCTATTGGAGTCTTTTTTGGTGTTTCATGGCCACTAAGAAAAGTGAGAGAATCTATTGAAGTATTATTTCCATCACCTTGGACTTGTTGATTATCACCCATGTTAGGAATGCTGGAGTCAGGGACTTGTTCTACTTCTTCCTCTGCCTCTGAAGGGTCCAAGTCTACCAAGATTTTATGGCTTACTATAGGCTCATTCTCTTTCTTCCCTTTCCTATTGTTTAAGTAGGTTACCTGTACACTAGGTTCTACTTGGCCCTAAACTTGAACTTTTGGTAAGCCTGGTTCAACTTTAAGTTCATAATTACCTACAGCAGAATCATTATAAACATGGTTAGTGGAAATAGAGACTTTCCTTGAAGATATCTTTTTCTTTGCTTTCACTTGTCTTGGTGCTTGAACAACTATCTTGAGAGATTTCTTCTCTTGTAACCAACTCTCAGTTCTTTTAATCACATTGGTTGTTCTAGATTGTAAGTTGTCCTCTTCCCTTTTGCTCCAATCTATTTCTGGAATGGGGAGGTCTTTAATCTATTCCAGATACTGAGGGTCTAACACATCTTCATTCTCATCTTCTTCAACCTCATCTATGTTCAAATCTACCCTAAAAGTGACTATCTATTTTAGGATCATTCTAGACCATAGCCTTCTCGTGACTTCAAAATCATCTGAATAGTCAACCCAATAATCTTCTAGCTCTACTATATGCATAAATGTGGACAAGAAATTGAGATTATCTTTAGAAAACCCTCTATAATTAAAGTTATTCCTTGAGGTGTAAGGTTTAAAATTCAGATTGTGAAGCTCAACTTCCATTTCTATAGCATCCTAAAAACTTGTACATCTTTAATGACCAAGCTCTAGGGGAAATAAGACTCCAGATGACCTCTTAGAACCTCTTGATTTTTGTTCAACAGAAACTAGCTGCCTACATATCTCCATTAGAACAACATTATCTAAACAATATTGTGGTAACTTTAGAGGCTCCCCTTCAAATTCCCCAACTCTAATGTAGGTGAATTTTGGAAATTGAATAAAATAACCATTAATATTAATTACTTTCATAGCCTCTTTAGTAAGCCTACTACTTTCTTTGCATTTAAACTCAAAGACTAACCTTCCCAAGAACACATCATTGACCCTTCTAAATTCTTTGACAAACCTTTCACTTTTCAAGTGTCTATAGTATTCATAAATTATCATATCTTTAGTCTAGGGCTCATAGGGTAATCCCTCCCAATCCTTGCAACAGGCTAAGATGTAGAAAATATAGGAGGTCATATAAAAAGAGGTTAGATTGGTTAAACTCAACAATTCCCTATGCAAGTTTTCAGCTATGAGTTTGACCCAATCAATAAATTTCTCACCTCCCAATATCTTTTGGATAAAATAGTACATCCAATCCTCCCAATGAAATGCATGCTCATTTCCCTTTACCTTGTTCAGGAGAAAAACTATATCGACTATTTCTTTTGTGAAATGTTCAATGGTTAGGGGATTTGGTAATCGTGAGCCTCCTTTTTCTAACTTAAAAAATCAACTTTGTGCAATGAGGGAGTTGTATTTCTTCCTTTCCTCATCATATCTATTGGTTGCTTCTTCAAAGGTCCAAGGTTCATAGGGTTCCTTATGAGGAATTTTTAGGGCTGCTATGATTGTCTCCCTACTAAATTTTACCAAGATTTATCCTAAATCATTTATGATGCACCTATTTTTGACATCATATCTATTAGCACATTCTAACACTAATTCATGGCATACCAGGAGAGGCAGAAAAGTTGCAGCTTCCAACAATTCACTGTTGACTAACTTCTTAGAAAATGACCCATCCAAAGCGTTTATGACTATTTCATGCAATTCTATCAAGCTTACATTCACTAGTGAGGTATCACAAATTTCAAGAAGGGAGATGAGAAAACGGGTTCCCTTTTCAACTTTGAGGAGCATAAGTTGAAACATAGGCATTTCAGGAAAAAACAAAAAAGAAAACCCACAACATGCAGTAACCAAACTTCCTTTAGGGAAACCACAAACTGAAAGTTGTAAGAGAAAAGGATAAGCTCACCAATTTACTGTGCATAATACTCCTATAATCCCTTACCAAATTCTCACTGCTTCCACTGTCCAGAATAACTGATAAACAATTGATAATGAAAATGCTACCATTTATGATTAAAGTTGGCAAAGATTACATCAGATTTGGGTAGAATGGAATAATGAATTCACTTGTGTGAGAGGGTTTTTGATATGACATATTATGATCTTTCTATTAACTCCTCTATCAAATCAACACATTTTTCCTAGCTTTCAATGACCTCCTCTAATTATCATACTTTTTATAATGATGACCCGTATAGTACTGTGAGTTGTCAGCTATCTTTCATCATTTCATGGTATGTCTGTGTTGTCCCATCAAATGTGGTGACTTTTGGACTTTATATAAACTCCTCTGAAAGCTTGGGTCTGATAATTTTAAAAGAATTTTCTTGAAGAGAGTTATTTATTCGACCAGAATATTAAATCAATCAGACCTTCAAACTTGAACTTAGGAAGATTCAAGTTTGACTTTCATATATGATTGACTGAAAGACTGACGACTTAAAGACTACGACCCTTTACAATGCTTGACATTAGCTGAAATTGAACTTGAACTTAAGAAAAAGGTTCAAGTTCAAATTTGACTAAAAAATTTACCTAGACAAAACAAATGACCGTGAGAGAAAAGAATAATACAAGTGTAACAATTAACCTTCTGGTTTGGCTAGGACTAGTACAAGCCAAAACTATCGTAGGACTCTTAACCTAGGTCCTAGGTGCTCATGCACCATTCTCCCCTAAACAAAAGAAATCAAGTCCCATTAGTGGGGACTGAGTCGGGATCAATGCCCAACTTTTTTAGCTCTTCCTCAAAGACCCATGTTGCCTCTACATCTTCTTTTCCTTTCCATTTGATAAAGTACTCCATGTATGTCTTTTTCCTTGTCTTCTTGGTGACCTAGAAACTTAAGACCTCTACTTGGGGTCTTGGAGTGACTGGTAACTTCAAGGTTTCAAGATCCTCTGCAACATCAACATGATCACTACCTTCTACCAAGATTGGTCCTTTGTAAGGCACCAAGTCTGCAACATTAAACACTTGTGATAGTCTTATGTCTACTGACAACTCCACCTTGTAAGCATTACTCCCATACTTTTCTAGGGTGGCACAAGGGCCAATGATTCTCATTTAAAGCTTGTTATGGATCCCCTTTTTCAACATGGCCTTGTTCAAATGAACAATCACAAGATATCCTACTTGGAAGTGTAGTTCTCTCTTCCTCTCATCCACTTTAATCTTTATCTAAGTGGTACTATCCATAAGAGCTTTCTTAACTGTATCATGAACCTCCTTCATGGACTAAGCAAAGTCCTCAGCATATCCACTCCTTTTTGCTACATCTCCAAGTTCTCTGAGATCATGGATACATCTTGGGTGTATCCCATAAACCACCTCAAATGGACTTTTACGAGTGGTCCAATTGATGGTGTCATTATAAAAATATTTTTCTTGTGCAATGACTTGGTCCCATGTTTGACCATATTCCTTAGTTAGGCACCTTAGGAGGTTTCCCAAGATTATATTAACCACCTTAGTCTATGCATCTATTTGGGGATAGTATGCAGACCCAAATGATAAGTTGGTGCCAATCTTGTACCACAAAGTTTTCCAAAAATGACTCATGAATTTGGAGTCCCTGTCAGAAACAATACCCAAAGGTAACCCATGGATCTAGACTACTTCCCCAAAGAAAATGTTTTCTATATGGAAAGCATCATGAGTGGATTTGCATGGCACAAAGTGGGCCATCTTGCTAAACCTATCTACAATCACAAATATGTTGTCAAATCCCTGTTTAGTCTTGGGCAACCCTACAATAAAATCCATGCTAAGATATTCCTAAGGTCTATTGGGGATTGGAAGGGGTTGGTACAATCTTGCATTGGATGAAGTACCTTTAGATTTTTGGTAGACCATACAAGTCTCTACATACCTTTTTATGTCTTTATTCATTTTAGGCCAAAAGTAGAACCTTTGAACCAGTTCCAAGCTCTTATGAACTCCAAAGTGTCCACTCAAAGTTCCATTGTGCTTATTTTGAATGAGGTTATCTCTCATTAAGTCTCTAGGAACACAAAGTTGGCCTCCCCTAAACAAAAGACCTTGTATAATGTAGTCATAATATTCACTATGGAAATGGTTTTGGAACTCCTTGCATACCTTATAAGTTGTTGAGAAGTCTTCATCCTCTGGGTATAGTTCCTTGAAGCTATCTATGCTAATGCTTCTCAATTAGATTTCTTGGACTATCAAGAGTCTTCAGATAAAAGCATATGCCACTTTGTTTTGTTTCTCCTTCTTATGTTTAATTGTAAATGTGTAGGCTTGAATGTATTCTAACCACTTCATGTGCTTATGGCTTAGCTTGTCTTGTGAATTGAGAAAGGTTAAAGGATGGTTATCTATGTGCACCATAAATTCCTTAGGAAGGAGGTAATGCCTCCACTTCCTTAGGGCTTGAACCAATGAATATAACTCCAAATCATATGAGGAGTACTTCTTCTTGGCTTCACTCAACTTCTCACTATGGAAGGCTACTGCTTTATCCTCTCGACTTAGGATTTATCCTATAGAAATGTGGCTAGCATCACATTCAACAATAAATAACTTCTCAAATCTAGGTAGAACCAAGATTGGTTGGGTAGCTATCCTCCTCTTCAAGGTTTCAAAACTTTTGTTAGATGACTAATTTATATTCTTTTATTGATTTTCATATACAATGTATATTCCCAATCATTAATGTCATTAATATTAATATTTATGTAGGATAATGACATTTATAAAAAAATAGTGCATAACCTAAAATCATTTATATTAATATTAATATTATCTATATATATATCTATATATCTATATATATATATATATATATATATATATATATATATATATATATATATATATATATATATATATATATATATATATATATATGGATTCAACTAGGTTGTATCATCCTTTAAGTTGGAATAATAAATCACATGATTGATAAGTAATTAAATTGCCACAATATTTTTGAAACTTAGACCTCATTTTTAGTGATAAAAGGTTCCAAAACTCCCCGACTTCCCAACAACTCAGGGTGTTGGACCATTTCCCAAACATCCAAAATTTAGTGTGGGAGTTAGTTTTTTTCCTATCTCCCCAACATGTCAAGCATCCCAAACTCACTGACTTCTCGACATGTTAGGTAGTTAGTCCATTTTGCAAACATCCAAATCAAGTATAATGAAGTATGGGAGTTAACTTTTACCCTTGACTTCGTAACATGTTGAGGGTTCCCAAACTCCCCAACTTCTTGACATGTCAGGGAGTCAGGCCATTTCTGAATATCCCAAACATGGTATGGGACTAAAATTTTCTCCCTGACTTCCCAACATGTTGGGGAGCCTGGATATTTCCCAATAATCCAAAATGTGGTATTGGAGTAAGATTTTTTTCATGTCTTCCCGAAATGTCATGGGTTCTCAATCTCCCCGACTTCTCAACTTTTTGATGTGTCAAGTCATTCCTTAAACATCCAAAATACACACATACTATGGGAGTTGGATTTTCTCCCCAACTTCCCGATATATCATGGATTCCCAAACTCCCTAACTTCCTATCATGTTGGGGTGTCAAGCCATTTCCCAAACACCTAAATCAAATACAACCATATTAAGGGAGTTATCTTTTATCCCCAAATTCCCAACATGTCATGGATTCCCAAACTTTCCAACTTCTCGTCATGTTGGGGTGTCGAGCCATTTCCTAAACACCTAAATCAAATACAATCATAGTGAGGGAGTTAGCTTTCTCTCCTACTTACTAACATGTATTGTGTTCCAAACTCCCTGACTTCCCACCATATTGGGGTAGCGAGCCATTTCTCGAGCATCCAAATCAAATAGACACAGTATTAGAGTTAGCTTTTCTCCCTAGCTCCCCAACATGTTATGGGTTCCCAAAAATCCCCGACTTGGCCCCACATTTACAAATTCTTCTTAAATCTTATTGAAGTTGTTAGATCAATTTCAACACATCAATCTCATATGAGATCTACTCACAAGATGTTAGCACTTGATCAAAAATATGTGGACAAAATAAAGTGGTGAAAAGTATTTGAAACTTTTAAGTGAATGAAATTAGTGCCAGTAAAACTAAATGCCACATCATTTTCTAGTATCTGATATGATTTTATCAATGTTGGAGATTTGAAATAGGGGATGGGTATTCATCAAAGCATCAATATTTTTAATTGAATATTGTAACAAGGGTTGCCCTGTCGGATCTACCTGGATTGCTAAAAATTAGTAAACACCTATTTTTTCTGTCCACTGCCTATCTTCTCCTATGTTTTCTAAATTGTTTGCTTTCTTGTTGCCTTTTCTATATATGTGATTTATAGTGAATTCATCAAAAATTTCCTAGAAGTTCTACCACTATTCCCAATTTGGAGTTTAATTTCCAATTCAAAGTCTTTTTAGTGTATACTACATTTACTATTATTTATGAATCCCCTTCTATGTAGAAATTGAGAAATATAGATTCAACTTCCAAGACCAATCTGCATGCAAGATACTTGTTACAAAGAATGAAGAAAAAGATGGAAAAAGCTGAAACTCTTTTGTGCTCAAAATGTGAGAGCTAAAAATGTATTCAGAGAGCATTAAAAATAATTAAAAGAGTTCAACCTATAAGGTGAATGAAACCCTAAAAAAGGTAAAAAGCTAGGTTGCACATACTAATTAATATAAACTATTAATTATATGCACCTAAGAGATAACTTAAGTAAACTAGAGTAATAGACAACTTAATTAATTAAATCAAAGTGATCTAATTAATAAATGAATAGAAAATTACTCTAACACCCCCCCTTAAGCAAAGCTTAGGAGGTAAGCTAACCTAGCACATCTATGAAAGTAGGAAATGGGTCTTGACAACAAGGTCTGATCAGGTACCCAATACAAGGAAATCTCTGTAAACCAGAGACAAAGGAGAAAACCTAGTGGGAAAAAATCCTCTCCAAAAAGAGATATAAAAGAAAGAAAAAGACAAGAAAGAATGACATCAAGAGATTCTCTCAAAGCCATAAGTATAATGTGTGTTTCCAACCCCCCCGTGAGAGAGGATTGAGGCTCCAAAGCCTCCCCAGAATGAAAGAACCACTGGATCAATGAACAAACCATTGTGACTCCAATGTAGAGGAGTAAAAGTCAGTGGACACTGAAGTGGTAACCTCAAAAGATGAGGTGTCACTGGAAGACCAAGCTGATGCTCAAAGGAGAAAACATGAGGATCTTGAAAGGGAATCCCTAATGTAGGTGGTGCGATAGGTATACTGACACTGCCATGAAAGAGGAGATGAATGTCCTCTATAGAATCCTTAACAACTGCACCTAGTGGCTCGATGAATGGAGCTGGAGGGTTTGGCAGTGCTGAAACAGAGTCCTTCTGAAGAGAGGAAACCTCAACAAGATGTGGTGAGGCAGTCATAGAAGTGGTCTCAAAAGCAACAAAAAGGTTCAAGTGACCTGCCTACCCCACATGATGCTCTTGTGTAAAAGGAGAGCAGTGCTCCAATAATGGAGATGGTGGACCAAAGTGTGAGAAGGTGTAGAGATGGGTGGAATGGTCAATTATCCCTGTAGCAATAATGCCTCCTGTCACACTATCCCGGATGAAGACTGAATCTACCGTGAACTCAACTGTCTTCCTTGATCCACTGAGTGTAATCTGATAAATTGAGAGAAGGTTTGTAGATAGAGAGGGAACATACAATACACCATTGAATGTGCCATCCTGAATGCCTATAGAACCTTTCCCATAGACTGTCATAACAATGTTATTCCCCATGAGAATGTGAGGAATAGGAGAAGCCTCAAAAGAAGAGAAGATCTTTGGAGAAGATGCCATATGGTGAGAAGCACCAGAATCCAATATCCAAGGGACCTATGAAGGGGATGCAATGGATGCCTGTAATGCATGACCCTGTCCAAAATATTGTCCAGATGTCAAAGATGTGGCAGAAGATTGAAAAGCAAACCCTTGTGAGGTAGAAGAGGATGGAGAGGAAATAGTGCTCTTCTGAAGAAGAGCTTGCAAATCTACAATCTACTTCTCATAACCATCAAATCTCTTCTAAAAACAATGTGACTCATCATGAGGTCCCTTCTGACAATAGGAATATCTAGGGCTCTCAGTCTTCTATTTCTCCTTCTTAGAAGAAGATGGTGGGCTAGTAGAGTACTGAGAAGAGGAATCATATATCTTCTTTAACTTCAACTTCTATGTATCTTGAGGTGTCTTGGAAAGCAATTCCTGTGACTATGAACCTATAAGTGAATCCATCTGATTGAGCTTGGACTGCTCACGAGTCAACCTGTCATAGAAAGTCTCAAAGGAGGGCATAACATGTCGTGCACCTAGTGCATCCATAGTGGAGTAGAAGGTAGAAGTGAAAATCTGATAAGGGCCATGAAGCTTTGAGAGTATCAGAAAGATACACTCATCATCTGACTTCATCTTTCCAACGACTTGTAAAATAGAGTGAAGAGACTTGAACTTCATCAAGAAGTCCTCAATGCTGGTGAATGATTCAAGTACCAAGGAGGTGAACTCTGCATCTATTTGGAGAACCTTGAACTCATTCATTATGCCAAACAAGGTGGAAAACTTGTTCCACATAGCCCTGGGTGTGGTCAAACCATCCAGGTGGAACAACAACCCATCTGAAATATTCAGTGCAATGAGGCCCATTGCCTCATCCATCTTGTTTCTCTACATAAGAGATTCATAAGGCCTCTGTAGAATTGGCTAAGCCTCATCGAGGCATGACCATAGCCCTTTTTCCATAAGCAATATGGTCATTTGTCCTTTTTAAGTGTGGTAGTTGTGTGGTGTCAGTCAGGCCACAGAGGGGTTCGACATTGAGAGAAGAAGTAGACAGAAGTAGAAGGGTCTTTTCTAAAGTAAATTATAGAAAGGAAAATATACCCCCCCACAATGTATAATTCTATCGCCCATACAGCAAAGAAATAACTATAGAAAGCACAAAGAACTAGAAGAAAACCTGGACGCCAGATGCAGAGATGGAGGGAATAGAAGCCTCTACTTTGATGCCAAAAAAGGGAACATAAATGGCTGAATCAACAAATCAAACCAACACCATTGTCTTCATCTTAGAAAGAGCTTTTTGATGATATTTTGTTTTTCAAAAACGGACACCGTATGCAAAAGATACGGCCAAAAAACCAACTACCCCTCTGAAAAATAGCTCTTTGGAAAAAACTAGTGACGGGAAAAAATTTGACGACCGTCTGCATGTCAGGGGACTATCTCATCAGAAAAAAATGTTCACTGGAAAAATTTGAAAAATGGCTGGAAAATGGAAAAACCACCAGAAAATTTGGCCGGCAAGTGACATCACCTGTGTCTTTCAGGTGGTGGCGGCCGGGCAGAGGTGGCGGAGGTTGGTGGCTCTCTGGCGGCGCTGTGACAGCGGAGCTGCCGGGCGGCCAGAGGGGCTAAGTGCGGGCCAGGCTAGAGTAGCATCCAGGTGGCATAGTGGTGGCATGTTCCTGAGAAATCCCCGTGGGGCATTTTTAAAGATTTTTAAATTTTTATCTCAATTTTCAAGCCCGTACGACCTTAATAGGCCACAAAATTTCTCTCAGATGCCCCGGAGGCCAAATAGGTTGAGTTTTATATGAAAATAGCAGTTTTTGGGCCTTCCAGATGCAACCATGAGGTCAGTTTTTTCCCAAAGTGCTCCAAAAAAAGAGACCCACCAGATCCAATAAAAAACAACAAAAAAAATGTTTGATCCACAACTTCAAAAGAACTTGAACAAGTTGCAGCAGAATGGCTTTGATACCATGTAGAAACTGAGAAATACAGATTCAACTTCCAAGACCAATCTGCATGCAAGATAAATGTTACAAAGAATGAAGCAAAAGATGGAAAAAGCTAAAACCCTTCTATCCTCAAAATGTAAGAGCTAAAAATGTATTCAAAGAGCATTAACAATAATCACAAGAGTTCAACCTATAAGGTGAACGAAACCCTAAAAAAGGTAAAAATCCAGGTTGCGCATACTAATTAATATAAAGTATTAATTATATGCACCTTAGAGACAGCTTAAGTAAACTAGAGTAATAGACAACTTAATTAATTAAATCAAAGTGATCTAATTATAAAGTGAATAGATAATTACTCTAACATTCTATACCCAACTTTTTTATTCCTAGGCCTTTACACATGAGGAGCCCTACTACCTGTACTATTCTAAAAATTAATAACTTCATTCATGTTCATTTTGAGACTATTTTTAGTTCACTTTAGTGTGTTCCTTATGGTAGGACCTCACATTGTATTTAAATGCATACATAATTTAATCAAGGTCGCGCTTCTCCCTTCAATATTGATCAAAGATCTAAGATGGGTCTAATTTATATGCATGATTTCCCATCTTCCATACATTCACATAATTCATTTCACACCTATATCCATCTCATATCTTTTTAGATCTCAAGATTTACCCTAAAATCCTAATGGTTTACAATCTCCAACACCCTTATTAGCACCTAATCCCAAAGCCATTTCAAAATTGGTCTCTTAGGGACTAGGCCAAATTTGGCCTAGTCCTTGGGAGTTGTTTTTTAATGAGCTATGGACCCAATACAAGGGTATATCCTTTGGAAGTTTAATCTAGGTCGGCTTTGTGAATTTGAGCCCCTAAATGTGTATAAAAGGAGGCTTCTTCCTCTCAATTTAACATCTATTTTACAATCTCATCTTCATGTAAGCATTATCAAATAAGTTATTTTGCATTCAAGGAGTTCAAACAAGCATTCATTTAAGGCATCAATTCAAGTAAATCAAGCATTCAAGTCTTTCCTTCATAAATATTTCTCTTTTCCCCATTGGAGGTCAAGTAAAGGAGTTTTCAATCAAGGAGGAAGGTCTACATTCCTCCATCAGGTCTTCTTCTTCCCCAAATCAAAGATTTGTGGTGAATTAAAACATCTACTATATGACATTTTTTCTTACATAATTTCCTTTTGGTTTTTTTGTTAAGTCAAAGCTATTGCATCAACATTCTTGATCACATTTTAATTACAATTACATCTACATGTTATTATATACTCTATTGCTTAGATCTGATCTCTACTACATGTCAACATTCATTTACTTTTATCTATTTCATTTCAAGGTTAATTTCTATATAGGGGCTTGACCAAGGCAAACCCCTTCCCACAATAATTTCCCCTTCTTTCTTGTGTACAGAAATAGGTGGCACAATTTCAAATCTAGATTTTCAAGGTTTTGGAACCAAGGTTTGATCCTTTGGAGATTTCATTAGTTTTTACCATTCCAAGACAAGGCTGACTTTTGGGACTAGGCTAACCTTTGTGACATGTTCTTAAGGATCTGCAAATTTCACGATCAGAAAATGCAAGTCTCAGAGTTCCAGATCCTGAATGATTTTTTATTCTAACAATTTTTCAACAGTTAAACATAGATCTAAAGTTTTTTCCTCTTCTAGCCCTCAAGGTGAGTTTATTTCTCTCATTTCATTTACTTTTCCTAACTATATATTAAATCTTTGTCATAAGGAATCCAAAAAACCTTGCATTGTGTAGATAATGAATTTGCACCTTTCCTTCTTGGTTGTGCAAATTGGGTCACTTTGTTAAGGGTTTTGTATTCTAATGTATGTGTGAATTTGGGGTCTATCATTGATCACCATTTTCCACATCACATTTTAGTGAACCCATTGCTTTCATGTTTTTTTCCTTTCTAATTGGGTAGTTAGATCTTCTTTGTGTGGTCTCCTTTGCATCATATCTTTACATTGTATACATAGGTTGACCTCTACACCACATTTTGGTGAACCCAACTCTTTCATGCATTAAATTTTTTGATTTGATAGTTATATATCTTTGTAATATAAAAAAATGGGGGGGGGGGGACAAAATGTAAGGTGTATCAATGTGAATTTTCCAAGATATGTGATGGAAAATGTTATGGACATACAAACTTAATAAAACATGAATACTTATCTTGAAAAGGGGCCGATTTAGAAATCACTACTTTTTGGTGTCTGTGTACAGTTTCAAGGAATTCTGCAACCGGATCTGGCCTGGAAATGCAAAAATAGAGAAAACCCAAAAACCTTGTGTCATTTAGAGAAAGGTTGTCCTTGACCTCAAGATCGGGGTAAGATCTTACCCCGGAGTACAATCTTATCCCAAAAAGTCATCCTTGACCTGCACAGCTCTGACAAAAATTCTATTCGTGGATCCTAGAAGTTCACTGAAAAGGATACTTAGATATGAACTGCAATTCATTATCCTGCACCTTTACCTGCAAGAAAAAGAGGGTTTTGTTGTTTGGATGAGGGGTTTGCCTTAGTCAAACCCCAGTTTGGAATCAACCTTTAAAAATGGAATTGAAATAGAGAATGCTAGTAAGTAGTAGAAGTAGATCTAACAATGAAGCTATGATACTCAATAGATATGCAATTATATTTGAAATGTAATCAACTATGTTAATATGAAAGCTTGGACTCAACACCAACAAATGTAAATCAAAACCTCCATGATTTTATGCTTGGAATCCACCTTGAAGGGAGAATGAATAGATCTTGAATATGAACAAAGGATTTTGAAGGAAGATCACACCACCATGATGGGTAGATCTAGGGTTTGAATGATGAATCTTGAATGCTTGAACCAAATCCCTCCAAAGGCTTGAATGCTTGAATCCTTGATCTTTAATGGAGAACTTGAATGCTTTAATATGATGATGGCTTGAATGTTTCCTTTATTGAGAATGCTTGCTTGATCTTGCTTGATGATTCTTGACACTTGATGGAGATATGAAAAAGTGGATGCACTTGATTGAGAGATGCTTTGCAATGAGGGAAGAAGGCTTCTTTTTATACTAGTCTAGGGCACAAACTTCTAGAGAGGTTGACATAGGAGAATTAAATTCCAATTAAGACTTAACCCCTAGAAATGGACCTATATTAAATACAATTTAAGATTTTACCATTCTGAAATCTGAAACAACCGACTCAGAAGCAGGAGAATAAACTTTTGAGTTTCCCCCCACATCTAGCAAACTTTTTGATGAAAAGGGGGACCTAGGTCAAAGATGAGGTCAACTTTGACCTAGGTCAAATTCAAGGTTGACTTTTACCTAGGTCAAGGTCAAGGTCGACCTTGACCCAGGACCCTTGGAAAATGAGCCAGAAGAGGAAAACAGTGCCCAAGGAGGCCCAAACATAGAAGATGGGAAGGGGGCAAAAAATAGAGGACAACATGATGATGGCCCCAAAACACCCCCTAAGGAGGGCTAAATGTTCTTAACATGGAAGTCCTTCCATTTTAAGATGATAAAATATTTTGCATTGCATTTACATATCTAGATCTACTTTATGTACTATGTTGATCACTATTTTGTTACAATTAACTTTCATTTGATGCTTCAATTTCATTTACATCAATTTAATTGCTTCATTCAAAGTATTTGCATTGTGAAAATGACAACAGAAAAAATGCATATTATTTCTTAGATTTAGTTTATTCTTATATTTAATTTCATTGTGTTTTGTCCAACAATACAAAATTACAAAAATATTTCATCTATAGTTATTAAAATTCATTTTAAATGGAATTTTTATCTTCATTTCCTTGTTCAATTTCAAGTTTTTTTCAAGATCTTGAAGATGTTCCATTTCATACACATGATGACAATTTAGTTCTTCATTTCTATAATGTTCACCCTCACAAAATTGATCCCAACCATAAGGATATTGTGATTACCACTATTCCTTGTAAATATCTCCCTCTTACCAAAGATGCCTCTAATAAAAATTATGATCTTTCTTCTACAATGTCTCTTTCTTGTATGGATCTTTTGGTACAAGAGGATGATCACATGACTACTTCTCTTATTGATAAACACCTTCCTATGACTTTCATTGACATTCCTTATATAGATAAGGCCTTAATGAGATATATTTTTCCTTCTCCTAAAAATACCTTATAAGTAGAGGATGAGATCCATGAGGCTCTTCCTAAGAAATATTTTAAGCTTAATAAACCTAATCATGTCAATATTATTCAAGATAGCTCCCAAAACAAATCAGGGATTGTTTTAATTGATGACCTTCTTTTCACAAATCCAACCTTAGAACATAAGGATCCTAATCAAATTGAATCTATTCAATATCCATTTCCTTCTTCAATTGTTTCTCCAATAAAAATAGGTGGCCCATTAACTCTTCAAGATCATGATTGGGGAACCTTAGAATTCACACCAATATTTCATGGTAAGGACAAGACCCTTGAATTTAAAAATAAAAAAACTCTATCTAGTGAATGTGTGAATATTGATTGGTCCTCTTTAGATTTAAATCTCATTCCACCTAGAGGATCCTCTTATATTATTGATACATAAAACCTTCCTAATGAGAAATGTTTTTCAAAATAAACTTTAGGTTTACAACCTTCTCATTGGCCTAATCAATCTTTACATTGTCCTCCCACTTTCTCCTTATGAAAAGAGACTATTCTATTTTAGCTTCTTAAGGCCAACTTAATTACTCTTCCTTTTGAAACATAAGAAAAAAAAAATAGCAAACATAAACAAAATAATTCTTCCATTTGTATGTTTCATCAAATTCATGGCCATAAGACTAGTGAATTTTATGATTTGAAGTGTAAAATTAAAAAATTCATTGATTGTGGTATGATTCAAATGACTTGCAATGATGAATCGTACCTTTTTCATGATCATTCTACCTAATATATCTACATCTCTATTATGTTTCTCCTCACTATGTGGCATCTCTATCCTATCCTTTGTGGGCTCATTGTCATACTTTGTGAACAACATAATATTCTTTCCTTGTATCCTCACTTGGGGGGAAGGGGTCCTATTTCACTCTTCTATTTATCTCATAAGATCAATTTTATCTCTTTTTTGACTTGTTTATTTTATAAAATGATGTTATTCCTTGCATACATTGTTGTTTTACATAAGGATATTCTCTTTTTTAGGAGATAGATATCCAAAGTTTCAACCTTGTTCTTTCTTGAAAACACATGTCTATTATAAATAGAAATCACTTAGGGAGAATAATATGTCATTCCTCTTCCTTTATTCCTTCCCAATACATCCAACATCCCTTATGGACTTTCATATTTTATAGTATGATGTTCTCTCTTGCATATATTTGTGGTTTTACTCAAGGATCTTTTCTTTTTTAGGAGATTTACATCCCATGTTTCAACCTTATGCTTGCTTGAAAGTGAATATTTATTATAAAATATCTAACACTTAGGGCATATATTAGGTTTTCTCTCTTTCTCTATTATCTCATTATTGTTCATCTCTTTTGTACTATGATGTCCTCCCATGAATGGAATTGTTAGGATGTTTCTCTCCTTACAATCTCTTCCTTACTTGTAAGTGCATATCTTGTACACTTGGGGTTAATCACTAAGTAGACATAATGTGGCATCCTTTCTCTCTTCCTTTTATCTCTATGGATTTACTATTATTTCATGATGGTACATTCTTTTTGGCATGAGATACTTTGTTTCATGCAAGATCCTAATGTCTATGCTTGATAATACTTTTCATGTCTCAAAAGGCATGTATATCATTTAATAATCATTCATATCATTATTTCATTTCTTTCCTTTATGACTTTCTTAGTTTATATGTGATGTCTTTTCTAGCATATATATGTTTTTTATACATTAAAAGTTATCTCTAGTGCTGCACTTTTTTTTCTTGGAATTGTGTATCTATTATAAGTTAGCTTTCATTAAGGTTGTATTATATTATCTTTCCTTCAATCTTGGGAGAAAGATTTCTTGTACATTATTTTTCTCTTTTTTGAATAAGGATCTACTTACCTTAGTATAAGGGAATTTGTTTATCACGTGACATTCTTTTCCTATAACTAATGGTTGTCTTGAATTGGATTCTCTCTTATATAAGAGGTGTGCATCCTTTATCATAAGCTCTTCTTTATTTGCAAAACTTTGTTAATTATAAATAAATTCCCTTACTATGCAATTTAAAGTTTGTCATCCTTCATCAAGAATCTCTATTTTACCTAGTAACAAGGAGCTAAATGGGTGCATTTTGGTTCTCCCCCCTCTTTGTCCTGAAGATGTTATCCCTATTCAAGAACTCCTCTTAAAGGTAGATGTCTTGTTGACAAGGCCTCTTCCTTTCAAGGGTCTCCTCCCACAAATGTAATATCCTTCCACAATTATCTATTTTCTTAGCTCATAAGAGTTAGCGCTCTTAGCTACATTTATGGCATGGATTTGTTGATTTAAGGATATCTCATTGTTTTCAAAAGTAGGTATCCTTGATTATCTTCCTTATGATATCCACTACGTAGCCATCATGAGGGGGGATACATATGACCTCCCTTGTACATTATGCATAGAAATTGGAATTTAAAAACTTGAGACATGTTGGTTCCTTTTCTTTCTACTTGTAGATTTACAATTTGATTAACAAACTAATGTCACTGACTCTATCACCACTCCAAATCTGACAAGAAAAAGGGCCAATTAACAAGGATTAAGAGAATGATCCTCCTACACTTTGAGCCACAATTCTTAGGTGGGTATACCTTTGATTCAATCTTAAAGGAATCATCAAATACTAAGCATTAATGTCCTTGACACATTGATTTAAAGATTTTATCATTTATATGTTGATTGATGATGAAGAACTGCTTCCTGAGAAAAGACCAGTGTCTTATCCTAGGGAAAAGATTCAAATACAATATACCTCAATAGAAAACTTAATTCGAACACACCCAAATCCATAATAAGTTCTTTACCTATTACTCCTCTCACTCTCATAGTTGGACATTAGATTCTCAGTAAACCATGAATTCTCTGAAACTATCCTTAAGAATTTAATCCTTCCTTGAAGGAACTCAAGAACAAACTTCACAATTTACTTTGTAAACCATATATTAACCTATCTTGCAACATTAACGTAGAAGAATCCAAGATCAAAACAAGAAGACATTCACAAATCTGAGATGGAATTCAAGTGTATTATCATTAAAAATTTTAGTATCAATACATTGAAATATGACAAAATTCTAGAACCAAACCCTAGATCCAATCTCTCTCTATTTAGTTATCAATTTCACCATCCTTTGAAAAATAGATCAGATTATTATAAGTAGTCACTAGTCATCTTGGGATCCCTAAAAATTAGGATGCAACAAGCTACAAATGACTAGGGCAGAGCTAGGGTTTCAACAACCATACCAACCAGACGATCAAGAAATTACTATAGAAAAGACATGCCAATCAATCCAGAGCAAATCGGGTCCAAATTAATTTTCATTTATGGCTAAGATCCTGACTAGTACATTAGAAACTAGAAACTGCATCATTTTAGCCTTCTGTTCACTTTACCTGCATCATAAATAGCGTGACTAATTCACCCATTTCTCCACGTCACGAACAACCTCTATAGACAAGCATCATTTCTGGGCCATACTATGACAGAGTTCAAGATCAAATCAAGTAGATCAAACACCCAAGAAATAAATAACCAGTCCTCAACCTGGAGAAAAATCCTTAAAAAATTCAAACTCTGGTAGCAACGGTCAATCAGACAAGTTTAAAACATGGCTGTTGATCTCTACCCTTTCCCGGCATATTGGACAACTCTCAAAAATCATCAAACAGTCAACTAAGCCTTTTAAAATTACCTAGCCACATCATCATATCTCGACATCCAATAAAAAATGAGCAACTCAATGACATGTGGCATTGGACCCACCTTGACCTTGGTCTTTACATTGGACGACTAGCGCAAACTCACGATCATCATCTATTGTGCATCTTTCCTTTGCAAAATCACAACCATTGTCAAATCAAATCAGACTTGCAAAGTCTTTATCTTAACCTCAACTAGCTTCCCCTAACCTTCAATCATCTGAAGATTATGCGACTGAAGGCATTCTCCAAGTCACGAAACATTTTACTTAACCATGGTCTGATCAAGAGATCACATGAATGAAGCATTTGCATGATCGCTGAGTCTTTCTTTAACTCTGGGTTCCATCAGGTGAACTAGTGACAATCGTCAATCTATCTTCATATTGTGGTCCTTGTTGATTAGATGAATACCTCATAACCCTGTGACCTAACTCATTGTTTATCTGGCAATTCATCAAACAAATAAATCTCTAAGTCACTAAATCCTTTGCTAGACATGGGTTTTATCTAGAGAACAAGTGCCAACCACTCGATCAAATCTGCATCCATGACTCATATTCAATCTCATAATGCCCTTTATCCTTAACCCAGCCTCTATCTAGCGATCTAGTGACCAAAGCATTCTCATAATCATTGAATACTTGGCTTGACCTTGGTTTAATCCTGATAACATTTGAATAAAGCATTCACTAGATCGCCAAATATTTCCTTGACCTTAGGTTCCATTAAGAGAATGAGCGCCAACTATTGATCTTGCTACCATCCTGTGGCTATCGCTGAATCACCAAGACTTAAACTTAACTCACCTTATATCACGTGATTAAGCGAACAAAGAGAAAATATGACTTTCCTTTAACTGTGGTCATACTCAAAGAATACGCGACTGAGCATTCTCACATTCACTGGATATCTGCCCAACCTCAGGTTAAATCAAGAGAATGCACACTTGCCATTGATCTCACCTCAAATCAATGGTCCCAATTTGATCTCAAAATATGTCTTGCCTTGACCAAATTATTTGGTGAATGAGTGACTAAAAGGAATACTAACTGTTCACCAGGTCACTAGATGTTAAGAACTTAGCTGCCAAGATTAGGAGAATACGTGAACACCTTAGTCACCAGATCACTGAATAGAAACATAACAACCTACCAAGGAAATAAGACATATGCAAGAAGGGGACTTTAAGTGGCCTATAAAAGGTAATGAAGAAATAGAAATGGCTAGGGTTTATGGACTTAGACAATTTTATGAAACCCTAGGATATGGATATAGACCTATTTCTTAGACCTTAAAACTGCCATATCTCAGTGGTTTTTGCACTTGAGCATATACGATTTGAACTGGAGCTTGGACACATCATAAACTATCCCTAGCCAATGCAAGCCATGAAACATGATATATTTTCTTCATAGATAAAAACAAGTTGCAGCAAGGGCAATACAATTTTCACAAGATTTTGCAAGGAATAGACCATTTTCTTAGGATTTTGGTTAAGACAGGAAAATGGCCTAACAGTGGCTTTGTCTAGGGATGATGAGTAACTTGTGCCCATGCAAGAATTTAGAATTTTTGGGGAAATAAGACCACCTATTGGAATAGGACAACTGCGAAGAGCACTTGGACAAAAACCTACTAACAAAGGCAAAACTAGACATAAGAGAAACACACCACACCTCTATAGAATTTACAACATATACAAACCTAACTACTATTCATGGAAAGAAAAATACCTTCAACTAAAGTATTTATTCAAGAACTATCCATGAATAGATAATTCTTGAATGTCACCATTGAGCTCTTGGACAATGTAGGAATTTGGTCCCCACTTTTCATGAATCAAATATGGCCCTAACCAGATTGGATCAAATTTTCCATGTTTTCCTTTATCTTCTAATCTGGCATTCAAGAGTAATACCAAATCATTCGGCTCAAACTTCCTTTCTATAACTTTCTTTTCATACAAGTTTTTGACCTCCAATTGCAACTTAGTATTCTTTGAAGCTGATTCTCTTCTAGTTTCATCCAGCCTGATCAAATCCTCAATCCTCAATTGCATTTCATCATCTAGATCATCATCATATAATTAAACAAACTTGTACATTTCTAATAGGTTGTTCTGAGGCATTCTTGCATGTATCCCATACACCAAGTCAAATGGTGCACACCCAATTGCCTTCTTAACAGTTACTCTGTCATCCCACACAGCTAATGGAAATTTTGAATTCCATGCTTTCTTATTCTTTTCAAGATTCCTCTTAAGGATCTTCACGAAGATTTTGTTAGATGATTCTGCCTGTCCATTTCCTTATGGATGGTAAGGAGAGGAGTATGATAATTGAATCCCTAGATTCTTATAGAATTCTTTGTATTCAGTGGATCTAAAACACATTGCATTATCACAAAAAATCCTTTCAGGATAACCAAATCTTGTAACAATATTATTCAATAGGAAATCAGTCACCACCTTTCCAGTTGCATTCCTTGTAGGAATAGCCTCTACCCATTTTGTAAAATAATCAGTGGCAACTAAGATCCAAGAGTGTCCTCCACTAGACTTGTTTGGTATCTCTCCAATAAAATCAATTCCCCATTGTTGGAAAGGGGTTTGTACCTCTACTGGTCTTAGTGGCATGTTTCTTGAAAATTTTAATTTACTAGAGAATCTCTGACAAGCATCACATTTCCTTACCAATGTTTTTGCATCCTTGAAAACTATGGGCCACCAGAAACCTGCTCTCAGAATCTTTTAAGCAGTAGTTTTAACCATATAATGTCCACTACATATCCCTTCATGCATTTCCTTTAACATCTTGTCAGCTTGGTTCTTATCAACACACTTCAAAAGTATGCAATCCAATTTTTTTCTATATAGCTTGCATCTTATAATTACATACTTGATTGCTTGTAACTTTAGTGTTCTTTTCTTGCTATCATCCATTCCTAATGGACATTTCATATTCTTAAAAAAAAATATTATATATTGATACCAAACACAATTATCCATATCACATGTATCATCAATCTTGGCTTGATTTACCTAGTTTGCATCGAGATTGGACTATGCCATAAGTTTTGCCAATCCTTGTACTCTAACTAGCTTGGTGATTTGGATATCAATGTTGAACTCTTGAATATATTTATCCATCTGTATCTTCTTCCTGATACCTCTTGCTGTGAGAAAATGTCCTTCACTACAAAACTTGGTAAAAAAGAAATCACACTTACTCCCATCAAATAAAACCTAAAAGCCTTCACAACCTTAACAAGTGCATATGCTTGTTTTTCATTGATATCATATTTTAATTTTGCAGCCTGTAGAGATTTGCTAAAGAATGTAATAGGTTGTTCAAAATCCTCATCATTTTTCTATAATAGTACTGCATCAACAGTATGAAAAGAAGCAAAAGAAAAGATATGCATTGGAATACTATAATTGGGTGCCTTTAGTACAAGTGCATCCTTGATTGCTTGTTTGATCTTCTTGAAAGCCTCATCAGGTTCACCATCCCATTTTATTTCAAATCCTTTCTTCAACATCTTGGATATTGGCCTGGTGGTCTTAGCAAAGTTAGTAACAAATCTCCTTAAGAAATTTACCTGACCAAAGAAAGATTGAATTCCCTTAACATTTTTTGGCTTTTGAATCTTGTTAATTTCCATTACTCTTTCTGGGTCAATTCTCACTCCTTGCTTCCCTACTAGGTGGCCAAGCAACTTGCCTTCAGTTACACCAAATGTACATTTCCTTGGGTTTAGAGAAATACCATATTCCAGAGCCCTCAAAAATATCTTCTCTAAATGAGAATAATGATCTTCCTCCCTTTTGGAGTATGCAATCAAGTCATCTTGATATACCACTAGGAAGACATCTATACAATATGCAAAGGAAACATCCATTGCTCTCTGGAAAGTGGCACCAATGTTAGTTAAACCAAAAGGCATCCTTACATAGACATAAGTTCCCTAGGGTGTTGTGAAATTTGTCTTAAATTGTTCTGATTCTTTCACAATCACTTGGTTGTAGCCAGAAAAACCATCCATCATGTACATTAGATTAGATCCAATTACTCTTTGCAACATTGCTTCCATGTTGGGAAAGTAGTAGTTATCCTTCAGAGAAGAGATGTTTAAGTTCTCAAAGTCCACACACAATCTGATGTCTCCATTCTTCTTCCCGACTGGGACTAAGTTTGACACCCAAAAAGAATTCCCAATAGGCTTTATGATTCTACAATCTCTCAACTTCATCAATTATTCTTGCATCTTAGGAGCTAAGGTAGGATTGATTGGTCTTTGCTTCTGCTTGAAAGGTTTAGCGTCCTTGTTCAAAGGAATAACACGCTGAAATAAATCTTCTCTATAAACCTTAAGATCATCATATGACCATGCAAAGACATGTCTGCATTTTCTTAACAGCTCAATCAAAGACTTTCTTACCTTCTGAGACATTTGTTTTCTAATGTACCCAATTTTTGGTGTTTCCTTAGTACCAATATTTACCTCTTCCAAGTCCATTTGGTCCTTTTTATTGCTATCCATCTAGACTCTATCCTGATTATCAAATACAGTTTCCAAAACAACAAGTCCCCTGGGAACCTTGTTGGTCTTAAGTTGTATGACTTCATTTCCAAAGACAACTTCCTTTCCTTCTGTAGTTTCCACCAAGGCCGAGCAATCTAATTCCTGACCATGATATTGATCTTCATAATTCATAAATCTCAATATATCTTGGTCATCCTCAAAAACTTGCCAGTTTTCAATGTTATCTAGTATATTGGGCCTAGCCTGAGTTTCAACTTTTGAGAGGCATGCAAAAGTGATATTAGTAGGATTGATTTCTATATTGGCTAGTAGGTCAGCCATCTTATTGTTGCTTCTATCCTTCCACACAATATTAAAGGCATCAAAACATTCAATCATATCCCACACTACATTCCTATACTGTTTCAACCTTTTGTTTTTGGAAGCATAAATTGATCTTAATTGAGACACAACTAGCTCTAAATCACCAAAAACATGCACGCATTTAATTCCATGTTTGTGTGCTAACTTCAAACCTATCAATAGTGCTTCATATTCTGCTATGTTGTTTGTGCAGGAGAAACTCAATGTAAAAGAAAACTTATAAATGTTTCCCTCAGGAGAAATGAGTAAAATACCTGCACCTGAACCATCCTTGCAGTTAGCACCATCAAAGTACATTATCCATAAATCACCTTTCTCAAACTTAGTACTCACCTCTATAGTGATAGGGGGCAAGACAACTTCTTTCTCAAGAATAATAACTTCTGCCCTAAAAGCATTGATATCAGTATCTATAAAACAAGTAGTCTCATTATCAATGTTCCTTTCAATTATATGGGTCACCCTTAGCTCTATCTCAATCTTGATAGATTGACCATCAATGTTGAAAGTTGCAAATGAGAGGTCACATTGTAAACTTCCTCCCATGGCAGCACTCCATTTCCTGGATAATAGCATCCCATAATGAGGAGGAATTTCTACAACCAAAACACTCATAGTCAATTCTTTCCCTGTATATACTACTAGCTTATAGGGTAATGCATTGATAGTTCCAATAACATGCTTTTCTCTCTGGTCCATTGCACAACATCTATCCTAAACAATGTCAACCTTAAGACCCAATCTCTCCATAATTTTAAAAGGCATGACAATATTAGATGCACTGGAATAAATCATGCAATCTTTTACTGTCATTCCATTCACTATGATGCTTAAGAAAAATGGGTCAATGTTTTCAAGGCTAGCATTGACAGAAGTATCCAAGTACATAGGTGGTATCTAAGATACCACTCCCTGAACTTCCACTTCTTTCCAAGCTTCTGGTTATGGCTCATTACTATCATGAACACTATCCACCCATTCTAGAGCTCTATCTTTGTGCTCAAGGATTCTTAATAATTCAGACAAGGGAACCTTGACAATAATTTGGGACAAAATTGATAACATGTCAATAGGGGCAGAAGAAGGAATCTCAACCTGTATTGCCTTAATATCCTTTTGCTTCTTAGGTGCATTTACTGTTGTTGTCACCTTCATTTTTTCAATCTTGGTTTTTGCATCAATTGACTTCTTAGTTTGCTTTTGGGTGTCTTTTTCACGAACATTAGACACCTTGACACCCCTAGCTCCCCTTGGTTCCCACTTCTTACCTTTGATATTATTTACTTTTATTGTATAATTATTTTTCAAGTTATTTCCATTGGGCTCCTTAGGAGTGGTATTTTTTATGAACATCCCTGCAACTTTACCATGCCATCATTTTCTTTCATGCTTCTTTTTTGCACTTGGGAAACCATTTCTGTAGTGATCCTTGCAATCTCCTGCTTTGAAGGTCTTCTCAAGTTTGTTTTCTCTAAAGAGGAGTTCATGCTACATGTCTTTTCATCAATGCCTTCATCATCAGAAAAGACCTCTTGATGGAATAATGCCTTGTTGTGTCTTTTTGAGCACACATCAGTCTCTTCATCAGTATCAGAGTCATCTTCATGTTCTAGATATGAGTTATTCATGTTGCAACCAATGTCATCATTAGTGTCATCTTGATCAAAATCATCAAATTCATCATCATGGTATGCAGTTATAGATTGTGCAACCACACAATGTTATGCAGAATGAGGGGATTAGCAAGCCACACACCATGGTGTGTCCTCTACAACATTCAAAGTAGCCTTGTGCAAAGGATCAGGGATGGTCTTGTCATTATTTCCTTTGGAATTTGGGATAATAGGTTTTCCATCTTTCCATTGGGTGTTATAAGGGTAATTTTGCAACCTATTATGTCTATTGAAATTGTTGTTAAAATGAAGCTTTTCACCAATAGAAACCTTATCATTTCTATTACTAGGGGCTTTCAAGTCCTTCAATGCATTCAACACTTTGTCCAACTTGTCCTCTTCTTGTTTCTTATTTCCAACATTTATTTCATTATCCCTTTTATATTTTTTGTCCCCAGACAACTTAGGATCATCTCTTCCCCCCCCCCCCCCCCCCCAATTTTCTAGATATTTTCATATTGTTCTCAATGTTGACAACAATTCTAAAGGCATCCCTAAGAGTTCTCGGTTCTTTGTCTCTCATTAAGTATCCCATATTTCCATCAAAGGCATTGAAGTATGTGGTCAGATAGACATTGCCATATAATCTCATAACTTGAAACAACTTATGCATACCCTTCTGAAATCTCATATTGAACTCAGCTGCATACTCATTCTGATTTTTCCTTATGGTGTTAAATTCATTTAACATGAAACTAGCATTAGGCCTATCACCATACTACTCTTTGAAGCATTTTTCAAAAGCATCCCATGTATCAATACAACAGTCAGGGAGTTTTTTGAACCAGTCTCTAACATCTTCCACCAAAGACTGAACAAATAGTTTCATGACTACATCCTCATGCTCAATTTAATAGTCATTTAGCATATAAACAAATAACCTAAGGTGTTCTTCACAAATAATGGCATTATTACCAAAAAATTGGTTACCTTTTCTCTTATATCAGTTGGAAAAGCATTTGGGTAACCTGGGATTCCATCAAAGCTAATTTGCCTATACCCTTCTAATTGCATAGGTCTTCTTTGAAAATTTAAACCAGTGTTTCCATTGGAACTAGCATTCACATCTATATTTCCACCCACTTGTACACTTGACTGCTATTTAGTATCAACATTTAATTTGGTAGATGAAGCGTAAAGTGGATTATGAGTAGTAACATTACCAAGTGGAACAGTATTAGAAGTTGTAGATGGCATACCTATTTCAACTAGTAGATGGTCCAAGAGTGTTTGTAGATGAAGCCTTCAAGAACTGGATCTTCTTTCTTGTTTCTGCAATAGAGGCCTCAACTTCATCCTTCTCTAATTCCCTTGCCAAATCATCTTTTAGTTTTCTCTTCTTCTCCATCTCTATGTCTTCATTTGAAATAGGTGGTGGGATAATAGGTCTTGCCACAGGCTCACTTATTTGAATCCCAACCATATTTTTCTTTCCCTTTTTGTTAACAATAGCAGTATGTCTGATAGTTTCACTTTTATTTTTATCTTTAGGTAGAGAAGCATAACTTTGGACTTGTCTAATCATAGGGGCCTCTTGTTCAAACTCATGGTCTTGTAGTAGATGTTCTTTTTCACTTCTCAAAGCATCAAGATCACTAAAAATTTCATGCTGCAAAGATTTAGGAGTGGAAGCAAGCATTTTGTTTTTCTCATTTAGCTCATTAATCTTTCTAAGTACAGAATCTCTTTCTATTAATGCATTCATTGTCTTAGCCTCTATTTCCTTCTGTAACTATTTGTATATTGCATCTTTCTTTGCTAACTTTAATCTCAATGCACCTAAATCATTTATGTCTATCATAATATCTTCAGAGCTTGATGACACATCCACATCAGTGAGACTTTGATAAGGGAAATGGACCCATCTTGGCTCTATGGTTTGCCTTCTAAACATGTCCTCATCTAGATCTAGATTTTTCCCAAAGCCCCTTTCTCTTGCCTGCACATTCTGGTCTGCAGGTAGTGAGACTTTATCTTGAAATAATACTTCTGGGGTATCATAAAAGTTATCTCCAGAGAGACCACTATCAAATCTAGAACTTTTATATTGTGATTCATCCTCGTTAGGAGATGTATGTTGTTCCCTATTTTTAGCATTTTTTTGTTCTCTTACAGGGCACTAGTAGACTCCCCATCTCTTCTAATCCAACTTTTCTTTCTTGATCTAGGAAACTCTTCTAGAGTAACCTCTAGATGATTCTTGACAAAAGACCTAGTATTTCTTATTTTGTCCATGGTTTTTAGTTTGTAAATATTGGTTCTAACCGTTTGAGTTGCCACCCACCTAATGGGAAATCTTAAGAAACAAACCTTGAGAAACTTAAAAGAAAACATAGATTGAGACAGGAGAAACACATGAATCTTGCTAAAATTCCTTTATACTCTCCCCAAAAGAGTCGCCATTTTGTTGGTTCCTTTTCTTTCTACTTGTAGATTTACAATTTGATTGACAAACTAATGTCACTGACTCTATCACCACTCCAAATCTAATAAGAAAAAGGGCCAATTAACAAGGATCAAGAGAATGATCCTCCTACACTTTGAGCTGAAATTCTCAGGTGGGTATACCTTTGATTCACTTCTTAAAGGAATTAACAAATACTAAGTATTAATGTCCTTGACACATTTATTTAAAATTTTTATCATTTATACGTTGATTGATGATGAAGAACTTCTTCCTAAGAAAAGACCAATGTCTTATCCTAGGGAAAAGAGTCAAATACAATATACCTCAATAGAAAAATTAATTCAAACACACCCAAATCTAGAATAAGTGCTTTACCTATCACTCCTCTCACTCTCACACTTGGACATCAGATTCTCACTAAACCATGAATTCTCTGAAACTATCCTTAAGAATTTAATCCTTCCTTGAAGGAACTCAAGAACAAACTTCACAATTTACTTTGTAAACCATATATCAACCTGCCTTGCAAAATTAACATATAAGATCAATCCAAGATCAAAACAAGAAGACATTCACAACTCTAAGATAGAATTCAAGTGTATTCTCATTAAATTTTTTAGTATCAATACATTGAAATATGACAAAATGTTAGAACCAAACCCTAGATCCAATAGCTCTCTATTTAGTTATCAATTTCACCATCCTTTGAAAAATACATTAGACAGTTATAAGTAGTCACTAGTCATCTTAAGATCCTTGAAACTTAGGATGCAACAAGCTACAAATGACTAGGATAGAACTAGGGTTTCAACAACCATACCAACTAGATGATCAAGAAATTACTATAGAAAAGACATGCCAAGCAATCCAGAGAAAATTAGGTCCAAATTGATTTTCATTTATGGCTAAGATCCTGACTGGTACATTAAAAACTAGATACTGCATCATTTTAGCCCTCTGTTCACTTTACCTACATCATAAATGGCATGACTGATTAACCCATTTCTCCATGTCATGGACAACCTTTGCAAACAAGCATCATTTTTGGGCCATACTGTGACAATGTTCAAGATCAAATCAAGTAGATCAGTCGCCCAAGAAAAAAATAACTAGTCAGCCCAGAGAAAAAACCTTAAAGAATTCAAACTTTGATAGCAACGGTCAATCAAACAAGATTAAAACATAACCGTTGATCTCTACCCTTTCCTGGCATATCAGACGGCTCTCGAAAATCATCAAACAGTCAACTAAGCCTTCTAAAATTACTCAACCACATCATCATATCTTGACATCCAATAAAAAATGAACAACTTAGTGACACCTGGCAGTGGACCCACCTTGACCTTGGTCTTTACATTGGACAACTGGCATAAAATAATGATCATCATCTATCCTACATCTTTCCTTTGCAAAATCATGACCACCATCATATCAAATCAGACCTGCAAAGTCTTTATCTTAACCTCAGATAGCTTCCCCTAACCTTTATTCATCTGGAGATTACACGACTAAAGGCATTCTCCAAGTCACGAAACATTTTACTTAACCATGATCTGATCAAGAGATCACATGAATGAAGCATTTTCATGATCGCTGAGTCTTTCTTTAACTATGGGTTGCATCAGGTGAACTAGTAACAACCGTCGATCTATCTTCATCTTGTGGTCCTTGTTGATCAACCAATTACCTCATAACCTTGTGACCTAACTCATTGTTTATTTGGTAATTCATCAAACAAAGAAATCTCCAAGTTTCTAAATCCTTTGCTAACCATGGGTTTTATCTGGAGAACAAGAGCCAACCGCTCAATCAAATCTGCATCCACAACTCATATTCAATCTCAAAATGCCCTTTATCCTTAACCCAACCTCTATCTGGTGATCTTGCGACCAAAGCATTCTCATAATCACTGAATACTTGGCTTGACCCTGGTTTAATCTTGAGAACATGTGAATAAAGCATTTGTTAGATCACCAAATAGTTCCTTGACCTAAGGTTCCATTAAGAGAATGAGTGCCAGTCATTGATCCTGCTATCATCCTGTGGCTATCGCTGAATCGCCAAGACTTAAACTTAACTCACCTTATATCATGCAATTCAATGAATAAAGAGAAAATGTGACTTGCCTTTAATGGTGGTCATACTCAAAGAATATGTGACTGAGCATTCTTACATTCATTGGATATTTTCTCAACCTCAGGTTAAATCAGGAGAATGTGCACCTATCGTAGATCTCACCTCAAATCAATGGTCCTAGTTTGATCTCAAAATGTGTTTTGCCTTGACTGGATTATCTAGTGAATGAGTGACTGAAAGGAATACTAACCATTTGCCAGGTCACTTGATGTTAAGAACTTAGCTGCCAAGATTAGGAGAATACGCAAACACCTTAGTCGCCAGATCACTGAATATAAACATAACAAACCGCCAAGGAAATAAGATATGTGTAGGAAGGGGACTTTAAGTGGCCACAAAAATGTAATGAAGAAATAGAAATGGCTAGAGTTTATGGACTTCAACAATTTTATGAAACCTAGGATATGTATATAGACCTATTTCGTAGACCTTAAAACTGCCATATCTCGCTGGTTTTTGCTCTTGAGCACTTGCAATTTGAACTGGAGCTTGGACACATCATAAACTATCTCTGGCCAAGGGCACAAGCCACGAAACATGATAGATTTTCTTCACAGATAAAAACAAGTTGCAGCCAGGGCAATACAATTTTCACAAGATTTTGCAGGGAATAGACCATTTTCTTAGGATTTTGGCTAAGACAGGAAAATGGCCTAACAAGACATACAACTAATATTCAAGGATATGATGGATACTAAAATCCATCCATGAGGTGCACATAAAACCATTCTTCATGGATATGATGAATACTAACATCTATCCATGAGGTACACATACACAAAATCTTTATGAATATGATGAATAGCAACATCTATTCATGAAGGTTCAACAACACACACATAAGGAAAGTCATCGGTAGGTGAAAGTTTTCAAGATAGAATTGACTAGAATGGAACACAAACCTACTAGAAATTTCAATCTTATCTTTTGTGTGGTTCACATTAAGACACACAATCTTACTAGGCTAAGGTAATCACACCCATATATATATATATATATATATATATATATATATATATATATATATATATATATATATATATATATATATCTCTCTCTCTCTCTCTCTCTCTCTCTCTCTCTCTCTCTCTCTCTGCTATCATGGTCATGCTAGTAGATTATAACATGCAATTGGTATTGTTCTTGGTAATGCTCTTGTTCTTCCTATGTGATCACTTGTGCTCTTGCAATAGCTTTCCATACATGATATTAGTGGGCGAGACATTTTTGATTGAGGTCTCCTTCATTAATTGATTTGGAGTTTTGTTTTAGTTCTTTTGTGTCTTTTTTTTTTTTTGTTTCCTTTTTCTTTTTTCTTTGTTTTCATGCCCTTGTACATGGATGTGGAGTTAGGATCCTTAGTTTGGGGGCTCATGTCCTTAAACTTAGTGATACCTTATCTCTTTACAATTCACCATTATCATCTCTCTTTCTCTCATTTTCTCTTTCTTCTCTTCCTTTACTGTGAGCATGAGTTTGTCTCATCCTCCTGCTAAAGTGGGGCTAAGTGTACCATCCTAAAAAGTAATTAATTCATTAGTATTAATTTTGGAACTATTTTTAGCTCACTTTAGTGTGTTCCTTATGGTAGGACTTCACACTGTACTTAAATTCATACATAATTTAATCAAGCTCCCTCTTCTCCCTTCAATCTTGCTCAAAAATTCAAGTTGGATCTAATTTGTATGCATGATTTCCCATATTCTTTCCACTCACATAATTAATTTCACACCTATATCCTTCACATATCTTTTCAGATCTCGGGATTTACCCTCAACTCCTAATGGGTTACAATCTCCAACCCTTGTTAGCACCTAATCCTGAAGCCATTTCAAAATTGGCCTTTGAAGGACTAGATTGAATTCGACATAGTCCTTGGGAGTTATTTTTAAATGGGCTCTAGGTCTAATGAAAGGATATATCATTTGGAGGTTTATTCTAGGCTAGATTTGTGAATTTGAGCCCCGAAATGTGTATAAAAGGAGGATTCTTCCTCTCATTTTCACATCTATTTTTCAATCTCATCTTCATGTAAGTATTATCGAACTAGATATTGTGCATTTAAAGAGTTCAAAAAAGCCTTCACTAAAGGCATCCATTCAATAAAATCAAGAATTCAAGTATTTCCTTCATAGATCTTACTATTTTCCCCATTGGTGGTCAAGTAAATGAGTTTGAAATCAAGGAGGAAGGTCTACATTTATCGATCAAGTCTTCTTCTTCCTCAAATCAAACATTTGTGGTGAATTACAACATATACTACATGAGGTTTTTTATTACATGATTTCCTTTTAGTTTTTGTGTTGAGTCAAAGCTATTGCATCAACATTCTTGATCACATTCTAAGTACAATTACATCTAAATGGTATGATATATTCTATTGCATAGATCTGATCTCTACTACATGTTAGCATTCCTTTACCTTTATCTATTTCATTTAAAGGTTAATTAATATAAAAGGGATTGACCAAGGCAATCCCCTGACCACAACAATTCCCCCTTCTCTCTTGTTTGCAAGAACATGTAGCACAAATTCAAATCCATATTTTCAAGGTTTCAGAACCAAGGTTTGATCCTTTGTAGATTTCATTAATTTTTACCATTCTATGGATAAGACAACATTTTGGGACTAGGCCTAATTTTGTGACATGTTCTTGAGGATCTAAAATTTTTAAAATTAGAAATTACAGAGCTCGGAGATCCTAATCTTGGATGATTTTTTATTCTGATAGGTTTTTGATAGTCAAATATATAAATGAAGTTTTGTCCTATTCTAGTCCTCAAGTTGATTTTATTTATCTCATTGCATTTACTTTTCCTAACCATATAGAAAATATTTATCAAAAGGAATCCACAAAACTCTACATTGTGTAGATCATAAATTTGCACCCTTCCCTTCTTGGTTGCATAAATCAAGTTTACCTTATTAAGGGTTTTGTATTCTAAAGTATGTGTGAATTTGGGGGTCTATCATTTATCACCATTTTCCACATCACACTACCAATTCTTCTATTATTGTTTTATTATTCATTTCCACTCTAATAGGTCTTGTTATCTCTTCACATACGTCTCCATCCCACTTATGAATAATGCATCCTATTCCTATTATTCCAAGATTATCCATTGAAAATCCATCGAAGTTTAATTTATTCCAACCAAACTCTAGTTTTTTCCACTTGCAATTTTCTCTTGTATCAATTTTCCCCTTATCTACTTTCCCAAAGTGTGGAGGGATGATCAATCAAAACATGGCTTTCCTTATCTTGTTGTCCCAAGTTGTGAATTCACATTCTTTTAGATTCCTATTTAACATCCTATTAGTAGTTTCTACTATTTCTACTTCAATTTTATAGGTTAATCCATTCCAATATGACTTCTTGTCTTGAAATATTCTCTTGTTACTTTCTTTCCATATTTCCTAGGTCAATAGTGAAGGGGAAATCCTGCATATAACTCTACAGAGGATTTTTTGACAAATGATTGGCCATCCTATCATAATGTCCTTGAGGTTATTTGGTAGGGTTTTTTTCCAGTGTAGTTTGTTGCATAACATTACCAACATTCATTAGTGTAATGACATCTAACCACTAGATTATCTATTTTTTCTTTTTCTACTTCACATAGCACACATTTAGAGGGGGCCTCAAAGGCAAGCTTCTTGAACCATTCTATTGTCATAATTATATTTTTCATTGTTTCCCGTAAGAACATCCCAACTTTGGAAAGGCATAATTTATCCCAACACATGTGTGGGCAATTATGTCTTCTCCTAGTGTTGATTTGTGACTAAGGATTAATATCATTTCCTTACACTATATTCACCTATCTAGGCACCTCTCTGGACATGAGTTTATCTTCACCTTTTTTTGGTGTTATTTTCCTTCATGCTAATATATTTTGTAACTCTATAATTTTAGGCCCTAATAAAGGTGTACCCTCTAAATATTTCAATTTCCATCCCACAACCAAGTCTCCACTGATAATTTCTAAGTAATATATGACATATTTACCCTAGTATTCCTATAAAATCTCTTTAGATCTCTAAGGATTAGGATTGACATCCAAGGCCCCGTATCCACCCCAAGAATCACTCCAAAAAAAGGCTCTTTTACCATCCATAATCTCCCCATAAATCCTATCTAAGATCACCTCTCTTCCATCTAATATAAAATTCCAGACTCTAGATTTTCTCGGTAGATTAGTTGTTCTAAATATGTCGTGTGGACTAGTATTTTCCAAATATTTCTTCTAGAGGATTTTGACCCATTTACTCTTTGGCTCTTTATATAGTTTCCATAACAGTTTGGCTCCTAATGTCTTTCTCTATTAATGAAGGTTTTTTAATATGATACCATTCACATCTATTTGTTTGCATATATTTTCCCAGCTAATAAGTGCTAACTTTTTATTCTTAGAAACCCCTTGCCAGAAAAAGGTTCTCATTTTCTTATCTAGTTTAGATTTCCTCTTTAGAGAGTGAGAGGTAGGACATTTGATATGTGGGAATTGATGTTAGCACTGCTTTCAACATGGTCATCCTTCCAGAATTTGATAACCACTTACCTTCCTAGGAATCCATCTCTAATTCAATCCCTTTATCTATGGGCTCCCAAAGCTTGTTGGTTCTAATTCCTTTGTCCAAGGGAAGACCTAAATATTTTTTGGGTAATGTCCCTTTCTTAAAACCCAAAATGTAACATATTTATATTCCTTCTCTTTCATGTGTGTTAAAAAGGAAAATTTAAAATTTATCCTCCTTAATCATTTGTCCTGAGGCTTTTGTGTAGTTGTTTAGTATCTTCTTGTAGTTTTATACCTCATTCTTGTTACCTTTTCAAAAGAGAAAAGTATGATTAGAAAACTGTTGATGGGTGATGTTGGCTATACCTTCTATGACTTTAATTCTTGCAATCTCATCTTGATCTTGATTTTTAGTATTAATGTTCCTAGGGCTTATGCCATGATTATAAAATGGAAATGAGAGATTGGATTCCCTTGCCTTAATCCTTGATATATGTCAAAGTACCAGGTTCCAAGGATCCATTTAATAAAATTGATAAATTGGGGGTGGATATGTAGCTAAAGATTAGATTGATTACTTGTTTAACAAATCCAAAAGCTTCCATGCATTTTACATAAAAATCTCCAGTCTACCTTGTCATGTGTGCTTTGGAAATATGTTAGATGGAGTGTATAGATTCTTGTGCTATTATTATCCCATCTAAGATGGGTCTACCTGGTATAAACCCTATCTTCTCTTTAGAGATGATATCAGGAAGTAATTTTTTCAGTTTTTTGGCTAATATCTTTGCTAGGATTTTATATGTAGTGTTGCATAGTGAGATGGGTCTATAGTCATATAACTCCTTTGTTTTCTCTTTTTTAGGAATGAGTGTTATAAGAGTGTTCTTAATATATTTAAGAGTTGTTCATGAATTCCACATGCATTCTAGTGCTTCAATCAATTCTTTTTGCCAACAATTCTGAAAGAAACAAGAAGAAAACCCATCTGGCCTAGGTACTTTATCTAGATGGAATTGCTTTAAGGTTGTTTCAACTTTTGTAATTTAATTTTTTCTGTTAATATTTTATTATGTTATTCTATGAAAATCTTTGGTATGTTTTTGAGTAATTCATTTTGTGAGTTTAAGTAAGATCCATCCCAATTATTTAGGATGTTTTTGAAGTGACTTACAATTTCTTGTGTAATTTCTTTGGGATCCTCTATTAAATTGCCTCTTGGTCCTTTAATTCTAGTAATCCTATTAATAATTCTCCTCTATTTTGTGTTGATATGGAAGAATTTATAGTTCCCATCTCCCTCCATTATCTATATTTTTCTTGATTTTTGTTTCCAAAAAAAATCCTCTTTTGATAGTATGTCTTCATATTTGTGGAGTAACTCCTTTTATTTAAGATACTTGCTTTGATTTATTCCTTCCCTTATGACTTCTTCATTAAGGGTATCTATCTCTTCTTTTATTTACTCTTTTTCTTTGAAAATATTTTTAAAATGATCTTTATTCCATTGTAGGATTTTTTGTTTAATCATCTTTAGTTTAGAGTTGAAGCAATACATTTTTGAACCTTCTACTTGTGTCTCTTTCCACCATTTTTCCACAAGGGCTAGGAATTTTGTATCTTAAAGCCACATCTTTCAAATTTGAATGGGAAGCTTCTTGGTTTTCTTTCTTCTTCAATTTCCAATAAGACTGGGAAGTGACCTGATCCTCCAATAGACATGATAGCTTAATGTATTGGGGAACATAGCTCAATTTCCTTTTTAAAAAAAATTGTCTAATTTTTCTGCTATTTGGTTGAAGCCTTTCCTTCTATTTTTTCATGTATAAATACCATTTGATGTTTTTATATCCATAAAGTTATTAAAAACCCATTCTCTAATATCCTTTTGTACTTGTGATTATGTTTGATTTCCTCCTCACTTTTTTCCTTTTCTGAAGAATCTACTATAGAACTACAATCACTTCCTAGGATATAGGTAATATTAGAATTCTATTGAACTTACTATGGATCATGAAAAGAGAAAGTTTTGCTACAAAATATGGTTTTGATCGTCTATCTAGTTGTGTTATGCTATTCAACCCATCAAAAAAAAGGGATCAATCCTTAAAGCATTGTCTCTATTAACAGATCCTGAAAATGTGATCAGTTTGAAGGAAAGTATTGTTTACAAAGGGATCTATGAAAGGAGGATCACTCCTTAATAAAAGAATGGTCTTTGTTAAGGGATCCACTGAATAATGCATAGGGGTGTGATTAAAAAAAGATGAACATAAGGAAAGCATTGACTCCTTATTCATCTAAAAAGGTGAGATTGCATTGAATTGTTGTGTGTGTGTGTGTGAGAGTGCAAAATTTTAAAAAAGGAGTGGAGTGTATGCCCCCACATTGAAGTGATTTCAAATATCTTAACAGGAGCAATAGCTTTAACATAGCATATATACACCATAATAGACATTTCCATTATGAGATGCCCCTAAGAAAGGACAAACCAAGGGAAATAAACACATGAAAAAAGAGAGCACAAAAGAGATCTGCTAACTTAGGGGTAAGTATAATCATATGATAATTTATCTATATTATAATTATATTAAAATGAACTATCATCATTTCCAAAAGGTAGAAGAACTACAAGCACAATGGAAGAATGTCATGTAAGAGTCACAAAGAAGAGTATTTTTGGGTCGTCATCACATAGACCAAAACAAATAGGAAGCTACTATTTTGCATCATCCCTAATCAGACAACACAAAGGCAAATTTGTGAACAGTGGCACTGTTGGCAATTTGGCTGAGTTGGTTACATAGATGTTGTCATTATGGAAACATATGATCTACATGAAGATCACACAGGTTAGAGAGCTAGTATGTCAGAGTGCAATGCGAAATTGTCTAAGTATGAGACAATGTGTTTTTACCAGTGAACTTGAAGACAATATTTGTTTGCAATGTCGACTGGAGTAAGTTTAGTTCTTGTGCACTTGAACATAGACTCTATGGTGACTATTGAAGACTCATCTCAGAGCACAAGTTAGTACGACATGTACGGAAGAAGTTATGATAGTTTTTCTAAAGATAGTGTTAAGCCGATAGGACAGAATATGAAGACATAATTGATAAAGAGTTAAGTGATTATTTTGTTTATCAAAATAATGACTTAATAATATAAAGGGATGACATCCTATATTTTCACCCTTGGATAAACTTATTTTGTAATATGATAGCCGAATGAAAAGTTATTAGCCTTAATAACTTGTATAAATGTAATTGTAAATTGTAAGAAGGATAATAATGATCAAGAAATGATATGATGCGAGATATATGATGTATATGTAATAGTGATAGTGAAAGAGCACCGAAGAGATATTGATGCAAGCAGTATAAGGTTATGTACCTTGACCTACTTTTGTAATCAGTAAATATTGTACATTACTTGTTTGGGCAGTGGGCTTATCTGGTAATCACTTTTTGTACTGCCAACTCCTAATAGGGTTGAGGCTTCTAACAAGGCCTATAGTCCCTTAATCAGGACTGAGACACTATATACATGTAATAGACTCCTAACAGGGGCAACATCCTTAATAAGATACTTTTGATTAGTGGATCTTTGTGGGTACCATCCCCACCAGGGTTTTCCCTTGGCCAGGGTTTCCTCGAGAACAAATAATGTGTTATGAGTTCTTTAGTTTTAGTGCTATGCATGTTGTTTAGCTTCTTATGTTATGCATGTGTTAAGATAATCTGTTATATCCATAATTGGGCAAAATTTAAAGATTGTAGAATACTAATTCATGCCCCCCCCTCTCAGTATTCCCTATTCTTACAGGCACATGCATGAAATAACATGTAACAACATATAGAAGAAGTGAGATATAAATAAAGGAATATTACGATAGGTCAAGTCCTTCATCACCTTGCACCAACAAAACAATACGGGTCCTCTAAAGAAATATAAAAAAAACAAATGATAATACGCACATCATGGGGGAAGCACATTACAACAAGCAAACAAAAAGAATCCATTGTACAAGAGGAGCTAGTCAAGAATATCACCCATCCCCCATCGGAACATGGGCAACACATAAGAGGAGAAACATCAAACAATACATATGGAACAATAGCAAGTTCTAACAAGGACCATGTTGTAAAGATGGTTCACTTTGTTCATCACTAAGAGATAATTATTTTACAAATTTAGCTGATAAATCATGACTAACATCAATAAGTTCATACATATCATTAGAATCACTATCATGAATATAATCATTTATATTAGAAACATTGCCATCATCATCATTAAGATTATCTTATTCATCCAAATTAATTGTAATATAATCTAAGATACAAATAGAACTATCATGTTTGTTCAATTTAATCTTTTTCAAATTAACTTCCTCTCTTGGGCTATGCATAGCTTGGTCAAAGGGAATCAAAGCATTAATAGGTGTCTTAGGGGAGGAAATATTTTGGGAAGTATGCTCATGAGCTCTAGCATATCATTTATAATGGTGATAATGAATGGTTACATTTGGTTTTGCTTAAGATTTGGTTTGGTTTAGGATCAATCAACATTGGGTCCTTTTCTTCTTTATGAGGATCTTCTTTATGAGGAAGAATGGAACACATTGGATTGAGATATAACATCCATAGAAAATTTATATGATATAGGAGGAGTAATGAAATAAAAAATAGGAGGTGTGGAAGGTGTAGGAAGAATTCTAGGTCTAGGGAAAGGAGTTGGAACATCCTTAGGATCGCTAAGCTCACAATTCTTTTGGATTTTTAATTTCTAAAAGGATTGAAAAATATTATTTTTGTGAGGTTGAGTTGGTTGAGGAATAAAAGGTTGAAATAAGTCAAATTCAAAGTTCCCTTGAGGTGCTAAAGGTTGATAAAGATTGATTAATTGTGTGATTACTTCTCCACCATGGGGAAATTTCAAACACTTATGGATAGGAGAGACTATGGATTTCATGGAGGTGAGCCAAGGAAGACCAAGTATAACTTGAAACTGATCATAAGTTGGGATAAAATTAAAGGTGGCATATAGAGTTTTTCCATCAACTTCTATATGAATATTAATGGAACCATGGGTATGATAGGTGAAACCATTGCAAGTTTGGATCATCACAACATATTTATCATATAAATATCATTGCAATTATCTAGTACAAAGATGTTCTTTAATTATAACATTCACCATGAAAATGATATCTATCAGGACACCATGAGAAATAAGACCATTAACCTTTGATATGATGTAAAGAGGACCATTAGGTACTTTAATCATCTCTTTAGGATCAAATGTAATGAAAATATCAGGTTCAGGTTTGGGTTTAGGTTCAAATTGATCAATAAGGTTGACAACACTGTTTACTTTAGTAGACTCAATATCATAGTCAACAACATGGGTGGAAGAAGAAGGTAAATATTGAGTAGACTCAATGGTATTGGTCGAATGAGAAGGCAAAGGATTGGTATAAATTTTAACTTTTTGGCTGGGAGGTGCTACAAATTTATTTCCTTGATCATGAAAACCCTCAATAGATATATAATTAGAATCAATTAGGTCTTGAATAACATATTTCAAATTTCTTATTATCATGGCTAGGTTGACGATGGTATTGACAAAAAATTATGATCAAAGGATTTAGAAAAAGGTTTGGATGTGTCAATTAGTTTAGTGGGAGGAATTTGTATCACTTTAGAATTAATAAACTTGAACATCACATTATACAAAGATACAAAAGAGATATAAAATTACAAGAAGGTCTAAAAATAGATGACAAAGGAGACACACCTTTGGATGCTGCTACCACTTGCTCATCAAAATGGTTTAACGAATTATTGATTTTAATGAAGTTCTTAGGTTTTTGAAACTTTTTATAGGATTGAAATGAGGCATCACTTTTATCAACTAGAGCCATTGGAGGAGTGCTCTCAAATTGACTCACTTGAAGCTGATAAATATGAAGCGCTGCACATAATTGATTAAAAGATGAAAATTTAGAGAACAATATCTTATCACTAATGTATTTTTTCAAATTAGAAATGAAAATACATTGTACATCAACATCAAGTGGGGGATAAGAAATCAAATCATGTAAATTCTTAAATCTACCAATGAAACTAGTCACTATTTCTTTAACATCTTGTTTACAATGCATCAAGTTAGTCAAAGAAATATTAGGACCAATATTGTTTTAAAATTGTTGAATGAAAGTATTTGTAATTTTTTTAAAGGAATCAATAGAATAAGGAGGCAAAGAACAATACCATTACAAGGAAGTATTTGTAAGTTTTTTAAAGGAATCAATAGAATAAGGAGGCAAAGAACAATACCATTACAAGGCTTTATCTTGAAAGGTTCTAGTAAATAGTTTATCCATGAACCTATGATCATGAGAGAAATCACTACACAATGTTTTAAAGGTTTTAACATGATTCAAAGGACCACCCTTACCATTGTAAGTCTCTAAATGTGTAATTTTCATGTATTGAGGAATAATGACACAAATGATATCTAAGGACAAAGGACTAGCAATGTCATAAGTAGGAATGTTAAACTTTGATTGAGTCATAGAGGCAATTTTTTATTGCAAAGATGAAATGGTTTGATCCAATCTATTGATAGTAGATTCAATAGAAAGGGTGGTAGGAGATATGTGTGAAATATTTGGACCATTATGGGAAATATAAGGAATGATAGAATATGAAAAAGGAACATTTTTGTAAATGGGAATAGGTGATGGTAAATACATATATGCAACACTTGAAGGAGGAACAATAGGATTAGGAATGCTAACTATAATCATGATGCAAGAGAGGGAAGATAATTGGGGCCAAAGGCTCACCCAATTACCAAACCACCTTACAAAATCACAAAATGGAAGAAATAACATAGAAACAAAGAGAAGGAATGTAGATCATATCATACATTATTCATCAAAATTCATACATGTCAGGTTGTAAGGCTTTCTTAGTTATAACCAATACAAATAGAATCAACTATAAAAATATTACAGTCCTCATACATGTGAGATCCATGATCTGCAATCTTCCTATTCTTCGCTATTCCCAAACCGAATCTCCAAATCTAAAACAAAACATTAAATTTATACTTGAGGCTATCGAATAGGTTGGCCCAAAGAATCATTTAGATCTAGCATTGGATAAGGAAACAAACTAGATTTAGGTCCACACATTTCCCAATGAGAAATCCCAATATTAAGATCAAGACCAAAATTAAATTCACATGTTGGACTTGACAAAAGTGTTACAAGTAGTAGTTGTCGTTACACCAAAAGATCAACTTGTTAATGCCTGATACAACCACTAGACTTATAGAAGACACAAGAGATGGTTAAGCCATGTCACAAATCCCAAGCGGAGCACTGACCATTTTTCCAACAATATCCCCCTCAACATTACCTGAGAGGATTCAAACCTATGACCAAGCTCTGATACCACTTGTTACAAGTAGTAGTTTTCGTTGCACCAAAAGATCAACCTATTAATGCCTGATATAACTACTAGACTTATAGAAGACATAAGAGATGGTTAAGCCATGTCACGAATCTTGAGGGGAGCGCTGACCATTTTTCCAACAAAAAGATCCAAATTAGACCCATCGGTGAACAAGCCATCAAGAAATCAAATCAACTTGGTGAAAACACCACCAAAAATAACAAATACACTTAGTAAAGCACCACTGAGCATAATAAAAGAAAACATAGAATCGTAACTGAGCTCATCGGTGAACAACATGAACACTCTACCAAGAACTCCAAAGCAGCTACCAAGCACATCTAACAAACTACCAAGATACATGATTGCCATAAACCCAAGATGCTCTCACATCAGACACCCAGGGTTGAAAAGAAATGATTCTTCAAATTATGAGTGAGGTACAACCTGAGATGAATCCAACTTAGATTGATAAATCCATGAAGAGTATTCAATCAGTTTTTTCTTCACCTTTACCAAGTATTCCATGTAATCCTTTCCTCTTGTGCTTCTGCCAACTCTTTGTTCCAAAATATGCTCAACTTCTTCTATTTGCTTCTTAGGATAATCACTCAGTACTGTCACTTCTTCATCAAGTTCATGATACTCATACAAATTTGCAATGTTGAATATAGGTGATATGTCCATGTCACCAGGCAATTCAATTTCATAAGCATTTCCATTGCCAAACTTCTTCAATACCTTGTAGAGACCAAATTTCTTCATCTTCAGCTTACCATATGTTCCAATAGGAAATCTACAATTCTTCAAATGAACCATTACCTCATCGCCAACTTCAAAAATCTTATGTCTTCTTGACCTATCTTCTCTATCCTTGTATGATTACTATTCTCCAACTTATATTTCACTTCCTCATGAAATGACTTCATAAACTCAACAAATTCTTCCCCTTCAGAACTCCTATTCTCTTGTCCAGCAATATCTTTCAAATCTGATATACCCCTCAGTTGTATGCTAGCAACAATCTAAAATTGTGTCTTGCCAGTACTCCTATTCACTGAATTATTGTATGAAAACTCTACTTATGCTAACATTAAATCCCAATTACTCAATTTGTCTCCAACTAAGCATCTCAAAAGGTTACCCAAACTTCTATTTATAATCACGGTTTGTCTATCAGCCTGTGGATGAAATGTAGAACTATACTTCAACTTGGTATCCATCTTCTTCCATAGAGTCTTCCAAAAATAACCAACAAACTTACTCTCTCGGTCAGAGATGATACTCCTTGATAATCCATGCAATTTGACAATCTTCTTGAAGAAAATATATGCTATATTCATTACATTTGATGTTTTCCTACATGGTATGAAATGTTCCATCTTGGAAAAATTTTGTACAACAACAAATATGGAATCATTACCTCTTGTTGTCCTTGGCAAGCCAAGAAAAAAATCCATGTTGATATCTCTCCAAGGTTTCTCAAGAACAAAAATCAGTGTATACAATATAGTATTCTGACTTACTCCTTTTGTATTTTGATAAAGTCCACAACTCTTCAAAAATTTTTGAACATCCTTGTACAACAGTGGCCAAAAATACATTTCCTTAAGAAAAATCATTGTCTTATCAATGCCAAAATGTCCAAATAAACTACTACTATTCTTCTCCTTTATCAAATTAGTTCTCATTGATCCTCTTAGTATACATAACTGAATTCCTTTGAACAACATATCTTCTTGAATGAAATATTATTCCCACTCACTCGGTTGTTTTTTAATAGGTGCTTTGCACATTCTCCATGGCTCAAAAAAATCAAGGTCATTTTCATACAAATTCTTCATCTCGTCAAAACCAAGAACCTCAATTCTCACTTCAGTCATCAATGATCTTCTTTTACTCAATGCATTGGCAACTTGGTTAGATACTTCACTCTTATGTTTGATCACAAATGTAAAATTCTTCAAATACTCAACCCATTTCATATGTCTCTGATTCAACTTATTCTGACTACCCAAATACTGTAAAGCCTTATGATTAGTATACATCACAAATTCCTTTGGCATCAAATAATATCTCCATTTCTTCAAGGTTTGAACAATATTATATAATTCTTGATTATACTCAAAATATTTCCTTTTAGCATAATTCAACTTCTCACTAAAGAAAGCAACTAGTTTACTGTCTTGATTCAACACAACTCTTATTGCACTCCCACCTTTATCAGATTCAACTTGGAATACCTTATTGAAATTAGGTAAAGATAACATAGGAAATTCAACAACCTTTTGTTTCAAAGTCTCAAAACTCTTATCAACTCCATGTGTCCACTTGAATTCTCTTTTATCTCCTCTCATTGTCTCGGTCATAGCATTACAAATTGAACTCAAATTTCTAATGAAATTTTGGTAAAAAATTTCTAAACCATGGAATGGTCTTACCTTAGCAACCCCCTCAAGTGATGGCCAATCAAGAATAACTTCAACCTTCTCAGGATCCATCTTCAAACCATCAGCTGAAATCACAAATCCCAAATATACAATCTCCTCTTTCATGAAGGAACACTTTTTTAGATTAATCAAAAAAAATTTCCTCTTTCAATCTCTGCAATACCTGACTAATGTGCTGATGAACTACAACTGATTGAATACCTGAATGACTTGAATATCATTGATTAGAGATCACCAAGTACTAAAATGATATGTAAGATAATTAAATCAGTTATTTTGTTGTCATTGATGTCAACTAGTTTTGATAGTACTTATCATGATAGTTGCAAACATCTAAACATCTATAAAGAGGAGAGAAAAGATGAAGAACTGAGATATCTACATGGAGGAAGATGGTTGGGTAACTTATTGATGAGCCTATGACTTCATATGGTTGACTTGATTATGTTGCATTAATATATTATAAAGTTGGAAGCAAAACTTAACAAAGCAGTGTGGTCGGTAAATAAAGCACTTCAATAGACACCGAGCTAGTGTAGTGTATACCGAGCAACAATATTAACCAAGCTTGTGTTCACTGACACATTTCTTCATTAATTGAGTATGGATGAAAGCATTTAATACTTAAGTTTAGCCGACAGAAATTGATGAGCTATAAAGTGTTATGATTTCGAGATTGAGGATAAATTTTGTTACAAGATCCACGACTGACAAAATTTAGATTAGATCTAAGGGATGGAATTGAAATGTGTTACTGACACAACCACCGAAGAAATTTTAAGAGGCAAAATCAATGAAGGAAATTAAGTGGCAAAATATAATGGTTGATATGAAAATGATTTATCTATCTATATAAGAGATATGAGTTTCTTTATTGAAACATGTCAGAAGATAGAAGACTGCAGAGATTTCATGTGAATACAGTTTTATGCATGCCTGATTAGACTTGTTGAAGAAGAACTAAACTGCAGAACAACACCGAGTGTCATAAAGCTATTACCGAGGGATAGTAAGTTAATGAATGTTGAGGAAGTGATTTGATATATTGATTAGAGGATTTGTATGGGCTTAGAATAGATCTGAACATCTGTAATTTGAGTTTTATTATAATCAGATCAATTACTATTTTAGTTTAACCATTGATATAGAAAAATCTCTTAATCGAGTGGACTTAACCATCTTATGATATACCCCATGTCATTCAATGAATGTACATTTTTATCCTATCGACCCCATAGTGAATGTTGGTTGAATGATAATTGTTAGTCTTAAATCCTCTAACAAGGTCACACCTAATAGTGTGTTTGTAACCTTTAACAGGGTTGGATCTTCACCGAGCTCACTTTAGAAGAGTGAAAAGTATTTTGGGTTATCGGTCCTAGGTAGTTTTTCCCTTAACAGGGTTTCCACGTTAAATCTTTATGTTGTGTGTTTTGTGATGATTGATTTATTGTCATACTTTACATATTGCATATTTGATTTGGTTAGTAATCACTGTGAGTAATTAACTGGTAATCGATAAAGGCACAGAAAATTTAGTATTTTATGTTACTGAGCTGCAGAGGTTTGTTGAATTTGTTTAAAGAGATACATTTTGTAATTAGGACTATTGGATAATTGATCTAACTGATTCACCCCCCCTCTCAGTTATTCTAACAATTGGTATTAGAGCATTGGTTGCTTGGAATAGAGTTTTAAGGACTTCATCAGAAAGATCACAAAATGTATAAAAGGGAGGTGCCGAAGCTAAACAAGGACAATTTTACCATATGGAAAAGTTGAATGAAACTTTACATATCCAGAATCAAAGATTATGCCTTACATCTACTAGAGAATGGCTACTTACAACCACCGATTGGACCTTTGACACTTGATCAATTGAAGGATCGACATGAACACAACATGACTATGATAGAGATTGTTGCTACTCTATCAGATGCTAAATTTTAGGATGTCAAAGATTGTATTACTTCAAAGGAAATGTGGGACAAACTAGCTCAAGTCTATGGTGGTGATGTTAATGTCAAGAGAGCCTGAGCTGAAAGCCTAAGGGGCAGGTTTGATGATATGAAAATGAAAGAAGGAGAAATATAGTACAATATATAAACCAAATAAAGGAGGTAGTCAATGCTATCAGAGGATCTGGTGGTGTCATTGATGAAGATATAGTGGTAAGAAAAATTCTAAGGACCTTTCTACCTGCTTATGCAATCAGAATATCAGCTATACATGAAATGAGGTCTGCACCTTGAAACACTCATACTCTTGATAGTCTGATTGGTAAGCTAACAACTTTTGAGTTGAACAATTTTGATAATAGTATTGTAGCATCTATTGAGTCTACTTTCATGTCTTCTCTAAAGATTGGTAAGTCTAGCAGTAGAAATAATAGGGATGACAATGATAGTAACACTAATGATGGGCTTGATGAACTTGAAGCTCTTATGGCCTGAAGGTTCTAAAGGTAAAGGTAGATACAAGGGAAAAATACCTTTAGCATGTTTTAACTACAAGGAAGTTAGTCATATTGCTGCTAGATGTCCAAAAAAGAAAGAAGATGATAGAAACAAAGATTGATCTCGTGAAGGAAGCTATGGGAGGAGAAACAATAGAAGTTACCAACACTACAACAGAGATAATCAAGATAAAAATGATAAGGGGAAAAAGGTATGTTACATTGCTGAAGAGAATGATACTAATATTCACACAGATGATGATGTTGAAGTAGTATTTGTTGTGATGAAGGATGATTCTGAGGAAGAAGAAAGGTATGTAGAGACAACACTCATATCTAAAGTTAATAAAAATGATACATGGATCATTGATAGTGGTTGTACACATCACATGACTGGTGATGAAGAAAAGTTTGATCATCTTGAGCAATATAATGGAGGTTCTATAAAAATGGGTAATGATACACCATGTATGGTTAGAGGAAAAGGATATTTATAGATAAATGATAAAATCAAATGTGATAATGCTTATTGGGTAGAAGGACTAAATTACAATTTTCTAAGTGTGGCACAACCTAAAAACTTAGGTCACCGTGATGTAGGGGCATTCTTGGTCCTTAGTGAATTTGTATGGTGGTTTGTTATTTGGCTAGTGTTACTCGATTGTAGCCTTGATCGATGGTCTCAGTCATTGAAGGAAGCTTGGTCACTAAAGGAACTCGATGGAACCACTGGTGCTCGATAATGCCTATGTTTCTTAGTGTTGCTCAGCATGGTTGGTTGTTTCACTGTTGCTCAGTTATTTCTCTGGCACTCGGTAGTTCTGATTTACCGATTGGAATTATGTGTGATTTGTTAGGTTGACTTGGTGCATTTATTGTTGGTAGTTGTTGCTACAGGTCGACGTGTTGAATTTAATTATTGTAAGGTTATTTGAGAGTCGACTTGTATTACATTTAATATTTGTTAGGAGTTAATGGTTTCATCCAACTGACTTGTGGCTGATGATTAGTATTTATAGGATTTTTGGGTAGTTGTTTTAGGCATCAAACTGGGGGTTCTAAAAAGAAAATCTAGGAGAACTGGAGTGGTGAAGTTGTGGAAAAGATCCTGTGAGATATTGCAGGTCAGATTGCTATCTAATAGTTTGTAATAGTAGAGCTAGTGGTTTTCACACTTGGAGACAAGGAGATTTCTTGGAGGCTTGCGAGCTCAAGTTTAGATCTACCTTAGGGTTTCCATCAGTTGTTGATAGTTTTCAAGACTGAACTAGCTAGAGTTGTATTGGATCTTGAATATCTTGTAGAATTGTTTCTAATTGTAATTGGCCCTAACCCAGAAGGCCTTATAGCCGAGCTTGTTAATGGAAATTGCTTTGAAACAATTATTGTGTTGTGTTATTCCATTGTGTTGTTTTGAGGCTGCAAAGCTAGGATTGTCCTTAATTAGATCCTCCTTGCTTTGGTCTGTGTCAGGTGGTATCAGAGAAAATTTGATCTTGTGGAGTGAAGGTTGACCTAGCAAGGCTGATCTTGCAAAGTTAATCTTGTTGGTAAAGAGATCACATGATTTATGTTGTAGATCTATGGCACTAAACTTGTGGAATCGTGCCCTAGTTGTTTACAAGGTGGTAGATTGTGTTTTGACTTGCATACAACTTGGAGGTTGTCACAAGGTGGTTGGTGTAGGGTTTGTTGCAGAGGGTTTTCTTATCTTTAAGGATGCCTCCAAGAAGATTGGACCCTAGAGCTATTGCAAGTATTTGTGATGTTGTGGAATCAAAGATTTCTAAGAAAGTTAGATTGAATGTCAGATCTGAGATAGAGTTGATGAAGAATGACATGGTCACCGAGATCATGAGAGTTGTTGCTAGTGTACCTTGGAATGTTGGTACTAAAGATGGTTATGATGAAGCTACTAAAGAATTTGAAGCTGCTGGATCTAGTGGTGATGACCGGAGGGATAGATCTAGTGAAGATAGAACTACTCGGTCACATAGATCTGGAGCTCGGCTAAGTAATAGTTATCGAATGGAAGTTTATACTTTCTCTGGTACCTTGAAACCCAAGAACTTGATTGATTGGATTGGTGAAATTGAAGATTTATTTGAGCTAGAAGAAATTGAAGATCCTCTTCGGGTGAGATTGACACATACTAAGTTGAAAGGACATGCTACTCTTTGGTGGAAATAATTACAAAGAGATAGAGAAGATGAAGGTGAAATGAAGATCAATCGGTGGAGGTTGAACATGACTAAGTTGAAAGCTAAGTTCATACTTGCTGACTATGAGCTTGACTTGTTTAAGAAGTTGCAAAATTTGAAGTAGAAGTATTTGTCTATTGAAGATTATACCAAGGAGTTCTACAAACTTACTATTCAGTCTGGACAAAGAAAACTTGGTAAGGAAAAAGTAGTTTGGTATGTGAATGGTTTGAGATTCAATATTTAGGATGAGCTTGGTATGCTGAAGATTGATTATGTTGAAGATGCTTATTAGTATGCTTTGAAGGAAAAAGATAAGTTGAAGAGAAAACAACATAGTAATTCCTGAGGGAAGGAGAAGGTTGATCACTTAGTGAAGGATAAACTGATTGATGCAGAAGATGAACAGAAACCTGTGGAACTGAAGAAGAAGATAGGTAGAGTTATCTTTAAAGGTACTTGTTATAACTATGGAGAGGAAGGACACCATTCTTTTGAGTGTACATAGAAGAAGCTTGGTGACCTATGAACTACTGTGGTGAATGAGAACATTTAGAATGAGCCTGAATTTGAGAACTTGCCACTTCGACAAATATTGCTCGGTACAGAGGAGGAACCTTGTTAGAGGAGTAACTTGTTTAGGACTTGATGCAAGTCTGGAGGTAAAATCTATGATGTAATTATTGGTAGTGATAGTACTGATAACCTTGTTGCTGAGGACATGGTTTAGAAACTTGGTTTGAATAGAGTGAAGCATCCTTGTCCTTATAGGATTGGTTGGTTACAAGATGATCATTCTTTGGAAGTTAGAGAATAATGCTTTATGGATGTTTAGATTGGTCAGTATAAGGATCTTGTGTTATGTGACATTGTGGAGATGAATAGTTGTCATATATTTCTTGGTAGACCTTAGCAATATGATTTCAGAGCTATGTATGATTGTGTGAAGAATGTGTTTACTATTGAGAAGGATGACAGGAAGTTTTCCCTAATGCCTTTGCTAGATACAACGCTTGATAGGAGAAGCTTGAGTATCGGTAGCTGAGTTGAGTTGGTGGATCCTGAGAAAATGAATGATCAATTTGGAGAAAAAACCTATGTGTTGTCAAGAAAAGACTTGAAAAGATAGAGGAAGCTAAAGTGGAAGAGTATGCAAAGTGAGAAGATGGAGGACTTGTATGTGAAGAACCAGTTCAGGATTTATGTGCTAAATCCTGGAAGATGTTCTTCTCACATATGAACATCTTTTCAAACTTGGGGTGTTTGATGTAGGGGAATTCTTGGTCCTCAGTGAATCTACATGGTGGTTTGTTATTTGGCCAGTGTTACTCAGTTGCAGCCTTGACCGATGGTCTCGATCATTAAAGGAAGCTCCATCGCTGAAGGAACTCAGTAGAACCACTAGTGCTCGGTAATGCCTATGTTGCTTGGTGTTGCTTAGCGTGGTTGGTTGTTTCTATGTTGCTCAATTGTTTCTCTGGTGCTCGGTAGTTCTAGTTTACTGACTGGAATTATATGTGATTTGTTGGGCTGACTTGGTGCATTTATTGTTGGTAGCTATTGCTACAAGCCGACATGTTGAATTAAATTATTGTAAGGTTATTTGAGAGCCGACTTGTATTGCATTTAATATTTGTTAGGAGGAGTTAATGGTTTCATCTAGCTGACTTGTGGCTGATGATTATTATTTATAGGATGTTTGGGTAGTTGTTTTAGGCATCAGATTGGGGGTTCTGAGAAGCAGATCTAGGAGAACTGGATTGGTGAAGTTATGGAAAAGATCCTGTGAGATCTTGCAAGTCAGATTGCTATCTGATAGTTTGTAATAGTAGAGCTAGTGGTTTGCACACTTGGAGACAAGGAGATTTCTTGGAGGCTTGCGAGCTCAAGTTTAGATCTGCCTTAGGGTTTCCATTAGTTGCTAATAGTTTTTAGGATTGAACCAACTAGAGTTGTATTGGATCTTGAATATCTTGCAGAATTGTTTCTGATTGTAATTGGCCCTAACCTAGAAGGCCTTACAACTGGGCATGTTAACAGAAATTGCTTTGAAACAATTATTGTGTTGTGTTATTCCACTATGTTGTTCTGAGGCTGCAAAGCTAGGATTGTCCTTAATTGGATCCTCCCTGCTTTGGTCTGCATCACACCGAGTAGCTTTTGAGAGAAAGAAGGTAAAGATATTTGATGATGGAGGAAAACTTGTTGGAACAGGAGCACAATCCAAAGGTAACTTTTTTTATCTTGACAATGCTGAGTCTTCCTATTTACTGATGAAAAATGAGGATGCATGGTTATGGCATAAAAGGTTATGTCATGTAAACTTTGATAACATGATTAAGATCAGTAGAAAGAAAAAGGTTAGAGGTCTGCCTAGCCTAGCAAAGCCTGATCATGTTGTGTGTCATGAATGTCAAAAAGGAAAAATGACAAAATCTAGTTTTAAGAGTAAAGACTATTCAATAAAGAGAATCTTGGATTTAGTTCACACCAACCTATGTGGTCCCATGAGAATTCAGAGCTACTATGGAGATAGATATTTCATTTTGTTTGTTGATGATTACAATAGATTGATGACTGTAATGTTTTTAATAGAGAAATTTGAGGCATTTAAATTATTTAAATGGTACAAAGAAAAAGTAGAGAAAGAAACCAAGAAAGAACTGAAATGCTTGAGATCTGATAGAGGTGGTGAGTTTATTTCTGATCAATTCACTAAATATTGTAATGAGCATGGCATAAAAAGATAGGTTTCTGCTCTGAGAACACCTTAGTAGAATGGGATTGCTGAAAGGAGAAATAGATCAATTGTTGATTGCATGAGGACACTGATGATAGAAAATAATGTTTCTCAAACATACTGGAGAGAGATAGTTAGCATAGATGTATATGTTCTAAACCGAGTACAATTGAAGAAAGACACAAACAAAACACCCTACGAGTTATGGTTTGGTCACAAACCAACTTTAAGTTACTTCAAAATTTTTGGTAGCAAATATTTTATTCTGAAAGATGATAGGAATGGGAAATTTGATTCAAAAGGGGATGAGGGAATATTTCTTGGATATTCTACTAAAAGAAAAGCTTACAAGTGTCTGAAAAAAGTTACCTAATAAGATGATTGAAAGTTCTAATGTCAGAGTTGATGAATTTGATGATAAAAATGGTGAAGAAAGCACTAAGGAGCTAGAAGACTATGGTAGATTCACTTATATTGAACATCCAGAGTACCTACCAAAGCCATAGGCTAAGTCGACTGAGCATCAGGAAAAGAACATCGAGGAACAACACAGGGAAACCGAGGACCAAGAAGAAGCTACTGAGCAAGGAAATGAACTTGAACATGATGAACAATAAAGAAGAGATCAAGTGTTGGCAAGATTTGTCAAAAGGCATCATCTTGAGAACCAAATCATTGGAGACAAGCAAGCTGACATGCTGACAAGAAGTAATTTAAGACAAGGTACATGCTTAGTTTGTGAGTTTGAACCAAAAAATGTTAAGGTTGAACTGGAGAATGATGAATGGATAAATGCAATGAATGAAGAGATAGAAAAAATTGAGAAAAACAAGACATGGACTTTAGTACCTAGACCAAAAGATAAGAATGTTATCGGTACTAAATGGATTTTCAGAAATAAGCTGAATGAGAATGGAGAGGTTACAAGGAACAAATCTAGACTTGTTTGCAAGGGATATGCATAGGAGGAAGGTATTGATTATGGTGAAACTTTTGCACCTGTTGCTAGACTAGAAGGAGTCCGCATGTTACTTGCATATGCTACACATAAGAAGTTTAAAGTCTATCAAATGGATGTTAAGTCTACTTTTCTGAATGGGATACTAGAAGAGGAGGTCTACATAGAACAACCAGAAGGGTTTGTTGATCCAAATAAAAAAGACATGGTATGTAGACTACACAAAGCTTTATATGGTTTAAAGCAAGCACCAAGAGCCTAGTATGAACAGTTGCATACTTATCTTTTAAGTATTGGTTTTGTAAGAACTAGTGAAAACAACAATTTGTATATGAAAGGAGAGTCTGATGACACTATTTTGATTGCTAAAATATTTGTGGATGATATAATTTTTGGAGGAAAAAATCATATATGTAAATCATTTGCTGATGAGATGAGAAAATAATTTGAAATGTCTATGTTTGGAGAGATTAAGTTATTTCTAGGCTTGCAAGTTATTCAATAGAATGATGGAATTTTCATCACACAATAAAAGTATATAAAGGAAGTATTGAGAACATTTGGCATGGAAGATGCTAAACCAGTTGGAACAACGATGGTCACAGATTGCAAATTAACAAAAGATGATGAATCTACAGAGGTAAACCAGACATTGTACCAATCTATGATTGGTAAACTGATGTATGTAGTACATAGTAGGCCAGATATTGTATATGCAGTGGGGATTGTTGCTAGATTTTCTACCAATCCAAAGGATTCACATATGGTTGCAGTAAAAGAATCTTGAGATACCTAAAGAAAATAGAGGAATATGGATTATGGTATCTTAAGGAAGGCAAGTTTGAACTAAGAGTCTACACCAATGCAGATTGGGCTGGAAATATAGATGATAGAAAGAGCACAACCAGAGGAGCATTTTTCTTTGGTGAAAGACTTGTTACTTGGACAAGTAAGAAACAACCTTGTATTTCTCAGTCTATTGCCGAAGTAGAATATGTTGCTGCTACTACAAACTATTCAAAAATTGCCTATATCAAATAAGTGTTGGAAGGGATGAATGAGGTAATCATTGAGTCGATGATTATATATTGTGACAACACTAGTGCAATAAATATTTCTAAGAATTATGTAATGCACTCAAAGACCAAGCATATTTCTATTAAGTATCACTACTTAAGAGAATAAGTACAGGAGAAGAAAGTCAAACTGGAATATGTTACATCAAAGGAGCAACTTGCTGATATTTTTACCAAGCCTCTACTGAAGGATACTTTTGAATACTTGAGGACTAGACTTGGGGTCCGTCCCCTATCTATTGATCACTAATGTGATCTAGAGGTTGCATCAGCCTAACCTTATCAGAAGATCTTTCATGTTGATGCAACATAGCTCACACTTTGGATTCTGTCTAAGGTTGTGAAAGATTTGTGGAACTAGAATAGAGATTTGTATATCAGTATGCCGAGATACATTGTCTACACTGAACAACAGAGAGTCACTTGGCTATTGCAGAGTTGTATGTTTTATGTTTTTCTTTGGCATTTTTGTCAAAGGGAGAGATAAATAATATGACAAACCGAGAGATCAATGGAACATCTATCTAAGGAAGAGATAATCTAAGAAAGTCAGGGAGAGTCTTGAAGATTTGTTGCTGAGAACAAAAGGAATCTGAGAGCTGAAAAGATCAAATCTACAGAGGAAAGTCTTCACTTGCAATGCTGTCATGTAATGTAGTGATTAAACATATTAAGCTAGGGAGAGCTTACCGAGCTACATCATTTGCTTACATAGTTATAGATTACACGTTTGGTATGTGTATGGTATAATTCATATTTCTTGAGTTTCCATCAATGCCAAAGGGAGAGATTGATGAGCTACAACTGATTGAATACCTAAATGACTTGAAGATCAGTGATTAGAGATCATTGAGTACTGAAATGCTATGTAAGATAATTAAATCAATTATTTTGTTGTCATTGATGTCAACTAGTTTTGACAATACTTATCATGATAGTTTCAAACATCTAAACATCTATAAAGAGGAGAGAAAAGATGAAGAACTAAGATATCTATATGGAGGAAGATGGTTGGGTAACTTATTGATGAGTCTATGCCTTCATATGGTTGACTTGACTATGTTGCATTAATCTGTTATGAAGTTGGAAGAAAAACTTAACAAAGCAGTGTGGTCGGTAAATAAAGCACTTCAGTATACACCAAGCCAGTGTAGTGTATACCGAGTGATAGTATTAACCGAGCTTGTGTTCACCGACACATTTCTTCGTTAACCAAGTATATATGAAAGCATTTAATACTTAAGTTTAGCCGACATAAATTGATGAGCTGTAAAGTGTTATGATTTCAAGATTGAGGATAAAGTTTTTTACAAACTCCATGGCTGACAAAATTTAGAGAAGATCTAAGGGATGGAATTGAAATGTGTTACTGACACAACCGATGAAGAAAGTTTAAGAGGCAAAATCAATGAAGGAGATTAAGTGGAAAAATATGATGGTTGATATGCAAATGGTTTATCTATCTATATAAGAGATATGAGTTTCTTTATTGAAACATGTCGGAAGATAGAAGACTGCAGAGATTTCATGTGAATACATTTTCATGCATGCCTGATCAGACTTGTTGAAGAAGAACCAAACTGTAGAACAACATCGAGCGTTAGAGAGCTATTACCGAGGGACAAGAAGTTAATGAATGTTGAGGAAGTGATTTGATATATTAATTAGAGGATTTTTATGGGATTAGAATAGATCTAAACATTTGCAATTTGAGTTTTATTGTAATAAGATCAATTACTGTTTTAGTTTAACCATTGATACAGAAAAATATCTTAACCGAGTGGACTTAACCATCTTATGATATACCCCATGTCATTTAATGAATGTACAATGTTATCCTATCGACCCCATAGTGAATGCTAGTTGAATGATAACTATTAGTCTTAAATACTCTAACAAGGTCACACCTAATAGTGTGTTTGTAACCTTTAACAGGGTTGGCTCTTCACCGAGCTTACTTCAGAAGAGTGAAAAGTATTTTGGGTTACCTATCCTAGGTGGTTTTTCCCTTAACAGGGTTTCCACGTTAAATCTTTGTGTTGTGTGTTTTGTGATGATTAATTTATTGTCATACTTTACATATTGCATATTTGATTTGGTCATTAATCACTATAAGTAATTAACTGGTAATCGGTAAAGGCACAGATAGTTTAATATTTTATGTTACCAAGCTACAAAAGTTTGTTGAATTTGTTTAAAGAGATACATTTTGTAATTGGGACTATTGGATAACTGATCTAACTGATTCACCCCCCTCTCAATTATTCTAACATGTGCAAAAAATGATATTCTCTGGTCTTACTAAATATCAAAATGTCATCCAAGTACACAATAAAAAATTTACCCAATAATTTCTTCAAAACCTCATTCATTAACCTTATAAAAGTACTCAGTGCATTAGTTAAACCAAAAGGCATAACCAACCATTCATACAGACCTTCTTTTGTCTTGAAAGTAGTCTTCCATTCATCACCTTCTTTGATTCTGATATGATGATATTTACTCTTCAAATCAATCCTGGTAAAATACTTTTCTCCACTTAAACAATCTATTATATCATCCATTCTTGGTATAGGAAATCGATACTTAATTGTTATCTTGTTAATTTCTCTTAAATCAATACACATTCACCATTCCCCATTCTTCTTAGGTGCCAATATAGGTGGTACTACACATGGACTCAAAATTTATTTGATCAAATCTTTCTACAACAACTCTTGAACTTGTCAATTGAGTTCCCCATTCTCGATTGGTGTTAGTCGGTGTGGTACCTTATTTGACAAACTAGATCTAGGAATCAGATCCATACAATTAATAATAGTTATCATTTGTGGTAAACCATTAGGTACATTATCTGAGATGATCTCCTTGTACTCAATGAGAAACTTCCTAACCTCTTCAGGAACTTTATCTTATGTTTTCTCACTCGATTTGTTAGGGATCACATCATAACAAACATCATTTTTCTTCAAATCCTTAACAAATTGTCTACCTTCCATCAAATAAACTTTCATAGATGTACAAATCCCACCAATAGATTATACAATCAACAGTAACAAGATTTTTTTCTTTCCATAAGCCCAAATAGTATATTTGTGCAATCTTCCATCATAAATAGCATGTCTATCATATTATCAAGGTCTACCCAATAAAATATGATGACAATCCATATGAATAATATCACACAACACCTTATCATAATACTTTCCAATTTTAGGATTCACAAAGAATGTTCACTTACCATCAGTGTATGTTCATCCTTGATCCATTAAATCTGATAAGGCTTTGTGTGCTTTCATCTTTTCAACTGCAACTTTGAAACTATTTCTTGTTGGAGATATTCAAGACTATCTAGGTTATTGAGAGGGGAGGGGTGAATCAGTAACTTCAAAACTTTTAACAGATTTAGATCTTAATAATATTTGATTGATAATCTGACTGCATGCATGAGTAACAGAAAGAATAACACATTCATAACACTTAGAACACAGAGATTTGGTAACCCAGAAACCTTCCAAGTAGAAAGTAAAACTGGGGTGGGGATGATACCCACAAAACTTCAATATTGCAGTATAAAGTTTGCCGGTTAAGGCTTACAATGATCACTTCTGATGATCTTCCCTGTTAGGAGCAATAAGGACTGCTAGGTCCACCTTGTTAGAGGTTTTACAAACATACAATGAAGTATGCACTCGGTTAAGAGATTTTTACAAAGACTGTTAAGTCTACCCGATTAAAGGATTTCAAGCTGATTCACCTGTTAGGATGAAACAATAGATCTCTTACTTGCAACTATACTTGCTGATTGAGATTCTCTAATGTACTGATCACCTTTTATGATAGATAGATCTTTTCTACTTCTTATACTGTTGTAGCCCTTTGTAATTCGTTTATCTCTGCCTTTCTCTCTTTTTCATACTTCTCTATATTTCATCATTCTTGGATATGACATAAAACATTGTTTATATATCAATCTAAGTCAATTCCAAAACAATTACAAAGTCAGCTCTTAAACAAGTAAACACAAATATTACTGAGCTGGCCCAAATATAGTTACACAGTTACTGCAAACTAACTCGGTGACTTTTTGATACTCGGCGTCCACTGCGTTACTCGGCATCATCATGCACTTGGTAGAAGTGGAAGCTCGGTCCATACTAACCAATCAGTCATAGTTTCAAAATCGGTAAATACTGGAGACTCGGTAGACAAAGTGTTACTCAGTAGAAACTAAATTTCTTGTTTAACCATGCAGCACTCGGTAAACATTGTTCTACTTGGTATGTACTGTTATGCTTGGTATGCTCTATTCTACTCGGTATGTACTGTTCTACTCGGTATGTATTGTTTTTCTCGGTATGCTCTGTTCTGCTCGGTATGTACTGTTATGCTCGGTATGTACTATACAGAATAAGTGTTGTCACTAATGACAATCATACTTAATGCCAACATTTCTTTCAATTCCAGATTATCCAAACTTCCACTATTAATGATCACTTTCCAAACTTTTTCTACAACTTTGCATCTGGTCTTGAACAAAAAATTTCTTACTGGATCTTCCTTAGTCTTTTCACTCCACAATGCTCATTTGACCATCAAGTTTCCTTCCTTCTTAGGTTCATTCGGTGAATCTTCTTACACCAAAGCATTTATGCTACTATTGACCTTCTTACTTGGATGTGTACACTCAAAATATCTATGTCCCTCTTCACCACAATTATAAAAAGTTCCTCAGAGTCTTCCTTTGCTATAGCCACCTTGGGAGTAATTGCCTCTTCCTCATAATGAACTTTCACCTTTCCATTCGGTCTTGCCTTTGTCTTGATTTGTTTTTTCCTAATTGGATCTACTATTTTCACCATATGATCTACCTCTTCCTCTAGGAAATCTACCACCTCTTCCTCTTTGTCTTTTCTCATCCCTTTTATTCAATTTCTCCTCAACTTTTAGGGAAAACTAATAAGCCTCCTCAATACTCTCCATTTTGACAAAATAGATCTCTTCTTGGATAGAAGTCCTTAATCCATTTAGGTACCTTGCAATTCTTTCCACCTCATCTTCAATATGTCCAGATTTGATATCTAGCCTATAAAATTCCTCAGTGTAATCCTTTACCGAGCTATCATCTTCTTAAAACTTTGCATTCGCCTAACTAGGTTAATCTGATAATTACAAGGTAGAAACTTGCCTTTAAATTTATTCACCATCTTCTCCCATACCTTGATTTTGGTTTTACCTTTCTTCTTCCAATTTAATTGCAGATGCTCCCACCACAAGGATGCATGACCTTTCAATTTTGTGCTTGCAATTTTCACCTTCTTCTCCTTCAATATGTTCTCATATTAAAAATATTTCTCCATCTTGGTGATCCAATCCATTAGTTCATCTAAATCCACCTTTCCACTATACTTAGAAGGGTTAAACTACAGTGTAGCCTTCAAACTTGTCAATGCCTTCAGGAATATTTATTCTCCTTGATCCATTATAGGTGCAAGTTCAACTACCTCCTACACTTATTTGGCTTCATCATCACTAACATCATCAAGATGTCTTCCTCAGTACTGGGTTGTCTCAATAGCTTCCAATCTAGCAACAATTTTTCTTAGCATGTCAGCTAATCTTGGATCTTCATCTCTCCTTCATCGAACCATCTTGAAACCCTTTGCAATTGTAGGTCAGATCACAATCTTATACCCCACAACAAGTAACCATATAGGGTTTACAAGAAGGAACCCCCAACTGAAGACCTAGATTAGCAAACCTAGATCAAGATATAACCTCACTTTGATACAACCTGATGCAAGAGAAGAAAGGTACTTGGGTCCAAAGGCTCACCCAATTACTAAACCACCTTGTAGAATCAAAGCACAAAAGGAATAACACAGAAACATAGAGAAGTAATGTAGATCATATCATACATTATTCATCAAACTTCATACATGATGGGCTGTAAGGCCTTCTTGGTTATGGCCAATACCAATAGAATCAATTATAGAAACATTACAGTCCTCATACATGCAAGATCCATGATCTCCAATCTTCCTATTCTTCGCTATTCCCAAACTGACTCTCCAAATCTAAAACAAAACATTACATTTATACTTGAGGCTACCGAACAAGTTGGCTCAAAGAATCATTTAGATCTAGCATTGGAGAAGGTAGAGACCCATATTTAGGTCCACATGTTTCCCAATGAGTGATCCCAACATTAAGATGACAACCAAAATTAAATGCACATGTCAGCCTCAACAAAAGACCCAAATTAAACCCATTGGTGAACATCCCACCGGGCAACCGAACTAACTTGGTGAAAACACCACCGAATACAATAAAGCCACTCAGTAAAGCACCACCGAGTAGAACAAAACACAACATCGAATGATAACTGAGCTCATCGTTGAACAACAAAAACACTCCATCGAGAAATCCAAAGTAGCTATCAAGCACATCTAACAAACTACTGAGATACAAGATTTTAATAAACCCAAGATGCTCCTGCATCAAATCAGATATGATAGGATCAATAGAAACCTAAAATAACATCAAATATCTCAACTAGAAAGAGACTGTTAAAGTAATTAGTATTTCCAATAATCAAGAAAGGAAACAATGAAAGTAACAAGCATAATCATTCAAACATATTGAAATCAATTCAAAAGCATGAATATGAAAACCCAATAGTCCTTTCTTGTTGTTCTCCTTCTCATGCAAAATGGGCTCTCAGAATTGAGATCTAGATTATGTTGACATAAGAATTCAAAGCATGTGTGGTTTTTTAAAATCAAAGATTTAGGTCTTTATTTATAATATTTTTAGGGTTTTCAATCAAGAATTCATGATTGATGGGATGATTGACTGTGATTGAAGAGTTGAACTCATAGTGAGTGGGAGTCCAACTTAATTGAGTGCTTTGTTTAACAAGTTTGACTTGATGAGGGGAAAGAGTTAACTCGAAGTGAGTAGGAGTTCAACTCTGCTTGACTACCTTGATTGGAGGATTAACTGATGAGAGGAAAGTAACTCAAAGTGAGTAAGAGTTCAACTCTTCTTGATTACCTTGATTGGAGGATTGACTAAAATAGATTGAATTGTCAACTGATTGCTAAGGGAGGAATTAATAATGTTGATTGAATAGTCAAATTTGTAATTGAAGAGTGAACTGAAAGTTAGTGTGAGTTAGCTTTGGAAGAATAATCATGATTAAATAAATAATTTTTTTAAAACTTGCACATGTGGGAATTATAAATAAATAATTGCTTATTTATTTATGAGAGAGGAATAATTAGTTTAATTAAATAAATATAATTTATTTGATTGTGAGCAGGATTTGATTTAATTATTACATAATTGTAATAATTAGATAGAGGGAATATTAATTAAATATGATTATTTAATTAATTATAATAAGATAGGGAATAATTAAATAATAATTAATTATTTAATTACTTATAGATGAATAATTGATGAAATAATTAGGTAATTAATTAAAATCACTTAATTATGAAATCATAGAAAAATGATAATTTTGAATTTAGATTATAGTACAAGGACACAATTAATTAAATAATAAAGATTATTTAATAATTTAAGAGGAATGTTAGTGAAATTGTCGATTGTAGACATGAGATGTTTTTAAGTGCCTACATTTTACCCCTCTTTAATATAATGCTTTTTAGGTGTTGTTTCAAAGAATAATAAAAATTATGCCCCGGTATGCCCCAGCTGGAACAATGTGATGGTGAGGTAAATGATGTCCCCTTGAGAGATTGTTTATGCAAGAAGGCATGAATGATCTCTTGAAATAAGACATGGTATCTATGTTATTTATGAGATGAAAAAAATGTTTTGATATGCTTCTATGCTATGGATGTATGCATTTTCTATATGATGTGATGTCATGATTATATAATTTTTCTTTTGTATTTTTTACATGCACTTTTTTATGATGTGACTAGATTTAATACAGTTATATGATGGATGGATGTGTTATGATATCTACTTATAATGTATGATTTATGCTATATCTACAAACATGTTTATGCAGGATGTAATCTTTTTGTTGTATCATGATACTCTTCCATAAGGATTTGTTAGGACTAACAAAGATAATTGTTAGTAATGAAACTTTAGAAGATGATAGTTAGGGGATGAAAGAATAAGAATGAATCCTTGATTAAAACCCTTAGATTATATTAAATAGAGAGCTTAAAGTTTTAGTAGTTAGATTTGAATTCCAACTGAATTAAGCAATAGATTTTTTTGTCATTGAGCCACTTTATTATATAAAAAATAGATACCATCCTACTTAGATATGAATGATCTAGGTATGATTATCCTCTTTCATTTAAAAGAGGTACATTAAGCAGACAAGGAATGTGGGAAGATCCATCTAGGTCGAGCATTGGGAATCAAGGTATGTGCAACATATCACAATCGAAGTATCCATTACAATTTTGTAGTTGGATATTTCTATATGGATGTGAAATATTTTATCATAGACACCCATATTTCTCTTTTAAGACTTCCTGGAAAATATTCCAAAAATAGAAGACAAAGAAAATAATTCATGAACCATCATGACATCTCTAAATCACTTGCAAACATCTTGAAGATGCATAAGAACATGACTTACAAAAATCAAGACATAATAAGACTAACTCGACTCAACAAGTTGTAGTTGTACTGATTATGTGTCTATTTTTACAGTAGTTTGGATATTGAATTTTGATATTTTGTTGATGCTATCTGATTTCAAGAATAAGGTACCCCATCTAAGACTACTCTATCTAATTTTTAGTGTTCCCTCTCCTATCTAAGATACCATTATTTTTGACAAAAGACTTTTTTGTCTTGCTAGGTTTGCTAGATAGGAGAGTTTGGGTAGTGTAGTTGAGGACTTGTTGACTAGTTTGACTTTTTTAATTTGGTTTTCCTAAAGCTTAGACTTATTGTATGATGTTGTTCAATGCCTATTTTTTATGCAAAATAATTGGTTTATGTATAAAGGATATTTATTGCGGATTCATCGTGGTTTTTTTATTTGTTTGGTTGTCTTCGACAATTTTCTCAAGACTTTTGTAAATGTTTTTGGTCTGCCCTAGAGTTTTTTTGTTTGGAGTCGAGGTATGTGCAACACATCACATAAGTGAAGGCCCTTATCATAGACATCCCAAACATAGTCTCTATATATAAATATTTTATGTTTTTATGATGTTTTTGAACTTTTCCAAGGTCTTTTACCAATGTTTTTGGAGTTTTTAGGATGATTTTAATTTTTAGAGATTTTTTAGGATATTTTTTGATGTTTTTGGTATTTTGTAGAAATTTGAAATCACTGAATGAGGTGAAAGGGATATGTTAGGAATAATTCTCAAACATGATTGTATTTATTCACCACAGTGTCTACCAAGGCATGGAATGTTATGAATGGATGAATGAGATGATGGGATGACAATGGATAGGTGAAAGATTGGTGAGTTAGAGTTAATTTGGATACATGTACTATCTCAAAATTTTGGATAAAATATTTACCCAAGAGAAGGGTCTAGATATGTGGATATGTAGGCAATGAAATGACACATTGAATGACATGTGGTCTATGGGAATGGAAATTGTTAGGAATGTTTCTCATGTGTTGTCATTGATGTCAACATATGATTGTGAAGGATCACATAACTAGTGAAGAAGATGTTGAGAAAAATGTTTCACTAAGTGCAGAAAGTAGAAAATGTTTCATTAAGTGTAGAAGGCATGTGATGATCTGTGTTGTATCTCTGAGTCTATGAGCTTGTATTTGGGTACTATAAAATATCTAAAATGGTTTTCTATGATCACAAAATCTAATTAGTTGGTTATAGTAAGTTACAATGGAAAAAGTGTGGACTGGTTACATGATAGTGTAGAGGAAAATAGTGAAATGGTTATTGTAATTTTGAGTATAACATGTATGTGAGATGGATTTATGTCTGGTGAGCTTAGGATGTGGTAGAAGACATATAGCATTTTATATTATATGGACATGAGGTTCTAGGGATCGTGGTGACATCAGCTATAGCGTGTTACTTTGTAAAGTCCTATTAGGAGCTGACCTATGGGATGTGGCATGTTCTACCTTGTATGAAGATAAGTTATGGATTATGGACTATGTTGGCCAACTGATGTTTGTTATTTTCTTGTCCAAGATCCTATGTGTATCTTGACAAGAGCTTATGTAAATTATTTTTTAGGAAAGTCCTAACTGGTACCAACCTAATAAATCATTTGTATCTTGTATAAATGAGTGAATCAAGTGATGCAAAGAGTGTGGTGTGTGTGTGTGTGTATGAATGTGGTGGATGTGAGGACTGCTGATGTAGAGTAGACTGTGTGACAATTGTACTTCACTGGAACTATTTTAGTAAAGGAGTTGTTGTTAGTTAATTTATGATTTGTAATCAGTATATTTATATAATTTAATTTGGACAATGGTTCTAGAAGGTGGGTTTAATCTTTAGAAGGTGGATTTAACCTTCACATTGGGCTTGTTGCTCCAAGCAAAGAAAGACTCATCCTATTAACTCCTAACAGGGTTGGTGACTCGAAGAAAGGAGTTTGTCCTTCAACATGGAATTTGCACTAGTTGTATTTATATGCTCCTAACAAGGAAAGATCTTGTAACTGAGATACTTTATTACTAGTGCACTATTTGTGGGTTCCATTCCCATCCTGGGGTTTTCCCCTTAACAGGGTTTCCCCAAAAATAATTCTTGGTATTATGATCTGTGTTGCATTTAAGGTTTCAATTTTTCATTTAATATTTTGTTATAAGAAAAGATAAAGTTTTATATTAGTGATACACAAATGATTCACTCCCCCTCTCAGTTGTATCCAACAATTGGTATTAGAGCTATTGGACCTCAAAGAGAAAGCTTGATCGCTTGAGGTGATCAGAAGATGGCCTATTATAGGAAGGACAATCCTAAATTTGATGTTGAAAACTTTGACAGCTGGAAAAACAAGATGATGACACATTTGTTTTGCCTAGGAATTGATGATTGGATGATTACAAAGAACAAGGAAAAGATTGTTGTAGAAAGTGATTTGCCTAATGCTATTGATGATGAAAATAATACTTTTTCCTGCAATATGGTTGCAAGGGAAGCTTTGATAAGCACACTATCTGAAGTAGAATTCATCGAGGTTAAGGATCTTGATTCAAATTATGAAATTTGGGGAAGACTGGAAGCACTTTATGAAGGAGACAAGTACACCTAGCAGGCAAAGTTACAAAATTGGAAAACAAAGATGGAAAATCTAAAAATGTGAGAAGATGAAAATATCAGAGCTTATGTCTAGAGGGTTTCAGAAGTTGTTACGGGGATCAAAAATTGAGGAGGCACTTATACTGAAGAAGAGGTCATCACAAGGATTATGAGATCTTTGACACCTATTTACAAGACCAAAGTGCATGTGATTGAGGATATCATTCCACTCACTCAAGGATTCAATAGAGAAATGTGATAGCTAAATTAACTACCTTTGAGGTGAAAAAATTACATGATTCAATACCTAAGATAGAAACTACATTCAAGCCAACTGTTCATAATGACAAAAAGACCTCATCATGCCTTGCAAGCACCAGTAAGGTTAGAAAGTATCTTGATCTTAGAGACTATGGATATGATCTAATGGACATTGATAAATAAAATAGGAAGATGGATGAACTTGTTACTCTAATCACAAGAAAGGAGAAAAGAGGTAAGGGAAAATTTGAAGGAAAATTACCTTTAAAATGTTTTTGTTGCAATAAAATTGGTCACTTTGCATCTAGATGTCCTACAAGGGTCTCTAAATACAAACCTAAGCTCACTAGACCAAATTTATATGATGAGGAATGCTATTATGATAGTGAAAGTGTGTCCGATGATGATTCTATAGGAGATGAGATTGGGTTTGTAGCTATAAAGGATAATGAAACTATTCATGGAGAAAAAGCCTTAGTTTCACATGTTGAAAAGAAAATTGAATGGATCATTGATAGTGGATGTTCACATTACATGACTGATGATAAGGATAGGTTTGTTCAAATTAAGATGCATGATGGTGGAGTTGTCAGATTTGGTGATAATACTCCTAAACTAATTATTGGAGTAGGATCTATTTCTCTAGATGGAAAAACTAACACTGACAATATATTTCTTGTTGATGGACTTAAGCATAATCTATTAAGTGTTGGATAACTTATGGATAAAGGCTATCAATTATAGTTTTCTAATGGATCATACACTATTAGAGGAAAAAAGGGAAACCTAATTGCATCGGGAATAAAAACAAGAGGTAATGTATTTCAATTGATCACTGCTGATGCAAAATGTTTTGTTGCTCAGATTGATGAAAGTTGGCTATGGAATATAAGATTTTGTCATGCAAATTTTGATAACATTGTGAAGGCAAGTAATATCAATTTTGTTAGGGACTTACCCAAAATTGTGAAGCCCTCTAACACCATGTGCAAAGAATGTGTAATGGGAAAACAAACAAAGGAGAGTTTCCAAAGTAAGTCATAGACTACCAAGGGAAATTTATATATGGTGCATACAAATCTCTATGGTCCTACAAGGACTGGGTCCTCTTATGGTGAAAGGTATTTCATTCTATTTGTTGATGGTCACTCTATAATGATGTGGGTTTCTTTTCTTAAAGAAAATCAGAGGCACTTGAAAAGTTCAAGATCTTCAAGGAAAAAGTAGCACTTAAATCAAGTATAAAGATAATATGTTTGAGGTCAGACAAAGGAGGAGTGTTTAAATTTTCTGCATTCAATTATTATTGTGAAGAAAATGGGATAAGAAGGCAAACTTATGCTCCTAGAAATCCACAGTAGAATGAGATTGTAGAAAGAAGGAACAAAACTATATTGGATGTTGCTAGAACAATGATGATTGAAGGAAATGTATCACATGTGTATTGGAGGGAAGTAGTCAATACTGTAGTTTACACTTTGAATAGAGTTCAGATCAAGCAAGGTAATACTAAAAACCTTATGAACTTTAGTTTGGCTATGTTCCTACTGTAAGATATTTTAGAATTTTTGGTAGAAAATGTTTTATCAAAAGAGATGATGAGGTAGGCAAGTTTGATTCAAGAAGTGATGAAGGCATCATTCTTGGCTATTCTACCAAAAGTTAAGCTTACAAATGCTTCAATTTGAGATTGAGAAAGATGGTTGAGAGTATTAATGTAATAATTGATGGGAAGTTTCAAGTTCAAAAAAGAATCTATGATAAAAAATCAGAAAGGATTGTTGAAGCAAAAGATATGGTCAAATTTGGCAATGACAAGAAAACATGTGTAAGTGCATAATCCAAAGCTCCTAAAACTCCAACGTATGTACCAAGAAATAATCTTGAAGATCAGATTATTGGTGATAAGAATAGAGGCATGTTAACTGGGTCTAAGGATAGAGAAGAATTATGTTCGATTTCACATGTAGAACCTAGAACTACTAATGAGACCTGCAAAGATGAATCATGGGTTAATGCAATGAAAGAAGAACTAGACCAGATAATAAAGAACAAAAATTGTGAACTGGTTTCTAGACCTAAAGGAAAGAATTTCATTGGAATTAAATGGGTATTCAGAAATAAAATGAATGAAGAGGGAATAGTCATAAGGAACAAAGCAAGATTGGTCTGTAAGGGCTACTCGCAGCAAGAAGGAATAGAATTTGAAGAAACCTTTGCACCTGTGGCTAGGTTGGAGGTAGTAAGATTATTTCTTGTATTTTCTGCCTACAAGGACTTCAAAGTGTATCAGATAGATGTAAAATCTGCATTCTTGAATGTTGATCTAGAAGAACAGGTCTACATTGAGAAACTTGATGGTTTTCCATTGACAGATGAAAAATAAATGGTTTGAAAATTAAAGAAGGCTCTGTATGGACCGAAGCAAGATCCTAGAGCTTGGTATGCATGAATTGATAGGTATTTATTACATCTTGGTTTTAGAAAAGTCAGTGAAGATAGTAATTTATATTTAAGAATTAGCAAGGATGGAATCCTGATCATAGAAGTATTTGTGGATGGTATTATATTTGGGAGAAATGATGAAATGAGCAATAAATTTGCTGAAGAAATGAAAGATGAATTTGAAATGTCTATGATTGGTGAAATGAATTTCTTTCTTGGTTTTCAAATTACACAAAGTAAACATGGAATTTTCATTTCTCAAACCAAGTATCTCAAGGAGTTACTAAAAAGGTTTGGCAGAAAAGATTGAAAACATGTTGGAACACCTATGATTACTAGATGTCATCTTACTGCAAATGATGAAACCCAAAGTGTCTATAAAACAAAATACAGATCCATGATTGGAGGGTTACAATATTTAACACATACTAGACTAGATATTACAAATGCAGTTGGAATTATTGCAAGGTTTCAAGAAGATCCAAAAGAGGCTCACTATATTGTTGTAAAAAGGATATTTAGGTATTTGAAAGGCACATTAGAATTTTGGTTGTGGTATGAAAAGTTAGATGACTTTACTCTCAATGCATACATTGATGTTGATTGGGCAGTATGTATTGATGATAGCAAGATCAATAGTGGTGGTGCATTCTTCCTTGGGAAGAGGTTAGTATCTTGGTTAAGCAAGATGCATGATCATGTTGCTCAATCTACTACTAAATTAGAATATATGGTAGTTGCTTTAAACTATTCACAAGTTATTTGGATGAAACAAATGTTGAAGGATATTGGAATAAGATTTGAAGAATCCATTGTGATTTATTGTGAAAATGCAAGCACAATCAATATGTCAAAGAATATTTTTATGGACTAAAAAACCAAAAATATATCAATCAAATATTATTATTTGGGAGAGAAAGTTGCAGAAAAGGAAGTCAAAGTTGAGCATGTCAGTACAAAGGAACAATTAGCAGATATATTCACTAAACCTTTTTCAAAAGATATCTTTGAGTATCTCAGAGATATGCTTGGGGTGAAAACCCATCCTTGCAAGAACTAGATGATGCAAGAATGCATCAATCCAATATCTATCAGAGCTATATTCTTCACTGGACTTGATGCTTGGATGCACTCCTCAGGGGGAGTGATCGTTGGACTTAACAAGCAGTTATCTGGGTGATTGAGAACCTAAGAGTGAATATTTGTAAGAGAAGACAAGGAGAAGATTAGAGAGATATGTAAAGGATATCTAGAACCCTTTTCCATTGATGTCAAAGGGGGAGTGATATGTGAAAAACCTCACTCTATTAGGGGGAGCAGAGTGAAGACATTGAGAAGGTTGTATAAAGTTTTTTAAATTTTTTTTATAAATTGATGGTTTTTCATCATATGTTGCTATCAATTCCAAAGGGGGAGATTTTTAGGAATGTTTCTCATGTGTTGTCATTGATTTCAACATATGATTGTGAAGGATCGTAGGATTGGTGAAGAAGATGTTGAGCATAATATTTCACTAAGTGCAAAAAAGAGTGCAGAAGGCATGCAATGATTTGCATTGCATCTCTAAGTCTACAAGCTTGTATTTGAGTACTAGCAGTGTCTAAAATGGTTGTCTATGATCCCATAATCTAATTAGTTGGTTATAGTAAGTTACAATGGAAACAATGTGGATTGGTTATAAGACAGTGCAGAGGAAAGCAATGAAATGGTTACTGTAATTTTGAGTATAACATGTATGTGAGATGGAGTTATGTCTAGCGAGCTTAGGATGTGGTAGAAGATACATGACACTTCATCTTATGTTGAAATTAGGTCACAAGGATCGTGGTGATGTCAGTTATAGTGTGTGACCTTACGAAGTCCTTTTTGGAGCCAACCCATGGGATGTGGCATGTTATACCTTGTACAAAGATAAGTTATGGATTATGGTGTATGCTAGCTGACTGATGTTTGTTATTTTCTTGTCCAAGATCCCACATGTATCTTCACAAGAGTTTATATGTAAATAATTTTTTAGGAAATTCCTAATTGGTGCTGACCTAATAAATCATTTATATCTTGTATAAAGGAGTGAAGAAATTTATGCAAAGAGTGTGGTGTGTGTGTGTGAATGTGGTGGATGTGAGGATTGATGATGTAGAGTAGGCTATGTGAAAATTGTAATTCATTGGAACTATTTTAGAAAAGGTGTTGTTGTGAGTCAATTCATGATTTGTAATAAGTATATTTATATACTTTCATTTGGACAGTGGTTCCAGAAGGTGGGTTTAACCTTCATAAGGTGGATTTAACCTTCACATTGGGAAAGTTGCTCTGAGTGAAGAAAGGCTCATCCTATCAACTCCTAATAAGGTTTCTAACTCAAAGAAAGGAGTTTGTCCTTTAACAGGGAGTTTGACTAGTTGTATTTATCTTCTCCTAATAGGGAAAGATCTTGTAACTGAGATACTTTATTACTAGTGCACTATTTGTGGGTTCTATCCCTAATGGGGTTTTTCCCTTAACATGGTTTCCTCAAAAATAATTCTTGGTGTTATAATCTATGTTGCATTTGAGGTTTCCATTTTGCATTTACTGTTTTGATAAGAAAAGATAAAGTTTTATATTAATGATATAAAACTAATACACCCCCCCTCTCAGTTGTATCCAATAGACATGTCAATAGATTTATGAAAATATGTTCTTCATTCTTTTTTATGTCTTTAATTTTGATCAAGACCAAGAAAAGGATTTAGGATAGGCAATATGAAACATGACAATGGATGACAAAAGTAAGGGATGGATGAGACAAAGGATTTTTCATGTAGGGTATGGATTAAAGTAAAGTGGAAAATATGCATAAAGACTTGTCTAGATCAAAGATAATAAAAAGAATATGGATGGATGAGGGATCATGGAGGATGTGGTAGGTAGGATAGCATGTATGAAACTTTCCCCAAAGTGTAGAGCGCAAGAGGGGAATGGATTACATGATGCCTATTTTCCAAATTTTCATTATGGTACTTTCTCAAGGTGTCACAAGAAGATCTTTTGAGCATAGGATGAATCATTTCTCTTGATTTCCATTTTTTTCTGTCACAAGACGCTTGCTTGCTAGGTTTTCACCAAGGTAACCATTTTTTTTTTCTTTTTTTTTGACATTTTTGGAAGATAATGGATGGAGGAAATGGTATTAAGGACTCACAAATCTTGTTCTTTTGATATTACTCCAAAAGAATATGTTATAATGTACTACAACTATTGAAAGTATACTCAAAGATGTTGATAGGGTGATGGAAAACAAGGATGAAATTTTTAGGATTAGAAGACACAAATCTAATAGTTACATGCAAATATAACTAATAATACAAAGGAATAAAGCACACATATGTAGAACAAGAAGATGCCAAGATTTAACGCGGTTCACCCAATCTTGGACTACTACCACCAAAAAGAGTCCAATCTTATTAACCAGTAATTTTAGCCTATTACAATCTGTAATCCCTTGAAACTTAATACAACTGCAAGAAGCTAAAAAATTCTCATCATGAAAAACCTGACCCTAAGTCATTATAATTTGACTTATGTTGGTTAACAAGTTAACCCTAAAAAATACTTAACAAGTCAACCTTTTGGCATGACTGATGTAGAGATGTTATAGAGATTTTTGAGAGTGTTTTGGTACATGTTTAATGATAGGGAGATCAATTACTGATGTTATTAATTTCAACTAAGTGTTGTGTTGGTTGATAGTGAGCTGATAAGTGTTTGCGTCAGTGAATCCAATGTGTGGAGAGTTTGTGATAGAATTGGAGTGTGTAGTTCTCAAGAGAGACTTAGAGATATCTCTAGATGTTGTATATATGATCACAATGGTTGGAAATAAGTATGGAGAGAGTTATGATAAATTGAATGGTGATAGAGGAATATGAAGAACAAATAGTGACAGAGAATGAATGATTTGATTATTCTATCAAATTGGTGTGGATCCAAGTGTTTTGGTCATGATATGTTTATCTTAACTAGGATATGCTATTGATATTATGATCACAAGTTGTTTGGAGTACCACAAGGGACATTTTTACGGGATATAAGATCATTCTATGGAAGTTTACAAAATGTTTGAATATGTTGACCATCTGATGTTAGATTGGTGAGTGATGATGATGCAGTCAGTTGCGGTTGATGTTTTCTTGATCTAAGTGTCAAGGTGATGTGGAATAATAGAATTGTAATGCTGAGCTAGTGTTACATTGTTTGAGGTGATCAGATTTAATCAAGGATTGGAAGTGTGTTGAAGAAGTCAAAATATTTGATTGTTCTTGATTTAAATTGAATGTACGATGGATTTGAAGGCTGACATGGACTTGAAATAGTAATCAATTATTGGTAACATGTCTTAGGGTTCAAGGGTTAAGCGTGAATGAATTATAATGATGAAACTCAAATATATTAGGTCATGTTTAAGGCGGTGGTCGACCTAGTTAGTGAAGATGTTTTTATATGTCAAGTGATGAATTATGAAGTTGTAGACTGTGGATGCAAAGGTGAGGTCGAGTAAAGAGAAAATATCATCTGCAAGAGGAAGAAGTTTTGAGATTAATTGGATTTGAAAAAGAAAAGGAGAAGTGTTATACCCAAATCATTGTACTTGTTGATTCCTAAGAAATTTCTGCAAGAAAATCCCTTAACTGGGTAGACTTTAACATATCTAATTTGTAAATCCTCTAATAGGGTGACTCTTTAACTAGGGTTCAAAATCTTTTAACATGGTTACTCCTAATAGGGCTAGCGATAAATACCTTAACCGAGTGACTTCTAACAAGGTTTTCTCCTAACTAGGCATCATTGTAAGCTCCTAATAGGGCTAGGCCTTTAACATGGTGAATTTAAGAAGAGTACAAATTATTAGTGGGTGCTAATTCTCACTTTGGTTTTTACCCTAAATCAAGATTTCTATGATAAAATATTGGTGTCACTTTTTTGCATGTTTGGACGGTTGTATCATTACTATGTTTATTGCATGCATAAATTTTAAAGTTAATGAATGAGGTTGATATTGTTGAAAGGATTGTGAAAAGTTTTTGATTTGATATATTACTGATTCACTTCCCTCTCAATAATCTTGGACCTTATATTATTAACAATTGGTATCAAATCCCTTGGTCCTTTTTTTGGTAAGCTTAAAAGATTGAGGGAAAGATCCAATGTTGAAGAAGGAAGGTCATAAGCTCATAAGAGATAACTACACACTATGGAGTGACCAGATGAAGATCTATCTAAAAGGTATGGGGCCACAATTTTGGAATCATGTTGTGACCAAATATGTTGTTCCTATTTGGACTCTTAATGTAGATCAATTGAAGGACCAACATGAGAATATAAAATCATTGGAGGCTATAGTAAGTACTTTATCTGATACTGAATATATTGATGTACATGGTTTAGTGACCACTCATGAGGTTTGGGAAAATCTTAAACTAATCTATGGTGGAGACAAGCATGTGCCAAAAGATAAGATGGATAGTCTGAAGGGAAAATATGATGACATGAAAATGGTTAAAGGAGAAAACATTGCTCAATATGGTCAAAGGATAAAAGAAGTTGTAGGTACTATTAACAGTGATAGTGGTACCATTAAAGAAGAAGATGTGGTAAGTAAAATGTTGAGGAATTTGATGGCTACTTATTCCATCTAAGTTTTTGTTATTCATGAGTTGAAAACAATAGATATTATCTCTTTTGATGGTCCGACTGGTAAGATTACTACTTTTGAGTTGAGTAACTTTGATAATAGTATTCCTAGAGTTGAAGCATATTTTAAGGACACATTGTTGTTAGGTGCCCTAATGGTGAACAAAAAGAGAAGATCAAAAGACTCAAAGGAAAAGGAAAGAAACAATGATATGTTCAGTAGATGAAGGTATGACTAATGAATAATCTGAAGATAATGAAGATGAAGAGATATAGTTTGTTGTAGTGGAAGAAGATACCTCAGAATGTGAAAAGGCCTTAGTCTCTCATATGGATCATTCTAATGAATGGGTTATTGACAATGGTTGTTCTCATCACATGATTGGTGACAAAAGTAAGCTCATCAAGTTTGAAGAATTTGATGGTGGTGTGGTCAAGTTTTGTAACAACACACCCTGCTTGGTAAAAGTAAAAGTTACAATTTATTTTATTGGTAAATGAAATGTTGATAATGTTTACTTTGTAGAAGGTTTTGCAGATCCACTCTCTGGGTTTTGCAGATCCCCTCTATTGTCTGTTAGAGTGGTGCTAGCTCTTTTGGTGTTGCTCTGAGTGTTGTGGGCCTTGCCACTACTCATGATGGGAGATGGGCTAGTTTTAGATGCTTTTTTGCTACTCCCATGCTCGGTTGTGGTTTTTTGGGTTTCCTCCCTCTCCACTCTGTGGTGCAACCCCCTTTTGTGGTGGGGTTTCACTTAAGGGTTCAGTGGCTACTGAAGGTTACTCTCCTTCTTCAATCTTCCATTCTGCTTCCTATTGCGGTGGAAGCTCCGTTTGCGATGGAAGCTCAGCCTTTTGAGGTGGCTTGCTACTGGATAAAAGAGATCTTAAGTGTGGGTTCCCTTCTTGTGAAGGAGTGGTGGAAGCCTTCAATAGAGGTGGAGCAGTCTCCTATTGAGGTGAAGATTGTGTTCATGAACTTGGAGGTGGAGGAGACTCCTATTGAGGTGGAGTTTTTCTAGGCTACCTCTTGTGGTCATACTAATGGAAGGAGATATTACAACTTCAGCCTTGTTATTTTGATCATTTTCCTCTCTGCTCCTATTGAGGTGGATCCTTCTTCTATTGAGGTGGACAAGGATTTTGCAGCAGGGTGGATTATCTTTGATAGCGTTGGTTTGGGTTGGAGGTATAGTAGTTTTTGGACCTTCATTTTTGATAGAGAAAGATGGATAGGCTATTTGCGGCCTGAGCTTGCTGCTTTGATTTTATGGTGATGAAAGTGTCTCTCTCTTTTAGTTTCTTTTCTTCCTATGATCAAGTGATTGCTGACAATTTTAAAGGGCTCACTCTGGTCCCTTGTTTTTGTTTTTGGTTAAAGCTTGTAGCTTTTGTGGGGGCTTGTCCCAAGATGATCTTTAAGTTTGTCTTTGATAGAGGCAGACTGGACAATATTTTTCTATTGATTATCTACTCTCAGACTAGTGCTATTAATGTGCTATTAATGTGCTCCTAGTCCTTTGTTCCACAGGCCAGCACCCTCTTGCTGCTTTTCTTTATCAAAAACACATAGCTTGTTGAGTGTGGTTTAGTTGAATGATAAAGGTTATAGACTTGAGTTCAAAGGAGGTGTATGTAGGATACTTGGAAGATCTGGTGATCTAATTGCAACTGGTAGGAAAACTAGAGGTAATTTATTCTATCTAAATACTACTATAGATAAATTTTAGTTGCTAGATTTGAATAGAAGGTTATGTCATGTGAACTTTTATAGTTTGGTCAAAGTTAGCAAGATTAATGCATACAGAGGTTTTCCATAATTAGTTAATCCAGACAACATGATGTGTAAGGAATACTAGATGGGTAAGTTAACCATTTCTACTTTCAGTAGTAAGCCATTTTCATCAAAGAATATATTGAATTTAGTGCATATGGATTTGTGTGGTCCCATGAGGACTAGGAGTTATCATGGTGATAAATATTCATATTGTTTACTGATGACTATTGAAGCATGATGTGGGTGAATTTTTTAAATAATATGTCTGAAGCTTTCTACAAGTTCAAAGCTTTCAAAGTACTTTTTGAAAAAGAAATAGGTAAGATCTTGAAATTCTTAAGGCCTGATAGAGAAGGAGAGCTTACTTCATCAAAGTTTATCCAATATTGTGAGGAGAATGGAATCAAAAGGCAGATGTCTACACCAAGAGCTCCACAATAGAATGGTGTTGTTGAAAGGAGGAACAAAACTATAGTTGATCCTGCCAAGACAATGATGATTGAAGGTGATGTGGCCAAGTCATATTGGAGAGAAGCCATTAGCAATGCAATCTATACATTGAACTGGGTACTAGGTAATAAAGGAACCAGTAGAACACCTTATGAATTATGGTATGGTCATTCACCTAGTGCTAAATATTTCAAATTTTCTGGTAGTACTTGTTATAACAAGGGAGATGATTTCACTAGAAAGTTTGATCCTAAGAGTGATAAAGGTATTTTATTGGGATATTATACTAAAAGAAAGGCTTATAAGTGTTTCAAAAAAAGGACTAACAAGATGATTGAAAGTGAAAATGTGAAGATAGATGAATTTCCATAGAAATATGATGTAACAAGCAAGTGAGAACTAGTAAATGATTAGGGATTTATGTATGTGCAACCGCAAGTGCAAAAATATGTTAAACAAAACAATGAGGAAGAAGTGGTTCAATTGGTGGAACAAGAAGAAGTACCTAGACCTAAACTAGTTATTCCAAGGTATGTGAAGTTGAATCACTTTGTTGATCATATCATAGGAGATAAAGATGTTGGAGTACAAATAAGAAGGAAGATAAGAGAAATTACATGTTTGATTTCCAAGTTTGAGCCTAAAACTATGAAGGAAGCCTTGAAGAATGATCATTGGATAAAATACATGGAAGAGGAACTTGATCAGATTGAGAAGAATGATACATGGACACTTGTTCCTATACCAGAAGATAAGAATGTGATTGGTACAAAGTGTGTTTTCAAGAATAAAATGAATGAAGATGGAGAACTGGTTCGTAATAAGGAAAGCCTTGTATGTAAGGGCTATGCACAAGAATAAGGATTAGACTATGGAGAAACATTTTCTCCTATGGAAAGACTTGAAGGGGTAATAATTTTACTTGCTTATGCATCCTATAAGAAGTTTAATTTTTTTCAAATGGATGTCAAATCTACTTTTCTAAATGGGATTCTTGAAGAAGAGGTTTACATAGAGCAACCGGATGGGTTTGCATTGAAAAAAGATAAGGATATGGTGTGAAGCTACCAAATACATTATATGGACTAAAACAAGCACCTAGGTCAAGGTATGAGAGGCTAAATTATTATCTTGTTAAGATTAATTTCATAAGAACAAGTGAGGATAAAAATGTGCACTTGAAGGTTGAAGGTGATAAGATACTATTACCTGAAGTGTTTGTGGATGACATAATCTTTGGAGGAAATGATGAAATGAGTTTGGCATCTGTTGAGGAGATGAAAGAGTTTGAGATGTCAATGATAAGAGAAATTAAGTTCTTTATTGGATTACAAATTTCACAACTTAAGGATGGTATCTATATCAATTAGATCAAACTGTTGAAGACTTTTGTAATGGAAGATTCCAAGCTGGTTGGTACTCCCATGGTGACCGGATGCAAATTATCTAAGGATGATGATTCGAGTGTAGTAGATACAACTCTATATAGATCCATGATTGGTAAGTTATATTATGTTGTTCATAGTGGACTGGACATTACACAAGCAATTGGTATAGTACCATATTTCAAGCTAATCTTAAGGAATCTCACATGGTAGTGATAAAGAGGATATTCAGATACAAAAGACTATGGTCTTTGGTAAGCTCACAAAGGTGATTTCCATTTGAGTGTTTTTACTAACGTAGATTGGGCAGAAAATATCGATGATAGAAAAAGCACAAGTGGAGGAGCATTCTTTCTAGGGGGAAGAATTGTGTCATGGACAAGTAAGAAGAAACATTGCATCTCCCAATAAAATGTAGAAGCTGAGTATTTAATAGAAGATATCAATTATACTTAGATTGCACAAATGAAGCAGATATTAGAAGGTATTAAAGAGAAGGTAACTGAATTGGTGAATATATATTGTGATAATACTAGTGTAATCAACATTTCCAAGAACCCAGTGATGCATTCTAAGACTAAGAACATTGCAATAAAGTATCATTTCTTAAGAGAGCAAGTGCAAGAAAAGGTAGTCAAGTTGGAATATGTGCCAAACAAGGAACAACTAGCAGATATATTCACTAAGACACTATCTAAGGATACTTATGAGTATGTAAGATGTAAGTTAGGGGTTATTCCCCTACCTAAAAAAACTAAGATGCTACTGTAAGAATCAATCTAGTGGAATCATAGAATATATTTCACTATTGGGTTGATGTTAAGGGGACTACTCCTTAGGGGGAGCAGTCGGAGGCAAAGGAAGTTGTTGAAGTAACAAGTGACCAATGTGGCATCTTTGGCATTGTTTTCAAAGGGGGAGAAGAGAAAAGAAGATAAGGAGAAGTCTAGAAAAATAATTAGTTGAAGGCACAAGGGGAGAAGAGAAAAGAATACTTTGAAGGAGTTGTCATTATCAGATCAATGTGGTGTTGCCATCAATGCCAAAGGGGGATATTGTTGGCATAACTAATGTAGAGATGCTACAAATATTATTGAGATTGTTTTGGTACATGTTTGATGATAGGGAGATCAGTTATTGATGGCAACTAAGTGTTGGGTTGGTTGATAGTAAGTCGATAAGTATTTGCACTGGTGAATCCAATATACAGTGAGTTTGTAGCGGAATTGGATTGTGTGGTTCTTATGGGAGACTTAGAGATGTATCTAGATGTTGTATATATGATCATAATGGCTGGAAATAAGTATGGAGAGAGTTATGTTCAATTGAATGATGACAGAGGTGTTAGCACCTACAAAAATTTTCATGGCTATATGAATTTTTCCTAGTCCCTGCATATTTTTATGTCCTTGGTCTTTGAAACCCTAGGTCTGAATTCAAATTTCTAGCCGTTAGAAGGGTTAAACCCTAATTCATCTTGGCCAAGTTCTAATTAGTCATTACCTTTTTTGTGCCACTTAAAGTTTCCTGTGCACATGTGATTATTTATGTCATGCATTCGCTGAATTGCGTATTATTGTTTCATGTCCTTAAGTTATTCGGTGAGCTGGCGAATGTATTAAACCCATGTTATATGTCATGTTAGTCGCTAAGTCTCCAAGTTACACAATGGTTACCTCAGCCTTTGCGCGAATCAATGAATGTGTTATCTCTCATTCATTTAGTATCTGATGGTTTCCTGTTAACTTTCAGTGACCTAGTGTGGTGGTTATCTCGTATCCTCTAAATTTGGTGGCTCTGACAATGAAATTCGGTGGAGGTTAAAAGTTTTCTCTTGTCTCTTAATTGCAGGAAAGGATGGTGGTGCCCTAAATTATTTAGCGATTAGGTGAATGAAGTAAAGTTAAGTGTGTTTCTCTTTGGTCATTGATTCTTGTAATAAAAGGTGATGGTCAAAATTTGTCTAGCGACTCAGCGAATGAAGTATTCACACATTCTCGTAAAAGGTTTGTCATGTCAAAGATCATTCAGCAATTCAGTGATAGCCATAGGATGAAGACAGGATCAACAACCAACGCATAATCTCAAGACATGACTCAGGGTTAGGCAGGATATCTGGCAACTTGGTGAATTGGGATTTTGCATGTTTTCCAAATGTAACCCAGGGTTAAGGAAATATTTAGTGACTTGGAGAATGTTTTCAATCGCCTGATCGCTAGATCACTTGGAGTTAAGTGCTTGCTAGGGTTAAATAAAGAATATGAGGTGGATCCAGTGTCAAGTGGAGCTGAGGTGTCCATTTCTTATTGGTTGTGGAGTAGTGAGTTGGTAGTTGTCAGTGGGCCTAAGGTTTTCAGTCTAAGAGGTGTTAAAGATCGACTTGATCTTGTGGTTATCGCTATATCACTGATATAAGATGCATGCGGTTTAACCTTGCGGTATGGCGATGACCGTTTGATCTTCTAGATGGTTGTAGAATGAAAGGTGGGACCTGTTGTCAGATATTATGATGTGCCTGCTCCTAATTGGCCACTAGTTTGGTGACAAGGACATGTCAATGGGCCCGAATCTTTCAAGAGGAATGATAGTGCAAGAAGATCTATGGTTGTCAATTGATCACATGGAATCTTTTCAGGCCATACGATCATGAGACAACCATCTGATTCAAAAGCTTGTAAGTGGTAGGTCCGCGTGCCAGTCAATGCTGAGGTGCTTGATTTTCATTGGTTTCCAAAGTGTTGATGTGGCAGAGACTTTTCAAAATGGCTTGTTGACTGTTGCGAGGATTAATGAGAGTCGCCTGATCTACCAGGAAGAAATAGGATTGACGACTGTGTTTTAAATTTGGCTAATTAACCATTGCTATCATGAATTTAAATTTTTAAGGGTTTCTCAGCGACTAAGAACTGGTTTTTAATGCTTGAGCGGCTGGATCTGGTAGATGTGATTTTGTTAGCTCCTGCAAAGAGGTCGAGAAAGTTTGATGATTGATTGTAGATGTCTGTACCATAGAGAATGGGTAAGAGTTGCTCGAGGCATGTTGCAAGTGAACAATTAGAGGGATAAGCATAGTATATTCATGATCTTCGGTACACTACTCTGATAATTGTCATAAATGAAGATCAATCTTGGATCTGATCTCTTGAGGTTGCCTGGGTTTTCACCCCTGTAATAAATTTTGATTAAATCTAGCTGGTTTGGTGGGTGAAAACCCTAACTTCTTCCCTAGTCATCAGTAGCTTGTTGCATCCTAATTTTTGGGATTCCAAGATGACCAGTGGTATATATTGTAGTAATTTTGATTTTTTAAAGGGTTCCATTATTCTGGTTCCACACAGGTTCTTGTTCCTATTTCTGGAGGGCTCCTGTGGCTGCTCTATTGTGAGTAGGTCCCTAAAGGATGAATGTTGAATATCTTTCCTACATAACAGATCTTTCTTTTCTATGTCTAGGTTCCTGAACTTTAAATTTCTCTATGCATTGAAATAGGATTATTATCAAAGAAATACATTGTAGTTTCTCTCAGATTCTGTTGTTGTCTTCTCATTTTTATGTTACACTCTTGTATGCTTTTATTTGTTAGGCATATAAAACATACCAGTTGCAAGGCAGCTTGTCTAATTATTTATGAGTTTCTTTCAAGGAAAGAATTAAATTTTCATGAATAGTCTCAGAGAGTGGACATGATTATCAAGATTTTGATGATAACAGTATAGGAGTGACATAATGGTTTGTAAGGCACTCTTTTCAAACTGCAAGTAATCTGCAAGGCATTTCACTATATTTGTTTTGATTTCTTCCTATGGATTTGCATATAGTAACTATTTTCCCAATGGAATAGGCACTGGCTAGATGTCTGTTATGTGGTTATCTTTCTGTCATCAAAACAAAATATCATTACTAGTACTTTTCAGTTTCTAAGTTCATGCATATTCTGAAGGGACTGCATCTAGATGATATAGTTCAGTTTGTTGATTCCTTGAAGAGAGAATCAGAGGTTAACCTTCCTTGAGTTGAACTCATAAAAAGAAGAAGGATTCACTTCCTTATTCCATTGTCTATGCTATCACATTTGTAGTTTCTATTGTCAAGCTCTGTATCAGGAGATTCTCAGCTATCTACAGAGTGATCTTTTGTTGAAGTGATCTGAAGCCTAAATAGCATGACAGTGAAGACCTTACCCACTAACCAAAAGCTTACTTGAAATATAGTAACCTATTTATAGGCAATACCCACCTAAGTCCTATGGAGCTCGAAGCAGAAGGGGGATCTTATCCAATCCTCATCAATTAGGCTTTTCTTGCAGACTTGGAGCCCCTTTTAACTGAGAATCAAGCCCATAATTTTCCAAGTTTGAGCCTACAAGAAAAATCCCTAACAAATTGGTGACTTTGTTGGGGATTAGTTTTACAATCAGACAAGTGACATAGGTTCCAAGTTGAGTTTAACTCCTGGCCTATTTTTTTATAGATCGAGTCGTCTATCATATCCATCTGTGGATAGAGTTATAAATCTTTGTAAATCTAAAGAAGTATGCCACATCCCGTCGACTTGCTGAAAGTTTTCTCTCTTTGTTGAAATACAACTTGTCCTTGTTCTATTAAAGTTCTATACATTCTCACAGTAGTGGGAGGTGACTTTGAAAGATCTCTGCACCAGTGTGCACTTACATGAAAGAAAATTGATGATAAATTGGGAACATTTGCAGCAAGGACCTAGTAGATGCTCGAAAGATTCAGTGGTGAGTGACAAAATTAGAAGGACAACAACAAAAGAATTTTCCCAGGTATTCCTCAAAATTTTATGAAATAAATTGTCTCCTTGCCAAGTGAAGAAGTCACTAAAAGAAGGAATACAGGTTTGAAGTCTTTGGTCATACTTCTAGTTTTACATCTTTCAAACATCAAATTCAGAAATATGGTATGATTTTATAAGAAATGATTGCATGATCGAATGGAAATCTTTGAGAATAAAGAAGATGTGTTGTTGCTAAATAGTGCAATGGAGATTCTGGATCCAATAGATCAAGATATGTTGTCCATATTTGAAAGTTGTCCAGCAGATCTTGAAGAAATTCAAAAGGATATTGCATTGTTAAATCGGAAAATACATTACCGAACTATATTATTTTTGAAAAGACATGTAGGAGAAATAAGTGAAGAATCCATATATGTGTTTTATGAGAAGTTTGTCAATGCTAATGATGAGTTGCTGGAAGGGATGAGACTCCAAGAATCTACATATTTTCATTTATTCTTAGAACTTTATATGCCTAAGTCAGTAGAATGGTCTGCAAAGTGTAAAGAGGAAGGCATTGGACTTGTTAAAAAATGGATAAATGAGTTTGAAGAATGTAAATCTAAAAATATTAGTGATGTTGACTCTAGTTGTGATGAAAATGCTGACTATGATGTTGATAGTGAAGTAGATGAATACCAAGATGTCAAAGATGAAAATCTAGTTGTGAATGTTTCTATTGGATTCAAAGATTTGTTTTATTATCAACATGGTAGGACAAATCTCTATTCTTAGCTTAGGGAAGATTCATGTGATCAGCAAGAGATTAGTTATTATGTAGGAGAGAGTGACTGTGATGATTCTTTTGCTCAAAATAATGTGAGCCAAGAGACTTCAATCCTTGTTCCCAATGAACAAGATATTTGCAACAACAAAGAAAAGGTTGAAACCAATGAAAGTGAAGTCCAAGGTTCATTGAGTAGTGAAGAAATATCAGAATTGCTAGCTGCTAATTTTCAGAGGTATGCACCAAATGTAGACCCTATTTTGTAGTGCCCAATTGATATATGCTTTGATAATGAAGACATGCAAGTGGATGCAAAGTATGAAACTTATACTGATTTTCTTTTTCCTACTTCTGAGGCAAACGATGTGCAAGATGGAAATGCACATGAATGGAAAAAATCTGATTTTGTTAAGTATGATGAATATGATGACTCATATGCTATTGTGGATTTTGATCTTGATGAGTTTGATGTGGATGATTCTTGTGTACATCAGAATGTTGATTACTCTCTTGAGGAGAGTAAGAGATCTACATGTGTGTTTTCAGATTTGCCAATGACAACTGAATTGTTATTTGATGATCCATTTTCAGATTTAGAGGATGCTTGTGAGAGCTCCGGTCAACAAGTTATATCTAGTCTTATGCAGTCAAATGTTTGTGTGAAAGAATTTCATCCTAATTTGCAAATCAGCCATGTAAATGAAGCTTATGTTTTGCTGTAAACTAGTGTTCATGAGAAGTTTGATTTCATCCATGAAGGAGAGCTGGAATGTTTCTTCATCTAGCAAGTCAGTAATAAGGAAGGGTGTGATGTTCTGATATCACATGAAGATTGGCATTCACAATGATCCGGTGATCTTGTTTTGCAAAGTGATGATGAGGTTGCTGGTTATCTTTTGTTTGATATGCTGAAGGAAAGTGGCATCATTTTTTAACTTGCTGATGCAAGCAAGAATTTCAATCTATATCTGATTTGTGAAGATGAAAATCATTTGTTTGACAGAGGTAAGAGCTGACTTCAATTTTGGAGCTTTGGGCTTCTTGTAGATAAAGTAAATTTTGTACAAGTTCTTTCCCTTTTTAGTAGTGTTGTGTGTTGGCTTTCGGTTGGGTTCCCATTTTTTTTTTGAGAAGTAGTGTCAGGAGGGAAAGGTGAAAAGAGAAGAAAGAGAAAATCTAATTTGATTTTATGGGTGGTCTGCTTCTACCATGAGATTCTAAAGGTTCTCTGCATGCCCGCATGGGGCATACGTCCATAGTCAGAGCCACTGTTAGCACCTACAAAAAATTTCATGGCTATATGAATTTTTCCTGGTCCCTGCATATTTTTATGTCCTTGGTCTTTGAAACCCTAGGTCTGAATTCAAATTTCTAGCCGTTAGAAGGGTTAAACCCTAATTCATCTTGGCCAGGTTCTAATTAGTCATTACCTTTTTCAGGCCACTTAATTTTTCCTGTGCGCACGTGATTATTTCCATCATGCGTTCGCTAAATCACGTATTATTGTTTCATGTCCTTAAGTTATTCAAAGAGCTGGCAAATGTATTAAACCCATGTTATATGTCATGTTAGTTGCTAAGTCTCCAAGTTACACAATGGTTACCTCAGCCTTTGCATGAATCAAAAAATGTGTTATCTCTTATTCGTTTAGTATTCGACAGTTTCCTGTTAACTTTCAGCAACCTAGCATGGTAGTTATCTCATATCCTCTAAATTGGCAACTCTGACAATGAAATTCAGCGGAGGTTAAAAGTTTTCTCTTGTCGCTTAATTTTAGGAAAGGATGGTGGTGCCCTAAATTATTTAGTGATTAGGTGAATGAAGTAAAGTTAAGTGTGTTTCTCTTTGGTCGCTAATTCTCGTAATAAAAGGTGATGGTCAAAATTTGTCTAGCAACTTAGCGAATGAAGTATTCACGCATTCTTGTAAAAGGTTTGTCATGTCAAAGATCATTTAGCGATTCAGAGATAGCCACAGGATGAAGACATGATCAACGACCATCGCTTAATCTCAAGACATGACTCAGGGTTAGGCGGGATATCTGGCGACTTGGCGAATTGGGCTTTCGCATGTTTTCCAAATGTAACCCAGAGTTAAGGAAATATTCAGTGACTTGGAGAATGTTTTCAATCACCTGATCGCTAGATCACTTGGAGTTAAGTGCTTGCCAGGGTTAAATAAAGAATATGAGGTGGATCCAGTGTCAGGTGGAGCTGAGGTGTCCATTTCTTATTAGTTGCGGAGCAGTGAGTTGGCAGTTGTCAGTGGGCTCAAGGTTTTTAGTCTAAGAGGTGTTAAAGATCGACTTGATCTCATGATTATCATTATACTATTGATATAAGATGCATGAGGTTTAACATTGCAGTATGGTGATGACCGTTCGATCTTCTAGATGGTTGCAGAATGAAAGGTGGGACCTGTTGTTGTGTGTGTGAATTTTGTACCTGATCTGTAGACACAACACTTCAGTAAAACATTAGAGGTTAGCAAAAATCAAAATCATGCAAAATTGAAATCTAATTTAATGAAGTGATTTACTACCTTCTAGTAGGTGCGAGATTGATGTTCTCAGATTGTTATCGAGATCAGTGACCTAGACGACACCTAAATAAAGGATTTGAATGCAATTGATCTAGATATGAATTGAATGCAATTAAGCTATTTTTTTGGATTTTCTATGCAATAAGAATGATACAAACTTGATATGAAATCTAATCTATATGAAATTGATCTGCTAAAATGATCTAACAATGATATGAAAAAGAATCTAAATGAATGTAAAAAAACAAATTGATCTCACAATAGCCTTGATTTGCAATAAGCTTTGATTCTCCCAATTCCAATTCTCCAACGTGATTGTGCAAAAATATGAGATGATTTGAGATGAGCCGAGGCTTTAATTTTATAGAAATCCAAGGCTTTGGAGGTGCATGGAAAAAAGCCATAAATCACTCAAATTAACTCAGCTTGATTTTTGAGTTATCTAAAAATAAAGATAATTTAATTCACAAAAACATGCAAATCATGCAAAAATAGCTTTTTAACTCAAATTAGAAGTTTAGATCAACTTTAAAACTCAAAAATAATGTTGAGTTCCAAAAAGTCAATAACTTGCATTGATTTTATGATTTGGAGTTTAACTGCTCTTTGATTGTGCACATAGATAATTATGAATTAATAAATAAATAAAGTGATTTATTCTCAACTTAACTGATTTTTGAAAATAAATAATTGATTTATGGATTAATCAATTATTTAATCAAACTTTTATTCAAAAATAATATCATTAAATACGACAACTTGCTTTTATTAATTTAATCAATTAATAATAGGAATTTTGATTTATTGTCAAATTTAAATAATATTATTCAGGAATAAATATAATTAAATTTAATTAAATAATTAAGTGGCCAAATTAAATCTAATTAATTAAATATGAAAATATTCAATTAATCAAACTTAGGATAAATGTGATTTATCGCCAAATAATCATTAAATTAAAGATAATTAAGATAATTAGGAATATTGCAAGGAATATTCCCCGATGTGGAATTTAAGATAATCAATTATGATTCGATGATGTTTAGATGTGCCTTAGATTAGGACTTTGATGTTGATGTCATTCGATTTGTAGATGTAGGAGGTTAATGAACATATAGCCCATTTTTGGGGTATTACATTTTGCCCCTCTTTGAATTGTTGTGCGAAGCGCAGTGGTTCAAAGACAGTCTGTGTATGATATTGAAACTAATTCAAAATTGATAATTGATATGAGACAGAAGCTGATTGAAATATTTGATATGAAGATGATAGGTCCTGAATGACCAAAGATAATGTTCACTATAGCAGTGATGAACTGATGATTGTGAAAAAGAGTGTCAAAATGCCTGATTCTGAACCTTATGATTGCGAAGAAGTGATTGACCAGTTCTAGACTTGATTGTCTTAGAAGAACTAGCAGGTATCACATCTGAACCCTTCAGTTGCCGAAGAACCAAGGAAATAACACTGATGAACCAATGGTTGCAAAAAGCAGATATAGATTACAAGATTAGGAGAATACTAGATTGATATGGATCTTGATGAATCTGATATGCCCCAAGTGATGATAGATTTTCCCCGAGTGATGAGGTCTTTTGATGAATCAACAACTAGACATGGTTGTTGTCTTGATCACTGATGAAAGATAACAGATTCCAAATAAAATTAGATTTACAGACTTGAATGATGTGCAATACCATGCCCCCTTCGGGATTGAAATTGAAATCTAACAAGAAAAGTCAGCGTTGATAGTTTAGAAGCATGTTAATTGATTTAAGAAGTGGTTAAACACATCTAGGAATGTATTCTACATCGTTTAGAGGTCTAGATGACCAAGTTTGACTAGGTGAAACTATGAGTTGACCATGGTTGACCAAATTGAAATTTTGATAGTTGGATGTAAGATAATCAGTTAAGTTGAATACTGGATTTCTGTGATGATTGAAGGTCAATTATGAAAGTAGTTGACAATATGAATGATTTTAGATTTTGATTTTGATCCCGAAAAAAAGGATTCTACTTGTTGTTTCATTGGAGGAACATTCATGTGGGATTCAGCTCTTGTTAGATTGGAAGAGGTGATTGAATAATCTTTTAAGCATTGAAGTTTGTTTAGCCATTGTAAGATCATGTAACATGCAAAATGCAAAGAGACATGCAAAATGAAATGCAACCTAAGACCTAAAACCTAGTCACTGATCATATGTTGATTTGTTATCATCATTGAACTTTTAGGTAACCGGATAAATCAATACAATGCCCACTAGCTATGAAACCATAGACATATGAATATCAATTTGTATGCGCAAGAATCAATACAACACCCACTGGTCAACAACCATGGATATATGAATATTGATTTTATTTTTGGAATGTCAGATTAGATATAAGCACCAAGGCACAAACACCAGGATGACCTAAATATCATGTCCATTTTGATATAGCAATTTGTATAAGCATCAAAACATAAACGTCATGATGACCTGAATACGCCTTGCATTCAAACACATCAAACAGTCAAGAGATCATTCTAAATCCAGTGTGAATTACCCGTAGTGACCCTTTATCATTCACATCCTTAGGTAAGATCGTGTTTCACAGTAGGAGAAAGAACTCGCTCAAAAAGACAATAGTTAGATCAAACTTCCTTGAATTTTCTGGGTATCAATGGTCGAGGTACGCATGGTCATCCAATTTGAGATAGAGGCTCTTATAGTCGGACACCATTTCAATCTGGAATTTTCAAAGTTGTTAGATTTTCACATACAAGCATAAGACAAAGAAAAGATTATGCCCCTAGTCATCACTCTCTAAATCCTATAAAGGACATCATCGAAGGGCTCGAAGGGACACAATATGAAAAAATCTCAATGCGAATCAGTAAACATACAAGGTGTAGACACCTAAAAATCCTTTAGAAAATAAAGTATTTTTATTTTCTGAAAAATCCCTGATGACATCATCATTTATTAATTAATTAATTATTTAATTTATTTATTTATTTTTATGTCGTTAAATCCCTTTACCTTAATTAAAAATATTTAATTAAGAAATCCCTCCCAAAAATGTTTAAATCTTATTTAAACATTATCTCCTTATTTATTAATTATTTAATTAATAAATTGACCAAAAATCTCAAAATAAATAATTTATTTATTTTTTTCCCAAAACTTGGCCAATTTCCTTAAGACCACTAACCTCTTCCAGAATCTTCTAATCCCTCTTTAATTTTGATTAAAGGCTAATCCCATCATTTCTTAACCCTAATCCCAAATCAAGAATATTTAATTAAGATTAAATATTAATCCTCAATCCCTAAATTACCCTAGGAAAACTCTAGACTCTTCTAGAACTTTCCTAATCTTTCCCTAAACCCATTTAGGGGAAATTACCTACTTTCCCTAAGCTAATCTAAGTCTCCTTTGACTCCTAGTCAAACCCTTCCCCTAATGAGCCTCAAAATCATTAAAGCCTTTGAGATAAATAAACTTTTATTTATCTCCTAAATTCCTCTTTATCCCTAGAAAAGCCTAGACTCTTCTAGAAAGTCTTCATCCTTATCCTCTTGACTCAAACCCTAACCTTACCCCAAACTCTAACCTTTCTTCCTAACCCAAGCCCTTAGGAAATCCTATAAATGCTCCCTCTTCCAAGAGCAATCCATTAGCTTAGTCTTTCATCTTCATGCATTGTTATCATGCTCTTTTACTTCTAGCTCTAGCATAATCATTCCTAATTGTTAGATTTCTTTGTTTTCTTCAAGCTTTCTAACACATCATAGCTTTAAAATAATGGATTAACTTAGTTTACTTCATTGTTTTGCATAGCATATCATCATCATCACATCTCATTTGGTCTAAAATCAATCATAGATTACTCAGCATGTAGCTTAATCTCCATTAAAGCATTTTTTAGTTCTTGAGGCCTTAGGGGCAATTTTGGGTGTTCTACCCAATATTGTGTCATTTTTAGAGTTTTCATGAATCTCAATCCATCTTAGTATGCATTAAAATATGCTCCAAGTGCTTAGAGAGCACACCCACATCCCCCTAAGCAAGAGCAAATCAAACAGTGCTTGGGTGCACCTGTTTCAGCTCAATCTGAGGTGGCTTAGCTTAGATGTTTTTGTTTTGGATTGATATAATGCTAGATTAAAATCTAATGTTTTCTTGTTTGAGCCTTTCAAAACAAATCTAGATAGCCTAGTCTACATTCTGGCACACCTAGTGGGACTCAAACCCACAAATCAGCTTGATTAGATCATACTTTGTACTCTCATATTTGCCATTTTTCATGAATAATTTGCAGGAAATAGATGAAATGTCACCTACACAAAGTTTAGTCATGCCTAAACACAGTTCAATCATGCCTACAAAGAGTCTGATCACGCCTACAAGCTCTGTATCGATGCCTATTTTCTAAAGATTTTTGTGCTTCGATAACTTCTATTCTGTCTTAACTTCTTTTCTGTCACCTGCAAAAGAAATAATCACACCTACGAGATAAACATTCACGCCTTCGCGTACATAATTATCACCTATAATCATTTCATTGTCACCTATATCCATTCCATTATCGCCTATCAACATTTCAATGTAGGCGACATATTTTGTTGTCACATGTGCATGTTTAAGTGTCGCTTATGCACGTTTCATTGCCGCCTGTGCATGTTTGACTGTCGCCTGCAATAGTTTTACTATCGCGTGTGCATATTTCATTATCACCTATAAATTTTTCTCTATCGCCTCCACAGTTTTCTCTGTCACCTATGAATCTTCCCTTGTCACCCGAAAACATTTCTCTGCCGCTTTTGAACATTTCTCTGTCGCCTATAACACAAGCTCTTGTCACCTATACACATTTTTCTGTCACCTATAACACAAGCTCCTGTCGCCTATAACACAAGCTCATGTCACCTGTGAACTTTTTCTTATCGCCTGTGCACAAAGTTCCTGTCACCTTTGAACTTTCAAGTTCCTGTCACCTTTGCTCTCAAATTGATATTGGATTCATTTTTCTTAAGCAAAAGTCAAACAAATCTTGAATGAAACTAAGGAAAAGGACTTAGGTCCTAAGAGTCATTATCATTTTGAAAATCAAACACAATCTTGAATGATCTAAATTGGAAAGAACAAGCATCTCTATTCCCTTTTTTGTTTCAATTCAAAGCAAGCGCACAATCAAATCTTGAATGCCTTAAAGGATCAAACTAAAGCACTTCAAAGTTATTAAATCAACACGCAAATCTCGATCTTGAATGCCCAAGTCAAAGCAACTGCAAACGCTCGAAAGTCTTTTGGAAAAAGAACAAATCAAACCTTAAGCACTTGTCTCTTCAATTTCAAAGTTCAAATCACACTTAATCAATTTGGGAAAAAAGAACAACTTGCTTGATGTGCATCTAGGAGCTTTCTTTTTCTTGCAAAAACCTTATTAAAGTAAGCAACGTAGAACATTTGGACTCAGACAAGTTCACTTGTTCTACTTTTAGCGAGGCCTGTCCAGGGAGAAAAGTGCTTCCTCCTCAGAGAATGACCTCAAAATGGTATCCCCCCGACCGGTATATAAATAAAGTGAAGGCAAAAGGTACTCACTTATTTCTCTTAATCCACGGGCGTTTTGTGCCAAATGCAAATGTCTGGGGATAGGTAAATATTCCTCCCCCGGCGTTGTTGGCTAGGCTCTTAAGTGAGTCACAGGCGGTCAGCATAACCGGGTATGGAGACTCCACAGAACTATTAAAAACCTGATAAAATAGAGGCTACCCTATCTACATCTGAAAGTATCAAAATCCTTGTGCAAGGACCAATTCCAAGGGGTTTACTGGGTCGCCTCAAGATTACTCACCATTTGTATTCCCTTCTAGGGGGTACCAAGCTGTGGGCAAGTGATTTTGATACTCACCTTCCTTAGGTAGATCTACTTGAAGTGCTTGACAGTCATCACTCTGTGAAAACACTTGTTGGAACATACACTTTTCAAAGCTTTATCAGATTCAGTTATCTTGTTTGTATCCCACAAGGTTGCTTTGTCCCTTGTGGAGATTGCTTTTCTAAAAATCTTTGTTGAAATCTGTCCTTTGCCATTGGACAAACATCAAACTGATCTACAACTTGGTTCACGATACTCGAAATAGCCATGTCAGTCCAAATCCTCCCAAAATCCAAAAAATGTCCAAAGCTTTCAGAATCTCAAATCATGGTCTTCGAGTCATATTCAATCCAGTCTTGTCATCCTTTCCTCCTATCCTAGGTTAGCAAAGTCATCTCGGTCATCCTCCATCCCCTTGTCTGTCTTCCTCTAGAGTCAATTTTCTTCCAATCTTAAGCCAAATCCAATCCTAGTCTAATCCTATCAGTCATCCTAATTTGAGTCTTAGTCTTCCAATCCATCTTCATCCTTCATTCCTATCCGACTCATCCACAAGTCAGCATGTCTCAAAACTATTATGATGAGTTTGGTTATTATGTCTCTCCCCTCAATCCATCCTATCCCAAAGATGATGAAAGCCTTGTAGATCACGATGCATATTTTGAAAATCTTAGTAAGTTTGCTCCAAACATCCCCCAACATCCAATCATTCCTCCAAAATATCCTATCATGCCTCCACGCTTATCCACTAGCACTCCCTTTCATGTCCTCGGCAAGGCAAATCCATTATCTTATCCATCCACAACTTATCCCTATCTTAAACCTACACATCCTCCATATGCATCCTTCATACCTCCATCTCCTTCTATGGTCATATCCCAATCACCACCATCCCCTCAAAACACTTCACGCTATTTCCCTTATCTAAAACCTCCATCCACTTATCCTCCAAAACCCTTTCAAAACCAAACACCAAGTCTTCCAATCCTTTTCCCCGATCCACCATCCTATCTCAACCCACCATCCTCCATTCAAACCCATGTTTCTGCAAATCCCCTCCCACAAGTAGAGTGCATCCTTCAAACCACTTCATATCCCATACCTTGATCCATCACCTCTACCTCTTCAGCACCATCATCCCCTCAAGCAAGTTCAAAATCTTCCACCCCACCTTCATGTGAGGACCATCCAAGATCCCCATCTCCTCCACATTCCAATCCTTCTTCACCATGAAAGTCTCCAAGGAGTTTCACAAGGAAGCCAATAACAAATCGCACTCCTAAAGTTGAAGGGCCAAGTCATCTCAAAACTTCATGTGAAGCCATCATTGATGAGGCCCATCCATCACTCCCATCTGTCATTTATCTTCCATACATTGATCCTCTTCCATCTCCTAGCATCATTGAGTCCCTTCCATCTGAAGTCTCCATCCAATGGCTACCAACATCACCTCCTCCTAGCATTATCCAAAGCACATCCATTGAGCCCCATGAGTTCACCCTTCTTCCTACCATCACAGCTGCAAAATCTTCCATCCTTTCATCCATACCATCTGAAGAGTTCTTCCTTCTTCCAGACATCATAGCTACAGAATCTTCCATCCTTCCATCCACCCCATCTGAAGAGTCCATCCATGCATCCCCCAACACTCTATTCACACAAATCCTATCATGTCAAGATCATTTCCAAAAGCATGTTGAAATACTCAGAGAAGAAAATCTAGATCCAATCACTTCACTTCCCCCATCACGTGTTCTATTGCTTCCATCACCCCCAATCCAAAATCCTACAATCCTAATTCTTCCAATCCAAGATCCTACAATCCCTATTCCTCCATCTCAAGATCTGTTACTATCTCCCAATCCCAGTCAAGATCCCATCATCCCATCCTCTCCTCTTGAGGATCCTCCAATCCAAACTATCCAACTGCCAGCACTCTATCCTCTTGGTCCACTTACATTTGTCAGAGGTAGCCCACTTGAAGCAGAAGCAATAAGTTCTATATCTTCCATCAGGGAACCAGAAAATGGATGTTTATCATATTGCCCAATTCAGAAATATCCTTATTTGGATAAAATGCTCAAGAAATGGAATTATCAAGGCAAAGGCCTAGGCATCCATGAACAAGGAAATCTAGAGCCTATCCAAGACAAGAAACATCCAAAGTTATGTGGAATTGGTCACACATCAGAAGAAGGCACTTTCTCCAGAAATGTTGGTACAACTAAAGCTAAATTCAAGCATCCTTCCAAACCCACCATCACATCTTCCAAAGCATACAATGCTATTCCTCATCCTCCATCATTACAACCAAAGACAACCTATCACATTCCTCCTTCCTCCTCCAAATCCATTTTGGGTCCCTATGTCCCAAAATCTACCAGCACATATCCTTCCCATGCTAACTCCATTTTGGGACCATACATCCCAAAATATCATCCCCCATCTTATCCTACTTAGTCTTTCATCCAAAATCCAAGCATCCCTAGTCAGGATCAACAAAGGTACATGCCCACATATCCTATCTACCAATCTCCTTCCATCTCTCCATCCACATTTCCTCCATCCCACACATCTCCTCATATTCACTCCGATGCTCCCCACAATTTGGATGCCATATCCAATATGAATAAAGGGAAATACCCACAAAAATCCAAAGATTGCCATGTCTAGTCTAAACGACATGCTCAAGAAAAGAAAAATCCAATCAAGCAATCCAAAGCATCCCTATGGCCACAAAGGCCCATCAAAGAAAAATCAAAATCTGAAGTATCACAATGGCCGCAAAGGCCCAGCAAAGAAAAAGCAAAATCTGATGCATACCAATGGCCGCAAAGGCCCACCAAAGCTAAAGCAAAAATGATGTGGATCCTAAAGCAAAAAGATGTAATGCATCTAAAAGAAACATCCACAATGGAATCCAAAGTTGCTAATCCCCCAGCTACTCAGTCTTCTCCTCCATCTCCTAAATCTATTTTGGGTCCCAAAGATCCGAAATCTCCTAGCATAAATCCTCCATCACATCCACCTCTATCTTCCATGTCCTATCCACTTCATCCACCTTCCCCACAACATGTGCCAATGTTGATCCTAACAACATCCCCCTATCACGATCACTTTCCATCCTTCCATCCAAACACTTTATACCACCATATTTCCCATCTCCTCCATCTCATCCATGCCTTTGCATAATCCATCCATCCTAGAGAAGTTGTACCAACATCCAAAGAAATAAAAAAGAAAGCAACAAATCAAGAAGGCAGCAACAAATCAACAGGTCAACACCAAATCAAAAAGTCAGCAACACATCAGAAATATTCAAAAAGTCAGCATCAAATCAGAAGGTAGTACCAAATTAGAGAATCAACAACAAGTCAGAAATCAATTAGCATATCAGCAAAAGATCAGCACAAAGTCAGCAAAAAATTAGAAAATCCATAAACAATTGGAAAAAATCAAGAGAAAAGTATCAAAAAAAAGAAAAGAGAAAAATATTCATCCTATGGTGAAAACTTGGCAATTCAAGCACCTTGGACAAGTACCATGATGAAAACTTGGCAAACAAGTGTCATGCGTAGGCCTCCCCCTAATTCCTTTCTGTAGTTGGGGGCCATTCCCTTCTATCACCTCTTATCCAACATCTCCTCCATCCCATTTGTCTCTCACCTCCTTCATCCTCCTTTGGATCTAAATGATAAAACAAAGACTACCAGGTATACATGCTTTTTTGGGCACCTCCTTGGCATCCATCACACCTTTCAGCTACATATCCTCTATCCAATCCATTCATCCTATCTTCCATCTACCTTCCTCATCCTCTTATCGGCATATCTTTTGTCGAATCATACCCCATTCTACTACCTCTGAATGAATGAACTATCCTAAGCAGGGGGCATCTTATTCCTTGGTGACATATTCCTTGGAGACTATCTTTCATCCAAAATCTTCCATCTCCCAAATCCTTAAGCAAATCCACCATCCCATCTCCCCAAGCATTCTTCTATCCAAATTCCTCAGCAGTTCCTCTAGCATCCATCTTTCAATCCTCAAGAAAATCTACCATCCCATCTCCCCAAATCTTCCTCTAGCCAGATCCCTCAGCAGTTCCTCTAGGATTCCATCCTAATCCTCAAGCAAAATTGCCATCCAATCTCTCCAAGCTCTTCCATCTCCCCATCCAAATTTTCCTCCATCCAAATCTCCTAGCAGTTCCATCATCCTCATCCCTAGCATTTTCCTTCATCTTTCCATCACTTGGTATCTTCCCTTGTCATTGGTATCTAGCTATAGGCTAACCTCATTGCAATCCAATGCCATTCATCCCTATCCAAACATTCCTAGCAGTCTTCTAGCCATCTTCCAATCCTATCCACATCCTCTAGCTATCCAAAATCCAACATCCAAGATCAAGCCAACGAATCCAATCACATCCTTAGTCTTGTAGCAAACCTTGATCTCAATCCAATCATCATCATTAGGATATGTCCTTCCCAAATCTATGTCATTTTAGGACACATCCATCCATCAGTCTATCTTAGCTTTCCAACCCAACTGGGGCATCATCTTGCATATCTTTGGAGTTTTCAGCTTCATCCCCAGGTTCTTTGTACATCCTAATCCTAAGTCTTGTACCATAGCATCAGTCGTCTCTCCACCTCAGCTCATTTGTACATATGTGTCTTTAGGTCCCATCCTTTATGTTAGTCATCCCTTGTCATTGTCTTGTTGTACATATCCTTGTCAGTCCTACAGTAGTATTTGATCAAAAATCTTGTCCTACCCAGCCTCGCACTTTAGCAATATCAATTGTCAACTATCCTTGATCATCATGGCCATCTTTGAACTGCATCATTTGCCAATCAGCAACACAGCATTCTCCCCATCAGCATCAGGTCCACACAGATGTATGCTTCTATTTTGTCTGACCTAAGCCTAATCACAGGTCCCCTCAGTTGTATCCTTCCTGTCTGACCTAATCTTCCACCAAGCACACCAGGTCCATGTCGATGCATCCTTCCACATGTTCAGACCAATCTTCCCGCCATCAATCGAATCAAATCTCTCTCCTTGGCAAAGGATGTCTTTTTGGAGTTCTCATTTTGGTCTTGGATTTTGTCCTTTGGATCTTGTTAATCTTTTACGACTTCTCATTGTTCTCTACTCAAAGTCACCACGATCCTTTATATCATGGTGTGCAGCGAATGAGGATAATCTGGGGCAAGATCTTTTGATCTTTTGCTTCTACCTGTGAGTCATTCATGTGTTAGTGGTTTCTTCAGCATCGTTTCCACCATGCCTCATCTGGGTTTCATGTGTGATGTTGGGGCAGCCCTCCGTGTCTTTTTAGCGTCAGTCCTATGCAACGCTGGTGACAAGGCCTCGTGATCCCAGTATCCTTGGTAGGTTTCTAGCATTGCTATATTAAACTAGGTTGTGCTCTCCACATTTGCACTTGGAGCTTCCCCCAATCCCCTGCATCTTGCATCATATAGATTAATCTTGCATCTTGCATCTCTCATATAGCTACATCCTGCATTTTTCATTCCATCTCATCTTGCATTCACCCATCTTTGCTCTTGGAAGTATGGTTATTTATCTCCCCTTCATCCTAGGTCCTTCCTTCTCTATTTCCTTTCGAGAAAATTTCACGACGTCTACTCATTGCGTTATTTTCTCGAGGGGGCACAACCCATCATTCCTCTAAATTCTAGCCTTGGGCATCTTATTTTCTTGTCTTTGATGCTATGCCACTTGCGGCATCGCATCAAAGAGGGGCAAAATGTAGACACCTAAAAATCTTTTAGAAAATAAAGTATTTTTATTTTCTGAAAAATCTCTGATGACATCATCATTTATTAATTAATTATTTATTTTATTTATTTATTTATTTTTATGTCATTAAATCCCTTTACTTTAATTAAAAATATTTAATTAAGAAATCTCTCCCAAAAATGTTTAAATCTTATTTAAACATTATCTCCTTATTTATTAATTATTTAATTAATAAATTGACAAAAAATTTCAAAATAAATAATTTATTTATTTTTTGCCCAAAACTTGGCCAATTTCCTTAAGACCACTAACCTCTTACATAATCTTCTAATCCCTCTTTAATTTCGATTAAAGGCTAATCCCATCATTTCTTAACCCTAGTCCCAACTCAAGAATATTTAATTAAGATTAAATATTAATCCTCAATCCCTAAATTACCCTAAGAAAACTCTAGACTTTTCTAAGACTTTCCTAATCCTTCCCTAAACCCATTTAGGGAAAATTACCTACTTTCCCTAAGCTAATCTAAGTCTCCTTTGACTCCTAGTCAAACCCTTCCCCTAATGAACCTCAAAATCATTAAAGCCTTTGAGATAAATAAACTTTTATTTATCTCCTAAATTCCTCCTTATCCCTAGAAAAGTCTAGACTCTTCTAGAAAGTCTTCATTCTTATCCTCTTGACTCAAACCCTAACCTTACCCCAAACTCTAACCTTTCTTCCTAACCCAAGCCCTTAGGAAATCCTATAAATGCTCCCTCTTCCAAGAGCAATCCATTAGCTTAGTCTTTCATCTTCATGCATTGTTATCATGCTCTTTTACTTCTAGCTCTAGCATAATCATTCCTAATTGTTAGATTTCTTTGTTTTCTTCAAGCTTTCTAACACATCATAGCTTTAAAATAATGGATTAACTTAGTTTACTTCATTGTTTTGCATAGCATATCATCATCATCACATCTCATTTGGTCTAAAATCAATCATAGATTACTAATCATGTAGCTTAATCTCCATTAAAGCATTTTTTAGTTCTTGAGGCCTTAGGGGCAATTTTGGGTGTTCTACCCAATATTGTGTCATTTTTGAAATTTTCATGAATCTCAATCCATCTTAGTATGCATTAGAATATGCTCCAAGTGCTTAGAGAGCACACCCACATCCCCTTAAGCAAGAGAAAATCAAACAGTGCTTGGGTGCACCTGTTTCAGCTCAATCTGAGGTGGCTTAGCTTAGATGTTTTTATTTTCGATTGATATAATGCTAGATTAAAATCTAATATTTTCTTGTTTGAGCCTTTCAAAATAGATCTATATAGCTTAGTCTACACAAGGAGATAAAAGCATATAAAAAAGCATAGATTGTTTTCAGTTTGATGTTTGATTGCAGTGTTGTAGATGCAAAATCATTTTTGGAGACAAGACTAACTGACTGACTCACATGAAGCTTCAAAGGACTCTGACTGGATATGATATGTCTCAGATACATGGGAAACCATAAGATATGACATTGATTGCCCCCAAGTGTTAAGCATTGATAGGATACAAACGCTTGAGCTGATTGATGTACATACCGACTTATTAAAAACTAGAAATGCAGAAACAAACCGGGAGATATTTACAAACTAAAGCAAGACTGAAAGTTGGGAAAGACCAAGATTGCACTGATAGATGGATTATTTTGAAACAAGTGGCACCCGTTTGCTGGGTTTTCACCATCTTGGCAGAGATTCTATTTTTGCTACCAAGGTGCCTATTTCCAGGTTTTCACCAAGGAACTTTTTCTTTTTCTCATTTTTTATTTTTTTTATTTTTTCAATTTTTTTGTACTTTTGATATTTTTTTTATTTTTTTAAATTTTTCATTTTTCAATTTTTTTGAATTTTTAATATTTTCTAATTTTTTTGTGAATCATCAAGGCGCCTATTGCTAGGTTTTCACCAAGATGTTCATTTTTTAGGACTTTTTCAGATTTTTATAATTTTTTCAAGACATTTTACCATAGACTAAATGCCTTAGGCGTAGAATTTCTTCAGATGGAGAACATTGATTGGTTCTTGGAACTTTTCTCCTTCAGTCATTGAGAGTTGATAGGCACTAGAGCCAAAAGTAGCAGTGATTACAAAGGGACCCAGCCAGTTGGGTTCAAACTTCCCCTTGCATTCTCGATGGGATTGATTTTTAAGATTTTCTCTCAAGACTAGATCACCAACCTGAAATTCTCTATGTCTGACTTTCTTGTTGTAAAATCTAAACATTCTCTTTTGATATACTCTGAGATGATCATACACTGCTTGCCTGCGCTCATCTAGTAGTTCAAGTTCTTGCAACCTGGACACTCTGTAGTCATCATTAGTTACTAGACCATGCATTCTGATTCTTAGTGATGGGATTTCAACCTCAAAAGGCAATACTGCTTCAGACCCATAAACTAAAGCAAAAGGCGTAGCCCCAGTGGGTGTTTTGATACTTGTTCTGATACTAGTTTTGATACTTGTTTTGATACTGGTTCTGATACTTATTCTGATACTGGTTCTAACACTTGTTCTGATACTTGTTCTAATACTGGTTCTAATACTGGTTCTGATACTTTTTTTGATACTTGGTATACTTGATAGCATATTTTTCCATTGCAAACTCTCAAGCAAGATCATATCATGCAGTCCCAATGTCTAGCAAGGTGGAGAATAAGAGGCATTGGCAAGCTGGTGGAAAAGATGGAAGATAAGAGAATGAAGTAGAATGAAGGGGAGAAATCCTCAAGGAAAAACTTTTCAAGAATACCCAAGCTAGGGAAAATTGTCATGTAAAACACATTTGGACAAGCAATGAAAGGCAAGCATACGATAAGTCACAAAAGCGTAATGTCAAAGAAGGACAGGATGTAGTCCAAAGGAGTAGACATGTCAAGAGGTTTCAAAGCATCATGTTTTACTCTTTCTTTCTTTTCTTATTAGATCAAGACCAAAGGGGAAATGGATAGCGATAGGTGAAAATGAATGGAGGAAGATAGATATGAAGGCTAAACATGGAAGGAATGAAAGCAAGATCATCATAAGACAACTCACAAAATAGCCAAATGTTCATGTATAGATCAACATTGTCAAGATCAAAGAGAGAAGATGAAATGGATGAAATATGTAGAAGAACTACGCATGATGCCTGATTGCCAAGTTTTCATCATGGTACTTATCCAAGGTGCCACAAGGGAGTGGTTTTCACCATAGGATGAATTTATTTCTCTTTACTTTTGCTAACAAGGCACCTGTTTCCAGATTTTCACCAAGGCACATTTTCAAATTTTTTTTTTCATATCTCTTTTTTTAGAAGAAGGAAAGCTTTTTAGATAATGCTCCTTGAAAGGATAAACCATGATATGCCAAGGATTCAAAATGATATGCTCAAAGATGTTGATAGGGAAAGGAAGATAGAAGAGGAAAATGGAAGATAAGGTTTTATGTAAAGTGAGTGAGGTTGGAAGATAGGAGGAATAGGCAAGTGAGGAAAAAAGATAGGAGGTAGAAGGATAATGAATGGAAGGACTGTGAAAGGGTAGGTGGAAAGGAAGGCAAGATCAACATCAACACACACCTTGAAGGGTGGTGAGAGGATGGAGGAAATGTGAATGAAGGAATACGTGAAGGAATATGGCGAATGGATAGTAGAGGTTGTGGTTTAGGTGCATGGAATGGAAGAATATTTTTGGAGGGAAGTGAAGTGGAAGCCTTTGGAAGCTTGAATGTCAATTTCACTTTTTTCTCAACACCAGACTCTTTCAAGAGAGACTTTGGAATCCATATAACTGTAGGCTTTTCATTTCTTTTTGATGATCTAGAGAGAATATCTTTAATGATGGATTTTAGAACCTATACTTTTCTTGTAGTTTTTTTCTTAGATATCTTTTTTGACTTTATGCCTCCATGTTGTTTAGAGGAGACATGGTGATCTTCTCTTTTTGATGGATTCTTGTATTGCTTCTTTTTCTTGTATTGAACATTCAAGTTACTTCCAAAAGACTTGGGACTTGTGGAAGAAGAAGGAGGATATGATTGGTTTAGATGGGTGGGTGGATGAAAAGGATTCAAGGGTATGCATCTATGTTGATCTTGAGGAAAGATGGGAGATGGAGGGATGTAAGGACCCAAAATGGATGGAGAATTAGGAGAGTTAGGAGGGGAAAGTGAAGGGACATAAGGACCCAAGATGGAAGGAAAATGTGAAGCCATTTGTAGTGGTGGAAGAGGTCCAAGGATGGAAGTGGAAGACGCAAAAGGATAATCAACAAGTTCATCAGCATCTATATGACAACCAAGGAGATCAACATCTTTAGAGTGAGCATTAGGATTTTCAATAGAATCTTGGACATCTTGAATATGAGCACCTTCTTTGATAGGATTGTTCAAAGCTTGCAAAGACTTAGGAAGAGTAGAAAGTGGAAGTGAACATGGAATGGTAGAATAAGAAGATGGAAGACTTTGATCTTGACAAGGATCTTTGGATAGCATAAGCTCATAATTTTTCTCTTGATTTTCAATAGGCTTAACATTGGAAGTAACAACACCATTTTTAACAACCTTAATGGAAGTATCATCTTTGGAAATTGGAAGTGGGGTAAGGTTATTTTGATTGTCAATAAGCTCAACAGTGTAAGTAGTAGCTTGATGTTGCTTAGGAGAAGACTTAAGACATGATGGAATGCATTTGGGAGGGTGTGCAAGATCAAAAGAACCCTGAAGTAGATAAGAGACATCATGAAAAGGAGTGGATGACATGGAGGGTTCTTGATCTTGATCTTTCTTTATGTTCTTTTCTTTATCATTTTTGGAGTCCTCTTGACATGGAGCCACTTCTAAGGACAAGGAAGCATGTTGGGATTGTATGGATGACTTTGGAAGAGATGGTGGAGGACTAGCTGAAGTAGGGATTATATCATATGAAGGCTTAGGCTCTTTAGGTTTATCATTATTGAAAGTATTTACAACCAAGTGAAGGTTAGCTTAAGTTTCTTTAAGAGGTAGCCCTGGAGGATAACTATAGGGAATTGCATGAGAAGTATTAAGGCTTGTGTCAGATTAAGGTTCTGTGAAAGATTTGAAAGACTCAGAAGCTTTAGAAAATGCATGGATATTGGAAGAAGTAGGGGATGGAAGGGAACCATCACAAGACAAAGGTCCAACATTAACATGATCTTTCTTGAGAAGATAATCTTTATTTTCAGCATGAGAGTTCTTAGAGGAGAGATCCTTGTAGTATTGATGCTTCAAGCTAGCACGATGCATTTTATAGTCCTCAGCAGTAGTAGATGGATCATAATCAAGGTATTGTCCACAAAAGCCATCAAAATCTCTTTCAAAATCGGAATCATATGGATCACCATCACGATCTATCCAATGTGATGGCCCATTTGTAGTAAGCAGGAACACACGATGAGGAGGATTCTTAGGAACAGAGGTGTCATAGGTATCATTACATTGTCTATCATCATAGTCATCATAGTCTTCAAAGCTGGATGTGTCACTCTCTCTGGAAGAGGTATCATAAGGGTTGTCACGTTGCTCACATTTTGTCCGGGGGCATGGTGACATATACAAGTCTTTATCAAATGGAAAAGGGCACAGAGCTTCCATGGAGAACTCTTTAGGTTCCTTTTCTTTCTCAAGTTTGTTAAGTTTGACTTGCATAGCGTGGATCTATTTCGTCATAGCTGAGATTATAATTTCTTCCTCATGTGTACTAATTCTTTGAGACATGTGTACTGATTCTCAATAGCTACTGCTCTATTCACTAATACATTTGGGGTGACATTGCGACGGCCATTTGCGACGGCAGGCAAATGTCATGTGGTTTTTCTCTTTTTTTTTCAAATATAGCCCGACACCATCGCAATTTGCGATGACAATACATTTGTAACTATCGCAATTGCGACGTTGTCGGGATATAAGCGCAAAATTTAAAAGGAACGTTGTCATGTGTGTTTTGAACAGCGCCGTAACCCTCCGCGAAATCACATCACGATATAACGGCAAACAAAATAAGAACGTTGTCATTTGTGTTTTCAACAGCGCCGTAACCCTCCGCGAAATCACATCGGGATATAAGGGCAAAAAAAACAAGAACGTTGTCATTTGTGTTTTCAACAGCGCCGAGAGAGATTCCCTCCGCGAAATCACAGCTACAATTTCTGAGTACGTTGGGTTTATTTTTCTTTTGTCATTATTATGTAATCTGGTATTCAGCTGTTAGAGAGCTAAAATACCCAGAAATGAGGACATATCTATGTTGAATTTATTGTTAGCGGCTTTGGTTATTTAGAAGTTTAATTTTATTTGTTCATCTTTCAAGCACAAACATTTTGTGGACCGTAACGTCTTCATTGTTTCGGGTATGCAGTGAAACAGCCCTAACTTGCAATTGCGATGTTGTTGGGATATAAGGGCAAAAAAAAAAAGGAACGTTGTCATTTGTGTTTTCAACAGCACCGTAACCCTCCGCGAAATCACATCGGGATATAAGGGCAAAAAAAACAAGAACGTTGTCATTTGTGTTTTCAACAGCGCCGAGAGAGATTCCCTCCGCGAAATCACAGCTACAATTTCTGAGTACGTTGGGTTTATTTTTCTTTTGTCATTATTATGTAATCTGGTATTCAGCTGTTAGAGAGCTAAAATACCCAGAAATGAGGACATATCTGTGTTGAATTTATTGTTAGCGGCTTTGGTTATTTAGAAGTTTAATTTTATTTGTTCATCTTTCAAGCACAAACATTTTGTGGACTGTAATGTCTTCATTGTTTCGGGTATGCAATGAAACAGCCCTAACTTGCGACTACCTTCACGGTACTTGTGTACATTATCATGTTGTCTTTACAGTGACTGTCCTCATTCAAGTGGGAATTACACAAGGGACAGTCACTGTGAGATGTCCTCATTTGTGACAAGGACAGTCACACTTAGGACATCTCATAGTGATATTCCCTTGTGTAATTTCCACTTGAATGTATTGCTATTGAACCACATTAATGCTTTTCTTCTTCAACAAATGAGGACAGTCACTGTAAAGACAACATGATAATGTACACAATTACCAAAAAATGATCTTGTTAATTGATGTAACACTTTGTCTTGCTCACTCCCTATCCTTCACTAGGGTCTCTTTAGGCTAATGTTTTGACTTGATAGGTACTTAACTATCCCTACACTCTTTAGGTATCTCTACCCAAGATCCCACTCCTTCAACTAGTGCACACCAACAAGAAATACAACGAACTCTGCTCAATACCAATCTAGCTACTAGGACACTCCTAGTCTTGTCTTCACAAATTGAAACACATTCAACTAGAACTTTACTCCATGGAGAGGCTGGCCACTAGGACCTCTATTGGTTTCAATATTACTCCTTCACCTATACTTTTCATCAGTACTTCAATCCGGTTCATCAAACCATGCATGCCAATTGCACCCAAAAATAGGCTGCTAGCAATTAGGCCTTTGTCAAGCCTTTTTGTTTATATTAAGCCACCTAAAGGGCTTAGGATTCAGATGCCCTTTATTGAGAACTCCAAGATATCTAAGGTCTTCTCCTCCTAGATTTTTTGTACACCAACTGCTACAGCCATGCCTGAAAACAAGTATTTTGACACAACTTGGACAGTCTGACTAAGAGTTTGTTTTCTTAGCAGCCAAAGAAACTCACCCAATCTTCTAATTTGACTTGGGGCTTCTTTAGATGTGTGTCTACCTCTCCATGAGATTTTAGTTGAAGCAACCAATGCATTCAACTTGTTGTAATCTTCTTGTAATGATTTGTCATCCCTAACTGTGCTCAACTGACTCACCTAGGACATCATTGCAAACATAGAAAATGAGCTTCCCAGGGCCCCTCCTTCCAAACATATAGTACATGGAGTCTCCTCACCCATTCCAAGAGCCCGTACAAAATTGACAATGGAATGATGAGCTAAGACTCCATTTGTTCAACCTGCCTGGTTCAAACCAATGATAGGGTACTTAACAAAAGAATTAACAAACTAGTTGGAATGCTTCAAAACTCAAAAAAAACACAACACAGAATAAAAAAACAACTTGTACTAACTTTTCCAATAGACACTGCGAGCTATCTAATCCATTAATCAACTGAAAACAAAGAAACAAAAAAACTCAAGAATTCACTAAAACCGTGTTACTCTACAAATCTTCTTAATTCCAAATGTTTTTCCCCGCAACCTTTTGCACAGATCGATGGAGGCCTCTTATAGTTGATCTGATGCCTAATTCAATGGTTTCATATAGTTACATAACCATCTTACTCGAAAATGCTCCCTTGCACAAATGTTGTCAATGTTGTGAATGACAACATTGACAACTTGTTACAACCTTTGGGATTTTGGTTCAAAACTTATTGTTCAAACACCATAAGACCCTAACCATGACTTAGTTAGGCTATTTAGACCTCACATAGGCCACTTCTACACTTCTTTGCCCAATTTGACCCCTAAATGCTTCATTCCCACTTTTGCCACAATATTGGTAACTTGGGTACAAATTGGCACTTGCCTTCACAAAGGTCACACATGAGGACATCTCACAGTGATCGATTGTCCCTTGTGTAATTGCCACTTGAATGTATTTCTATTGAACCACATTAATGCTTTTCTTCTTCAACAAATGAGGACAGTCACTCTAAAGACAACATGATAATGTACACTCACTGTAAGGACAGTCACAAATGAGGACATCTCACAGTGACTGTCCCTTGTGTAATTGCCGCTTGAATGTATTGCTATTGAACCACATTAATGCTTTTCTTCTTCAACAAATGAGGACAGTCACTCTAAAGACAACATGATAATGTACACTCACTGTAAGGATAGTCACAAATGAGGACATCTCACAGTGACTGTCCCTTGTGTAATTGCTGCTTGAATTACACAAGGGACAGTCATTGTGAGATGTCCTCATTTGTGACAAGGACAGTCACACATGAGGACATCTCACAGTGATTGTCCCTTGTGTAATTGCCACTTGAATGTATTGCTATTGAACCACATTAATGCTTTTCTTCTTCAACAAATGAGGACAGTCACTCTAAAGACAACATGATAATGTACACTCACTGTAAGGACAGTCACAAATGAGGACATCTCACAGTGACTGTCCCTTGTGTAATTTCCGCTTGAATTACATAAGGGACAGTCATTGTGAGATGTCCTCATTTGTGACAAGGATAGTCACACATGAGGACATCTCACAGTGATTGTCCCTGGTGTAATTGTCACTTGAATGTATTGCTATTGAACCACATTAATGCTTTTCTTCTTCAACAAATGAGGACAGTCACTCTAAAGACAACATGATAATGTACACTCACTGTAAGGACAGTCACAAATGAGGACATGTCACAGTGACTGTCCCTTGTGTAATTGCCGCTTGAATTACACAAGGGACAGTCATTGTGAGATGTCCTCATTTGTGACAAGGACAGTCACACATGAGGACATCTCACCGTGATTGTCTGTAATGTCCCCTTTTTGGCTAACTTGGAAAACAGGAACAATTACTCCACTTCTCAGACTTACTCTATCAGATACTTACAATTAAACTAAGTAATGGAGGTTACTTAAGATATCAACCGCTATTTCAGATTCAATCACAATATGTGTGCAAGATGATATTGATACCAATATGTTTAATAGCACTGTCGGATATAATGATATGAAATATGCTATGAATATGATGTTTCCTATCACTTATAGTGATAGTATAATGATGGTATGTCTGATATAAACAATATCGATATACAATCAATAAGTATTGCTTACAGCAATGTATTTGCTGTGTCTGATATGATGATGTAATTATGCAAATGTGTAATATCGCTATGAGTGATATGTTGCTATTTCAGATTCTGAATTATATGCTTGCAACTTCAAATATTGATGTTGTTTCTGACTATCCTTTCTATCTGTGCAATCATGGTGTTGTCTCTGATCTGCAATGATAAACTTGAAACCAAACTGCCAAAGGCAGATGCTCTATTGAGTATATCCAAATATGGATAAGTAAATAAAGTTCTAATGATGCCTTGAGTGACTGACGAGAATGCATTCTTATATTGTCTTTAACAAATGAAGAGATGCTATGAATGAGACGTGTCTTGTTTCTTCCTCCATGTCCCTTTGTTAAGCACACCTTTCCATAATCCGACAGTTCACATAATATTATTTCATTATTTTCTGATCATAGATAACTCCCAGATTGACTCAATATCAAATCTTTTTATGAAGGTAATCTTCCCTAATTGGTAGTGCAACCAGTAGTTAACATCCATTGTGTTTGTATTAGTTTGGTCTAACTATCATTAGTATTTAGTCAATCGATATTAACTCTTGCCTTATCCCATATTGTTATGATGATATCCAATCTTTCTACTGTGATATAAGTCGATATCATTTTCTGATAATTGTCCATTTATTGGTTGATTGCTGGTAATGGAGTTTGATCTTCAAATTGACTTCCATTCCTGTTAATACTTAAGGATACATTGTACTTATTATCCATGACTGATGCCTCATTCATCAATAGCTTGTGATATAATCACTGATGCTTTTGTGTTTCTACAAGATGTGGTTTATCTCAGACAATCGATAATCTTTCAATCCTTTAGTCGATATCCTCCTATGTGGTGTCTATTGATATAGATAGTAGAATTCAATCTAGTTTATGTTATTGTCATGATAACATAGGAAGTGATGGTGCATATTTGCTAGCGGGTCTTCATGTTTGATATTGCTTTATCGGATATGTCATTGTCTAAACTTGTGCAATTAATGATTATTTATAATATATGAATGGTTATCCTTCTTGCTTATCAATACATCTTCTGAAACCCATAGCGACCTATCCCTTATTCATATCATGTTGATCTTGACTTCATAGTATTTGGTTCATTAATCATCCTCTCATGGTATCGATGTGTAATGACTAGTGATTGTTGTATCACTTCTTCGTTCCTCATCGTGATAGATAATGCAGATGTTTAATGTAGATGTATATCGATTACAGATATTCGATATTGCTTTAAACGTTATTATTATTATTATTATATTTATTAATGTTATTGTTATTATTAAATATTATAATTAATGATGTTAGTAATATTAATAATATTATAATAAATATTATTATAGTGATAACATATTGTTTTATATTGAGAGGTTTATTAATATTATTTATATATTAAAATTATTATATCAATAATTGATTTAATATTATTACTTAATATATTATTATAATATAATATATATAATTTATTAATAATTATTTATTATTAATTTATATTATAATTATAATCATAATTATATTATTTATTAATATTTTAATATTATTTAATTAACATATTACTTATTATGCTAACTATATATTATTATTATCTTTTGATAATAATTATATATTATTGTTATATACCGTTAATAATAGATTATTATATATCATCTAATCATTTTATTATTATACTAAGTTCAATATGTCACGGCTCATGACATTGTCCCTTGTGTAATTGCCACTTGAATGTATTGCTATTGAACCACATTAATGCTTTTCTTCTTCAACAAATGAGGACAGTCACTCTAAAGACAACATGATAATGTACACTCACTGTAAGGACAGTCACAAATGAGGACATCTCACAGTGACTGTCCCTTGTGTAATTGCCACTTGAATTACACAAGGGACAGTCATTGTGAGATGTCCTCATTTGTGACAAGGACAGTCACACATGAGGACATCTCACAGTGATTGTCCCTTGTGTAATTGCCACTTGAATGTATTGCTATTCAACCACATTAATGCTTTTCTTCTTCAACAAATGAGGACAGTCACTCTAAAGACACCATGATAATGTACACTCACTGTAAGGACAGTCACAAATGAGGACATCTCATAGTGACTGTCCCTTGTGTAATTGCCACTTGAATGTATTGCTATTCAGCCACATTAATGCTTTTCTTCTTCAACAAATGAGGATAGTCACTCTAAGGACAACATGATAATGTACACTCACTGTAAGTGTACATTATCATGTTGTATTACAAATGGACCTTATGTTGGTCGGGATATAAGTGCAAAAAAAAAAAGGAACGTTGTCATTTGTGTTTTCAACAACGCCGAGAGAGATTCCCTCCGCGAAATGAAGTGGGTTATCATTTGTGTTTTGAACAAAGCGGGTTGTCATTTGTGTTTTGAACAGCACCGAGAGAGATTCCCTCCGCGAAATCAAGCGGGTTGTCATTTGTGTTTTCAACAGCGCCGAGAGAGATTCCCTCCACAAAATCACAGCTACAATTTCTGAGTATGTTGGGTTTATTTTTCTTTTGTCATTATTATTTAATCTGGTATTCAGCTGTTAGAGAGCTAAAATACCCAGAAATGAGGACATATCTATGTTGAATTTATTGTTAGTGGCTTTGGTTATTTAGAATGCTTCCCCACAATACTTAATTACACAAGGGACAGTCACTATGAGATGTCCTCATTTGTGACAAGGACAGTCACACATGAGGACATCTCACAGTGACTGTCCCTTGTGTAATTGCCACTTGAATGTATTGCTATTCAGCCACATTTATGGGCCCGTTTGGACCACGACACACAGTAGCATCTACAGAGAAGAATATCCCAGGTGTAACAAGTTGTAAGAATATACCAACAGTTCTAAGAAGTTCCCTAGCACGTAGTAGCATCTACAGAGAAGAATATACAACATGAGGGCAGCCACTGTAAAGACAACATGATAATGTACACTCATTGTATGTGTACATTATCATGTTGTCTTTACAGTGACTGACCTCATTCAAGTGGCAATTACACAAGGGACAGTCACTGTGAGATGTCCTCATTTGTGACAAGGACAGTCACACATGAGGATATCTCATAGTGACTGTCCCTTGTGTAAGCCACTTGAATGTATTGCTATTCAACCACATTTATGGGCCCGTTTGGACCATGGCACACAGTAGCATCTACAGAGAAGAATATCCCAGGTGTAACAAGTTGTAAGAATATACCAACAGTTCTAAGAAGTTCCCTAGCACATAGTAGCATCTTCTAATTGTCTATACCACTTCACAAGGTATTGTTTGCACACATTGTTTTTGGTTCTTTTGATGACCCTTGTTTTGAAATTGCTATTAGGCCTTGTAGCTTATATGTTTTGACTGCTGGAGAGCTTCTAAAGCTAAGCAAGAAGACCATTGCACGAGTTATAGCCGCGCGCTCAGGTTTGAAAATTGTATATTTTTTAATCTAATGTATATTTTAATCCTTTTGCCATGTCATGTAATATGTCTTGCCTTGTAGCTTATATGTTTTGAAATTGCTGTTAGGCCTTGTAGCTTATATGTTTTGATTGCTAGAGAGCTTCTAGAGCTAAGCAAGAAGGCCTTGTAGCTTATATGTTTTGTGTACTTTTGACAATTTTGCTTAGTCACTGAAAGTTGTAGACCAAAGTTTTCATAGCCCAATTTTTGCTTCCTACGAAGAACGATCATGTCAGATAATATAAGTGAAGAACAAAATAGGGAGAAAATCGCTAGATTGTGGTCTAACTTGAAAAGAAAAGGTGATGGAAAATGTTATTGTCCCTGCAAAATTTTTAAGGGCTTAAACCGTAGAAGATTGCTAATCAAAACAGTTAAGAGACATTGTAGGGAGAATGGTCACATTGAAGGGGGGCATGACTATCATCCACTGGTAAGTTGTTCATTATATCATTTTAACAATTTATATACATATGAAATCACTTGATGATGAGTTGAAGATCATGGTTTATTTATGTTAATCAATTTTATATAGGTTGATCTCCCCAGGGAAGTACATGATATGGAGGAACATGGGGGTGCGAATATCCAAGGTGAAGATAATGATCCCATGGAAGATGACGATCATGCGCCAGAAAACACAATTGAAGATGATGGTATAAATACATTGATCCATGACACATTTAGTCCAAGCGGATCTGATCATGATGATGATGATAGCCTTGATGTACCTCTACTTGAGAAGGCATACGAGCCCCTATACAAAGACTCCCAAACAACTCTTCTCTCTGCTGTATTGTTGTTGTTGAACTTGAAGGTTATGAATGGTTTATCCAACATAACAATGTCACGTATGTTAAGGTATGTCATATATGTCTTTATAGTTAACAAAGGGTGAATAATGTACCACTAATATTGTTTATATTAACAACTTATATTTTTTGCTGTAGATTGATAGGCGAGTTTTTGTTACCACCATCAAATATTCTACTTCGCTCATATCGAGAATTATCTGCTATTATGAAAGATATTAGAATGGAGTATCAAGCAATACATGCTTGTCCCAATGATCATATTATATATTATAAAGAACATGAATTTGCAACACAATGCCCTGTATGTCATACGAGTAGATATCGAACAGATCGAATAACAAAAAAGGTGCCTCACAAGGTTCTTCGTTACATCCCCATTATTCCACGGATGCGACAATTATTCAGGTGTACTAGCTTGGCACAATTTATGGATTACCATGCACGCAATAGAAGTCGAGATGACATTATTCGAATCCCTGCGGATGGTTCGGCATTTATGCACATAGAGGAAAAGTGGCAACACTTCAAAGAAGAACCTCGTAATCTCAGGCTTTCATTGGCAGCGGATGGTGTCAATCCATTTGGAGAGATGAGATCTGTTTGCTCGGTGTGGCCTGTTTTTGTTATCAACAATAACATTCCTCCGTGGATGTCAATAAAGAGGGAGCACATTATGTTGGCAATGATTGTTCCAGGTATTTTATCATTTGATAGTTATTAATTTACATGTACTTACAAATCTTACAGTAAAATGGTCACAATAATTATGTAATGTTACTGTTCATTCAAGTAGGTAAATATCAAGTTAAAGATATGAATGTATATATTGAGCCTCTTATTGACGAGTTGGTGGAGTTATGGAACGGTGTCACTATGTATGACGTGTCTAGACCAATAGGACAAAGACAATTTCAATTCCATGCAATACTTGTATGGACAATACATGATGCCCCAGGGCTAACACATTTTTGTGGTATGTTATAGTGAATTCAAGTTGCGCATGATAATTCTAATTATAAAAATCAACATATTTAATAATCCAATTATATCATTATCTTGTAGGTCTTCAAACAAAGGGAAAATTTGCATGTCCAGTTTGTGGTCCAAAGATGAAATCTCGTCATTCAAAAAGTTTAGGAAAGCATGTGTTTGATGAGTACAGACACTTCCTCCACAGGAATCATAAGTATCGAAGTATGGAAAAACATCTTTTCAATGGGAAAGAAGAGACTACATCAAAGCCACGAAGAATGACACCTCACCTATGGAAGTTGGAATATAATAGAATTAATCGTCGAGGTAATGTCGTTCCACTTAATGGTTTATGTTTGTAATTTATATATTTCTATTGTGATTTTTGTTTACTAATTATGTAATTGATGATCGTGAAGGTCGTCAAGGCACTACTGACAACCTTCCAAAGGGACTAAAAAGCTATCCCAGACAATTTAGTAGGTTGCCCTACTACGAGGACCTACAAATTGTGCATTTGTTTGATCTTATGCATGTTGGAAAGAATATAACAGAGACATTGTGGAAAATACTGGATGGAAGGCGTGACAAAGAAAAAATTGTCAAAATTTGTAATGACATTCATGAATCCAATCATGCACTAAAGAATTTCATTCACTCAAATAGCAATAGAGATCAGATTAATATAAGTGCCCTTCCTTGGTTATTAACGGAGCAGCAAAGTGATGCCATAAAAGAAGTCATACGAAAAATTCGATTTCCCACAGGATTTGCTGGGAACATAAGCAATCTCATATCAAAGAAAAGTGAATTTGGGCCAGGGCTTAAAACGCATGATTGGCATACTTTCATCAAGGTAAGTTATGTTCTTCTGTATTTACAATATATTCATAAACTACGTGTACTATTCATTATGTTATGTTAGAAAATAATGAAATGATTGGTTTATAATTACTGCAGTACGTGCTACCTCTATCTCTCCCAGAGCACTTCAACAATAACATCAAACAAGTGATATATGATCTTGGAAAATACATGAGGTAAGCAGTAATATCTGTTCAATTTGTTGTATATATTTATTATATTCGCGATTTTTTTTTCTTGCTATGTAATCTATTGTATATTATTTTGTAAAGTCTCGTATTTATATATTTTTTGTGACTTGAATCTCTTAATGTAGGTGGTTGTCATCTAAAGAAATCCATAAAGAAGATATAAACTATTGGAAGAGAAGAATTCTTCATTTATTGTGTGAAATGCAAAAGTGTCTACCTCCAACTTTTTTCAATGCACAAGAACACTACCTCATACACCAAGTTGAGGAGATTGAATTGTGTGGACCTGCACACACTAGGTCAATGTGGATGGTTGAGAGGCACTTGAAATCTTTGAAGGCTTTGGTTCGACAAAGAGCACATCCTGAGGGTTCTATGGTAGAGGGATACATGGTATACCAGACTATGGTGTACATTACTGAATATCTTCCTAAGTTTGCTTCAAATATCCATGTAGATCGCATTTGGGATCTCGACCCTTTTAAAAAATTCAAAGGGGAGTACTTGATGGGGAAAGGTAGATTGAGGAAAGTGACAGGTAATAAATTATAAGATGTTATTGTAATAAATTATTTCTTAATCTTCAAAATAAATCGGTTGTAAGTCGTCTATTTTTTTTTTGTACAGTTGCTCGAGAGTGGGATGCACTACATTTGTATATTGCAAACAATCTTGATTGGATGATGGTATGGATTGAACGATGTCAACATTCTGGTCACACATTAACATGGGAAGGTGTATCTTCATTGGTTAAAGAAGCTCATCGTAATGGAGATTCTAATGTTACGCAAAGGGAAATAGATTTAGCATATGGTTTAAGAGATTTCCAGGTACGTACAAAATTATTAATCACCCGTATGTTTATCAACTCACGATATAATAATTTTGACATGTTTCACATATTATTGCAGGTTAAACACCACAAGGGTATGTTCTGTAATGGTCAAAAATTTCGCGTCAAAGTGTTGGATGACACGAAGAAAACTTGTGATTCTGGAATAACTGCAGTCTTTCAAGTGACTAATATTTCATCTAGAAATGACTTAGATCCTCAAGAGTCTAAAAATCAATACTATGGCATTTTGGATGATATACTTGAGTGCGACTTTAGTTCCTTCAAATTAGTACTCTTCGTTGTCAAATGGTACAGGCTACGACTTAATCCAAATGATCCTAATAGAACTGTTATTGAACATGATAATGGATTTACAATAGTTAATACAAGGTCGTTTGAGCCAGTTGGGGATGAGCCCTATGTTCTTCCAAGCCAATGTGAACAGGTATTTTACTCAGAGGTTTCACATAAACCGGGTTGGTCATTTGTTGTTAGACATGAACCGAGAGGAAGGCCGATAAAGTATAATGCGATGGAAGAAGAAGATACCGAAGAAGTAGAAGATGATGTAGATGATGATCACGATCGACAATTATTGGATGATGTTCCTGAGACAAATTTTCATGAAGAAGAAGAAGAAGATGATGCTGCTGCTACTGATGATGATGATGAAGATGATGTCGATGTTGATGATGATGATGTTGATGATGACGACAACGACGACGACGACGAGGACGATGATGATGATGACGATGACGACGACGATGATGATGATGATGATGATGATGATGAGGATGATGATGATGAAATTTAAAGGTATGCCATCAATCCTTAATGTATTTAATATTCATTTCTTGATAGAAATATATTTGTCTTAAATGGTTACATAGTTTATTCATTATCTATTTAAAAGCTATAAGTGTTATAATGTGTACGTTTTAATGTTTTTAATTTTTATGTGATGCTTATGATGGATGTGATTATGATTATGATGTGATTATGCTCACGATAATTGAATTACATTTGCAGGAAATTGAACCCCTTTCAAGAGCATCCCGCACAGTCTCATGGATCGACAGGTATAAGTCAATACACCTTATAGAAATTCTATTTAATACACTTATCAATAGTAAGATTGATGTCTTCTAAGATCTCTCCCATTTGCAGGTACCAGCAAATAGGTATTTGTCAGAAGTGTCTTCCTCGAGTGAGGGAAATATAGGAATAGAAGAGGAAAGTGAGACATGCAGTTTATCTAGAATAGGGAGATTAACTAGAGGTCAAAGGACTAGAAGGAAATTCAATAAACACATGAAATTTTTCCTTGCTCAAGGGGGGTCATGTTCTTATGATGATGAGACGAAAGGCGACATCGAGGTGCCCTTGAGGTACCAACATCTACAGAAACATTGGGTACCCAAGGAACTTCCTCCAATAAACATTGATTTTTGTGTTAATGAGAGGATATATCGCATAGCACCATCATCATTACATGGTTTGGGCCTATTTTCTATGGATGGCATAAAGGTGTCTTACAACAAAGTTTCTGAATTGATGGAGTATGTTGGACCATGTTACGATTACAAAAGTTGGATGCATATTGTTCAATATAAAAAAAGTATGCGTAGGTATGCACTCTCGGCAAATTATATACAACAGCAAGACAATAATCAAAGTAAAAGTGTGGCTATATACATTGATGGAAGGCCAAAAGCAATAGGGAATATTGCGGGTTTTATAAATAGTACACGACCTGGGTCAACTATAAAGCAACCCAATTGCATATTTGAGGCGCGCGAGGGAAATCATGTATTCATCTGTGCGATAAAATCAATACGTGCAGGGGAAGAGCTGCTTATTGATTACAATTTGAACCGCATAGATACAAACGAGGCTACTATCATGGGGGTGGTACATACTATTAAACCAACTTCTAATCAATGACTCCAACATACCATTTAGTTATTAAATTTTTGGCTAACATTTTTATACTTGATCTTTGACACAGGGGCACAATATGGAGCAACCGCCCGAAGGTGATGGTGACGATATTCCTAGCTCATCTACACATGAGTAGGTAAAATTCATTGTAATTGTGCAAACTAGATAGAAGCAAAATGTTATTTTTTTTAATGTTATTTTCTTCATTGTTTTGGAGTAATTTTGATAATACTAATACTATTGTTGTCACAGAGGGCCAGTGGTCGGAGAGAGGGAAAGCAACCTGCAGTCCCTCAGGAGTCCCCCCTTGTGGACCCTTTTTTTATTGATTTAGCAGAGACCGATGACCCGATCGGTTCCATTAAAAAGCTGCTAAAGAAAATTGGGAAAGAACTTCTACGTTTGGTATCCATACATCCTCAGACTCAGGAAATAAAAGATAGGGCAGCTGAGTTGTTGCGCACTTCTGAAAACTTTAAAGTAAGTATTAATGAAATTTTTAATTATTACAAGAGTTCAATAATGGTTTTTATGTTATGCTCTTTTATGACATTAATTAAAATATGGATGCATTGTCTTTACAGAGTTATTTGCGTAATTTTGAACCCCATTCCCATGATGAGGCCGGTATTGCAAGTGGTTCGGGTAGATCACATGTTCCATTCCCCACTTGTGTTTTCCACTGAATATATATAGGAATGATCATAATCATTGACAATACATGCTCGAACAATCTTTTTTTTTAATGCTCTAACAATCTTGTCCATGCTAGTCCACGCGTTCTATATTTATGCATGCTCTAACAATTTTATTCTTCAGCTCCTTTCCATGATGATATGACAACGCCGCCTCCATCTAAGACAGCCACAAATGTCTTGCCGACTGCCATGTCAACAACACACAGCCTAAATGCACCAACTGTTGCACCATCTACTGGTACACAAATCCCTCTTTTTCTCTCTTTTGTTATGTGTTTAAGTGTTATGTGTTTACGATGTAGATCCCTTGATTGTGTTTGTGCCATGGGTGCTCTGCACCAATTTATTTCCCTTGAAGTATTATTTCTTGGAGGCATTTGATAATGGTTTTCATTTTTTGCAATAGGAGATGCAACAAGTCCCGATGCAACATCATTTCCTGGATGTTCCCGTGTTCCTAGTACGGGAATGGTGAAGGATTGCGTATTGATCATCAGCGACGATGAAGGCGTTCCCTTAAAAGTATCCAAACTTCCAGGTACTTTAAAGTTATTATTATTCTATAGTGATATAATAGTAATTTAGTTTTTGATCACTCTTCATCGACTAATGATCCCATGATTATTTTGTAGGGAATGATATTTTTTGGCGAAAACTTGGTGATGAGTGTTTGCGGATATTCGGGCCCACCATACGTACATGGTGGAACATCATATCCTAACTAAAACCCCAAACCACTATTTTGATTTCATATCATTGCTAGAATAGTTTTCCTTTTCATCAATTTCTTGAACTATATTAAAGGTAGCTTCTCTTCATTTATGAGTCTAACATGTTTTTTTTTACTTAAAAGGTGGAATAACCAAGATAAAAAGTTGAAGGATGATCTTGTAGATAGTATGACCCAGCTTTTTGGACCTCGTGCATTCGAGAGAAACAAGCTCCTTGAAAGAGCTGGTTTATGTTTGAAGTATATTAGGGACCAGTACAGGAAATATTTAGAGGTTAACCCAAGGCACGAGCGTCCGCCCTGTGTTCTTGAGGCTGAGTGGCAGGGTTTGATTTTGGATGGAAAGTATAAAGCCGACATGAAAAAAGGAATTACGCCAGTAGAGAGTAGAGCAAGGTATGTGATACTTTTGAGAATGTAATTATGTACTAATTAACCTCTAAATTTTTCCTATATTGGTCTCTAACATATTTCAAACTTTTCATAGATTGCCTGACACATCAAAGGCAACAAAGGCAAGATTAGAAAAGCACGGGACACACAAGCTCGGCTCTGGTGGTTTTTCCAAACTTCAAGCACGAGTTGTAAGTATTAGTAAATGAAAACTTGTATCAATTTTTTTATATATTGCAAGGAAATTTTTTTTGATCAAACAATGCAAGTAAAATTCACCATACCAAGAAAAAATGTAGGGGTCAGAGTTCAATAGATGCCTCACAGAAGAGGACAAGAGAATTGGCTTCCAACAAGGCTATAGAGCCGTGGCTGAACGGCTACGAGCTGAAATCAGTGTGCAAGGTTCAAATAATGATGCATCTGAGCCACAGGTAAATAAGCTAAATGAAATTTATTTCAAATTGAATACTTTACCAATTAGTCTATTTGATGTTAAGTTCTAATATAAAGTGAGTATATCTATTTTAAGAAAGCAATGATAACAATGTGTAGGATATTGGAATGCAGCCTGACAATCCTTCTACACAATCTATGCATAATGAAGGTTCGCATGATGTGCATCCTAGTGGTGGAGGTATACATTTGCTATTAAATTTTTTATATGTAATTACAATTGGTGTTTGGATTAATGTAACATTTTGTATAGCAACTGTAGAGGATCGAGGGGTCGGTGCTCATGAGCATGTTGAGGTTGAGTCTAGACAAAATGATGTGGCCAGATCAGGTAATTAAAGAGCGCCACAGTTATGTTCTTTAAAATAATTAAATACTTGTAACAATTATAATTAAATATTTTAAATTTAACTCTTTTATTTGTTATTGTAGAGGACCCCCCTTTGCAGCAGCATAGGAATTTGAGATCATCAAGAACAAAGAACAAAACAACTGATGAGGGGGGTATTGATGATAACACTGATGCTCCTCTTAGAGCTTACATAGAAAAAAAAATTAGAAAGAGAAAAAAGAAATGATTGTCATCTAAATACCTTAATTGATAATGACTGAATTTTATGTCTCAATGAATTTAATTATGTGCTAATGAATGTTCATGAATTATGTGTTTATTTTCATATTGATGAATGTTGTGTGTTAACGAATCTAATGTGTTAATGAATGTTATCATGTGATATTGATTGAATGTAACATTTTATTAATAATTGAAAGAATGAATGAATGTTAGATGTTAACGGGGAATGTAGAGTGATGTTAGGGGGAGGGGGGTGGGGCCAAATGAGCTTCCACCTTCACGTGGTTGGCCCTGTTTAGTAGAGAATATTAAACTATATTCTCGAAATAAAGTGAAGCTCAATAAGATACTAAATGAGTCAAAATGGTTATCAAGGTCCTCTATCCATAAGATACTTGTAGTCAAAATGGTTATTAATAAGATACTTGTAGTCAAAATGGTTATCTAGGTCCTCTATCCATTCCATAAGTTCTTCACCATTCAAACTTCCTCCATAACAAGGAATGTGCTCTAGGTTAGTCATGAAGCCTAGCATGGACTCTCTGTCAGATAGAGCCACTATTTCAGAGCCTTTTTTGTGCATTTCCTTCAAGCACTGTACAGTGTACGGATGTGAAAGGGAGGGCAGACCAGTGTGGAAGTTAGAGTATTTATATCTTATGCTTTGAGAGTTTATTTGGTAGATTCAAGACACCTTATATCAAAGTTATTCCTTTTTCTTATCTGTTGTTTTGTCAAACCCTCATTTTTTGAGTTATTGCATTCAAATGGCCTTAACTTGCAAATAAACCATAGGATATCCTCTGTTCTTTGTAAAATGCAAGTTAAGGGGGTTTATTTTCATATTTTAAAAGCTTTGGAACAGGATACTAAGCCAGAGAATTTCAAGAGCAAGCCCTAGGTCAAGAATCTCAATGTTCTTGACTAGGAGTTGATGGATTATGCAAGATCAGAGGGTAGCGGCAAGTAAAGGACCTCAAACCTTGTTGAATCTAGATCTTTAGAGCATGGTGGACATCTTCAAACTCTGATCTTGGTTTCATGCACCAATTTTCAATGCCTTGTTTTGGAACCCACACCCAAAGGCATGCATTAGGTCTGCGGACTCAATAAGGACATTGATATGCTCTGGAGTGGAGTCAAGGTCTGGGAGTTGGAGGATTGTTAGAACATCAAAAAGGGTACTCAAAAAACATATAAGTTCATAAGGTCCTTTGTCAAATTGAAGAGTTATTGCTGCAGAACAGGTTTTGGAGACCTACTAGAGTCACTAGGTCTATTTGGACCCGTTTGGACCACGACACACAGTAGCATCTACAGAGAAGAAGTTTGGTATGCAATGGTCTTGAAACCTCCTGAGAAATTCTTGGTATGCATTTGTGTTGTGCAAAAGCTTCGTTGAAAGAGAAAAAGAAGAAAAGAATAGAAATGATTTTTTTTCTTTTTATGTCATATACTGTAACCAGCTACTTATAACTTGCAAAAATTATTATAACCATTTGAAATTGAAACTTAGTTTAATGTGAAACTGAGAACTGCTTTATTAGAGCTTTCTGTGATTTAGATTCAGACATCAAGAACATTGTTTGCCTAATATTGTGATTAATGTTTATTTATTAATATCTCATACTGACAAACAATTGATAATTGTAGGGAAAACGTCATTGGGGGTCTTTGAGGATCCACCAAAAGCCAAGGAGAAAATGTATTCAAATGCTAAAGATGGTGTAACAGTCCTTACAGCTGTTGAACCTTGCTGTGTACTTCATCTCCGATTCTCCAAGTTCAACAGTACTGTGGTATTCCTTTGGATACTTCTAATGGTAAATTTCAGACATCAAGTTCTTTTCGTATGAAACTACTACATTTGTAATCTGTAGTTTTAAACTTTTAGTTTATAAATGTTCATCAGCTTTAGTTCGTATGCTACCATTTCAAGTATGATTAATGAAGTTACCTTTATCACAGGATGAAAGTGAGCAGTCAGCATACTGGTACGGAGCTGGCAGCATTGATACGGTGACTAGGGCATCGTTTAATGGTGGTATTGTGTTTTCCCGTATTTAGGGCATCGGCCTTTTGAAGCATTGCCTTCATCTTTCTTAAGTCTGAGTTTTAAGTTTGTTTATCTCTCTCAGCGCTGTTGAAAATACAAATGACAACGTTCTTGTTTGTTTTGCCCTTATATCCCGATGTGATTTCGCGGAGGGTTACGGTGCTGTTGAAAACACAAATGAAAACACAAATCCCTTGTGTAATTGCCACTTGAAGGAGGACAGTCACTGTAAAGACAACATGATAATGTACACTTACAGCCCGTGTACATTATCATGTTGTCTTTAGAGTGACTATCCTCATTTGTTGAAGAAGAAAAGCATTAATGTGGCTGAATAGCAATACATTCAAGTGGCAATCACACAAGGGACAGTCACTGTGAGATGTCCTCATTTGTGACTGTCCTTACAGTGAGTGTACATTATCATGTTGTCTTTAGAGTGACTGTCCTCATTTGTTGAAGAAGAAAAGCATTAATGTGGTTCAATAGCAATACATTCAAGTGGCAATTACACAAGGGACAATCGATCACTGTGAGATGTCCTCATGTGTGACTATCCTTGTCACAAATGACTATCCTTGTAAAGACAACATGATAATGTACACATACAATGAGTGTACATTATCATGTTGTCTTTACAGTGGCTGCCCTCATGTTGTATATTCTTCTCTGTAGATGCTACTATGTGCTAGGGAACTTCTTAGAACTGTTGGTATATTCTTACAACTTGTTACACCTGGGATATTCTTCTCTGTAGATGCTATTGTGTGTCGTGGTCCAAACAGGCCCATAAATGTGGTTGAATAGCAATACATTCAAGTGGAAATTACACAAGGGACAGTCACTGTGAGATGTCCTCATGTGTGACTGTCCTTGTCACAAATGAGGACATCTCACAGTGACTGTCCCTTGTGTAATTGCCACTTGAAGGAAAAAAGCATTAATGTGGTTCAATAGCAATGTATTCAAGCGGCAATTACACAAGGGATAATCGCTCTGAGATTTCCTCATTTGTGACTATCCTTACAGTGAGTGTACATTATCATGTTGTCTTTACAGTGACTGTCCTCATTTGTTGAAGGAAAAAAGCATTAATGTGGTTCAATAGTGATGCAGAGTAGTCAGGGCTTTTAGAATATACAAATATACATCCTTAACTCTCATTCCACCAAGGAAGAAGGAATTCCAATGGTTGAAACGTGAGTTAAGGTCTTTACATCAGTCAAACCCTGAAAATGAGGGTTTGTAAACAATGCACAGAAAATTTGAAATAACTTAGATATAAAATAAAGAGAATCAATCAAACCAACTTCCAAAGCATCAGATGTCACTATTACAACTTCCAGGCAAATTTTATCATCCAACCACCATCCGTACAGCCGTACAGAGTTCATTTTTCACCAGAAATGCACTAAAACAGGGTTATTTTTATTTTTTATGAAAGCAAAATGATTACAATACTGGTTCTCTGTCTGTCTTCGACCATTTGAAGCCTAAAATAGGCTCTCCAAACGTTGGTTCAACCATCTAGGTGGTTAGAACAGTTTATCCAACAAATGTCAACTTTGCTAAGCAACTTTTAAAGTTGCATTACAACTTTGCAAACAACTTTGCCGAGAAGGTTAAAAATGTGTTGTGAAACTTTAGGAACCTTATTAAAGTTATTTTGGACCTTCAAACTTCTTAACAACATCTAAAAGACACCTAATAAACACTTACTATGCTCATTTCATCCAAGGACTCAAAAGATGCCCAAGGTTTATAAGTCACCAAGGGGTCTTGTGTCCAACAAGTGGATGTTTATAAGGAGATAAGATCAATCCTTAATATTTATTACAAACCAAGAAAACATCTAAAACTCCTATTCTAATTTATTGTCATTCAAAAAGACTCTGATTTGTCATTCAAAAAGACTCTGATTTGTCAATCAAAAGGACCTTTCACCAGTCAATCCTTCAAAGCTCCAAGGTGAAAATCTTATGTTCCAATTGATAGGATTTGACTCCTTGGCTTCATGGCAACTTCCTTCAATCATGGTGTCTTTGGCTTGCATTAGGGATGCCCCTGCATCAAATAGCAATGCATTCAAGTGGCAATTACACAAGGGACAGTACATGCCCATTAAAGTTGGTGTTTTGTTATCCAGCATGACAATGGAGACAACATACTCTGTGTCAATTTTACTGATCAAATTTCCCTCCGCCAGGCAAAGCAACAATCTGGGTATGATAAGGTGAAATTTTGTAGTCCTTTTGGGTATGATAACAGTTCCAGTTTCCAATAAGATGGTTCATTTTTATAATCTAGCTTCAATTTCTCTTGTGAAAATCTTTTTTTCATTTTATGGGTGGTAAAATATAATTATTATGCTAGAGGTGTGTACTTATGGATGATAATGAAACAAAATGATAAGATTTAAGACTCTTGTTTTTTTTTAAATAGCAATTTAAGTTTCCTTCTATTATAAATTACTATTTTTCTATTTTTTAATGTATCTTTCCAAATCTTTTATATCAATTTTATTTATGAAATATAAATATATTAATAATGTTTTAGTGTTTTTAGGATTAGTTTATATCAATTCTATGTATCATCATTCGTCATTCAATTGTCAGTATTATTAATTTAGACTGTGCAATTGTAGAACTACTCGAATATGGGTTGGATGGGTACTCAAGCAGGGGAACCCTCCTCAAATATCTCAAGCAGTGAACTTGGAAAAATGTGTCCTGAAGGAACCCTTTCCATCAGAGAGATAAAAGTACAAACAAGTAAAAGAAGCAGGCTCTGCAAATATGTTTTTGAGAAGAAAAATGATAGATTATTCGAGTATGGTTCATGAGGTATATCTAAAAAGACATTTTTTTTCTTATTATAATAAAAGAGGAAGTTGTGAATGTCAAAGTTGAGTGAAACAAAAATTATTTTCATCAAATTTTATTAGGCTTGCTTTTGGGAATAGTTTCTTACAATATTGCTATTAAGATTTTTATTGTGTAGTTTTTAGATTAGGTTTATAAAATTATATTTCATGAGTAGTGATTCATATTAATCAATTAACGATACTTTTGGAAGGTATTTTCAATGTGTCAAATTTTGATATTTTTACAAGAATTAGATTGTGTAATTTTTTTAATTAAAGTCATTGACTCATATTTCATAAATAATAGTTCTCATGAATCCATCTCTTATAAGATTAAATAGTCTATTTAGGAAGTATTTCTGATAGTATGTCAAATTATGATATTACTATTACCATTAGATTGCATGGCTTTGAAGTCAACCTCGTTGACCCATATTCTTCTTTGTAGATGCTACTATGTGCTAGGGAACTTCTTAGAACTATTGGTATATTCTTACAACTTGTTACACCTGGGATATTCTTCTCTGTAGATGCTACTATGTGCCGCGGTCCAAACGGGCCCATAAATGTGGTTGAATAGCAATACATTCAAGTGGCAATTACACAAGGGACAGTCACTGTGAGATGTCCTCATGTGTGACTGTCCTTGTCACAAATGAGGACATCTCACAGTGACTGTCCCTTGTGTAATTTCCACTTGAATGAGGACAGTCACTGTAAAGACAACATGATAATGTACACTTACAGCCCGTGTACATTATCATGTTGTCTTTAGAGTGACTATCCTCATTTGTTGAAGAAGAAAAGCATTAATGTGGCTGAATAGCGATACATTCAAGTGGCAATCACACAAGGGACAGTCACTGTGAGATGTCCTCATTTGTGACTGTCCTTACAGTGAGTGTACATTATCATGTTGTCTTTAGAGTGACTGTCCTCATTTGTTGAAGAAGAAAAGCATTAATGTGGTTCAATAGCAATACATTCAAGTGGCAATTACACAAGGGACAATCGATCACTGTGAGATGTCCTCATGTGTGACTATCCTTGTCACAAATGAGGACATCTCACAATGACTGTCCCTTGTGTAATTCAAGTGGCAATTACACAAGGGACAGTCACTGTGAGATGTCCTCATTTGTGACTGTCCTTACAATGAGTGTACATTATCATGTTGTCTTTAGAGTGACTGTCCTCATTTGTTGAAGAAGAAAAGCATTAATGTGGTTCAATAGCAATACATTCAAGTGGCAATTACACAAGGGACAATCGATCACTGTGAGATGTCCTCATGTGTGACTGTCCTTGTCACAAATGAGGACATCTCACAGTGACTGTCCCTTGTGTAATTTCCACTTGAATGAGGACAGTCACTGTAAAGACAACATGATAATGTACACTTACAGCCCGTGTACATTATCATGTTGTCTTTAGAGTGACTATCCTCATTTGTTGAAGAAGAAAAGCATTAATGTGGCTGAATAGCGATACATTCAAGTGGCAATCACACAAGGGACAGTCACTGTGAGATGTCCTCATTTGTGACTGTCCTTATAGTGAGTGTACATTATCATGTTGTCTTTAGAGTGACTGTCCTCATTTGTTGAAGAAGAAAAGCATTAATGTGGTTCAATAGCAATACATTCAAGTGGCAATTACACAAGGGACAATCGATCACTGTGAGATGTCCTCATGTGTGACTATCCTTGTCACAAATGAGGACATCTCACAATGACTGTCCCTTGTGTAATTCAAGTGGCAATTACACAAGGGACAGTCACTGTGAGATGTCCTCATTTGTGACTGTCCTTACAATGAGTGTACATTATCATGTTGTCTTTAGAGTGACTGTCCTCATTTGTTGAAGAAGAAAAGCATTAATGTGGTTCAATAGCAATACATTCAAGTGGCAATTACACAAGGGACAATTGATCACTGTGAGATGTCCTCATGTGTGACTATCGTTGTCACAAATGAGGACATCTCACAATGACTGTCCCTTCTGTAATTGCCACTTGAATGAGGACAGTCACTGTAAAGACAACATGATAATGTACACATACAATGAGTGTAAATTATCATGTTGTCTTTACAGTGGCTGCCCTCATGTTGTATATTCTTCTCTGTAGATGCTACTATGTGCTAGGGAACTTCTTAGAACTGTTGGTATATTCTTACAACTTGTTACACCTGGGATATTCTTCTCTGTAGATGCTACTGTGTGTCGTGGTCCAAACGGGCCCATAAATGTGGTTGAATAGCAATACATTCAAGTGGCAATTACACAAGGGACAGTCACTGTGAGATGTCCTCATGTGTGACTGTCCTTGTCACAAATGAGGACATCTCACAGTGACTGTCCCTTGTGTAATTAAGTATTGTGGGGAAGCATTCTAAATAACCAAAGCCGCTAACAATAAATTCAACACAGATATGTCCTCATTTCTGGGTATTTTAGCTCTCTAACAGCTGAATACCAGATTAAATAATAATGACAAAAGAAAAATAAACCCAACGTACTCAGAAATTGTAGCTGTGATTTTGCGGAGGGAATCTCTCTCGGCGCTGCTAAAAACACAAATGACAACCCGCTTGATTTCGCGGAGGGAATCTCTCTCGGTGCTGTTCAAAACACAAATGACAACCCGCTTTGTTCAAAACACAAATGATAACCCGCTTGATTTTGCGGAGGGAATCTCTCTCGGCGCTGTTGAAAACACAAATGACAACATTCCTTTTTTTTTTTGCACTTATATCCCGACCAACATAAGGTCCATTTGTAATACAACATGATAATGTACACTTACAGTGAGTGTACATTATCATGTTGTCCTTAGAGTGACTATCCTCATTTGTTGAAGAAGAAAAGCATTAATGTGGCTGAATAGCAATACATTCAAGTGGCAATTACACAAGGGACAGTCACTATGAGATGTCCTCATTTGTGACTGTCCTTACAGTGAGTGTACATTATCATGGTGTCTTTAGAGTGACTGTCCTCATTTGTTGAAGAAGAAAAGCATTAATGTGGTTGAATAGCAATACATTCAAGTGGCAATTACACAAGGGACAATCACTGTGAGATGTCCTCATGTGTGACTGTCCTTGTCACAAATGAGGACATCTCACAATGACTGTCCCTTGTGTAATTCAAGTGGCAATTACACAAGGGACAGTCACTGTGAGATGTCCTCATTTGTGACTGTCCTTACAGTGAGTGTACATTATCATGTTGTCTTTAGAGTGACTGTCCTCATTTGTTGAAGAAGAAAAGCATTAATGTGGTTCAATAGCAATACATTCAAGTGGCAATTACACAAGGGACAATCGATCACTGTGAGATGTCCTCATGTGTGACTATCCTTGTCACAAATGAGGACATCTCACAATGACTGTCCCTTCTTTAATTGCCACTTGAATGAGGACAGTCACTGTAAAGACAACATGATAATGTACACATACAATGAGTGTACATTATCATGTTGTCTTTACAGTGGCTGCCCTCATGTTGTATATTCTTCTCTGTAGATGCTACTATGTGCTAGGGAACTTCTTAGAACTATTGGTATATTCTTACAACTTGTTAGACCTGGGATATTCTTCTCTGTAGATGCTACTGTGTGCTGGGGTCCAAACGGGCCCATAAATGTGGTTGAATAGCAATACATTCAAGTGGAAATTACACAAGGGACAGTCACTGTGAGATGTCCTCATGTGTGACTGTCCTTGTCACAAATGAGGACATCTCACAGTGACTGTCCCTTGTGTAATTGCCACTTGAATGAGGACAGTCACTGTAAAGACAACATGATAATGTACACAAGTACCGTGAAGGTAGTTGCAAGTTATGGCTGTTTCATTGCATACCCAAAACAATGAAGATGTTACGGTCCACAAAACGTTTGTGCTTGAAAGATGAACAAATAAAATTAAACTTCTAAATAACCAGAGCCGCTAACAATAAATTCAACACAGATATGTCCTCATTTCTGGGTATTTTAGCTCTGTAACAGCTGAATACCAGATTACATAATAATGACAAAAGAAAAATAAACCCAACGTACTCAGAAATTGTAGCTGTGATTTCGCGGAGGGAATCTCTCTCGGCACTGTTGAAAATACAAATGACAACGTTTCTCTACATTATCATGTTGCCTTTACAGTGACTGTCCCTTGTGTAATTGCCACTTGAAGGAGGACAGTCACTGTAAAGACAACATGATAATGTACACTTACAGCCCGTGTACATTATCATGTTGTCTTTAGAGTGACTATCCTCATTTGTTGAAGAAGAAAAGCATTAATGTGGCTGAATAGCAATACATTCAAGTGGCAATCACACAAGGGACAGTCACTGTGAGATTTCCTCATTTGTGACTGTCCTTACAGTGAGTGTACATTATCATGTTGTCTTTAGAGTGACTGTCCTCATTTGTTGAAGAAGAAAAGCATTAATGTGGTTCAATAGCAATACATTCAAGTGGCAATTACACAAGGGACAATCGATCACTGTGAGATGTCCTCATGTGTGACTATCCTTGTCACAAATGAGGACATCTCACAATGACTGTCCCTTGTGTAATTCAAGTGGCAATTACACAAGGGACAGTCACTGTGAGATGTCCTCATTTGTGACTGTCCTTACAATGAGTGTACATTATCATGTTGTCTTTAGAGTGACTGTCCTCATTTGTTGAAGAAGAAAAGCATTAATGTGGTTCAATAGCAATACATTCAAGTGGCAATTACACAAGGGACAATCGATCACTGTGAGATGTCCTCATGTGTGACTATCATTGTCACAAATGAGGACATCTCACAATGACTGTCCCTTCTGTAATTGCCACTTGAATGAGGACAGTCACTGTAAAGACAACATGATAATGTACACATACAATGAGTGTACATTATCATGTTGTCTTTACAGTGGCTGCCCTCATGTTGTATATTCTTCTCTGTAGATGCTACTATGTGCTAGGGAACTTCTTAGAACTGTTGGTATATTCTTACAACTTGTTACACCTGGGATATTCTTCTCTGTAGATGCTACTGTGTGCTGGGGTCCAAACGGGCCCATAAATGTGGTTGAATAGCAATACATTCAAGTGGCAATTACACAAGGGACAGTCACTGTGAGATGTCCTCGTGTGACTGTCCTTGTCACAAATGAGGACATCTCACAGTGACTGTCCCTTGTGTAATTGCCACTTGAATGAGGACAGTCACTGTAAAGACAACATGATAATGTACACAAGTACCGTGAAGGTAGTTGTAAGTTACGGCTGTTTCATTGCATACCCGAAACAATGAAGATGTTACGGTCCAGAAAATGTTTGTGCTTGAAAGATGAACAAATAAAATTAAACTTCTAAATAACCAGAGCCGCTAACAATAAATTCAACACAGATATGTCCTCATTTCTGGGTATTTTAGCTCTGTAACAGCTGAATACCAGATTACATAATAATGGCAAAAGAAAAATAAACCCAACGTACTTAGAAATTGTAGCTGTGATTTCGCGGAGGGAATCTCTCTCGGCACTGTTGAAAATACAAATGACAACGTTTCTCTACATTATCATGTTGCCTTTACAGTGACTGTCCCTTGTGTAATTGCCACTTGAAGGAGGACAGTCACTGTAAAGACAACATGATAATGTACACTTACAGCTCGTGTACATTATCATGTTGTCTTTAGAGTGACTATCCTCATTTGTTGAAGAAGAAAAGCATTAATGTGGCCGAATAGCAATACATTCAAGTGGCAATTACACAAGGGACAGTCACTGTGAGATGTCGTCATTTGTGACTATCCTTACAGTGAGTGTACATTATCATGTTGTCTTTAAAGTGACTGTCCTCATTTGTTGAAGGAAAAAAGCATTAATGTGGTTCATTAGCAATGTATTCCCAGCATCTGTACCTGCATCTCTCTTATATACTACAAGTTACTTGCCATCAGAAATTGTAGTTCCCTCACGTGACATTGATGGTGAAGTGTTCTTTTCAAAACCATCATCTGTGGTTACCAATGCTCTTGTTTTAGGCAATAAGTTTGTTGCATTCCATGAGCCATTGGTCAAGTTTCTTCTACGAGCTTCTGATGCCTCAAAATCTAAGCAGCACCTACGCATGCCTCGTTGTGGTTGATTATCATTCTGTACATGAATTATAATTAGTAATCAGTTTTGGGCCTTGGAATCTTGTATGTAACATGCACAGGCATTTCATGGCTAAATGAATCTATTTAAAAGCATCAACTTTTCTTACATGATGCTGGATACATAAGTAGAACAAGCGTATATCAAATTGGAAGCAATCAGAACTCCACAATGACATATTATTTAGAGTACTCTTCAGTTTAAGTAATAATGCATATATTGACACTGTAAAGACAACATGATAATGTACACTCACTGTAAAGACAACATGATAATGTACACTCACTGTAAGGACAGTCACAAATGAGGACATCTCACAGTGACTGTCCCTAGTGTAATTGCCACTTGAATGTATTGCTATTCAGCCACATTAATGCTTTTCTTCTTCAACAAATGAGGATAGTCACTGTAAAGACAACATGATAATGTACACTCACAGTGAGTGTACATTATCATGTTGTCTTTACAGTGACTATCCTCATTTGTTGAAGAAGAAAAGCATTAATGTGGCTGAATAGCAATACATTCAAGTGGCAATTACACTAGGGACAGTCACTGTGAGATGTCCTCATTTGTGACTGTCCTTACAGTGAGTGTACATTATCATGTTGTCTTTACAGTGGCTGTCCTCATTTGTTGAAAGAAAAAAGCATTAATGTGGTTCATAAGCAATGTATTAAATTAATTTTTTTTTTTTAATCCACCCACGGGCGTCGCAATTGCGACGGAAACCCGTCGCAAGGCGATGCAGGCGCCCGTCGCAATTGCTTGGGAGGTCCGTCGTGATTGCGACGGCCCTCCGAAGCCATGCGACGGGGGGGCGACGACCATGCCGCTTCTTAAATCTTAGCCACATTGCGACGGATAGGTGTCGCAATTGCGACGGATACCCATAGACGTCGCAATTTGCGACTAAAAAATAGCGACGTCTATGGGTGTTGCTATTGCGACACATAGCTGTCGCAATTGTGACGCATAGCCATCGCAAAATGGCCCAAAATGTATTAGTGATTCTTGACACAGTGATTTGTTTGACAGATTCTAGAAATAGGCTGAAAAAGCTAAATATCTGGCAATTTTGATAATTTTTTGACAACTTTCAAAAATTTCACAAATGAGACTCTGTAGACTCATACGACAGTGGGTATATTATGAAATGACAGTTGAAAAACTCGCATGACAGTTGGTAGCTAATCATACGATAGTTGAAAATATCATACAACAGTTGCAAGTAGGATTTTGACTTTTAGAATTTGACTGGCAGAGAGACTCGTATGACACTGGGTCCCCTATCATACGACAGATGGGCAGTGATGAAATGACACTTGACAAAACTCATATGACTTTCTGACCTCCTGAGATGACTTTTGACTCTAGAAAAGAATTTTACTTCTGATTTTGCAAATTTTAAGGTTTTCAAATTCAGATTGTTTGCAAATTTTAATGTCTAGATTTGAGGATTGTAACAGATTTGTCCGTTTTCAATAACTAGATAGATAAACAAGCATGCAAAATAGCAAGCACGTGATTTCAAGCATGTCTGAAAACAATGAACAAGGGCAAAAACAACCTTGCACATGAACAATCAAGTGACTTATTTGTTTTAATCCTCAGAAGCGCTAATTATGTATGTTCCAAAAATGTTTTGCAATAACGCACATATACCCTATAAAATGAAAATTTGGCCTCGCTAGGATTTTTAGTAATGGTTTGACTCTGCAAATTTTATGATCCAAAGGGGTGAACTCCAATCTTGGCGCACCAGGGTTTTGACACAGTCTGAGAACTTAATCTTCAGGAGCTGCTAGGGAGATCTGACAACCCAACAATAAACCATACCTGTGGAGATTTCTTCCACAAGGACATTTATATAGCGGCTGTCACTACCACGGTGAAAATGACTATTACCACTTGAGGTTTCGTCAATGCAGTTTTCCCTATGAAGGGATTGTCCACTACAGTTAACCCTCTCTAAAGGTGACTCACAGTATGATACCACAAGGGGACTTGGCTCTAGATCCAAGGTTTTGATGCCTCTTCACTTTTAACCCAAAAAAAGCAAGCAGATTAATCTGACACGCTAAGACAAAGTTTGTCTCACCAAGGTTTATGATATCAACCCCACGTGATCTATCAACCTCTCCGGAGAGAGAATGTATCAATCAATAAGAGAAGATGCACGAACCAAGTAGAATGTGAGATGCACTAAGTATCCTCCCCACCTACAAGGGATCCCTCATTGAGAAGGGTTTCGCTAGGAACCCACTCTCTCAAGATCCACAAATAGTGTTCATGGGGCCTAATTACTATGTGAGTACAGATATATTCCAGAAAGCAAATTTATCCAAAAGTATTCAAAAGCACAAGGTGGTACACTTAACGCTTAAAGAAAATATGAGGTGAGTCCACAAAGTGGAGCACTTAACCCCTCACACAAGCTAGAAATGATTCCATAACTTAGAAAACAAGTGAGTTCCAAAAAGCACAAAAGGGTTGCCTGGTGGAACACTTAACACCTCTTTCCTGTAGACCCCTCCCCTTTAATGTGGCACTGATATTGCAACCACTGAGTGAAAATGATGGGCTGACAGATTTAGCGAGTCCAATAACCAAAGATAGCAATCTAGATCAATCACAAGTAATCTAAGACTGTCAATAAATACCTAAGGTGTCACAACCTAGTATTCAATTATGCAAATTCATAGAAAAAGCATGCAAAGAAACACTCAAGCTAAACACATGAGAGATTTATTTTAAGGCCAAATTGAAATGTTATTAGATGAAGGAGAATACCTGGGATCTTTGCAATGTGCTTAGTAGATTTTACCTGATTTTTAGCAATTCTTGTTGAGCTTTTCCATGCAAGCAAGTGACGAACTCTCCAACAAGCAAACAAGCAAACAAGATATGCAAAATATATTCAACTTATGAAAACCATAGGGTTAGCTCTAAAAATTAATTATTATCAACAATAATAACCAGCAATTAACCCAAATGAGAACTCATATCATTCACTGAACCATGTAAAAAAAAAAGTGCATACCCATCACAAAACTTTTTTTTTTTTTGCTGCATTTGACCTAGTCAACAAGATCTGATTTTTTTTTATGATTTAGGCCACAAAAATAGAAATTCAAAACAAAGACCCCTACTAAAAAATAGAGAGCTTTCCAAAAATGTAAAAATTTTAGAAAAATCTCTTCATTCGTGCCTTAGAGACCCATTTTATCAAAATAGACCAATTTTTGTAAATTGACTATTTGAGCTATTATATTGTGTCCAAATTTAAAACACAAAGAATAGACCCCCTATATAATTTAAAGAGATTTCTGAAAATATAAATTTTTTTGAAAAATATGCAAATTTGCGTAAGATATTAATTTTTTCCAAAATTTCAAGAAAAAATTATTAAAAATTCAAAACATCTCAAAAAATTCTAAATTTTTTACTGTAGCTTCTATGATATATGTCCAACCTGAAAAAAAAATTTCAAAGTAAAAATCCAAGCCATTTGATAGATAAAATTAAATCTTTGAAACTTTAGGGCTTTAGCTCCAAAAAAAAATCAAAACCAGCATGTAAAGGTGGGTTGCCCCACGGTGGGCGCCAGAAATGTGCATGTGAATTTTGTACCTGATCTGTAGACATAACACTTTAGTAAACCATTAGAGGTTAGCAAAAATCAAAATCGTGCAAAATTAAAATCTAATTTAACCAAGCAATTTACTGCCTTCTAGTAGGTGCGAGATTGATGTTCTCAGATTGTTATCGAGATTAGTGACCTAGATGACACCTAAATGAAGGATTTGAATGCAATTGATCTAGATATGAATTGAATGCAATTAAGCTATGTTTTTGGATTTTCTATGCAATAAGAATGATACAAACTTGATATGAAATCTAATCTATATGAAATTGATCTGCTAAAATGATCTAACAATGATATGAAAAAGAATCTAAATAAATATAAAAAAAACAAATTGATCTCACAATAGCCTTGATTCGCAATAAGCTTTGATTCTCCCAATTTCAATTCTCCAACATGATTGTGCAAAAATATGAGATGATTTGAGATGAGCTGAGGCTTTAATTTTATAGAAATCCAAGGCTTTGGAGGTGCATGGAAAAAAGCCATAAATCACTCAGATTAACTCAGCTTGATTTTTGAGTTATCTAAAAATAAAGATAATTTAATTTACAAAAACATGCAAATCATGCAAAAATAGCTTTTTAATTCAAATTAGAATTTTAGATCAATTTTAAAACTCAAAAATAATGTTGAGTTCCAAAAAGTCAATAACTTGCATTGATTTTCTAATTTGGAGTTTAACTGCTCTTTGATTGTGCACATGGATAATTATGAATTAATAAATAAATAAAGTGATTAATTCTCAACTTAACTGATTTTTGAAAATAAATAATTGATTTATGGATTAATCAATTATTTAATCAAACTTTTATTCAAAAATAATATCATTAAATATGACAACTTGCTTTTATTAATTTAATCAATTAATAATAGGAATTTTGATTTATTGTCAAATTTAAATAATATTATTTAAGAATAAATATAATTAAATTCAATTAAATAATTAAGTGGCCAAATTAAATCTAATTAATTAAATATGAAAATATTTAATTAATCAAACTTAGGATAAATGTGATTTATCACCAAATAATCATTAAATTAAAGATAATTAAGATAATTAGAAATATTGCTAGGAATATTCCTTGATGCAGAATTTAAGATAATCAATTATGATTCGATGATGTTTAGATGTGCCTTAGATTAGGACTTCGATGTTAATTTCGTTCTATTTGTAAATGTAGGAGGTTAATGAACATATAGCCCATTTTGGGGGTATTACAGTTGTTGGATATTATGATGTGCCTACTCCTAATTGGCCATTGGTTTGGTGACAAGGACATGTCAGTGGGCCTGAATCTTTCAAGAGGAATGACAGTGCAAGAAGATCTACGGTTGTCGCTTGATTGCATGGAATCTTTTCAAGCCATGCGATCATGCGACAACCGTCTGATTCAAAATCTTGTAAGTGGTAGGTCCGCGTGCCAGTCAATGCTGAGGTGCTCGATTTTCATTGGTTTCCAAAGTGCTGATGTGGCAGAGACTTTTCAAAATAGCTTGTTGACTGTTGCGAGGATTAATGAGAGTCACCCGATCTATCGAGAAGAAATAGGATCGACGGCCATGTTTTAAATTTGGCTGATTAACCGTTGCTATCATGAATTTAAATTTTTAAGGGTTTCTCAGTGACTAAGGACTATTTTTTAATGCTTGAGCGGCTGGATCTGGTAGATATGATTTTGTCAGCTACTACAGAGTGGTCAAGAAAGTTTGATGATTGATTGCAGATGTTTGTACCATAGAGAATGGGTAAGAGTTGCTCAAGGCATGTTACAGGTGAACGATCTGACTGATAAGCATAGTATATTCATGATCTTTGGTACACTGCTCTGAGAATTGTCATAAATGAAGATCAATCTTGGAGCTGATCTCTTGAGGTTGCCTGGGTTTTCACCCATGTAATAAATTTTGATTAAATCTAGCTGCTTTGGTGGGTGAAAACCCTAACTTTTGCCCTAGTCATCCGTAGCTTGTTGCATCCTGATTTTTGGGATTCCAAGATGACTAGTGGTATATATTGTAGTAATTTTGATTTTTTAAAGGGTTCCATTATTCTGGTTCCACACGGGTTCATGTTCCTATTTCTAGAGGGTTCCTGTGGCTGCTCTGTTGTGAGCAGGTCCCTAAAGGATGAATGTTGAATATCTTTCCTGCATAACAGATCTTTCTTTTCTATGTTTAGGCACTTGAACTTTAAATTTATGTGTGCATTGAAATAGGATTATTATCAAAGAAATACATTGCAATTTCTCTCAGATTCTATTGTTGTCTTCTCATTTTTATGTTACACTCTTGTATGTTTTTATTTGTCAAGCATATAAAACATACCAGTTGCAAGGTAGCTTGTCTGATTATTTATGAGTTTCTTTCAAGGAAAGAATTAAATTTTTGTGAATAGTCTTAGAGAGTGAACATGATTATCAAGATTTTGATGATAACAGTATAGGAGTGACATAACGGTTTGTAAGGCACTCTTTTCAAACTGCAAGTAATCTGCAAGGCATTTCACTGTATTTGTTTTGATTTCTTCCTATGGATTTGTATACAGTAACTATTTGCCCAATGGAATAGGCACTGGCTAGATGTCTGTTATGTGGTTATCTTTCTATCATCAAAACAAAATATCATTACCAATACTTTTTAGTTTCTAAGTTCATACATATTGTGAAGCGACTGTATCTAGATGATATAGTTCAGTTTGTTGATTCCTTGAAGAGAGAATCAGAGGCTAACCTTCCTTGTGTTGAACTCATAAAAAGAAGAAAGATTCACTTCCTTATTCCATTGTCTATGCTATCACATTTGTAGTTTCTGTTGTCAAGCTTTGTATCAGGAGATTCTCAGCTGTCTACAGAGTGATCTTTTATTGAAGTGATCTGAAGCCTAAATAGCATGACAATGAAGACCTTATCCACTAATCAAAAGCTTACTTGAAATATAGTAACCTATTTATAGGCAATACCCACCTGAGTCCTATGGAGCTCGAAGCAGAAGGGGGATCTTATCCAATCCTCATCAATTAGGCTTTTTTTGTAGACTTGGAGCCCCTTTTAACTGAGAATCAAGCCCATAATTTTTCAAGTTTGACCCTACAAGAAAAATCCCTAACAAGAGGAACATGAAGAACAAATAGTGATAGAGGATGAATGATTTGATTATTCTATCAAATCGGTGTGGATCAAAGTGTTGTAGTCATGATCTATTTATCTTGACTAGGATATGTTGTTGATACTATGATCACAAGTTTTTTGGAGTACCACAAGACAGTTTCAAGGGATAGAAGATCATTCTATTGAAGTTTACAAAATGTTAGAATAGGTTGACTAGTTGATGTTAGATCGGTGAGTGACGATTACGTGATCAGTTGTAGTGGATGTTTTATTTGATCCAGATGTCAAGGTGATGTGGCATAAATTTTTTTTAATGTTGAGTTAGTGTTAAATTATTTGAGGTGATCAAATTTAATCAAGTATTGGAAGCATCTTGAAGAAGTCAAAAGGTTTGACTGTTCTTGATTTAAATTAAATATGCGATGGATTTGAAGGCTGACATGGACTTGAAATGGTAATAAATTATTGGTAACATGTCTTAGGGTTCAAGGATTGAGTGGGAATGAATTGTAATGAGGAAATTAAAATGTATTGGGTCATGTTTAAGGAGGTGGCCGAACTAGTTATTGAAGATGTATTTATATGTCAAGTGATGAATTATGAAGTTGTAGATCGTGGATGTGAACATGTGCAGTCGAGTAAAGAGAAAAGATCATCTACAAGAGGAAGAATTTTTGAGCTTAATTAGAATTGAATAAGAAAAGGAGAAGTACTATACCCAGATCATTGTACTTGTTGATTCCTAACAGTTTCTATAAGAAAATCCCTTAACTAGGGAGAATTTAACAGGTCTGATTTGTAAATCCTCTAACAAAGTGAATCTTTAACTAGGGATTGAAATCCTTTAACAAGGTTACTCCTAATAGGGTAAAGCTCCTAATGGGGATAGACGTAAATCCCTTAACCATGTGACTCCTAATAAGGTCTTCTCCTAACTAGGCATCATTGTAAGCTCCTAACAGGGCTAGGCCTTTAATAGAGCGCATTTAAGAAGAGTGCAAATTATTAGTGGGTGATAATTCTGACTATAATTTTTACCCTAAATTAGGGTTTCCACTATAAAATACTAGTGTCACTTTGTTTCATGTTTGGATGGTTGTATGAATATCGTGTTTATTGCATGCATAAAGTTTAAAGTTAATGATTAAGATTGATATTGTTGAAAGGATTGTGGAAAGTTTTTTATTTAATAAATTACTGATTCACCCCCCTCTCAGTAATCTTGGACCTTATAGTATTAACACAACCTAGAGAAAACTATATAGTACTTTCCTAATCAGTCACCAAAAAACAACATAAATGAGTGATAAGATGGACTAGGGTAAGGATTTTTGCATAGGATTGGATAAGGGGGGTTAAAGGATGGAAAGTAGGTGTTTGATAATGAATATGTTGTTGGAATAATTGTTTATGGGTGGATGTAAATGTTAGCAAGATCCATATTGGCATACACCTTGAGGGGTGGTGGAGTAATGGAAAGAAAATGGATTATGGATTTTGGGATTTAGATAGAGTAGTGGACGTGGATTTTGGGATAAAAGGACCCAAAATGGATGGAGGACATGATAGAGTATCTTTAAGGTAATAGATTTTGGGATATAGGGACCCAAAATAGATTTGGAAGATGGAAGGCATTTATGTGGAAGATTGATGGGAGCCTTTGGAATAGCAAGCTTGGATGCTGATTTTAAATTTTCTTTGGGATATTGTGTTTCGAGGAGCTGCTTTGGAATCCATATGATTTTTAATTTTTCAATCTTTTATAGATCCTTCGAATGCATTTCTTAAATAAAGAATTTAGGAGCCCATATATCTTTTGACTTTTCTTTTTTCTTTATTGGCCTTTGTGGCCTTTATATATATATATATATATATATATATATATATATATATATATATATATATATATATATATATATATATATATATATATATATATATATATATATATATATATATATATATATATATATATATATATATATAGGATCATATTTTGCTTTGTTTTTAAATGTCGACTAGACAAGACACATTGATCCTTAATTGCATGTGGATTTATTGACTTATGGATTTTATGCTTTGTATCCAAATCACTTGGAAGGGGAATGGTATTCATGGGTAGATAGGAATTGTATGGAGGCCTTTTGGATGGGTAGATGGTTCTCAAAGATGTATACCTTTCCCGACTTGCATGTGGGAAAGGATAAGTGGATTGTGAACTAGTGGATAGAGGAATATATGGACCTAAGATGGATGAAAGGGATAAATAATTTGACTTTGGGATGTGAGGACCCAAAATGGATTGAGAAGGTGATGGGGATTGTGTATGCTTGGGTTCATATGGGGGAATTTTGGATGTAGAGGGGATGTCAACATCATATACTAGTATTATAAGGTCCAAGATTAATAGGGGGGTGAATTAGTAATTTACCAATTCCAATTTTTTCATTAACAATTCAACAACATTTATCTACTTATAACTTGTGTAGTAATAAACAATGAAACAAGTGAGACCATTCAAAAAAGGAACACAAGAACACTAGTATTTTTCTTGTGGAAACCCTTGGTTAGAGGGGAAAACCACAGTGGGAATTGGTACCCACAAATATTTGCACACTTCTAAAGTACGCCCTGTTAAAGGCTTAGCCCTGTTAGGAGCTTTACAAAAGCCCTGTTAGGAGCTTTACAAAAGCCCTGTTAGGAGCTTTACAAAAGCCCTATTAGGAGCTTTAAAAATGCACTGTTAGGAGAAAGACCCTATTAGGAGTCACTCGGTTAAGGGATTTACCTCACCCTATTAGGATTAACCTAGGTAAGGGATTCAAAACCCTAATTAAAGAGCCACCTGGTTAAGGATTTAAATTCAAAACCTTTTAGGATCTACCCTAAGGTATTATATTGGAGAACCTGTTAGGATTTAACAAGTACAATGATATGAGAATAGAACTCCTCCTTTGCCAGTACATATATAATTAAGCTTAAACTTATACTTCTTGTAGGCTATCTTCACCCTTCTCTCAAGTGCACCATGACATCCATGAACTATAGCTTCATAATTTGTCAATCTAAATATAAATATGTTTTTCACTCACTAGGATAGCCACCTCCTTAAACAAAATGTATTACATTTAAATTTCACCATTTGATTCTTTCACACTTCACCCTAGTCCACCAAAACATAATACAAAATAATAAAATGTATTTACAAATCTTTATTGGCCTCCAAATGCACCCGCACATCCATTTGATCAATAACAACCAAACTCCTTGACTTTTCCAAGATGTTTTCAAAAGCTTGATAAATTTGATCAGCTTGAACAATGTGAGATCAACTTTTCATTACAAATCAAATCTACCATGTCATCATGAAACCTAGAACATGAAAATATTTTCCACAACCAACCACATCATCACCGGTTAAGGATCTAACACCAACTATTCCAAAAAAAAAAATTCTATTTTGAACAGAGCAATCTTTTGGTTATTAAAACTATGCCTTGCGATACTCCAATCATCTTGTTGTTGTGATATCAATCTCATATATTAGTTAAGATAATAATGATTGAACCACAACTCTTGAATCCACACCAATTTGAAAGAACACTCAAATCATTCATTGTCTATCACTGTCTGTTCTTTTGGATACTCTGTCAACCTTCAATCAATCATAACTCTCTCAATTAATTTTTCTAACCTCTGAGATCAAACATACAACATCTAGAGACAACTCTAAGTCTCCCATAAGAACCAATTCCATCTACAATACTAGATACTTAACAACACATCAGGAACATTGTCAACCAACACAACACTAAGTTGACATCAATGAAAACACAATAACTTATCTTCTTGTCATCAAACCCGCACCACACAACACTCAAAAATTTATGCATCAGTTATGCCAACAATCTCCCCCTTTGGCATTGATATCAACACCATAATATAATCATGGAAACATCACAAACTTTCTAATGACAGTTACTGCCCCTTAGCTGATGCTTTTCTCTTGATAAGTCTTTGTCTTCTTCTCACCTTTAATCTTATTCTCGTAGTCATTTCCCATGTATTATCCAAAGTCTTCTCCCCCTTTAACAACAATTCCAAAGGCACCACACAACATAGGTCACATTCTACTGCAACAATCTTCTTCTCCTCCGACTGCTCCCCTTAAGGAGTAGTCCCCTTAACATCAATCCATAGTGAGAAAATATTTAATAAATCCATGAGATTGATGCTGCAACAACATCTTAGGTTTGTTTAGGTAGGGGTATAACCCCTATCTTACCTCTTAGATACTCAAAAGTATCCTTGGGTAGTGGCTTACTAAATATGTCTACTATCTGTTCCTTGGTTGGTACATATTCTAACTTTATTTATTTATCCTTCACTTGCTCTCAAATAAAATGATACTTGATTGCAAGTTCTTTCATCTTAGAATGCATCACTGGATTATTTTTAATGTTAATTGTACTTGTATTATCATAGTAAATAGTTAATGGTTCAGTTACCTTCTCTTTGATTCCTTCTAGGATCTACTTCATCCATACAATCTGTGTACAATTGATAACAAATACCATATACTTAGCTTCTACAGTAGATTGGGAAATGCAATTTTTCTTTTTACATGTCCATGATACAAGTCTTCCTCCTAGGAAGAACGCTTCTCTACTTGTACTTTTTCTATCATCAATGGTTCCTACCCAATCTACATCATTATACACACTCAAGGAGAAATCACCTTTATGTGTATACCATAAACCATAGCCTTGAGTCCCTTTCAAGTACCTGAATATTCTTTTCACTGCCACCATGTGGTATCCTTAGGATTTTCTTGAAATCTAGCCACTATCCCAACTGCATGAGCAATGTCTAGTCTGCTATGAACAACATATTGCAACTTGCCTATCATAGATCTGTATAGGATTGCATCCACTTCACTTGACTCATCATCCTTATAAAACTTGCATCTAGTCACCATGGGGGTTCCAACTATCTTGGAGTCTTCCATTCCAAAGGTTTTGAGTAATTCCTTTATATATTTAGACAGACAGACATAAATACCATCCTTTAGTTGTGAGAGTTGAAATCCAATGAAGAATTTATATCCAATCATTGGCATTTCAAATTATTTCTTCATCTCTTCTTCAAATTCCAAACTCATTTCATCATTTCCACCAAAGATTATGTCATCCACAAATACTTCAGCTAATAGTAACTTGTCACCTTCAACTTTCAAGTATACATTTCTATCTTCATTTGTTCTATGAAACAAATATTAACAAGATAAGAGTATATCTTTTCATACCATGGTCTAGGTTCTTGTTTTAGTCCATACAGTGCCTTTTGTAACTTGAACATGATATCCTTGTTGTCTGTCAATGCAAACTCATCTGATTGTTCTATGTATACCTCTTCTTCAAGAATTCCATTTAGAAAAGTATGTTTAACATCCATTTGGAAAACCTTCAACCTTTTGTAAGCTGCATAAGCAAGTAAGATTCTTACCCCTTCAAGTCTTTCCACTGGAGAAAAGGTCTCTCCATAGTCTAATCCTTCCTCTTGTACATAGCCCTTACATACAAGTATTGCCTTGTTGCAGATCATTTCCCAAACTTCATTTAGTTTGTTTGTAAAGACCCATTTTGTACCAATCACATTCTTGTCTACTGGTCTAGGAGAAAGTGTCCATGTGTCATTATTTTCAATCTGATCAAGTTCATCTTCCATGTACTTTCCCTAATTTTCTTCTTGTTTGTACGCTTGCATCTTTATCACCTATGATTTGATCAGTAGAATGATTCATATTTACATATGTTGGAATAAGTAGTTCAGGTCTAGGAGCTTCTTCTTCCAGTTGAACCACTTCTTCCTCATTGTTCTATTCAACTATATCTTGCACTTTAGGTTGCACATACACAATCTCCAGGACATTCTCTGATTCTTTCTTGCTGGATTCATCATATTTTTTAGAATATTCATCCACCTTCACATTTGTACTTTCAATCATCTTGTTTGTCCTTTTGTTGAAACACTTGTAGGCCTTTCTTTTGTAGATTATCCCAAGAAAATACCTTCATCGTGATCTTAGGATCAAATTTTCTTGTGAACTCATCTCTCTTGATATAACATCTTCTACCAAAGACTTTGGGATACTTAACACTAGGTGTATAACCATACCATGATACATAAGGTGTCTTATCACTTTCGTTCTTCACTTTTATGTAGTTAAATGTGTATATTGTAGTGCTAATGGATTCTCTCCTATATATCTTAGATACATCTACTATAGTCATATTCCTCCTTTTTGCAATACCATTCTTCTATGGAGTTATTGGAGTTGACATCTATCTTTTGATTCCATTCTCCTCACAATATTCAATAAACTCCCATGAAGTAAAATCTCCTCCTTTGCCTAACATTAAGTACTTCAAGATTTTGCTTGTTTCAATCTCAACAAGTGCCCCAAACACTTTGAGCTTGTAGAAAGCTTCAGATTTATCCTTTAAGAAAGTCACCCACATCATCCTTGAATAGTCATCAATAAATAACATAAAATACTTATCACCATGATAAGTCTTTGTTCTCATAGGACCACAAATATCACTATGTACCAAATCCAATATATTCTCAAATGAAGATTCCTTACTACTAAAAGTAGAACCTATTAATTTAACCAAATGCCATTCTTTCCACATTACATTATCTAGCTTAAATAATTGTGGCAATCCCCTAACTGCATTTGACTTACTAACTTTTATCAAAATATCAAAATTCACATGGCAAAACCTTCTATGCCACAACCAACTATCTTCAACTCTGACAACCAAACAACTATTAATAGTATTATTAAGATGAAATAAATTACCTTTAGTTTGTCTCCCGGTAGCAATCAGATCTCTTGAACTTCCAAGTATCATGCATATACCTACTTTGAACTCTAGGTGATAACCTTTGTCATTCAATTGACCAACACTCAATAAGTTACATCTCAGACCTTCTACCAAATAGGCATCATCAACATTGATTTTTCCATTCAAATAAATTGAACCTTTACCTTTTACCAAGCAGGGTGTGTTGTTTCCAAACATGACCACAACACCATCAAATTCTTCTAGCTTTATGGACTTGCTTCTATTACTAGTCATGTGATGTGAGCACCCACTATCACTAACCCACTTATTATTTTTTTCCATGTGTGAGAATTGTGCCTTTTCACCTTTTGAGCTATCTTCTTTTACCACAAAAATACTATTTCTTCTTCTTTATTATCTTCAGAATCTTCATAAGTTACACCTTCATCCACTATAAAATGGTATTGTTTCTTTCCCTTTTCCTTGAATTTTCTAATATTTTCCCTCTTCTCACCATTAGGACACTTGGAAACAATATGTCACATCTTCTCTCATGAGAAACAATTCAAAGGTAACTTTCCTTTGTACTTACCGATACCTATAGGTAGTATCTTTGCAAGTAATGCTTCAAGTCCTTCTTTCTTTCTTTCTTCATCCAAAATGGATTCAAGTTCCCTAGAATAACTTGACATATTGGCTGATTCATGACTTATCTATTTACCCTTCTTCACCGAAGCCATAGACAAAGAGGTCTTGAAATTTTCTTCAACTTTAGGAATAGTATTGTCATAGTTCCTCAATTCAAAGGTAGTAAGCTTACTAATCAATCCATAAATAGAGACATCATCTATTGTTCTCAACTCTTGAATGGCAGAAACTCTAATGGCATAAGCTGGTAATAAGATTCTCAACATTTTACTTACCACATCCTCTTCTTCGATGTTACCTACAACACTTCTAATAGCACCAACTTCTTCCTTTATCCTTTGGACATACTGAGCAATGTTCTCACCTTCCACCATTTTCATGTCATAATATTTTGCCTTTAGACTGTCTACCCTAGATTTTTGCACATGTTTGTCTCCACCATAGATTAATTTTAGCTTTTCCCAAACCTCATAAACAGTATCTAGTCCATAACATACCAATTCCAATTTTTTCATTAACCATTCAACAACATTTGTCTACTCCTAGATTGTGCAACAATAAATAATGAAACAAGTGAGACCATCCAAACATGAAACACAAGAACATCAATATTTTTCTCATGGAAACCCTTGGTTAGAGAAAAAAAACATGATAGGAATCAGTACCCACAGATATTTGCACTCTTTTGAAGTATACCCAGTTAAAGGCTTAGCCTTTCTAGAAGTTTTACAAATGCCTTGTTAGGAGCAAGACCCTATTAGGAGTCACCCAGTTAAGGGATTTACCTCTAGCTCTATTAGGAGCTTTACCCTATTAGGATTGACCTAGTTAAGGGATTTAGAACCCTAAATAAAGAGCCACCTAGTTAGAGGAATTTAAGACCTATTAGGATCTACCCGGTTAAGGGATTTTCTTGGAGAACCTATTAGGATTCATAAAGTACAATGATCTCAGAATAAAAGTCCTCCTTTTCCACTATAGATCCAATTAAGCTCAAACTTCTTCTTGTAGTATATCTTCACCCTTCTCTCAACTGCACCATGAGATTCACAATCTACAGCTTCATAATTCATCAATCTAAATATAAATATATTTTTCACTCACTATGATGACCACCACCTTAAATAAAATGTATTACATTTAATTTCACCATTTGAAACTTTCGTGCTTCACCCTAGTCTACCTAAATGCTAGGAAATACCTTAAATATCAATATTGTCAATGGTTAGGTAGAGGTCAAAAATATCTTTCAATCGAGTCAAAATTCTATGAGATGAATGAAAAATAATAAATTGGAAAGGACAAGTCCAAAACCCAAATTTGATAGAATGTAAAATATGCATGATCAGAATTTTGCTAAATCATAATGATGAAGGATGAACCCCATCGACAAACTGTTAGATAATGATATTTGATGGGTTCACAAAGTCATAAAAGATATTAACTTATGTTTAATAAATTAATTTTTATATAAATATTATTATAATAATAATATAATTAATTTAAGTTATAGCTATGATAAATCATGAAATGTAATTTATAATTATAGAAATAAATTGAAATTAAATCCAAGATAATTTCAATCATTTTTTATTAAGATAAAAACAAGTTTTGATGGGGTACCAAAACCTAGCACAAATAGATTTTAACAAGATCTAGAACCGAAAACTAACTAGCTACAAAGAATAGATCCCAAACAACTAGCAGAGGCACCATCAACAAATAATCAACATAATAAAAGAAAGGAACAAAAATAAACTCCAACTACATCATTAGATTAGGTAGAATCCCTACACAACATAGATTTTTGTAACCCTAATTAAGAAACCATAGGTTTTTTATGGTTCAGGTATAACCTCAAACCTTTGGATTTGACAAGGCTCCAAAAACCTTATAAAATGGACTTTTAGATAAACCTTGAAGACCCTTTCCAAATATAAATGAGCCTCCCTATTAACATATAGATAGAGGAAAGACAAGGGGTTCTGATAGACTCCCCTAACCTTACCCAAAAGCCTCAAGAAAATAAATAGTGAAAAACCAATTGAAGGAATGAGTTTTAACAAGGTTCCCACAACCTTAAGATACACAAACATCGAGATAACCTTCAAAGAAAATTCCATACTTAATAAAACCTTTCAAGAATAATTATCCAAGAAGGATAAATAGATGTTTTGATAGGCTCCCCAAACCATCAAGGAGGGTTTTGAAATAGAAACCAAAACCATCAAACTAAAACTAGCACAAATAGCCCCACTGAGAATCTCCATCTCAACTACAAAACTACTTCAAATCCACCTCTATAGGAATAACCAAGATGAAAAACATTAGTAGGAAAACCACCGCCTAGTTTACACATGCTTCTAGACTACTAGCAACAAGGTTAAAAACTACATAGATTGGCCAACAACATCTCTCATATAGTAGATTTTCACCTCCATAGAAGATGCCTCCACCTCAATAAGAGTCACGCAAGAGGAAATATGATGCATAATGATCCAAACCATGTTTGTAGTAGAACTGAAAAACCCCACCTCAATAGGGGGACACTTTGCCTCTAAAGGAGTATCATGCAAAAATCATTAGAGATCAAAAGAAGGAGCTGACAAAAGAAAATAAATAAGAAAGATCCTATCTCCAAATTAGGAAAACCAAGCCCCAAACCAACAAAAAACCCTTAACCAAAAATAATCAGTAGAAAGTACATGCCCAAGAATAATGTTAGCCTCCATCTTACTAAAAAAGAGAGAAGCTTTAAGACCAGAAAGAACACACCCCAATAACTACAAATTTCAACCGCAAAGCATCATAAATAAACTAGGGGACACACCAAAAACTCTACTCAACCCAACTCAGCCCAACCCCACTAACTTGCAAATAAAAAATGCTCATAGTTCAAACTCGAGAGATTGGAGGCAAACAAACAAAAAATAGGGGCACATTGAACACCATCTCTCCCTACCTTCCCCAACACCCTTGAGCCAAGACAACTTGGAAGAAAAAAATCTTAGCTAAAAATAGGTATATCATAAAAAAATATCACCTACCTAGCAAAAAGAATGAACATCAAAAAAATCACTAGTATAAACAACAAAAGGAAAAGATTGTTGGAGATTTGCCGACAAGCTAGATTGTTGATTGTATGTTTGTCATTGATGACAACATATGGTAAGTAGCATGCGTGGAAGCCTGATGAAGAGAGCCTTCAACATATGTTGCATGGATATGTTATCAACATGATATCATAGATGCAAAGGTTGATTCTAAGTAAAGACAATAATACAGTTGTGTATATCAGTGAGTGTTCTTGACAGGTCCCAGGAATAGTTATGTATGTGATTGGTTGTACGGTTGTAGTAGAGCCTTGTGCCTTCATATTTATGTTGTAGACATATGTATGATGTTATGTTCATGAACACAGAGTCAGATATGTGGTACAGGTTGAGTTATGAAGTCTTCAGTTGATAGTTACAATTTCCTGAGTTTATCTGGGAGAGCCGATAGTGTTTATAAGATTGCGGTAGTTACACCTATCATCACGGTATGTGCTCTTCTATTTATGTTAAGAGGAGAGTTAACAATGTTTGGTTAAGAGTGCATGATGTAATTCAGCATGAGAAGAAAGTTGGAGATAATTTGGTGAAGCTGACTGTGTGTAGCATGGTGTCTACTCACATGGAATTGTGAAGTCCTAATTTATGTTACGTGCTTTTTAGAGCCGACTAAGGTGTTATTCGAGAGTTGTATTGTTTCCCTAATATGATTTCAAGATGGTTCTAATAGTCTAACTTGATTATATCATGTGGAGGAAAGATATTTATAGGAAGTCATTTTTTATTGCTAAGGCGTGGTTCTAAGTGGAAAGATAAGAGCAGAGCAAAAAATGCAAAGTGTTGAGCCATCAACAGAAGGTCTATGTGACTAAGTAGAGATTATATGCTATTCATTGGAACTGATCTAGACAATAGGTCTACGCGCAGTTCACCAAGATCTAGATATAGTGTGTATTTGTTAAACATAAGGTTGTAGCCTTCACCCCTTTGAGTAGTGTGATCTTGGACAGTGCATCCTCATCCCTAATAGGGTTAATTGTAAAAGACTCCTAAAAGGGTCTGACCCTTGACTAGGTCATTGTACTTATTGCATTGTAAAGATCAAATCCTAACAGGGTTGTAAGATTTTCTAACAGGGATCATAATACACTAGTGCAGTTCTTAGTGGGTGTCAATTTCCACCGGGGTTTTTACCTATTTAGGTTTCCCTGTAACCAAAATTGTGGTGTTGTGTTAAGTGTTCTTTCATTTTTTTTATGCTTAATGTTCTTATATACTTAATTGGATAAAGAATTAAATCTTGTAGATAATTGATTCACCCCCCCTCTCAGTTATCTCTTGGGACTATTCCTAACAAAGATCACCAACAGTAAAGAACATAAGGCAGAGACACATATAGGAAAATATTAAAAAAAACCCCATACACTTCACTTCCTTAAAAAATCAAGCACAAATGGTACCTCCAACACACCCACCAATAGTACAGAGAGACCACATCTATCCTAGCTAAAGGACTTCAGATCTCCTGCAACTACTGCTAATAAAGATGAGAAGGCAACTCAATGTCCCGACTTGAAGAAGAAGAGAAGATCTAGTCCTTCTGAAGGTAGAACACAAGGCCTTCATCGCCTTTATCACCATAATATTCTCTAGAATTTCCTCCTTCTGAGCTCCCCCTATTATAGAAAATCCTACCCACACTCCTCTTCCTGCCTCCCTCCATTTCAAACTTGTTAGATGATTTCAATCATTAAAACATAGTTATGCATCAATTTAAAGTTATACTTACAATATCTTACAATCACAACTCTATGAAATAAGAAAAATATCGAGTGTTAAATTGGACAATCTAATAATGTATCATGTATTAGATCTATCCATACATAATGTAATCTTGTATGAAAGTGAATTGTGATTTGGATCAACCTAAATTTTATATTTGTTGCTCTTGACACTGACAAAATTTTCTAATTAGGGGAAAAAAACTAATTACCACCCATCTACTGTTTACCATTCACTCCTTGCTCATCCAACCCACCAATAACTAAATTTGAAAAAATGATTGAATGATAACTAAAAGCCCATTGATAAATATATCATGTTCAAATCACCACCCAATTGTACCCTACGCCCTAGTATTGAGAATTTTTGAATGATTAATGGGACATTTGTGCATAAATATTATCATTTTATGAGGTGATTGTAGTACACAGTTATTGAGACATTTGCAAGTAGTTTTTGGGAGACACTTTGAGATAACCATTTTTGGACCCTTGTGTGTATAAAAGATGTCGTGCAACGTGTGTTGTTACTATCAAGCTGAATCCAAAATAATAGATATAAAGTAGTTAAGATGCATACGAAGATAACAAAAAAATGTCAAAATCTGATGTAACATTTAGAATCTCTAAATGCGTGAAGTCAACTTTAATGGCTATTTATACGCTTCCCCTACATACCTTAAATCTGATAAAGAATTAGTTGTCCTTACAAACATTGTTAAGAAACATATTGAATTGGGAGGATCATGTTATCTTCAAGTAGAACCTTGGATGGGCCAGTTTAATGGTGATGAGCTATAGTAATGAAATTATACTCTTGGGAGGTGAATGCTACTAATGCACTTTATTTTAAAACTTTTATAATTGAATTTAGATATACTCAATAGATTTTGTTGACTTCTATTTGACTCTTTTTTAATTCACATTTGTACTTTAAATATATTGTTTGAAATGTAAATCGGAAAGTAGTACTGAGAGGGGGGGGGGGGTGAATCAAAAATTACTGACTTCTATCCTTTTAATCTGTTAGAGCTTTATGTATCATTTGAGCAAAACTTGAACAATCTAAGTAACATATTTTGTTAAGTAGCATGCATGAAATTGTAATACCCCAAAAATGGGCTATAAGTTCATTAACCTCCTATATCGACACATCGAATGAAATCGACATCCAAGTCCTAACCTAAGGCACATCGGCACATCATCGAATCCTAATTGATTATCTCAAATTCTGCATCGGGGAATATTCCTAGTAATATTCTTAATCATCTTAATTACTTTAATTTAATGATTATTTGGCGATAAATCCTATTTATCCTAAAATTTGATTGATTGAATATTCTCAATATTTAATTAATTGATTTAATTCTGCCACTTAATTATTTAATTGAATTTAATTGTATTTATTCCTAAGTATTATCGTTTAAATTTGACAATAAATCAAAATTCCTATCATTAATTGATTAAATTCTTATTTAATTAATTAAAGCAAGTTGTCATATTTGATGATATTATTTTTGAATAAAAGTTTGATTAAATGATTGATTAACCCATAAATCAATTGTTTTATTTTTCAAAATCAGTTAAGTTGAGAATAAATCACTTTATTTATTTATTAATTCATAATTATCCATGTGCACAATCAAAGAGCAGTTAAACTCCAAATCAGAAAATCAATGCAAGTTATTGACTTTTTGGAATTCAATATCATTTTTAAGTTTTAAAGTTGATCTAAACTTCTAATTTGAGTTACAAAGCTATTTTTGCATGATTTGCATGTTTTTGTGAATTAAATTATCTTTATTTAAAAATAACTCAAAAATCAAGTTGAGTTTATTTGAGTGATTTATGGCTTTTTCCATGCACCTCCAAAGCCCTGGATTTCTATAAAATCAAGGCTCAACTCTTCATAATTCATCTCTCAAATCCACAGAATCTCATAATTTGCAAACTTATGCTGGTGAATTGCTATCTGGAGAATCGGAGCTTCTTTGTGAATCAACCACATTTTGTGAGATCACTTTTGTTTTCATATTATTGTTAGATCAATTTCATATAGATTAGATTTCATATCAAGTTTTTATCATTCTTATTGCATCTAAAATAAATTAAAAATAGATTAATTGCATTCATATTTTATATCAATTTTGCATTCAAATCCTTCATTTAGGTGTCGTCAAGGTCACTGATCTCGATTTCATTCTGAGAGCATCATACTCACATCTATTAGAAGGCAGTAAATCGCCTGGTTAGTTTAGCTTTCAATTCATTGCACAATTTTGATTTCAACTAACCTCTAATGTTTTACTGAAGTGTTGTGTCTACAGATCAGGTACAATTTTCACACACACATTTCTGGCACCCACCGTGGGGCAACCCACCTTTACATGCTAGTTTTGATTTTTTTGGGGAGCTCAAACCCTAAAGTTTCAAAGATTTAATTTTATCTCCCAAATGGATTGGATTTTTTCTATGAAATTTGTTTTGCAGGTTGGACACATATCAGGAAAGCTATAGTAAAAAATTCAGAATTTTTTGAGATGTTTTGAATTTTTAATAATTTTTTCTTGAAATTACAGAAAAAATCAACATATAACACAAATCAGCATATTTTTTAGAAATTTTTATATTTTCAGAAAGATCTTTAAATTCTACAGGGGGTCCATTCTTTGTATTTTAAATTTGGATGCAATATAATAGCTCAAATAGTCAATTTACAAAAACTGGTCTATTTTGATCAAACGGGTCTCTACGGCACAAATGAAGAGATTTTTCTAAAACTTTTACATTTTTGGAAAGCTCTCTATTTTTTAGTAGGGGTCTCTATTTTTAATTTCTATTTTTGTGGCCAAAATCATAAAAAAAAAATCAGATCTTGTTGACTAGGTCAAATGCAGCAAAAAAAATAAAGTTTTGTGATGGGTATGCACTTATTTTTTTTACAAGGTTCAATGAATGATATGATTTGTCATTTGGGTTAGTTGCTGGTTATTATTTTTGATAATAATTGATTTTTAGAGATAACCCTATGGTTTTCATAAGTTGAATATATGTTGCATATCTTGTTTGCTTGTTTGCTTGTTGGAGAGTTCGTCACTTGCTTGCATGGAAAAGCTCAACAAGAATTGCTAAAAATTAAGTAAAATCTACTAAGCACGTTGCGAGGATCCCAGATATTCTCCTTCATCTAATAACATTTTGATTTGGACTTAAAATAAATCTCTTATGTGTCTGGCTTGTGTGCATCTTTTCATGCTATTGTCTATTTCTACACACTTGCATAATTGATACTAGGTTGTGACCCCTTAAGGATTCATTAAGTAGTCTTAGATACTTGTGATTGATCTTGATTGCTATCTTGGGTTATTGGACTCGCTAATCCACCGACCTCTCATTCCACCCCGTGGTTGCAAGGTTAGCGCCACATTAAAGGGGAGGGGTCAACAGGACAGAAGCGTTAAGTGTTCCACTTGGCAACCCATTTATGCTTTTAGGAACTCACTTGTTTTCTAAGTTGGGGACTCATTTTCAGCTTGTGTGAGGTGTTAAGTGTTCCACCTTGTGGACTCATCTCATATTTTCTTTAAGCATTAAGTATTCCTCTTTCTGCTTTTTGGGTACTTTTTGTAGATTTGCTTTTTGGAAACATACATCTGTGCTTACATAGTAATTAGGCCCTATGAACACTATTCATGATTCTTGAGAGATTGGATTCCCAGTGAAATCCTTCTTGACGATAGAATCCTTATAGGTAGGGAGGATACTTAGTGTGTTTCACATTCAACTTGGTTAGTGCATCTTCTCTTATTGATGGATACATTCTCTCTCCGGAGAGGTTGATAGATCATGTGGGGTTGACATCACAAACCTTGGTGAAATAAACTTTGTCTTAGCGTGTCAGATTAATCTGCTTTCTTTGTTTGGGTTAAAAGTGAAGAGGCATCAAAACCTTGGATCTAGAGCCAAGTCCCCTTGTGGTATCATACTATGAGTCACCTTTAGAGAGGGTTAACCGTAGCAGATGATCCGTTCATAGGGAAAATTGCGTTGATGGAACCTCAAGCGGTAATAGCCATTTCAGACATGGTAGTAACAATCGCTATATTAATGTCCTTATGGAAGAAATCTTCATAGGTGTGGTTCATTGTTGGGTTGTCAGATCTCCCTAGCATCTCCTGAAGATTAAGTTCTTGGACTGTGTCAAAACCTTGGTGCACCGGGATTGGAGTTCACCCCTTTGGATCATAAAAGTTGCAGAGTCAAACTATTGCTAAAAACCATAGCCAGGCCAAATTTTCATTTTCTAGGGTATATGTGCGTTATTGCAAAACATTTTGGAACATACACAATTAGCGTTTTTGAGGATTAGAATGAATAAGTCACTTGATTGTTCATGTGCAAGGTTTCTTTTGCCCTTGTTCATTATTTTCAGATATGCTTGAAATCACTTGCTTGTTGTTTTGCGTGCTTGTTTATCTATCTGGTTATTGAAAATGAACAAATCTGTTACAATCCTCAAATTTGAATATTGAAATTTGCAAACAATCTGAATCTGAAAACTCAAAATTTGCAAAATCTAAAGTAAATTCTTTGCTGGAGTCAAAAGTCATCTCAGGAGGTCAGAAAGTCATATGAGTTTCTATCAAGTGTTGTTTCATTACTACCCATTTGTCGTATGATAGAGAACCCAGTGTCGTACGAGTCTTTTTGCCAGTCAAATTCAAAAGTCAAATCCTTCTTGCAACTATCATACAAGTCTGTAGAGTGTCGTTTGGGAAAATTTTGAAGAGTTGTCAGAGAATTGTCAGAATTGCCAGATAATCAGCTTTATTAGCCTAATTTCAGAATCTGTCAAACAAATCACTATGTCAGGAATAGAGTAGTAGCCATTGAGAATTAGTACACATGTCTCAAAGAATTAGTACACATGAGAAAGAAATTCTAATCACCACTATGATGAAACAGATGCATGTTATGCAAGTTGAACTTAACAATCTTAAGAAAGAGAAGGAACCCAAGGAGTTCTCCATGGAAGCTCTTTCCATTTGATAAAGACTTGTACATGTCACCATGCCCCCGGACAGAATTTGGGCAATGTGATAACCCTTATGATACCTCTTCCACAGAGAGTGACATGTCCATCTTTGAAGACTATGATGACTATGATGATAGACAATATAATGATACCTATGACACCTCTATTCCTAAGAGTCCTCCTCGTCGTGTGTTCCTGCTTACTACAAATGGGCCGTCACATTGGATAGATCATGATGGTGATCCATATGACTCTGATTTTGAAGTAGAATTTGATGATTTTTGTGAACAATATCTCTTTGATCCTTTTGATATCGAAGAACAGAAAGCCTTCCACGCTGATTTCAAACGTCAATATTATAAGAATTTCTCTTCTAAGAGTTCTCAAATTGAAAATAAAGATTGCACTCTCAAGAAATATCATGTTAATGTTGAACCTTTGTCTAGCGATGGTTCCCTTCCATCCCTACTTCCTCCAACACCCATATATTTCCTAAAGCTTCCAAGCCTATCAAATCTTTCACAAGTCCTTCATCCACCAAAGGTCCCAATACTTTCCATGCAGTTTCCTATAGTTATCCTCAAGGGCTACCTCTTAAAGAAACTCAGGCTAACCTTCACTTGGCTGCAAATACTTTCAATAATGCTAAACCTAAAGAGCCTAAGCCTTCATACGCTACAATGCCTATCAGCTGGTCCTTCACTATCTCTGCAACAGTCTTCCATACAATCCCAACATGCTTTTGTATCCTTAGAAGTGGCTCCATGTCAAGAGGACTCTAAAAATGATGAAGAAAAGAACATAAAGAAAGATCAAGATCAAGAACCCTCCATGTCATCCAATCATTTTCATGATGTCTCTTATCCGCTTCAGGGTTCTTTTGATCCTGCACATCCTTTTTCATGCATTCCACCATGTCTTAAGTCTTCTCCTAAGCAAGCTCAAGCTACTACTTACACTGTTGAGCTTATTGACAATCAAAATAACCTTACCACACTTGTGCTTTCCAAAGATGATACTTCCATTAAGGTTGGTAAAAATGGTGTTGTTACTTCCAATGTTAAGCCTATTGAAAATCAAGAGAAAAATTATGCGCTTATGCTATCCAAAGATCCTTGTCAAGATCAAAGTATTCCATCTTCTTATTCTACCATTCCATGTTCATTTCCACTTTCTACTCTTCCTAAGTCTTTGCAAGCTTTGAACAATCCTATCAAAGAAGGTGCTCATATTCAAGATGTCCATGATTCTATTGAAAATCTTGATGCTCACTCTAAAGATGTTGATGTCCTTGGTTGTCATATAAATGTTGATGAACTTGTTGATTATCCTTTTGCATCTTCCACTTCCATCCTTGGACCTCTTCCACCACTACTAAGGGCTTCATGCCTTCCTTCCATCTTGGGTCCTTATGTCCCTTCACTTTCCCCTCCTAACTCTCCTAATTTTCCATCAATCTTGGGTCCTTACATCCCTCCATCTCCCATCTTTCCTCAAGATCAACATAGATGCATACCCTTGAATCCTTTTCATCCATCCACCCATCTAAACTAGTCATATCCTCCCTCTTCCACAAGTCCCAAGTCTTTTGGAAGTAACTTGAATTTTCAATACAAGAAAAAGAAGCAATACAAGAATTCATCAAAAAAAGAAGATCACCATGTCTCCTCTAATAGACATGGAAACATAAAGTCAAAAGAGATATCTAAGAAAAAAATTACAAGACAAGTATGGGTTCCAAAATCCATCATTAAAGATATTTTATCTAGATCATCAAAAAGAAATGAAAAGCCTACAACTATATGGATTCCAAAGTCTCTCTTGAAAGAGTCTGGTGTTGAGCAAAAAGTGAAGTTGACATTCAAGCTTCCAAAGACTTCCACTTCATCTTCTTCCAAAAAAATTATTCCATTCCATGTGCCTAAACCACAACCTCTACTATCCATTCACCATATTCCTTCATGTATTCCTTCATTCACATTTCCTCCACCCTCTCGCCACCCTTCAAGGTGTGTGTTGATGTTGATCTTTCCTTCCTTTCCATCTACCCTTTCACAATATTTCTATTCATTATCCTTCTACCTTCTATCATTTTTCCTCATTTGCCTATTCCTCCTATCTTCCAACCTCACTCGCTTTACATAAAACCTTATCCTCCATTTTTCTCTTCCATCTCCCTTTCCCTATCAGCATCTTTGAGCGTATCATTTTGAATCCTTGGCATATCATGATTTATCCTTTCAAGGAGCATTATCTAAAAAGCTTGCCTTCTTCCCAAAAAAAAAAAATGAAAAAAAAAAATTGAAAATGTGCCTTGGTGGAAACCTGGAAACAGGCGCCTTAGTAGCAAAAGTAAAAAGAAATAAATTCATCCTATGGTGAAAACCACTCCCTTGTGGCACCTTGGATAAGTACCATGATGAAAACCTGGCAATCAGGCATCATGCGTAGTTCTTCTACATATTTCATCCATTCCATTTTCTCTCTTTGATCTTGACAATGTTGATCTATACATGAACATTTGGCTATCTTGTGAGTTATTTTACAGTGATCTTGCTTTCATTCCCTTCCTTTTTAGCCTTCATATCCATCTTCCTCCATTCATTTTCGCCTATCGCTATCCTTTTTCGCTTTGGTCTTGATCTAAAAAAAGAAAAGAAAGAAAGAGTAAAACACAGTGCTATGAAGCCTCTTGACATGTCTACTCCTTTGGACTGCATCCTTTCCTACTCTTGCATTATGATTTTGTGACTTATCCTATGCTGGCCTTTCATTGCTTGTTCAAATGCGCCTTACATGAAAATTTTTCCCTAGCTTGGGTATTCTTGAGGAGTTTTCCCTTGAGTATTTCTTCCCTTCATTCTCCTTCATTCTCTTGTCTTCCATCTCTTCCACCAGCTTGCCAATCCCTCTTGTCTCCACCTTGCTAGACATTGGGACTACATGATATGATCTTACTTGGGAATTTTCAATGGAAAAAGATGCTATCAAGTATACCAAGTATCAAAACAATTATCAAAATCAGTATCAGAACTAGTATTAGAACAAGTATCAGAATAAGTATCAGAACCAGTATCAGAATCAGTATCAGAACCAGTATCAGAACAAGTATCAGAACAAGTATCAGAAGTAGTATTAGAACTCCCACTGGGGCTACACCTTTCACTTTAGTTTATGGGTTTGAAGCGGTACTGCCTATTGAGGTTGAAATCCCATCACTAAGAATCAGAATGCATGGTCTAGTAACTGATGATGACTATAGAGTGTCTAGGTTGCAAGAACTTGAACTACTAGATGAGCGCAGACAAGCAGCATATGATCATCTCAGAGTATATCAAAAGAGAATGTCTAGAGGTTACAACAAGAAAGTCAGACACATAGAATTTCAGGTTGGTGATCTAGTCTTGAGAGAAAATCCTAAAAATCAATCACATAAAGAGCGTAAGGGGAAGTTTGAACTCAACTAGCTGGGTCCCTTTGTAATCACTGCTATTTTTGGCTCTGGTGCCTATCAACTCTTAATGATTGAAGGAGAACAGCTCTAAGAACCAATCAACGTTCTCCATCTGAAGAAATTCTATGCCTAAGGCATTTAGTCTATGGTAAATATCCTTAAAAAATCTTAAAAATCTAAAAAATTCTTGAAAAAATGAACATCTTGGTGAAAACCTAGCAATAGGCACCTTGATGATTCACAAAAAAAAGTAAAAAATTCAAAAATTCAAAAAAAAATTTTAAAAATGAAAAATACAAAAAAATGAGAAAAAGAGAAAAAGTGCCTTGGTGAAAATCTGGAAACAGTCGCCTTGGTAGCAAAAATAGAATCTCTACCAAGATGGTGAAAACTCGGCAAACGGGTGCCACTTGTTCAAAATGCTCCATCTATCAGCGCAATCTTGGTCTTTTCTAGCTTTCAGTCTTGCTTTAGTTTGTACATATCTCCCGGCTTGTTTCTGCATTTCCAATTTTTCAATAAGTCAGTTTGTACACCAATCAACTCAAGCGTCTGTATCTTATCAATGTTCAAACTTGGGGGCAATCAATGTCATATCCTATGGTCTCCAGTGTATTTTAGACGTATCATATCCACTCAAAGTCCTTTGAAGCTTCATGTGATTCAGTCAGTCAGTCTTGTCTCCAAAAAAGATTTTGCATCTACAACAACGTAATCAAACATCAAACTGAAAACAATCTATGCTTTTTACATGCTTTTATCTCCTTGTATGCTTATTGATTCGCATTGAGATTTTTTCATACTGTGTCCCTTCGAGCTCTTCGATGATGTCCTTTATAGGATTTAGAGAGTGATGACTGGGGGCATAATCTTTTCTTTGTTTTCTTCTTGTATGTGAAAATCTAACAACTTTGAAATTCTGGATTGAAATGGTGTCCGACTGTAAGAGCCTCTATCTTGAATTAGATGGCCATGCGTACCTCGACCATTGATACCCAAAAAATTCAAGGAAGTTTGATCTAACTATTGTCTTTTTGAGTGACTTCTTTCTCCTACTGTGAAACGCGATCTTACCTAAGGATGTGAACGATAAAAGATCACTACGGGTAATTCACATTGGATTTAGAATGATCTCTTGACTGTTTGATGTGTTTGAACACAAGGCATATTCAGGTCATCATGACATTTATGTTTTTGATGCTTATACAAATTGCTATATCAAAATGGACATGATATTCAGGTGATCTTGGCGTTTATGCCTTGATGCTTATATCTAATCCGACATTCCAAAAACAAAATCAATATTCATATATCCATGGTTGTTGGCCAGTGGGTGTTGTATTGATTCTTGCGCATACAAATCGATATTCATATGTCTATGGTTTCATAGCTAGTGGGCATTGTATTGATTTATCCAGTTACCTAAAAATTCAATGATGATAACAAATCGACATATGATCAGTGAGTAGGTCCTAGGTCTTAGGTTGCATTTCATTCCGCATTTTATTTTTCATCTTTGCATGATCTCACAATAATTAAATGAACTTCAATGCTTAAACGATTCTTCAAATTGCATCTTCAAATCTAACAAGAGCTGAATCTCACATGAAGGTTCCCCCAACGAAATAGCAAGTAGAATCCTTTTTTGGGATTAAAATCAAAATTTGAGATCATTCATATTATTAACTACTTGCATAATCAACCTTCAATCATAGTAGAAATCAATTTTTCAACTTAACTGATTATCGTCCATCAAACTATCAAAATTTCAACTTGGTCAACCATGGTCAACTCATGGTCAAACCTAGTCAAAATTGGTCGTCTGGACCTCTAAACGATGCAGAATGCATTCTCATACGTGTTTAACCACTTCTCAAATCAATTAACATGCTTCTAAACTATCAACGCTGACTTTTCTTGTTAGTTTTCAATTTTAATCCCGAAGGGGGCATGGTATTGCACATCATTTAAAGTCTGTAATCTAATTCGAAATCATATCTTTATTGATATCATATCTTTCCTTAGTAATCAAGACAACAACCATGTCTAGTTGTTGATTCATCAAAAGACCTCATCGCTTGGGGCAAATCAATCATCACTCGGGGCATATCAGATTCATCGAGATCCATATCAATCTGGTATTCTCTTAATCTTGTAAATTGTATCAGTTTTTGCAACTATCTATTCAATTGTGTTATTTCCTTGATTCTTTAATAACTAAAGGGTTCAGATGTGATACCTACATGATTCTTCTAAGGACAATCGAATCTGGAATCGGTCACTCACTTCTTTACAATCCTAAGGTTCAAAATCATGCATTTTGACACTCTTTCGCAATCATCGGTTCATCGCTGCTATAGTGAACATTATCTTTGGTCATTTAGGACCTAATATCTTCAATCTTTCAATCATCATATCTTTCGAATCAGTTTCATATCTTTATCATACACAAACTATCTTTGAACCACTGCGCTTCTCACAGTAATTCAAAGAGGGGCAAAATGTAATACCCCAAAAATGGGCTATAAGTTCATTAACCTCCTATATCAACACATCGAATGAAATCAACATCGAAGTCCTAACCTAAGGCACATCGGCACATCATCAAATCCTAATTGATTATCTCAAATTCTGCATCGGGGAATATTCCTAGTAATATTCTTAATCATCTTAATTATCTTTAATTTAATGATTATTTGGCGATAAATCCTATTTATCCTAAAATTTGATTAATTGAATATTCTCAATATTTAATTAATTGATTTAATTCTGCCACTTAATTATTTAATTGAATTTAATTATATTTATTCCTAAGTATTATCGTTTAAATTTGACAATAAATCAAAATTCCTATCATTAATTGATTAAATTCTTATTTAATTAATTAAAGCAAGTTGTCATATTTGATGATATTATTTTTGAATAAAAGTTTGATTAAATGATTGATTAACCCATAAATCAATTGTTTTATTTTTCAAAATCAGTTAAGTTGAGAATAAATCACTTTATTTATTTATTAATTCATAATTATCCATGTGCACAATCAAAGAGCAGTTAAACTCCAAATCAGAAAATCAATGCAAGTTATTGACTTTTTAGAATTCAATATCATTTTTGAGTTTTAAAGTTGATCTAAACTTCTAATTTGAGTTAAAAAGCTATTTTTGCATGATTTGCATGTTTTTGTGAATTAAATTATCTTTATTTAAAAATAACTCAAAAATCAAGTTGAGTTTATTTGAGTGACTTATGGCTTTTTCCATGCACCTCCAAAGCCCTGGATTTCTATAAAATCAAGGCTCAACTCTTCATAATTCATCTCTCAAATCCACAGAATCTCATAATTTGCAAACTTATGCTGGTGAATTGCTATCTGGAGAATCGGAGCTTCTTTGCGAATCAACCACATTTTGTGAGATCACTTTTGCTTTCATATTATTGTTAGATCAATTTCATATAGATTAGATTTCATATCAAGTTTTTATCATTCTTATCGCATCTAAAATAAATTAAAAATAGATTAATTGCATTCATATTTTATATCAATTTTGCATTCAAATCCTTCATTTAGGTGTCGTCAAGGTCACTGATCTCGATTTCATTCTGAGAGCATCATACTCACATCTATTAGAAGGCAGTAAATCGCCTGGTTAGTTTAGCTTTCAATTCATTGCACAATTTTGATTTCAACTAACCTCTAATGTTTTACTGAAGTGTTGTGTCTACAGATCAGGTACAATTTTCACACACACAGAAATCACACATAACACAATAGATTTTGGTAACCCAGAAACCCTTGAAAGGTAAAACTGGGGTGGGGATGACACCCACAAATCTTCACTACTGCAGATAATAAAGTTTGCCTATTAGGGCTACAATTTGTGATCAAAACATGATCTACCCTGTGAGAGGTCTGCTCTGTTAAAAGCTAAGAGACTTTTACAGTCTACCTTGTTAAAGGATTTACAAACTTACAATAAAGTAAGCACTTGATAAAGAGATTTACAAAAGTCTACTAAGACTACTCAGTTAAGAGATTTACCCTGATACACTGGTCAAAATGTCTTAGTATCTAATCTTTCAGTTTGCACTGATATGCTGATTACAGATCTTCTCTTTCTTGTATGATTATGATCTCTCCTATCTGATCTTTCTTGATTCTGTCATTTCACTACTTTGCTCGGTCACTAAACTCTGTCTGAATACTTCTCTTGATCATTTCCTCATACTCATAGTATTCACTCCATCTCGATGTCTCCTTTTTCTCTTTTTATTCACACACATCTATGTTCTAGATCTTTCCCTTATATAGTAATAAAAACATTTTACCATTACAAGATCTACGGTTCAGATATTTTCCTATTGCCGCCTAAACTATACAATTTTTTGATTGGCTCTAGGTTTTACATAGGGATCAATGATAACAATATGTATGTGTAATCACCTCTGTAATTTTCTCAATATAAAACATTATTATCACCAAAAATGGTTTACCTCAATCATTGTGCCATTCCAAACTTGTATGCCAATTCTAGCTAACTCGGCAAAAGTTATTTCTGGCACTCGACATCAATTGAACTTCTCTATCACTCGGTAATCATTGATATATGTAACTCAGCATCGGTTATACACTCGGTATATTACAAACATAATGTGACAATAACTTTACTCGGTAGTACTACTACTCAGTAAGTATACAATACAAAACTCAGCCTTTACAAAAATGACTCGGTCGCAGTGATGACCAACCATCATTGCCTAGATATATGACTAAGTGTAAGACACTAATTAGTCAACAAAATTATAGAGATCTACATATATCACTCTACAATGTAATTTAAAGAGAGGAGTGTTATAATAAGATCAAGATGGCCAATAAAATAAATAACCACCTTAACATGCAATGTAAAATAATTTTTTTAAATAAATTCATAATAAGCCAAAATTAAAAGATTTAAAATTAAATATTTGTTTTTTAACTTAACAACCATGAAACTAACCTAATTCTTGATTGTAAGCTTACAAATTTGACAACATATTCTAAGAGATTTTTTTTTTTTGTTTTTTTGTTTTTTTAGAAGTTTGTGGATGAATACAATACCATTATACTTCATATCGATGGCATATGCATTCAATTTTAAATTCTAAATGCACTTTCCAATAGAATAACAGTGAGGCTAATTTATTTATTATTAGATTGTTGTTTTTGATCAATAAATACAATGATCCGACTGCATTTTCAAGATTTTTGACATAAGTTTGTGGATGAGAACAATGTCATTCCTCTTCATATTGTTGTCATGTCCTTCAATGCCAAATTTTAGATACGGTTTACTCTAGATAGGGCTAATTTATTCAATTTTTCTATCCAAGTGTTGTCCTATCGACAACTGCTATTTTTTGACCAATAAAAATATTGCCCTAAATTGTTATGGACACAGCTATCCTCTAGATAGAATGCACCATTGACCAAATTTGAAAAATCCAAAAACACAACAGATTTTTGTAAAATTTTCAGCATTTGTTCTTCATGATTTGCATATATTGAATTGAAAACATCCAAAAAATTTTGAAAAAAAATCACTGAAAAACGTAGATCTAAAAAAAAAAAAAATGATTTTAAGTGCATTTTGTTGGGAGCATAGCCACCGCCAATTGTTATTGTGTTGATGTCATCTTTTCTTTTGAACAATTATGCATTGACTTGCAAATGACTTTTTATTCTTCCTATAGAATTCCCAATTAATAGGAGTAGTTTAATCAAACCAAGGAATACAAATCTCCTAGTTGACTATTATTAAAAAAAGTTTGTGTTTCAAAAATATTGTTAGATATTATAATACCTGAATACTTAAGGTAAAAAGAATGGAAGATACGTAAAGGAGAGAAAAATAAATCAAGCTTATCGATGCATTGAGTAGAGATGAATGTTCTTAACAAAAATGAGATTAAAGCTCATTTTTTATTAGAATAAAATAAGTTTTAAAGGAGCTTTAAAATATTTTACATCAAGAAACTACCATTAATAGAGGAAAAGTAAATGGAGCACAATAATAAAACAACAAATAAACAATAGGAAGACTACTAAAAGAGTCTAAAATTGACACAATTACCAAAGATATTTGAAGATCTTTACAACCTCCACATTCTTACAAATAAATTTTTTATTGATATCCATATCATCATGAGCAATGTGGGACTAACTTGTCTTACCTTTAACATGGCTATGGATTTTAGCCGAAGGACCATGCAAAGGAACTGAGCCTGAATTTTGTTGATCATCAACAACACTCTTCTCCTGAATAGAAACAACAACAATGAAGGACATAGCTTTCCCCTTTATTGTAGTACTACCTTTCAAGGCCTAAAAGTTTTCATTTAATATTTTGTGGCCATCAGTGTGCCTTTGCATTGCAGACCTGCTAACAAAAACTAGTGTTTTGTATTCTTTCCAAGCCCGTGTTCTATAATACCCCAAAATTTGCACCTTGCAATTCTAATCAATTTTGGTGCATTTCCTTCAAATTTCTACATCATTAAAGTCCTATTATACTAGGCAATTTTGTCTCCTAATTGACTTTATTTGACTTGGTGTCAAATGCAAAAAACCCCCTAAATTTGCATTAATCATACAGTATATTTAATTCCTAAATATTTGACATTTATTGGCTAAATAATCCCTATGATTAATTAATTTAATTCTAAAGTCCTAGTGCTTTTAATTAAATTAATTCCACCCCCTTTAGCTAATACACATCAAAGGAATTAAATGTTATTTGGTTATTTAAATGGATTACTCTCATTTGGATTTAATAATTCAAATAATTTGAAAAGCCACCCATGTGGCAATAATTCATTTTCTTAATTAAATAATATCCTTCAATTTGTCTCACCTTCCTCCATGGAAATGAAGAGTCAGCTGCTTCTTTCCAAGAAACTCTTCATCCTTCACCCAGGCTCTTCTATATTATGGACTCTTTTTTTCTCATTTGGAAGAGGCAATTTTGAGAGCACTAAAACTATAGCCAATTTTTGTCTCACTTTGATATTTCTTAAGCTACTTTCTCATTGCAATTTAGAGTAATTTTCATTTATTAGTATAATATTGCATCCTCATTTTAATCTAGTTTGCTTACTATATGCTTAGATTAATTCTCATCTTTCATTTTCAAGCTTTAGATTAAATCTGCATCTTCATATTTCTTTCAAGTTTATAGTTTAATTTGCACAATCATTCTTAGTTTAATTGCAATTCAATCTTCTTATGCATTTTAAATCCTCCATTTTAGAATTGGTCTATGGTTGTTGGGCTCTCATTTTGAGAGTAAATTCAAACACCCCATCTAAATAGGAGGCGGTAGGTCGATTCAATCGATATTGCGAAGTGAATAACTCATTCATTATCATAATTCAAATCATTAGGCACTGACTATGTCGTGTCTATGGCTGAATTAGAGGTCAACATTCAGACATAAACATGTTCTATATATTTATTTTCTTTTTCAAGAAATGGTTCCCATTTTCTTTGTTGTACGCTGAGAAAGAGGGAATAATATTCTTCCAGAATGTGTTCCCTCTATAATGCTCTTCCATCAAATAACCACTATCTCCATTTTCTCCATCCGATAAGGATGAGTTTCCCTTGTAAGAAGATTTTTACCTTTGATTACTATGATTCGCTCTTTTTCCAAATCTTTTGTAGATAATTATTATCCATTTAACTTCTCTTTTAAAAAAAAAGAAAACATGGTATTTATATTTACAAATTTTTAGAATGAGTAATAAAGATAGATTTATTTATCCATTTTTATTTTTTTTATTTTTCTATAATATGAAAATGTACACATATATGGTGACATTAAATTCTAATTATGAGTCTATGAAATAATATTTTCTATTTGAAATGAAATTAATAAGTCATTTCAATCACACATTTACTTTCATGAGGTAGGGTTTAGAGACAAACATTTTGAAATCAAACATAATATGTGTATAATAAAACTATGTGGTGTGTGCTCGATCATCCAAATTCACCACTATCAAGTATCTAACCTCCTCTACCTAGGCAATACCCCTGTGCTAGTAAATCAACTCAACCACTAAATTTGACATCAAAAGATTCGTATCTAGAATAACCATAATCAAAATCAAATTGCATAACATTCTAAATTGTACTATCGTAACCTCATAAATATGCAATAGAACATATTTTATTTGCATCAATTAATGAAAGTTACACATGATATGTAACACAATTAGCACTTTTCAAGAAAAACATTAGGTTCCATGCATAATATTATCATCAAATAAATCAAACATCACAACATAACATTATTTTTTTAAATATGTAATCAAAACCAAAACTCATCTCCAGGTAGTTGGAAATATAAAATATGATTGACTAAAAGTCCATGTCTAAAAAGAATAGAGACTAAATTCTAATTCTACCAGACCAAGTCAACAAAAGTCTAAGTAGCACTCAAAATATTTAAAAAATAAGAGTCTAAAGGGTCGAGTTGTGAAAAGAAAAAACCCTACGATATAATGATTAAATGAAAGATCAAATTATTTCCATCTAAATCCAAGGTTCCTTGAATACAAGTGAATTAAATAAATCCCTACTTGGAAACTGATGAAAAATTACTCCCATAAACTCTACAGATGCTCAAATACTAATCTAGGACACAAGTAGAAAGGTTCCACAAGCACATACTCCTTCCAAGCACTACTTGAACAACCAATCCAATCTCTTGAACACCAACCTAAACTAATTTCCCCTCCCAAAATTACATAGAGTGCCCTTTCAAATACTCAAAAACCTCCTAAAAACCAAAGACACTTAGTTATTGGAAAACCCAAAAGAAGTAATTATATTAATTTCCAAAATCATGTCTTTAAGCCTATTTTAAAGAAAAATTATCACAGAGAAAAAAATCATCTATTAAAACTATAACACTTCTCACAATATAAATATTAATATTAAATAAATATCTTTCTCAAATATACCTATTAATTATTATACTACATAACACATCCCATGCGTGAATAGGGATTGTATAATACTATGATCTCATAATCTTTTCTGAGAATAATAAATTACAATATTACTTTAGGCATATTAAATACATTTATACTTATATACATATATTCATAACTATATACCAATTAATCTTTAATGTTAAATTAATCTCAATTAATCATATCTTAACATAATTTGATCTATAATTAATTGAATTAACATAAATCATACAAATCAATCAATATTTAATATTTCACTAGATAAATATAATAACTAAAATGATAATCTAAGAATTGATTCAATCTTCTAAATACATCATGACCATCTATCAAGTTGTACTAAAAAAAAATATAGACATCTAGGAAGAGTACTACATTGTGCATCAATTTACCCATTCTTATGTCATATTTTAAAATTACAAATGAATGAAATAAGAAAACCTATTGAATTATAACTCAGTCAATCTAATAATGTATCTATGTATTAGATCTATCAATATATTTTCTAATTTGTAAGAATGAGGCTTTTTTCGATAATTTGAATTTTATTTGTTTCGATTTTTACACTTAGAACACTTCTGAATGAAGTGGCATAAATATTAATGATTGAGGTTGATATTGTTGAAAGAATTGTGAAATTTTTTTGACCTTATAATATTAACACAACTTAGAGAAAACTATATAGTACTTGCCTAATCAGTCACCACAAACCAACATAAATGAGTGATAAGATGGACTAGGGTAAGGGTTTATGCATAGGATTGGATAAGGGGGGTTAAAGGATGGAAAGTAGGTATTTGATAATGAATATTGTGTTGGAATAATTGTTTGTGGGTGGATGTAAATGTTGGCAAGATCCATGTTGGCACACACCTTGAGGGGTGGTGGAGTAATGGAAAGAAAATGGATTTTGGATTTTGGGATTTAGATAGAGTAGTGGACGTGGATTTTAGGATGCAAGAACCCAAAATGGGTGGAGGATGTGATAGAGTATCTAAGGTAATGGATTTTGGGATATAGGGACCCAAAATAGATTTGGAAGATGGAAGGCATTTATGTGGAAGATTGATGGGAGCCTTTGGAATAGCAAGCTTGGACGCCAATTTTAATTTTTCTTTGGGATATTGTGCTTCAAGGAGCTGCTTTGGAATCCACATGATTTTTAATTTTTCATTCTTTTATGGCTCCTTGGAATGCATTGCTTGAATAAGAAATTTAGGAACCCATATAGTTTTTTACTTTTCTTTTCTCTTTATTGGCCTTTGTGGGCTTTTTGATATATATATATATATATATATATATATATATATATATATATATATATATATATATATATATATATATATATATATATATATATATATATATATATATATATATTATTATTTTGGATCATATTTTGCTTTGTTTTTACATGTCGATTAGACAAGACACTTTGATCCTTGATTACATGTGGATTGCTTGACTTATGGATTTTATGCTTGGTATCCAAATCACTTGGAAGGGGATTGATATTCATGGTTAGATAGGAATTGTATGGAGGCCTTTTGGATGGGTAGATGGTTCTCAAAGATGTGTACCTTTCCTGACTTGTATGCGGGAAAGGGTAAGTGGATGGTGAACTAGTGGATGGAGGAATATATGAACCTAAGATGGATGGAAGGGACAAATAATTTGACTTTGGGATGTGAGGACCCAAAATTGATTGAGGAGGTAATGGGTAGTGTGCATGCTTTGGTTCATATGGGGAAATTTTGGATGTAGAGGGGATATCAACATCATATGATAGTATTATAAGGTCCAAGATTACTGAGGGGGGGGTGAATTAGTAATTTACCAATTCCAAATTTTTCATTAATCATTCAACAACATTTATCTACTTATAACTTGTGCAGTAATAAACAATGAAACAAGTGAGACCATCCAAACATGGAACACAAGAACAATAGTATTTTTCTTGTGGAAACCCTTGGTTATAGGGGAAAACCATGGTGGGAATTAGTACCCACAAATATTTTCACACTTCTAAATTATGCCATGTTAAAGGCTTAGCTCTGTTAGGAGCTTTACAAAATCCATGTTAGGAGCTTTACAAATGCCTAGTTAGGAGGCTTATCTTACCTTTTTTATTTACTTTCTTGCATTTAGCTTCGTTAATCTAGTCTAATTAGCATGGATAGTAATCTTTCATCTTGTTAGCTTAGATTTACTTTCCTTGCACTCTTGCATTTCATCTTAGCTTAATCTTGCATCTCTTGCATCTCATCTTAGATTACTTTGCATTTTCTTTCATCATGGAGATCTTGGATACTTGTACTCTCATTGCTTTATATCTACTTGAATCTTCCATTCTATAGTGCACTTTGTAGGGATCTTGCTTATTGAGTTCATTTGAGAGCCACCATCTTTATCTATATGATTCTTGCACTCTATAGATAGGAAGCTATAAGTTGTCTTCTAAGACTCCAAATTCATTGGATCTCTTGGATATAAGGGTTTATAGAAGTGACCAAACTTTTTGGATCACAAATGTAACCATAAATCTTAGGTTGAGACATGTTAGAGAAACAAAAACAAAGCTCTTATTAAAATTAATTTGTAATTTAGTTGGCTCTAGATCTTCTATTTTTGTGTTGGTTGCCTTATTTTTCTATTTTGAGACTAGTTATGCTCCAATTTGAGCTAAAATGGTTTTGGTTAGATTTTTAATAGGTTGGGGCCCTTCACTACTTAATAAAAAATATAGATAATTTCAATCATTGAAATATAGTTGTGCATCAATTTAGTCATTCTGATTGCATATACTAGGATAAAAAATTCATGAAATATAAAACTATTGAATTGACAACCTAATACTGTATCTATGTATTAGATCTATCAATACATAGTCCAATCTTGTTAGAAAGTGAATTTTACTCCACAAATTTAAATTTTATATTTCCTCCTCTTGACACTTACAACACTTCTTAATGAGGTGCAATAAATTTCATAGAGAATTAGTCATGTTTAAAAACATCTTTAAGGAACCTTTTGGATTAAGAGGATTGTATTAGCTTCAAACAAAACCTTAGACAAGCTAATTTAGTGGGGATGAAGAGGATTGTATTAGCTTCAAACAAAACCTTAGACAAGCTAATTTAGTAAAGATGAACTATAAGTATGAAATATTCTCATAGAATACTAATACACTTCCTTTTAAATATTTTGTAATTAAATCTAGACCCTCTCAATAAATTATCCTCATTCTTATATAATTCTTTTTGAAGTCTTATTTATCATTAAATAAATCAAGATACCTTTGAGTAGACTTAAAATGATCAATCAAATAATAACAGTTAAAAAGAAAGAAAAAGACTTTAATCATCTTCTAATAAGTCAAACTTAAATTCTTATAATTTGAAATATTTGATTTTCAACTCGACAACCATCAATCTAACCTAGATCGATTCTATGCTACACATTTCAACTCGATGTAAACAAAGGTAACGAAGAAATAAACATAGAGTTTTGACTTTAGCGTCTGGATTGAGTACAATGCCATTATACTTCATATTGATGGCATATGTCTTCTCATATGCACTGTCCACTTTATTTATTTCCATTGTGCCAGGAAATGAATAAAAATACTGCTTTGGCCTGCAAACGACCCTATCAAAATACTGTTTACCTTAATTCAGTGACGTTGTTTTAGTCAAATTTTATATTATGCATTGACTTGAAAACGGCTTTTTATTCTTCCTATGGAATACCCAATCAATAGGAGCAGTTTAATCAAACCAGGGAATACAAATCTCCTAGTTGACTATTATTAAAAAAGTTTGTGTTTCAAAAATATCGTTAGATATTATAATATTTGAAAAATTAGGTAAAAAGAATGGAAGATACGTATGAGATACGTAAAGGAGAGAAAAATAAATCAAGCTTATCCATGCATTGAGTAGACAGGAATGTTCTTAACAAAAAATGAGATTAGAGCTCATTTTTAATTAGAATAAAATAAGTTTTAAAGGGACTTCAAGAAAATTTTACATCAAGAAACTATCATTAATAAAGGAAAAGTAAACGAAGTATACTAATAAAAGAACAAATAAATAATAGGAAGTCTACGGAAAAAGAGTCTAAAATCGACACAATTACCAAAGATATTTGAAGATCTCTACAACCTTCACATTCTTACAAATAAATTTCTTATTGTTATCCATATCATCATGAACAATGTGGGACTAACTTGTCTTGCCTTTAACATGGCTATGGCTTTTAGCCGAAGGACCATGCAAAGGAACTGAGCTTGAATTTTGTTGATCATCAACAACACTCTTCTCTTGAATAGAAACAAGAACAATGAAGGACATAACTTTCCCATTTATCATAGTACTACCTTTCAAGGCCTAAGATTTTTCATTTAATATTTTGTGGCCATCAGTGTGCCTTTGCATTGCAGACTTGCTAACAAAAACTAGTGTTTTGTATTCTTTCCAAGCTAGTGTTCTATATATTTATTTTCTTTTTCAAGAAATGGTTCCCATTTTCTTTGTTGTATGCTAAGAAAGAGGGAATAATATTCTTCCAGAATGTGTTCCCTCTATAATGCTCTTCCATTAAATAACCTTTTTCTCCATTTTCTCCATCCGATAAGGATGAGTTTCGCTTGTAAGAAGATTTTTACCTTTGATTACTATGCACTCTGTTTTCAAATCTTTTGTAAATAATTATTATCCATTTAACTTCCCTTTTTTTTAAAAGAAAACAAGCTATTTATATTTACAAATTTTTGGAATGAGTAATAAAGATAGATTTATTTATTCATTTTTTATTTTTTTAAATTTTCAATAATATGAAAAAGTACACATATACGGTGACATTAAATTCTAATTATGAGTCTATGAAATAATATTTTCTATTTGAAATGAAATTAATAAGTCATTTCAATCACACATTTACTCTAATGAGGTAAGGTTTAGAGACAAATATTTTGAAATCAAACATAATATGTGTATAATAAAACTATGTGGTGTGTGCTAGATCATCTAAATTCACCACTATTGAGGAGCTAACCTCCTCTACCTAGGCAACACCCTTGCGCCAGTAAATCAACTCAACCACTGAATTTGACATCAAAATATTATTATCTAGAATAACCCTAATCAAAATGAAATTGCATGGCATTCTATTTTAGTATCGCAACCTCAAAAATATGCATTAGAACATATTTTATTTGCATCAATTAATGAAAGTTACACATGATATATAACATAATTAGCACTTTTCAAGAAAAACATTAGGGTCCATGCATAATATTATCATCAAATAAATCAAACATCACAACATAACATTATTTTTTTAAATATGTAACCAAAACCAAAACTCATCTCCAGATAGTTGGAAATATAAAACATGATTGACTAAAAGTCCATGTCTGAAATGAATAGAAACTAAAGTCTAAGTCTACCAGACCAAGTCAACAAAAGTCTAAGTAGCACTCAAAATCTTTAAAAAATAAGAGTCTAAAGGGTCAAGTTATGACAAGAAAAAACCCTACGATTCAATGATTAAATGAAGGATCAAATTATTTCTTTCTAAATTCAAGGTTCCTTGAGTACAAGTGAATCAAATAAATCCCTACTTGGAATTTGGTGAAAAATTACTCCCATAAACTCCACAGATGCTCAAATACTCATCTAGAACAAAAGTAGAAAGGTTCCACAAGCACATACTCCTTCCAAGTACTACTTGAACAACCAATCCAATCTCTTGAACACCAACCTAAACTAATTTCCCCTCCAAAAATTACATAGAGTGCCCTTTCAAATACTCTAAAACCTCCTCAGAAACCAAAGACACTTAGTTATTGGAAAACCCAAAAGAAGCAATTATATTAATTCCCCAAATCATGTCTTTAAGCCTATTTTAAAGAAAAATTATCACATAGACAACATTCATCTATGATTATATTAAAAACTCTAACACTTCTCACAATATAAATATAAATATTAAATAAATATCTTTCTCAAATATACCTATTAATTATTATACTACATAACACATCCCATGTGTAAATAGGGATTGTATAATACTATGATCTCATAATATTTTTCTGAGAATAATAATGTACAATATTACTTTAGGCATATTTAATACATTTATACTTATATACATATATTCATAACTATATACCAATTAATCTTAATTAATCATATCTTAACATAATTTGATCTATAATTAATTGAATTAATATAAATCATACAAATCAATCAACATTTAATATTTCACTAGATAAATATATAATAACTAAAATGATAATCTAAGAATTGATTCAATCTTCTAAATACATCATGACCATCTATCAAGTTGTACTAAAAAAAAACATAGACATCTAGGAAGAGTATTACATTGTGCATCAATTTACCCATTCTAATGCCATATTTTAAAATCACAAATTAATGAAATAAGAAAACCTATTGAATTATAACTCACTCAATCTAATAATGTATCTATGTATAAGATCTATCAATATATTTTCTAATCTTGTAAGAAAGAGGTTTTTTACAATAATTTGATCTTTATTTGTTTTTCTTTTTACACTTAGAACACTTTCGAATGAAGTGGCATAAATATTAATGATTGAGGTTGATATTGTTGAAAGGATTGTGAAAAGTTTTGATTTGATAGATTATGATTCACCCCCCTCTCAGTAATCTTGGACCTTATAGTATTAACACAACCTAGAGAAAACTATATAGTACTCTTAATTAGTCACTACAAACCAACATAAATGAGTGATAAGATGGACTAGGGTAACGGTTTATGCATAGGATTGGATAAGGGGGGTTAAAAAATGGAAAGTACGTGTTTGATAATGAATATGGTGTTGGAATAATTATTTATGGGTGGATGTAAATGTTGGCAAGATCCATGTTGGCACACACCTTGAGGGGTGGTGGAGTAATGGAAAGAAAATGGATTTTGGATTTTGGGATTTAGATAGAGTAGTGGACGTGGATTTTGGGATGCAAGGACCTAAAATGGATGGAGGGCGTGATAGAGTATCCAAGGTAATGGATTTTGGGATATAGGGACCCAAAATAGATTTGGAAGATGGAAGGCATTTATGTGGAATATGGATGGGAGCCTTTGGAATAGCAAGCTTGGATGCTAATTTTAATTTTTCTTTGGGATATTGTGCTTTGAGGAGCTGCTTTGGAATCCACCTGATTTTTAATTTTTCATTCTTTTATGGCTCCTTGGAATGCATTGTTTGAATACTAAATTTAGGAACCCATATAGCTTTTGGCTTTTCTTTTTTCTTTATTGGCCTTTGTGGCCTTTTTTATATTTATTTTTTTTATTATTATTATTTTGGATCATATTTTGCTTTGTTTTTACATGTCAATTAGACAAGAGACTTTGATCCTTGATTGCATGTGGATTGCTTGACTTATGGATTTTATGCTTGGTATCAAAATCACTTAAAAGGGGATTGGTATTCATGGGTAGAAAGGAATTGTATGGAGGCCTTTTGGATGGGTAGATGGTTCTCAAAGATGTGTACCTTTCTTAACTCGTAAGCGGGAAAGGGTAAGTGGATTTTGAACTAGTGGATGGATGAATATATGGACCTAAGTGTAATAACCCAAAAATGGGCTATAGGTTCATTAACCTCCTACATCGACATATCGAATGAAATCGACACCAAAGTCCTAACCTAAGACACATCTGCACATCAAATTATCAAAACCCTAATTGATTTTATCCTAATTTTGCATCAGGAAATATTCCTTGAATATTCCTAATTATCATAATTATCTTTAATTAAATATTATTTGGTGATAAATCCTATTTATCCTAAAATTTGATTAATTGAATATTTAATTAATTAAGTTTTATTTTGCCACTTGGTTATTTAATCAAATTTAATTCTAATTGTTCCTAATTATAGTATTTAATTTTGACAATAAATCAAAATCTCCTACGAATAATTGATTAAATTCTTATTTAATTAGTTAAAACTAGTTGTCAATATTTAATAATATAGTTTTGAATAAAATTTTGATTAAATAATTGATTAACCCATAAATCAGTTATTTTTAAATTTAAAATCAGTTAAGTTGAGAATAAATCACTTTATTTTTAAATTAATTCATATTAAATCATGCACAATTAGAAAAGCAGTCAACTTCAAATCAATTATCAATTTCAATTCGTTAACTTTCTAAACTCAACATGTGATTGTGAGTTGAAAAAGTGAACTGAACTCTATTTTGAGATAAAAACTGCTTTTGCATGATTTTTATAAGTTAATTAATTATGATTTCTTGTTAACTCAAAAATCAACCTGAGTTTATCAAGAGTAATTTATGGCTTTTCTCAATGGTTCATCAAGCCCTGGATTTCTATAAAATCAAGGCTCAGCTCTTCACAAAGATATCTCTTGAATTTGCACAATTACTCTAGCAAAATTGCATCTAAAGAATCAAGCTCTTGCGAATAGGCGATTTGTGAGATCTTTCATTATTTTTCATAGCTTTGCATCCATTTTCATATCATAGCACATCATTGTTAGAATAATCTGCATATCAATTTCATACATTCTAGACTAGTTTCATATAGTTTTTCATATCATTGCATAGAAAATACAAAAAGATAGATTAATCTGCATCCATCCTACATTCATCTTTTAGCATTAAATCCTTCATTTAGGTGTTGCATTGTCACTGTTCTTGGTCTAAATCTGAGAATACCATACTCACACCTACTAGAAGGCAATAAATCGCCTGGTTAACTAGTTTCATTTATATTGTAGATTTCTCGATTCGCTAACCTTTAATGTTTTACTGAAGTATTGTGTCCACAACTAGGTACAATTTTCACACACACACAGATGGATGGAAGAGACAAAAAAATTAACTTTGGGATGTGAGTCCACCCAAAATGGATTGAGGAGGTGATGAGGAGTGTGTATGCTTGGGTTTATATGGAGGAATTTTGGATGTAGAGGGGATATCAATATCATGTGCTAGTATTATAAGGTCCAAGATTACTGAGGCGGGGGGGGGGGGGGGGGGGGGGGTTGAATTAGTAATTTACCAATTCCAAATTTTTCATTAACAATTCAACAACATTTATCTACTTATAACTTGTGCAGTAATAAACAATGAAACAAGTGAGACCATCCAAACATGGAACACAAGAACACCAGTATTTTTCTTGTGGAAATCCTTGGTTAGAGGGGAAAACCACGGTGGGAATTAGTGCCCATAAATATTTCCACACTTCTAAATTACGAATTGTTAAAGGCTTAGCCCTATTAGGAGCTTGATGAAATCACTGTTAGGAGCTTTACAAATGTCTAGTTAGGAGGCTTATCTTAGCATTGTTATTTACTTTCTTTCATTTAGCTTAGTTAATCTAGTCTAATTAGCATGGATAGTAATCTTTCATCTTGTTAGCTTAGATTTACTTTCCTTGCACTCTTGCATTTCATCTTAGCTTAATCTTGCATCTCATCTTAGATTACTTTGCATTTGCATTCATCATGGAGATCTTGGATACTTACACTCTCATTTCTTTATATCTACTTGAATCTTCCATTCTATAGTGCACTTTGTAGGGATCTTGCTTATTGAGTTCATTTGAGAGCCACCATCTTTATCTACATGATTCTTGCACTCTATAGATAAGAAGATATAAGCCACCTTCTAAGACTCCAAATTCATTGGATCTATTGGATATAAGGGTTTATAGAAGTGACCAAACTTTTTGGATCACAAATGTAACCATAAATCTTAGGTTGAGATGTTAGAGAAACAAAAACAAAGCTCTTATTAAAATTAGTTTGTAATTTAGTTGGCTCCAGATCTTCTATGTTTGTGTTGGTTGCCTTATTTTTCTATTTTGAGACTAGTTATGCTCTAGTTTGAAGTCAAATGGTTTTGGTTAGATTTTTAATAGGTTGGGGCCCTTCGCTACTTAATAAAAAACATAGATAATTTCAATCATTGAAATATAGTTGTGCATCAATTTAGTCATTCCGATTGCATATACTAGGATAAAAAAATCATGAAATATAAAACTATTGAATCGATAACCTAATAATGTATCTATGTATTAGATCTATCAATACATAGTCCAATCTTGTTAGAAAGTGAATTTTACTCCACAAATTTAAATTTTATATTTCCTCCTCTTGACACTTACAACACTTCTTAATGAGGTGCAATAAATTTCATAGAGAATTAGTCATGTTTACAAACATCTTTAAGGAACCTTTTAGATTGAGAAGATCGTATTAGCTTCAAACAAAACCTTAGACAAGCTAATTTAGTGGGGATGAACTATAAATATGAAATATACTCATAAAATACTAATACACTTCCTTTTAAATATTTTGTAATTAAATCTAGACCCACTCAATAAATTATCCTCACTCTTATATAATTCTTTTTGAAGTTTTATTTATCATTAAATTAATCAAGATACCTTTCAATAGACTTAAAATGATCAATCAAATAAATAACTAGCTTAATAGTTAAAAAGAAAGAAAAAGACTTTAATCATCTTCTAATAAGTCAAACTTAAATTCTTATAATTTGAAATATTTGATTTTCAACTCGACAACCATCAATCTAACCTAGATCGATTCTATGCTACACATTTCAACTCGATGTAAATAAAGGTAATGAAGAAATAAACATAGAGATCTGATTGCGTATCCTAAGAGTTTTGTCTTTAGTGTCTGGATTGAGTACAATGCCATTACACTTCATATTGATGGCATATGTCTTTCAAATCTATTAGATTTCCACTATCCATGAAATTGTTGTGTAAGTTTCTGGATTAGACTGTGCAGATTTTTTTGTCATCAACGTTTCGGATCACACTACGTGATCCATCATCAGGATGCAAGAGAGAAAGGAACAAAAAGATAGTTGATTGCAGACCTATCAAACCATAAAAAGGAAAAGGGGAGTGGAGGAAGGGAGGGAGGAGAGAGAAGGGGAACCAAGCTTGAGGTTGATAAGACCACCTAATACAATAAAAACCAAAAAAATAGGAAGAAAAAGAATCAAAATTTTTTATAAAAAATTAAGGACAAAAATACAACAATAGAAAACAATAACAATGAGAAGGCGAAAAAAGAGCAAGAAACTTTAAAGGAATAAAAGCAAGTTGGGAAAGACAAATAAGAGAAAATAATGAAAAAATGACCTATAAAATAAAAAAAAGATAAAATTAGAATAGGCATATGTCTTCTCATATGCACTTTCCAACAGAGTAACGACAGGGCCACTTCATTTATTTCCATTGTGCGAGGAAATGAATAAAAATACTGCTTTGGAAGAATCATCCATCGGCCTGCAAACGATCCTTTAAAAATCCTCAATTCATTTCCAATCCATACAGTTTACCTTTTTTTTTTGGTTCACATTTTCTACATGGCAACAATGCAAAATGTTTGGTTGGCTACCTTAATTCTCGCATTCTTTGCTGTTTCAGTGACGTTGTTGGGGAAAGCGGAAGATGCAGATGCCAGAAAGCCGTATATTGTTCACATGCTTAAGTCCATGAAGCCTCATCATTTCGATCTACACCAACACTGGTACGCTTCTTTGCTCACCCAGGCCTCGCGATCTGACAATGAGTTGTTATACACATATGGCACTCTCTTGCACGGCTTTGCTGCGAGCCTGAGCAGCACAGAGGCTGAAGCCATGAAGGGTATGGAAGGGTGCTTGGCCGTACTTCCCACGTCCTTCACTAAAATTGGCACCACTCACACCCCTGAGTTTCTTGGCCTCGCCTCCACTTCCTCTCTCTCTTCTGGATTGTGGTCGAACTACTCCACATATGGCAAAGATATCATTGTGGGCATGATCGACACGGGAATATGGCCTGATAGCAAGAGTTTCAATGATGAAGGCCTCGGACCCGTCCCAGCTGGTTGGAACGGTACGTGCGATAGCGGGGAGAAATTCAATTCCTCCAATTGCAATGGAAAAATCATTGGAGCTCGATACTACTACAAAGGCTACGAGCAGTACGCGACTCCTATTAATCAAACCAATGAATACAAATCTCCCAGGGACCGCATCGGCCACGGCACACACACAGCTTCCACTGTTGCCGGAGCTTCTGTACCTGCTGCAAATTTCTTCGGCTTTGCCAATGGAACGGCCAGAGGGATGGCCCCTCAAGCCAGACTGGCCATCTACAAAGCCTGCTGGGAAAATTTTTGCTACGACATAGACACGGTTGCTGCCATGGACCAAGCTGTTGCTGATGGCGTCGACATCATTTCTACCTCAATTCACTCAGCCGATTTGCCATTTGATCAGGACGTCAGAGGCATCGCCGCATTTGGGGCCATGGAAAAGGGTGTTTTTGTTTCGGCAATTGCAGGCAACTACGGACCTGATAAATCTAATCTGAGTAACACGGCGCCGTGGATGACTACCGTGGGTGCGAGTAGCATCGACAGAGATTTCCAAGCTTCTGTTGTCCTTGGCAATGATGAGATTTATACAGGCACATCTACCTATATCCCAGTAAACGGAACGTTGCAAGGGCCTCTTCCTTTGGTTTATGTATCAACTAGCAGTAGCTCAAGGCGTTGCCTCGATGGCAGCCTTGATCCGAATTTGGTGAAGGGTAAAAATGTTTTGTGCGATCAGCTGCTATTGTCCTACAACAAGGATGAGAACAACGCTATACGGAAGAGTAATGTAGTGGCCAAAGCAGGGGGCGCTGGAATTATTGTTGCAAATGAAAGGCTATTTGGGACCCAGCAGGAAAAGATGGGCAGTTTTAATCTGCCTGCCATCACTGTTAGTTTCACAGTTGGAGAAAACATCAAAGCCTACATCAACAGCACGGTCAATAATACAATGGCCGCCTTGAAGATCACAGGCTCAACTGTTGTGGGAAACCAAACAATTGCTCCCACGGTAGCTGCGTTTTCTTCAAGGGGCCCAAGCAAGGGATATCCACACATTCTCAAACCCGACATGATTGCTCCCGGTCTGAATATATTGGCAGCATACACCGGAGATGTTGCGGACTATGAGTTCGATTCGGGGACTTCCATGGCGTGTCCTCATGTTAGCGGCGTTGCAGCTCTGATAAAAAGTATACATCTGACGTGGAGCCCTGCGGCCATAAAGTCTGCACTCATGACGTCTTCTTACACGGTTGATAACGCAGGGCAGCCCATTAGAGATTCATATGATATGGAACCAGCCAACCCGTTTGCAATGGGTGCAGGTCATATTGATCCAAATGCTGCGGTAGATCCTGGACTTGTCTACGACATGGCACCTCAAGACTACGTCAACTTCCTCTGCTCTCTCAACTACACCGAAGAAACAATCGCTCTCCTCACAAAAGAGATAGTTTCCTGTCCCAACGCCACTGTGGAGGCAGGCGATCTCAACTATCCATCCTTCTCCGTGGTGTTTGAGTCAAGCGGTAAATTGGTTCAGGTGAAGACGAGAAAAGTGACTTATGTGGGTACACAAGCTCCTGCAGTTTATCAAGTCACTGTGAAGAACCCTCCCGGAGTCAACATAAGCGTGGAACCAGAGACATTAGCGTTCGCGAAGCTGAATGACACAGCCAGCTATAGTGTAACCTTCCAGACCAATTTAACTTCCAGTGATGTGGAAACAGTATTTGGAGAGATAGCGTGGAAGTGTATCGAGGGTGGGACACAGCTTGTTCGTAGCCCAGTTGCCATAATATTGTAATTTCCTTCAACTCTATGAGAGTTTATATAATTGTACTTGTCACCTTAAAATTTCCTCGTATTACCTTGTGATTTCCTTCAAAATTCCACTCCTCTGGAATTTCTCCATAAACTCCTGTGACGCTTTCGTTCATAATTGGATTGATGTCAATATATTGCAGTCTTTAGATCTTTAATCAATCTATTACGCTTGATTCTTATGAGTTAATAGCCGTTTTCTAATATAATAAGAGATTAATTCTATTTAATATCAGTTAAAATGAATTTCTTTAAAAGGTGGTTTGCTAGTTTCCTTTCAAAAAACATTCCATCTAATATCATCGTCCATAGAAGCGTAAATTTGTTGCGCGAATTTATCTTTTATTACAACACGATATTTGTTGTTCTATTTAGAAACAATCTTCAAACTGGATGAACAATGGCTACAGAAGAAGCCATGAAGGCAAAAGAGCGAGGAGGTGACTGCAATTGAGAAGAATATTTCTACATAAGAATCTACTGAGGATTTTTCGATTTCAGAATTGTCCTCAGAAGTAGAGTCAGTTTCGTGGGAGTGCTTGAACATGATGCTAATTCTATTGTTAAATTTGATAAAGTATTATCAAAATACACGTCTAAGCATTATTGCAAAATTATCGAGCTAAAGAGAAAAACCAGTAATTTATTTCAATAGAAGTTAAATATTTCAAGATAGAAATATTCAACCTATCATCCAAGAATTCATATGCATGTCTTATGATATCATAAAGATTAAATGATATTAAAATATAAATCAATAGTGTGACACTATTACAATTCCTTATGTAACAAAAAAATTAGGTTCTAAACGTGTAAACTTCTATATATTTAAAAAATATAATTTAAAAATATAGACAACTATGATGATCAAGAAATATTGTGACATATAGCAATATATTAATTATTTTTTATTAAATAAATCTTAATTCATTTATGAAACCATATTAATTTATACACATATATGTAAATGTATTAGTTTACTTTCTAGATTTATTTTCAAAATATTTTAATGATTTGAAGATTTTGTTGATATCGCCATGTCCAAAAAATAGTCAATAATTCCTTTTGATACACAATATTGTGTTCTATCCTTGGAATGTATAGATTTATTTTTATAAGTAGATTTATTTTGCCATGAATAAATAACTAATGTTCCTAGTTAAAGAATTGCTTTGGTTTAGTTACTTTATTTAACAAAAAGATTGATACAAAGATATGATTCTATTTTTCTCCTTATTTCTCAGTGAGAACAAAAGGGACCAAATTAATGTACTTTAAAATACAATGTACTATAGATAATTGCTACCTCGATGTCAAACTCTTGTTATTCAATTTAAAAAGTTTACGCTGTTTAAGTGCCACACTAAAGTTAGTTACAAGGGTATGGTTAATAGCAATTTGTACACAAAGACTAGCAGAGGCATTTAATCTAACTAGTGTTGTATGCTTGCTATCTTGTGGAGAAAGGAGAATTGAGTAGATTTCATGTAAAAGTGTTTGAAAAAAACTAATGTGGCATCTTGACTCTATTTGAAATAAATGGTTATGTTGCTAAGAGGAATTATAACCATTCTCCACACAAAATGACAGAACTATTAAAACACAAATCTACATAAAACAATGTGCTTTGGGTGGTTTATTTTGACTTTTTACAACATTGTACAAGCGGCTTACAAGGATTAGACCAATGAAAATTACATTAAAATATGTCATTGTGTGCCAATCTTAGTTTTTATACAAATGTGTACTTGTGTGCTATTCTATGTGGAGAATAGCCATATCTGAGCTAAGAAGTCCATATCAAATTAAAGATTATTATTACTATGCAAGTAATCTTTAGGGTAAGTATTAAAATATTCAAATAAATTGTATACAATATTAATAAATTCCTTAAGTGTTAGGTTTGTCAACTTTAGTGATATATAGATTATTGGAAGAATGAGGATTAGGACACCTTTGACAAGATGGAGAATTGTGCAAGGGATCAAGGCCCTTTCAAAATCCCTACTTACCTAATAAAAAATATTAATCAATCTATTACGCTTGATTCTTATGAGTTAATATCCATTTTCTAATATGATAAGAGATTAATTCTATTTAATATCAGTTAAAATGTATTTCTTTAAAAGGTGGTTTGCTGGTTTCCTTTTTAAAAAAAATCCATCTAATATCATCGTCCATAGAAGCTTAAATTCACTGAGCGAATTTATCTTTTATTAAAACACAATATTTGTTGTTCTATTTAGAAATAATCTTCAAACTGAATGAACAATAGCTATAGAAGAAGCCATGAAGGCAAAAGAGCAAGGAGGTGACTGCAATTGAGAAGAATATTTCTACATAAGAATATACTAAGGATTTTTTTATTTCAGAATTCTCCTCAGAAGTAGAGTCAGTTCATGGGAGTGTTTGAACATGATGCTTCTATTGTTAAATTTGATAAATTTGTTGATCCCTATAGTTTTTTTGTCTATTAGTGTCTTACACTTAGTCATTTTCTAGGCAATGTTGGTTAGTCATCACTGTGACCGAGTCATCATGTATAGGCCGAGTCATGTATTGTACATTTACTGAGCAGTAGTCACTACCGAGTAAATTAGTGGTCACTGAGTGTGTGTGTGAAAATTGTACCTGATCTGTAGACACAACACTCAGTAAAACATTAGAGGTTAGTGATAATCAAAATCATGCAAAATTGAAAGCTATCTAACCAAGCGATTTACTGCCTTCTAATAGGTACGAGATTAATGTTCTCAGATTATTATCGAGATCAGTGACCTAGACGACACCTAAATGAAGGATTTGAATGCAATTCTAGATATGGAATAAATGCAATTAATCTATATTTTTGATATTTTCTATGCAATAAGAATGATAAAAACTGATATGATATGAATGCTATTGAAAACTGATATGCTATGCTAATCTAACAATGATGTGAAATATGAATGCAAAAATAAGATTGATCTCACAAAAATGTCGATTCGCTAGAGCTTTGATTCTTCAATTCCAATTCTCCAGCGTGATTGTGCAAAATATGAGATGATTTGTGAAGAGCTAAAGCCTTACTTTATAGAAATCCAGGGCTTGGGAGGTGCATGGATAAAAGCCATAAATCACTCAAATTAACTCATCTTGATTTTTGAGTTATCTGATCATAAAAGATAGTTAATTCTCAAAATCATGCAAAAATAGCTTTTTAACTCAAATTAGAGTTTAGATCAGCTTTTTGAACTCCAAAAGGATGTTGAGTTCCAAAAAGTCAATAACTTGCATTGATTTTCTGATTTGGAGTTTAACTGTTTCTTTTGAATATGCATAATAATTAAGAATTAAATAAATAAATAAAGTGATTTATCCTCAACTCAACTGATTTTTGAAAATAAATAATTAATTTATGGGTTAATTAACTATTTATTCAAACTTTTATTAAAAATTATATTATTAAATAATGACAACATGCTTTAATTAATTAAATAAGAATTTAATCAATTAAAGATAGAAATTTTGATTTATTGTCAAAATTAAATAATACAATTAATAATAGATAGAATTAAATTTAATTACATAATTAAGTGGCAAATATTAAATCTAATTAATTAAATATAAAAATATTCAATTAATCAAACTTAGGATAAATGTGATTTATCGCCAAATAATCATTAAATTAAAGATAATTAAGATAATTAGGAATCTTACTAGGAATATTCCCCGATGCAGAATTTAAGATAATCAATTATGATTCGATGATGTTTAGATGTGCCTTAGATTAGGACTTTGATGTCGATTTTGTTCGATTTGTCGATGTAGGAGGTTAATGAACTTATAGCCCATTTTTAGGGTATTACACTGAGTACTTTGTATTAGCCAAGTCAGCTTTTGCCGAGTTATGTAAAGAAGACTATGTCGAGTGCCAGAGTATAGAGAACAGTAAATGCCAAGTAACAGAGACATACTATGCCAAGCAAACTAGAATTGACAGATGTGTTTTTTATTTCACAAACACTTAGGTAAACCATTTTGGCCGACATCTAAATTTTGTTTACTATTTATTGAGGAAATCACAGAGGTGATTATGCATCTATTTTGTAATTATTAATCCCTATGCATTGTATGGAACCAATCAGAATTAGGGAAAGGTTAAGTAGAAAAATGAGACAATCTAGATCGCAAATCTTAAATCTTGGAGGAAGTCAATTGTCTATATAAGATGAGATCTGGACCCTAAAACATAATATGTATGAGAGGAGTATGAATGAAAGGATATATAACTGAGAGAATATCTTTGAAAACCAGTGAATTATTCTAATAGAGTTCAGTGACCGAGCAGAATAGGGTCAAGCAGTGAAGAGAAGAATAGAAATATACTTGATAGATAAGATCAAATCAATACTAGAAGGGGAAGATTTGTAATCAAGAAATACAGTGCATACCGAAGGATCAGGTACTGAGACATTCTAATAGGTGTATCAGTTTTAATCTCTTAACATAGTAGTTTTAACCAACCTTAGTTAATCTCTTAACCAAGTGCTTACTTAGTTGCAAGTTATAAATCCTTAATTGCAAGGTAGATTGTATAAATCTTATAGCTCTTAATAGGGCATACCTCTCACAGGGTAGATCATATTTTGTGATCAAAATTTGTAGCCCTAACAGGAAAACTTTATACTGTAGTAGTAAAGATTTGTGGGTGTCATCCCCACCCTAGTTTTACCTTTCAAGGGTTTCTGGGTAACCAAAATCAAGGCATTATAAGTATTTTCATGAATGATGTTTAGTTTATTAGTTTCATTACATTGATGAAGTTTATGATAACAACTATGCAAGTTTTCAATAATGTTAAAATGGTTCAATAGGTGATATTTGATTCACCCCCCCCCCTCCTCTCTCTCAGTATCACATTTCCCAAATAGATTTCCAACAATTGGTATCAGAGCATAGGTCTCTAATAGAAGTCTAACCACTTGTGAGGTAAAGATCTTGAGATGGAGGTTTATAAGTTGGGAAAAATCATAGAGAATCAGAAGATTGACATTTAGCTTGCATTACAAGAACTTGAAGCAGCCAGAGGAGAACTGAAGAAATCCTTAAGCAGAAGAAGAGAAATTTCTATTCAACAAAATGCAACACTGTATCAAGAAGAAGATACTACTAGACTATTTGATAATGGGAACTCTATAGGAAATGACAAATCCATAAAATAATTACTGGAGAAAAATAGCATACTGAATGGAAACATCAGAGATCTGAAAAGAGAACAAGAAATTCAATCTATGTGACTCTATGAAATAGTTGATCAAAAAAAGAAAGCAAAAGAAGACAAGACAATGGCAGAAGAAGATAAAAGACAAATATCAATGAGACTTGATAAAAAGACAAATGACATGCAAAGGATGACTAATAATCATCTAGACATGGTAAATCAACTGTTATTGGTTAATCAAGAATTAAGTAGGAAAGAGATGGAAATCACCAATCTGAGATCAAAAAACAATCAACTGAAGAATGAATTGAGAACTAAAAAGGAAGTCAATGAAAGGATGAACAAGCCTAATGAAGCTGCAAGATATTTTGAAGAGTTGTTAAGGTCACCTAGAAGATCTAGTGATATATTTGGACTTGGTCATAATGAGCAATCATCATCCACTGAAGAAGGAGAATCATCAAAAAGTGGAGAACAAAGGAATGCTAAACCAAAGCAAAACAAGCCCACATGTCATCATTGTGGAAAACCAGGACACACAGCTAATGGCTATAGAAGAAAACATGGTAAGTCTGAACCTAAACCTAAATTTAATGGGTTTTGTTTTAACTGCAAGAAACATGGACATCAGGCACAAGAATGCAGGACAAAGGTCAGTAACTCACCTATCTCACCAAAATTTCAAGGACATTGTTTCAACTGTCAGAAGTATGGACATAGAGTATTTGAATGCAGATCTAAACCTAAATGGTCATTAAATCAACATAATAAGTAACCAAAGAAGGGTAATACATACAACTGGGATTACAACACTTGGTATAGTTGTCATTACTGTAGAAAATATGGGCACATTGCAGCAAATTTTCTGAAGACTCACTTTAGAGGAAAATCTAAGACTTGGATAAATGGAAGTATGGTGTGTTACAAATGCAATAAGATAGGACACTTGAAGAAAGACTGTAGATCACCCATACTGAGCAGTGATCTAAACAAGAATGAATACATCATTGAGAAAATGAGAAATCAGATGAACAAAACATGGAAGAAGAAAGAAGAGGGAAGCACTAGTGAAACCAGTGCACCTAAGGTCACCCAATCTGATGGATCAAGTGATCACACTACTTTGAACTAAGAAAATAAGGTATGTAGGGAAATGTGTTTTACAATGTTTTATCTTATATCAGTTCCTAACATATGTTGAGAAAAAGTCCATATCTGCATGAATAAAGATGCATTAGGACAAATTTGAGTAGAGTGGAACAATTAATATTTTGATGTCGAGCATCAGTGTTTTAGTCTATATTGATCGAGTTATCAATGTATGTCAAGCACCTGTGATAGCCAAGATGTGATGTACACCAAGTTGTAACTGAATGGTTGTTTCGACCAAGCTTATGTTAGCCGAGTTTAACATGAGATTGTCGAGACAGCTATATCTCACCTAGAATGTGTATGAAATATTTAAGAAACCCTAATTCGACCATTTGAAGTCTATAAAGTAGAAAGTTATTATTCATTTCAGTTCACCGACAAATTGAAATTTCTTTGAGTGATTCAAAGTGTGTGTCACCAGTGTGATTAAGAGCTTAAGAGTGATTTCAGGAATCTCCACAACATGTCGTCAGCAAATCATCCGAAGAACACTTGTGCAAAGGTATTTTACTGAGTAAAATCTTTTACGAGAATTTTTAGTTGAGATAAATGGTATCATCATCATTAGCTGGGATGAAGAAACAAGGAAAGGAGGTTTTTAATGTTTAATTGGTAAGGAATGAGGCATTTAGGCCAAAAAAGTTTCAAGTCATCCCGGAGAGCGTGATCATGGGAGATCTTAGTGGAGCCCTGTCATTGGTCCCTAAGAATGTATTGATGATAAATGACATCAGGTCATGCTATATGTGCAAAATTGGAGAGATTGGAAACTATGAACTCAGGGAAGCATACAATAAACTATGCAACAACAGGGTGTTGAAGCCGGAACACTAGAAGGTTGCCGAGCAAGGGTTAGTTCATGCCCTTGACTTTTCACAAAATTTCAAGGTGGATTGGATTAAAATTGTACTAAGTAGAGTACACGACATGCAAATTTGGTTATAAAATGGACCAGTTCAAATCACAAAGGACATGATTCATCGAGTAACTGGATACCCTAAACTCCCCGGTAAGAAAATAATGAGATGTTAAAGCAAGGAGGAGACTCAGGAAAACACTCAAGCAGTATCAAATAAGCACTGAATGACAATCTCTATAATCACTGATCCGGAGATTGAGTTTGCAGTGAGGGTAATTGCTCACAAATTCTATCAGTCTAGTCGGTTGGACAACGTCCCATGCATGGCAGTGGACCAGGCTTGGAAAATCATCAAGAAGGATCATACCTATGACCTCGTCGAGCTCCAACTGACTCAACTTGCCGAGAACCTTACTTTTATCTGGAAAGCGAAGAATTCTATGTGTAAGTTCGGTTCCCTACTAGTTTGTCTATTATTCTATATTTAGAAAAGTTTTCCTACTATTGGTGGAGTAGTTTGGGATAAGAATAGGCTAATCACAATTCAAATTAATGATTTTATCAGTCAAATAGGAGAGAATTTTGAGGGTGTGATGGAAAACTACTTTGTAGAATTCAAGAAGAAAATGAGGACGAGAAGTAGGATTCTTGTATCCCTAGTTGAGAAGTACAAACGAGATATTTGTTTCTTAGTAGACGTCAAATTCACACATGCTCAAGCTGCTATATCAAGGGTATCATGGCTAATGCCATTACCTTATGAGGTTAATATTTATGAGACCATAGTAGTAATCACAGCCCTATTAGCCGAGGAAGTTGATAAGAAGGCTACCTATTTTGGAACTTATGAGGAGGCTAAGGTTAAAATAACCGTGGGATTGAAATCTACTACCATGGAAAGGAAAAGGAAAAAGATAGTAAAGAACCTAGAGAAAATAATAGGAGAGAGAGAGAGAGAGGAAGATGCACCTCTAGAATTGACACAAGGTCTAGGAGAAGACAAATCAAGTGAATCCAGTGAAAGTGAAGAAGAGGAGAAATTAGTAGAGAAGAAAGGCAAGGCAGTAATTGTCGAGCCTGTGAACAAAAAAATGCAAAAACCTAAGGCTATCTCATCACCTGTTCTTAGGCCAAGAACAAGGGCAGCCTCTACATCTGTAGATGTCGATCCAGAAAAGAAAACCCTTGCATCAGGGAAAAGGAAAATTGTTCAGCCTAGGACAGTGTCGAGCCAGATAAGGAAAAAGCCTAGGAGGAAGCTAATTTTGGAGAAAGATGATGAGGAAACAGAGAATGACGAAGAAATAAAGAAGAAGTCACCAGTACAGAGAAAAACACTGACTGTGGATGAAATATACCACAACATTAAGAGCTCTACTGGTCTAGCAGGATTCAAGCAAGTAAGATTTGAGAAGATGAGCATAGAGAACAAAGAGAAAATTGAAGATGCTATGCTGGAAATGCTTTGTACATTCAAGATGGTACCACTACAGATGGATAATTCAATTCCCAATGAGCTATATCAAAGAATTGCACAAAAGTGGGAATTTGCACTTGCAACCGAGAAGCAGATAAGGGAAAGTACTTTAGCTCAAGTTTCACTAGACCTTCCCATTGCTAGCATTCATGAAATTATTGAGTAGTGCAAGAATAGATTTGTTCCTAAGCTTAGGACATACTCTATCCTTCAACACAAGGTTGAGGATGTTTTTCAGCAAAGTCTTAGGACTTGGAAGATTATTTTTGGTTTGTTAATTGACAAGAGTGCACCATAGGAAGCTAGCACATCTAAGGGTGTTGAGCTAGATCTAATAAAGAGGATGTGAATGAACCACATATTCAAGAGGAAGAAGCTCCCAAGGAAGAGAAATGTCAGAAGTTAGCTGCAATAAATATTGTTGACATCACTGAGGATACCCCAGTGAAGACTCAAGTATGGACCGAGGAGGAAATACAAGCTGAAGCAGCAAAGGATACATCATTTCCAGGCAGTAACACTGTACTATTACAAGTCGTGGACTATCCACAAATTGAGGACACATCAACTATCAACACTACCACTACCAGTCCTCAAGTTGTTACAGTTGACATGCTAGCTGGTATTAGCGCTATCGAGGAATTGGACAAACTTAAAGTCAAACTTAAATTCTTATAATTTGAAATATTTGATTTTTAACTTGACAACCATCAATCTAACCTAGATCGATTCTATGCTACACATTTCAACTCGATGTAAACAAAGGTAATGAAGAAATAAACATAGAGATCCGACTGCATATCCTAAGAGTTTTGACTTTAGTGTCTGGATTGAGTACAATGTCATTATACTTCATATTGATAGCATATGTCTTCATATGTACTTTCCAACAGAGTAACGACAGGGCCACTTCATTTATTTCCATTGTGCGAGGAAATGAATAAAAATACTGCCTTGGAAGAATCATCCATCGGCCTGCAAACGACCCTATAATTCCAATCCATACAGTTTACCTTTTTCTTTTTGGTGCACATTTTCTACATGGCAACGATGCAAAATGTTTGGTTGGCTACCTTCATTCTCGCATTCCTTTCTGTGTCAGTGACGTTGTTGGGGAAAACGGAAGATGCAGATGCCAGAAAGCCGTATATTGTTCACATGCTTAAGTCCATGAAGCCTCATCATTTCGATCTACACCAACACTGGTACGCTTCATTGCTCACCCAGGCCTCGCGATCTGACAATGAGATGTTATACACATATGACACTCTCTTGCACGGCTTTGCTGCGAGCCTGAGCAGCACAGAGGCTGAAGCCATGAATGGTATAGAAGGGTGCTTGGCCGTAATTCCCACGTCCTTCACTAAAATTGGCACCACTCACACCCCTGAGTTTCTTGGCCTCGCCTCCATTTCCTCTCCCTCTTCTGGATTGTGGTCGAATTACTCCACATATTGCAAAGATATCATTGTGGGCATGATCGACACGGGAATATGGCCTGAAAGCAAGAGTTTCAATGATGAAGGCCTCGGACCCGTCCCAGCTGGTTGGAGCGGTACGTGCGATAGCGGAGAGAATTTCAATTCCTCCAATTGCAATAGAAAAATTATTGGAGCTCGATACTACTACAAAGGCTGCGAGCAGTACGTGACTCCTATTAATCAAACCAATGAATACAAATCTCCCAGGGACCGCATCGGCCACGGCACACACACAGCTTCCACTGTTGCCGGAGCTTCTGTACCTGCTGCAAATTTCTTCGGCTTTGCCAATGGAACGGCCAGAGGGATGGCCCCTCAAGCCAGACTGGCCATCTACAAAGCCTGCTGGTAAGATATTTGCTACGACATAGACACGGTTGCTGCCATGGACCAAGCTGTTGCTGATGGCGTCGACATCATTTCTATCTCAATTCACTCAGACGATTTGCCATTTGATCAGGACGTCAGAGGCATCGCCGCATTTGGGGCCATGGAAAAGGGTGTTTTTGTTTCGGCAAGTGCAGGAAACCTTGGGCCATTTTCATCTACTCTGGGTAACACGGCGCCGTGGATGACTACCGTGGGTGCGAGCAGCATCGACAGAGATTTCCCAGCTTCTGTTGTCCTTGGCAATGATGAGATTTATACAGGCACATCTACCTATATCCCAGTAAACGGAGCGTTGCAAGGGCCTCTCCCTTTGGTTTATGAATCCACTGACAACAGCTCAAGGCGTTGCCTCGATGGCAGCCTTGATCCGAATTTGGTGAAGGGTAAAATTGTTTTGTGCGATCAGCTGCTATTCTCCTACAACGAGGATGAGAACAACGCTAAATGGAAGGGTAACGTAGTGGCCGAAGCAGGGGGCGCTGAAATCATTGTTGCAAATGAAAGGCTAATTGGGACCCAGCAGAAATTGACGGACACTTCTAATCTGCCTGCCATCACTGTTAGTTTCACAGTTGGAGAAAAAATCAAAGCCTACATCAACAGCAAGGTCAATAATACAATGGCCGCCTTGAACATCACAGGCTCAACAGTTGTGGGAAACGAAACAATTGCTCCCATGGTAGCCGCGTTTTCTTCAAGGGGACCAAACAAAAAGGTATCCGCACATTCTCAAGCCCGACATGATTGCCCCCGGTGTGAATATATTTGCAGCGTACACCGGAGACATTGCGAACTATCAGTTATTATCGGGTACTTCCATGGCGTGTCCTCATGTTAGCGGCGTTGCAGCTCTGATAAAAAGTATACATCCGACGTGAAGCCCTGCGGCCATAAAGTCTGCACTCATGACGTCTTCTTACACGGTTGATAACGCAGGGCAGCCCATTAGGGATTCATATAATATGGAACCAACCAACCCCTTTGCAATGGGTGCTGGTCATATTGATCCAAATGCTGCTGTAGATCCTGGACTTGTCTACGACATGGCACCTCAAGACTACATCAACTTCCTCTGCTCTCTCAACTACACCGAAGAAACAATCGCTCCCCTCACAAAAGAGAGCGTTTCCTGTCCCAACGCCACTGTGGAGGCAGGCGATCTCAACTATCCATCCTTCTCCGTGGTGTTTGAGTCAAGCAGTAAATCGGTTCAGGTGAAGACGAGAAAAGTGACTTATGTGGGTACACAAGCTCCTGCAGTTTATCAAGTCACTGTGAAGAACCCTCCCGGAGTCAACATAAGCGTGGAACCTGAGACATTAGCGTTCACGAAGCTGAATGACACTGCCAGCTATAGTGTAACCTTCCAGACCAATTTAACTTCCAGTGATGTGGAAACAGTATTTGGAGAGATAGCGTGGAAGTGTATCGAGGGTGGGACACAGCTTGTTCGTAGCCCAGTTGTCATAATATTTTAATTTCCTTCAATTGTATGAGAGTTTATATTATTGTACCTGTTACCTTAAAATTTCCTCTTATTACCTTGTCATTTCCCTCTAAATTCCACTCCTCTGGAGTTTTTCCATTAACTCCTGTGACGCTTTCGTTCATAATTGGATTAATGTCAATATATTGCAATCTTTAGAATATGTTTAATCAATCTATTACGCTTGATTCTTATGAGTTAATAGCCGTTTTCTAATATGATAAGAGATTAATTCTACTTAATATCTGTTAAAATGAATTTCTTTAAAAGGTGGTTTGCTAGTTTCCTTTCTAAAAAAAATTCCATCTAATATCATCGTCCATAGAAGCTTAAATTCGCTGCGCGAATTTATCTTTTATTACAACACGATATTTGTTGTTCTATTTAGAAACAATCTTCAAACTGGATGAACAATGGCTACAGAAGAAGCCATGAAGGCAAAAGAGCGAGGAGGTGACTGCAATTGTGAAGAATATTTCTGCATAAGAATCTACTGAGGATTTTTCGATTTCAGAATTGTCCTCAGAAGTAGAGTCAGTTCGTGGGAGTGCTTGAACATGATGCTTCTATTGTTAAATTTGATAAAGTATTTTAACTTGATTGTAATACAAGTGTAAACATTATTGCAAAATTATCGAGCTAAAAAGAAAAACCAGTAATTTATTTCAATAAAACTTAATATTTCAAGATAGAAATATTCAACCTATCATCCAAGAATTCATATGCATGTCTTATGATATCATAAAGATTAAATGATATAAAACTATAAATCAATAGTGTGACACTATTACAATACCTTATGTAACAAAAAAATTAGGTTTTACAAGTGTAAACGTCTATATATTTAAAAAATATAGACAATTATGATGATCAAGAAATATTGTGACATATAGCAATATATTGATTTTTTTTAATTATATAAATCTTAATTCATTCATGAAACCATATTAATTTATATACATATATGTAAATGTATTAGTTTTCTTTCTAGATTCATTTTTAAAAATATTTTAATGATTTGAAGATTTTGTTGATATCGTCATGTCAAAAAAATAATCAATAATTCCTTTTGATACACAATATTGTGTTCTATCCTTGGGATGTATAGATATATTTTTATAAGTAGATGTATTTTTCCATGAATAAATATCTAATGTTCCTAGTTAAAGAATTACTTTGGTTTATTTACTTTATTTAACAAAAAGAGTTGATACAAAGATATGATTCTATTTTTCACCTTATTCCTCAATGAGAACAAAAGGGACCAAATTAATGTACTTTAAACTACAATGTACAATATAGATATAATTGCTACATCAATGTCAAACTCTTGTTATTCAATTCCAAAAATTTATGCTACTTAAGTGTCGTACTGAAGTTAGTTACAAGGGTATGGTTAATAGTAATTTGTACACAAAGACTAGTAGAGGCATTTAATCTAACTAGTGTTGTATGCTTTCTGTCTTGTGGAGAAAGGAGAATTGAGTAGATTTCATGTAAAAGTACATTTGAAAAATACTAATGTGGCATCTTGACTCTATTTGAAATAAATGGTTATGTTGCTAAGAGGAATTATGGCCATTCTCCACACAAAATAACATAACTACGAAAACACAAATCTACATAAAACAATGTGTTTTGGGTTATTTATTTTATCTTTTTACAACATTGTACAGGTGGCTTACATGGATTAGACCAATGAAAATTACATTAAAATATGTCATAGTGTGCAAATTTTAGTTTTTATACAAATGTGCACTTGTATGCTATTTATTCTATATGGAGAATAGCCATATCCTAGCTAAGAAGTCCATATCAAATTAAAGATTATTATTACTATGCAAGTAATCTTTAGGGTAAGTATTAAAATATTCAAATAAATTATATATACAATATTAATAAGTTCCTTTAGTGTTATGTTAGTTGACTTTAGTGATATAGATTGTTGGAAGAATGAGGATTGGGACACCTTTGATAAGATGGAGAATTGTGCAAGGGATCGAGGCCCTTTCAAAATCCCTACTTACCTAATCAAAAACATTAATTAATTCATTGTGATATATTTGTGGTTTTAGGTCAACATAATCCATCAATAATTAGGTGTATAGTAATCTCATCTATTATAAGGACAATGAACTAATCTACGATGAAACGTAAAAGTATTCACAATCCTCATATCAGTATTAGGAGTTTGAGTATCTGAAACATTTTCCTTGATTAAGAGATGATAATTAAAATTATTGGCTAGGTTTACGTGAACTAGTGCATCCATAAATAAAAAAATAGAAAATGTGTGCAAAGCAATAAATGTTAGCTCTTAATAATAGTTGCTAAAGAATGAAAGGAATGCACCATAAAAAAAGTTCATATTAAGATACTTAATGATTGAGACAAGTGATTTGATCAATAGGTCTCGACTAAATAAGTAAAATATATCTCAAATTAATTTTAAATAGAAGATTCTTATTAAAGATACACACATTTAAGGATAAATTATTTATTATAGAGTTGAAATAGAAATGTTGGAAAATGAAATTATTTATTACATGAATAGAATTAAAAATATACATGGTTTTGTTCTTTTATTAAAAATATAGAGGAATACTCATTCATAGCTAGAAAACACTTTTCAAAATGAAAAAAGACTAGACCCTTTCAACCATTCCTTTTTATTTGGAAATATATTTAACTATTTAGATAGATTTGATTAGGTGAAGACTTAGGGATGCCAATCACATGGCTATATTTAAGTCTAATTTTCTTTATATTAATAATGGATTAAAATTTCAAATCATGAAAACACTTAGCTCTATTTATATTAATAATCATTATATTTTATTATTACTTGTTAGCCTACACTTGAAATAACCATATAATCCTTATATAAAGAGAAAATCTTAGCATTCATAAGGTCTAGCCAACTAGCACCATATAGTTTAATCTAATCTATAGAAATCATTTGAGGAGAAAAAAAGAAAAATAATTTCATGTTTACAATATCATCAATGTGAAGTTCCACTCATGTATTGATTCATGTTCCTTATTTATTATTATCATGCAATGTAATAACTAATTGTAACATTTTAAAGAAAATTGCATCACCAACTTTTATGTTGATCTCCTTGAAAGGGTTTCATACCTAAGGAAATATTTTTATTTCAACAATTATATTTTATTTAGCCTCTTTTTTGTTAGGGTGCATGATTTATCATTCATCATTATTTTTATAGAGTTCAAACACCAATATGAGGTTAAAATTAGGAAAGCCTCTATATAGCACAAACAATTTTCCCTATTTTGTATGTGCATAGGTCTAGATGAAATATTGGTAGAAGATACAATAGTGGGTTACATTTTCTTGGAGGAAGGAATTCCTTCAAAAAGGGGAAAATAAAAAAATCACATAAGGGTATTGAAACTCCTCCAAACATTCGATTGAAATATGGTAACTTTCAATCAAAAGTACTGTATTAATAATATTTTTTTAGAAAAACCCCATATACGTACTTTTGAAAGTACTAACTATGGGGTTTTTAACCCTGCTGGAACCCCACCATTGCTTTCATTTGGACGGTGGGGTTTTAGAGGAGGTGAAAGTTGGGCTTCTGATTCACAAACTTCTATACATATCTAGGTATTTTACATGTTAAATTTTATGTATATACTGGAGTAAATATATATTATTTTAAATGTTTTTTACTACATATACATATACATATACATATACATATATATACATGTATATGTATATATGTGTATATAAGAATGTATACATGTTTATACACATATAGATGTACATGTGTATACATGTAAATATGTGCGCGTGCACACACACACACACACACACACATATATATATGCATATGCATATGCATATTAAATATACATATATATACATGTATATGTGTATATGTGTATATAAGCATGTATACATGTTTATACACATATAGATGTACATGTGTATACATGTAAATATGTGCACGCACACACACATATATATGTATATGTATATGTGTAAGAATTTGCAAATACTATCTAGAGGTTAAAGAAAAGCACAAGAGAGATGATATGAATGCAATGATTGATATTGAATTGATCCAATGAATGAAACATGATTACATAATATAGGCCTCCTTATATAGGAAAGGCAATAAGAGAGAATGATAAGGAGCTGATAATCTATCACCTATGCTAGGTGTAATCACATGTCCGCCTAATGTGGATCATCCTCCATTATGAAATGAAGTATGTGCAATGGGATTAGGATGATAATTTGATAAGAGCTTTGAAGGTGGATCTCACACCAAAAGTGTAATTTCTCCTACACCATGTACTTAATTGAGGTGAAAACTCCCAGGTGTCTCAATCAAAAACTACCATGCAATGCATTATCCTAAGTAAGATTAAGTAAAGTGTAATTAGGAATATTTAATTACACCAACACCCCCCCTTAAGTGTAACTTAGGGGAATGCACTTAAACTCACAATGTAAGATGGGTCCCGGCTACTAGGCCATGTTAGGTACCCATGTACAATATGCAATGCTATACATGAAATGCAAAAAACTCTCATAAAGTGGAGAAAGAGGGAAAACCTCATGGGAAAAACCCTCCCCCAAAAAGAGAGAAGAAAACAAGATGCATGGATGGATGAATTACTCAAGACCCCCCCCCCAAGAAATACATACATCATGTATATAAAAAAAATTATTCCCCCATAAGAAGGATATTTGGAGACATGATATCCTCCCCATAATGAAGAAGCTCCCATGTTGATGAAGAGTACCTACAAACAATAGATAAGCTAATGCTTATAAGAAACATGTCTCCCCTTAGGAAGAAATAGATATATAAAATGATGAAGAAGCCAATCCTTGTGCAAATGGAAGGAGGAAGAAGATGAAGGTCTCCATGCATGAACCTATGAAGACTAAATAGGTATCTCCAAGCTCAAAGAATCTATCACCTCATGTGACAAATCAAGTGAAGAAGGAGAAGAATCAAGAGCACCAATCTCCAAAGAAGGTGAAGAAGTAGCCCCAACAATGATGTTGTCATCAAAGGAAAGAGAAACCCCCTCATGTAGGTCTCCCAAATCTACATCATGAGAATCAACAAATGCTGAAGAGGTATCCAAGTAGTCATCACATTCTATAAGATCTGAAACAATATGATTATCTTGTTGAATAGTAGAGCCCATGCCTGAAGAAGCGGGAGGTGGAGGAGTAATCTCAACACTTGTCTTAACAACAAAATGATTCAAGTGGCCAAAGTTCTCCTCATATGCATAATTATCCTTTGGAAAAGAGATGTGTACATCATGAATATCATCATCATCATTATCAAATAAATGTGAAAAAGAATACAAGCGTGATGTATTATCAACAACTCCCATCTAACTATGACATCTCTAGTATCCATGTCCCTAATGTAGACAAAATCAGGAGTGAACTCAACAATTTTACCTTGTGCCCCATGTGTAATTTGGTAAATAGAGAGGAGATTAGTGGTCAAGGATGGTACACAAAGAACATCATTAAATGTCCCCTCTCCCATAGGAATAGAACCTTTCCCACAAACTCTCATGAATGTACATTGTTACCCATCTGTAAACACCTAAAAAGCCTTTACCAAAATAAAAAATATTTTATTTTGTAAAACCCCTGATGACATCATCATTTGTTAATTAATTAATTATTTAATTTTTATGCCATTAATTCCTCCTATTTTAACTAAACACATTTAGACACCTAAAAAGCCTTTACCAAAATACAAATATTTTATTTTGTAAAACCTCTGATGACATCATCATTTGTTAATTAATTAATTATTTAATTAATGTATTTATTTTTATGCCAGTAATTCCTCCTATTTTAATTAGACACATTTAATTAAAGAATCCTCCCCAAACCACTTACATCAAATTTGAGTAATTTTCCCCCATTTATTAAATCATTATTTAATAAATGATGTCACATTCCTTAAATAAATTTTATATTTATTTAATCCCTCAAAACCATAGAGTCTTCTAGACTTTCCTAAACCCTTCCTAAATCAACTTAGGAGGTAATTCCTACATTTCTTATCCTAAACCAGTCTTCTTTGACTTTTGGTCAAACCCCCTCATTAATGAGCCTTAAAGACTCATTAATGGCCTCTTACACACTCTTTAAGGCTCATACAAGCTCATAAATGAGGACCATGACTCAAGTCTTTCCAATTGGTTCCCTATGCACACTTCCCTAGTGTTTCTCACACATGTGTGAGCAACCTTAACCCTTATCCATCTAACATTACCCCTAACTATACCCTAAACTCTACCCCAAACCCTGACTCTAACCAGGTAACTCCACTAGCTAACCCAAGCCCTTCCTCAAATCCTATAAATACCCTCACTTCTTAGAGAAATTTACCAATTCAAATAATCATTTCATAGTAGTGTTATAATGCTAGATTACTCCTAGATCTTAAGTTTTTAATCATATTTGTTAGACTAACTCTATTTTATGCTTTTATAGATCATCTTAGAATAGCTTAATGGATTGAATCTAGTTCTTTGTTAAGCTTTTCTAATCATTTCAGCATCATATCATGTTTCATTTGGATTAAAATCAACTCTAAATTAATCATTTGTAGCCTAGTTTGAATTTCATCTTCATTAGGATCCTTAAGGCCTTAGGGGCAAATCAGGTGAACTATATCTGATTCTATGCCACTATAGGGTTCTTATGTTCCCTAATCCATCCTATTCTTTCCTAATTTTCATTAGGGAATTGCTCCAAGTTTTTTGAGAGCACACCCACATCCCTAAAACAAGAACAAATCAAACAGTGACTATATGCACCCTAAAATGGTTCCCTAGACTTTGGGCCCCATTCTTGCAATTTATCAATTTCCTAAATCAATATTCTCAATATTTTTAAAATTAAATCAATTTCCTTGATCAAATCCTAATTCTATCATTTATTCGATTATATTCTATGGGCTAACCATTTTATCCTAATTCTTTATTTAATTAAAAGGAATTCCCTCCCCTTTTATTAAATAAAAAGCCCCCACTTCCGTGTTATCCTAAGTTGCACAAATAAAGCATTATTCTTATTTTATAAAAAGAAGAAAAGGTCTTTTTGTCTCACATGAGGCTCAAAAGTCAACACTTCTTTCTCATTGGAGGAGACTTGTGCACATGGATTGATCCCTCTTTCAAACTCCACCCTTGATTAAATCTTTTGCCTCTTAATCTCCATGGTCCATTCCTTTTCAATTCCTTTAAAAGGAGAGCTCTCTTCTCATTTTAGGATCCCACTTTTGAATACTAATCTTATGCTGCAGGTTTTCTTGGAGATTTTGGAGCTTTGGAGATCTTGTTGCTTTAGTCTTCATTATTGCATCATAGCTTAGTTTCATTACATTTATAGTTTAGCTTCTTTTATGCTTTAGATTAACTCACATAGTTTAATTAGAAAGGTTTGTAATACTTGCATTTTCCTTTCATAGCTTAGTTTGCATTTCTCATCTTAGCATAGTTGCATTGCATCTTCATTGTTGATTCTTGAGGATATTGGCATTCTTTCCCTTGTCTCATTGAATCTCCCATTGTATAGTTTACTAGCAAGGTTGTATGCTTCATAGCTCTAGCTGAGAGCCCTATAAACATCCTTGTGACTCCATGCCTAGGGAGCTCTAGGTCGCTTTCTCAAGGTTTCCCATTCATGGATTCTCTTGGAAGTAATGACTTAGAGAAGTGCACATTTTGAGTGCACATTTTTGGCACCCACCGTGGGGCAGAACAACTCTATTTTGTCCTTTCTTTTCATGCATTTCCACTAATTTTTTGTCATATTTTGCTTGTTGTTGTCGATTGTTTTCTGCATTTTTCTGACCGAGTATCGTATGACGGTCTTCCAGTATTGTATGATAGTTTACTATATACCCGTGCGATACTTTTCCAGTAAAAGTATCATATGCTTATACAAGATTTTGTCGCACTGGTGTTTTATACTCTCTCACATGCAGGTAGTGTGAAATATCATTCAAGAAAGAAGTATCGTACCAGTATACTACGAAGTATCATGCGATTTATTTTTTGACAGAACTATCGCACAAGCCTGGCAGTGAGTGATTTTGGTTCTTCCTTGCATGATTCAGATTTGTTTGCTTGCTGGTCTTGATTTACTATGTTAAGGCAGAGTTTAATTTGCAAATTATACTTGATTTTATTGTGCTAACCTTTGTGGGGCTAACAAGTTGTGCTTGTAGGTGTGCCCTCATTGCTTGAATATTTGCTAAAAAGAATGCATGACAAAGCTTCAAATGCACAAGGGCTACTAAATTTTCTTGCAGGGCTGCCCAAAGCATAAAAACAATCAAGTGCTTGTTCATTGCTTTCATTTTTTAAGTGTGGCATATACTAGTTGATTCTTTTCTTAGGAACTTAATATCTTGTTGTAGGAGTCTTTTGGTGGTAGGAGAGTATGCTCTTCACCCTTGTGGTGAACCAAAAATCTTGACCCACTTCTAGATTTTGAAAACAAGAGGCTAATTGAACTTTGCTTGGTGTGTTTGGGAGAGATTTTTGAGATAGGAGAGTATGCTCTTCACCCTTGAGGTGAACCAAAAATCTTGACCCTCAAAGGTTAATCCACTTTTTGTTTGGTTTTAGAATCCTTTAGCGGGCCTACTCTTGAGCAATCAAGAGGAATGACCCAAGTGGGGACAAGCTAATATCGAGCTATTCCAACCCACTATAAAATCAAGGCTATCAAGGACACAAAACCTTGGTAGATGTAGTACTTGTCTTCACTTGGTGTGAGTACTTGTGGGATTTTGACCATGAGGAAAATGCTAAGCAAGAATGCTTAAGGTACTCTTGAGGCCGTGAGGTCTGTTACTTGCCGCAAGGTAAGGAGTCCCTTTGGGGAGAAAGAGGGATGTTACAAACGGAAGCCCTTACTACGAACCATAGATAGAAGCTACCCAATTTTTTCGCTTAACATCTTGGTGCAAGGATTGATCCTAGTGGACTAACCTGGATCACCCCAAGACTACTCACCATCTATGTTCCTTTGGTTGTGTCATTGGCACTTCCACGACAAAGCCAATATCTATTATGGGCAACCACTTTATGTGAGGCGATGGGACATCAAGTGTGGGCCAAGTTGTTAAGTATTGAGCCTTTGTCTTTTTAGGCTAGTAAGTGCTTGATTTGTCTTCATTGTGATCTACCCGTGTAAACATTCTTGAACATTAAACATCACGATAGTGCTCATAAGATTTTTTTTTGCTTTGATATCACAAGTGCTTGTCTTGGCAAGGTTTCTTTTGCCCTTGTGTAAGTGTTTTATGACATGTTTGATCACTTACTATTTGCAAACATGTCTGTTTCTTTCTATTACTGCATTTGAAATCGAGAAATTGAACAAATTGCCTTCAACTTTGACCAAATTGCCTTCAAGACTGAAATTTACACATTCACTGGTCAAGAGTCATACAATACTGAACAATCATCGCACACTGGTCTAAGTTTTATCGTGTGATACTTCATTCCTGCTTTTGCATCGCACCACCTGCCTAGATTCTATCACATTGACTACCTGGAAACCATCACATGACCTTAGTGCAAAATATCATCTGGAAGAATTGTATTGTCCTGTTACTTTGCGAACTGTCGCATAGAGTCATCCTGTTATCTTCTTATTGTCTACAATCCGAAGCTGATTTATGTCATGTTCAGTCTCCTTTGGTTGATCCAGGTTAAATTAGGTTGTTTGTCCTATCATTGGAAGCCTATTTGCGCTTGGGATTCTTGTGTTTTGACCCTTTGATTAGTAACCTTTGGTTTTACAAGTGATCTTTCTTGGAATTGATAAGTTAGAAATTGCCTTTGTTGAAAAAGACCAACCTTTGGATTCTTTGATAACACACTTGGAGAGTCTTAGTAGTCTCTTCTCCAATTCACTTCCATCCAAAATCAATTTCAATCAAATATAACTTGGTTAAAATCATCCTCCTGATCCATATGTGTTAGGATACTTATCCATTGATTGGGCACCTTTGTGGCAGTGTTGATTTACCCCTTTTACAATTTTCTATCTCACCATCTCTCTTTTGGATAATTGAACACTTTTACTATCCTAGTTTGATACCAACATTTCTTAGGGTCGTCTTATCACCAACTATTTTTCCTTTCATGTTGGTTATGATAAGGTATCAAGTGAGTCAAGGGAAATGACCTCAAATAGTCTTTAACCAATTACCCCCTGTTCAAACTCAGCAAAAATGTAAAGGAAGCGAGCCTGTGTTTGACCAATCACCTAGGAGCAAGTCCAAAGTTTGGTTTAAACCTAAGAGCAATCCTAGTGAGTTGAGTACCTCCTTAGCACCTTCTTAGTTAGAGATGGATATGAGTTACACCATGACTCGAAAGGAGAGAGAAGCAATGGATCAAAATCTTGATGACATATTTTAGAGACATAGGGACAACATTATATTTGGTGATTCCTCTCATGACAATCAACCAAAATCACCCCCTATCAATACCATATATTTGGATGCCCATCAAAGGCCTGAAAGTTATACAAGACGAGCTCACCAAGATGAACAGTCACAACATGAAGACCAAAAAAATGAACCTTGTGATGCTCATGTGAATGCAGCGTATGCCAATGACTTGTTCAAACATTTGAGACCAAGTTCTCCACTTCAAACAACTTCAAGATATACAAGTGAAAGGCTCAAAAGAATCAAGCAAGAAAAGAGAGCCTTTTTGGATAAACAAGCTGCAAAAGAGGAGAGGTTTAGACTCTTAGAGGCAGAAAGACAAGCCTTGTTAGAATTGGAAAGGAAAGCCTCTCAAGAGGAACAAGATGGGCTTTTGGCCCAACATCTTAATGCCCAATTCAACAATAGGGGTGTCAACAGTGGACACAACTCTCCACCATCTACACCTTCGGGGACCCCATGAAGCAGAAGGTGCTCAAGAACCCCTTCAAGATCTCCTAGTCCTAGAGGAAGGACTTCACAACATGCCCATTATAGGAGACAAACACCTCCTAGGAACTCAAGACAAACCCCCCAATGAGCTCATCATGGCTCCCAACACGGAGGTAGTAGCTCAAGTTTTGATGCTCAAGACTTCATGAGGATGCAACAAGAACCACTCTTCCAACAGTATGTGGAGAGGTATCTAGAGCAAAACAAGGATAAGTTCCTAGAGAGCTTGATCAAAAAGGGTTCCAGAGTCCCTTACAACTTTGATGTGGATAGAAAGATCAAGAAGCAAGGTCCATCCCAAGAAGAGGAGATCAAACAACTCAAGTGTATGATGGAAAAGGTGTTGGCACCTAAGAGTTTCTTTTCACTTGACTCAATCTGTCCTAATCCTTTTGACAAGAGTGTGAGTATGAAGGATTTTCCTAGGAAGGTGGAAATCCCCCAATATGACAAATATGATGGTAATGGGGATCCACATGACCATGTGCACCAATTCTACATTTTGAGCTTTGAGTTTCATCAAGATGACTCCTATCTCATGAGGTTGTTCCCAAGGAGTCTCAAAGGTCAAGCAATGGAGTTTTTTACCAACATAACTCCCCCCATAAAGACCTTCAAAGAACTTGTTCATACATTCATCCAACACTTCACCTACAATCTTTTGAGATCTATCACTATGTTGGACCTATGTAACTTGAAACAAAATCAAGGGGAGTCATTTGTTTCTTTCTTGCAAAGATGGAGACGCCAATGTTCTCGATACTCTAGGACCATTCTTGAAAAGGAGAAAATTGACATCCTTATTAGCAACTTGGTTCCTAAGATGCGGTACGAAGTTTGAAAAATGGTCTTTGACTCCTTCGACACCATGGTCGAAACCGCATGCAAAATTGATGAAGTTTTGAAAGAGCAAGGAATTTTGACTAACAACAAGAACAACAATAATGGTCAAAATAACCATAATGCTAATAAGGACAAAGGGAAAAACTTGCACTGGAATAAGAACAAACAAATGGTTAATGATGGAGTGGTGGACTCTTCTCAACCTAAGGATCAAGGTGTTCTTCACTTATCTAGTGTTGTTCAAGAAATGAAGCTCAACACATCCAACCAACAAGAACATAAGCCAAGGTACCAAGAAAAGCCTAAGAAAGAGAGGCACCAATTCTCAAAGCTTGGTGATTCCTATGATGATATCTTCAAAATGCTCATTGCCAATAATCTTGCACATCCTCAAGATCCCGCAAAACACCATATTCCTGATGTTAAACCACATTGGTCGGATGAGAAAGCTTTCTACAAATTCCACAATGGTATTGGACATGATATCGAACATTTTTGCAAACATAAGCACATCATCCAGGATCTAATTGAAAGTGGAAAACTTAAGGTGGATAGTTTGAAAACTAATGCTGATCACAAGGCTTTTAAAGAACCTTTGCCTAAATATGAGAAGGGGAAAACCTCTAAACCTAAGAATGGAAAAGCCAAGATCAACTATACTTACACAGCTACAAAAAATGTGGTCAACATGCTCGAAGTTGTGGAAGAAAGTGTCAACATGATGAGGAGCAAGGATCCCTACGGTTATGATGTGGACTCTCCTCCTATCTTTGATGAAGAACCTATGGTGGTGCTAAGGGGTCCTCACTCTAGAAGGTCATCCCAACCTCTTAATGTTGTGATGAGAAGTCAAGGTCCTGTTGTCATTAGAGGACCCAGTTCTAATCCATCTAGTAAACCAAAGCAAGTGGCATCTAAGAATGTCACCACAAAATCAGCAGTTGATCCCAAAATGAGTCATAATCTTGTTGACCAATTGCAGAGAACCCTAGCTTAGATTTCAATCTTTGAGCTTTTAGAATTGTCCCCAAGACATAAGCATGTCCTTGAAGATGCCTTGCACACAAAAAATGTTCCTACCAACATAGATGTCGACCAATTCCAAAATATGGTAAACCATCTAGCCAACCCTCATTACCTAACCTTTTTGGAGGAAGATGACAAAGCTTTGAGCCACCTACATAATCTCGCCCTTCACATTGAAGTCATGATCCATAAAACCCGTGTCAGGCGTGTGTTGATAGATGGGGGTGCTGGGCTCAACATTTGTTCTTTAAGTCTTTTTAAAACATTAGGTTATTCAAAGGAAGTTATAGATGCTAGAAAGAAGATTACCATAAAAGCCTATGATGAGGTAGAAAGAAGTTCCAAGGGGTTGGTTGTTCTTCCTGTTAGGATTGGACCCATTGAGAAAGACATTTTGTTTCAAATTTTTGATGCTGGTCCTCTGGCATACAATATCTTACTTGGTAGGCCATGGATCCATGAGATGCAAGCAGTGCCATCCACCTACCACCAATGTGTTAAGTTCCCCTACAATGGAGTAGAAATTTTCATACCTGGGGATAGCACCTTATCTGTCAACTCTATTTCAGTAGGGACCCATGTTCCCCTTAACAAAGAAGTAGAGGATTTCAATGCAACTCTAGCATAGTGCAAAGATAAGTTCAAGTCAATAGACCTTGGTATCAGGGGGTATCAACTCAACTCCTTTAAAAAGATACCAATTTCACCCAGGTCTTATGGTAAGCCTTCACAAGAGATGAAACCCTCCTCTTTAGCCATGACTTTATTTGGCACTTTTGTAGAGTCCTCAGTTCCTATCCAAGATGAGAAAGAAGAGGTGGCTGTTAAGGACTGGATTTATAGAGAAGATAAATACATGCACAATGAAAACTTCTCTCCCTCTCCTAAGGCTTATGGATGAGGGTATACTCTTGTCAAAAATATGGGCTATCTAGGACATGGTCTTCTCAGTCATAGATTGGATGCTAGAGCTGAACCTCTCAATCATGCTCTTTTTGGGTGCAACTCTAAGAAGACGATCGGCCTAGGCTTTGCAAATCATAACAAGAAAACTACTCCTATCCTTGTTGAGTCGGATAGTGAAGATGGACCAAAATACATGCCAAACTTGACAAACCAACAAGTTATGTGTGAATATTGGGTCCATTCCACCAATCTCCTTTGGGGAGATTTAGACAATCCAGTTGCTCATGCAACAGTTTCAAGCATAGAACAAGAAGAACCCGCTATTGAAGATCATGTCCAAGAACATCAATACATGAATGGTGTTCAAGAGGGTGTTACCCTTGGTGACATTAAAGCTTCTACATCAAGATGTTGTAAACATGCATGGTGTAAACATCCCAGTCGAGATTCAGATAGAGATTCACACAAATATGAATGGGAGTCTCTCTCTAATTCTTCCACAGTAGACATGGATGTTGATGTTGTCCATACTTATAGTTCTCATCCTGAGGTAGCTGATGAGTCACATGTAGGATTGGAGGACTGGAACCCACGTGTTGCCCTAGTGGATGATTCTTCACTTGGTAGGATGAATCCTAATTTGGGTAACTTAGAAGAATACTTGACAGACTCTAACTCTTCAGTCACCAGAGATGACATCATCCGTATTCACAATCTTGAACCTACCATTGACTTGCCTCTTGCTAACCCTCACCTCATTTATTGGTCCCAGCATTATCAAGAACCTGAGCTCTTGACATTCCAGAATGACTATGAGATAACATGTTACCTGAATGCAATTGAACCCATAGTCTCTTCCACCAGTGAATCAGCTACTAGCATGACAAAGCCAGACATCAAGTACCTTAGTCAAAAAATAAAAAGAAAAGGAAAAAAGAATAAGAGTTCAGATGGCGAAAACCACTGTGTGGCGGTGTCAGAACCAAAAATAGTAAAAATAAATAACGTATCCAAGGGTGAAATCCTCTTTGAGGTGCCTAAGGATGAGGTACTTGATCATCTCCTGAGCTATTTTCAAGACAGATCTTCAGTTCTTGTAGAGCCAACTCAATCAGTCAACTTGGGTACAGATAAGGCTCCGCAAATAGTGCACTTGGCTCAGTCTTTGTCACCTCTAGAAAAGGAAGCATACACCAAGTTCTTACAAAGGAAGAAGATTAATTTTGCTTGGACTTATTTAGACATGTCGGGGTTAGACACTAATCTTATTATGCATCAGTTGTCCATAGATCTAGGTGTAAAACTAGTCAAACAAAAATTGAGGAAAATGCATCCTCACATAGCTCTTTTAGTCAAAGCAGAATTAGAGAAACTCCTCAGTGTAGGATTCATACCGCGAGCTATTGACTATGCGGAATGGATATCCAACATTGTGCTAGTTTCTAAACATGACAAGTCCATTCGCATTTGCACAGACTTTAGAGATCTTAATAGAGCATGCCCAAAGGATGATTTTCCACTCCCTAACATAGACATGATAGTGGACATGACCGTGGGTTATGAGATCTATTCCTTGATGGATAGTTTTTCTGGATATAATCAAATTAAGATAGCTCTTGAGGACCAAGAAAAGACTGCATTCACTTGTGCATGGGGTACCTATTGTTGGAATGTCATGCCTTTTGGATTGAAAAATGTAGGAGCTACCTATCAAAGAGATATGACAACTATCTTTCATGACATGGTGCATAAGAATATGGAAGATTATGTGGATGACACCTTGGCTAAATCTAAGAAAAGGGACACACAGTTAGGTGATTTAGAAGTCATTCTAGATCGTATGGAGCAATTTCAGTTCAGATTAAATCCTAAAAAGAGTGCATTTGCAGTCACCTCAGGAAAACTTCTATGATTTATCATTTCAGCCAAAGGAATAGAAGTGGACCCTGAAAAGGTCCAAGCGATTATAGATATGCCACCTCCTAAAAACATTAGTCAAATGAGGAGTCTTCAAGGACATCTTCAATCAATGACGTTCACTTCACAACTGGCAGATAGAGCTCAGCCTCTCAATAAGAACTTACACAAGGGAGTTAAATGTATTTAGAATGAGGATTTTCAAAAGAGCATGGACCAAATCAAGGAATATTTGGCAAATCCTCCTATCTTAATGCCTCCTATCCTAAGAAAACCACTCATTCTATATGTTTTAGCAATAGAATCTTCCTCGGGGGCATTACTGGCTCAACTTGATGAAAATGGGAAAGAAAGAGCCATATATTACATTAGTCATATGCTTGTTTCATATGAGGTTAATTACACTAGTATTGGGAAAGCTTGCCTCGCAGTGGTGTTTGCTTCCCAAAAGTTGTGACATTACATGCTTGCACACACAATACACCTCATCGCAAAAATTGATCCTCTCAAGTATTTTCTTGGTAAGGCTGCTCTCACAGGTAGACTTGCTAAATGGATGATGATTCTTTCATAATTTGACATAGAATACGTTGAGCGCAAAGCAATAAAAGGACAAGCCATAGCTAATCAATTGGCTGATTTCCCAATTCAAGACAATGTACCTATTCAAGTTGCCTTTCCAGATGAGCACCTCATGTACATGACTAAGAGAACATGGAAGATGTTCTTTGATGGCTCTTTTATGAAAAATGGTTCTAGAGATGGTGTGTTGTTTGTTTCTCCTCATGGTTACACAATTCCTAAGTCATACAAGCTATTGTTCCCATGTACAAACAACATTGTCGAGTATGAAGCTTTGAAAAATGGGCTCAAGATGGCTATAGAATGGAGAATCACAGAGCTACATATCAATGGGAATTCCCAGCTGATAATTAATCAGGTCAATGAAGAATACCAAACAAAAGATGAGAAACTGGTACCTTCTAAGAAAATAGTTGATTCATTGAGACGGTATTTCACATTCATCACATTTCAGCAAATCCCTAGAGCAAAAAACAAAGCAGTCGATGCTATGGCTACACTTGCTTCACTCCTCCAGTTAGAGCAGCATAAATCTAGATTTGAATTCCTGGTGGAAGAGCTACATTATCCTATTTATGACTCCTAAGAAAGCCATGTTATCTGTACCCGTGTTGGTCATGAATCATCTCGATATGGTGCCATTTACTCATACCTTCATGATGGCATTATTACTGACACCTATAACTACTCTGAATGAAGAAACCTTACCCGAAATGCCTCTCACCATACCCTTATCTCTAGTGATTTATATAGGAGGGGTTTAGATGGGACACTTCTTAGGTGCTTAGAAAAGGAAGAATCTGATCAAGCATTAGTTGACATTCATGAGGGCATCTATGGGGGACATTCCAATGGTCTTTCCATGGTCCAAAGTTTTCTTAGGGTGGGGTACTATTGGCCTACCATGCAAATAGATGCAGTAGCTTTTGTACAATCATGCGAAAAGTGTCAAAAACATGGTAACTTGATACATGCTCTAGGCAGGGAGCTTATTCCTTCTATATCTCATTGGCCATTTCAGCATTGGCCCTTTGATCTTGTTGGGCAGATTCATCCCAACTCATCAGGTGGACACAAATTTATCATCACTGCTACTGACTACTTGACTAAATGGATAGAAGTTGTCCCACTTTCTGTTGCCTCGAGCAAGACAATTTCTTTATTCATCCTAAACCATATCATCTGTCGATATGGAGTGCCTTCTGAGATAATCACTGACAATGGAGGTCAGTTTAAAAATAAGGACCTTAAGAAACTCTGCAAACAATTCAAAATCAAACAACATTGGTCCTCCATTTACTTCCCACAAGGAAATGGTCAAGCAGAGGCTTCAAATAAAACCATTCTCAAAATCTTACATAGAACGGTTCATAAGAATGGTAGAGATTGGCATTTACAGATAAATCTGGCTTTGTGGGCTTATAGAATGAGTATTTGTACTCCAATAGGGGCTGCTCCTTTTGCCCTTACTTATGGTGTTGAAGTAGTGTTACCTTTAGAGGTTGAGATTCCTTCACTTAGAGTTTCACTCAAAGGTCTAGTTACAGATGAAGACTACCATGCCATGAGACTCCAGGAGTTAGAACTTCTAGATGAGAAGCATCAAGCGTCCTTTGACATCATAAGGGTTTACCAAAAGTGTATGTCCAAAGCATTCAACAAAAAGGTTCACCCTAGAGAATTCCAAGTGGGAGATCTTGTCTTGCGAGAAAATCCTAAAAACCAATAGCATAGAGAACAAAAGGGAAAATTTGAACCTAATTGGCTTGGACCATACATCATTACTTTAGCTTTTGGGACAGGTGTTTATTTATTATCTACTGTAGAGGGAGAACAGCTCCCTGATCCTATCAATGTCTTGCACCTGAAGAAGTTCTATCCATGATGCCTGTTCTGTCTGGGGGCATCCTTTGTACATATTTATTGATCCTAAAAAAATTCCAAAAAAATTCATATATGATGCTGAGAAAATCCTAAAAAGCGTATAAAGTCTTGAAAAAAATTTTAAAAATTAAAAAATTGCAAAAAATTCAAAAAAATAGAAAAAGTGCCTTGGTGAAAACCTAGAAACAGGCACCTTGGTAGCAAAAATACAAAAAAATATGTCAAGTGGTGAAAACCTAGAAATAGGTGCTACTTGAGGCCTTTGCACCTTTGTTTCTTAGCACGCGTCCTCAACACTTAGCCTTTCTCCATCATGCCTTGTCCTTGTTGCCTTGGTTTGGAATTGGTCTTTGTCTTTGTCTAGGGGACATAACTGTGTTAGCTTTGGTCTCTTGGATGCGTTAGTCTTTAGGACATCTTGCAAATGATGTTTTTCAACACCACCCCAATTGTGTTTTTCAACACTTCCCTAGCATCAAGTGTTTCTTAACACTTATCAAATATCCTACCCGCAGTCTATAATGATACAATATGTTCTACTAGCAGATGCGATACTCAAAGTTTGACTCTATGACCTACACACACGCACTTGAACACTTGAATCACTGAGACTTTCTTGACTTTATTTCTTTGTGTGTTGTCTATGATGATTTCTTTGCTGAGTGTTCTCTCCCTAATAGTTTTTGATGATGCCGAGCTAGAAGACTAGGGGCACGAGGACATGTTTTATTTATTTTATGCCTGTGGGTATATTTTGTTAATCCTAACTGTCATGAGCATTCATGCTTGTTCCACTTGACACTAGGATCTACAATGTATTATCCTTGACTATTTTTTGCAAGTGCATGCTTGTAGTCATCTTGACTTTCTCATGTCTCGATGCGAACATAATCTTGCTACACCAAACTTAAGGAACCTCACTGCACTAGTCATCTTGACCTACATGTCTTTGGTGCTTAGGTGGGATTCCCACATACCTATCTGATATAGATTATATTCAGATTCACATAGTTATACTAGTGTGTATTGTATGATCTTGCGACACTACCAATAATGCTCAATGATGTTTATTAGAGTCTAATGGCTTTGTGACCTTGCAGGTAAACCACTTTTCATAGTAGCTTGCATTCTTAAGTTCATGTTAGTTTAGTTTTTCATCTTGTGTGTGGAGAGAGCTCTCCTTTCATCTATCACGGACTTGTCAGTCACTTGCACTCACCTTTCACTTCTTCTCGATCATGTCTTTCACTCCTTATATTTTTCATCACATCCTTTTCCTATCATCACAAGGGGTTAATCTTATCATCATATCTATATCTACAAAGATCATTTTCAAAAACATGAGTCTATATCATAAACATGAGAACTAAGCATACATCTATGAGAGAGATTTTACATGTGCATTCATAAACATCTACATCATACATTTGAGCAATATGACAAAGACAATAATACCGAAACATCCATCACAAGTGAGACAAGTACATAAGATAAATCATAAATCTAGTAATCTCATATATATGTAATGATACAAGTACAATGTGAGATCCCAAAATCTAGATCAAAGTCCCAAGATACAACTATACATCTAAGCCCTAGACCTAGGACTGACTCACCCCATCATGTGGAGCTGGTGGTGGTGGAGTCGATGGGCCCATCCTGTCACCCGCCATGTCTGATCTCCCAACCCTCTTGGAGTAGAGTGGCACCCTCTATCCCTCAGGTATGGCTACTATGTATAACCCATGGTAATAGGCTACCCATGCCACCTCTCTCCGGATCTTTGCGGCATCCTCTCATGTTGCTCTATCCTGCCGCTCTATCTCAGCTCATGCATCTAGGATCTGCTGGTCCCGTATAGCAATAGTGGTCCTCAACTACTATACCTCGGTCTCTAAGACCTAAATCCAAGCACAAAGATCCTCCCCTCCCCTATCTATAGGCTGATCTTGTCCTACATCCACCCATCGGTGAACTAATCTTGCCACATCCTCCTCCTCATCATCTGACACCTATCTTCATGACCATCTTAGGCCACCTGATCTGGATCCCTATCCTCTCTCCACTCTCCTCCCTCCTCCCCCTCCTTCATCTCCTCCATCATCATCATACCCATCTCCTCCCTGTACTTGTGGGTCTGCATCTGGAACTGTGAATCTAGGGAATGGCTATCTCCTGCACTCTGCCCTATAAGCTACATCAACTCCTGCATCTGCCATATCAGGTAGATAGTCCCAGGGCTCCCTACGTAGACCTACAGTCTCTTGTGCCACCTTCTAGTAGTCCAGCATCGACAACCACCCCAATCCCTCATCCTCCCTACACCAGGCATATGCGGTAGTCTCTATGGGTACCCTTTGCTGCTGCCCAAACTGCCTCCATACCTGAGAGATCACAAACCACTCAACAATCTCTAAATTTTGATTGAGTAGTGGCTGACTATACAACATATATCCAAGCTCCTGATCCCGGTCACTCCACTACTCACACTATCGGTATGGTCTCCACTCAAAGGTTGTGAGCTCATCTAGAAGCCTCCTATAGTAAGTGAGGTCTCCGCTATGGGGCTGGCTGATAAAACTTGTATACCTATAGATATAGGGGCATCTCCACTCCTGAGGTTGTACTCATGGTCGCACAATGGCTATATGCTCCCATGCCCATATCTGTGCAAGAACAACCCACATGCCCAAGTCCTGCTATCCCTATACACTATCTCGTGCAGCTCGTGGTACATATCTGCTAAGATAGTTGGGCCCCATGCCATCCACCTTGGATGTGCTACCAAATCTGCCACTAACCTACCCCAACCTAGTGGGAACCCTCTCTAGCTCATGTCAGTAACCAAGGCCTATGCTACTATCGAGCACACAATACATGGAACCGGATAATCACGACCATACTCCTCTACTAGCCGGTCCCAACTGAGATGTCTGTCAATGATGGTCACATCCTGGAATAGGTCCCGAATGGCCTGTCGCCCCTCTATTAGAGTCTGATCATAGTATACCTGTGCCAACAAAAAAAATCATGTCAATTTTCATCATATGGAAACATTACATTTATGAACATTTATAAACATGATTATACTCACTGGATCTCCATAGCTGGGTATCTGTAGGATTTGATAGACATCCTGTAATGTGATCGACACCTCTCCAATTGGTAGATGGAAGGTATTGTGCTCACTGTGCCATCTCTCAGCCAACGCCATCAGCAACCCATGATCTGCCCGAATATGGGGCATATCTAACAAAAACCCAAATCCCATGCTGATCAAATCATCTCTACCAGGAGTGTCTAGATCCCTAACATAGCATAGCCCGGTCACTCTTAATGCTCTGATAATGAGCACCAGAAATGCCTCCTGCAAACCATAACCCATAACCCAGATGTCAGAACATATCATGATGGATGTTTAAAAATAGTACAAATAATATCAAATGCAAAAATTGTCTAGACCCATGTCATATTGTTCAAATTAAAACCATGCGATATTTCTTATTATACTGTTGTGATACTATTTTTTGATATAGTATCATGTGATACTTTCCTCAATAGCAGTGTGATACTCTTTTCCAATATGATAGTTCACACAAGATCACACGATGTTTCATCCAGTATCATGCGATACTGGATTGTACAGTTGTGTGACACTTTGTGGGCCCATGAACTATCGCACGATATAGAGTATCGAAGGTGTGGGATACTTTAGAACTATCATATGATATTTTGCATGCATATAATTTGGAAACATTAAAAACGTGTTATAAATACATTAAATGACTCAAAAGGCTAGTTTTTCTGAAAACTTACTGGGGCACCATAGTGAGGAGGCCGGTTGTGTAACCGACCACACTTGAATTGATGTATGTGGATTGGAATCACTACCTGCTAAGCCATAATCTCTCTCTAAGCTATCAAAGTTCTCAATATCACAAAAGACAAATGAATTTGAAAATGACCTTTTTACCCCTTATATAGCATTTTGACTTTTTGACCAATTTTCAAAACATCTCAAAATTTTGCAAAAATTGCACCCCTGGCTAATTTCGATGTCCTGGATCCATTTTTGAGATCAAAATTGAAATTTGAGTTCATCTTGATAGTCAAAATCACAATTCAACATTTCTACTTCTTCTACGTAGTTGGCTAACCATTTGAGGCTTGATCCTTCGATCTTCGCTGGGGCATCTTCATTTCTTCATCCCCATCTCTTTCAACCTTCTAGTCTTTCATTCATTTTCATTCACTTCATCTCTCTGAGGTTTGACTTCATTTTTATCCTATATCTTTCTCAGTCAAACCTAGTCAAACTAGGGCGTATCTTCACTGCTTGATGGTTATTCTATCATCTTTCATCTTCGATTATGATTTCTAGTGATTTGATCAAATTTATCAATTTACTATTTTTCCTCTACCTGATTTCGATTTCAATTTTGAGGGGGCAATACCTATCAAACTTCAATCCTTGATTCAGCTTATCAATCGAACCTTGAGATTCTTATCTCTTATTTGAGACTTGATAATTACCAATTTACAAGGGTGTTGGCCTTGTCTCTTTTTCAATCAGCTTATCTTTATCCTGATGTGTTCCCGTCTATCGAACATGTGTCTGGCTTATTTTTTGATCCCAAATTGATCTCACACTTCAATTCCATTCTTTAACTACATGTGATCCCAAATCGATCTCACATTAGTCAAAGAGGGGCAAATGTATGCACCCTAAAATGGTCACCTAGACTTTGGGCCCCATTCTTGCAATTTATCAATTTCTTGAATCAATATTCTCAATATTTTCAAAATTAAATCAATTTCCTTGATCAAATCCTAATTCTATCATTTATTCGATTATATTCTATGGGCTAACCATTTTATCCTAATTCTTTATTTAATTAAAAGGAATTCCCTCCCCTTTTATTAAATAAAAAGCCCCCACTTTCCTATTATCCTAAGTTGCACAAATAAAGTATTATTCTTATTTTATAAAAAGAAGAAAAGGCCTTTTTGTCTCACATGAGGCTCAAAAGTCAACACTTCTTTCTCATTGGAGGAGACTTGTGCACATGGATTGATCCCTCTTTCAAACTCCACCCTTGATTAAATCTTTTGCCTCTTAATCTCCATGGTCCATTCCTTTTCAATTCCTTTAAAAGGAGAGATCTCCTCCCATTTTAGGATCCCACTTTTGAATACTAATCTTATGCTGTAGGTTTTCTTGGAGATTTTAGAGCTTTGGAGATCTTGTTGCTTTAGTCTTCATTATTGCATCATAGCTTAGTTTCATTACATTTATAGTTTAGCTTCTTTTATGCTTTAGATTAACTCACATGGTTTAATTAGAAAGGTTTGTAATACTTGCATTTTCCTTTCATAGCTTAGTTTGCATTGCTCATCTTAGCATAATTGCATTGCATCTTCATTGTTGATTCTTGAGGATATTGGCATTCTTTCCCTTGTCTCTTTGAATCTCCCATTGTATGGTTTACTAACAAGGTTGTATGCTTCATAGCTCTAACTGAGAGCCCTATAAACATCCTTGTGACTCCATGCCTAGGGAGCTCTAGGTCACATTCTCAAGGTTTCCCATTCATGGATTCTCTTGGAAGTAATGACTTAGAGAAGTGCACATTTTGAGTGCACAGTGACAGTGTGCTCTTGTTTCGGTTCTATCTAAATGTATTTGCGAATAGTTTTCGCTATATGTTTAGGAATATGATGTTAGACTTTGATTAACTAATGTTTGAATGTCTATTCCTATTTCAAATAGGTTAGGTTTGCTCTGCACACATTTTTGCATGCCTAGTGGGACCCACTTCACAGGTTCTTTACTAGCATTCTAATGTGGTTTGGAGTGTTTTTCTGATTTTTCAAGCTTGTAGGTTGAGGGATCATTTGGAATTATTCTTCTTCTTCTATTCCTTCTACTTCTTCTTTTGTTGGCAATTTGACTATACTGATGTATATGGTTATGATTTAGTGTTGTCATTATGGCAACAAAGTCATATGGAGTTTTGAAGTCAGCACATAACTTAGAAGATTAGATAAATGGCTAAGTATGGAAGATTGGACAGTCAGTGAAGCACCAGATGAATAGAGCATCAGTGCACGTGCGTATGATCAATTTTTGGTATGCGCCCTATAAGATAGGCTTTTGGTTATGTTAGTAAGCTATGGTTAAGAATGCATGATCAGATGAGTTAGTATTGTGAAGATACAGCAAGTTGAAGTGACACAGACAGTGAGCAGTAGAGCAGAACAAAGTATGCAGCTGACTGTTAGTATTTTGGTTAGCACTTATAATATTATTTTGTAAAGGCTATGCACCTATTGTATTTGTGTTATAAACATGTAAATCTAATTGTATGTAAACACACTTGAGCCAATTCATTTGGAAGTGTTGTATGTAATTACTTATAGGCCGACTAAATGAATAGTTTTGTTAGCACATATAAATAAGACATGTGCCTTTGTATTTGAGTATGGTATGAGATATAGAATATAAAAGAAGCTGAGAAAAGGTATGCAAAGAGTAGTAAGAATGTTGTAGTTCTTTACAAGAGGCTAAAGTATTAGTGCACAAAAGGAATTGATTAAACAAGTAGTGTCACAGCAACAGTTCACCATTGCAGATATAGTGTATATCTGATAACCAGAGGTTATAGCCTTCTCTTTGAGCAGTGAGCTATGGCAGTGAGACAACCAATCCTAACAGGGTGTATCATTTCAAGACTCCTAATAGGGTCAGACCCGTGACAAGGTCTTTGTACTTAAGCATCATAATGACAGCTCCTAACAGGGCTAAGGAATATTAATAGGTTCATAATACACAAGTAAAATTATCAGTGGGTATTAATTCCCACCGGGGTTTTTCCTTTGACCAAGGTTTCCTCGTAACCATATATGGTGTTATGTGTTATGTGTTGATTACTTTACATGCATTAATATTCAGTTCAATAAATAAGCAATTCAGTTAAGATTCAAGTTTTAGATTTAATAAAATAGAACACTGATTCACCCCCCGCCTCTCAGTGTTCTCATTCCTAACAATTGGTATTAGAGCTTTGGTCCTCTGAAGACAATTTTAACCACTTGAGGAGATCATGGGTTTAGAAGAAGTGAAACATCTGAAGAAGAATCTTGAAGTAGCTCTTGAAAACCTTGACAGATCTAAGAAAGAAATTGAAGAACTGAAATTAAAGGTTAGTGGTTCTCAAGTATTCATCAAGAATCTCAAAAAAGATTTGAAGGATTGTTCAAACCATGATTTAGGGAAATGGTCAAAAAGTTGAATCAGGAAAAAACTTCTCTAAAGGATCAAAATGAAGAGTTGGATGAAAAGATATTTAACAATCAGGAAGCCTATGAAGAACAGGTCAAAGAAAACAAGCAGTTGGATGAATAACTTAGGCAAGAAAACATGAAAATCTTGGAATTAGAAAATATTAAGAAGTAGATAGAATCTGAATTGACAAAAATAAAGAATCATATTGACAAGTTTCACACAAGAAAAGATCTAATAGAATCATAATTGTATGCTCGGAAGCTAAAAGGAGATGCCACTGATATTGGTTTCAATGAAGCCCAAGTTTAGATTGATGCTATGCGAGATAGAATGAAAGCTCCTGAAGAACCTATAGAAGCTAAGAAGACTGAAGATCATACTGAAGCTAAAGTAGAACCATCTAAAGATGAGCACAAGTTGGTAAACAAAACTTGTTATGCCTGTAACAAGCATGGACACATAGAAAGAGATTGTAAAGAGGTAAGACCTTTCAATGGTTATTGTTATTCATGCAATTAGTTTGGTCATAGAGCTATGAATTGTAGATCAAATCAAAGAAATTAGAATTAGCAAAGTCAGAGAAATCATCCTCAGCAAAATGTTAGAAGTCCTCAGAACATTACATGTCAGGTATGTAATTATAATGGCCATATAGCTAGACAATGCAAATTGGTAACTCACATCAATGCACCGAGGAATATAAGGCCTCTAGTCATTTGTCACTCTTGTAACAAAGTTGGACACATCTCAAAGTTTTGTAGATCAAAAGTGCAAAGACAAGAAAGCCCTAGTAAGTCTCAAAAATCAATTTTGGATGAATCTGGAGAAGTCAAGTTTGTGAAAGCTACAAAAGATGTGAACATAATTTGGACAGAAGCAAAGAAGGATAATGTTGATGAGTATGTATTGGATGCATATCTAATGGATGCATCCTCTACTTCTAGATGAATGACCCTCGTGGTCATAAGGGGAGCTAGATTAGCTCTACACCCCTACACGTCTGGTATACTCACCCTTTGAGTATGCACCTTTGGTTATAATAGTTTGGTTACTATGTGATGCAGTATGCAAGAGCGCACTTCCTAATTGATAGCAGAAATGGAGATTGAAATTCTCTATTGCATTCTGTGTTTATGCGGCAAGCATTAATGATGGAAATTTGATTTAAAGTCACTAAAGATCCATTATTCACACATTTGCATTCAAGTTTGAGCGTTTGAAGATCACAGGAGTTCAAGCAGTTGAGTTGTGAAGAATTGCAGTTGGATTATCAGCAAAGAAGTGTGTCTATTATTATGGAATCCTAGTTCATTTGTGACAATTCAGAAACCCTTGGAAACTTATTTGAAGCAATTAAACAAGTAAGTTATGGCTACTCCAGTTGTGTTTGATGTTGCTAAAAGAAAGAGGTACATATTTAAGAAGCATCCATTTAAGTCTATCCCAGATGATCTAGATAGGAGCTTGCCTATAATGCCTCAAATTTCATTCAAGGCATCATCTGAGAGTACCTTGAAAGATTTTATGGAATTGGAAATCAAAACATTTAGAATAAATATGCAGAGGAGGTATAGGATACCTGAGAGTATTATGGAGAAGTATAAGGATAGTATTTGCTTCATGGTAGAGACAGACATCACATGCATGGAAGCAGTGGAACCTAGAACTAAGTGGATTCATCCACTTGGTTATGAAGTTGAGGAACAGGTTTTGGAAGCATATGCACAATTTCTACTATCAGCACCCAAGGATCCTAATGAGCCAAGATGGGGAACCTATGAGGAGAAAACAAGACAAGTAGATGTAGTCTTGAACAGTGTTGCGACCAAGAGAAAAGCATCAAGGATCACCTCTGAGATACTGAAAATACATGGTGTCACTCAAGCTGACCTAGATAAGGAAAGGGAAGCCAAGATTGCAATGCAACTTGAGAGTGCACCCTCTTCAGAAGTGAAAATAGAGAAGTCTAACGACCCTAAGGAGAAGAAGATAAAGATGGAAGAAAACACTCTTACACCCACTCCTATTGTTGATCTGGAGTCCACTCAAGCATCTCCTGAGTCAAGTAAGATACCTAAGAGGAAGAAGGAGATAGTCACAAGTCATCCATCCTCAAGATCCACAAGAAACCAAGGCATAAATGATCAACAACCTTCCTGTTTGCTCAGTTGAAGAGAAAACCTTGTTGATGAATTTGGTGAAGCCTCACCTTAGAACCAAATTAAGAACTTCACAGATTATAAATAAGGATTATGAATTGTTTGCTAATGAAACTGAAAAAGCATTTGAGAAGGTATTAATGGAACAACATATGCATCCATCATCAACGCCTACAACCCAAGTTCCCATTGAGAAAGTAAAAGCATCCAAGATCCCAAATGTACCAATAACAGGTCTACAAGATTCAACGCCCATAGTGACAGTGTCTACTGATGTAATGGAGTCTATGCCCATGCTTGGAACAAAAAATGATACAATTATAATTGATAATGTGGAGATATCAATGGCGGCCACAGATAAAAATATAGACAAGTTTGAGGAGGCCTTTGTAAGCACATAAGAGGTTGAAATACTATGCGGTGATAATTCACCTAAGCAACAAGAAGATGTCAAGATTGAATATCTAACAGGATAGGAAGAAGAAGAGGAGAAGGAAAAAGAAAAGGAGAAAGAGGATGAAGAAAAGAAAGATGAACCTGCAAATGAGCCCTCTATTGAAATTTCAGTGATTGTAAAGACTGAGCTTAGATTCATGGGGAGAAGAAGACCTGATTAAGATCAGTGTGCTAGCAATGGAAAAGGCCAAGGAGAAACAAGTTATGAGGAATCTATTGTTTGTTGAATTAGTCAACATCCTAAATAGCTTACTACTTGAGGACAAGAAAGTGTCCAGTGTACACTTAGTAGAGGATGTCAGCACCATCCTGACATGTTTCAAAACAAATTTCTCTAGCCTAGAAGAATCTACATACAAGGTTGTAGAAGAAAAATATCTTAAAAAGAGGCTAAGTGAATTGATTAGTAACTTCACACTTGACCTTAGTTCACTAAAGGTTGGTCAAGCCATACTAAAAGATTTTGCAACTAAGGGAAGAAAGATAATAGCAGATTGTATGAATAAAGATAAGCTTACTGCAGACCTTTCCAAGAAGATCCAAGAAGTTGAAACTATGATGACAGCTGTGAGTAAATCAGTGCTAGATCCCTCACAAGATGTAAATATGTTCAATAATGTCTATTAGGGACAGTTAGACAAAATAGAGAAAATAGGAAAAGAAATGGCTAAGATAAGGGCAAGGCAAAATCAACTAAGAAATGCTCTTGCGCCCTCTTTGGATGTGCTAAATCAGAATATCAAAGACATTGATGCCACGATGGTGACATATGATCAAGAATAAAGTTTATAATTGGAGAAGATGGAGAAGTTGACCTATGCTTTGTGCTCCCATCTTCAGATTGTAAATGCACTGAAAGCATTTTGACAGCAAGAGATCCAGAACTTGAAGATTGCATATCCAAATGTACTCACTTTGTAAGTACCTGTCGATACATTTTTTAGCACCTTTTTCATTAATGTCAAAGGGGGAGTAGAATATATAGTAGAAGGGAGAATATGGAGTAGTGTATATGATGCAAAAAGGGAGATATAAGATAGATTATATGTTAGAAAGTTTTTTAAAATACAGTTTAGTAACTTCACCATATTCCTTTGACAAAGGGGGAGATTGTTGGTAAGTTGACTATACTGATGTATATGGATATGATTTAGTGTTGTCATTATGGAAACAAATTCATATGGAGTTTTGGAGTCAGCACATAACTTAGAAGATCAAAAAAATGGCTAAGTATGGAAGGCTGGATAGTCAGTGAAGCACCAGATGAATAGAGCATCAGCACACATGCGTATGACTGAGTTTTGGTATGTGCCCTAGAAGATAAGATTTTGGTTATGTTAGTAAGCTATGGTTAAGAGCACATGATCAGATGAGTTAGTATGGTGAAGATAAATCAAGTTGAAGTGACACAGATAGTGAGTGGCAGAGTAGAACATAGTATGCAGCCGACTGTTAGTATTTTGGTTAGCGCTTATAATATTGTTTTTTAAAGGCTATGTGCCTATTGCATTTGTGTTATAAACATGTAAATCTAATTGTATGTAAACACGCTTGAGCCAATTCATTTGGAAGCATTGTATGTAATTAGTTATAGGCCGACTAAATGAATAGTTTTGTTAGTGCATATAAATAAGACATGCACCTTTGTATTTTAGTATGGTATGAGATATAGAAGATAAAAGAAGTAGAGAAGAGGTATGCAAAGAGAAGTAAGAATTTTTTAGTGCTTTACAAGAGGCTAAAGCATCAGTGCACAAAAGGAACTGATTAGACAAGCAATGTCATGACAATAGTTCACCATTACAGATATAGTGTATATCTGATAACCAAGAGGTTGTAGCCTTCTCTTTGAGTAGTGAGCTTTGGCAGTGAGCCAACCACTCCTAATAGGGTGTATCATTTCAAGAATCCTAACAGGGTCCGACCCTTGACAAGGTCTTTGTACTTAAGCATTGTAATGACAGCTCCTAACAGGGCTAAGGAACATTAACAAGTTCATAATACACAAGTACAATTATTAGTGGGTATTAATTCCCACCGGGGTTTTTCCTTTGACCAAGGTTTCCCCATAACCATATCTGGTGTTATGTGTTATGTGTTATGTGTTATTTGTTATGTGTTGATTACTTTACATGCATTAATATTCAGTTCAGTAAATAAGAAATTCAGTTAAGATTCAAGTTTTAGATTTAATAATATAGAACATTGATTCACCCCCCCACCCCCCTCTCAGTGTTCCCATTCCTAACATCTTCTTCTTCTTGTTGTGGGATCTTGGCTTATTTTCCAGAAAAATCCATAAAGAGGCACTTTCATGAAAACCTTTGTAACTTTTGCATACGAGCTCTATTTTTTATGATTCAAGAAGCACCAAAAAGATGGTTTAGAGGTCTATCCAAATTTGCAAACAAATTTACCAGAGTCTATCCTAAAAATCAGGAAGAGTCGGTGGGATCGTGAATTAATGATAAAAAAATAGAATTAACACACTTAATCCTAAGGTCTTAAAATAAACATTGTATGAACTCATAACACCTCATCATTTAAATTTGGGCTTAAAATTAACAAAGGATAAAATTGAACAAGGAAAATCATACACACTTTGTTTGGTGCTTAAAATGAACAACAACCAATTCTTGAATGCCTAAGGGATAAAAGAAAATCAATGCAATAAAACATTTCATTTTAGTGCTTGAAATCAATCAAACAAATCTTGAATGACTCTAAAGGATGAACCAAATCAAAATCAATTATTTCATTTAAGTTTTAAATCACATTCAATCTTGAGTGAAAAAAAGGAAATCAAAGGCAAATCAAAGCAAACTTCATTCTTTTAGTCCTAGAAAGCAAAAAATCTTGAATGCTAAAAGGAAAAAACTCTTGCTAATATTTTTACAATGCTTTTTTGTTTTCAAGGAATGAACTTCGCATCCTAAATCATATGTGTTTGAATTTCATAGCATAAAAGCACACTTAATCAAATTGGAAAATGAACTCTTCATGATGTGTTTTTAGAAGTTTTTCATATTTCTATGAAACCCATTTAAATCTAAGTGACGTAAAAAAGGTTGAACTTGGATGAGTTCACTTGTTTTACTTCTAGAAAAGTCTATCTAGAGAGAAAAGTGCTTCCTCTTTGGAGAATGACTTCAAACTGGTACTTCCCCGATTGGTATAGAAATAAAGCATTGAGAAAACTCTTGCTTCATCCCCTCAAGCTCAGGTGATGCATGTTGATGGTATCTCAAGGTAGGTGAATATCCCTACTATTTTGGCATGGTCAACTAGGCTCTTAAGTGAGTGACACACGTACAAATTGATTGGGAGGACACCACTGACCTAATTAGACACTTGTTAAATCAGAGGCTTCTTGATCTACTCCTGAAGGTATCAAAATCTTTATGCAAGTATCAATCCTTATGGTTTCCCAGATCACCTTAAGACACTCACCATATGTATCCTTTTTAGGGGTATCAAGCTATGGGAAAAGATTTTGATACAAGCCATCCCTTAGGTAGTTCTTCTTGAAGTATTTTCGAAGTTACAAACTTAGTGCAAACATTTGTCAAAACATATACATCTTTTGGAAGCATCATCAAATTCAGTGGTAAATCATTTGCTTGTATCCCACAAAATTTCTTTGTCCTTTGTCGGGATTGTTTTTAGAGTGTCTCTGTTAAGTTTATCCTTTGCCATTGGAGACATCAAAATTGAGCCAAAACTTGATCGAAATCTTTCAAACATCCTCGCAGAAAAGGTCCTTCAAAATCAAATACCCAAGAACCTTTATTCAATCCAATTGCCAAAAGCTATCTCCAATTTGACCAAACACAAGAAAGCTAAGCTTCCCGATTCCCGAGTCTATCAAGAGAAGAAGATTGTAGAAAGAGACCTAAAAGATCACCAACCCATCCTAGAGGCAATCCAAGAAGAAGAGAAGTATCAAGAGAAACTAGATAATATGGGCTATACCGCCAGAGTAAAATAGTTTGCATATCGGTTCCAGGTTAATCATCGCTATACCAACCTAGAGAGTGAAGACTAGTTTAGCCTCGTCATATATCCACCATTCCTTTAGAATATCACTATCCTATCTCAACATACATTACATTCTAGATCATCTTAGTTGCATCATAATTCATCCCTTTTTTAGTTGCATCTAGGTCATCCTCTTAGAAATAGCATCATTCAATCATCCTTTCATCATCTTTCCATCAACAATCCACAAATCAAAATCCTTGTCATTATCCTTCATCCTGATCCAAATCCCAGAATCCAACATCCAAGTAAGAAACCCACCATCCTTGAACCAAATCTAGTAAACCCAATCCCAAACACTTAGTGTCTTATCCTTTGAGTTACTTCAAATCCTTATCCTAAATCAGAAATCTCCACCCTTTGACAGAGCATTGTCTAGGGAATCCATACTTGTCCTTGTAAACCTCATCATCTCGAGCATGAGATTGGCATGCATTGATAAGAATATTATCAGCCGAAGATCATTAGTCTATCCTAGGTTGACAATCCAATCCTATTTGATCCTACATGAGGAAGAAAGCAACTCATTTGACCCATACTTAGTAATCCTCCACCATCTTCCACCAATCATCCATCATCTCCTCAATCCAAATCCAACATCCCACCATCTTTAAGCATCTCGCCATCCTTAAGTTGATCCAAGTTCATGCATCACATCCTAGAAATCCACCATCTTTAGAGATTCTTTAGATCTGCATCCATCATCCTTAGAGTTCTTGCATCCACCCAACATTTGCATTTTCATCCTTAGATCTGCATTCCATGCCTGCCGAGACACGATCCAAGAGGAGAATGAATATGGATCCCAACCTGGCTGCTAGTTCGTCTGATCCTAACAATCCTACTAGCGCGATGGTAACCTACAATCCACAAATCCCACAACTTGAGAATGTATGGGATGATACCAACGAACCCCCCACTTCATTTTCCATGGAAACATTCATGAGCCATCTAGGGTATGCACAAATAGTAAATGCACTTATTGATTAGAATCAACAAGCCATATTGGCTAACTTTGCACAAGAAGGTACTCCATTCCACCACATCTCCAACCTCACATCCCCATAAAAACCATCCAAATCTCAGCAGAAGCCTATACTCCCATGATCCAACACATCCCTAATACCAACTTGCACAAATCTCAAGAAGCCTCACCCATTCCCCATCTTCTACAAAGCATCTTTGCAAGTCCTACAACATAAATAGCGACACAATCCACTCCATTTTCCATTATGGGAACACCATCATCTTCTATGGCATCTCAAGCCATCACCCAAGCCCAAAGCTTTGCACAAAACTAACTGCCACCTCTTACACAATCTGCTACACAAGCAATTCCGCCACCATCCATGAGCCAAGAAGCATCACCATTTCCAGGGACAATGCAAACATTTCCATCTTTTACCCAACAAACTTCCACATCAACATCACCCTTTTTAGGGGCAACATAATCATTTCCTTCCTTTTCTCAACAGGCCTCCACAACAGCATCACTCTTTTCATGGGCCACTCAAGCATTTCCTTCCACTTCACAATCATGTGTTCCACTTCCACCTTTCATTTCCAATACACAAGCCCAACAAGTTTCCTTCACAACGGGGATGCCCTCCATGGGGTCTTAGAATTCACCATCTAGATTACAAATCCCCACATCTACATTCTCGACATTCTCCGTATTCAAACTCCTGCCATGAACCAGTTCTCATTGGGGCCTCACTCAAGCATAAATGCAAGCCTTAGGCATACCTACCCAATCTCACATATCCATGCCTTCAAATCAACAAGCCACTTTTCCTCAAGCAATGCAACAACAACAATCACAACCTCTGCCAGCTTCATCCTTTCCTTCATACACAAACTATTTGTCTATGCCATCCACTACATATCAAGTAGTACCACCACCACAACAGCAGAGTTCATCTCACCTTGCCAGCTACCTTGCAGAACCACCTCCTATCACTAGCTTCCCAACATCAATTCCACCCCTAAGCTATGTAGGAATGCATCCTACCTACATCAGCCAAGTGTAAAGCCAAGTGCACCAAGGACCATCCTATCAACAAGCTACACCATTCCATCAGCCTCCTCCACCATAGCAACACTTCCTAGCACAATAGAAAAAACATCCTATTGTTCCATAGTAACAACAAGCATCATCCTACCCATCACAACCGCAAAATCCCATCATCCCCCAACAACAATAATCCACTTCATATCCTCCGCAACAATACACTCCTGCACCTTAGTAGTAATATCCTCCCCAGCAACCATCACCCCAACATCCATTCCAATCCACCTAGCCTGTCGGGAAATCTCCATATTCCACTCTGCAATATCCACCTCAAAATCATCCCTTTTCACCAGCACCATTAGATCCTTTTCCAATGGGAGTACCCGCTCCAACTCCAATCAATGCCGAGTGGGAAGAGATGAAGAATACTCTTAAAGAGCTAAAAGCTGGAACAGAGAGTGAAACCTTCAAATTTGAGGAGGTTTGTCCATATCCCTTTGACAGATCGATCACATCTATCCCTTCCCCTAAACATTTTGAGACACCCAAATTTGATAAATATCAAGGGAAAGGAGATCTAGTAAGCCACGTCAAAGAGCTCTATATGGCATGCCAAGAAGTGGCATATATTGATAATTGCCTTATGCACCTATTCTCCAAAATCTTGGGAGGAACTACTATTGAGTAGTTCTACAAAATACCCTACAGGACAATCTCAACCTTGAGCTCTCTAAAAAGTTTGTTGCCCAGTATACTCATAATGTTGAGAATGAGTTGTCTTTGCTGGACCTTTTCAACTCAAAACAAAAAGGAGGAGAAATTCTAGTTGACTGTTTGCAATGATGGTAGAACCTCACTACTAGGTTATCATACCAACCACTTGAGAAGCATCTAACTAAGATCTTTATCGATAACCTGCATCCCAAACTATCCCACTTCATGAGGATGAACTACATCCAAACTTACCAAGATATCAAAAGCAAGGGGATAGACATTGAAAAAGGTCTCCTAGATGAAGGCACAATCCGACATTACAAGGATGATTCCCATAACAAGCCCAGTAATGAAAAGCCCTATTATTGGAATTGAAACAAGAATGTTGTTACTGATGGAGCCACTGACACCAAGCATGTCCAAATTGTTGTGGTCAGTCCTACACCAAATCTTGCATACCAACAACAACAAGCACCTAACAATCAAAAACCTCCACAACCATATCAAGCACCAATCAATCCGCAACCTATGCAACATTCTCAAAACCAGCATCTGAATCCAACCTATCAGACTAATGCCATATCAAAACTCCCAATCAGAATAGGCCTAAATCCTAGACTCACCAGAAGAGAATCTTCACACCTCTTGGTGAACCTCTCGACATAATCTTTCATCAAATGGCCAAGGCCAATCTAATCACTTACCCACCAACTCAACAATTTGATGATGCCACTCCCAAACCTAACTTGTACAAAGATCACAAGTACTGTGATTATCATCATGTCAAAGGACACACTACCCTAAGGTGTATGAAGCTAAAGCATTACATCCAAGATCTCATTTATAGGAAAGAGATCCAAGTGGACACACCAACCAAAGCTTCACCTAATGTCAATCTACAGATTTATTAGAACGTGTTTCCACAACACAATGCTGGGAAGAAACAAGCTAATGCCAATCCTCCACCCTAGAACCAAGGCAAGGGCAAGCAAGGAGACCATGTTGACCATAAAGAGTATACTACTTCTCATATCAACTACGAAAAATTCATTGGATGTATAACCCAAGTCGAGCCCACAATCAATATCATCCACATCAAAGGAGTGGATAGTCAATGTATTGTTACTAAATCCCAGACTCACCAGAAGAGAATCTTCACACCTCTTGGTGAACCTCTCGATGTAATCTTTCATCGAATGGCCAAGGCCAATCTAATCACTTACCCACCAACTCAACAATTTGATGATGCCACTCCCAAACCTAACTTGTACAAAGATCACGAGTACTGTCATTATCATCATGTCAAAGGACACACTACCCTAAGGTGTATGAAGCTAAAGCATTACATCCAAGATCTCATTTATAGGAAAGAGATCCAAGTGGACACACCAGCCAAAGCTTCACCTAATGTCAATCTACAGATTTATCAGAACGTGTTTCCGCAACACAATGCTGGGAAGAAATAGGCTAATGCCAATCCTCCACCCTAGAACCAAGGCAAGGGCAAGCAAGGAGACCATGTTGACCATAAAGAGTATACTACTTCTCATATCAACTACGAAAAATTCATTGGATGTATAACCCAAGTCGAGCCCATAGTCAATATCATCCACATCAAAGGAGTGGATAGTCAATGTATTGTTACTAAATCCTAGACTCACCAGAAGAGAATCTTCACACCTCTTGGTGAACCTCTTGACGTAATCTTTCATCGAATGGCCAAGGCCAATCTAATCACTTACCCACCAACTCAACAATTTGATGATGCCACTCCCAAACCTAACTTGTACAAAGATCACGAGTACCGTGATTATCATCATGTCAAAGGACACACTACCCTAAGGTGTATGAAGCTAAAGCATTACATCCAAGATCTCATTTATAGGAAAGAGATCCAAGTGGACACACCAACCAAAGCTTCACCTAATGTCAATCTACAAATTTATCAGAACGTGTTTCCGCAACACAATGCTGGGAAGAAACAGGCTAATGCCAATCCTCCACCCTAGAACCAAGGCAAGGGCAAGCAAGGAGACCATGTTGACCATAAAGAGTATACTACTTCTCATATCAACTATGAAAAATTCATTGGATGTATAACCCAAGTCGAGCCCACAGTCAATATCATCCACATCAAAGGAGTGGATAGTCAATGTATTGTTACTACCCATAGAGGCTAGATATCTGTCGTTGGTGCCAATCCAAGGCCAACACACAATACACAATACAACCTTATAGAACATCTTGGGAATACACCTACCCAAATATCCATCCTCGACCTTCTCCGCACTTCACCCATCCATTAAGATATCCTCAATCGAGCCCTCCAAGAAGGACGTGTCCCCACAGACATAAATACCATCCAATTTGAGAATCTTGTGGGACATTTATCAACGTCCTATGCTCTATCCTTCAAAACATCATATATACTAGTTGTTGAGCAGGACCACAGTCTCCCCCTCTACATCACCATCATGATATGAGACTTTGCCATAAAAAGGGTCATGATAGATACTGGCTCGGCCCTAACCTTATGCACTTTGAAGTTCATTTAGCAAATAGGGTTCATGGAGGTTGACATATCACATGAGGTCATCACCGTCAAGGCATATGATAACTTGGAGCATATCTCTAAAGGTACCATTATTTTGCCTATCAAGCTAGGCCCTCCAACTCAAGACACCATGATCTGCCATGTTGTTGATCTTGATTTACCATTTAACATCCTCCTCGGTCGACCATGGATCCATTCCATCAAAGCCATACCATCTACATATCATCTATGCATCAAATTTCCACGTCAAGGCACTAATGTTGCCATTCATGTAGACCCCCAACCCTTCACATACTATCATGCATTGGAAGCATCATTCCCTCATTCCACCCATTGTCTTGGAACTAAAATTGGCACTTCTATCACCAACTCTTCCCGATCTCATAGCAATCCAGAAACAATCCTCTCCTCCACTCTCTCTTCTGTCAAGATCAACAACCAGGGCTGTGGTGAGTACAACTTAATTGATGCATTTACAATAGGGGCCCTACCTCTTGATCCACATACACAAGGGCACCAGAGTCACCAAAGCAAGCCTACTCAAGCTGAGCATGAGATCAAGCAATTGGGACCAATGACTTTTGTTTCCCATGGAAATATAGATAGCCTTGAGATGGACCTTGACATCAATCGGTGGTTGTATAGAGATCCCCCACCACCTGACACTGAACTTCTTGGCTACTTCAAAGACAAATATCCACAATCACACAAGTACGCCATAGAACAATGGAAATACCAAGGCGGTGGTCTAGGAACACAAGAAGGAAGAAGAAAAGATCCAATCAAAGCCTTGAAGAATCCAAAGTATCAAGGTCTTGGCCTTAATACCCCTCACCTGTGTACACAAGAACCCAATACTACGATTAGGGGCACTAAATTGACCCACATTCCCTTCTTGAATAGCCAGGATGACTTCATAGAGATCGAAGACATCCATGAAGAGGAAGAAAAGAAATCATATGATGACATCTTCGATGATGATACCCTCCTAGATGCTTTTTTCCTCCATCAACTTGCCATTAACGTCATAGAACTTCCCCTCATCTACCCCGAACTCATAGACTGTGATCAAGCAAGCATTACACATATCAATGAGTTCCAAAGCACATAAGTGCTCCTAAGGTTCATGGGAACATCAAGCCAACAAGAAGATCAACATTAGGAATCAGTTCATGTCTGCAAGCTTGACCCTAAAGGATATTTCGAGGAAGAGGAAAGCTCTAGCCGCAAAATTGAAAAAGAAATAAAAAAGAATGAGTCCTTATGTGAAAACCCCTTTGGGGCACATTCTGATTCTAAAAAAGAGAAAATAAAGGGCGTATCTTCTAATGAAAACCTCTATGAGGTGCTAGAAGATGGAGACTTGCCTCTTCCTCCCATCCACGATTACAGACTCGAGCAGTCACCTATCATCATTGAGGAAACCAAGCTAGTTAACTTGGGCACAAAAGAATGCTCGAGAATCACCTACATTGCAGCATCTTTAACCGAGGGTGAAGAAATGGCTCTCACTACACTTCTCCACGAAGGCACCACCATCTTTGCATGGTCGTATGTACATATGCCTAGGCTTGATCCAAATCTTGCTGTGCACAATCTTGCAATGGATCCCAATGTCAAGCTAGTAAAGTAGAAGCTATGCAAGATGCATCCTAAGATAGCCCTATCAGTAAAAATAGAACTGGAAAAGCTCCTCAACACCAAGATCAGTAGAGCTATAGATTATTTAGAGTGGATCTCCAAGATGGTGCCTATCACTAAGCCTTTCAGAGAAATAAGAATATGTACCGACTTTAGGGACCTAAATAAAGCATGTCCTAAGGATGATTTCCTGCTACCTAACATAGACATGATAGTAGATCTTATAGTAGGCCATGAGATGTTGTCACTCATGGATGGCTTCTCAGGATATAATAAGATTCGAATAGCAGAAGAAGATCAGCACAAAATAGCATTCACCACACCATGAGGTATCTTTTGCTACAACATGATGCCATTCAGGCTAAAAAAATGTAAGAGCCACTTATCAACGAGCAATGACAGCCATCTTTCATGACATGATACACAAGATCTTGGAAGACTATGTGGATGATATTCTTGCAAAATCTAAGACATGATGCAAACACCTAGACATCCTTGAAAGTGTGTTTGATTGTCTCCAGCATTGTGGCTTAAAGTTGAATCCAAAGATGTGTGTCTTTGGTGTAACATCTGAAAAGCTTCTAGGCTTCATAGTATCATGAAGTGACATAGAGATTAATCCCCAAAAGGTCAAAGTCATTTGATGCAAGAGCATAGACCAGGAGGGGCCAAACAATGGCACACCCTAATGATTCAGCCTGCTCAACAACACACGGAAGCAAAAACAACATAGTGAGAGAGAGAAAGCAGGATCTTTCATATATTATCATTCAATAAATTGATTCATACATGTCAGGTTGTAAGGCCTTCCCAGTTACGGCCTGATATTACAATGAATTAGAGAAGTCCTCAAACAATCTGCCAACAATCTTGATTCTACTATCTTTTATCTTCTCTCTCCAAAAACTCTAACCAAACAACTATATTTATACAAGAGGCTACTAAACTGATTCAGCCTTCAGATCCACAATCAATGAAAGAAATGGTCAGATCTGGGACCACACACTTCCCAATGATGGATACCAGCATTAAACCATGACCCATAATCAATGCCCTTGATAGGAACTCAAAATAAACTACTCGGTAAGCAAGGATGACCGAGCAACAGACAAGCATCGTCGAGTGCCAATGAAACAATTGACCACCTAGGAGGTAACCAACCAAACTCAATAACCAAAGAAAATTGACCAACTACCGACCAACTCGGTCAAAGAAGGAACCAAGCAACACAGAAAAACTTCAAATTCTTTTTGGTGACACAAGATTGCCAAGGACCCGAGATGCTCCTGCATCAGACACCTGGGGTTGATTTGAAATGATTCTCTGAATCATTTAGTAGATATGATCCAAGTTGCATCCAACTCAGACTATGAAATCCATGAACTATCTTCAATCGGTCTATTCTTCCACTTTACTAGATATTCCATATATTGCTTACCTCTTATTCTTTTGCTAACTCTTTGCTCCAAGATCTGTTCAACTTCTTTATTCTACTTCTTAGGATACTCCATCAGTACTTTCATGTCTTCATTAGGTTCATGATACTCATACAAATTAGCAATGTTGAAAATCGGTGATATGTCCATGTCAACAAGTAACTCAATCTCATATGCATAACCATTGTCAAATTTCTTCAAAATCTTGCAAGGTCCAAACTTCTTCATCTTCAGCTTCCCATATGTTCCAACAAGAAATCAACCTTTCTTCAAATGGACCATCACTTCATCACCAATATCAAAAAATTTATGTCTCCTTGATCTATCAGCTCTGTCTTTGTATTTTTTATTACTCTCTTCTAGCTTGATTTTCACATCTTCATGCAATGTCTTTATGTACTTAGCAAATTTCACTCCTTCAACACTTCTCTTACTTTCATTAGCAATGTCTCTCAAATCAGATATTCCTCTTGACTGTATGCCATCCACAATTTCAAATGGTGTTTTTTCAGTACTCCTATTCACTGAATTATTGTATGCAAACTCTACTTGTGCCAACAAAGAATCCCAATTACTAGGTGTGTCTCCAACTAAACATCTCAAAATATTTCCCAAACTTCTGTTTACAACTTCTGTCTATCCATCGATTTGTGGGTGAAATGTAGAACTATATTTGAACTCAGTGCCAAACTTTCTCCAAAGAGTCTTCCAAAAGTATCCAACAAATTTATTGTCTCAGTCAAAGATAATACTCCTCGGTAATCCATGCAATCTGACAATTTCATTAAAGAAAAGATCTGATATATGTACTACATCTGATGTCTTTCTACAAGGTATAAAATGTGTCATCTTTGAAAATCTATCTACCACAACAAATATAGAATCGTTACCTCTTACTGTCTTCGGTAAGCCAAGAACAAAATCTATACTGATGTCGGTCCAAGGTTTCTTAGGTACAACAATCGGTGTATACAACCTAGTATTCTGACATACTCCTTTTGCAACTTGACAAATTCCACAAATTTTCACAAATTTTTGAACATCTTTATACAATTGTGGCCAAAAGTATTTCTCCTTAAGAAAATTCAAAGTTTTATCAATACCAAAATGTCTAGCCAAACCACTAGTATGTTTCTCCTTCATCAAATTAGTTCTCAATTGTCCTCTTGATATACATAACTGAATACCTTTAAACAACATACCTTCTTGAATGAAATATTCTTCCCATTTTGTACTCGGTTGATCTTGAATAGGTGCTCTGCACTTTCTCCATGGTTCAAAAAAATCAAGATTAGTTTCATACAAATCTCTCATCTCATCAAAACCAATAACTTCAATTTTCATTTCGGTCATCAAAGATCTTCTTCTACTCAATGCATCAGCAACTCAGTTAGTGACTCCACTTTTATGTTTGATCACAAATGTATAACTCTGCAAATACTCAACCCATTTCATATGTCTCTAATTCAACTTATTCTGACTACCCAAATATTGTAAGGCCTTATGATCAATATACAACACAAATTCACTCAGTATCAAATAATGTCTCCATTTCTTCAATGCTTGAGCAATAGCATAGAATTCTTGATCATACACAATATTTCCTTCTAGCATCATTCAATTTTTCACTAAAGAAAGCAACAGGTTTACCTTCTTGACTCAACACAACTCCAATTGTACTACCACTTGCATCACATTCCACTTGAAATACCTTATTGAAATTAGGCAATGTCAAAATAGGCTATTCAATAACTTTCCACTTCAGAGTCTCAAAACTTTTATTAGCTCCATGTGTCCACTTTAATTTTCTTTTATCTCCTCTCATAGTCTTAGTCATAGCATTACAAATTGAACTGAAATTCCTTATGAACTTTCAGTAAAAACTTGCCAAACCATGAAATGATCTTACCTCACTAGCATTCACATGTGTAGGCCAATTCAGAATAGCTTCAACCTTTTCAGGATCCATATTCAAACCATCAGCCAAAATTACAAATCCCAAATACACAATCTCCTCTCTCATGAATGAACATTTTTTCAGATTTATCAACAACTTTTCTTCTTTCAATCTCTCTAAAGCCTGTCTAACATGCAACAAATGTTCTTCTCTGGTCTTACTGAATATCAAAATATCATCAAGATCTACAATCACAAACTTACCCAAGAATTCCTTCAGAACTTCATTCATCAACCTCATAAAAGTACTCAGTGCATTAGTCAAACCAAAATGCATAACCAACCACTCATACAAACCTTCTTTTGTCTTGAAAGCAGTCTTCCATTCATCACCTTCTCTGATTCTGATATGATGATACCCACTTTTCAAATCAATCTTTGTGAAATACTTTGCTCCAGTCAAACTGTCCATTATGTCATCCATTCTCGGTATAGGAAACCTATACTTCATTGTTATCTTGTTGATTGCTTTGGAATTAGTACACATTTGCCATTCTCCATTCTTCTTAGTTTCTAATACCGTAGGTACTGCACAAGGACTCAAACTTTCTCTGATCAAAACTTTATCTAGCAACTCTTGAATCGACAGTTCCATTCCTGATTCTCGGTAGGTGTCAACCGATGAGGTGCCTTATTTGGTAAACTAGATCCAGGGATTAGATCCATGTAATGATCAATACTTCTTTTCGGTGGTAAACCATCATGTACATTATCAAAAATGATATCACTGTACTCGGTGAGTAACTTATCAATCTCCTCAGGAACATTATCCTCTATTTTCTTACTCGATTTGTTAGGGATCACAACAAAACATACATCATTCTTCTTCAAATCCTTAACAAAATTTCTTCCTCCCATCAAGCAAAATTTCACAAATGTGTAAACATTACTAACAGGTTCTTCCATCAAAGGTAACAAGATTTGTTTTCTTCCATCAGCCACAATAGTATACTTATGCAATCTCCCATCATATATAGCATGTCTATCATATTGCCAAGGTCTACCCAACAAAATATGACAACAATCCATAGGCATGATATCACATAACAACTTATCATAGAACTTTCCAATCTTCAAATTTACGTAACATTGTTCACTTACCAGGAGTGTATGCTCATCTTTGATCCATGAAATCTGATAGGGCTTCAGATGCCTCAACCTTTCCAATTGCAACTTTGTGACCATGTCTTCAGATGCTAGATTCTCTAAGCTACCACTATCAATGATTACCTTCCAAACTTTGTCAGAAACTCTACATCTGGTCTTGAACAAACTTTTCCTTACCGGATCTTCCTTTTTACTTTCATTCCATAGTGCTCTTCTTACCATCAAGTTATTTTCCTTCTCAGGTTCATTAGGTGACTCCTCTTGCACCAAAGCATTCCTACTGCTACCAGCCTTCTTACTAGCATGTGTACATTCGAAAGATCTATTCCCTTCTTCTCCAAAATTGTAACAAGTTCCTTAGAAATTACCTCTACTATAACCACCTCGGTAGTTACTACCTCTACCTCTAGATGAACTTTCACCTTTCCACTCGGTCTTGCCTTTATCTAGCATTGTCTTTTCAAGTTTAGATCTATTATTTTCACCATTAGATCTTCCTCTTCCTCTAGAGAATCTACCACCTCGACCTCTTTGTCTCTGCTCACGTCTCTTGTTCAATTTCTCCTCAGCCTTCAATGCAAATTGATAAGCCTCTTCAATGTTCTCCAATTTGACCAAACTGATTTCCTCTTGGATGGAAACTCTCAAACCATTCAGGTATCTAGAAATTCTTTCCACATCATCCTCATCATGTCCATATCTAATATCTAATCTATAGAATTCCTCAGTATACTCTTTTACCAAGCTATCTTTCTGCCTTAGACTTTGCATTCGCCTAACTAGGTTAATTTGATAATCACAAGGTAAGAACTTTCCTTTCATTTTATTTATCATCTTATTCCATACCTTGATTTTGTCTTTGCCTTTCTTTTTCCGATCCAATTGCAGATGTTCCCACCACAAGGATGCATGACCTTTCAACTTTGTGCCTGCAATTTTCACCTTCTTTTCCTTAGATGTATTTTCATACTCAAAATACTTCTCCATTTTAGTGATCCAGTCTATCAATTCATCAAAATCCAATTTCCCACTATATTAAGGAGGATTGAAATGTGGTGTTGACTTCAAACTTGTCAAAGCTTTCAAGAATCTTTCCTGACCCTAACCCATCACAGGTGCAGATTCTGCTTCACCTTGTTCCACTTCAATTTAATCATCACTAACATCTTCAAGATGTTCACCTCTTCTCTGGGTTGTTTCAACAGCTTCCAATCTAGCAGCAAGTTGTCCCAACATGCCTGCCAATCCTGGATCTGCTTATCACCTCCCACAAACCATCTTGAGAACCCTCTGTAATTGTAGGTTAGATCGCAATCTACTACCCCACAAAAAATCAACTAGGGCTTCGCAAGAAGGAACCAACAAACCTAGATCCGCAGACCTAGATCTAGATCTCACCTTGCCTTGATACCACCTGATGCAAGAGCATAGACCAAGAGGGGCCAAACACTAGCACACCCTAATGATCTAGCCTTCTCAACAACACGCGGAAGCAACAACAACATAGTGAGAGAGAGAAAGTAAGATCTTTCATATATTATCATTCAATAAATTGATTCATACATGCTGGGCTATAAGGCCTTCCCGGTTATGGCCTAATATTACAATTAATTAGAGAAGTCCTCAAACGTGCGAGGATCTACCAACAATCTTGATTCTACTATCTTCTATCTTCTGTCTTCTATCTTCTATCTTCTCTCTCCAAACTCACTCCCTAAACTCTAACCAAACAACTATATTTATACAAGAGGCTACCAAACTAAGTCGGCCTTCAAATCCATAATCAATGGAAGAAATGGTCAGATCTGGGACCACACACTTCCCAATAATGGATACTAGCATTAAACCATGACCCATAATCAATGCACAAGTCAGCCTCGACAAGAACTCAAAATAAACTACTTGGTAAGCAAGGATGACTGAGCAACAAACAAGCATCATCGAGTGCCAGTGAAACAATTGACTGCCTAGGAGATAACCGACCAAACTTGGTAACCAAATAAAACTAACCAACTACTGACCAACTCGGTCAAAGAAGGAACTAAGAAACACGGACAAACTTCAAATTCATTTTGATGACACAAGATTGCCAAGGACTCGAGATGCTCCTGCATCACCATTACGGAAATGCCTCCTCTTGTAACACTCAAGCAACTCAGGAGCCTATAAGGAAAGCTTCAATTAGTGCATCAATTTATATCACAACTGGAAGACAAATGCCAACCTTTCACGCATCTACTCTGCAAGGACACAAGCTTCAAATGGGATCCTATCTATCAAAGAAGCTTTGAAAAGCTAAAAGAGTATCTAGCCAACTCTCCCATCCTTGTACCACTAGTTTCAAGATGCCCTCTCATACTCTACATCTTGGTGACCACTACAGCACTGGGGCACTCTTAGCACAACATGATTAATAACAAAGAGAAAGCTATTTATTATATCAGTCGAACTCTATTTGGCTATGAGCTCGATTATTCACCAATGGAGAAAGCATGCCTTGCAGTGGTCTTTGCCACTCAAAAGATTAGACATTACATGGTCAGCCACACAATCAAGCTCATCTCAAATGTGGACCCACTCAAGTATCTACTATCTAGGACAACTCTCACAAGCTGTATGGAAAAATGGGTCATGCTACTCAACGAGTTTGACATCTAGTACATAGATCAGAAAGCAATCAAAGGGAAAGTAATTGTCGATCGACTAGAAGAAGCATCTTTGGTGGATGCATATCCACTAATCATGGAATTCATTGATGAGCATCTATATATAATCCAAGAACAACCCATATGGAAGCTATACTTTGATGGTTCCTATACGTCACATGGATCAGAGGCAGGAATCCTATTCGTCACACCTCATGGTGACTATATTCCAAAATCATTCAAATTAGGATTCCCATGTACTAATATCATTGCAGAATATGAGGCATTCATCTTAGGCCTCAAAACCGCCATCTAGAATATAACAGAACTGCAAGTGTTTGGAGATTCACAACTAATTATCAAGTAGGTCCTAGATGAATTTTAGACAAAGGACGACAAGTTGCTACCCTACAAAGAATTGGTGGACATACTAAAAGAGCATTTCCTAAATCTACAGTTCACATAGATACCAAGGCTTCAGAACAAAGTGGTTGATGCAATGGCAACCACCAAGTCCTTATTGGAAATCCCTCATGACACATCATAATACAAATTCTTAGTCAAGCAGCTACACACGTCTACTTATGAGAACATTGATTCAGAAATAGTGTGTGTCTTGGTTGGTCCTCAGTCCTCATGGTACCATAACATCCATGCATATCTAAAAAATGGTATCGTATCTCCCCATCTCACCAACACCCAACGCTAAAACCTAATTTGAAGAGTTTCCCATTACACTCATGTAGCCAACACCCTTTATCATCGAGGATATCATAACATCCTCTCTAGGTGTTTAGATTCAAATGAGGCCATCCTAGCTTTACAAGAGGTCCACACTGGAATTTGTAGTGGCCACACAAGTGGCATGGTTCTAGCAAATAATTTTATTTGATTTAGGTACTATTGGCCTACATTGGAACATGATGCTTGTGAATTTGTCAGGAAATGTCCACCATGTCAGTAGCATGCAAATCTGATTCATGCACCAGCACAAAACTTGCAACCCATTGCACCACCTTGGCCATTTTTATGTTGGGGCTTTGACCTCATTGGGTTAATCACTCCCCTTTCCTCAGATGGGCATAAGTATATCATAATAGTCACAGAGTACTTGACAAAGTGGGTTGAAGCAATTCCACTCACCCTCACTACTAGCATCCAAATATCCAAGTTCATCTTATACCACATCATTTTCCACTTCGGCATACCATCTACCATCTTCTCAGACCACAACACACCTTTTGAAAACCAGCATGTGGATGATCTGTGTACCAAACTCCACATCCACCATCATTTCTCTAGTCCACACTTCCCCCAAGGAAATGGCCAAGCTAAGGCAACCAATAAAACTATCTTGAAAATCCTCAAGAAGGTTGTCAATGATTCTGGTCATGACTGGCACCTCCAAATAAATCCTTCCCTCTGGGCCTACTGTACTTCTTATCACACTCCCACGGGCACCACCCTATATTCCCTTGTATATGGTGCCAAATCCATTCTACCCATCGAGGTTGAGCTCCCATCATTGCATGTCTCCATGAAGAACTATACCACTAATGAATACTACCACGTGGCACGTCTCACATAGCTGGACCTATTAGATGAAAAGATACAGCAATCATATGATCACCTGGTTGCATACCATAATCAACTCAAAAGGAGTTATAACAAGAAGTTCCATCCAAGACATTTCCAATTGGGTGACATGGTCCTAAAGGAAAATCAGAAAGTGCAAGCACACCGAGAGAAAAAGGGAAAGTTTGAACCTACTTGGTTGGGCCCCTATGTTGTCACATCATGCTTTGGCTCTGGAGCCTATCAGTTATCAACACTAGAAGGTGAGCCCTTGAATGATCCTATCAACATCATACATCTAAAGAGGTTCTATGCCTGAACCAGATCCTCTATATTCAGAAAATCTATAAAAATTGGAAAATCCAAAAAAATATAAAAAAATCAAAAAAAGAAAAAAGAAAAAAAGAAGCAAAGAAAAATAATTGTCCAATGGTGAAAACTTGGTAATTCAAGTGCCTTGGACAAGTATGTTGGTGAAAACCTGGAAACAAGCACCATACATAGTGGACTAGGTCATTATTTATCAAACTCCCATCCCCCCCATCCCAAATCCTAGTCCTCTTTATCCAATCCCCATCCCCACCACCAACCCTTCATCCCAAGGTGTTCTATCCTCAAGCTTATCCAATGCAGCACTAAGATCCTATCCCCAATCCTGAGCTTATTGTATATATCTTGTATAGCACAATCTTTCCTGTATATATCCTATATAGCGAGATCTTCCTATTCCAAATCCCTAAGCTTCTATACATATCCATTGTAAATCTCTTCCCGTCTATTGTATATATCATCGCATTTTGTTTTACATATGCTTGTCCATCCTGTAGCAGCATTTGATCAGATAACTTGTCCCATCTAGCCTTGTACTTCCGCAACATCTTTTGTCGACTATCCTTGATCACAATGATTATTCTTTAATTTGTCACTTTCTAGCAAACAACACACATTCTCCTCATCAATCAGTGAGTTCTTGAGGATGTATCATTCCTCATGTCTAACCTAATCTTCTACCAATCAACCCAGGTCCGTGTCAATGTATCCTTCCACAAGTTTAGACCAAATCTTCCCACCATCAATCACATCAATCTCTCTCCTTGGCAAGGGATGTCTTTTGGAGTTATCATTTTGGTCTTGGATTTTGTCCTTTGGATCTTGTTAATCTTTTACGGCTTCTCATTGTTCCTCTCTTCAAAGTCACCACGATCCTTTATATCATAGTGTGCTATGAATGAGGCCAATTTGCAACAAGGTCTTTTTGATCTTTTGCTTCTGGTTGTGAGCCAGTCGGACATGACCCTTGCACGGTTCCCATGTGATCCTCTGGGTTACATGATGCACTTGGGAAATGTCATTTGTTTGTGGTTTCTCCAACATCTTTTCTACCATACTTCCTCTTGGGTTAATGCGTGATGTCAGGGAAACCTTGCGTGTCTTTTTTCGCGTCAGTCCTATGCAACACTGGTAAAGAGGCCTTGTGTTCCTAGTAACCTTGGTAGGTCTCTAATGTTGCTATATCAAACTAGGTTTTTCTCTCCACATTTACACTTGGAGCTCCCCAAATCCCCCATCCTACATCATATAGATTAATCTCGCATCTTGCATCTTTCATATAGTTGCATCCTGCATCCTGCATTTCACCTCATATTGCATTCATCCTTTTTTGCTCTTGGACATTTGGTTGTTTATTCTCCCTTCTTCCTTCATCCTTTTCCCTTCTTCCCTTCCTTTCTATGCTCTTTTTGAGAAAATTCCACAACGTTCCTCTTTGTGTTATTTTCTTGAGGGGGCACAACCCCTTATCCTCTATTCTAGCGTGGGGCATCTTATTTTCTTGTCTTTGATGCCACGCCACTTGTGGCATCGCATCAAAGAGGGGCAAAATGTAGACACCTAAAAATCCTTTACCAAAATAAAAATATTTCATTTTGTAAAACCCCCCATGATATCATCATTTGTTAATTAATTTATTTGTATACCATTAATTCCTCCTATTTTAATTAGACACATTTAGACACCTAAAAAGCCTAAATAACAAAATAAAAATATTTTATTTTGTAAAACCCCTCATGACATCATCATTTGTTAATTAATTAATTAATTTTTATGCCATTAATTCCTCCTATTTTAATTAGACACATTTAATTAAAGAATCCCTCCCCAAACCACTTAAATCAAATTTGAGTAATTTTCCCCCATTTATTGAATCATTATTTAATAAATGATGTCACATTCCTTAAATAAATTTTATATTTATTTAATCCCTCAAAACCCTAGAATCTTCTAGACTTTCCTAGACTTTCCTAAACTTTCCTAAACCCTTCCTAAACCAACTTAGGAGGCGATTCCTACATTTCTTAGCCTAAACCAGTCTTCTTTGACTTTTGGTCAAACCCCCTCATTAATGAGCCTTAAAGACTCATTAATGGCCTCTTACACACTCTTTAAGGCTCTTCCAAGCTCATAAATGAAGACCACGACTCTTCTTTCCACTTGGTTCCCTATGCACGCTTCCCTAGTGTTTCTCACACATGTGTGAGCAACCTTAACCCTTATCCATCTAACTTTACCCCTAACTATACCCCAAACTCTACCTCAAACCTTGACTTTGACCCTAACTCCACTACCTAACCCATTCCTCAAATCCTATAAATACCCTCACTTCTTAGAGCAATTTACCAATCCACATGACCATTTCATAGTAGTGTTATAATGCTAGATTACTCCTAGATCTTAAGGTTTTAATCATATTTGTTAGATTAACTCTATTTTATGTTTTAATAGATAATCTTAGAATAGCTTAATGGATTGAATCTAGTTCTTTGTTAAGCTTTTCTAATCATTTCAGCATCATATCATGTTTCATTTGGATTAAAATCAACTCTAGATTAATCATTTGTAGCCTAGTTTGAATTTCATCTTCATTAGGATCCTTAAGGCCTTAGGGGAAAATCAAGTGAACTATACCTGATTTTGTGCCACTATGGGGTTCTTATGGTCCCTAATCCATCCTATTCTTTCCTAATCTGCATTAGGGAATTGCTCCAATTGTTTTAAGAGCACACCCACATCCCTAAATCAAGAACAAATCAAACGATGACAGGGTGCTCCCGTTTCAGTTCTATCTAAATGTCTTTGCAAATAATTTTCTCTATATGTTTAGGAATATGTTGTTAGACTTTGATTAACTAATGTTTCAATGTCTACGCTTGTTCTGAATAGGTTAGGTTCTCTCCGCACACACCATCAAATTATTAGGAGAATTAAAAGGCTTGAAATAGAAGAAAACATATCCATAGATGATGCCATATTATGTGATGCTCCTAAATCAAGAAGCCATTTACCTTGCTCAAAATGTGTGGAAGCCAAAAGTTCTTGTCCTTTATCTTTATCTTTGGATGATGGTGGAGATGTAGAAGTTGCCAAATGTGTAGAAGAAGGAGTAGACACTGATGATGGTAACTTAATGTTGTGCTTCTAAATAATGTGAGTTAGCTCATCAATCTTCTTTTGAAAACACTTATGCTCATCGTGTCCTAGATTTTTACAATATGCACATTTATCCCTCTTTCTTCTAGATGATTCCTCTCTCAAAGAGGACTTGGATTCAGTAGTATTGTGTGAAGGAACTTCATTACCTTTGTCATGAGGCTTAGGATCCTTATGTTGCTTCTTTCTTTTTCCATTAGAAGCCTTTGATGCAAACTCATTTGCAATCAATGCATGATGTTTTGAAGGCTTCAATTGACCCATGTGTGCCAACTTTGCTTGTTCCCTTGTGAGTTGAGTTACAATTTCATCAAGAGAAGGCAGTTTGTATGCACTACCAAGAGCATCCATAGTAGCATAAAATGTAGTAACAAAGATAGAATAATCAGGACCTAGCTTGGAAAGAATAGAAAAGATCAATTTTTCATCCCCTTTAACAATGCCACAAGTAGAAAGCTCCAATCTAATAGAATTGAACTTAGAGAAAAAGTCTTGAATATTGTCAAAATCACTAGGATTTAGACCTATGAGCTCATTCTCTAATCTAAATTTTCTCATTCTATCAAGTTTACCAAAGAGTCCTTCCAATATGACCTAAGCATCATGAGGATGTGTGCAAGATGCAATATGAAAGTGCAAGTCACAAGAGATGGATGATATAAGAGAGCCAAGTGCTTTATCCCTTCGATCAAACCATTTACGCATTTTTGCAACACCTATTTTTGGTTCTTGATTCTACCAAGATGGAAATATGAGGAAGGGTTGAGATGCATCCAAGAGAGAGCACATGGATTGTGCTTTCTCAAATGCATAGCATTGTGACAAGTGTCACAATGAGAGAGGTTGAGAGGAGAGGTCACATCCTTGAGGAATGTGGCCATTTTGGGAAGAAGGATAGGGGACAAGGGTAAAAGTACAAAGTTGTGTCACACTTTTATAAAGGAAAAGGTCAACAACACACAAACTTTTTAACTTTAACGACATAAAAATGACATTTATGTTTAGAATTTGGAGATGATGTAAACTAGTGAAATGTGTAAAAGTGGATGAAGTGTATTCCTTTTAAAAAAAAAAAAATTGAACAAGAATTCAAATAGTTTTTTAATTTTTGAAGTCCATTTTTCACTTGCTAAAAAATGCTGAAAAATGAGGATCTTGTTCCCACCAAAAAAGTATATGCAAATAATATTTTTTTTCTTTGATTTCAAAATATGTTATAGATGAAATGTATAGCTAGTGCACAAAATAAGAAAAATTAGTTTTCAATGTATATTTTCTCCGTTATAACTATTCAAAGTCAAACATACCTGAAATCAACAGTTTTCATCTCCCACCACATTTCCCCTACCAAATCTACACCATTTAGAAAAAAAATGATACATTCTTAAAGAGAACTCTCTCCTCTAGTGTTAAATATAAAATTTTAATTTTTTTGATAAGCTTTACTATTTTTTTCTATTTTTTAAGCAGCTTGTTCTCGAATGTTAAAATACCTACTTGCAGTATTTTGAAATTATAATATATTAGATCTAATTAAAATACTATAAAAATTATATGATGATAATATTGACTCTGTTCTCTGAAAAAGGGTATTTTTATATTTGTAAAAAAATATCATTAAAAAGAGTAGGAATTATTGAAACATTTCTTTTCTGAAATAATTTTTATTTCTTTAGTAATTGGTATAAAACATGCATTTAATAGATATTTCCAATTGGAAAAGTTGAAGCACTTATCTAACTTAGCTAGAATGAATCTAGCTAGACCATATGTTTGATAAAAAAATAATTTTAGTTAGAAATATTCAAATTCAGTTGTGCTGATAAGATGTCCTGAAATGTGACACAACTTTGTGCTTTTACCCACAAAGATATAAGAGGGAGATGGAGCGTGTAAGAGATGTGTAAGAGCATTCATGGTTGACATGAGATTTGGGGGTTGGGAGATGCGAGGATGTGACAAGACAGTTGACTTGGGTTTGCTAACTCATTTGATTAGGATTGTGTAAATGATTAAAGGGTGATTAGGCTTAGATTAGAGGGCAAGTGGGAGAATTAGGAGGATGTGATGGGAGGAGAGAGAATGAGCAAAGGCGTGGATTAGATAATCATGGGTCATTAGCTAATTAAGAAGGGTTATCATATGTGAATGGATTGGGTTGAGTTAGGATCATGGGTCAAGGGTTAAGTCAAGGGTTAGGTTGGGGTTAAAGTTAGGAGCCATGTGCTCAAAATGAATTAAATATATTATTTAATTTCAAGTGGGAGGAAAGGGATTTATAAAATAATTTAAATAGTTAAATGTATTTATTTAAATTAATAGAAGAATAGGGGTTTAATTAATTAAATAATTATAGGTTTCCATTAAATTAATTGTGTTGGTGTTTGAAAACTCTTATGCCACTTGGGCTGCCAATATGCCTTGAGACTGATGTTAGGACTGGTTAGATCCAAGTATGGGAGCTCTGCAAGGCAACTAGACCAACTATAGGGACAAGACTGCCCTCTTCACTTCTGGCTCTACAAAACCATGGCGGGTGTACCTAATCCAGTAACCTATGGCATTTTAGGATTTTGGACTGGATTAAACAAAGCAGATGATAGCAAGAGACTACTAAATGCTAACTAGACATTCATTGAATCTCAATTGCTATGAAGGGATAAAATGGCCTTGTGACCTCAAAACTATGAGGGATTGCAGGATTGGAAATATTAAATATAACTTGGTTTCCTATAGGATGCAGTCAACCATGCAACACTTTACATCAGCACAGGGATACTAACTTAAGATTAGTGCCTTATCCATTGGGCATCACACCTGAAGTGAACCTAAAACACAAGGATAACTACTAGATTCATCCAAGAATCCAAGCCATAAACACAATTAAACATCTCTTACACTACTTACAAGTATCCTTACTGATTGACCCTAAAGAATCTATGCATCACTCAGAGACTTTTAACCTGATTCTAAATCAAGGCTGAGAGATGAAACATATACATAAGCAACCAAATGCAATGAGCCAGCTCAGAATTCATTAGGAACAACTAAAGGAGAGATCCAAGAATGTGAAACTGTATTAAGTATGTGGATTCAAATCCTTGCATTACAAGTTGATTCAGAAAACAACATAGATAATATGCAAAAGATACCTGAGGTTTTTCCCTAATGCTGACACAACCACTAGAACTGACAAAATTCAGAACCCTCAACAAGTCAAAAATTCGATACTTTATACCATTAGCTACCTTGGAAACCCATAACAGGTTGCAACAAGCTACGGATAGCTAAGGCCAAGGTTTCACCCACCACACCAATCAAAATTACATCAAAATTTACTGCAAGGGCAGGAAACCAAGCAACCTAGAGAAAGAGATCTCAAATAGATCTTACAATCATCAGCGTCATTGAGATCAGGATAGGAAACCAAGAATTGCCATAAAAACTAGTCAAAACACTACCTGCAAACATCCTATCGAGCACAAAACCACACGACACCAGGTACAAAATTATCTCTGCAAATGACCACAGAGCCTCTAGACCACTTTGCAACAACCGGTGCCACCAACCAGATCAAAAACTACCGAAGAATCCATAAATTCAAGTACTTCATGTCGCTGCAAACCCTTCGACAAATTTGAATTTGAAAAGCAACGGTTAATTCTTTGGCACCAATAGTGAATCGACGGTCAAAATTGAAACCTTTATCAACTTTATATCCCCACCATCTAATTAATCTCCCCCTGCGGGCTTCACAACTTAACCTCCTACTTAGTTGCGCTACTGCGCGGTCAATAACCTTATCCGCCATAGGAAACTGACCTCACCCTATGCTTGGTCGCATGATCGCATAGCCTAGGGACGGGCTATGCGAACATGTTACAAACCGTCAACACTCACCGCCGAAGTCAAATACACTTAGGCATTGCAAACATAGGTCCCACCGCAAACCCCCTACCACCGGGCACACCGGCAACCAATCAGAACTCAGCACGTCACCACTGTGGATGCCACATTACCACCTCTCACCGGGCCCCAGGGACACGTGTCGACTGGTCACATGATCACATAGCCAAAGAATGGGCTATGTGATCATGCGACAGCCAACCAAAAGCTACCACATCACCACCTCTGATAGCGGGCCCACAGTGAACACACCCATCGGCACCCAATCGGACAGTGGGCGCATGATCGCATGGGGTGAGAATATTCCATGCGATCACATGCCGACTGTAGATCCTTTTATCTCTAACACTGGGCCCCGTTGACAAGTCTCACAAGTCACCGCCACATGGACCAATCGGACATGAGCCTTACCTTTAGAGGATCAGACGGTTGTCACAAAAGTGCATAGCCTTGACAAATCCTTCACGCTTTAATGACAACTATTAATGCTCTGACACGTCAGGACCCTCTGCCCAATCCGAAAACCAGGTCCCACCACACATCGCGCTTGCACACTAAGGCAAAGTAGATCGCAAGCTGTTGAACAGAACTGGGACCCACATGGCTAGGTGGCAAGCAGTCGCATGATCGCATGTCAAAAAAGTCTGACATGCGGCCATGCGACAGCCAATCAAGAAGAGTCTAGACCCACCATCCAGTCGGACATGCACAGTTAAGATAAAGTCGAAAACACAAAAAGTTTTTGGCACCAAAAGACAAGTGCATAAAAGCTTGAAGGCAAAGGGTCGAAAACAACGCAGGTTTTTGGCAAAAGATCAAAAACACACAGGAATAATGACAGACCGAAAGATAGCAGGGAACCTGAAAACAATCACGGGTTTTCGAAAACACTGCAGGTTTTCGACACTATGGCAGAAATTTAAAGTTTGCTTCCCGCGGACCTCAAAAATTTAATAACTTTCTGGGTTTTGCACATTAAGAGACGTGACTTGGGCTGGAGCAAGGTGACAACACTGAAACACACAGGGCAAGACATGCACACCATGAAACCAAGTGAATTTTCTTTGCAAGTTAAAACTGTGACTACAGGTCGAGCAGGGCAACCTCAAAATTTGCAGAGAAAAGACTATTTTAAAAGATTTTGCAATGACTGGAAAAATGGCCTAACAAATTGGACTATAGATAATTAATTAGATTACTTAGCTAGGGGGATGACATTCATCAATTAAATAATACATGATTATTTAATCAATAATGCAAGTAAGATGACTAAATTTAATTAAAATCATTAATCAAATTTAGGTGTCTACACCAAGATTTTGCAAGAATGAGGAGAGAGCCTCCTTTTAAAGAAATTAGAAATGAGCGGACAATCAAGATTGAGAGGTAAAAGAATGAGCACGGTGAAGATTAAGTCTTGGTTGATCCACTTGCTCATGTCTTTAAGAGATAAAAAGAAAATGCTAAGATTAAGAGGCAAAACAATGAGTGGTTGAGATAAAGAGACAAAAAGCCTTCTTCAAAAGTCAAAATATTCCATTTCATTGAAAAGTGCACCTTTCTTTTTATTTTAAAAAAGTGATTTTCATGTGCACTTAGGATAAAGAGGTATTTTATTATTTAATTAAAAGTGAGTATGTTCTTTTAATTAAATAAACATAGAATAAAGTGGTTAAACTTTAGGATATAATCAAATAAATGATTAATTAATCAAGCAAAATTGATTTGATGCAAAGCAATGGTCTAATATTTTAATTTAATTTTTCATAAAGGAGGCTAATAGTTTACTAGACCAAAATTGGGTGATTACAAGAATCACACCAAGATGTGATGGGGAAGGAATGTTGAAACCCTACAAACCAAAAAGGGGCACATAAAAACCTAGAGATATCCAATAATGATGCATACCCATTACATTTTATGATTTCAAAACTAGAGATTTTGAACTATAATGCACACCCATTAAATTTCATGAATAAAAAACCAAAGATACTGAGCTATAAAGCATACCCATTACATTTCATGATAAAAAGCTAGAGATTCCAAATAGAACAACACAATGTTCTCCTTATTTCACATTCCATGTATGGATTTTATAGTTTGAAGAAAAATAAATCAATTCATTCAAACCCTCAATAACATATAAAGAAATGATAAAAAAAAAATACGTCAAAGTTCTGCAAGTAGGAATGACATCAAAGTGAAAGTAGAAATAAGAAGTAATGTTTACATGAAATGAGGAATGTAGGAAGTAGAACAAGATGCCATGGTGAAAAGAAATCCCAAAACGATGAAAATCTAAACATTTTAGGGCTATTAAGTACCCTTGAATAACTCTCCTAGATTTGAATGATATTCTGGTGCTTGAGCATGCAATGGTTTATAATCTCCCACATAACATTCTGGTCTATTTGCAAACACTACCACAAGTTCAAATTCACAACAAATCCATTCTTAAAAATTGATACCACAAGGTCAAATCCACAACAATATAAAAAAGACGACATGAGACTTGGCATTTCCATTAAGTTTCCCACCAAAAATAGCCTATCAACTAATAAATATTATCATTTTCCAACATGTTTCAAATATCATAATTAAGCCGATAGGATTCCCCTATGAGCTCGCTCGCGTACATACCACCAAATTTTTTGTCACACACCCAAAAATAGATTGCAGGATAGTTTGCAAAAAATGGTTTGTAGAAAATGGTTTGTCGATCATGGTTTGCAGTGATTAAGCTTTAAGTTTCCCAACTGACTTCGAACCTACATTCCTTGGTATAGAAGACGATGCTTTGTATAATGTTGTCTTGAAACATTAAAACAAATTGTGTATACTACCACTAAAAATAGACTATACATGTAGTGCAAAACCCTAAAATGTTAAGTGGAATGAATCCGCAACTTACAAAGTCAGAAATGTGAGTCATATTTATGTTATGATAGAGTTTTGAAAAAAAAAATTCATACACTATTCATGTATTTTTTGGTAGTAGGAGATAGTTCAAGTGCAAAATCTTTAGGCTTATGAAAAAAATATTTGCATTTAAAATAACTATATGAATCAAATTGTATTTGTGTTTACTACAAATTGATTGATGAAGAAGTTGTATGACGACTGATTTTGGGTCGTTCCATTTAAAAAGAATTTTGTTGTGGAAGGGTTTTCAAAAAAATTATGCAAACTCCATGTGTTTTCATCAACATCGCTAGTACTAGGGCACAATTAGTGTCCAAGTGTCTTTGTCTCTCTTTCTCTATAATGCAAATATGTAAATGTGATTTTTTTATTGTGTTTGGCTATCTTTATATATCCATATAGGTTTACTTAGATAGGAATTTTCCCTATAAATTAGGCAATATTTTTCTTCTTTAAACCTAAATGGTTAAACCCATTTCTTGAAGTCTCGAATTGTGTTCTTTTCCTTTCATTCAGGTCATGCTTACAGAACAGGGGAGCTTTTTATTTTTTATTTTAGATATTTTTGTAGACTTGGCTAGGTAGATTAGGTCTTTTTAGTTTACAAATTTTTGATCCCTGTGTCTATATCATACTTCATAGGTTGTTTGTGTTTTAATAGATAATTATCAAGTGTTTTTATGTTTAAAAAATATTTAAATGGCTTTATTCTAGTTTGGTTGTTTTGACACATGGGTTGAGTTTTTTCTAGATGATTGTGTTGATAGTGTTTTGGTTTTCAACCCATAATAACACATGTTTTGAGGATTGAATTTAAATGTTAATGCACACAAGAATTAAATGTGATATATCTACGAACAATAGTAATTCTTAATATTAGCTCCCATGAATAAAAAGATCAGTGTCTATCTATTTCTCTACCCAATTGGGTTAATTATTATATCATGACCGTGGAGGTTTTTTGGATATACCTTTATTGCCAAATGGCCCGATGACAATTATGATTGTTCATTGGATATTTTTGTATACCCAATTGGGATGATATTTCCACCATTTACTCTCAAATGGTCTAACTCTATATGCGCATTGTAGTTTATCTTTACTTTTTTTGTTTTGAAGTATGTTTTTTTATTTTTTTTGTAGATATCACTTTCTTTAAATGCAAATATGATTATTTTCCTAGTTTTTATAATTTCATGAAACTTTATTTTTAATGCTTCTATACCCATTTGGGATGATAGTATGGTTTTAAAAAACTAAAAAGATTGAAAGGTTGCACAACTTTGATGGGTTTTATTTCAATTTTACATTAGTTTTTAGAGAAGTATAACGAAGGAATACTAAAGTGAAGCAAAATTTGAAGCTCAACAATTCTATTGTGAAAGTTGTACACCAAAGAATTTTCTTTGATGTTTGAAATTATTTTAAACTTATAGCCATTCATTTCTAATTAACCTTGAAAATAACCTTAAATATCCTACTACTCTTTCTAGATGATTCAAGTAGATGTACATAACATCATTGTCTTGATTTTACCATGTTTTGAAACCTAGAGAGAGGTAAGCTTGATTGATGTGTTTTTTCCTATCTTTAAATTAATTTCCAAGAAGCTTTGTGGAATTTGAGCTTCCACAAATAGGAAAGACTAGCCGTAACTTCAAATTTCCTAGAAGATCTTAAACTTTTATAAATATTCACATGCTATGAGATTTAACCCTGTTATAGATGTAATACCCCAAAAATGGGCTATAGGTTCATTAACCTCCTACATCTTCAAATCAAATGAAATCGACATCAAAGTCCTAACCTAAGGCACATCTGCACATTATCGAATCCTAATTGATTACCCTAAATTCTGCATCGGGGAATATTCCTAGTAATATTCCTATTTATCATAATTATCTTTAATTTAATTATTATTTGGTGATAAATCCTATTTATCCTAAAGTTTGATTAATCGAATATTTTGAATATTTAATTAATTAGATTTAATACTGCCACTTAATTATTTAATTGAATTTAATTAAATTATTCCTAAATTATATTATTTAATTTTGACAATAAATCTAAAATCTCATGACTAATTGATTAAATTCTTATTTAATTAATTATTGTCAATTGTCAATTTTTAATAATATAGTTTTTGAATAAAGTTTGATTTAATAATTGATTAACCCATAAATCAATTGTTTTAAATTCAAAAATCAGTCAAGTTGAGGATAAATCACTTTATTTATTTAATTAATTCATAATTAATTGTGCACATTCAAAAAGCAGTTAAACTCAAAATCAGGAAATCAATGCAAGTTGTTAACTTTTGGAAGCTCAACATCTATTTTGAGTTCAAAGCTGATCTAAACTTCTGATTTGAGTTAAAAAGTTGTTCTTGTATGCTTTTGCATGATTTCATGAGTTAATTATTTCTTATTTCCTGATAACTCAAAAATCAACCTGAGTTTATTAAGAGTGATTTATGGCTTTTCTCATGCACTTCCAAAGCCCTGGATTTCTATAAAATCAAGGCTTCAGCTCTTCTAAAAGGATCCACGAAATTGCATCCTCACACTGGCGAATTGGTGATTGAAGAATCCATCTTTGTGAATCAAAGTTGTTGTGAGATTTTCATTATTTTTGAGCATTCATATCATTTAGCATATCAATTCTTAGATCAATTACATATCATATCAGTTTTTCATATAGAATAGATTCATATCAATTTCCTTCATCTTATTGCATAGAAAACACAAAAATATAGATTAAATCTACATTCATATAGTTTTCATTCTTTGCATTCAAATCCTTCATTTAGGTGTTGCATTGTCATTGGTCTCGGTCTGATCTGAGAGTATCATACTCGCACCTTCTAGAAGGCAGTAAATCACCTAGTTAGTTTAGTTTCCATTTCATTGCACGATTTTGGTTTTTGGCTAACCTCTAATGTTTTACTGAAGTGTTGTGTCTACAGCTAGGTACAAAATTCACACACACATTTCTAGCACCCACCGTGGGGCCCTAAAATGGGTTTCCATCATATTTCTATCAATTTCTATCATTTTCTGGGTTAAAACTATGATTTTTATTTTTCTGTCAGTACATTTTCATACAACTTTTGTCAGAAAGTCATTTCGTGAGGTACCCATTGTCGTACGACATGTTTAGATTTTGAGGCTCATATCAGAGAGTACACATTATCATTTGGAAGTCTGATTGTCGTATGAATAGACACCCACAGTCGTATCAGTTTCCAGATTGTTGTCTGGGAGGTAACCCACTATTGTGTTTCAATTTTATTTTTTTTGACAGTTTTCCAGATTTGATTTTCAGATTTGGACTGACAGTTAACCTTAACAATTGAAATCTTTTGTTTTTGACTAATACTTGTTGAAACTGATTGGGAAAAGCACAACTAAATTGCTAAAACAGGTAAAAATCTACTAAATGCGTTGCGAGGAATTCAGGTATTCTTCTCAAGCTGATAACATTTCGATTTGGATTAAAACGAACTCTCACGTGTCAAGCTTGTGTGATTTTCTTGCTTTCATATCACAGACTTCATTTTGGGCTATAAAACGAACATAGATTTTCTTTCTGCATATCTGTTACACATAGTAAATAGGCCCTATGAACACTATTTGTGGATGATCTTGAGAGACTGAGCTTCTTCCACTTGTTTATTTATGTGAAGCTCCTCTTGACGAAGGATCCCCTTTTAGGTAGGGAAGGTACTGAGAGAGTCTCATGTTATACTAGATTCGTGTGTCTTCAACTTTTGATTGATACATTCTCTCTACGGAGAGGTTGATAGACCATAAGCGGTGGATGTCATAGATCTTTGTGAGATAATCTTATTCTTAGCGTGTCAGATTAATCTATCTGCTTTATTTTGGTTAAAAGTGAAAAGGCTAGAGGACTATGCTCTACTCCCTTTTTGGGTAGTATCAGAAACTCAGATCCTTGAATCTGGAACCAGTCTCCATGTGGTATCTTTTGTGAGTCACCTTTAGAGAGGGTTAACCGTAGTGGACATTCCCTTAATTGGGTCAACCACGTGGATGGAACCTCAAGTGGTAATATCCATTTTCGCTATGGTAGCAGCAGCCGCTATATAAATGTCCTTGTGGAGGAAATCTTCACAAGTGTGGTCTCTTGTTGGGCTGTCAGATCTCCCTAGCAGATCCTGATTGATTAATTTCTCAGACTGTGTCAAAACCCCAGTGCACTTGGATGGAGTTCGCCCTCTTGAGATCACAAAATTTGCAGAGTCAGACCATTACTACAAACCCTAGTGAGGCCAAATTTTCATTTTTTTTAGGAATATGTGCATTATTGAAAATTTTTTTGGAACATACACAATTAGCACTCCTAGGGATTAGCACATTCAATCACTTGATTGTTCATGTGTAGGGTTGCTTTATCCCCTATTCATTATTTTTAGACATGCTTGGAATCACTTACTTGTTGTTTTGCATGCTTGTTTATCTATTCGACTACCAAAAATGAATGATCTCAGAATAATCTTCAAACTTGGACAGAGAAAATTGTGAACAATCTGAACTTGAAAACCCAAAATTTGCAAAATCTGAAGTAAAAATCCTTTTTGGAGTCAAAAGTTGTCCCATCATTGTTAGAAAGTCATACGAGTTTTGGCAAGTGTCATTTCAGAACCCCCCTATTGTCATATGATAGCTTGTATAGTGTCGTATGAGTTTTGCCACCAGTCAGAAACAAAAGTTAAAAATATATTATCAATTATCGTGCGAGTTTTGCAACTATCGTACAAATTTGTCAATTGTCATTTCATAGCATACCCACTGTTGTACGAACCTACAGAAAGTCGTTTGAGAAAAATTGCCAGAGAACAATCAAAATTATCAAAAACTCAATTTTTATAGCCTATTTCCAGAATCTGTTGAACCAATCACTGTATCAGGAACAGAGTAGAAACTAGAACAAATTCATTCATTTTCCTAAAGTGAGCCTTTGAGTCTGATCTTTCCTTTTGGGTTATCGATTTGAGTCTTTTTTATCTTGTGTCAAAACCTTGTCAACATTATCTTCAAATTTAATCTTTTTGTCTAAACGGCTAAGTGTTGTGAGCTTGTGCTTGCTATCTGTTGGGCATCTACCCACACTACTGTGGCACAGTATCCTTCATTTACATCCAATCTAATCCTTAATCACTTCAATCTTGATAGGGTTGCGTCATTTGATCTTCTAGAATCAATTCATTCTTCAGTTGTCTTCATCTTATTCTTTGGCTTCACCCAAGGTTAATGGTGGAAACCAGAGCTTCGTCACACAAGAAATCTGGAGAGGTATCCCATACATACCTTCGAATACTCTCCAGGCCCCAACTCTTGAACAACTCTACAATTCTGGTCTTTACAAAGACGACGGTCTTGGCAATTTTTGATTGAAAACTGGTTACGTCCCCCCTCCAACTCACAGAGGTAATCAACAAACCCCTCCTCAATCTAATCTAGGGAGCCCTAAAACTCCTAACATGTCTCATGGAGGCACACAACATGGGTCTCAAGGACACCAATCTCAACACGGTATGGATCAAGAACCTACCCCTTCTGAAATTGTTCGATATCAAAATGATGATGACTTCAAAAGAATGATGAAACATTTCTTGAAGGAAGATAGAGAAGCATACTTTCTAAAATTAGCTCATCAAGGAGCTAAACTTCCTCCTAACTTTAATATGGAAAATATCATTACACATGAGGAAGAAACTCCTATCATGGCTATGATGAAACAGATGCATGTCATGCAAGTCAAACTTAACAAACTTGAGAAAGAAAAGGAACCTAAGGAGTTCTCCATGGAAGCTCTATGCCCTTTTCCATTCGATAAAGACTTGTACATGCCGACATTCCCTAAAAGAGTGGAGATGCCAAAATGTGATAAGTATGATGGAAACTCTGACCCTCAAGATCATGTCAGAGAATTTTGTACTTAATCTATGGAGTTTATGCATGAACCAACTTACTTAATGCGTCTTTTCCCTCGATCTCTGGGAGGAGCAGCCATTCATTGGTTCTCTAGAATGCCTCCTACTATCAAAACTTTTGAGGAGTTAATCAAATTGTTCTATCAACAATACTCCTACAATATTCAACATCCGGTCACTATGATCAACATCTGCAATCTGAAACAATATCCAGGAGAACCATTCCTGACATTTCTCAAGAGGTGGAGGAAGAAATTTTCTCTATATGCTAGACCCATTCCAGAAACTAAGAAGCTGGAAATCTTCATCAACAATCTTGTTCCAGAAATTAACTACCCTTTACAAATGCAAAATCATACATCTTTTGACAAGATGGTAGATAATGCGATCAAAATTGAGAAAGTACTTGTGCAAAAAGGAGACATCACACTTCAAACGGACAAGTATGAATCTGGATCTAGTTCTAAGGACAAGAACAAAAACTGGAACAAGAATAAAGGCATTGTCATAGATGGCATTGTTGATAATATTCATGCCCCATCTAAGGCACCTGCTTTCAATCTCACTATTGGTACCCAAGCCATCAAAGCTTATGAAGCTAAAGCCACAAAATCCAACAAAAAGTTGTTTGATTACAAACCTTGGGCTACCGATCCTAATCACAAATTCACTCCTCTTGGAGAATCTTTGGAATCTACCATGAAAACTCTGTTGGCAAACAAAATCATCTACTTGCCTGAGATGAAATTCTTTGATTCGGAACCTAAACCAAAATGGTGGAGAGAGAATGATTTTTGTGAATTCCATCGCAATAAAGGTCATAAGACTAATAACTGTATTCACTTGAAGCACATTATACAAGACAAAATTGATAATGGCGACATCATGATTGACAATCATAAGAGTAATAATGATCATATAGCATTCATAGAACCATTTCCTAAACATGGTAAAGAAGATTCTTCTTCTCAACCTAATATGGGTGCTAAAGTCAATTATGCCTACTCAGGAAACAATGTTGTTATCAATATAGTTGAACCATGCCTATCTGAGCATTGCAATGTCATCACCATTGTAAGAAGAGATAGAGATAATCAATCAGCACAAGCTCAGGCACACCTACAAGGACAAATACCAGATTCATCAAATGTCCCTAAGGTGCCTTTCAATCTTTCATCCTCTTCTAAATAGAAGGCTACATCTAAATCTTCAAATCCTAAAGACACGAGGCCTACTTCATATAGTATTGTCCAACAACTCCAGCATACAAATGCTAAAATCTCCATGTTTGAGTTGCTTCGGATATCTCCAGCTCATAGAGCCATTCTAGACAAAGCTCTACTCGGATCCAATGTTCCTGACGACCTTGATTTAGATAGATTTCAAACTATGGTTGGTCATCTTACGTCTCCATAGTACATTTCCTTTTTAGAGGAAGATGATAACTCCTTGAGTCATCCACATAACCAACCCTTGCATATTGAAGTCTTGATCCAAAACTATCATGTCAAACATGTGTTGATAGATGGGAGCAATGGCCTAAACATTTGTTCTTACAGCTTGATTACACAATTGGGATTTTCAGAAATGGTCATTGATCCTAGGAAGAAGATAACTATAAAAGCATATGATGAGGAAGAAAGATCTTCTAAAGGAACTATTGTCCTACCTATCAGAGCAAGTCCTGTTATCAGAGATACTATATGTCAAGTTCTTGATCTACCTTTGGCTTACAATATCCTCCTAGGAAGACCCTGGATACATGGCATGAAAGCCATTCCCTCTACATTCCATCAATGTTTGAAATTTCCTTATGAAGGAGTTGAGGTGACAATTCCAGCTGATTTGTATACAACTTGCAATACCTTGAAAGAAAGTGTTGATAAACTTGTTCCCAATAATAGAGAATCTTCCACTAAGCAACTAGATGTAGCTTCAACATCCAAGATAGAAGACATTGCTAAAGAGGTTAAAATCAAAGGAAATGGTATGGGAGAATATACTATAGAGCCAATCTTATCTTTGAAATCTCTCCCTATCTCTCCTAAGTCTTATGGGAAAACTCTAAAACAATCCAAGCTAGAGTCTAAAGAACCTCTTGAAGCATATAAAGGAAATTTTGTTGCAGAATAAGTATCTAAACAAGAGTTTGAAGAGGATGAAGCTATGCTGGCATGGCTATACAAAGATGAATCTAAATCTCAAGTTGTCCAAAAATGTGATGCTAAAATACCGAATATCCCATCTAAGTCATATGGCCCAGGGGATAAATTGATTACAAAGATGGGATATAAAGGAAAAGGACCTCTAGGACTACAAGGTAAAGGTCTTTTGTCACCTCTTGATCATCATGGCAGAGAAAACAAGAATACAACAAGTCTAGGATACACGAAGAAACCTTTCTATCTTAGCAAGAACTCTCTACATGTATTAGAACCAGTTGAGCCTTCCGTAGCAAATCAACTAAAGGGAGAAATAACTGAACAATCTGATAGTGATGATTCAGACACCACTGTTGAGCTCATTCCTTATGAGCATTTGCCTGAAGAAATAAAAGACCTCCTTGAAGCTGAAGATGATCCAATAAAAAGGATTAACATAGTAGAAACACAAGAACCTAATATAGAGCAAGAGACAGTTGTAACACAAGAACCAGCTAATCTTGAAGGCAATCAAAAAGAGGAAGGTGGTAGTTATTCTAAGATGGATTCCCATGAGTATGAATTCAAATTAGAATATGAGGGTAACCCTTCTTGGGGTATTCATCTTGACTTTACTCATGTTCTCAGATTTCCTAGAGGTCTAGATGAAGAAACAAAAGATGAATCAAATGATTATGAAAGGGGAGTCATTCCAGAACCAGATGAACTTATTACAGAAAAGCATGTTGATGTTATTCACCAATATACACCTCAACCTCATGTAAGTCTAGAGCGAAATGATGAACTTATCGAGTCTGATCCACCAATGGCTGAAGTGAATTTCCACAATGACATTGAGCCTATTCACGAATTGAATGTCTTAAGTTGTAATATCACCTTTGAACTCGAGCATCGAGTTAGGACCAATGATGACAGATCCATATCCATAAACACTCTTTTCCAATCTTTCACCACTTTGACTATCCAAAATCCTGAACTTCTTGACCAAACCTCTACAAATCTAAACCACGGTATTTGTACCTTTCCCAATGACTATGCCCTTACTTTCTACCTCAATGCAGTTGAACCTATGAGGACTTCCATCAGTGAACCAAGCGTTAGCATGTCGAAGTCAGACATCAATTATCTTAGTCAGACAAATAAGAATAAGAATAAAAAGAAAAGGAGTTCTGAGGGTGAAAACCACTTTGTGGCAGTCTCATAACCTACAAAAGTAAAAATAAAAGACATATCTGAAGGTGAAAACCTCTTTGAGGCACCTAAGGATGAAATATTTGATGTCCTTTTGAGTCATTTATAGGAAAGATCTCCAGTTCTAATTGAGCCCACTCAATCTATCAACTTGGGAACAACAGAGGAACCACAGTTGATCCATGTAGCACAATCTTTATCAGAAGAAGAAAAGAAAAAATTTACAATGTTCTTAACAAAGAAAAAGATCAACTTTACATGGAAATATTCAGATATGCCAGGGTTGGATCCTGATCTTATAATGCACCATTTATCTATAGCTCCAAATGTTAAACCTGTTAAGCAAAAATTGCAAAAGATGCATCCACATGTTGCACTCTTGGTAAAAGTTGAATTAGAGAAGCTCCTAAAAGCCGAATTTATTTGAGTTATTGATTATGCAGAATGGATCTCTAATATTGTACCTATTTCTAAACCAGACAAATCAATAAGAGTGTGCACAGATTTCAGAGATGTAAACAAAGCATGCCCTAAGGATGATTTTCCATTACCTAACATTGATATGATAGTGGCCATGACTGCGGACTTTGAGATGTATTCTTTAATGGATGGTTTTTATGGATATAATCAAATAAAAATTGCTCCAGAGGATCAAGAGAAAACTGCTTTTACATGTGCATGGGGTACCTTATGTTGGAATGTCATGCCATTTGGGCTTAAGAATGCTAGTGCTACATATCAAAGAGCTATGACTTCTATTTTTCATGACATGATGCATAGGACTATGGAGGATTATGTAGATGATACTTTAGCAAAATCTATGATTAGAGCTGAACATCTAAATGACTTGAGCAAGATACTAGACAGAATGGAAAAATTTAGTCTTAGACTAAATCCTAAGAAATGTGCTTTTGGTGTCACTTCTGGAAAGCTCTTAGGATACATTGTTTCAAAGAAAGGAATTGAGGTAGATCCAGCTAAAGTAAAATTTATAATGGAGATGCAACCTCCGAATAATATTAGTCAAATGAGAACATTACAAGGGAGAGTTCAGTCTATCAAACGCTTCATATCCTAGCTAGTAGACATATCACAACCTTTTACAAAGATATCACATAAAGGTGTGACTTTTGCATGGAGCGAAGAATATGAAAATAATTTTAATCATATCAAGAAGTATCTATCAAATTATTCTATCTTGATGCCTCCTATTCAAGGGAAACCATTGATCTTATATGTCTCCACAATAGATACATCACTGGGGGCATTGCTTGCACAACATGATGAGAATAAAAAGGAATGAGCTATATACTATATCAGTAGAACATTGGTGGCATACGAAAAGAACTATTCTATGATTGAAAAGGCTTGTCTGGCTATGATCTTTGCATCACATAAACTGAGACATTATATGTTGGCTCATACCATGCATTTAGTAGCTAAGATTGATCCACTAAAGTACCTATTAAGAAACGCTGCCCTCACGGGTAGATTAGCCAAATGGGTCATGCTCTTAAGTGAATTTGACATTGAATATGTTGAAAGAAAAGCTATTAAAGGCCAAGTTATTGCTGATCAATTAGCAGATGCACCTTTGTTTGATGACACACCAATGCAAATGGAATTTCCAAATTCCTCTATCATGAATCTCTCTTCTAGAGAATGGCAATTGTTCTTTGATGGCTCCTATACACATAATGGATCTGGAGCAGGCATCTTGTTTATCACTCCTCAAGGATACTCCATCCCTAAAGCATTCAGATTAAAATTCCCTTGTACAAATAATATTGCTGAATATGAAGCCCTTTTGAATGGTATGAAAATAGCAATTGAGTGGAGAGTAACAGAATTACACATTCATGGAGACTCACAACTTGTAATCCATCAAGTCAATGATGTGTACCAAACTAAGGATGAAAAGATCGTTCCATACAAGAGATGGTAGATGATCTCAAGAAATATTTCATCTCTATCACATTTGAGCAAATACCTAGAATAGAGAATAAGGTTGTCGATGCAATGGCAACACTATCTACTTTATTACAACAGCCTAAACATGAGCTACACTATGAGTTCCTAGTGGAAGAACTATCTTATCCTAAATATGACTCCCTTGATACCCGTATGATCTGCACTATTTTGGGTCATGATTCCTCCCGCTATAAAAACCTATTCTCCTATCTCAAAGACCAAATCATTCCTGATACCTTTAACCATCATGAAAAGAGATACCTTATCCGTAATGCCTCCCAATATGTCATCATTAGTCACGATCTATAAAAATGAGCTCTAGATGGTATGCTACTTAGATGTTTAGAATGAGAAGAGTCTCAACGTGCGTTAGAGGAAGTCCTTGATGGTATTTGTGGGTCACACTCGAATGGTTTAACACTAGCTCAAAAACTTATTAGGGCTAGGTACTATTGGCCAAAAATTAAGAAAGAGTCTATCAAGTTTGCTAAGAACTGTCAAAAGTGCCAAGTGCATGGCAACTTAATTCATGCTCTAGGGAGAGATCTAATTCCCTTTACTACACAATGGCATTTTCACCAATGGGCATTGTATCTTATAGGATCTATACATCCTCATTCTTCTAATGGACATACCCATATAATCACAACTACAGATTATTTTACAAAATGGGTAGAAGCAGTCCCTTTGACACAAGCAACTGGAAAACAAATATCTATGCTCATCTTGAACTACATCATATGTCAGTATGGTATTCCACATTCTATAATCACAGATAATGGTGGACAATTTAAGAACAAAGACTTGGATGATTTATGTGCCAAATTCAATATTACACAACATTGGTCATCTATCTACTATCCTCAAGGGAATGGACAAGTAGAGGCTTCTAACAAGAATCTATTGAAAATCTTGCACCATACAGTTAATAAAATAAGAAGAGACTGGCATCTCATGATCAATCCAGCTCTCTAGGCCTACAAAACAAGTATCAGAACACCTACTGGGGCTACACCTTTCACTTTAATTTATGGGTCTGAAGCGGTACTGCCTATTGAGGTTGAAATCCCATCACTAAGAATCAAAATGCATGGTCTAGTAACTAATGATGACTACAAAGTGTCTAGGTTGCAAGAACTTGAACTACTAGATGAGCGCAGACAAGCAGTGTATGATCATCTCAGAGTATATTAGAAGAGAATGTCTAGAGGCTACAACAAGAAAGTCAAACAAAGAGAATTTCAGGTTGGCGATCTAGTCTTGAGAGAGAATCCTAAAAATCAATCACATAGAGAACACAAGGGGAAGTTTGAACCCAACTGGCTAGGTCCCTTTGTTATCACTGCTACTTTTGGCTTTGGTGCCTATCAACTCTCAACGACTGAAGGAGAACAACTCCGAGAACCAATCAACATTCTCCATCTGAAGAAATTATACGCCTAAGGCATTCAGTCTATGGTAAAATGTCCTAAAAAAATCTTAAAAATTGGAAAAAGTCTTGAAAAAAAAGAACATCTTGGTGAAAACCTAGCAATGGGCGCCTTGATGATTCACAAAAAAAGTAAAAAATATCAAAAAAATTGCAAAGATGAAAAATACAAAAAAATTGAGAAAAAGAAAAAGTGCCTTGGTGAAAACTTGAAAACAGGAGCCTTGGTAGCAAAAATAGAGTATCTACCAAGATGGTGAAAACCTGGCAAACGGGCGCCACTTGTTTCAAAATGCTCCATCTATCAGCGCAATCTTGGTCTTTCCCAACTTTTAGTCTTGCTTTAGTTTGTACATATTTCCTGGTTTGTTTCTGCATTCCTATTTTCAATAAGTCAGTTTGTACACCACTCAGCTCAAGTGTCTATATCCTATCAATGTTCCAAACTTGGGGGCAATCAATGTCATATCCTATGGTCTCCAGTACATCTTAGACAAGTCATATCCAATCAGAGTCCTTTGAAGCTTCATTTGGGTCAGTCAGTCAGTCTCATCTCCAAAAAGGATTTTGCATCTACAACAACGCAATCAAACACAAACTGAAAACAATCTATGCTTTTTACATGCTTTTATCTCCTTGCATGCTTACTGATTCACATTGAGATTTTTGCATATTGTGTCTCTTTGAGCTCTTCAATGATGTCCTTTACATGATTTAGAGAGTGATGACTGGGGGCATAATCTTTTTTTTTGTTTTCTTCTTGTATGTGAAAATCTAACAACTTTGGAAATTCTAGATTGAAATGGTGTCCGACTGTAAGAGCCTCTATCTCGAATTGGATGGCCATGCGTACCTCGACCATTGATACCTGAAAAATTCAAGGAAGTTTGATCTAACTATTGTCTTTTGAGTGAGTTCTTTCTCCTATTGTGAAATGCGATCTTACCTAAGGATGTGAACAATAAAGGGTCACTACGGGTAATTCACACTGGACTTAGAATGATCTCTTGACTGCTTGATGTGTTTGTTTTTGCAAGGTGTATTCTGGTCATCACGGCGTTTATTTTTTATGCTTATACAAATTGCTATATCAGAATGGACATGATATTCAGGTCATCCTGGCATTTGTGCCTTGGTGCTTATATCTAATCCGACATTCCAAAAATAAAATCAATATTCATATGTCCATATTTGCCTAACCAGTGGGTGTTGTATTGATTCCTACGCATACAAATCAATATTCATATGTCTATGGTTTCATAACTAGTGGGCATTGTATTGATTTCTCTGGTTACCTAAAAAAAAAAACTCAATGATGACAAATGACCGACATATGATCAGTGACTAGGTCCTAGGTCTTAGGTTGCATTTCATTTTGCATGACATTTTGCACTTTGCATGATTGCATGATCTCACAACTTGCTTGACAATCTTTAACAATTCTTCTAAAACTATACTTGAACTACAAATTGAAGAGTTGAATCTCATATGAAGGTTTTCTCACGGAAACACAAGTAGTCACCATCCTGGGTTAAACATCCCTTTTGACATAAGACTAAGTACTTGTCTTCATTAATACCTGCAAAATATATCATGTGTATCGTTGCATTTTCATTACATATTCATAATCATTCATTCCATCTATTGCATTACATCTATTTCCATACATACACTTTCCATAATCAAATACATTTGCATAACATTCACACATATGAAAGAAAATCATTGCATTGTATGAATCCATACATACATTCTACTCTACTCATAGCATTTACATCACATGATATCATCATACATCAAAAATATGATAAGTAAAAATGAAGTCACAACCAAAAGTCTCGATCTTATATATCATAAAACTCGAAATAGTCAGGGGTGCACTACTGGCACAATGTACAAAAGAATGAGCTCATGTGAGCTATCATAATAGTATTAGTATCAAAAGAGAAACAAAAATATCAGAATATCCTGACAGATCAGCTGTCGGCCTGATCCTCTTCGTCTGGTGGAGGTGGTGGTGGTGCATCTGGTACTGCCTTAGCTCTAGGTGCTCTCACTCCCTCTAATGCTATCATGTACTGAGAGTATGAAGGAACTCTTTGAGCAAGTGGAACTACAGTGTAGTATGCTGAAACAAAATATGCAGATCTAGAGGTCTGATGGATAACCTCTGCCTATAATCTCTGAACCTCACCACGAAGCTTAGTGCGCTGTCTATCTACCTCTAGATATCTCTCCTCCCATCGAGCATTGCGCACCTTTAGGTCCCAGACCTATAATCTGAGCCTCCTCATGATCTCCTGTGTAGATAATGGAATAGTAGGATCAACGTCTGCCGCCGGCATGTCAGTATCCTCCGCAGGCTACTATGTGGTCTCTGCTCTCTGTGCCTTACGACCTCTAACCTCTACACCCAGATCAAAATTGGTATCCTCCTGTATAGGATTAGTATCACCACCTACAACCTGCTCAGCTGCAAGTACCTCCTTGGCACTACCAACACCCCCTAAAGTACCACCTTCTCCCCTAGTTCATCTCTGTGAACTTGTAGATCTACCTGTTGTGGAACTAGTGGGATGAGGGGGCCTCATCTGTCTTGATGGTCTCTATGGAGGAGCCATCACTCTTGGTCTTAGAGGTGTGGGCTATACAATCAAAACCTGTGTGGGTCTAGGACCCTGTCCCATCGGAGCACCTGTGACATCCATCACCTCCTCCACGGAGGGTATCAACTCTGTAGGGTCAGAAAATCTCTGAACAGGATGATCAACAAGCCATGCAATGAATCCATCTGTAACACCTGCATCAACGACCTATGGCCTGTACTCCCAATCTCTACCAATGATAGCATTGTACTCCTATGAACACAAGGCATAAGAAAGCCTCAAGGTCCATCCAAGTCCAAGCTCATGAGCTATCTGCGCATAAGTGGCGTAATCCTGTGGTACATCCTGCACTCGTCCATATTGACGCCATACCTTGGTGATAAGAAATCTCTCTAGTATAGAGGATGATCGTCCTATCAGCACCTGACTCTGAAAGAAGAAACTAAACTACTCTCATGTAGTAGTCCATGGCTCAATCTCTAAGTAGGGCCTCCATCGTACAAAGGTCATATCATCGAGACATCGTCTCCAATACTCTACATGACCCATACGCCCCTGTATGACATATCCAACACACACACACACACACACACACACACACACATATATATATATAACGGGCTCCTGTGGCTGCCTCTGTGAGGTACACACTGGTCTCAAAACAAGGATATGCTCCCATGCCCAGATCTGTAAAACAAGAGCTCCGGTAGCAAAAGTCTTGCTCTCATGATACACTACCTCATGCATCTCAGAGAACATGTGAGCCAAAAGACATTGACCCCAGGCTAACTCGAAAGGAGTCGCCATCAAATGTGCAATCATAGGGGCCCAGGCCATTAGAAGACCGTTCTGCTGACGGTCATACATGATGATACCACTGATCATCTCGGCTATGATACACTCTAGTCTATGCGACTGTCCATAACGTTGCACTAAGGTTTCCCATGAAATGGAACTAGTCAACTGAGTATCATCTCCAAAGAGACGTCTGAAAGCTAATAATCCAGAGTTCCCCGTACTCACATATGCTGGATGCTAACTACTATGAAATGGAATCTAAAGAATCCTATACACATCCTCTGGAGTCACAATGAGCTCTCTAGTAGGAAGATGAAATGTCTATGTCTCGGAATGAAATCTCTCTATTAATGTCGTTAAAAGACCATGGTTTACCCTAATCTCAGGTAAATGGATCAAATACTCGAAACCACAAGCAACAAGATGCACTCTCATCGGATTTGGTAAGGAAACACAGAGCCTCTGAGTGGCTGGATGTGAGATACGGACATGCACATCAGGATATATGACCTACACAGCATAGAAACAAGGAACCCTATGAGTATTTTGGTTGGAAAACAGGCTACACATACAGGAATGGAATAGTTTGCTATTTCAGAAGGTAGGTCAAAGACTCAGGAATCAAGCTCAAAGTTCAAAAAATTCAAAATTTGGCCCTAGAAATGAGTTTAGGACTCACTATTTTTTATACGACAAAGCAGACTGGTAGAAAAACTTGTACGAGTTTTCCCTGGTTACCATACAACAAAGCATGATGATACGACACTTAGTCTCTCCTCGTACGAGTTATGAGGGACCTGACAAAATGTCATACAACTCTTGGGTCCCTCTCATACGAGTCTTGGGGGTTAACGAAACGACAATCTAACTAGGGTTGAAAATTCGTACAAGTTTCCGTGCATGCAAAAATTAAAAAGTTAAAAATGTACGAAACAAAAGTCAAAATGCTATAAATAAGGAAAAATTGACTTTTCAGAGAAGCAAAGAGGTCCACCTACCAGATGTCCATACTGTCGAGGTCTCTGATGCCTTTGGCTACGCTCAAAACGATGAGAAGACACAGGTACCTTCATTTCTACCATTTTCTCACTCAGAGGGCTCCATAAGGTTTTCAAAAGTCAATGGTGAAAATGATTTGAAAATGACCCTTTTGACCTTTATATAGCTTTTGACCTAATTTTCAAAAGTGCTTTATTTTTCACGAAAATTGCACCTCTGGCTAATTTCGACATTTTGAACCCATTTTCGGGATCAAAATTAAAATCTGAGATTATTTACTATGTCAAAATCATGATTTAAAATTTTTGGACCCAGGATGTCTGACTACTTGCATAATCAACCTTCAATCATCACAAAAATCCAGTATTCAACTTAACTGATTGTCTTACATCAAACTATCAAAATTTCAACTTGGTCAACCATGGTCAACTCATGGTTTAACCTAGTCAAACTTGGTCTCCAAGACCTCTAAACGATGCAGAACACGTTCTCAGATGTGTATAACCACTTCTCAAATCAATTAACATGCTTCTAATCTATAACATTGACTTTTCTTGTTAGATTTCAATTTTAATCCCGAAGGGGGCATGGTATTACACATCATTCAAGTCTGTAAATCTAAATCTGGAAATCAAATCTTTCTTAGTAATCAAGACAACAACCATGTCTAGTTACTGATTCATCTAAAGTCCTCGTCGCTTAGGGCAAATCTATCATCACTTGGGGAATATTAGATTCATCGAGATCCATATCAATCTAGTATCTTAAATCTATCTTGTAAACTGTATCAATTTTTCGTAACTATCGGTTCATTAGCGTCATTTCCTTGTTTCTTCATAACTGATGGGTTCAGGATGTGATACCAATATGATTCATACAAGGACATTGAGGTCTAGAATCAGTCACTCACTTCTTCACAATCATAAGGTTTAGAATCAGGCATTTTGGCACTTTTTCGTAATCACCGGTTCATTGTTGATATAGCTAGCATCATCTTGATTCTTGGTCATTCTGGGCCTGGGTCGGTATCTCCTTTTCCATTCTTTCAAATCTTTAATCTTTCAAATCAGTTTCATATGTATATTAGACACAAACTATTCTTTGAACCACCATGCTTTGCACAATGATTCAAAGAGGGGCAAAATATAATACCCCAAAAATGGGCTATAGGTTCATTAACCTCCTACATCTTCAAATCAAATGAAATCGACATCAAAGTCCTAACCTAAGGCACATCTGCACATTATCGAATCCTAATTGATTATCCTAAATTTTGCATCGGGGAATATTCCTAGTAATATTCCTATTTATCATAATTATCTTTAATTTAATTATTATTTGGTGATAAATCCTATTTATCCTAAAGTTTGATTAATCGAATATTCTAAATATTTAATTAATCAGATTTAATACTGCCACTTAATTATTTAATTAAATTATTCCTAAATTGTATTATTTAATTTTGATAATAAATCTAAAATCTCATGACTAATTGATTAAATTCTTATTTAATTAATTATTGTCAATTGTCAATTTTTAATAATATAGTTTTTGAATAAAGTTTGATTTAATAATTGATTAACCCATAAATCAATTATTTTAAATTCAAAAATTAGTCAAGTTGAGGATAAATCACTTTATTTATTTAATTAATTCATAATTAATTGTGCACATTCAAAAAGCAGTTAAACTCAAAATCAGGAAATCAATGCAAGTTGTTAACTTTTGGAAGCTCAACATCTATTTTGAGTTCAAAGCTGATCTAAACTTCTGATTTGAGTTAAAAAGTTGTTCTTGCATGCTTTTGCATGATTTTGTGAGTTAATTATTTCTTATTTCCTGATAACTCAAAAATCAACCTAAGTTTATCAAGAGTGATTTATGGTTTTTCTCATGCACTTCCAAAGCCCTGGATTTCTATAAAATCAAGGCTTCAGCTCTTCTAAAAGGATCCACAAAATTGCATCCTTACGCTGGCAAATTGGTGATCGAAGAATCCATCTTTGCAAATCAAAGTTGTTGTGAGATTTTCATTATTTTTGAGCATTCATATCATTTAGCATATCAATTCTTAGATCAATTACATATCATATCAGTTTTTCAAATAGAATAGATTCATATTAGTTTCCTTCATCTTATTACATAGAAAACACAAAAATATAGATTAAATCTACATTCATATAGTTTTCATTCTTTGCATTCAAATCCTTCGTTTAGGTGTTGCATTGTCATTGGTCTCGGTTTGATCTGAGAGTATCATACTTGCACCTTCTAGAAGGCAGTAAATCGCCTGGTTAGTTTAGTTTCCATTTCATTGCACGATTTTGGTTTTTGGCTAACCTCTAATGTTTTACTGAAGTGTTGTGTCTACAGCTAGGTACAAAATTCACACACACAATAGATGGGTTGCTTGATCTGATCTACTTGCCCCTGTTGTATGCTCATATGGATTATAATTAGTATACCATCTTTAAATGGTTCGAGTAAACATCATTTGTATGATAATATATTACTCATTTAGATTCAACCACATTGATTTTATGGACCTAGGTTGTCTTCATAGATCCATATCGGACAAAGGACCCTACAAATGAGAAATGAGATATAAGACTCCTAGATGAATTGGTTTTACTAGGTACGATCATAATGATTGACCACTTCTTTCTCGTAAGTCTATTTGAGCTAAGAGCTAATAATTACTACTATATTGTATGGTGTTCCCTAAATTGAAAGGTGCATATGGCACATCCATTCTCAATATATGAGCTAAGAGGCACAAGGATGAAGGAGCACAACCCATTTGACCCTTATCTTAGGTCTGTTGAGAAGGAGAATGGACAAGAATTACAATTTCTTTCCCGTTGGGACATATACCTCAAATTTGTTCATCGAGACTTCTATAATTTATTGTTTTCCATACCCTAGGGTCATCAAAGACATATTCATGGAACCTACTACTATCTACAGTGTATCCTCATAGGACTGTTATAAATTATTTAAATAGTCGGACCTAGGCACGATCAATGTGACATAGGTTAAAGGTCTTTATCAAGGCTGCGTGGAAAGAACTTTAAACTAGATGTCTAGACTTGTGTATGATTATTCCAGGCTTTATAAATTATTTTTTGTAATGAGAAGACAAAATAAGAGTCCAAGAATACAAATGTCTACATAGAAAAACTATGGGGGAAACAACTATTCAACATATTAAATTTACAGGTTTGTGTGATAGTCACACTAATGCATCAAGTGAGATGCTTTTTCTTGTCATTACAAAATACTGAATATATCCAATCAATGAAGAGAGTTAAAACAAAAAAGGATTGAGCATTATGTTGGTATCTTCCTTATCAACTAGCATGTTGTTGTAACCGGGTTTGCTTGTCCTCAAATGGACATGCCCCATCAAAAGAATTTGGATTGCACTTTAACAAGTTGCAACACCTACCAAGTGTGAATGTTATGTAATAAACATTTATTCTTAGGATTTAAACAAGGTGTTACTAAAATAGAAAAGATAAGCCATATACATTATAAGGTATAATATCTACTATAGTTTATTTGGTAGTTTACAAGACTTAAAATGATCTATTTTCTTTTTAAGATGGAACTGTCAACATACCAAGCCATGTTATTAGTCACTTATTAGAAATTTTCTTAGTTGATTATAGTAGGAAAATGCATGATGTTTGTCTCTAATCTAAATTTTACAAAACTTGATAATGAATTTTTTAATTCTTATAGGAATGCATTAGAAGATTGCAATCTCAATATCTTGAGCTTTATATCACATTTTTCTGGCATCTTTTTAGTTCCGTTCTTTCACCAATTTCCTTGTTATTTGAAACTCATACACCTGCCCACTTTCATATAGATGTTTAAATGAAGAACATAAGTTGCACCATTCTTAGGATCCACTTAAAAAGTAGTGCTTGAAAAATTCATTTTATATTCATATATGATCTACACACCAAGAAAATATGTCCACACAACCACCACAGGTCTGATTAGCATCTTAATAATAAGCTTTAGAGTGTCTATAAGATAGCCAACATGTGGATGAAGTTCAACCATGCAAACCTATTGATCGATAATGTATATAATGCAATATGGGTTAATCATGTGATTGAAGTATGTGCAACTCTCATCCACTAAACCTGAATGGTTGTGTGCACCTAGAGCATGAACACAACTTACAATGTTAGGATGTGTTCTAAGGTGCTTCATTAATTCAAATATTTTTGAGAACTTCCTTACAAAATTCATTTAGTGCACATCTTGCAATTACTTCATTTCAATCTTTGAGATGACATCTATTTGACATATTTTGTCAAACAATTCAATTGACTTGTCTATGATTCCACATCTTGCATGCATGCCTACTAAAACTTTTCTAACTATAATATCTTACAAAAAACCTTGTACCATTATGATTTGATGCCTGCCCATACCCTATTCCAAAGCTCCCATTTTGGCATAGGCAAGGAGGACACTCAAAGAATTTGACTTTATATCTCCCTGTTGCATTTGATTGAAAGTTTGTAAAGCCTTTTGAAGAAATCCATATTTTGCAAATCTTGCAATCATTACATTCTATGAAATGACATTTGTTAGAGGCATTCTGGAAAATAATTCACATGCTTTGTTCTTCCACATTTTGCATACATATCTACTAGAGCATTTCCACCTTCCATTATGCTAGAGCATTTCCAACCATGGTATTTGACCAAAATCCAACTTCGATTATGCTTTGATGGATGTCTATGCATGTCCGTAACCTATTTTGAGGCTCCCATTTTATCATGTCCAGGTAGGATGCTGACAAAGGTTGTTGAATCGAGCTTTACACCTACTTGCATTTTCTTGAGAGTTTCTAAAGCCTTTTCAACAAATCCATTATATGCATATTTTGTAATCATTGCAATCCATGAGACCACATTTTTAGAGGGATATTGCCATTGGTAACATTATGAAAATATCCTAGGTAACATCCACGATAATTCAACCAAGATACAATAACAATCATAAACTATTACCACCTTCTTTTTATAGGTAACAAAAATTTGTGTTTCTTTTAACTTCATTTTTCAAAGCGGATCCTCTATAATAGATCTTCAATTAAATTTTATCTTCAATTTTCTATTAAAGTATTCCTTGAAGCTTCCATAGATGAAAGTGCTACTTTTACTCAATAGTATCAAACCTCAAGATTCAACTATTAAATTTAATTGCCCTAAAGTGGGCTAATTCTATGTGTAACAAGTGCCACACACTGACTAGTACTTGCCTCATATTATTGTAAATGTTGAAACAAAGTTATTTATCATGAATTTAGAGATAGATTAACTAATAGTAATTTTTTTAATAAATTTATTTTTAAATTATTATTTTATAACTATTTTATAATATAATATAAAAATTATATGATATTTTTATTATTTAATAAATTAATTAAACTTTGGTATTAACTATATTACTTTTATTATTTGTTATATTAATAATTTTGTACTTCAATTATATTTAATTACCAATTTAATTTATTAATATATAAATATTTATTATAATAAATTATTACAAATCTAATTTTATTATATGTTATATTATATTATTCAATATAATATAATATTAATCAATATGATATGATATTATATTTAGTATATTATAATATATCAAAATTTAATAAATTATAATATAATATATAATTTTTAAATACTATATATGATTATATAATATTAATATAATTATACAATAATATAATATAATTAATATATTAAATTGTACTATAAATAATAATATAATTTAATAAAGAATAAATTTGTGTAAATTTAGAATTACTCATTATTATAAATTATATTATATTATTCTAAAATATTTTGTTATATTATATTATTATATTATAATAGAAGATATTGACATACTTATATGTTTACAAAAAAATTACATAAACTACTAGTGAGAATATAAATTTCAAAATATATTATTAATAAAATCATATTAAATTAATTAATTATAAACTTACATTTATTTATATATTATTAAATATAGAGTTAACTTTTATTATAACTATAATAAGATAGACTTTGATTAAATTTTCAAAAGTATATATTTGGAGTATAATATTTATATATATATATTTTGACTATAATTTTAATATTATATTATAATATATTTATAAAATAATAATTTAAAATTAAATTTATTAAATTAAAATTACTATTATTTAATCTATTTTTAAATTCATGATAAATAATTTTATTTCAACATTTACAATATTATGAAACAAGTACTAGCCACCACTTCTTCACTTCTTCATTTGTGTAAATTCTTAGAAATGGAATAGTTACCACTAATTCCTTTAATATTAGAAAAAAAATAGTACCAATTTTTTTAGTTATAAAAAAGGCAACCAAAAAATAGCCTGCCAAATACTCAAAAGCATAGGGACGGTCTGCATGCACTCCACGTTGTCTGGAACAAACGTAGATAAATAGTATCATTGGCCACAGGACTCACGTGACCATTTCTTATACGTGAAGCAATGTCTACAAAGCCCTAATTGGCTGCCACCTTATACGTGTCATCATCCCCTTCCATAGGTCTTAATATCATTGGCCACAGGACTCACGTGGGCTCGAATTCCACGTGTTAATGCCACGTGTCAGTAAACCAGTAGAGTGACCAGGACAGCCAGTGACCGTGCACAGAGATATTTTCTCTTCATAATGACAGCCAGAATTCTAGCGGAGTAAGTAGCCAAGGCCGTTAAGCAAAGGAAGAGGCGTTTCCAAGGCATATTCGGTGAACTCCGAGGGGCTCGACCGCGGCACCTTTAGGAAGCATATTCCCGGATCTGGGAAGAATATTACATACATATAAATTCTTGTTGGTTTCATACACAGTCATGGTGTCCACAGCGCAAAATGGATCTGCGACAGAGGATTTTATAAACTCTAAGGCGGAGCCTCTTCCTCAGGAACTTGATCCCGTAGAGATCTGTGCGTCATTGTCGACCATTAGCGTTGGGGAGTTTGCTGACGATGACAAGAAACCCTGTAATGGGGATGCGGATGGGAATGGAACGATTCTTGAGGAGAAGGAAATTGTGTTGGGGAAAAATGTGCGGTCGAGCTGCCATGCGATCACTGAGCCGGATGCCGATGACGAGGTTACTGGGGAAAGGGAGGCGTATATGGCCAGCGTTTTGTCCAAGTATAGGCGCAGCCTCATCGAACGAACGAAGCATCATTTAGGTACGCTCGTTTCCTTCTTTTACTCTCAAATTGGACGGGTTGATTTTGTAGGCTTGTCGATCCCAGATCTACAGTTTCATTTGGTAGATTTCGCCCCATGTGGCTTATTTTTTGAATTTTTGAGTAACTTTTCATTGCGTGTTTGGAAGTTTTTTCCTTCCTTCTGTGGCTTAGTTGTTGAAGTTTTCGGAGAAAGTTGCATGAGGTTTTTTTAGCGGTCTACTGCCTATATGCAGCTTACATGCCTTGCTCCTCTGCGAGGTACACAATTTTTAAAAGATTTATTTATTGCCGAAGTCCGCGACTTTGTCTTTTAGCGTGGATTATAATTCACACGTATAAAGTTTCGAGTTTGCAGTGACATTTGGGTTATTGTAAGAGTTTAGATATAACTATGTGTTTTAGATTTCGTAAACTTTGGCCTTAGTTTTTAGAGTTGAGTTTCCTTGGAGTTACTCAAATTGTTTTGATTTTCCTTGAGTTTACTCACATTGTTTTGAGTTTCATTGGGCTTGTTCATAGGGTTTCGATTTTTCTTGACCTTGCTGTCGAACTTGCTCACAGAAACACAAGGATGCTTGCACTGCAAACTGAAACTCAAAACTGAAATATTCAGGTTTTTTTATGTCTTCTAGTTATTTCGACTGTGGGGATCCCTGGTGCTAGTTGCTCTGTCTTGGAAGATCTAATATCAACAATATGGAATGTGGAAATCTAATATCATTATCGTCTTGAAAGATCTGACCCTGGGACCACTATAGAAATATCTGACTCGCATATGCCCTAGCTCATGCACGGTTAGACAAAAGACCTCACTTGCTCCTGTGCTTATTAATGCCATCTTGTTACAAACGACCTCACTTGCACCTGAGCTCATCCACGCCTTGCCCAGCAAAATGGCTACGATGTTTTAATATATCTCATCTATATTAAAATAGTTTCCATCCAAATTCATCACTCGCACCTGGGCTCGTCCACTTAAACACTTTAATATGTCTCATAGTTACCACAACCGAGCATCCATGCTACTCACAGTGAAGTGGATCCAGCATTTTACCTGATCCAACTTACTATGTCTTGATGGATTTGAGCCCTGGGCATGGTCCATTGCGAAAGAGATGACTTGCATCTCTGCACTCATCCATGGCCTGCCCGACAAGTAGGATTTAACAGTTTATCCCATTTAACAGTTTGATGGTCAGCACCTCCTTGGAGACTCATGACATGGCTTAACACCTCCCGTGGGTCGGGTTAAATCTGGCATTTGTATTGAGAGTTGAGAGCCTTGGGTCACAGGTTCGAGTCTCCCTTCAGTGGGTGCTGAAGGCTCTGTTGGTGTTGAGGGGGAGATTGTTGACTTGGTAGTTAGTACCTTGGAGACTTGTGACATGGCTTAACCGCCTCACATGGGTTGGGTTAAATCTTGCGTTTGTATTGAGCGTTGATAGTTTGAGCTTTTGGCGCAACAGAAAATGATTCCAACACTAATTTGCCCCCTAAAATTACAATTCCAATATAATCCATAAAACATATTTTTCTCAATAGGGCTAGGAACATTAATTGAATCATAAGATATAACTAATCTCATTGATGGAGTTGCCTTGTAATCTCCTCAATTTGGAGTTTTCCATCACTTAACCCATCATAAATTCATCTTGGTAGGAGTTTTTGAGAGGGCACAAGTAATCTGCCCAGTCCAACTAAGCCCGAGAGCACATCATATTTGCATTATGGCAAACTTGCTCACATCCCCACAAGCAGCAGAATATCCAACTATTGACCAATTCCCCTCCCTGGGTCAAGCATCCCACAAGCGGCAGGAATATCCAACTATGGACCAATTACCCCCTTGGGTCAAATATTCCATAAGTGGTAGGAATATCCAACTATGGACCAATTCTCCTCTTTAGACCAATCCCCCCTTGGGTCAAATATTCCACAAGTGGCAGGAATATCCAACCAAATTCCCCTCTTGGGTCAAATATCCCACAAGTGGCAGGAATATCCAACTATAGAACAATCCCCCCTTGGGTCAACCAAGTCTCCTCTCGGCCCACAAGAGGTATGATTGTCCAACTATGGACCAATTCCATCTTTTGGGGTGGTGTACTTAGTTGGGAGGAGCCAGTGAACTACATCTCCCCATCTTGCTTCCACCAATTCATATGGAATAAATACCGACTTATACAACTGTATACATATGTGAAGTCTGATTTCTCATATCAGATTGATCTGTTAGTTTGATCTCCTTTATGAAATGGAATTCTTCTGCTCGGTCTGCACCTAAAATCTGAATAATCTTCTTTATTACTGCCCCTCATTTTCTAACTGGTCTTTCTTTTCTCCAACTTTTATAAACACCCCATCGCACCCTTAATGTTGCTTGTTAAAGAGGAGTTGGAAAATCTGGATAGATAATTCATACCTCTAACAAATGCTACTGTTTGCACATAATGAAGTTGCTGAGACCCTGTCATGAAGTCCTTGCTAAGGTGTAAGAAGAAGCATTTGGTCTGATGGCTTGTAAGATGGAGTACAAGCCATGTTTAGTAGGGAGAGAAGGGCACAAGTTTTTTAATAGAACAGTTATGACAAGAAATAGCAAATGGTAATCAACAATATTGAACTGCTGTAATATATCAGGAATGAGTAATTTGTTTTTTCAAGCCATTTGTAGAAGATGAGAGTCAAAGCAGTAGGTCTCACTAGCTCTTTCTTAGATGCATTTCAAACATTAAAAGTGCCCCAACAAAAAAAGTTCTAACAAAACATGCAAAAATAAAGGAAAATGGAACAGACAGCATTCTCTTTTTAGTCAGAGTACTTTTGAACTGGATGGATTCTCTTTGAATTGCCACTTTTGGGAGATCTAGACGAAAGCAGCAGGTCACAAAACTTCTTTATAAGATGCATTTCAAATGTTAAAATGCCACAACAAAGGAAGCATTGATGAAGCTAGCAAAATAAACTGAAGTGGAAAGATACTAACTGGACAAAGCCCTTTGAATTGGATGGATTCTCAACATATGCACACAAAAACTGCTGGGTTATTTTAAAGGATTGTTTACTATCATCAACAAATCTAGGCAAAAGTAGACTCTTTTACGTGATCTGTCCATTATTATAATATTTGTCACAAAGAAGCAGCATCCAGATAAGCTAAATCGTCAGGCAACTCAACTATGTTATGATTTAATCACAAATAATCTTGTAAAATCTGTATTTATTGGACAATCATTGGTGAAGAAATTTTGAACACAAATTCAAATCATGGTATCAATTGTAAAATAGCATGTATACCAATAGTTATGCTTGTAGCAATTTTATGGAGATACCAACCAAAAATTGAAATTCTACAAGGGTTCTTGTACAAGAGTATCCACTAACTCTCTCCCTGTTAATAACAATAGCATTACTCAGAAGTAAATTTCTGCTAACTAATACAGAAACTAAATGCCCTAAATCTAGTGAGAACCATAGAACAAAACATTTTTACTATTTGTTCCTAGTTTCTAAAGGTTTCTTACACTCAAATGATGTGTCAATGTACATGTTTTGTTACAAAGAAATGAGGAGGCGTTAGAGCTAATAAATTTCTAAGAAAGCAACATAATATTTGGCATTATTGAAGACATGCTAAAGTGCATCAAGTAGCAGAGAATTCTAAACATGAGAAGCACAAAAATTCCGAGACAATATGTTGGCATACCTTTAGTGAGGAAAAAACACAAAACAATGGAATATGCAGTTAAAAATGGAAAAACCAGTGTTTCACGCTGGTTGAATGGATCTAATCAATCAAATCTCTTGTACATACTTTTCCATTATGCATGTCATCTCTGTCAAAATCCCAGAAAGTACAAATATATCAGTTAAAACTTAATAATGTTATATCATAATTTGTATGGGAAGGGCCAAATTAAACTTACCAGCTGGCATTAGGCCACTAACTGGCACAAAAATACGTCTCTAGAGAAGGGGGTGAAGATAAGTTAAATAGAATAATTAAGCTGGGGAAGCTATTTTCTCTTTGAAACTAAAAGCAATATAATCTGTGACATTCTCTACGCAGATAATAGAAGTCCGTTTAGAAGTAAAAATGCCGCATCATAACCTTCAGGGAACATCTTTGTAGGGGTGTTAAGAAGAGGATGGTTAAGAAATGCAGGGATCTAGATATACTAATCTAGGAAGAGTGCTGGAATGGTTATTTTATTCTTGAAAACTTAATAAAGGCAGAAGATCATTGAAGATGACAAATCAAATGATTGAGTGGATGCTCCTAGGACGACATGATTAAGAATTTAAAGGTTGATAAAAACGAGCAGAAAAGACAGAGGAAAGCTCACATCCCCACGGAATATACTGTTAACTAAATTTGGAGAAGTTGCTAACAGACATTGTTAGACTATTTGAATGCTTATCTAATTATGTGCTAATGAATATTTTGGTTGTCTTGAGGATCAACAGCATTTGATATTTAACTTGAGATATAGTTATTGCTTTCTTATTTTTGTCTTGTGTTTAAATAAAGCTTTTTAAAATTTAAATAGATGATTGACATCTTTTCTTTGGATGGTCAATATTTTTATTATACAGAAAAAATTACTATTTTGTACTGGGGCCATAGCCAGAGAAGGCTAGTGCCTTGCATTTTTTGTATTGAGCTAGATTTTTTGCATAAGCTTTGGCCTCTGCTACATGTAAGCAGGTATTGAACCTGTATGATATTTGCAGGATACCCTTACAACTTGGATTTTGATTATGGTGCACTGGCACAACTGCAAATGTTCTCCATCAACAATCTTGGCGACCCATTTATTGAGAGCAACTATGGAGTGCATTCTAGGCAGTTTGAGGTTGGAGTTTTGGATTGGTTTGCCCGTCTTTGGGAATTGGAGAAACATGAATACTGGGGGTACATTACAAATTGTGGCACTGAAGGAAATCTACACGGAGTTCTTGTTGGGTTTGTGCCCTTTTGAATGCACCTGCAAGTTCAAGTTTCTTATTTTGTGCTATTTCCTTTAGCCCATATAAACTGACTTATACTGTGCTGTTAACTTTTTTTTCTTTTTTTCAGGAGGGAGGTTCTTCCAGATGGTATTCTGTACACATCTCGAGAGACACATTACTCAATTTTTAAAGCAGCACGGATGTATAGAATGGAATTGGTAAAAGTGGACACACTGATCTCTGGTGAGATTGACTGTGCAGATTTCAAACAGAAGCTACTTCAAAACAAGGGCAAGCCTGCAATAGTCAATGTTAATATTGGTAAGTTACGTTATATTTTATAGTGAGAGAAGGTGGTCTATGTCTACAGTTGTAACTGTAGAAGCCAGGTTTGCAACAAATTGATCTGCAACTTAATGCTGTGTTTTGTCATGTTCAAATCATTTTGTGACTGTTTCCTATTGTTTTGCTTTCTTAGTTGTCAGAAAGCATTATTAAAAAGTTGAGTACATTTGATATACTGAATAGAATTTTGCTGTGATGCCAGGGACCACGGTTAAGGGTGCTGTTGATGATTTGGATATGGTAATACAGACACTTGAAGAAACAGGATTTACCCAGGATAGATTCTATATTCATTGTGATGGAGCTCTATTTGGGCTAATGATGCCTTTTGTCAAGCGGGTAAAACTTAAAATTCTGGTTATCTCAATAAAGTTCTGTTGTAGGTTTTATGTATTTACTTCTTGTTTCTATGTTCTAGGCCCCTTTTTAACAGATAATGTCATTATTCTTAATTTCATTTTCTGGTTACGTTGCAGGCACCAAAGGTGACTTTTAAGAAACCAATTGGAAGTGTCAGTGTATCTGGGCATAAGTTTGTTGGATGTCCTATGCCATGTGGCGTTCAAATAACAAGGGTTGAGCATATAAATTCAATCTCGAGAAATGTTGAATATCTTGCATCTATAGATGCAACAATAATGGGGAGTCGCAATGGGCATGCTCCTATATTTTTGTGGTACACCTTAAATCGCAAGGGTTACAAGGGTTTCCAGAAAGAAGTGCAGAAATGCCTCAGGAATGCACATTATCTGAAGGGGTGCTTACGGTCTGCTGGAATTAGTGCAATGCTAAATGAACTGAGCAGCACTGTTGTTTTTGAAAGACCACAAGATGAAGCCTTTGTGCGCAAGTGGCAACTTGCCTGCCAGGGAAGTATTGCCCATGTTGTTGTGATGCCCAACGTGACCATAGAGAAAATAGATCAGTTTGTTAAGGAGCTGACTGAGAACCGGCCAAGATGGTTTAGTGATGGCAATGTTGTGACACCCTGCATTTCCAGTGATGTTGGGGAGGAGAACTGTGCTTGCCTTGAGCATAACCGTGTATGAAAGTTGTGTATGGCTGGCTGTCAAGTGGTGGTTATCTTTATGTGATAATTTGGTTCGCAATCATGTGTTTGGTTTATTTCAATTTTAGATCAAGCTCATGATGTTTTCTTTCACCAGGATGAAGGTCCACCATGATGTAACTGTGATTTTTATGTTATCTTTATTAGATAATAATGACATTCTACTCATTATGCTTCAAGGTTAGCGCTCATTTGAAATACTTAAGCAGGCCAAAATTTTATTAATATAAGTCAGAGGGATGAGTCTCAAAAATTACTAGAAAATGTTGACGATCACATCTGCATTAGTCAAAGGTCTCAAGTGTTAGATCGTTTAACTGCCACAATGATGTGATTTGAGGTTTAAAAGTCGAACTTTGTTTCACAGCCATAGAGGAAGGGAATCAGTAGCCGTCAAAGCTGACTCCACATACTCTAAAGCTTTTAAAGGGTACAGCAGATTTAGATGATTTTAAATTTTTTTTTTTTAATATGCTATTTAATTGCTTGTAGCTATTGTTCTGGCTTTTGGGTAGTAAACACAAATGCCTTGGGATTCATTAGGTACACAAGGGTCAAAAAGTGGTGATTTAGAAGTGTCAATTGGTACCTACTTAAAGATTCACTACAGCCGCAACAAATTTTTGCACAACTAATCCAATACATATTCCTCTAATAACTGTTTTAACCATTACCCATTATGTCATGTGCTATGGGTATCAAAGTTGCACAACTTCTATTGAAGTCTATAAGATTTAGCTATTGAGAGTTCAAGTGGGTGGTTATTGGTACATGTGAAATGTATTAATTGGCTATTAATTATCCTTTTTCGGTTTCTTAGTTAGTAATTTTGGACTCGGGTGAGCAAGGAGAACAGTGGTTGGAACATGGTTGTCAATTGAGATCTTTCCCTAGTGAGGTTACCCAAGGGTTAGGAACATGTCTAGTATAGGCCTAATTTTGGAACAAACTAATATATTTGTATATCTAAGATATTGTGTTTGCTCTTTGCCCCTCAATCGAGGAAATTCTATTGTATAGCGTTCACCCAAAAAAATATGTTTTGATCAGTCTCAAAACTCACTCAAAAAATTACTGTTGTTATTTGCTCTTTAATCTTTCAAAGACATTTCCATGATATGTTAAATCCAGAAAAGTGTATTTTTAGATTTGTAATGATAATTTCTACACATTGTCATTAACTGAAATGAAGTGAACCTTGAAGCGACATTTGTAAGAGGACTTCACGTTTTATAATCAGAATTAGATTTGTTATATAATATTTCATCCAAGTTTAACTGGACATGACATTTGTGAGCGGACCATACATCCAATTAGAAATAGCCTAAATTTGTTAGATGATAAAGGCATGGAACTAAATGTGTCTATTTTTTTAAATACACTTTGATGTTCTAATACCAAATATGAACACCACTTGACCTAGCACACCATATCCTATATCTGGTCCTTCATTAATTTTTTCTTTATCAAGGACATACAAGCAAGAAACACAGGTATGCCACCACAACTTTGTGAATTGGAGGTATCCTGGACCGATAAACATTGCTTTCTTTTACCTACTATACTGTATTTTATCTTGGTTCCTCTTCGCCCTTGAGGCACGCGATCTCTTTCCCGATCCATCTTCTTTAGAATCCCAGTTAAGATCCTTGAGGAACCCGGCACATCTTTAGAATCCCAGCCAAGATCCTTAAAAGAACTGATAAACTGTTTCTTATTAGACCACCACCTCTCGAATCCCAGCCAAACAAATCCGTGGAAGAGCTGATAAAATTGCAATTAAAACATTTAAAACAACTATTGTGTACAGAGTTGTCATAGCTCCCATTGCGGTTTGAAACTGACATTACATTCTGGCTGTGTTTCCTGTGACAATTTGCCAGTCTAAAGGGTAATCTGTATACAATTCAGGAGATTTCGAACAAGTTTTTCTCTGGGTTTAAGTGAAGCAATTGTTATACGTTGATTGAATTCTTACAAAGGCAACGTTAATATAGCGGTTGTTTATGAAGTTCCAGTGCAGAGCTGCAACTACCTAAACGACCCAGGGGCTAAGATTTGTTGAAAATTGAGCTAGTAAAGCCTCGTCGAGCTCTCCCTTGTAGGAGTGCCACTTGATTTGGAATGTTTCAACATGTTTGTTTATATGGCCTCCAGTATTTTAATTGCCAATTTTAGTTGAGTCTGCAGATTCAATATGTAGTTTTTATGGTGCATTGTGCTTGCTATTGGGTAGCACTTGGACAAATTTTATAGTTCTCTAATGTAAGACATTTTGAAAGTTTTGGAAGGAGATGAGTACAAAAATGAAGCATGTTAACCATTTGATGTTTCTTGGGGTGGGGAGAAACAATTGAATGCAGATTTTTTGTTTTGTTTACTGGTCTGGAGCGATGTGGCAATTTTATCTGAACTTTGCTCGGACAGATGAAAACAAACAAAAAAAATGTGGCTGAGGAATATTTATTCATTGGAAGTGAGAAATTTTAGCAATCAAATGGTATGCTTTAGAGGAAAAAAGGTCGAACACAAAAATTTGCAAGATTACAAGATCAGGTAGTTATGTAATCTGGCAAGATGTTCATTATTTCAATACGAAAAGATCAACATTAAAACAAATGTTCTACAATTAACAGTCAAATCTTCGAAAAAGTAAGCAATAACAGATAACGCGCCACAGACAAATTTGTAAGGCTGGGATAAAACAAGCATACGCGTGTCTACAAAACGAAGAAAGCCACAACACAATGCACTTTGGCTACGAAAAGGAAACAGCCGTAAAGAATGAGGCGAAGAAAATGTACTGGGGCATAAAGAATTTTGAAATCAGCAATAGAAATATTAAATAGACGAGTTAAATATCATTTTCTTCTGTCAGTGATGGTGTCCTTTAATTGATGAACACGCACAAGCTTCTATGGTTAATTCGGTGGGGGTTAATTTGTCTGTCCACTCCACCTCTTCATCTATTTAGCTGCTCGGTCAATTTTGCTAGTGATGCTTTCATTGCTTCCGTTTATTGATAGCTATCAACTTTTTTGGTACACCACACTTTTGGACCATCCCTTGGCTTGCATTCTTACTCTACAGTTGGTATCTTTTTCCGAGCAAGTGCTTCCTTTGTGTTGAGAGAAGTAGTTGTCACTACGACGCCTGTGGTGATGGCAAATAATTTGAAGGAAATGGAAAATAGTTAGCAAGGATATGATGCATATGAATTTGAATAGAAAGACGGTTCTCTGTCATTAATGCTACTTATCCAGTGCAAACAACTCATCTTAAGGTAAATGACTGATATTCTTCTTACATGTTTAGCTACTAGCGTTGTAGGGATTTTTGCTATTGAAAGCAGCACTGAAACTAAAACCTGACAGGTGCATGGGGGCAAGAACGGTATGTATTTCTCATGATTACAATTTGTTAAGGGAGATGGTTTAACAAGTTCTTCCTTTGTGTTGAGAGCATTAGTTGTCACTACGATGCCTGTGGTAATGGTAAATAATTTGAAGGAAATGGAAAATAGTTAGCAAGGATATGATGCATATTAATTTGAATAGAAAGATCGTTCTCTGTCATTAATGCTACTTATCCAGTGTGAACAACTCATCTTAAGATAAATGACTGATATTCTTCTTACAAGTGTTTAGCTACTAGCGTTGTAGGGATTTTTGTTATTGAAAGCAGCACTGAACCTTAAACCTGACATGTGCATGGGGGCAAGAACGGTACGTATTTCTGATGATTACAATTTGTTAAGGGAGATGATTTAATGAGATTCACAGATCTCTGTATGGTCAGTCGTCCTAAAGCTCCACTAAAGCTTCACATGTTCTATGAATGAAATTCTGTGTTTAGCCATTGTTCTTGTTGCAAGAGGCACTTAACCTTGGCATGCGCTAGGGGGGGAAGAAATGTCTATACTATCATTATGCGAGTCAGGCAGGAAGTTCAGTTCAGGTTAGATTCTCAAAATCTCTTTGCATTCAAGGTCGTAAGTTATTCTATGAGAACAGTGGAAGTAAGGAAGATTTCTTGGGGGTTTTCATTGTTACACCATGTGTTGTTTTGAACTTTAAAATCAGACCTAGGTGTTTCTCCTCCTTTATGTATATTTTTTTCTATTTAGAGTATGAACTTTCTGCAATGACCACTTTGCAAGCCCAGATTTAGGGTTGTTATGCATAATAGCTTTTGAAAAAGTAAGGAAGATTTCTTGGGTTTCTCATTAATTCGTTTTGAACTTTTAAATCATCTGCTAGTGCTAGGTTTTTTTCCCCTCTTTTGTGTATATTTTTGTCTATTTAGAATATGAAATTTCTGCTAAGACCACTTTGCCAGCCCAGATTTAGGGTTGTCATGTATAATGGCTTTTGAAAAAGAAAGACTTATAAATCGGGTTTTTCATTGTTACATCATTTTAGTTGTTTTGAACATTTTAGTTAAGAACTTCTAAATCATCTGCTACTGCCAAGATTTTTCGCTCTTTTGCATATATGTTTGTCCTTTAGAATATGCCCGTTTTACAAGCCCAGATTTAGAGTTGTTATGTATAATGACATTTGTTTTTTGTTTAATATAAAAATATAGTTTGTTTATCTTCTGTATGCTCCCAACCTCAGCATATATATAAATATTCAACAAAAAGCCTTTTAACAAGAATATTTATCATGGAAGTGATAACCATGCTTTAAAAAGTCTGCTTTGATATAATTACGTTTCAAAATGTGGCCTACTGGAAATTATATGTCGTCAAAGCTTGCTAACCTGAAATTAAGGACTCCCGTGTCATGGCCATTCTACATTGAAAAACAGAAAATACCACTGAATTAGAGATTAGTTTGACTTATGGAGACGATAATGATTGCGAGACAAATAATTATTAGTCAATGACTCTAGGCTTCCCTTGTGAGACCAAAGCATATGCAAACCACATAAATGAATTGGTATCAATTGGAGATTTGTATTCTCAAATTATATCTATAAGCATAAATTTGTCTCAAAATAAGACTTCACAAATTTGTACTGACTTCACAAATTTGGAGTACAAAGTGAAATATTTGAAGTGATGTTTCCAACGACACACTAGGGAACACAAAAATTGCGAATGCAAATTAGGGAGTGTCTTCCACCTCCGAAACTACACACAAGAATCAATTTCAATTGGAATCACATATACACAAGAAATATAAACTCCACGATGATCTTCTACAACACCAACCACCTCCTTATAAAGGCATCTGGAAGGTTACCATAGGCCAACATGACATACTATTTTATTACTTGGCACTTTTGTTTAATAATTAAATTAATTAATTAAATAGGTCCTAATATTATTTAAATTTTAGGACCACTTAATTAATTAACCTAATGAAGACACTTTATAAAATTTGGGAACATTACAGTCCTCCTAACCCAAAGATTATTTGCCCTCAAGCAATATGCAAATTGCCTTTCATTTGACAAACTCCAGGATCCCAAACCATGTGTGAACGTCGGTAGCCATATCCGTAGAAATATCCATGTCGCATCATGACTATGTGTGCTCCCTCCTTAAACCCTCTAGATCCAACATTGTGCAAATCTCCAATAATCCTTCGTTGCTTTACTCTGATATAAAAAACACACTAATCACATTTGGCAAGCAAATCCTCATGATCCCTTGAAGTGTCTTTGTCATCTTCAACAAGTGTTGGTCCCTAATGTTGAAACTCATGTGTTGTCAAACCATTCTTGATCTGTATCCCTAATGAGTTCTTTTCTTAAACCAAATGTAGAGATTTCTCATTCGAAGGAACACTAATAGAGTTCACATCTCCATAAAGTTGATTGGCCAATGTTGGCTTGGCAAAATTATGTTGAGATATCTTCTTCATCTTTGTGGTTGTCTTGAAGATTTAGGTGCTCTCCATTTTAAGGGACAATTGTTGATTCCCTCTTGTCAAAATCCTCCTGTGTTTGAAGAGAAACTATGAGCATGCCTTCATCTGCCATAGGGAACATGGTGTTATGTAGTTCATTATTGATCTTCCATCTCAAATTGTTGGTGTAGATTTTATTACTCTCAGAGGATGGATACCTCATTCTTAGATCTATGCTATCCTTGAGAGATATATCCATCTTCCATCCACCATCAACCCAATCATGCTTGAATTGCTTCAGTAACTCAGCTAAAGTGGGTGTTTACATTTATTGTTGCCTGATCCTAGGAAGGAAGGTTGACATCGTCGGCCTTGTGTTGAAGCGTTGTGAAGCTCCCTTCGTCCTTGTTCCTTTCAAGTGATTAAGTGTGTCCTCCATTTGTTGGTACCTTCTTGCGAGGGTCTTATTGAGCTATTGTTTATTTCAAGTCAACTCCCTCAATAAGGTTGTTATATCTAGATGTCCATTTCCCATTTCATCACTGGATGCCATGATTCTCCCAACAAGCTAGTAGGATCACCAACTCTGATACCACTGCAATGTATTTGATGGGTAATGTACCCCACGACATATCTACCATTGTCATGTACTTGATGGGTAATGTACCTAATGGCAATGTACTTGATGGTAATTTACCCGACAACAAATAACATACTCGATGGTAAAGTACTTGATGATAGTGCACCTGACGACCAATACCCTGTACTCACCCTTCGACGCCTTTGGCACTTGATCGACAACACTTTTGACACTCAACATTCTTCGACACCCTTCAACACCCTTTGGCTCCCTTCAAGACCTGACAATTGAATATAATACTCGATCTATTCAAAAATATGAATGACTATTATTGTAATCCAAGGTTACATAGTAGATCATAGAACAAATTATATGAAAACCACATAAATGAATTGCTATCAATTGGAGACTTGTATACTCAAATTATATCTATAAGCACAAATTTGTCTTCTCAAGAAGTCTTCACAAATTTGGAGCACAAAATGAAATATCCGAAGTGATATTTCCAATGGCAGACTAGGGTGGATGCTAACTACCAAAACTACGAATATAGACTAGGGAGGTTCTTTCACTTCTGAAACTAGCCACAAGAGTCAATTCCAATTGGAATCACAAATACACAAGAAATATAAACTCCATGATGATCTCTTACAATGTTAGCCACCTCCTTATAAAGGCCTCTAAGAAGCATATGAAAGGTTATCATAGGTCGACACGACTTATCATTTTATTATTTTATTACTCGGGTCCTTTTGTTTAATAATTAAATTAATTAATTAAATGTCCTAATATTATTTATATTTTAGGACCACTTAATTAATTAACCTAATTAAGACACTTTATAAAAATTGGTGACATTTCAAAAGTGTTTTATCAACTATATAAGAGATTTTATCTAGATAGTTTGTTTTGACCTAGTGACAAATAATGGAGGTCGAATGTACATTGAGTATAATTATTGATTCTTGCAAATCATGCTACATTTTTATTGGTTTTAAAACATAGTAAGAATACCCTCCTCAGTCTAGTTGAGCTTAAAGATTAAATGAGACTATCCAAAATTATTAGTTGCTCTTTAATCCTACGAGTTCTGTTCACAAACCATGTTTTACCTTTTTGACAATAAATCCTGTCTTGAAGGTAAGAAGAAATTTTGCGATTGTGGATGAACAATTTTTGGAAACAACAAATTGATCATTTTTATTGCGATTGGGTGGGTGATCTAGATGACAGAAAATCTACCACTGGATATGTACAATATTTATAATCGATCATTGAGTCTTACAATAGCTAGAAGCAACTAACTAATTCCTTGTCCTGTATTGAAGCTGATTATAAAGCATCATACAATAGTACTTTTGAAGCTCTTTGGCTAAGACATATTCTTGAAGATACCTGACACACAAAAAAGAAGCAACAACTATCCAGTGTGACATTCAAAGTTCAATCAAATTGACAAACAAACCAACATATCATACCAAATTAAAATATATTGAAGCTTGACATTCTTTGTAAAAGAAAACAATCAATTACAAGATAAAGTTGAAATATTATAACACAAATGACAATATGAGTAGAATATTTAATAAATCTTTGGGTAAAATAAAGTTTGTACACTCCAGAGATAGCTAGGAGTACAAGAAAAATCAGTTATTCAGTACATCGGCAATCTGCTTCCTTCCAAGAACTGTGAGCTACCATTGCATTGAGAAAGACGTTGTAGCTTCAGAACCAAGATGGTAACTTTGCTAGTATGATCAACAGAGCAGCCCACAACAAGGGATATTAATCAGATTGGAGGGCTCTGTGGCTGGCTCAATTCAATTTCGGGATCCATTTTCTTGGCTGCACGCTCACTCTTCAGCCTCTTTAATTTTTCCTTGTCATCCCTTTCATCAACAAAAGAGGCAAATGATCTTAGAACCTTTGCACTTCTTAGTCTTAATGGTTGTGACTTACCGGGAGATTCCTCATTACAAGTATCAGCATAACGAGTGAATTGACAAATCATGCGAAAGGAAAATACAAACAGAGCTACAATGCACACAATCCCTGTGACCAGGAAAAGGCCCCGGAAACTTTCCAGGCCAAACGGATTTGATTGGACTGCACTTTCCTCTAGACTGCATATATCATTTTTCAACCAATTATCATGAATTGTCTGAAGTTCCCCACTTTCTGAAAGGGCCAGGATTGCTATGGACATGTCAACTGCAAGTTGAGAGTCCTTTGGAAAAACCTATTCAATATCAACACAGATCCTAAAAAGTCAAATTTCATTACAGAAGAAAAATGAAAACAGTTAACATAGATCATAGCAAAGCTACTTACAAATCCCCATCCACGTTTAGTTAATTCACTGCCCACAATTGTATATCCACACCGTGTGGATAGAAATGATTGAATGTAAGGAAGCTCGTCTACAACTGCTGCCACACCACCTTTGTTTGGCCCCAGAGACAATGCTTCAGCATAACTATCCGGAGTGTTTAAAGGCACTAATCTATTTTTTGCTATGTTAAACTCTCTTGATAGATAATCTGCAACAAAGGATCCCGTTTGATATCCTATTGGAAAATTGGTCGATGCCAACCTATCAATTCCTTGAATTGTTGGTGAAAGCTTCTGCACTGTGAGGATTGATGTTAAACTTGCTGTGTAGCTTGAATTAATTATCAAAACAACAAAAAGCCATATGATTAGTACTGCACGTCCAAGGATGCTCACAGTATTTTCCCCTGCAAAAACCCCACAGGTCATAATTTTTTCTACACGGCATTTTGGATATTTGCAAGAGGAAAAGTATCCTGAAATTAGAGTGACAAAAACCTTTCCAATAATACAAATCAGGTGAATCTTGACTGCCTTTACTATATCTTTAGTAATGTCCAAATAGTTTAAGATCAATAATATGAAAGCATACACCAAACCCATGTATTTCCCACACACTAAAATAGATTGTGGAGGACAGAGTACTCACTATGGGAAAAGAACATCGTAGAGAATGCGAACCTGCCAAAACTAATGTTTGTAAGGCATTTCATCTTACATGTCTGAAAATACAGTTCTCAAATGCAACAACAACGTTATCATGTCTTCTGTTGTTAAGCAAGTAATAAATTAATAATGTAACATTTGATTATATGGATTTCCTTGATATTCTCAGAAATGCTCTACTCTTGAGGTTTGTTATTGCAAACATTTTTTCTTGAATCAATTCAAAATCCACAAAATTAATTGCATATTTCAAATGACACAAACCACATCAAATTGTAATCAACCACTTCAGAATTCCAACCTTACTTTCAGTTTAAAGGCAGCAATCTGAAATGAGCAATGTTGGATTACTTCACATAAAAATCAATTTGCACACCCACAGGAATAGAAATTACCAGAGCACATTTATCACTTGCTGCCTCGGGTGCCCTCGAAACTCAGGGTTTGATCTATGCTCCAGAACCCACACAACAGTTCCAATGAAAACAAAAAAGGCACCAGTTGTACACCACATTCCTAGTGTGAACGGACGCAGGAAAGCCCATGCACTGGAATTAATCTTTTTAACAGGTACCACCATAACTAAGCCAGATTCTACATAAGGCTGCGTAAATTTCACAATCGTCGTTCGTTCTGCCACAATTGCAATATCTCCAACGACTGCGTCAAAATTCTGCAAGGGTCCATCAATAAATAGCTGAACTGAAGTAGCGTGCATATATTTACACTGAGATAATATGGCTAATTCTTCAATGTTGTGCAAGAATATTGGTGGGATCAACAGCAAGGAAACAAACTTTGATACGAAAATATTTAATTTATGATACAAGTATGGAAATGGTTCAAAATTAATGGTAGATACCAACCTTTAAGGCAACCTGCTCCACGAGCTTGTCATAACTAGGTGTAGAATTCCCTGTTCCATAAGATTTAAATGTGTATGGAAGGGCATAAGGGAGCAAGTTCACCGCAGCAAAAAACACATCAATGCAAAATCCTTTTGGTACGTGGCTATCATTTTCTGTGGAAACAAATTCTTTAAAACCTGTTTTTCTGGGCACACCGATCACAAGTTGCTTGCCAGTGTTTGGAAATGCCCAGCCCCGTGGCACTAGTTTGCTTTCGCCAGGCCATATGATATCGTGAAGTTCTGGTTCTGCATGAGATTGGTTATGGTTGATGGTAGCTGAATATTCCGGTGGTGTAACTGAGAGGCCAGTGTGATCTGACCAGTAACCGATTCTGCGAAATCCTGTACCAGCAATATTAATAATCTCAAAAGTAGAGCCCATCAGATCCCTGTTTTTATCTAGTTGCACAGGACCTGAAACACCAGTGAAATTAGTCTCTAGTATTATCTTACGCAACTGTGCTCCTCCTTTGAAGACCTTCAAAGCTGCTAGTTCTGAATTGCGTCCACTCTTATTTGATAGTGTGTTCTGTTCTGCAAAAGAGAAATTTCCTCCCTGATTCAGAAAGGCGTTGATAGAATGGGCAATCATCAATATACTGTCATAAGCACACAGCCCAAACACATTCAAAGAGACATCTACTACGCGGGCTGTTTGTAACCTTTTCCACACTCCTGTAAACTCGTTGTCTGTTCCTGAATATGGAATTTGCCGTCGCAGGCCAATCACCCCTTGAAGTGACTCCATGTCATCTGTTGCAAGTACCGTTGAATCTAGAACAGAGGATAGCCAATCTGTGACTATCCAAACATATCCACTGCTCAACATCCCCATTTCCTTAGCTTCAGAGAAAAGATTAAGACCAGCATCTGAATTCATATGGACTACAAAAACCCGCGCCTCTGCTAAAGCCAATTTCGCTAATATATTACCCATCTCACTCTGGCTGAAATCAGGAAGCATAGCTGCCTTATTAGTAATTTTAGCTCCCACATTTCCCAGAGCATTCCCTAATACAGAAACTCCATTTCTGCCATAGTCATCATCTACGTACACTGCTACAACTTCTCTCCAGCCATAATAACCCACTAAAGCAGCAATTGCCGACATTTGAGAAAAATCATTGTGAGCCATCCTGATAAAATATGGGTACTCATGTGATGTAAGAGTGGGATCAGTAGCTGCAAAGGACAAAAGTGGTATTTGGAGTTCCTTTGCCAAATGTGAAACAATGTGAGCAAGCACAGATGATTGTGGGCCTATTATTGCCACGACATCTTTCTTCAACAATTCCAAAGCTGCACAAAGAAAAACAACTGTAATGAAAACATCAGAAAATATACTGTTCAAATATACAAGTGCTCCAGAATACAAATCATTTGATGTAATGTCCGTGTTAAAACGGCATTAGGATAGGTGTCAGCAAAAGATCACTTGAGAGCATCATAATTTAATTTGGAACCCAAAACCACGACCCATATCAAAGGCTTTCTGAGTTCCATTAATGAAATCAACAGGAATATTACGAAAAATAGTCAAAACAAACGCAATGGTCAAAAACCAGCAATTGGACTGTCTTCTAGACAATGGATTATATTGAGAAACTGGTGTGGATTCAAGCAATTGCTAGTGCACGGAATTTTCACAAATCATTTGTTTGGAGTTTGTATTGATTCTTGAAAAACCATGGAATTGCCAATACTCTGTTTCCTTGCCGGAGCTTGGGTCTGTGAGTTTCTTGAACCCGTCTGAGACAAATTTATTTGCCCAGAATTAGCTAAGAAAGTTGATTGAATTGTGTACTTCAATTGTAGTTCGTTCAAGCAAATTGAGCCCTCATTGAGAGATTGAGATCCAATTTGCAATTTCGGAGCTAATTGTAAAGGCAATTTTCTAAACTAATGCATCTCGGATCTTGCCCAGCAAAAATACAGTGTTGGCTAGCATGCAATCATCTTATAGTGGAAGCAAAAGAGCCAACCACTCAAACTACCACCAAAGCTACTGTACATTTAAAGAAAATAAGTCTATGAGAACCTCAACTATTTTGAACTAACGTAGACCATCAATAAAGCGGATATTAAAAGCATAACCCTGAGAATTTGAATTTGCTGACGTGCTGCCGTGCCTATGAAAGCACTGCAATTAGAGTCTATCATACTAAGCTCCAGCTTTGTCCCACCAAGCAGACTATAATCGCTGTTCACGTTCTTCACTGCCAATTCCATGGCTGTCTTAGCCACTTCCAATTGTAGAATCAAATGCAAAAAGAGCACCAACATTTACAACCAAAGGGCTCGCATTTCCAAACAGGCTTTTGCATTTTTACCAGCAACTGAGCCATTACATGGCATCCAGATAGAGAATACTAATAGGAGAAGACTTAGATAACACCGGAAGTTCTACATGTTGAATCAACCCTGTTTATCGCACCATCTTGCACATGAGTGGCTCTTGCGCAACCATTCTTGAAAACAGAACACCAAAAAGCATATAAATGAACGGGAACTTATATTTCGCTGAATTTCAATCATGGACGGCAAAATGTAGCTTGGAAACTGGTTTTTCTACCTCGGGAGATCAATCAGAACAACATTTCCTGCAACAGAATGGGATACGGACCGGTAGAGAAACATCTAACATTAAGAGAAAAAATAAGCGATTAGCGATTGCCTAAAACCGTAGAAATCTCCTCCAGATTTGAAATCTTAATGGGAAAAGGAAGGTATATTTAGTTCTGTGAAATAGATAATGATTGACTCTGAACCTATCAATCCTTGTACTCCCAGCTATCAGAAAACAAATCGTGCTCAGTCTTGGACATTAATAACCTCAAAACCTGTAGATCTGAATCAGGTTCTCAATCTCAAATATCACGTGGCTTTTGGGAGAAAAATTTATTGAAAGGAGCTAAAATTTGGATCGAGAAATCCAGTACTTAAAGATGATAGAATTTCGCTTACCGCCAACTTGAGAAATTTGAAAACAACTTCCTGTGCTTAATAGCTCAGAAACCAGATGTTAGGCATTTTGCTCAGAGATAACAGGACAACTTTGAAAAGAATGCCTACATCTTCAGTTTAAAATAAAAAAAATACTTCAATCAAAAAGAAAATGGCATTGAAGAACGTCTGGTCACTAAAACAGCTGTGAAAGTGGTATGACAATTAAAAGCCTTACAAGCCCTACTTTGACGTCGGGCGTTCGAATCTCACATAGCTCAAATTCCGAGCGCACCCTGCATCCTTGCTACAGACGTATGGCATAGTTCTTCAATGCCAGAAGAACCATTGAAGAACCAACTAAGCAACTAAAGCTACATTCAGATATGAATACTATAGTCAGGATCAATGGAATTCTCTATTAACATTTTGTGCATCTGGGAAATTCGTTAACTTGTTTCTACAGTGAAAACGTCCTCCATTAGCATATTGTTTGAAGTCTTCAGCCAAATTCATCGTTTATCTGGTCTTTTGGTCATCGGACGGCCACCTTCCCTCCTCCCTGAGATTTGTATATGGCCGTCGGATTAGATTAGAGATTCGGGGGGAGGGACTTATTTTTTTTCTTGTCGGTTTCTGAGATAATATGACACCTGAACTTAAAATAAGCGGGGGCTACCGAATGGAAAGGTTTCTTTTTTATTTTTAATATAGTGTGATTTGAAATCAGTACTTCTTTAATTAAACATCTTTTTAATTATTATGAGATAAACTATAATAAGATAGAAGTGATTTTTTAATAGAAAAATTTATATCATTCCTAAGATTGTTTTTTTAAACTTTATTATTCTTTTAAAAGAATAATAATATTTATTTGAAATTTTATTAGTAAATTGGTTTTAAGAGTTGACATTTTATTATAGCTTTTATATTATCTAAAATGAATGTTGGTGGTTGTAGTTACTACTTTTTAATAAATTAGTATTTTATTTTTTCTGAATTTTAAAATGTGTAAGGTGTGGATTGGTTTCAAAGAGTTTGACATTTATTGCATAGAGATTTGAAGGCATGTATATAGTCTCGTACTACTAACATATAATTTGAGCTACAACAAAAAGATAAAGTCGCAATCTAATCTCTCCTAGAAATTAGGATTCATTGACGTCAATTTTTCAAGCATCAAACAACATTGATCAAAACTCCACAGTAGCTCCCCTCATAACCATGAGCTCCAGTTTCATTAGATGTTTATGATTGTGACTCGATATAGTTAGTACAATATCTATGAAGCTAAAGTGATAGAATTCTTCAATGGAACCAACAAACCAAAGGATCTCCAAATTTTTATGTAGAAATTGCAGGGGTTGATTCATTGACATAGTAATGGAGTTTTCAATCTAAGAAAAGTCAATATTACTTCTTTGGCAAATTATTTCAATTCTATCTAAGAAACTTCTTTGTCATTTTTTTAAGTACTACTTTTAATATAAGCTTGTGAAGCACTCTTACATGATCAAGAATAATTTTTCTTATATCTACCATGTGTAGCATATGCGAACTCAGGCATCTAGCACTATTATTTTGAGACCCTTATTATTTAGTAGGGAAACACAAGCTATTCTCAAATCTACATCGATTAAGTTTGGAAAGTTTGATATCATCTTATTGCAGTCAAGAATGCCTAAGAGGCCCTTGTACAAAAAACCATCTACTACATGCTAGTGAGTAAGCACATGGGTTTTGAAACAATTTCTTAACCATTCTTATAAATATTCCATCAAAAAATAAAAGAATGAGGTCTAAGCATGTTTTACTCGTGTCATTCTTGGTCCATACTATTGGTCATGTTTCATGTGCCTATTTTTGCGGATCATTATTTATGAATTATTTTATTGGAATATACACATAATTTTCCCAATCCTCAATAGTTTTGAATAAATTAATTATAAACTAAAAGTAAAACCATACAGACACAACCTAGAACCACCTCTATTCAATACTTTTAGATAAATCAATCAATTGAAAACTACCTCAAAATCGCCAATGACCATTCACTTAAAATCATGAGTACTCATGGACAAATATCCCAATAGTGATGCACAAATATCCCAATAGTGGTTAACAAATCTCAGTAGTGGTGCACAAAATGAGTCAATCAATAATTAAAAAAGCTAAACAAAGCTAAAAATAATTCAATATAGGTACATGTGAGATTATCTAAATGAAATAATTATTAGAAGGTCACTATGACAATAAATGAATGGTTATTGAATCCGGAACGATTATTGATCCCTTTCCTATACATTTAAAAAAAATAAGTCTATATAAACCTCTAACTGCTTTCAAATAATCTAAACCATGAATAAAATGGACAAATTTGAATTTGCTGACCTGCTGCTGTGCCTATGAAAGCAGTGCAATTAGAGTCCATGAAAGTAAGCTCCAGCTTTGTCCCACCAAGCAGATTATGATCGCTGTTCACATTCCCCACTGCCAATTCCATGGCTATCTTAGCCACTCTTCCAATTGTAGAATCCAATGCAAAAAGAGCACCAACACTCACGACCGAAGGCCTCGCATTTATAGCAGCATTAGTATTACATGGCATCCAGATGAGAGAGAATAGTAATAGGAGGAGAACACCTACATAACAGTGGAGAATAGTAATAGGAGCCATTAGTAGATCTTCAATCACTCTTGTTCAGAGGTAACAGAGGAGATTTGAATTTTCTTTTACTTTCCTCGCTACAGACGCCTATCAATGCCTAACAATTCAGCTAAACGAAGCATTTAAAGATAAGAATAACATTAGTCAATATCAATGAAATTCTCGATGAGCATCGGGGAAATCGGTCAACTTGTTTACATATGGAGATTCGTCCAATTTGTTTTCATTACATATGTTGGTATATGGCCGTCGGATTCGAATTGAGATTTGGGACTTGTTTTTTTCCTGCTCTCGTGGGATCGACTGGATTGAGAGAATATGATGGCTGAGTTTAAAGTAAGCGGAGGCTTCTAGGTCAATGCAAGGGACAGGTTGGTTTATTTATTAGTACTTTTGTATTAAAGGAGGTGCACTGATTAGGGAGATAATAAGATATAGTTTATTAATATATAAAAAAAGAAAAAGTGATAATAATTTATAATATGATATAGTAAACATAAATCAATAAAAGTTTTAGTGGAGCTGGAGTATTGTTAAAAAAGGGAGGATAGTTTTGTTCTATGGTTAGAACATTGTGACTGAATTGGAAGCACTAGGAGAAAACTCTAATGGATGTTGAGCACGAGTTTGTCAGTCGTAGCAAACATTTTTAGGAGGAAGTACCCGTGGATTCTCAATAATATGTTGGTTAATTATACCTATTCCAATTAATTATAATTCTAAGTCTAATCAAATTAAAAATTATATAATTATTGTTAGAACTTAATCCACATAATCATAATTAAAATTTTGGTAATAAAATATAATAATACTTAATTTTAAATCTTATTCTTAATTAAATTATTTTAAGATTATGTGGAATTAGTTATTTGATGTCACATTATCAGTTTATAGATTTTTACTTTAACCTAAAACAATATATACGTAGTGAAAATTGGTTTAAACTCAATTTTAAAAATAAATATTAATAGAAAGTTGAAATATATCTTGAATAAATTAAAGATAATGAGATAAATTATGTATTTGATATTTCTATAGATTAAAGGTAAGACCATGAGATACATATGGCCGAAATCATATATATAAAGTTTTCATCTCTTACTACAATTGTACCGCCCTCTTCGACAAATCCGTGGAAGCCCTAGTTCATCCCAAAACCACTCTTTTCTCTCTTCATTATTCCTGACAAAATTTTGCTCCTTCCACCTATATCTCCAAAAAGTGAATATATTTTTAACAAAAATGCTTCCCTTCTTCCTCATAACTATTCAAATGTTTGGGACCTCAGCGTCTAGGGGCCTCGCATTGTGTCGCCCACGCCTTTTCTTCAGGTGTTTTCTCTTGTGGATGGTGTTCTCAAACAATCTCATTACTCGTTCGATTTCCACTTCATGGGCTCGAATCGCTTCCTTCAATTTCTCCCACTCCCTTTCCTTCTCTACCTTATAAACAACTTTGTCTACTTTTCCCCACCAACACCGAAAGGGGACTAAACCAAACATTTTTTATTCCTCCTCATCTTCAAATCACTCAAAAATTCTGACCCTATCCTTGGCACAACCCATTCCAAAATCAATTCCATCGCTAACAACATATCCTCCTCAAACAAACATTTGACAATCCTTCTCACTTCTTCTATCTCCTCGCCTGTTTCCAGACCCCATGTAATCACCATTGAAATCACATCAACATTTAGACACCATTTCTGCTTCCTTTCTTGGAATTGACTACCTAGCAGCTTCAACACAATCTCCACCACCCCATCTGTTTTGATTTTGAGAAAACCAGATATTCATTCTTTGCTGACCAAACCTTTAAAACCTTTCTTTTGTTTATGGGTGTCAATAGAAAAATTTGCCTCCATCGCTTCCTCCTTTCTGAGAAGACAACTATCTACAATCTGCTTTAATGCACCCAAATCAAGACTACCCTACAACCAACTCAAAAATTAAAATAGTTGATTTACATAAGGGCACTGCTATTCTCCATTTAAAGCCTTTTCAAAGGTCACATCAATTAAATCCCCTGACGTCACCTGGCATAAAAGCGTCTGACATCCACCTTTTAGTTGCTTTCAAATACTTGAAACAACTACCCACTTTCGATCATCATCTCATAGCTAATCATTAATAACGGTCTAAGTTAAAGTTGCTCAACTGGACTCAAAATAAATATCATTAACCTTATCCAATTTTATTGCCCATTTACATAAGACACCATCTTCCATATTTCCCCCTCTCCTAGTATGACTGATTCTAAAGTCCTAAAACGACATTAGTAAGGAATTAATTTCCACAATAATATTTTGCAAATGCCATGAATGAGTGTTGCTATTTCCTATGGCATTCATAATTATTTTTGAATCCCCTTCTAAATGGATCTTTTGCACACTCAATCTTCTGCCTACCTGGAGAGCAAGTAAGGTCACCCTTGCTTTTGCCTCATTATTGGTTCCATCCTTCAATTTTTGAGCTACAAAGGCCATAGTGCAACCTTTCCAATCTCTGACAATAACCCCTGCCGGAGATAGCCCTAGATTACCTTTTGCAGCCCCATCAAAATTCACCTTAATCCAATTGGCCTCAAGCCTAACCCAAACAACTAGATTTACGTCACAAACTGACCCATGTGTCTTGCTTGTTACATTTCCAGATCTGATTTTAATTCCCAGCCATCCAACATGAATTCTCCTATCCTCTGGAGAGTAGGGTAAACTTGGATTTTGATTCATTATTGCCACTTTGATAATCTCTTTTATTGCAATATTAATTCTCGCCTTGACTCTTTCTAAAGGTTCCATCTTTCCTTGAAAGATCCTTCTATTATATTCTTTCCATAACTCCCATATAATGATTGAAGGGAAAACCTTCCAAATTGAAGAAAAAGTAGATATCTATTGGGGCAAATGCCAACTTTCAAAAACTTATTTAATCCTATTCTGCAGAGGGCCACTCCAATTCAGTTTAGAGATGACCACAGACCAACACCCCTTAGCAAAGGGACATTTCAACAGTAAATGATCCACATCTTCAGAAGTTGCATTGCACATTAAACATTTTTTTAGTACCCTAGAGACCAAATATTTTTCTTCTTTCCCCTGTAAGGATTCTCCCATGAACTTATAACCAAGCAAACGATCCTACTTTTGGAAGGCATTCCTTACTCCAAAACAATTTGGTTGGCTAATCTACAAAGGCAACATCATTCTATAATGTCAAATATCCTAGTTTGACAGAGTAAACTCTACTTTTTGCTACACACCAAATAATTCTATCCTCATTTTTTGTCCTTGCAAATTCTCTGGAGAGGAGTAAGTCATTCATCTACCTAAGTTGTTGATTTAGTAATCCTAAATTATCTACTTGTTTCCATCCCCATTTCTTACCCATTAAGGAATCTTTAGCCTCTAAATAATCAGACACCTTGCCACCCCATCTTTTAGTGAAAAAATCCATCAAAAATGTATAATTTGTTAGGATTAGGTAATACTAAGAGGAGGGGGGGGGGGGGGGGGGGGTGAATTAGTATTTCTAAACTTAGATTTAAACTTTAACCAATTGTAAATAAACCATAAAACTGCTGAAATGAAAAGAACAATAAAAGATTTAACACATAACTCATGACACCATGATTTGTTCTTGAGGAAACCCTGGCCAAGAAAAACCCTAGTGGGGATGTTACCCATAACTATGCACTAAAATATTATATCCCCGTTAGGAGCTGATGCTTACATAGTACATTTCCTTGTTAAATGATTACAAAACCCTGTTAGGGGTATACAAAACACCTGGTTAAAGGTGGTGAGCAAACAACTCTTACAGTAAAAAACTATTACAAAGAGTTCTCCAAAATGTGAATAATACAAGCACTTATCTTGCTTAAATAGTTCTAGTTATAGCTCTGTCTCTTACCGATCTCGCATCTGATCTCTGCTCTCAGATTCACAACCTTACTTCATCATCATAATCACCATTACTTATCACTTTTATAAAAGTACTCTATACTTATACAAAAACTGTCATCCAGTCGGCTTCACAAATATCATACAAAACATAATAAATAATTATGTAAAGGATAAGTATGAAGTCAGCAATCGAATATTACCCAAGTGTCGGTAATACAATCCATTCAGCTGACTTAGCACGTTACCATACCAGGTAATCTTAACGCAATCACGACAACTGCTCATATGCCCTGTTATACTGATTTACTGTCTTCACATACCTTCCGAACACTATATCTCACTTATCTGATCACTAAAAATTATACGCTCTTAATTGAAGCATATACATATACCAAAATACCTTCTTTCAACTTCGCAAACCATAATACCTTATATATCTTCATCACTGACCAAAACTGTAACACTGTATTCTGTTACTCTGATTCTGGACTTAGTCATTTTCATGACTGTGACTCCAGTGTTGAATCTCTCATCATGCGATCACTCTAGCATAAGTGTGTCCATAAATGACAACCCTCAAGTGATCCCTAGTGCCCCAAAGCATCACTTGCCAACAATCTCTCCCTTTGGCATTGATGGCAACACTTAGAAAAATGACTAAGTGTCACAATACAACTTTCTTCTTTTCTTTTTCTCTATTTCCTTCATATTTCTTTCTCTTCTTCATTTTTCTTTCTCTTCCTCTCCCTTTGACATCAATGGAAAAGGTACATTAAAAATTTCAAAAACTTAAGCACAAAAAGATTTAGTGCTTGCTCACCAGTTTTAAGACATCTTGAAAAAAGTTTTCCAAGGTGTTTACTTCCTCAGCCCATGATTTTATCAGTAGCTCACTGACATGGATTAATCCATTCAATGCAAATGATGTTGTCTCTGTTGCCTTAAGCTTAGTAGGTGTAGACACAGTCATTGATCCTTCAACCTTTTCCATCTCTGAAAGATGAGTCTCAAGCATTGAAAGCTTAGGGGTCAATAGGCTTCTTAATAAGCCAAATCTGTCTACCACTCTCCCTTTCTCTATTTTTAGTACACTTATCTTGTCCAATAGCCTAGATGTCTCTTTATCCATTTCGCCCATAGTTAGTGAAGATGATTCACAAATGTCCATTAGATTGTCAAGAGTAGCCCTATCCTTGGCTAAAATCTCCTCAATATTATTTACATGCCTGCAAGGGTTCATGTTGTAGCTGTAAATCTTCTTGCCTTGTGCTACATAGCTCTTGGCCTTAAGAGTAGTAGCTTTGAGAATGTCTAAGTCCTATGAAATAGACTGACAAACTTCTCTCAACTTCTTCTCAAGAAAGTTCTTCTCTGCCTTGTCTTTTGCAGTTTTTAACAATGAGTCAAAGTGACTCTCAAAGCTATCCAGTACTGTACCAAGGTTCTTAGCTTCATCCTTTTCCTGAAAGATAATCAGTGAGGGAAGTGGCTTGTTCACTATTTCTACAGCCTTGGCCATTACCTTCATTCTTTTTTCCTCTTTCTTCACTAAGCTTTCTTTAGCCTTGGTGAAGGCCATGAAGGATAGCCTCATAAGCTCATCTTCATCCACACTGTCTACATCTGAACTTACCGGTTTGGCCATACTTGCCAAAAATAAGGAGGTGTCCATTTTAACTTCAACAAATTTTTCTGTTCTAATTTCTTCTTCCTTCTTTTCTTCCTGTTGTATTTCCTTCTCCTGTACTTTCTCTTCTTGTTTCTCCTCTATTTTCTCTTCCTCTTTCTGTTCTTGTTCTCCAACTTCCATCGCACTATCCATATTATCCAAAAATGGATTATTAACATCATGCGAAGTGTCAAGGGTCACAAGCACACCAGAACCAAAGAAGTCTGGTTGCATGCTAGCTTGCACACTTTCATCCACTGCCTTGGAACTTCCTCCCAATCACAGAGATGTGGGCTTGGTAACCTTGGGAGGTGAGGTATTCTTGGGCATATCACTCATTAGGATTTGATCTAATGCCTTGTAAGTGTCCTCAATCACTTCATCATACTTTCTAGCCATGATTTTGACTAGTCTGGCCTTTGTCCTCAATAGGGGTTTCAATGCATTTATTATTCTGTCTCTTTCTTGTATTGAGACAACAGATAACATGTCCTCAATAGCTTTATTCCTTATGTTTTCATCCTCTGATTGAGCCAATTGTTTTCTGATCTCTAATTTACTATAAATCTCCTTAGGAATGCTTCCTTCAATCTCCAACAAATTCTTCTTGAAAGCTAGTAGATACTCAATGATAGTATCTTCAATGATCGCTTGCTCCTTAGGACCATATCTCTCATAGTATCTGTCCATAGTCTTTATGTTCCCATCTTTTATCACTCTCTTCTGCAGTGATTTAAGGTCTGGTTTCCACAAGATTTGTGGATTCTTTTGTATTGATTTCTCTTCAACTTTTTCAACTACATTTTCCTCTTTCTTCTTCCTTTTCACTTGTATCTCTTTTTCTTTAGGAATGTCCTTCTTACTTGATCTTGTAGATCTCCTAGGGATGATTACAGGCACAACTTCTTGTGCTGCCTCTTCTTGGGTAACTGATAAGTTAACAATATCAATACTAGGACTTATTGTTTTCTCTGCCTCCGAAGGAATAAGTGCATCAATAGCAATGATAGAAGATGCCTCCATCTTATTCCTCATGTCTATCAAATGCTCCCTTGTGATTCCTACCTTCGCAGTGATATCTTCAACAATTTTGTTGACTTTCCTTTTCCTTGTTACCTTCTCTTGCTCTTCTCTGACTTTTTCATACTTCTCCCTATATGTTTCCTGTAATACCCCAAAAAATGGGCTATAGGTTCATTAAACTCCTACATCAACAAATCGAACGAAATTGACACCAAAGTCCTAACCTAAGACACATCTGCACATCAAATTATCAAAACCCTAATTGATTTTATCCTAATTCTACATTAGGGAATATTCCTAATTATCATAATTATCTTTAATTAAATATTATTTGGTGATAAATCCTATTTATCTTAAAATTTGATTAATTGAATATTTTGAATATTTAATTAATTAAGTTTAATTTTGCCACTTGATTATTTAATTAGATTTAATTCTAATTATTCCTAATTATATTATTTAATTTTTACAATAAATCAAAATCTCCTATGAATAATTGATTAAATTCTTATTTAATTAGTTAAAACCAGTTGTCAATATTTAATAATATAGTTTTGAATAAAATTTTGATTAAATAATTGATTAACCCATAAATCAGTTAATTTTAATTTTAAAATCAGTTAAGTTGAAAATAAATTACTTAATTTTTAAATTAATTCATATTAAAACATGCACAATCAGAAAAAACAGTCAACTTCAAATCAATTATCAATTTCAATTTGTTAACTTTCTAAACTCAACATCTGATGATGAGTTGAAAAAGTGAACTGCACTCTATTTTGAGACAAAAATTACTTTTACATGATTTTTATGAGTTAATTAATTCTGATTTCTTGTTAACTCAAAAATCAACCTGAGTTTATCAAGAGTGATTTATGGCTTTTCTCACTGCATCCTCAAGCCCTGGATTTCTATAAAATCAAGGCTCATCTCTTCACAATGATATCTCTCGAATTTGCACAATTACTCTGGAAAAATTGCATCTGAAGAATCAAGCTCTTGCAAATAGGTGATTTGTGAGATCTTTCATTATTTTTCATAGCGTTGTATCCATTTTCATGTATCATAGCACATCATTGTTAGAATAATCTACATATCAATTTAATACTTTCTAGACTAGTTTCATACAGTTTTTCATATAATTGCATAGAAAATACAAAAAGATAGATTAATCTGCATCCATCCTACATTCATCTTCTAGCATTAAATCCTTTGTTTAGGTGTTGCATTGTCACTGATCTCGGTCTGAATCTGAGAATACCATACTCGCACCTACTAGAAGGCAGTAAATTGCCTGGTTAACTTAGTGTATTTCATTTATAGATTTCTCGATTTGCTAACCTTTAATGTTTTACTGAAGTGTTGTGTCCACAGCTAGGTACAATTTTCACACACACATTTTTGGCGCCCACTGTGGGGCCCTAAAATGAGTTTCCATTTCATTTCTAACAATTTATATCAATTTTTTGTCATTTTCTATCAAAACTATGATTTTTACTTTATGTTCGTACATTTTTCGTATGTGTTTTGACAGAGTGTCGTTCTAGGACCCCCAAACTATCATATGATAGTTGGTGTTTTCGAGAGTCATGCCAGAACTTTTACATTGTCATTTGGAGGTTACTTTGTCGTGTGTGCAGGGACCCACTGTCGTATCGTGCCTAAAGTGTCGTGCGAGAGGTAACCCATTGTCGTACAAGTTTTGGTGCTAGAATTTCGATTGTCGTATCATAATTTTAGGTTGTTTTTCATATTTTATTTTCAGATTTGGACTTACAGCTAACCCTAATAATTGAGATCTTCTATTTCTGATTGGTACTTGCTGGTTCTGATTGGAAAAGTGCAACAAAGATTGTAAAATATGTAAAATCTACTAAGCGCGTCGTGAAGGAACTCAGGTATTCTATTGTATCTAATAACACCTCAATTTGGGACATAAAATGAACTTTCATGTGTCAAGCTTGAGTGTCTTTCCTGCTTTCATAAAACAAACTTTAGTTTTGGGCTCTAAAATGATCGAACATAGATTTGCTTTCTACATATCTGTTACACATAGTAATTAAGCCCTATGAACACTATTTGTGGAGTTCTTGAGGGAGTGGGCTTCATTCACTTGTTTTGCATGCGAAGCTCTTCTCGAAGATAGATCCCCTTGTAGGTAGGGAGGATACTGTGATTATCTCACATTCTACTTGGTTTGGTCCTCAACTTTGATCGGTACGTTCTATCTTGGTCCCACTTAGAGAGCTCAGTAAACATTGTTGTTGACATTACAAACCTTGGTGAGGTGATTTCAATATTAGCGTGTTAAAGAATCTATCTACATGTTTGGGTAAAAGTGAAAGGCTAGAGGACTATGCTCTACTCCCTTTTTGGGTAGTATCAGAACTGAGATCCTTGAATCTAGACCAAGTCCCCATGTGGTCTATTTTGTGAGTCACCTTTAGAGAGGGTTAACCATAGTGGACATTCCCTTTATTGGGTCAACCATGTGGATGAAACCTCAAGCGGTAATAGCCATTTTCATCGTGGTAGCAACAACCGCTATATAAATATCTTTGTGGAAGAAATCTCCATAGGTGTAGTCTCTTGTTGGGCTGTCAGATCTCCCTAGCAACTCCTAATTGATTAAATTCTCAGGATGTGTCAAAAAATCAGTGCACCTGGATTGGATTTCGCCCTCTTGAAATTACAAAATTTGCAGAGTCAGACCATTACTAGAAACCCTAGTGCTGCCAAAATTTCATTTTCTAGGACTATGTGCGTGATTGCAAAACTTTTTGAGAACATACACAAGTAGCATTCCTAGGGTTAGAACAATAATTCACTTGATTGTTCATGTGAAAGGTTTCTTTATCTCTTGCTCATTATTTTCAGACGTGCTTGAATTCCCTTGCTTTCTATTCTATGTGCTTTTTATCTACTTGGTTGTTGGAAACAAACGAACCTGAGATGAACTATTACACAAATCTTCAAAACCTGGATAGAGAAATTTTACAAACAACTTGATACTAGAAACTGAAAAAATTGCAAATTTGAAGCAAAATTCCTTTTTGGAGTCCAAAGTCACCCCACAGTCTTAGAAAGTCGTACAAGTTTTGCCCAAGTGTCGTGCCAGAACCCTTGTATTATTGTATGGTAGACTGTATACTATCGTACAAGTATTGTTAGAAAAAGTAAAGCAAAATCAATCCTTGGTGCCAACTGTCATATGAGTGTTTCAATTTTCATACGAGTGCTTTCAATTTTCATACTAGACCTCCCCCAAACTCGTACGAGCTTGTAGAAACTCGTATCAAAATTTTGAAAAGTTGCTAGAAACCTGTCAAACTTGTCAGAAATTCATTTTTTACAGCCTACTTCCAGATTATATCAGAAAATTCACTATGTCAAGAATAGACCATAAACCAAAAGAATCCAATCATTTTCCCAAAGTGGTCTCTTGAGTTTGATCTAGCCATCTGATTTATCAATTTGAATCTCATCCATCTTGTGTCAAAACCTTGTCAAAATTATCTTCAATTCAATCTTCAGCAAAATGGCTAAGTGTTGCGGGCTCATGTCCACCATCTTTTGGGTGTCTGCCCATACATCTAGGGCACAACATCCTTCATTTACGTCCAAGTCAATCTTTAACCAATCCAATCTTGACAAGGTTGCATCATTCGATCTTCTTGAATCAAATCATTCTTCAGTTGTCTTAATCTTGTTCTTTTGCTTCACTCAAAGTTAATGGTGGAAAATAGAGCTTCCTCACAAAGAAAACAAGGAGAACAACCTAGATTCTCTTTAGCAACATCTTCTATGATTGCTCAAACATTTCATCAACCCTACGACACAACAAACTTTGTAGAAGATGCTCTTGGCAATCTTTACTTGAAAGGTGGTTACGTTACCCCTCCTACATCAATCCATGAAGGTACTCAACCACCTCCACATCAATCAATCCCTGGTAGTTCTCATCACAACACAATGTCTCAAGGAGGAGGAAACCAAGGATCCCAAGGCCATCAGTCTAATCATGAAGATCCCGAACCAACTCCATCTGAAATTGAACGATACAAAAGTGATGAACACTTTCAAAAACTGATGAAACATTTCTTACAAGAAGAGAAAGAAGCCTACTTCTTGGACATAGCTCAACAAGGGGCCAAACTACCTCCAAAATTTAATGTTGAAGATATCGTCACTCAAGAGGAAGAAACTCCTATTACAGCCATGATGAAACAAATGCATGCTATGCAAGTCAAGTTAAACAAGCTAGAAAAAGAGAAGGAGCCTAAGGAGTTCTCTATGGAGGCTCTATGTCCTTTTCCATTTGACAAAAACTTGTACATGCCACCATTCCCAAAAAGAATGGAGATACCAAAATATGATAAGTATAATGGCAACTCTGACCCTCAAGATCATGTCAGAGAATTTTGTACTCAATCCATGGAGTTTATGCATGAACCAACCTACTTAATGTGTCTTTTCCCTAGATCTCTGGGGGGAGCAGCCATTCATTGGTTTTGAAAAGTGCCTCCAACAATCAAAACCTTTGAGGATTTGATCAAACTATTTTATCAACAATAGTCCTACAACATCCAACATTCGATCACCATGATCGACATCTGCAATCTGAAGCAAAACTCAGGAGAAGCCTTCCTGACTTTCCTCAAGCGATGGAGGATGAAATTTTCACTTTATGCTCGACGTATTCCGGAAGCTGAAAAACTTGAAATCTTCATCAACAATCTGGTTCCAGAACTCAATTATCCCTTGCAAATGAAAAATCATACTTCCTTTGATAAAATGGTGGAGAATGCCATCAAGATTGAGAATGTGCTTGTTAAAAAGGGAGACATATCGCTTCATAAGGAAAAAAAGTACGAATCTAGTTTTAGTTCCAACAACAAAGATAAAGGTAAATTCTAGAACAAGAACAAGAATGTTATAACAGATGGCGTTGTTGATCATGTCAGTGTCCCATCAAAGGCAGCAGCATTCAATCTCACCATGGGTACTCAAGCCATAAAAGCTTTTGAACAAAAGGCATTTGAACCTTCTCAAAAGTCAAAAGACTATAAACCATGAGTTACAACACCAAAATGTGAGTTCACTCCTTTGGGTGAGTCCTTAGAATTTGCCATCAAAAATCTCTTAGTGAAAAAAATCATCTCATTGCCTGAGATAAAAGCATTTGATCCTAAACCTAAACCAAAATGGTGGAAAGAGACCGATTTCTATGACTTCCATCAAAACAAGGGTCATAAAACTAATAATTGCACATGCTTGAAACATCTCATACAAGACAAAATTGATAATGGAGAAATTGTAATTGATAATTATAAGAGCAATAATGATCATACAACATTCACAGAACCATTTCCAAAACATGGTCAAGGAGATTCATCTTCTCAACCTAACATGGGTGCTAAAGTCAATTACACCTACTCTAGAAACAATGCTATCATAAATATGGTTGAACCATACCTATCTGAACATTGCAATGTCATCACAATTGTAAGAAAGGATAGAGATAATCAATCAACAAATGCAGTAACTCGATCACAAGCTTAGGCACATCTACAAGGACAAAACTCAAATTCATCCAATACCCCTAAGGTGCCTTTCAATCTTTCATCTGCTTCTAAACATAGGGCTGCCTCAAAATCATCAAATCCTAAAGAGACCAGGCCAACATCATACAGTATTGTCCAACAACTCTAGCATACCAATGCAAAAATATCCATGTTTGAGTTGCTTCAGATGTCTCCTACTCATAGAGCTATTTTGAATAAAGCCCTACTCGGTTCCAATGTTCCTAACAATCTTGATTTGGATAGATTCCAAACTATGGTTGGTCATCTGACATCCCCCCAGTATATCTCCTTCTTAGAGGAAGATGACAGTTCACTAAGTCATCTGCATAACCAGCCCTTGCACATTGAAGTCTTGATCCAAAATCATCGTGTCAAACATGTGTTGATAGATGAAGGTGCTGGTCTAAATATCTGTTCCTACAAATTGAACACACAACTGGGATTATCAAAAGATTCTATTGATCCTAAAAAGAAGATAACCATAAAAGCATATGATGAACAAGAAAGATCTTCCAAAGGAACAATTGTCCTACCTATCAAAACAAGATTTATTATCAAAAACATCATTTCTCAAGTTCTAGATCTTCCATTGGCTTACAATGTTCTTCTAGGAAGGCCTTGGATATATGAAATGCAAGCTATTCCATCAACATACCATCAATGTGTGAAATTTCCTTATGATGGAGTAGAGGTCACGATTCTAGCTGACACATCCACATATTGCAATGCCTTGAAAGAAAGTGCTGACAAACTCGTTCAACATAATAGAGAATCTTTCACCAAGGAAACAGATGTTGCATCTACATCCAAGATGGAAGACATTGCCAAAGAAGTCAAAATCAAGGACACAGGCATGGGAGAATATACTATGGAACCAGTCCTATCTCTCACATCTCTCCCGTTGTCCCCAAAATCTTATGGACAACCTTCAGACAAAGTGAAACCTATAGCTAAAGAATCTTAGGTCATATTTAATAGTAGATTGGGGGTATTGGGTGAGAGTAGTGTCTAGTTGGATGCTCCTTCCTGTTGGTATAATTTGGCAATTGCTGATGGTGGAGTTTTATCACATAAAAAGTGTCCAAGAAAGAATCTGATGAGGAAGAAGCTATACTAGCATGGTTATACAAAGATGAGTCTCAATCCCAGATAGTTCAGAAATGTGACTCTAAAATGCCTAAAATCCCTACCAAATCTTATGGACCAGGTCATAAACTCATGTCTAAAATGGGATACATTGGAAAAGGACCTCTAGGAACAAGGGGCAAAGGCATTGTAAAAATAGTTGAACATTGTGGAAGGATGACCAAAGATACTATAGGCTTGGGATATCAAAAGAAGCCTTTTTATCTTAGCAAAAATTCCCCACATGTCTTAGAACAGATTGAACCATCAACATAAACTCAGCTCGAGGAAGAAACTCAACAATCAGACAGTGATGATTGAAATAGCTCTGAACTTATTCCTTATGAACGTTTACCTCAAGAAATACTAGATATCCTTAAAGATGAAGAAAAACCTAAGGAAAATATCAATGTGGTAGCTACACAAGAACCTACTACTAAATAAGAAGAAGGTAGACCTGTCACCATAGCTAAAAATTTGGGATACAATAATGGTTCTGAAACAGACTCTCATGAGTATGAATTCAAATCAGAATCAGAAGGAAATCCTGCTTGGGACCTATTCGTCCTGACTTTACACATGTTCTTAGATTTCCCAAAGGACTAGATGAAGAATTAGAGGACGAATCAAATGACTATGAATGGGGAGTTATTCCAGAAGAAGATGAACTTATCACTGAGAAACACATTGATGTCATTCACCAATATTCACCTAAATCCGACGTAAGTCTAGAGTGAAATGATGAACTTAAGAAGTCCGATCCACCTATGGATGAAGTGGAATCCAATAATGACAATGAGACTATTCGTGAATTGAACATTTTAAGAAGTAATATCACCTTTGAATTTGAGAGTTGGGTTAGGACCAATGATGAAAACACCATATGCATGAACACCATTTCCCAATCCTCCCTTAAGCTATTAGGATTTCTCTCCAAGGGCCAATAGCTCTGATACCAATTGTTAGGATTAGGTAATACTGAGAGGGGGGTGAATCAATATTACTGAACTTAGATTTAAACTTTAACCAATTTTAAAGAAACCATAACACTTTTGAAATGAAAATACCAATAAAACATAACACATAACTCATGACACCATGACTTGTTCTCAAGGAAATCCTAGCCAAGGGAAAACCCCGGTGGGGATGGTACCCACAACTATGCACTAAAATATTGTATCCTTGTTAGGAGATCTAGCCCTATTAGGAGCTGATGATTACATTGTACATTTCCTTGTTAAAGGATTACAAAAGCCTATTAGGGGTATACAAAAAACTTGGTTAAAGGTGGTGAGCAAACATCTCTTACAATACAAAACTATTACAAAGAATTCTCCAAAATGTGAACAATACAAGCACTTATCTTGCTTAGATAGTTCCAGTTATAGCTCTGTCTCTTACTGATCTCACATTTGATCTTTTCTCTCAGATCCACAACCTTACTTCATCATCATAATCACCATTACTTATCGCTTTCATAAAAGCACTCTATACTTATACAAAAACTGCCATCCAGTCGGCTTCACAAATATCATACAAAACATAATAAATATTATGTAAAGGATAAGTATGAAGTTGATGATCAAATATTACCCAAGTGTCAACAATATACTCCATTCACCTAACTTAGCATGTTACCATACCAAGTAATCTTATTGCAATCACCACAACTGCTCATATGCCTTGTTATACTTATTTATTATCTTCGCATTCCTTTTGAACACTGTATCTCACTTATCTGATCACCAAAACTTATGCACTCTTAACTGAAGCATATAAATATACAAAAATACCTTCTGTAAACTTCATAAGCCATAATACCTTATATATCTTTATCGTTGACCAAAACTATAACATTGTACTCTGTTACTCTGATTCTGGACTTAGTCATTTTCATGATTGTGACTCCAGTGCTGAACCTCTCATCATGCGATCACTCCAGCATAAGTATTTCCATAAATGAAAACCCTCAAGTGATCCCTAGTGCCTTAAAGCATCACTTTCCAACATAATCTACATTATCCTCGAGGGCTTCATGTCCATTCCATGAATCACACCAGAAAGAAGCAGAGAAACCATTGCCTACTTTCCATGACATGTACTCCGTAATAACCTTTCTACAATCCAAAATAAAGTTCCATATTGTAGAGCCTTTGGGAGGATTATGTATAGTGAAGATTATTTCATTGATTTGAGAATCTAGATATTTTTCCTTTAAAACTTTGACCCACAACCTTCCTGGAGAAGAGTACACATTCCAAACCAATTTTTCCCCAAGAGCCAAATTCTTTTTGTGTAAGTCTCAAAACCCCACTCCACCACACCTATTTTTCTTTCATATTTTATCCCACAAGATCAAAGGTCATCTAACCTCATCCTTAGCCCCATTCCAAAAGAATTCATGTATTCTCTTCTCTATGAAACTTAAGATATTCTTAGGAATATTTAAGTAGCTCATAGAATAGAAGAAATGAAAGATTACAATAAAAGAATCATCCCAGTAGAAGTTAGCCATCTACTTTTCCATCCCTCCATATGTTTGACACAACCATCCATTAGATTCTTCCATAAGTGTGATTTACAAGAACCTTCAAATAAAGGAATACCTAGATACCTTTCAGGCAGTCTCCCAACCTTAATATCTAAAATTTTGCATAATTATCTCTACAAATCCATTCCAGTGTTAAAAACAAATAAACTTCATATTTTTTCCAATTCACACATTGTCCTGAGGCTTTTCCATATATATCTAATGTTGAATTGGTGACCCTTTCTTCTTGGGCAATGGATTCCCCTATTAAATAGTTATCAATCTCCCCAACACCTCGACCAGAATTATGAAAAGAAAAGGAGAGATAGTATCCCCTTTCCTCATGCCTTTGGTTGTGTCAAAAAATCCTTGGGGGATACCATTAACTAAGATTGATAGTCTAGGGGTGCTTATACAACTTTCAATCCATTTCAACCATCCTTCACAAAAACTAGATTGTCTCAAAATTTGTGGAAAAAAAGATCTATTAACATTATCATAGGTTTTCCTTATATCTAGCTTTATCATCATTTTTTCATTCTTAGTCATCCTTACTAAATTTATTGCCTCATGGGCAATAATTATACCTTCAAAGATTGATCTATTGAGAGAAAAACTACTCTATTATGGGGAAATGAGATTATCAAAAAGATTTGAGTCTATTCACCATCACTTTAGCAATAATTTTATAAGTTGTATTACACAAATCTATGAGCCTAAAGTCACCAAAGGAGGACCTATCAAACTTTTTAGGAATCAATGCTATAAAAGTGTTATTGAAGTCTTTAAGAACAAATCCACCTTCTCTAGATTCATCCACCACCTCCCATAGCTCATCCCCCACAACATCCCACATTTTTTGAAAAAAAATTGTAGGAAAACCATTTGGTCTTGGGGCCTTATCACCATCCAAACCAAAGCGTTCCTTTCTAACCTTATCGTTGGTGATTGGCTTCATAAGGGCTTATTTTGAGCCTCAGAGACATAGTTCAGAATATGATCTAGTAATTCCTCATATCCAACTAAGTTAAGAGAATCACTAGAAAATATGTCTACAAAAAATATCACCGCTTCCTTGTTCACCTCTTTAGAATCAATGAGTAAATTCCCTTGACCATCTTGGATTGTGAATATCCTATTTTGAAATCTTTTTAACTTCACAGATTTATGAAATAATTTAGTATTCCTATCACCATCTTTCAACCAGGTTTCCCTTGATTTTTATTTCCAAAAAATTTCCTCCCTAGATAATAATTTGTTAGAATAACTGAGAGGGGGGTGAATCAATTATCCACAGTCCCAATCACAAAATGTATATCCAAAAACAATTTACTAAAACTTCTGCAGCTCAGTAAACTAAAATAGTATTTTGTCTATGCTTTTACCGATTACCAGTTAATAACATATAATGATTACCGATCAAATCCAATATGAAACACATAAAGTATGATATCAAACAAACATCACAATCAACACATAACACAAGAGATTTAATGTGGAAACCCTATGAATGGAAAAACCACCTGGGACCGATAACCCAAAAATTGTTCACTCTTCTTAAGTGAGGTCGGTGAAGACCCAACCCTGTTAAAGGTTACAAACACACTATGAGGTGTGACCTTGTTAGAGGATTTTAGACCAATTTTTATCATCTAACCATCATTCACTATGGGGTGGATAGGATAACAAATGTACACTCTATGAATGACATTACAAGACTTTCTAGTCCACTTTGTTAAGAGATTTCTTTGTTTACAATGGTTAAAATGTAAATCAGTTGATCTGATTACAACACAATTTCAATTGTAGATTATCAGATCTATGTTAAGCTCATTCAAATCCTCTGATCAATATATCAATTTTGTCTCTATCAATATTCAGTAACTTACTATCACTCGGTAATAGCTTTCTGACGCTCGGTAATCTCTACAATTTGGTTCTCCTTAACTAGTCTGATCAGGCATGCATTAAGCTTGTTCACGCAATATCTCTGTAGTCTCCTTCTTCTGGCACAATTTCATCATGAAATCCCAGTCTCTTAAATAGATGAGTAAACCATTTTAATTCCATCCATCAGATTTTGCCACTTAATCTACTTTGTTGATTTTGCCGCTTAAACCTTCCTCGGCTGATGTGTTACTAACACGTTTTGTTTCAATCCATTATATCTTCTTCGAATTATGTTAGCTGTTTATCTTCATAACAAACATTATCTTCATCTCTAATTTCAAGGTACTTTATAGCTCATCAACTTCCATCGGCTAAACTAGTCATTTAGTTCTTTTCTTCTGCTCGGTTAACAAAGAAATGTGTCGGTGAACACAAGCTCAGTTTATACTATGATCGGTATACACTACACTGCATCGGTGTATATTGAAATGGTTCTTTAACCAACAACACTACCTTGTGCATTTTTCTCTATTCTTCATCATAGATGAATGCAACATAATCAATTCAATAACATAAGGTCATAGACTCATCCATAAGTTACCCAATGTGTTCCTTATCCTTATCTATCATATCCATCTTTCTCATGTAGATATATTATGTTCTTCATCTCTTTTCTTCTTTTTACAGATGTTTGGGTATAGTAAGTTACAAGATAAGTACTGTCAAAACTAGTTGACATCAATGACAACATATTACTGATTTAACCATCTTACATATCTAATCAACAACTCAGTGATCTTAAATCATAGATCTTCAAGTTATACAATGTATTCAAATTAGTTGTAGTTCATCATAATTCACCATATTCCTTTGTCAGCTCTTTCTCAATCTCAGAATCCACCTCATCCATACCCTTTGCAATAATCTTTGAGTTTAAATCAGAAAGCCTTTTCTCTAGTTTAAATTTTTCATTGAAAATGTTCCTAAATTCTACTCTATACCAAATTTTCAATTGATCTTTTAGATATTGTAATTTATTAAAAAGAATAAAGGATTTTTTCCCCTTCCATAGAGGAGCTTCCTTCCACCATTGGGCCTCTTTCTCCATGAAATCAGTATCTCTAAACCACAATGTTTCAAACTTAAAAGGGGATTATTTTGGGGTTGAATCCTCATTGATGTTGCAACAAATTAGATAGTGATTAGAACCCGAGATTGGAAGGATCTCAACACTATATAACCAATCTCGTATATCCCAATGACCCCCATAAGAAATATATCTTGTTTTCAACAATGTTCAAAACCCACTCTACTTGTTAGCCCAGGTAAAATTAGCATTCCTCAATTCTACCTCCATTAAACCATTCTGCACAAAAAGTCCCCAAAAACTCTTTGACTCCTTCATTCTATTCTATTCCACCTCTTTTCGCCACAAGGCTAAGAATTCCATTAAAATATCCCCCAAAAGGGAACAAATCCTCCTTCCTTCCATTCATAAAACCTACTAACTCCTTCCGTAGAGCTTTTTTATGAGTTGGGTTGTTAGTGTTGGGTATCCTAAAATTTTTCAAGGTTAGAAGTCCAATTCATGGTTTAGGTCTCCATGCGAGTGTTTTTCCTGGACTAGGGTTTGTAAAGTGTCGTGAAAATGGTCTTGACATGTTCAGGAAAACCCTTACCCTAGGTCTTGTCTTCCAAAATGTTTCCAATTTGTTTCCAAACTTCATGTGGCCTTCTTGTTTCTTTTTCTTGGTTACCTTTAAATCACTTAAGTTGCTATTTGCGCACATGCTTATTTGCCCCTAGTGTTCGTTGAATCGGGAAATGTATTATCAAAGGTCAAAACAATCTGGCGATTCAGCGAATGAGTCATGTTCATGTTCATTATTAATATCAGTCACCAGTTCTCCAGATCCTCCAGCGGTTATCCCAGACATCCAGCGAATTGGCGAATGCATTAAAGCCAAGCTTCTAACCCTTTGTTCGCTAAGTCTCCAAGTGTTTCGGCGGTTTCATTTTCCTTTCCGAGAACTAGCGAATGGCGGTTATCTCCAGTTCTCACAATATCTGGCGGTCTTTTAAAACAATCTAGCGATTCAGCGAACACTGTGTTCGCTTGTTCTTAGAATCTGGCGGTCAAGGGTCGTTTCAACTAGAGAATTAGCGAATACCGTGGATTGCTTTCAAGATCAATGGCCCTGTTTTAATCTCAAAATATCTGTGGGTCCTGCATATTTGATCTGGCGAATGAGCGACTAAATGAAAATAATGCTATCCTCTAAATTTGGCGGTTCTGATGGTTTTCCCAAAAAGATTTCAGCGGAGATAAGTTTTCTTTATTCGCTTATTCTTGGAATAAGTTGGTGACATGCTAAACCATTTAGTGATTCAGCGAATGCCTTTGGTCGCTAGTTCTCTTAATAAAAGGATAAAGGTTAAAGCAATCTGGCGAATAAGCGAATCAATGGATGATAAGTTTTAAGGCTTCAGTCGCTTATTCTCGAAATGAAATTGTCACTGATATAGAGTATTTGGAGAACTAGCGAATGCTCTTTGTTCGCTGATTCTCAGAATTAAATGGGTAAGGGTTTTGATATTCAGAGAACTAGCGATAGCCATCGATTGATGAAGATCAACGGTCAATCTGGAATCCTGGTATAAAGTGATGATTAAGTTAAATGATTTAGCGACTCAGCGAAGCCAGTGTTCGCCAGTTCTCCAGACAGTCAAGCGGTTAAGTATATCTTTAAGCGAATGCGCGAACCCTTTGTTCGCTAGATCTCCAGGAAAATTGACCGTCAGTCATAACATTAAGAGAATGGGAGATGGCTTTGTTCGCTAGTTCGCCAAATGGTAATTGCAGGTTAACTGTGTAAGTGGGAGCCCTTTGTTCGCTGATTCGCGAAATGCATGGATGGTTAAGGATAGGATTCTGAGAACCCGCGAAGCTAATAGTCGCTAGTTCTCCAGATGTGAACCAGGGTCAAACGAGGATTCAGAGAACTAGCGAAGCCAGTGGTCGCCAGTTCTCCGGTTGATAGCTAGGGTTAGCATTCTAATCAGCGATTAAGAGAAGCCATTAGTCGCTGGTTCGCTAAATGGGCTCAGATGGAAAAGGTCATAAAAGAAAAAGAAAAAGGACCGTTGCCACATAGATAAAGTACTTTGTCGATATGGACATAAAACCAGTAAGTCATCAAATCAGCTTCAAGAAGAAAGATTGCATGACGCAAACAGTTTTAAAGTACAGAATCCTGATCATTCCCTCTTCACCTTGTTTTCAAGTAGTTTAATCTATCTGTCAACATCCGGACATGGCGAGCTCAAAATTTGAAATCTGGGGGTACATGAAATTGAATATGGGATCCATTAAGGAGATTTGCATTAACTGTGGTAGTTGCACACCTTGGATTCATATCGATAAATAAGTTGAAGCTCGTTGTTTATTTGTTCAAGTTTTAGTTGTTAAGAGTTTCTGTCTGTCCAGAGCATTTCCGAGCATAAAGCATTTGAGATACAAAGAATTGAAGGTGTTTCTGTAGCAAGGATGAGTCAACCTGAGAAGAGTGCAGCGTCTTCCAGTAGTGAGGCCAAGTCCAAAGCTGGTGAGGACAAGAATAAGCCTAATTTTTTAGATGAATTCCTGAAACTGTTGCCGGGCTCCAGTCAGAACAAGAGAGCTGCTGATGACGTGTTTGAAGATCTTTTGGAACGGTGTAGAGACCCAATCACTCCGGAATTCACAGGTTACACCATTTTCAACTTCTTTTACGGCAATAGAAATAAGCATGTTCCTGTCTGTAATGGTTGGGTGTTAGGATTAGGAAAAATGGTTGTCCCTGACGTTTTCCTAGATATTGATTTAATTGTTGCCCTAGCCAGAAGGTATGACCCTATTTCAAGGACAATTAGAAAAGAAGATCAATCACCCTTAGTTACTCTTGATAGGGGATCTTTTATGAAAGCTTTTGGTCTTTACACGTCCTTTTCCACTGAGATTGATTTGAACAAAGAAAAGGCAAGATACAGAAGCAATGTAGGGTCAGTAAAAGACCAGTTGGTTAAGCATATGCCAAAATAGGACAAATATATAGCCCCCCTTCCTGCTAACATGAATGCCCCATACCAGTTCAAATCCCTCCATCATTATATGAGATATACTTGTTATGCATTATGTAGAGTTTTGGGAATGGATGAGAATGCAGAATTTTTACCAGCTGACTTGCTGATGATCATCCTGGATATTCAAAATCTTTTGGTAAACATTGACTATGGTTACATTCAGTATGTGATCGATAGGATGCATCAGGGGCTGATGTCTGTCCAAGAAAGTAAAAGTCCTATTGAGTTCATGCATTATTCTCTATTAATGCATTTGATTCTGTTTTTCAATATCAACAGTTTTGATGCAAACATGTTAAAACCAAGGTTCACTTTCAAGGATCAGCACAATCCAGTGCAGTTGTGGGTGAGGATATGGAATTCTACCTCTAATGAAGCAGATTTTTGTGTTTTTCAAAATTTTATTGTTTATCCAATTATCAGAATGCTAGGCATTAATGTCACCAGGCTATCTCCTAGAGTCCTCAGGCTTTTAAGACCACTGCAGTATGTGGATAAGTGGGATGGAAATCATAATTGGGGTGATTACTACTTAGGAGATAATTCTACCATTATCAGAGTTTATGGTTGTCCCCAACCCCCACATTTATTACCAAAGTATGTGCCTCCGAGATTGGCTTGTTTGGAATTTGTTTGGCAGCTTATGTGTACAGATAAAGAGCTCCTGGCCCCTCACAGAAAGGGTACATTCACACCCAGGCAGTTCAGGGTAGGTGATTTCCTGATAGGAAAGAGGGATTTTCCTCAAATCAGTGCATGGCTACAACAATTCAAAATGGTTACTGGTGCTTGTAGGCACATAGATCTTGAGGACTTCATCAAGACTGCCAGGATGACTTACATCCCAAACATTGGTGTGATCAAAGAGCATGAAGGTTTGGATGAAGAAGATGTGATCAGAAACATCTTAGATGAAGATGAGGTTAAAAGGAGATGGTACAGATTCTTTGATTTAGTGGATTTGTCCAACCAATTGAAAGCATCTCAGATTCCTTTTGAGGGTTTTTTCCCTGATCTTCCTTATTTGAAGAAGATTGATGGGATGATTGAGAAATATGATACCTTGGAAAATCAATTGGAAGGCTTGATTGATCAGAATGAGCCAGAGAAGAAGAAAAAGAAAGATTATTCATCTTCTGATGAGGAAGAATTTACTGATGAGTCACAAGAAGAAGATAGTCCTCCACAGGTTGAGAGACCACCAGTTGTTGATCTCACTCAAGATCAACTAGAAATGCAGGATATCTCAGAGCCACCATTGAAGAGACAGAGGCTTGAGGAAGGTGAACCTTCAAGGCATGTGAGACAAAGAAGGGAAATTGACAAAGCATCTGCTCTTATACCAGGTGATAGGCCATACCATCATCAATTGAGGAAAGCAATAAGAGAAGGCAAGAAAATAGCCGTTGAGCAGGAAAGCAGAGAAAAGTCCTTATGGTTGGAGAAGGATATCAGAGAGGTTTATCAAGAGGAATTCTTGAGTGATGATCAGTTCATTAAGACTGATGAGTTCAAGAGTTTTCTCATTTGGAACAAGCAGCAAGAAGTAAAGAAAGCTCTGCCTGAAGGTATGGAGCCAAGTGAAGAAACTTTGAGAGCTCTTGCTTCATATGATCCTAGCCTTGATCCCATAACAGTGGATGAAGCCAGAGATTTGGTTAAATCAAGTGGAATGTTGTTAACCCCAGGATGGGATCTGACTTCTGCGTTCCTCATTGATCAATTGAGAAAGCAACCAGAGGGTAGCCTATCATATGAAGTTCACATTGGTGACATGATAAGAGGAAGTGGCTATGACCCTAAGTCCCAAGCTGTTGCAATGTGGTCCATGGCTCCCAAAACTCAAAAGCCATCTCTATTGAATATAGAGGATAAGATGGAGGGGAATAAGATTATATGGACTGTATAAAATACAACAGACCTTGAAGTATCCAAGGCAGTAACTCATTGGGCTAATCTGAATGAAGCCAAGATAGCTCAGCTATCAGAAAGATATGCCAAATTGTTTGAGAGTTCAAGCATGGTAGCCAAGGACAGAGATCTGAAAATGATGAGGATCAAACAGTTGGAAGATGAGCTGGCAGAAATAAAGGTCAAACTTGAGGAAGCCTCAAAAATAATTCCTCCTCCTCCTTTGCAAGTTGAGGTACCTGTTCAGGTAAATTTGGAGGCAACTGAGGGACCTGCTGAAGACTTGGAAAAGGTGAAATTGGATGCATCCCTGGACACTATAGCCAAAATAGTGCAGTACAGGCAGGAAAAAATAAAGGATAGGATGGATGCAGTTCATAAATCAGTCAGCCTATTACATCAGACCAATCAAAAGGTGAATGACTATTTAGCCACCTTGGAGCCACTCTATAGTATTTGGTCTGGGAGGAATTTATTGTTTGATAAGCTTGACAGTTTACAAGAATACAGGCCTGATATCCCAAAAGTAGTAACTGATGTGTTTGAAAGGATTGGCCTAATAAGTGCAGCATCAAAGTTTTTCAAAGGAAAATCTAACCAAATAAAGGCTAAGTTAGCCATGTTTGATAAAGATTACAACAAGTATTTTCCCCCGGTATATGATGACAATGGAAATGTGGTTAAGCTGGAAGATTGGAAGTTGTCAATGGGTCAGTTGGTCATCAATCAAGATGCCTTCCTAAAAGATAATAAGGCTTTGGACGTGGAAGGAACTAACAATATAATTGAGAGTTTATTCAAAGTTGAAAGTGACTGTATCAAGTTTATATCAGAAGTTAAAAATGTAATTGATTCTACATGGGAACGGCAAGTCAACTTGTTACAGGAGCTGCAGAGTTACGACTGGCCATCTGATGATGATGTGGCAGCTTGGGAAAAGCTAATCACAAAGAAGAAGAAGAAATCGGTTATCCAGCTGACGGAGGAGGAAGAAGAATAGATCACACTTGGCACCTGATCCAGAATTTGAGGGAGAGCGTGTTCAAACAGAGAATGATGTAAGTTAGCCTGTAATGGCGGTCATCATTCATATGACAAACTTGGTAACTGCTTTGAAAATATCTACAAACAAAGGTGCCAGCTGCGGAAGTTGTTCAGAACTGAAAAATACGCCTTGCTGTCTTTATTAAATATCTTTCTGTTTGTATTTTCTTTTGTTTTCTAGCGCAAATTTCTATCAGCCATCCGAAGCTTGTTGCATCCTTTCGAGGATTCCAGGATGGTTGATTAGTATAAATAGTCTGTTCCTATTGATGATCGAGGTTGGAAAATATTTTGTAAAGGAGAGGTCTAAAATATAGAACCTGATTTTCTGTGAAATCAAGGAAGATTGTACGAATGCATTTTATCAATTAATACAAATACACTGGAGTTCTGTTACTACAATTTGATTGTCTTTACATGTGGAGTGTTTTAGTTTCTTTATGCATTTAAATTGTAAGATAGTTTAAATACATCTTTCACAAGGTGAATGTAGGGGTTGAGCTTAAGTATCTTTCAAGGAAAGAGTAAAATCTTAGGGGAGGTCTCTGGGAATTGAATATCTATATGTGGATTTGATGACAGGTGTAGGAATGGAAACAATGATATGTTAGGCATGTTATTTGAGTTTCATTGTATTCATTTTAATAGATATATGTGAAGGTAGAGTTCGACTCTGATGCCCAGCGGATAAGGGACTGGTTTTAGATCCACTTACATTGGTTTACCATCCAATATATAATTGATTTAAATTTTACTTTATATGCATAATTTCCAGACTTGAGTCATATTATGACAAGTTCATAAATATGTATTTCAGTGCTTTGAAGAAGCAATAAATGAGGTTAACCCTTCCCTGAGTTTAACTCTAAAAGGAAGAAGGATGAATATCCTTAAGCCATTGTATTGTGTTGCTGTTTTTATAGTCTATATCATGATGTTGTGTATCAGGATGATTTGGGCTATACTCAGAGTTTTAGCAACTTATTGAGTTTGATTTTGAAGGCAGTAACAGAGCAGTGAAGGAGCAAGTTCTCAATTCAGAGCTCAGCTGAATGTTGAATTGATAGAGGTACACCCGCCTGAGTATATATTACTCGAAGTGAAGAAGGTCTTAACCTTAATACCTTAGTAGTTTGTAACTTGCTAGGTTACAGCCATTGGGATTATTTGAGTAATTGATTAATCTGTAGGTTCAAACACTAACAAAATTGGCGACTCTACTGGGGATTAATTTTGATAGCCTGCAATAGGTTAGTGCAAATCTTGTCTATTGTATGTTTGTAGACCAGTAAAATAATTTTTCATTCCCGCTTGAGTAGTGGGTGGCGACTCTAAAAAAATCTATGTTACCAGTTGCTGTTATTTGCAAAATTTTGTAAAATTTGTTGTCATTTACCATGAGTTGACCAAGGAACACTAGGTCTTACTATAGGGATCATCCAGAAGATAATATAGGGGATGAACTCCACACACCAAGAAGAAAGCAATGGTCTAGGAGAGGCCAAAATAATGCTAGTTCCCAGGCTCATTCTCGAGAAATTAGATTTCGTGTTCCACTTCCTCATGAAACTTCTTCATCTTCTAGCGATCCTGAGCATGTCAAAAGGGTCGCACCAGAGGTCTATATGCAGAAAGAAGTAGTCACAGAAGTAGGTTTTTTCCCTGCTAGAGAAACCCTTGAACAACCTGATGAAACCTCTACTGCTGAAACAGCTTCATATGATTCTGAGAAGTTAAGAGAGGAAGTGATTGCCTTGAGAGAAAAGGAACGTGAACAATTAGCAGAAATTGCTAATAGAACAAAGATAAGGGAACAACAGCTTCGTGAATTGCTTCTGGAAAGAGAAGAACTCCTCAAAAGAACCAGGAGAAATGAGACCCATGTTAGTGATCTAAACTAGGATGTACAAGGTTTGGATAAAGACTTGTTTGGTGATATACAAGCTTTGAGAAAGCAAGCTCAGGATACCAGGCCCAAACAAAGTGAATTTGAGGGAACAGGCCATGTTTTAAGACAACTGAATCCCTCTGAAATCAAAATAAACAAGGAGGTTAAAATTGCCCCCAAGGAAATCCCTGATAAGGGAAAACAAAAGGTGGTGGGTATTGCTATAAATGAACCGAAGAAGGTTGTGCCCATTCCTAATGTGCCTACTCAAGCTAGTGCAGATTTAGACAGAGCTAGGAAAGCAAAGGAGGATTTGGCTATGCAACTTGAGAAACTTGAGTTAGAGGCTGCTACAGATGAAATGAAAAGGAAGATTGCCTTCCTACATGCTAACATGAATACATCTGCTAGTAGTTCTGTCCCTATTACCATAGGAACAACTTCATCCAGTCAGCCTAACATTGCAATTCCAAATACTCAAGCCTTTCATTCTGGACAATATCCATCTGGACAATTTCCTAGTCAAGTTCCCTTGGTTTCTTAGGGTACAGTGGGAACTATACCCTGTCAAAATGTTGCAATTACCCCTTCAAATCAGCCAACTATCCAAAGACGACCAATTCATTTGGATAGATATAGGCCCTTGTTTTTTGATGGTATTCCTGGCCAACCTAATGCCATTCCTAATGAAATCAGGAAGAAGATCCCATTATTCACTGGGAATAATGTTATTACCTGTGAAGAGCATTTGAAGTTTTTCACAGATAAAGTTAATGACTATGAGATTGAGCATGAAGATGTCATTATGAAACTTTTTGTTCAATCATTGATTGAAGATGCTAGGGATTGGTACAGAGGGTTACCTGAGAACAGTATTGCTTCATGGGATGAATTTTATCAGGAGTTTTAAGGAGCAGTATGCTGAACATGTGAATTCTAGTTACATGCTCAATGAATTCAATAATATCAAGAAAAATTATAATGAGAGCATGTCAGAGTTCAATAGCCAGTTTCAAAAGGCTATGTACAAATTGTTCCACGTATTGAGGTTGGATGATGCAGTTTGCATGACCACTTATTTCAATTCCATGGATGGTAAAATGTCTTATCTCTTAAGAGATAAAAATCCCCGCACCCTTAGGGATGCATTTAAATTGGCCATAAATATTGAGAGTAACCGAAAGGCATCTGGCCAAATGTACAAGAGGGATGAGGGTAAATTGTGGAAAGAGACTAGACCACAACATGCAAGGCCTTTTAAAGAGGAGGATAAAGGATAGGGTGCTAATAAGGAGTTCCCAACAAGATTTGATAAAGGTGGTAGAAACTTTCAAGATGCAAGACCCCCTTATCAAAGGTAGGACAAGGCCCCTAATTTGAGAGACATGCCTTACAAAACTAATTGGAAGGATGGGAGACCTGTTCTCGACAGTAATGAGGTACAAAAAGGGATAGATACCCCAGATCCTTTAAAGAAAAATACAACACACAATGTAGAAAACACTCCTTGGTGTGTTGCCTGTAATATGCCTCATTCACCCTTCCAGTGTGCTGTGGCCCAAGCCTTAGGAGAAGAGGCTGATAACTCATGTGCAGGAGATTATGAAGAATCTGAAAAGCCTACCATTAACATGTTTACTACAGATCCAATAGAGGATTTTGTGTCCTCAGATGATGAAGCAAGCTGTCCAGATGTTGATCATAAGAGAAAGATTTTCTCTGATTATGAGCAACAAATATTTACTCAATCTGATCCTGAAGAATTTGATAATAATGATTATAAAACTCATATGGTGGGATCCAGATCAGATGAGAAGCAATGGAGGAAGCCCAGTGAAGAGGAAATCAAAAACTTAACTATGGCTGCCATAACACAAGCAAGATCCTCATACAATTTGAGGAACAGAAAGGTGGATAATGAACAGGGAATCCCTAGATCAGTATTCATCAAAGGTAGTCCTCAAGATAAGGGTTTCCCAAAACCCAATGTTATAGATGGCAAGGATCAAGAACTTGTGGGTCAAAAGAAGAAAGGGGAGGAAGTTAGTGTTGACAAGATGAAAAAGAAAACTGGTAGGACAAAGGATCAATCTGATTCTCCTACTGATTCCCCTGCATTTGATATGAGACATGCGTTGTCTCAGATGAAAGTGTCCATCCCTCTGCTTGAAATGTTGAAAATAGAGGAGCACAAGACAGCAGCCTTGGCTCTTATAAATGAGCAGAGATTTGCTCCTACCAAACAAGAAGAAGGGAGTTCTATGAGAAGGCCTATTCCCATCTCAGATGTATGTGTTGGAACAATTGTAACACAAGAACCTTCTTCCATCAATCCCTTTTATGTCACTTTAATTGTGAATGACTTATTGTTAAAAAATTATATGATAGACTCTGGTGCTGCCACAACTGTGATGCCATATCATGTAATGAAAGAATTAGGATTGCAAGTTGACACTTCTAATGGCAGGTGTTATGCAATGGATAATAGGGCAGTGCCTATTGTGGGGACTTTGATTGGAATTGAGGTAAAAATTGCTGCATTCCCAGAGGCTACATACAAAATGGATGTAGTTGTTGTGGATACAGAGCCTCACTATGGCATGTTATTGTCAAGACAATGGGCTGCAGCAGTGGGTGGAAAGCTGGAACTAGATCTATCTTATGCCACTATTCCAGTGAATGGGACAGAAGTAAAGTTGTACAGGGAGCCCCGTTCCTCAGTTATGGTGGAGATGGTTGCTCTGGAAGCCCTTAATTGTTTTGTAGATATTGACATGAACAATTTTGTAATTAAAGAAGTGTTACCTCAGTTGAAGAACACAGACCCAATTGTGGAAGAATTGATGATGCAACAAGATAGCTTGTGGAAAATGTTTTTTGATGGTGGATGCTCCAAAGAAGGATCAGGAGCTGGTGTTGTTTTCATTTCCCCATCAGGTAATACTTTCAAGTACTCCTTCTTGTTGACTTTCAGTTGTACAAATAATACTGCTGAATATGAGGCCATGATCTTGGGATTAGATGTAGCCATAAAGCATGGTATTAAATGTTTAAAAGTTCATGGTGATTCCCAATTGATTGTAGCCCAAGTAAGATCCCAATATGCTTCTAAGGATGAAAAACTCAAGTTGTATAAGCATGCTGTCTGGGATAGATTAGAATTTTTTGAAGCTTTTAATTTGCTCTGGGTAGAGAGGTCAAATAACATCATGGCAGACTTTCTTGCTAATGTTGCTTTGAAAAACAATGATATTACCCTCTCTGGTGTTTCCATGTTGGAAACTAAAACTAGGCCTGCAGTTCCTAACAATGTGTACAATTGGCAAGTTTTTGAGGATGATCTTGATATCCTTAGATTCCTTCAAGGCCTGGATCAATATGATGGTCAACAAATAGATTTCAATGAGGTACAGGAATGTATTGAAGGAAAAGAATGCATCATGGGAAATGAAATAGTCCAATTACTTTCTAATCATATACCCAAAGGACTACTAGAATTGGAGGGAATGTTTAAAATAAATGATGGTTGTCTGTCCCAAAAGTCTAATGCAAAATTGGAAGACTTAGAGGAGATAAACCTAGGATCAGAAAATTCCCCACAAATGGTATACATTGGAAAGAAACTGAGTAGGGAGATCAGAGGCAACTTGATCAGACTGTTGAAAAAGTACAAACATGTGTTTGCCTGGTCATATGATGACCTCAAAGCTTATAGGGCTGATTTATTCCAGCATGAAGTTCCTCTAAAGGAGGAAACTACACCCTTTAGACAAAAGCAGAGACCCATTAATCCTTTACTGGCCACCAAAATGCAAGTTGAGTTGACAAAATTGAGAGATGCTGGTATTATTGAACCAATTAGGCACTCAACTTGGGTTTCAAACCTTGTACCAGTGAGGAAGAAGAATGGTGACATTCGGCTTTGTGTTGATTTTAGGAACCTAAATGTGGCATCACTCAAGGATAATTATGGATTGCCTAATATGGAGGCCATGCTGCATAGGGTGACTGGATGTGAACTCTTGTCAATGATGGATGGTTTCTCAGGGTATAACCAAGTGCTGGTCAAAGAATCAGAGCAATTCAAGATAGCCTTTACAACTCCTTGGGGAACTTATGTATATGTTCGCATGCCTTTTGGTCTAAAAAATGCTGGGGCAACTTTTCAGAGAGCCATGGATGTTGCTTTCAAAGAAATGATCAATGTCTTAATGGTAGTGTATCAAGATGATCTCACTGCTTTTTCCAAAAGGGCTGATGATCATTGTTCTCATTTAGAAAGGATTTTTCTCAAGGCCTTAGAGTTTGGTGTGTCCTTGAATCCCAGAAAATGTCAATTTGCAGTGACAGAAGGAAAGCTACTGGGACACATAGTATCAAAAGGAGTCAGGATTGATCCTGAAAGAGTGGAAGCCATCAAAAGGGTCCCTCCACCAAAGAATATAAAGGGTGTGCAATCATTTTTGGGGCAAATAAATTTTGTGAGAAGATTCATTGCCAACTTTGCAGAGTTGGTCAAGCCCATAGTAAAGTTCCTTAAAAAGGGAATGAAATTTGAGTGGAACTTGGAAGCTCAGCAAGCTTTTGAAAAAATTAAACAAACAATTCAAGAAGCTCCTATTTTGGTATCACCTGATTATTTGAAACCTTTTTCTCTATTTTCTTTTGCATCTTTTCATACTATTGTAGCTGTCCTTCTGCAGAAAGATCAAGAAGGATATGAACATCCTATAGCTTTTTTCAGCAAGTCTTTGCAATCTGCTGAATTAAATTATGAAATAATGGAAAAGCAAGCTTATGCACTTGTGAAAGTAGTCAAGGCTTTCAGACTGTATTTGGTTTGTGCAAAGGTTAATGCTTATGTACCCCATGCTGCAGTAAAGGATATCTTGATACAGAGTGAAGTCACAAGGAAGAGATGTAAATGGATAAACAGGATTCAAGAGTTTGACCTTGAGATTCACATTACCAAATTGGTAAGGGGATTGGGACTTGCAAAGTTAATGACTGAGGAAAACATGGACCTTGTCCAGATAAATAATGTTGCTGCTAATGTTGATACAGTTACTAGTATTGAAATGCAACCCTGGTACAAGGATCTTGTTTATTTTATTAAAAATGCTAAATGTCCACCTGAATTGAATGATAATCAGAGAAGAAGCTTGAGATTACAGGCTCAAAGATATGTCCTCATTCAAGGTGATTTGTACTGGAAAGACAATGATGGCATTTTACTCTTCTGTTTGGATGAACATCAATCAGAGAAGGTGCTAAAAGAAATGCATTCTGGAATGTGTGGAGGGCATTATTCTGCTCGGTCAATAGCTCATAAAATTTTGAGGGCAGGATATTATTGGCCTGTATTGTTTAAAGACACCCACTCTTATGTTAGAAAGTGTGAACCTTGTCAAAGGTTCTCAAAGAAACTAAAATTTTCAGGTGCATTGTTGTTAAATCCAGTTGTTGCAGAAGCCCCTTTTGCAATGTGGGGTATGGATTTTATTGGAGAGTTCTCTGAAAAGTCCAGTGGAAGACATAGTCACATTTTGGTGGCTACTGATTACTTCACCAAGTGGATAGAAGCTATTCCCACTAGAGGAGCAACAAGTGCTGTGGTGATTGATTTCCTGATGAACAACATAATCACAAGATTTGGTGTCCCAATCAAATTGGTTGTAGACAATGCAATGAGTTTTAGGTCTCAGGAAATTACTAATTTTTGTGATGAAATGGGAGTTATCTTATCTTATTCAAGCCCATATCACCCATAGGCCAATGGACAAGCTGAGTCTAGCAATAAGAGTATATTGCAAATTTTGAAGAAGACCTTGGAAAAGAACAAAAGAGGTTGGCATGAGAAGTTAAAGCTAGCACTATGGGCTGATAGAATTTCTGAGAAAAAGGCCACAGGGAAATCCCCCTTTGAAATGGTATATGGTGCAAAGACAAGATTGCCAATTAATAATTTCCTTCCCATCTACAAGTTTATGCAAGAGGAAGATATTGAAATCAGCAACCCACTGCAAGATAGAATGGTTCAGCTGATTGAGTTGGATGAGATAAGAAGGGAAGGGCAGAAAAATAACATTAAACTGCAGCAAAAAATGAAGTATCTTTTCGATAAAAGGGCTACTGTAAGAAAATTTCAGCCTGGTGACATGGTTCTTCAATGGAATGCTAGATTTGAAGACAAAGGGAAACATAAAAAATTTGAGTCCTTATGGATGGGTCCTTTCATTATTTGTCAAATTCATGGCAAAGATTCCTATTTTTTGCAAGGTATGGATGGTGAAGAGCAAGAATTGCCAGTGCATGGACAATTCTTGAAATTTTTCTTCAGTTGAAAGTTCTTTTTCCATGCATAGTAGGCTTGTATTATATGTATAGGTGTGTTTGCTTCTCATTTTAGGTTCAGGTTTTGTGGTCTGCCTCCCAGAGATTCATGGTTTCTTGCTTTGATCTTACAATCAAGCTTCCTCAGATGGAGCCACTGTTGGGTATCCTAAAATTTTTCAAGGTTTGAAGTCCAATTCATGGTTTAGGTCTCCATGCGAGTGTTTTTCCTGGACTAGGGTTTGTAAAGTGTCGTGAAAATGGTCTTGACATGTTCAGGAAAACCCTTACCCTAGGTCTTGTCTTCCAAAATGTTTCCAATTCGTTTCCAAACTTCATGTGGCCTTCTTGTTTCTTTTTCTTGGTTACCTTTAAATCACTTAAGTTGCTATTTGCACACATGCTTATTTGCCCCTAGTGTTCGCTGAATCGGGAAATGTATTATCAAAGGTCAAAACAATCTGGCGATTCAGCGAATGAGTCATGTTCATGCTCATTATTAATATCAGTCGCCAGTTCTCCAGATCCTCCAGCGGTTATCCCAGACATCCAGCGAATTGGCGAATGCATTAAAGCCAAGCTTCTAACCCTTTGTTCGCTAAGTCTCCAAGTGTTTCAGCGGTTTCATTTTCCTTTCCGAGAACTAGCGAATAGCGGTTATCTCCAGTTCTCGCAATATCTGGTGATCTTTTAAAAAAATCTAGCGATTCAGTGAACACTGTGTTCGCTTGTTCTCAGAATCTGGCGGTCAAGGGTCGTTTCAACTAGAGAATTAGCGAATACCGTGGATTGCTTTCAAGATCAACGGCCCTGTTTTAATCTCAAAATATCTGTGGGTCCTGCATATTTGATCTGGCGAATGAGCGACTAAATGAAAATAATGCTATCCTCTAAATTTGGCGGTTCTGATGGTTTGCCCAAAAAGATTTCAGCGGAGATAAGTTTTCTTTATTCGCTTATTCTCGGAATAAGTTGGTGACATGCTAAACCATTTAGCGATTCAGCAAATGCCTTTGGTCGCTAGTTCTCTTAATAAAAGGATAAAGGTTAAAGCAATCTGGCGAATAAGCGAATCAATGGATGATAAGTTTTAAGGCTTCAGTCGCTTATTCTTGAAATGAAATTGTCACTGATATAGAGTATTTGGAGAACTAGCGAATGCTCTTTGTTCGCTGATTCTCGAAATTAAATGGGTAAGGGTTTTGATATTCAGAGAACTAGCGATAGCCATCGATTGATGAAGATCAACGGTCAATCTGGAATCCTGGTATAAAGTGATGATTAAGTTAAATGATTTAGCGACTCAGCGAAGCCAGTGTTCGCCAGTTCTCCAAACAGTCAAGCGGTTAAGTATATCTTTAAGCGAATGCGTGAACCCTTTGTTCGCTAGATCTCTAGGAAAATTGACCGTCAGTCATAACATTAAGAGAATGGGAGATGGCTTTGTTCGCTAGTTCGCCAAATGGTAATTGCAGGTTAACTGTGTAAGTGGGAGCCCTTTGTTCGCTGATTCGCGAAATGCATGGATGGTTAAGGATAGGATTCCGAGAACCCACGAAGCTAATAGTCGCTAGTTCTCCAGATGTGAACCAGGGTCAAACGAGGATTCAGAGAACTAGCGAAGCCAGTGGTCGCCAGTTCTCTGGTTGATAGGTAGCGTTAGCATTCTATTCAATGATTAAGAGAAGCCATTAGTCGCTGGTTCGCTAAATGGGCTCAGATGGAAAAGGTCATAAAGGAAAAAGAAAAAGGACCATTGCCACATAGATAAAGTACTTTGTCGATATGGACATAAAACCAGTAAGCCATCAAATCAGCTTCAAGAAGAAAGATTGCATGACGCAAACAGTTTTAAAGTACAGAATCCTGATCATTCCCTCTTCACCTTGTTTTCAAGTAGTTTAATCTATCTGTCAACATCCGGACATGGCGAGCTCAAAATTTGAAATCTGGGGGTACATGAAATTGAATATGGGATCCATTAAGGAGATTTGCATTAACTGTGGTAGTTGCACACCTTGGATTCATATCAATAAATAAGTTGAAGCTCGTTGTTTATTTGTTCAAGTTTCAGTTGTTAAGAGTTTCTGTCTGTCCAGAGCATTTCCGAGCATAAAGCATTTGAGATACAGAGAATTGAAGGTGTTTCTGTAGCAAGGATGAGTCAACCTGAGAAGAGTGCAACGTCTTCCAGTAGTGAGGCCAAGTCCAAAGCTGGTGAGGACAAGAATAAGCCTAATTTTTCAGATGAATTCCTGAAACTGTTGCCGGGCTCCAGTCAGAACAAGAGGGCTACTGATGACGTGTTTGAAGATCTTTTGGAACGGTGTAGAGACCCAATCACTCCGGAATTCACAGGTTACACCATTTTCAACTTCTTTTACGGCAATAGAAATAAGCATGTTCCTGTCTGTAATGGTTGGGTGTTAGGATTAGGAAAAATGGTTGTCCCTGACATTTTCCTAGATATTGATTTAATTGTTGCCCTAGCTAGAAGGTATGACCCTATTTCAAGGACAATTAGAAAAGAAGATCAATCACCCTTAGTTACTCTTGATAGGGGATCTTTTATGAAAGCGTTTGGTCTTTACACATCCTTTTCCACTGAGATTGATTTGAACAAAGAAAAGGCAAGATACAGAAGCAATGTAGGGTCAGTAAAAGACCAGTTGGTTAAGCATATGCCAAAACAAGACAAATATATAGCCCCCCTTCCTGCTAACATGAATGCCCCATACCAGTTCAAATCCCTCCATCATTATATGAGATATACTTGTTATGCATTATGTAGAGTTTTGGGAATGGATGGGAATGCAGAATTTTTACCAGCTGACTTGCTGATGATCATCCTGGATATTCAAAATCCTTTGGTAAACACTGACTATGATTACATTCAGTATGTGATCGATAGGATGCATCAAGGACTGATGTCTGTCCAAGAAAGTAAAAGTCCTATTGAGTTCATGCATTATTCTCTATTAATGCATTTGATTCTATTTTTCAATATCAACAGTTTTGATGCAAACATGTTAAAACCAAAGTTCACTTTCAAGGATCAGCACAATCCAGTGCAATTGTGGGTGAGGATATGGAATTCTACCTCTAATGAAGCAGATTTTTGTGTTTTTCAAGCATTAATGTCACCAGGCTATCTCCTAGAGTCCTCAGGCTTTTAAGACCACTGCAGTATGTGGATAAGTGGGATGGAAATCATAATTGGGGTGATTTCTACTTAGGAGATAATTCCACCATTATCAGAGTTTATGGTTGTCCCCAACCCCCACATTTATTACCAAAGTATGTGCCTCCGAGATTGGCTTGTTTGGAATTTGTTTGGCAGCTTATGTGTACAGATAAAGAGCTCCTGGCCCCTCACAGAAAGGGTACATTCACACCCAGGCAGTTCAGGGTAGGTGATTTCCTGATAGGAAAGAGGGCTTTTCCTCAAATCAGTGCATGGCTACAACAATTCAAAATGGTTACTGGTGCTTGTAGGCACATAGATCCTGAGGACTTCATCAAGACTGCCAGGATGACTTACATCCCAAACATTGGTGTGATCAAAGAGCATGAAGGTTTGGATGAAGAAGATGTGATCAGAAACATCTTAGATGAAGATGAGGTTAAAAGGAGATGGTACAGATTCTTTGATTTAGTGGATTTGTCCAACCAATTGAAAGCATCTCAGATTCCTTTTGAGGGTTTTTTCCCTGATCTTCCTTATCTGAAGAAGATTGATGGGATGATTGAGAAATATGATACCTTGGCAAATCAATTGGAAGGCTTGATTGATCAGAATGAGCCAGAGAAGAAGAAAAAGAAAGATTATTCATCTTCTGATGAGGAAGAATTTACTGATGAGTCACAAGAAGAAGATAGTCCTCCACAGGTTGAGAGACCACCAGTTGTTGATCTCACTCAAGATCAACTAGAAATGCAGGATATCTCAGAGCCACCATTGAAGAGACAGAGGCTTGAGGAAGGTGAACCTTCAAGGCATGTGAGACAAAGAAGGGAAATTGACAGAGCATCTGCTCTTATACCAAGTGATAGGCCATACCATCATCAATTGAGGAAAGCAATAAGAGCAGGCAAGAAAATAGCCATTGAGTAGGAAAGCAGAGAAAAGTCCTTATGGTTGGAGAAGGATATCAGAGAGGTTTATCAAGAGGAATTCTTGAGTGATGATCAGTTCATTAAGACTGATGAGTTCAAGATTTTTCTCATTTGGAACAAGCAGCAAGAAGTAAAGAAAGCTCTGCCTGAAGGTATGGAGCCAAGTGAAGAAACTTTGAGAGCTCTTGCTTCATATGATCCTAGCCTTGATCCCATAACAGTGGATGAAGCCAGAGATTTGGTTAAATCAAGTGGAATGTTGTTAACCCCAGGATGGGATTTGACTTCTGCGTTCCTCATTGATCAATTGAGAAAGCAACCAGAGGGTAGCCTATCATATGAAGTTCACATTGGTGACATGATAAGAGGAATTGGCTATGACCCTAAGTCCCAAGCTGTTGCAATGTGGTCCATTGCTCCCAAAACTCAAAATCCATCACTATTGAGTATAGAGGATAAGATGGAGGGGAATAAGATTATATGGACTGTACAAAATACAACAGACCTTGAAGTCTCCAAGGTAGTAACTCATTGGGCTAATCTGAATGAAGCCAAGACAGCTCAGCTGTCAGAAAGATATGCCAAATTGTTTGAGAGTTCAAGCATGGTAGCCAAGGACAGAGATCTGAAAATGATGAGGATCAAACAGTTGGAAGATGAGCTGGCAGAAATAAAGGTCAAACTTGAGGAAGCCTCAAAAATAATTCCTCCTCCTCCTTTGCAAGTTGAGGTACCTGTTCAGGTAAATTTGGAGGCAACTGAGGGACCTGCTGAAGACTTGGAAAAGGTGAAATTGGATGCATCCCTGGACACTATAGCCAAAATAGTGCAATACAGGCAGGAAAAAATAAAGGACAGGATGGATGCAGTTCATAAATCAGTCAGCCTATTACATCAGACCAATCAAAAGGTGAATGACTATTTAGCCACCTTGGAGCCACTCTATAGTATTTGGTCTGGGAGGAATTTATTGTTTGATAAGCTTGATAGTTTACAAGAACACAGGCCTGATATCCCAAAAGTAGTAACTGATGTGTTTGAAAGGATTGGCCTAATAAGTGCAGCATCAAAGTTTTTCAAAGGAAAATCAAACCAAATAAAGGCTAAGTTAGCCATGTTTGATAAAGATTACAGCAAGTATTTGCCCCCGGTATATGATGACAATGGAAATGTGGTTAAGCTGGAAGATTGGAAGTTGTCAATGGGTCAGTTGGTCATCAATCAAGATGCCTTCCTAAAAGATAATAAGGCTTTGGACGTGGAAGGAACTAACAATATAATTGATAGTTTATTCAAAGTTGAAAGTAACTGTATCAAGTTTATATCAGAAGTTAAAAATGTAATTGATTCTACATGGGAACGGCAAGTCAACTTGTTACAGGAGCTGCAGAGTTACGATTGGCCATCTGATGATGATGTGGCAGCTTGGGAAAAGCTAATCACAAAGAAGAAGAAGAAACCGGTTATCCAGCTGACGGAGGAGGAAGAAGAATAGATCGCACTTGGCACCTGATCCAGAATTTGAGGGAGAGCGTGTTCAAACAGAGAATGATGTAAGTTAGCCTGTAATGGCGGTCATCATTCATATGACAAACTTGGTAACTGCTCTGAAAATATCTACAAACAAAGGTGCCAGCTGCGGAAGTTGTTCAGAACTGAAAAATACGCCTTGCTGTCTTTATTAAATATCTTTCTGTTTGTATTTTCTTTTGTTTTCTAGCGCAAATTTCTATCAGCCATCCGAAGCTTGTTGCATCCTTTCGAGGATTCCAGGATGGTTGATTAGTATAAATAGTCTGTTCCTATTGATGATCAAGGTTGGAAAATATTTTGTAAAGGAGAGGTCTGAAATATAGAACCTGATTTTCTATGAAATCAAGGAAGATTGTACGAATGCATTTTATCAATTAATACAAATACACTGGAGTTCTGTTACTACAATTTGATTATCTTTACATGTGGAGTGTTTTAGTTTCTTTATGCATTTAAATTGTAAGACAGTTTAAATACATCTTTCACAAGGTGAATGTAGGGGTTGAGCTTAAGTATCTTTCAAGGAAAGAGTAAAATCTTAGGGGAGGTCTCTGGGAATTGAATATCTATATGTGGATTTGATGACAGGTGTAGGAATGGAAACAATGATATGTTAGGCATGTTATTTGAGTTTCATTGTATTCATTTTAATAGATATATGTGAAGGTAGAGTTCGACTCTGATGCCCAGCGGATAAGGGACTGGTTTTAGATCCACTTACATTGGTTTACCATCCAATATATAATTGATTTAAATTTTACTTTATATGCATAATTTCAAGACTTGAGTCATATTATGACAAGTTCATAAATATGTATTTCAGTGCTTTGAAGAAGCAATAAACGAGGTTAACCCTTCCCTGAGTTTAACTCTAAAAGGAAGAAGGATGAATATCCTTAAGCCATTGTATCGTGTTGCTATTTTTATAGTCTATATCATGATGTTGTGTATCAAGATGATTTGGGCTATACTCAGAGTTTTAGCAACTTATTGAGTTGGATTTTGAAGGCAGTAACAGAGCAGTGAAGGAGCAAGTTCTCAATTCAGAGCTCAGCTGAACATTGAATTGATAGAGGTACACCCGCCTGAGTATATATTACTCAAAGTGAAGAAGGTCTTAACCTTAATACCTTAGTAGTTTGTAACTTGCTAGGTTACAGCCATTGGGATTATTTGAGTAATTGATTAATCTGCAGGTTCAAACACTAACAGTTAGGACCATAAATGTTGAAGAAAAAGAACTTAGAAAGGAGTTGTTTTGAAACAACTTCTAGCCATTTCTAGCTGTTTCATTATTTTATTAGCTTCACATCCACTGAGATTTCCACTCATAATACTCATAATCCCCCTGAAGTTCCATTTTCCTTAGAAAATACACCATCCACCTTCCTAAATGTTTTTTAATAGAATCCATATCCTCTTGTTTAATCTTAGTTTCCTGTAATAAGATTGCATCTGATCTTGCCTGATCAAGAATCCTCTTGACCATGAGAATCTTTTCAGGGGCATTGTGACCCCTAACATTCCATGAAAGGAGCCTCATTTCTTCGAGGAAAAGGCATATCCTTTTGCCGATCTCGACAATTTTATTTCATCTATTGCCCAACCTACTATTTCCATCTTTTCTTTGTTAGAGTGTGGTCCTCTCCGTATTTTTCCCCCAATTCCTGGTGTTTCAAAAAAGCCCATTTCATCCCCTTCAACCTCTTCCTCTTGAGAGAAATAGTCAAAAGCAAAATCTATGGAAACTCCTTGTTGTCTAATACATCTTCAAAGGAATTATCTAAGTTTCTAATAGGGGAGATCTTAATGTCCTTGAAACCAGATCTATCCTCGATACCTTTTGATCTTCTTGAGGGATATTCATCTAGATTCTCATTTGACTTCCATTTGGAGGCTTCTTCCTTATCAGGTTTAGAGCCATGATTATCACTCAAGTTCTCATCTTCCCTTAATCCTCTTTGACTCTTACTAGGAAAAGTGTCCAATACCAATCCTCCCAATAAAAAATCCTTTTGTGGGTTGACCTCCTTAAGCTGACACTCTTTCTCAACCTCTTTCTTAGCATTGGTTCGAATAGCTTTGGTTGAATTCAGTTTAGATGTTAGTTCAAAGGAATCTCTAATTTTTTCTATCCCATCAACCTCACATCCCTTTGCATAGTGGAAAAAGAGGGTTTCATGAACCACTTAAGTATAACCACATTGTTCTTCACCTCTTTCCATGTTATCAACTTCTGGGGAGAAAATATAGTCAATTTATTACTTTTGATAGCTTGCCTCCTCTCTGTAATCCTTTCCTTCTAGAATATTTTGTGACATTAGGGTCTCCTCATTCAGTAGAGGGAACTTCTCATACCACTCTGTCATTTTAACAATCACCTAATTCAACCTATCCCCCTCCAGTATTTTACCTTTCTTCTCCTTCACACACATGCAAAGTTCCATTTACTCCTAGCATATCCTCAATTTAAACAATAAGGGGTTGTCTCCATTCTCCTTTTTCTAAGTTTAAAACAATATAGTTAGGTAGGTCATAACACACTTGTATCTAGACTAGAATTCTAGGGAAAACAACACAGTCTACTAGGCTTATTACCTCTTCATATCTAATATATTTCCCTAGATATTCCCCTGAAATTTTCATTGTTTCATCCCCCCAATACTTCTAAGGGAGATTGTTGAGTTTGAACCATACAAGGATCTCCTTAACTCGCTCCTTTGAAGGGTTAAAATTAGCACTCCATTCCTTTAAATAGAAACCTTTACCATCCATCATATATGGGCCATTATTCAAAATCCATGACTTATCATCCTTGGATGAGAATATTATCAGATAAAAGCCATTGGTCAAAGTTTTTAAAGACCAGAAACTACACCATTATTTTTCACACCAATTTTTAATTTTTCTCAAAGATGGCCACGACCCTAACCATTTCAACACAAAAGATTTTTCTTCAAGAAAAGAAATAGATTCAATCCATTGAGGATTATTAACTATCACTATGGAAGTCCTAACATAAATCACATTTTCACACACCTTTTTCTTTTTTTCTGCATTAACCACTTGTGATTTTGGGCGCCAGAACTTCTTCAAGATTTTCTATAATTGAAACCCTTTATCAATTGGAAGAAAAAATTTATGCATCTCATTTTTTCGGTTGCCTTTCTCCCAACCCCTATCATCCCATCACTCCTTTTGACCTCTTTGAAACCATTTCTCAGTATTGTTTCTATTCCCCATGAAAGGTTGAAAATGACCTTTCCTTCTATGGTTGAATGACAATCTCTGGTTCATGTGTTCACCATAGCTTAAACCTTAATGCATTCAAAATTCCCTTCTTCCTAACCATTGTAGAAATTCCATTTTTTCTTTTCTATGTACCTCATTTTAAATCCTTCTTTTTAGCTCCCATGAAATGTAAACTAATATGAAATTCAAATATAAGAAGCAATAATCTATTCACATGTATCAATTTCTCTGCTTGTGGGCTTTGCTTGTTTGAATTTTTGGGGAGTGAATTTTTCTCCTCCAAAACTCTTTAAAAAAAACTTATGTACTAATCCTTTTTAATTAATGGTAATGATTTATCATCAAAAAATTAAATTACATATTGGCATAATGTTGCATCAACACATATTATAATTGCTAGTACATTGTATCACATTGTTGGTACATACTAAATGTTAGATTGATTTACATGAAATCTATATGATTTTATCAATCCTAGCTTTGTTTGGGATTTCTTCCTCACCATTTGCATCAATAAACCATCTTTATGTTGTTAGAGTCATTTGTTGAATGGTGATTCCCAAATCAGATTTTGGCCTTTTTCAGATTGTTTGGATTTTTAATTTCCTCCCAATGATTGACAAATATTTTGTTTGTTGCTATTTGCAATAGTCTTGAACTGGACTTAAAAAAAATTTCTGATTTTTGTTTGCTACTAATATTTTTTTTCTATGGCTACCATCAATAGAGATTTTGTAGCTCATTTGTTTCATTTGATGCATTCACCAATATATACCATAACATATTTCTTCAAAACTTTCTCTTTTGACATTTTTTTGTGGTCTTTGAACAAAATTCTTAATGTTTGAAAGTACAGACACATGTACCAACATATTTTACATATTTTAGCATTTGTTGTGTATGTCTTTTCCTTTATGAAATAAAATCTACATTGTCATTTTTTCAAGTGTCATCTTTCAATTCTGAATTCATAATCCCATAAATACATTTTCAAGAGCCATAAAATTTTCAAAAAAATTATTTTCTATGTGATTTTTGTACACACTAAAATATGCACTTCTATGAACCATTACATGCAAGGTTACTCAAGAGTGAGGCCTCACAAAGCGGCTCATAGCTCTCTATGCATGGAGTTGCAAGGGACTATGAGTTTTGCTCTCAGCTAGAGCTACAAGAAGGTGACCTTGCTAGTCAACCACACAATGAGAGATTCAAGTGAAGACAAGGGCAACAATGCCAATATCTCCAAGAATCTAAATGGAAATGAAATGTAAATGCAACTAGTATGAATGTGCAAGCTAAGCTAAATGATAACAATGCAATGCTTGAAAAGAAATCTAATCTATGAAAGGAAATAGCAATAGATTACAAATCCTTCCTATTTAGACTATGTGAGATTGCATAAAAGGAAATCTACACTAAGAATGCCATGAATGCAACTATGAAAGCAAAACTATTATGGAATGCAACTAAAATGTCAAGGCTTCAAAGCTTGAGTGTCTTCAAAGAGAGCTCCAAAACCTGCAGCATAACAATAGCATAAAACAAGGATATATAAATAAAGGAGAGAGCTCTCCTTTTATAAGAAATGAGGTGAAATGGACCATTGAGATTAAGAGGCAAAAGTCTTAATCAGCGGTGGAGGTTGAAAGAGGAGCAATCCATGTGCACAAACATCCTCCAATGAGAGTGAAGTGTTGACTTTTGAGCCTCATGTGAGACAAAAAGTGCTTTTTCCCTTTTTATAAAATAGGAATAATGTTTTATTTGTGCAACTTAGGATAAGAGGAAAGTGGGGCTTTTTATTTAATTGAAAGGGGAGGAAATATTCCTTTTAATTAAATAAAGACTTAGGATAAATGGTTAGCCCATAGGATAAAAATCCAATATATGATCGAAATTAAGATTTGATCAAGAAATTGATAATGTTGAAAATATTGATTATTGATAAAAATGATTCAGGATTGATAAATCAAATAAATGGGGCCCAAAGTCTAGGCGACCATTTTAGGGTGCATACATTTGCCCCTCTTTGACTAATGTGTGATCAATTTGGGAACACATGTAGTCAAAGAATGAAGTTGAAATGTGAGATCGATCTGGGATCACAAAACAACTCAAATATGAGGTCGATTCGGGATCATATCCGGACAAACATAAACAAAAGCTTAGACCAACACCGTCGCTGCTAGGTGCAAATCAAGCTTTAGACAAAACTATCACCGTCGCTGCTAGGCAATAATCAATGTCTAAAAAATGGGAGATAAGAATCTCAAGTTTTGAGAAAAAGCTCACAGAAGATGTCTGAATCAGGAAAATCAAGGAAATCATGGATGAGAATCCCATAGGTACTGCCCCCTCGGAGTCGAAATCGAAATCATAGAGAGGAGAACAGCAAATTGATAAAGATTTGATCAAATTAGAAGGAAGTCATAATCGAATGTAAGGGTCAAATAGGTTAACCATTAGGCAATAGAACATGCCCCAGTGATGAAGTAGAAGAATAGAAATAGAAGACTAGAAATAGCATGAATGAAAGACTAGAAAATTGAGAGACATGGAAAGGAAGAAATTCCATCGAAAATCAAATTATGCCTCAAAAAGTCAGTCAACTGCTCAAAAGAAAGGGAAAATAGAAAATGTGACTCGGATTTCGATTTCGAGTCCGAAAATGGATAGAAAGTGATGTGATATGAAAGATCAGAAATGAAAGATATGATCAAGAAGAATAAAAAAAATGAGCACAGTTGACCAACTAGTCTGTAGATGATAAAAAGGAAAGCTCTCTCCATATGCAAAGTGCAAAACTAATCTAACATGAGCCTAAAAATGCAAGCTACTATGAAAGTGGTTGACTTGCAAGGTCACAACGCTTATAGACATCTAATTATCATCATCGAGCATTATTGGTAGTGTCAGAAGATCATACAATGCACACTAGCGTAACTATGTGGATATGAATATGATCTTTATCAGATAGAGATGTGGGAATCTCACCTAGGCATCAAAGACATATAGGTCAAGATGACTAATGCAGTGAGATCACCTAAATTTGTTATAGTGAGATTATGCTTGTATCAAGACGCATGAAAGTCAGGATAGCTAAAAGCATGCACTCGCAAAATAGTCAAGGATAATACCTTGTCAATCCATAGTGTCAAGTAGGACCAGCATAAATGCTCATGACAGTTAGGATCAACAAAATATACCCACAAGCAGATAAAGAAAGAAAACATGGTTTCATTCCCTCAGTCTTCTAGCAATGCATCATTGGAGACTTCTCAGGGAGAGACCACTCATCAAAGAAATCCTCATAGACAGCACACAAAGAAAAATAAAGTCAACATATCTCAAGCGAGTTGATTGTTTAAGTGCGTGTGTGTTGGTCATAGAGTCAGACTCGGAGTATCGCATCTGCACATGAGCACTATCGCATTATACTTAGACTATAGGCAAGACATCTGATAAGTGTTAAGAAACACTCGACGCAAGGGTAGTGTTAAAAAACACTGTTTGGGGTGGTGTTGAAAAACACCTGTTGTGAAATGCCCCAAGAGACAAACGCACCAAAAGGACCTATGCGAACAGTTATGCCCCCTAGACAAAGACAAAGACCAATTCCAGACTAGGCCAAATAAGGTCAAGGCATGATGACAAGTGGTTAAGTGTCGAGGACGCATGCTAACAAATAGGAGTGCAAAGGCCTCAAGTAGCGCCTGTTTTCAGGTTTTCACCACTTGGATTCTTTTTTCATTTTTTATTTTTTTTTTGTATTTTTGCTACCAAGGCGCCTATTGCTAGGTTTTCACCAAGGCACTTTTTTTAATTTTTTTTTTTTAATTTTTTAATTTTTTGATTTTTTTATATTTTTTCAGGACTTTTTATGCTTTTTAGGATTTTTTCAGCATCATATATGATTTTTTTGGTATTTTTTCAGGATCATAAAATATGTACAAAAGGTGCCCCTATACAGAATGGGCATCAAACTCTTTAAGCAAGATCACATCATGTAGTCCCAATGTCTAGGAAGGTGAGGGACAAGAGGGATCAGCAAGCTGGTGAATGAGATGGAAGACATGAGAATGAAGGAGAGTGAAGGGAAGAAATCCTCAAGGTCAAACTCCTCAAGAGTACCCAAGCTAGGGAAAAAATTGTCATGAAAAGCACATTTGGACAAGCAATGAAAAGATAGCATAGGATAATTCACAAAAGTGCACTGCAAAAGAAGGAAGGATGCAGTCCAAAGGAGTAGACATGTCAAGAGGCTTCATAGCATCGTGTTTTACTTTTATTTTTATTTTAATTAGATCAAGACCAGAGGGGAAAAGGATAGCGAAAGGCTACAATGAATGAAGGAAAATGAATATGAAGGCTAAACATGAAAGGAATGAAAGCAAGATCATTGTAAGATAGCTCACAAGATAGCCAAATGTTCGTGTATAATTCAACCTTGTCAAGATCAAAGATGGAAGATGAAATGGATGAAATATGTAGAAGAACTACGCATGACGCCTGATTGCCAGGTTTTCATCATGGTACTTATCCAAGGTGCCACAAGGGAGTGGTTTTCACCATAGGATGAATTTATTTCTCTTTACTTTTGCTACCAAGGTGCCTGTTTCCAGGTTTTCACCATGGCACATTTTCAATTTTTTTTTTTTTTTTTTTTTTCTTTTGGAATTTTTCTATTTTTTGAATATTTTTTCTATTTTTTGGAAGAAGGCAAGCTTTTTAGATAATGCTCCTGGAAAGGATAAACCATGATATGTCAAGGATTCAAAATGATATGCTCAAAGATGCTGAAGGGGAAAGGAAGACGCACGAGGAATAGGCAAATGAGGAAAAATGATAGAAGGTAGAAGGATAATGAATGGAAGGAATGTGAAAAGGTAGATGGAAAGCAAGGTAAGATCAACGTCAATACACACCCTGAAGGGTGACGGGAAAAATGGAGGAACCGTAAACCACATTCTAGTCCAAATGCGAACCATATTCTGGTTCATTATTGCTATGTGACTCCTCGAAGAGAGGATTGGTGTGCTTGTTATAATTCTCAAATGTGAATGAAGGAATATGAGAAGGAATATGGAAAATGTTTAGCAGAAGTTGTGGTTCAGGCACATGGAATGGAAGAATGTTTTTGGAAGAAGATGAAGTGGGAGCCTTTGGAAGCTTGAATGTCAATTTCACTTTTTGCTCAATATTAGACTCTTTCAAGAGAGATTTTGGAATCCATATAGTCTTAGGCTTTTCATTTCCTTTTGATAATTTAGAGAGAATATCTTCAATGATGGGTTTTGGAACCCATACTTGTCTTGTAGTTTTTTTCTTAGATATCTCTTTTGACTTTATATATCCATGTCGATTAGAGGGGACATGGTGATCTTCTTTTTTTGATGGATTCTTGTATTGCTTCTTTTTCTTGTATTGAACATTCAAGTTACTTCCAAAAGAATTGGGACTTGTGGAAGAAGGAAAATACGATTGGTTTAGATGGGTGGATGGGTGAAAAGGATTCAAGGGTATGTATCTATGTTGATCTTGAGGAAAGATAGGAGATAGAGGGATGTAAGGACCCAAAATGGATGACGAATTAGGATAATTAGGAGGGGAAAGTGAAGGGACATAAGGACCCAAGATGGAAGGAAGACATGAAGCCCTTAGTATTGGTGGAGGAGGTCCAAGGATGGACGTGGAAGATGCAAAAGGATAATCAATAATTTCATCAGCATCTATATGACAACCAAGGATATCAGCATCTTTAGAATGAGCATTAGGATTTTCAATAGGATCATGCACATCTTGAATAGGAGCAGTTTCTTTGATAGGATCATTCGTAGCTTGCAAAGATTTAGGAAGAGCAGAAAGCGGAAGTGAACATGGAGTGGTAGAACAAAAAGATGGAAGACTTTGATCTTGACAAGTTGCTTTGGATAGCGTAAGCGTATCAACTTTCTTTTGATTTTCAATAGGCTTAACATCAGAAGTAACAACACCATTTTTAATAACCTTAATGGAAGTATCATCTTTGGAAAGTGCAAGTGTAGTAAGGTTATTTTGATTATCAATAAGCTCAATGGTGTAAGTAGTAGCTTGATCTTTCTTAGGAGAAGACTTGAGCAGATGAGAGACATCATGAAAAGAATTGGATGACATGGAGGGTTCTTGATCTTGATCTTTCTTTATGTTCTTTTCTTTATCATTTTTAGAGTTCTCTTGACATGGAGCCACTTCTAAGGACAAGGAAGCAGGTTGGGATTGTATAGAAGACTTTGGAGGAGATGGTGAAGGACTAGCTAAAATAGGCATTATAGTGGATGAAGGCTTAGGCTCTTTAAGTTCGACATTATTGAAAGTATTTGTAGCCAAGTGAAGGTTATCTTGAGTATCTTTAAGAGGTGGCCCTTGAGGATAACTATAGGGAACCGCATGGAAAGTCTTAGGATCTTTGTTGGATGAAAGATTTGTGAAAGATTTGGATGACTGAGAAGCTTTAGGAAGTGTGTGGGTATTGGAGGAAGTGGCGGATGGAAGGGGACCATCACAAGACAAAGGTTCAACATTAACATGATCTTGCTGGAGAGTGTAATCTTTATTTTCAGCATGAAAGTTTTTAGACAAGACATGCTCATAGTATCTTCATTTATAATCAGCACGAAAAGCTTTCTCTTCCTCAATAGAAGTAGATGTATCATATTGTTCACAACAAATATCATAATTTCTCTCAAAATCAGAATCATATGGATCACCATCACAATCTATCCAATAGGATGACCCTTTAGTAAGCCTAAGCACACGACGAGGAGGACTCTTAGGAACATAGGTGCCATAAGTATTGCTACATTGTCCATCATCATAGTCATCATAGTCATCAAAGGTAGGTGTGTCACTCTTTGTGGAAGAGACATCACAAGGACTATCACGTTGCTCTTTATGGTATGTCTTCTGAAGAGAAGTAAGACTCTTAGGAGAAGTAGAAGAAGAATGAGATCGTGAAGAAGGGGAAGGTGAAGACCTAGTGGAAGAAGAATACTTGGATGATGAGGAATTCGAATGATGTTTAGAAGAGTCATGATAAGATTTGGAAGATGAAGAATGTGAATAGTGTTTAGAAGAATCGTGATAAGACTTAGAAGATGAAGAATGAGAATGATGTCTGGAAGAGTCATGATAAGACTTGGAAGGTGAAGAAGAATGAGAAGATTTAGATGATGAAGAATGTTTGGAAGAAGAAGATCGTGATATAATCATGTTTATGATTCTAGCAAAGGCATCTGATTTAATCATCTTGTCTTTTATTTTTGCTATAAATTCATCACTCATGAGAATTTTGGAGGAAAAACACTTTTCAAATATGTCAATGAGCTCAAGATCGTCTATTCTTAAGAGAGGTTCCTTAACAAGATAGTCAAGATTCATGGTTATAGAAGAGGAGGAATCAAGCATGGAAGAAATGAATAGATGAATAGAAGAAGGTAGACTAGATAATAAGAGGAAAAGAATAAGAAGAAGAAGAAGAAGAATTTCCCATGGGAGTAGAAGACTTTAGAAGAACATGGGAAATGGAGAAGAAAGAAGAAGACTAAGAGCCATCTTGTGCAATTGATACCATAACGTTCATTGAGATGTTGAGCAACATGACAACACCTAGGATCTAAGATCTGGACTGACCAAGGAAGACTGGTAATAGGATGACCTCAAAAAATGTCAACACCAAACTAGGATAATCAAAGTTCTCTATTGTCCAAAGAGAAATGAAAAGATAGAAGCAGGGGCTTTACCAACACTGTCAAAGAGGTGCTTCAAATCAAAGGGTGACTACCCTTGCACTTTTGAACCAGGAGGTTGGGCTAGGCCAAAATATAATTAAAATTGAGATAAATGAAAGTGATTTGGACAATAAGAGTACTAAAATTCTCCAAGAATGTGACTAACAATTCTAGAGATAATCTTTCTCACCAAGAATGGACAAATGCGATACTGATGTTGATTTTGACCAATTTGTGCAAATTTTGAATCTAAGGGTGAAAATGTCTAATTTCAATCACAATTTTAACAGCATTTGGATAGGTTTGCAAACAGTAGGGGATCAAACATGTCTCCAAACACTTGAAACAAGGGCAAAAGCAACCTTGCCAAGACAAGCACTTGTGATATCAAAATTGAAAAAGCACCTTATGAATGCTACCGATTGTTTGTATGTCAAGAACATTTACACTGGTATCACACAATCGAAGACACTTCAAGCAATATCTACCTATAAGACAAGGCTCATTACTCATCAACTTAGCCCACAACTTGATGCCTCCTCGCCTCACACCAAGTGGTTACCCACAAGAGATATTGGCTTTGTCATGGAAGTGTCAAACAACACAACCAAAGGGACACATATGGTGAGTATCTTGGGGTGATCCGGGTTATTCCACTTGGATCAATCCTTGCACTAAGAAGATAAGTGGCTAAAAAAGGTAGTTTCTAATCTAAGGTTCTTAGTAAGGATTTCCGTTCATAACACCCCTCTTGCTCCTCATAAAGGACTAGGACCTCGCGGCCTCAAGAGTACCTTAAGCATTCTTGCTCAATGCTTTCCCCATGGTCGCAATCCCATGAGCTACTCACATCAAGTGAAGACAAGTGTTATGTCTACCAAGGTTTTGTGTCCTTGATAGCCTTGAGATTATAGTGAGTTGGAATCACTCGCCACCAAGGAAAATGATGACAAGGTTGTCCCCACTTGGGTCGTTCCTCTTGATTACTCAAGAGCAGGCCCGCTAAAGGATTTCTATACTAAACAAAAAGTGGATTAACTCTTGAGGTTCAAGGTTTTTGGTTCACCACAAGGGTGAAGAGCATACTCCCCTATCTCAAGAATCTCTCCCAAACACACCAAGAAAAGAGATCAATTACCCCCTTGCTTCCAAAACCTTAAGATGGGTCAAGATTTTCTGATTCACCTAAAGGTGAAGAGCATACTTCTCCTACCACCTCAAGATCCCTTTCACAAGGTATTAAGATGCCTAATACAATTAGTGAATGCCACACTTGAAAGGAAAGTAAATAAACAAGCAAGAAATAATAATAAAATTTTTTGTTTTTATGCTTGGGCAGCCCTACAAAAACCATTAGTAGCCCTCTTTGACATGCGTTCTTTTGACAAATTTCAAGTAATGAGAGCACCTACAACCACAACTTGTTAGACCAACAAGAGTTAGGAGAATCAAAATCCAAAATCTACCAATGATTAGTACATGAAAAATCAGATAATCTATAAAAATATCTAATCAAATGATAAAACCTGAAAATGAAACCATCATGGTTGGATTAGGTTCGGAAAAACCTTTCCAACGATATATCACACTTAAACTTTTGATACCATTTGCAAAATTTCAAAAAAAAATGGGCACCCGTTTTCCAGAGTGGCACGGATTTGAAAACGCTAGAAATTTCAGAAAATTTCAAAAAGATAGCTAAGAACCCAAAACTTGCAAGATAGATAAAATAACTCAAAAATAGGTCACTGCCAGGTACAGACACAGTATCGCACGATACTTCGCCCGACACCAGGCGATACTTCTCAGTCCGCGCGATATTTCGCCTTATGCCAGGCGATATACCTCAGTACTAGTGGGCGATATACTCCAGGCAGGCCGGGCGATAGTCTGTCAGGGGCGAACTATCGCGCGATATTTCTCTTCAAAGTAGGCGATATTTCTAGCAAGCGCGAAGTATCGCACCGCTATACAGAGATATATCGCGCGATATTTCTGAGAAGTATCGTGCGATACTCTGAGAAAAAAACCCAGAGACTGAAAATGAAGCTAAAAATTGACAAAAATATTGACGAAAAATGCAGAATTAAAGGGACAAAGCTAATCTACTTAGCCCCACGGTGGGCGCCAGAAATGTACACACTAAAATATGCACTTCTATGAACCATTACATGCAAGGTTACTCAAGAGTGAGGCCTCACAAAGCGGCTCATAGCTCTCTATGCATGGAGTTGCAAGGGACTATGAGTTTTGCTCTCAGCTAGAGCTACAAGAAGGTGACCTTGCTAGTCAACCACACAATGAAAGATTCAAGTGAAGACAAGGGCAACAATGCCAATATCTCCAAGAATCTAAATGGAAATGAAATGTAAATGCAACTAGTATGAATGTGCAAGCTAAGCTAAATGATAACAATGCAATGCTTGAAAAGAAATCTAATCTATGAAAGGAAATAGCAATAGATTACAAATCCTTCCTATTTAGACTATGTGAGATTGCATAAAAGGAAATCTACACTAAGAATGCCATGAATGCAACTATGAAAGCAAAACTATTATGGAATGCAACTAAAATGTCAAGGCTTCAAAGCTTGAGTGTCTTCAAAGAGAGCTCCAAAACCTGCAGCATAACAATAGCATAAAACAAGGATATATAAATAAAGGAGAGAGCTCTCCTTTTATAAGAAATGAGGTGAAATGGACCATTGAGATTAAGAGGCAAAAGTCTTAATCAGCGGTGGAGGTTGAAAGAGGAGCAATCCATGTGCACAAACATCCTCCAATGAGAGTGAAGTGTTGACTTTTGAGCCTCATGTGAGACAAAAAGTGCTTTTTCCCTTTTTATAAAATAGGAATAATGTTTTATTTGTGCAACTTAGGATAAGAGGAAAGTGGGGCTTTTTATTTAATTGAAAGGGGAGGAAATATTCCTTTTAATTAAATAAAGACTTAGGATAAATGGTTAGCCCATAGGATAAAAATCCAATATATGATCGAAATTAAGATTTGATCAAGAAATTGATAATGTTGAAAATATTGATTATTGATAAAAATGATTCAGGATTGATAAATCAAATAAATGGGGCCCAAAGTCTAGGCGACCATTTTAGGGTGCATACAATTTTTATAAGGCCTTTTAGTAATTTCATCATAAAATATTTTGTTGAAAGTCATTTTTTTTGCTAAAGATGCATGTCATAATGAAATTTCTCCAAATATTTAGTGGCATGTGGCTTGCAGTTGTCATGTGTGGAATCCAGGAGGATAGCTCACGTGCCTTGTCATTGATACTACATTTGGCATCGAAACCATTACACAGAGGGAAAGATGTTCTCAGATCTATCTTGTAATATATATGGCTTCTAAATAGTTTGAATTACCACTTCCATTGCTCTTACTATTTTTTGTTGTAGTGATAGAAAATAATGCCAAAACATTAAATTTTAGCCAAGATGTTTACACTACATGGTCACCTACCACTATTAAGACTTCAAATGATGGATTCGAGAACCGACTAATTTTAACCCCAAATACAGGTAAGACTTTAAATGTTGTCCTCTCATTAATCTTTGATTTTAGAAATTGGTTTTGGGCTCAGTTTATTCATCAAATTTTGATTTTGCAGGGTCTGGATTTGCTTGTAAGTTGGGCTTTAGCTCTCTGATTTTTCTACTATTGTTATTAAAATTTGCATAGTTTCCTAGACGTTGATGGAGCTTCAAAATCTAATCTTGGAAATGTTGGCATGGGGGTTATTTTTTGTAATAATAATGATAGAGTTAATTTATGGCATTTAGGCAGGCTTGATGTTGAATCTATTAATTTTTTGGAGGCTACATTGTCGTTTACCAAGCTCTTTACATGCTAAGAAAATGCATTTTATTGATATTATTATGAATTCATACTCTATAATATTTTTTGATCATTTATAAAAAAATTCCTCACACTTCAATTAGTAACAACTAAATTAATGTGAGGAAGACATCAAAATCCTCATTCATAATTTCAGCATTGTAAAGTGTAACCATACTATAAGGGAAGGAGATAAGGTTGTTGATTTTATGGATAAATCAACTTTAATTGGAAAAAAATAAAGGTTGATACTAAAAATGACCAAGATTCCCCTGTCTAGGATATGACCACACAACATTAATCTTGTGAATGTTGATTATAATGTTTGTCAAGGTTTGTGATTATCGTAGTTGTGTTTCTTGATGGTGTGCAATTTTTTTTGTTCTTCTTGTTATTCTTTCATGGTTAACTATAGCATTACTATTTCTACACGATTTCCCCCATTGGGCTACATCTTTTATCATAACAAAAAAAATGTTGGTCTATTGGCCTAGTTTTTCTACACAATATGTCTTCATATATTTATAGGCTTACTTTGATGATAATTGTTCTAAATGTAATTTTGTAAATATATAGGTCAGTGAAATGTATGGACAAGAAAAGCACATGACCCACTATCCATTTCACAACAACATAATTATGAAAAACATACACAAAACTTAATAATGACTAACATAAATTAGTAAAACACAATCAAGATTAGTGAAAATCATTTTGTGTACTAGGGCACAACACATTTGAGTTTTATGTTACATATAATAGTCCTTAATCTTAGTATTCTTATTTAAGTTGTGTTATATCTAATCAAATGTTAGTGTATGTTAGAAAAAAAATATCATTGATGTAAAGTTCAAATAAATTCATTAATGTCCAATACACATATTGCAGTTTCGATGAAGATATGATGAAAATGTTAGCAGAAGTTATGTAATGTGAAACCCTAGTTTGGTAATAGAAAAACAAACATACAATTCTTCTTTATAGATATTTAAATATTGTCTTTAGGAGTAAAGTGTCAGATTATATGCTTTTTAAAGCCATAATGACACATATTTATCTCTTGGCTGAACCCCCTTTCTCTTGATAATTCACAAGCTTTGGAATTCAAAGGATTATTTAGGCTTTGGGATTAGTTAGTAGCATCATTTTAGCTTGTTTGGGCACAAAGAGATTAAAATCTAGTGCACAACCACACATACTATTGGCATAACTAATGAAGATGATATGAGTAAGTATTTTGATGGCTTGATGATGAGTTTTTTCAGTTATGTTGTTGTCATTGATGTCAAGTTAGGTGTTCTTAGGTAGATGACTCTGTTCTTGGTGTACCAAGTTATGATGTAGAAGATGAATTATTGAAAATGCATTAACATCATCTTGTAATATATTCTTGAGTGTGTGTGCAAAAATAAGCAGCAAACATCTCACATGTGGCAGAGATAAATAGTAAATTAAGAGGTGTGATTCAGAGAAGAGGTGAATTTGAAAGAGAGGAAGAAGTGTGATCCTAATTGGATTTGTATAAGCAAGGTATTATTTTTATTTTCCTAATCAATCTTATTGTTGTTCCCTAATAGTTGCACCATGTTATATCCCTTAACTGGGTAGATCCTAACAAATCTTTTCTGTAAATACTTTAACATGGTGGCACTTTATCTAGTATTTGATGTCCTCTCACAAGGTTACTCCTAACAGTGTAAATATCCTAACAGAGCTAGAGGTAAATCCCTTAATCTGGTGGCTCCTAATAGGGTTTGTTCTTAACTGGACTTTATTGTAAGCTCCTAACAAGGCTAAGCTCTTAATCGAGCGTACTTAATAAGAGTATTTTATTACTCGTGGGCATCATTCCCACTGTGGTTTTTCCCTTTTGGGTTTCCACATGAGAAATACTTGTGTTATGTGTTTAATTTGTGTGGATTCTTATTTCTTGGTGTATGTCTTACTACAAGTAAAGGTTGTTTATTGCATGCATGTGGTGAGGATTTGAAGGATTAATTTTATCAGGTTAGATTTGTGTTTATTGGTAGATTATTGATTCAGCCCCCCTCCCCCTCTCAATAATCTTAGGGCCTGATTATTCCAACTATTGGTATCAAATCCTAGGTCCTCTTGGTGATATGATTAATCGCTCGAGGAAAAGATCTGATTGACAAGATGTTTAGAAAGGAGGCTCCCAAGTTCACAAAAAATAACTACCTAGCATGGGGAGATAGGATGGAGTTATACATAAGAGGCATGGGTGATCAATATTGGAAGCATGTTGAAACTCAATATATTGTGCCTCAGGGAACCCTAACTACATATCATTTGAAGGAGAAGCAATAAAATACACAAGCACAAGAAGCCATAATAAGTACCATTTTTGATACTGAATATATTGATGTAAAAGGACTTAGAATAGCTTATGATGTTTGGGACAAACTTGATCAAGTCTATGGAGGTGACAAGCATTTGAAAAAGGAAAGAGAAGAAAGTATTAGAGGAAAATGTGACAACATGAGAATGGTAGAAGGAGAAGAAATTTCTCAAAATGGTGCATGAATCAAAGCTGTTGTTGTTACAATCAGAGGTGTAGGTGGTACCATGAAAGAAGAAGCTATGGTAAGTAAGATACTAATAACCTTGTTACCTATTTATGCCATTAGAGTGTATGCAATTAATGGGACTGATCAGTAAGCTTACTATTTTTGAGCTTAATAATTATGATAATAGTATTCTAAAGGTTGAAACTACTTTGAAGGCTTCTATGGTAAGTGTCCCTACAAGGAAAGATAAAGAGTTGATGACTGAATTTGATAGCTGTATGCACCCTAAAATGGTCGCCTAGACTTTGGGCCCCTATTTCTGCAATTTATCAAATCCCTGAATCAATATTTTCAAAAATCAACATTTTTCAAATATATCAATTTCTTTGATCAAATCATAATCAATTCAATATTTCCTAAGGTTTGAGCCTTATTTAATTTAAAAGAGAAATAAAAAATAAAAATCTTATTTAATTAAGAGAACATGCTTTCTTTTAATTAATTAAAAATATCTTTTAATTAAATAATAAAATCACTTTATCTTAAGCCTTTATTTAATTAAAAAGAATTTCCTCCCTTTTTATTTAAATAAAAAATCTTCACTTTTCTTCTTATCCTATGTTGCACAAATAAAGCATTTAATTCTTATTTATAAAGAAAAATAAAATAAAAAATAAAAGAAAAGTACTTTTGCCTCACATGGACATAAAGTAAATGCTCAACATAAAGTAAATGCTTCTAATTTTCTTATTGGAGGATATTTGTGCACAAGGATCAAGCTTCTTTTTTTCTCCATCGTTGATTAAGTCTTTTGCCTCTTAATCTCCATGGTCCATTATTTTTCACTTCCTATAAAAGAAGAGCTCTCTTCCTCATTTGCACACACAATACATACATGAATTATTATGCTACAGGTTTTCTAAGTCATTGAAGCTTTTGGAGATATTCTTGCATCAAGTTTTGAAGATTTGGAGCATCATTGGCATTCATCTTGCATCTACATCACATCCTAGCTTGCATCATAGTTGCATCATCATGGTATCATTTCCTTTCATGTTTTAGATTAATCTCACATAGTTTAATTAGAGGGTTTGTAACTCTTTCATTTCCATTTTCATAGCTTAATTGCATCTTCATTCTCATAAGATTAATTTGCATTCTCATATAGATTTTCATAGCATTGCATTCATTTGGAACCTCTCATTGTGTGGTTGACTAGCAAGGTCATGAGTTTATAGCTCTAGCTGAGAGCAATTTTACAAATCTTGCAACTTCATGCATAGAGAGCTATGGATCGATTTGTGAGGGCTCATTCTTGATTTTTCTTGCATGTAAGAATTCATAGAAGTGTGACAACATTTTAGCATATATTTTTGGCACCCACCATGGGGCAACCCACTTTTTACATGCTGGTTTTGATTATTTTTGGAGCTAACCTTTGTGCAGATTTATTTGTTGACAAAAAAACCTTAGATTTGAAAGATTTGATCATATCTCCCAAACGGCTTGGTCTCGGAATTCTATATTTTAGAAATTTTTATATTTCTAGAAAGGTCTTGGAATTCTATAGGGGGTCCATTCACTATGTTTTTAATTTAAAAATCATATCATAGCTCATTTGGTCAATTTATAAAAATTGGTATGTTTTGATAAAATGGGTCTCTAGGGCACAAATGAAAAGATTTTTCTAAAATTTTTACATTTTTGGAAATCTTTTTATTTTTTGACAGAGGTCTCTTTTCTACATTTTGGGTTTGGGGTCCGAATTCATGTGGTAAAAATCAGATCTTGTTGACTAGGTCAAATACAGAAAAAAAAAAAAATTTGTGATGGGTATGCACTTATTTTTCATTGTTCATTGCATGATATGAGTTATCATTTGGATTATTTGCTGGTTATCATTGCTCCTAACAATTGATTTTCAGATCTAACCCTAGGGTTTGCATAAGTTGGATATATATTGCATATCTTGTTTTCTTATTTTCTTGTCTTGTTCATTTGAAGGTGCTCTTGCTTTCATGAAAAATATTTAAAACAAAGCGTTGGACTTGAGGTACTTTGTTCCATCTCTACAACATTTGGATTTTGGGATTAAAATTGAACCTCTCATATGTTTGGCTTGAGTGTTTACATGCTTTCATAGAACACATTTCAATTGATGCTCTTAATGGGAAATGAAAAAACATAGATTTGTTTTTCCAAGTTTGTGTAAGTGAATGCTTGTGTTTAAACCTTAAGTAATTCTTGGTTTCAATATCAAATATCTCATTGAGTGATTGAGGACATGGATTCATTCCTTGTTTACATAGGGAGTTAAATGCACCACTTTGTGGACTCACTCTATGTTTGCTTGGAAAGTTAAATATTCTATTGATTCAACCCTTTGTCATTTGTGAGTAGTATTGATAAGCAACTTTAGATTACTTGTGATTGATCTAAATTGTAACATCCATACGGAGGGCATACAATTGGTTTGATGAAATTATCACTATTATTGCATATTTTAAATTAACTTTTGAAGTTGACTAAACCATAATTTTGACGTACCTTGACTACATAGCTTATAACTTATTGTGTATTTATCAAATTTCAATTTTTATTTTTTTTAAAGAAAGTAGACTCAAATATGGAGGGCACTGTTATTTTTCAAAAAAAAAATTCTTTTTTTTACTATTTTTCATTGAACGTCAAACTCAGAGGTTTATATTTGATAAAAAACCTACATTCATTTAACGTCAAAAACCATACACATAATAAATTTAAAAATAGTCAAATATATAATCATTAGAAAGCTAGTTCCGAGTACTTGTTGTATGCAAAATGACATCTTCTTATTCTTCCATTTGATCAACGCGCTTGAGGCTCGAAGCCATAAAATTCTCAGAATTTCTTCAAAACTTGCAACCATGGCCTAAACCAGGGACTTTCGATAGAAAGTACTTTCAATCGAAACTTTAATTTCGATCAAAAGTACTTTTCCAAAAAATGCAAATTTTAGTCATTACTAAACCAGTTTCAATCGAAAGTCATTTAGTTTCAATAGAAAGTCAAGTTTGAGTTTCGCTAGGTTTAACCTTAATTTGTGACTTTCAATCGAAAGTCACTAGCTAAAGACTTTTGATTGAAGGTCCTTTAGTAACTTTCGATCAAAAGTGACATAAGATTTTTGATCAAAAGTTACTTCTGATCGAAAGTCTTATGTTTAAGAACTTTCAATCGTAAGTTTTGTACTTACGATCGAAAGTCCATAGTAGTTTCTATCGAAAGTAAACAACAAATTTTTGGCCGAATTCACTTTTCAGGCTGAATTCGTTCCTCCCAAAAAGTGTAACCTACTATTGTGAGTTCAGCCATTTACATCTAATCCACCGGCTCTTCATTTCTGCCCTGTGGTTGCAAGATCAGTGCCACATTAAAGGGGAGGGGTCTACAGGAAAGAAGCATTAATTGCTCCACTAGGCAACCCTTTTGTGCTTTTTGGAACTCACTTGTTTTATAAGGTGTGGACTCACTTTGAGTTGATGTGAGGAGTTAAATATTCCACTTTTGGACTCACTTTGAGTTGGTGTGAAGAGTTAAATGTTCCACTTTTGGACTCACTTTGAGTTTGTGTGAAGGGTTAAGTGTTCCACTTTTTTGGACTCACTTCACATTCTCTTGAAGGGTTAAATGTTCCACTTTTGGACTCACTTCACATTATTTTAAAGGGTTAAATATTCCACTTTTGGACTCACTTCGCATTTACTTGAAGAGTTAGGTGTTCCACCTTTAGTGCTCTAAATACTTTTGATAGTGAATTACTTAGTTTTTATTTCTAGAAGGCCTGCTTGGGGACACACCACCTCAATGGACAACCTTAACTCCTGTGTTCTGACGGAGTATAAATATCGGGAGGTGAATCCAAAGACACCTCTCTTGGAAATTGAGTTTGATATCACTCTTGGCTAAGCCTCAAAGAACTTTATACCTTTGAGAAGTGAAGGAGGAGATTTGGGTTATCGTCTCCCCCCGGCTATGTGATTTTGGATTCTTCTCATCTATGGATTTGGGCCTCATGTACCTTGTGTATATCGAGGACTCCTTTTAGAAAGCCACGTATATCCTTATAGATAGCTTATTAAGGTGTTGTTGTGTTATATGTGCTTGCTAAAATATTTTCAAGAACATGCACAAGTAAAATCTTTAAGGAGTAGAATACTAAGTCACTATCTCTATTCATGCGCAAGGTTGCTTTGTCCCTTGCTCATTGCTTGAAGACTATTTTCTTGAACTCCCTGGTTGTTGTTCTATGTGTTTGATCATCATTGCAAAATTTTTTGAAAGATCTATTTGGAATATTGAAACTGAGTTCCATCCTGCTGTAGTGAGTTCTCCTTAGAAGCTTGGTCTTCCTTGGTCAGTCCAGGTCAGATCCTAAGTGTTGTCATGTTGCTCAACATCTCAATGAACGTTATGGTATCAATTGCACAAGATGACTCTTAGTCTTCTTCTTTCTTCTCCATTTCCCATGTTCTTCTAAAGTCTTCTATTCCCATGGGAGATTCTTCTTCTTCTTCTTGATTCTTTTCCTCTTACTATCTAGTCTACCTTCTTCTATTCATCTATTCATTTCTTCCATGCTTGATTCCTCCTCTTATATAACCATGAATCTTGACTATCTGGTTTTGGAACCTTTATTAAGAATAGATGATCTTGAGCTCATTGACATATTTGAAAAGTGTTGTTCCTCCAAAATTCTCATGAGTGATGAATTTATAGAAAAAATAAAAGAAAAGATGATTAAATCAGATGCCTTTGCTAGAATCATAAACATGATCATATCATGATCTTCTTCTTCCAAACATTCTTCATCATTTAAATCTTCTCATTCTTCTTCACCTTCCAAGTCTTATCATGACTCTTCTAGACATCATTCTCATTTTTCATCTTCTAAGTCTTATCATGATTCTTCTAAACACTATTCACATTCTTCATCTTCCAAATCTTATCATGACTCTTCTAAACATCATTTGAATTCCTCATTATCCAAGTCCTCTTCCTACACTAAGTCTTCAATTTTCTCTTCTTCACGATCTCATTCTTCTTCTACTTCTTCAAAGAGTCTTACTTCTCTTCACAAGACATACCATAATGAGCAACATGATAGTCCTTATGATACCTCTTCCACAAAGAGTGACGCACCCACCTATGATGACTATGATGATGGACAATGTAGTGATGCCCATGAAACTTCTATTCCTAAGCATCATCCTCGTGGTACACTTGTGATTTCTAAGGGGGAGTCGTATTGGGTAGACTGTGATGGTGATCCATATGAATCTAAATTTGAAGAATTCTTTGATGATTTTTGTGAACAATACAATATTCCTACTGAGGAAGAGAAAATCTACCGCCCTGATTTCAAACGTCAAAAAAATCTCTCCTCTAAAAGTTCTCATGCTGAAAATAAAAGTTGCACTCTCAAGCAAGATCATATTAATGTTGAACCTTTGTCTTGTGATGGTTCCCTTCCATCCTCTACTTCCTCCAATGCCCATACATTTCCTAAAGCTTCCGAGTCTTCCAAATCTATCACAAATCCTTCATCCAACAAAGATCCTAAGACTTTCCATGCAGTTCCCTATAGTTATCCTCAAGGGCTACCTCTTAAAGAAACTCAAGCTAACCTTCACTTTGCTACAAATACTTCTAATGACACTAAACTGAAAGATCTTAAGCCTTCATTTGCTATACTACCTACTTTAGTTAATTCTTCACTATCTCTTCCAAAGTCTTCCATACAATTCCAACCTACTTCCTTGTCCTTAGAAGTGGCTCCATGTCAAGAGAACTCTAAAAATGATAAAGAAAAGAACATAAATAAAGATCAAGATCAAGAACCCTCCATGTCATCCAATCCTATTAATAATATCTCTCATTCATTTCATGGTTCTTTCGATCCTTTACACCCTTCCTCATTCATTCCACCATGTCTTAAATCTTCTCCTAAGAAAGATCAAGCTACTACTTACACCATTGAGCTTATTGACAATCAAAATAACCTTACCACACTTGCACTTTCCAAAGATGATACTTTCGTTAAGATTATTAAAAATGGTTTTGTTACTTCTGATGTAAAGCCTATTAAAAATCTTTAAAAAAATGATGTGCTTATGCTATCCAACGATACTTGTCAAGATCAAAGTCTTCCATCTTGTTCTACCACTCCATGTTCACTTCCACTTTCTACTCTTCCTAAGTCTTTGCAAGCTTTCAACAATCCTATCGAAGAAGTTGCTCCTATTCAAGATGTTCATGATCCTATTAAAAATTCTAATGCTCACTCTAAAGATGTTGATATCCTTGGTTGTGATATAGATGCTGATAAACTTATTGATTATCCTTTTGCATCTTCCACATCTATCCTTGGACCTCCTCCACCAATACTATAGGCTTCATGTCTTCCTTCCATCTTGGGTCCTTATATCCCTTCACTTTCCCCTCCTAACTCTCCTAATTCATCATCCATTTTGGGTCCTTACGTCCTTCCATCTCCTATCTTTCCTCAAGATCAACATAGATGCAAACCCTTGAATCATTTTCATTCACCCACCCATCTAAACCGGTCATATTCTCCTTCTTCTTCCATAAGTCCCAAGTCTTTTGGAAGTAACTTGAATGTTCGATACAAGAAAAAGAAGAAATATAAGAATCCATCAAAAAAAGAAGATCACCATGTCTCCTCTAATCGACATGGAAACATAAAGTCAAAACAGATATCTAAGAAGAAAACTACAACACAAGTATGGGTTCCAAAATCTATCATTGAAGATAATATCTCTAAATCATCAAAAGGAAATAAAAAGCCTAAGGCTATATGGATTCCAAAGTCTCTCTTGAAAAAGTCTCATGTTGAACAAAAAGTAAAGTTGACATTCAAGCTTCCAAAGGCTTCCACTTCATCTTTTTCCAAAAATATTCTTCCATTCCATGTGCCTGAACCGCAACCTCTGCTAAACATTCGTCATATTCCTTCTCGCATTCTTTCATTCAAATTTCCTCCACCCTCTCACCACCCTTCAAGGTGTGTGTTGATATTGATCTTGCCTTCCTTTCCATCTACCCTTTCACAATCCTTCCATTCATTATCCTTCTACCTTCTATCTTTTTTCCTCATTTGCCTATTCCTCCTATCTTCCAACCTCACTTGCTTTACATAAAACCTTATCCTCTATTTTTCTCTTCCATTTCCCTTTCTCTATTAGCATCTTTGAGCATATCATTTTGAATCCTTGGCATATCACGGTTTATCCTTTCAAGGAGCATTATCCTAAAAGCTTGCTTTCTTCCAAAAAATTATAAAATTAAAAAAAGAAAATTTCAAAAAAATAGAAAAAAATTTTAAAATGAAAACAAAAAAAGAAAAGAGATGAAAAAAAATTGAAAATGTGCCATGGTGAAAACCTAGAAACAGGCACTTTGGTAGCAAAAGAAAAGATAAATAAATTCGTCCTATGGTGAAAACCACTCCCTTGTGGCACCTTGGATAAGTACCGTGATGAAAACCTGGTAATCAAGCATCATGCGTAGTTCTTCTACATGTTTCATCCATTTCATTCCATCTTTGATCTTGACAATGTTGAACTATACACGAACATTTGGCTATCTTGTGAGCTATCTTACGATGATCTTGCTTTCATTCCTTTTATTTTTAGCCTTCATATCTATTTTCCTCCATTCATTCTAGCCTTTCGCTATCCTTTTCCCCTTTGGTATTGATCTAATATAAAAAAAGAGTAAAAACGATGCTATGAAGCCTCTTGACATGTCTACTCCTTTGGACTGCATCCTTCCTTCTTTTGTAGTGCACTTTTGTGACTTATCCTATGCTAGCCTCTCATTGCTTGTCGAAATGTGCTTTACATGATAATTTTTCCCTAGCTTGAGTACTCTTGAGGAGTTTTCCCTTGAGGATTTCTTCCCTTCATTCTCCTTCATTCTCTTATCTTCCATCTCTTCCACCAACTTGCCATCCATCTTGTCCCTCATCTTCCTTGACATTGGGACTGCAAGATGTGATCTTGCTTTTAAGTTTGATGCTCATTCTGTCTGGGGGCATCTTTTGTACATATTTTATGATCCTGAAAAAATACCAAAAAAATTGATATATGATGCTGAAAAAATCCTAAAAAGCATATAAAGTCCTAAAAAAATATTTAAAAAATTAAAAAATTGAAAAAAATACAAAAAAAAAATTTTAAAAATTCAAAAATTCAAAAAAAAAATAGAAAAAGTGCCTTGGTGAAACCCTGGATACAGGCACCTTGGTAGCAAAAATAAATAAAAAAGAAAAAAAGAAAAATTGTATTAAAATCCAAGTGGTGAAAACCTGGAAATAGGTGCTGCTTGAGGCCTTTGCACCCCTATTTGTTAGCATGCGTCCTCGACACTTAGCCACTTTCCATCATGCCTTGACCTTATTTGCCTTGGTCTGGAATTGGTCTTTGTCTTTGTCTAAGGGGCATACCTATTAGCATTGGTCCTTTAAGTGCATTTGTCTCTTGGGGCATTTCACAACAGGTGTTTTTCAACACCACCCCAAACTGTGTTTTTCAACACTACCCCTGCGTCGAGTGTTTCTTAACACTTATCAGATGTCTTACCCAATAGTCTAAGTATGATGCGATATTTCTCATTTGTAGATGTGATAACCAGAGTCTGACTCTATGACCAACACACACACACTTAAACACTCAACTCGCTTGAGATATGTTGACTTTATTTTTCTTTGTGTGTTGTCTATGAGAATTTATTTGATGAGTGGTCTCTCTCTGAGAAGTTTTCGATGATGCATAACTAGAAGACTGAGGGAATAAGAACATGTTTTATTTCTTTATCTGCTTGTGGGTATATTTTGTTGGTCCTACCTGTCATGAGCATTTATGCTGGTCTTACTTGACACTATGGATTGACAAGGTATTATCCTTGACTATTTTGCGAGTGCATGCTTCTAGTTATCCTGAGTTTCATGTGTCTTGATACAAGCATAATCTCGCCATATCAAAATTTAGGTAATCTCACTACATTAGTCATCTTGACCTCCATGTCTTTGATGCCTAAGTGAGATTCCCACATTTTTATCTGATATAGATCATATTCATATCCACATAGTTATGCTAGTGTGCATTGTATGATCTTATGATGCTACCAATAATGCTCGATGATGATAATTAGATGTCTATAGGTGTTGTGACCTTGCAAGTCAACCACTTTCATAGTAGCTTGCATTCTTAGGTTCATCATAGTTTAGTTTTTGCATCTTGCATATGGAGAGAGCTCTCCTTTTTATCATCTACGAGCTAGTTGGTCAATTGTGCTCATTTTCTGATTCTTCTTGATCATATCTTTCATTTCTGGTATTTCATGTCACATCATTTTCTATCCATTTTCAGACTTGAAACCGAAATCTGAGTCGCGTTAACTGACCATTTGAGGCACAATTCTTCAATTTTTGATGGAATTTCTTCCTTTCCAGGTCTTCCAAACTTCTAGTCTTTCATTCACCCCTTTCGCTTCCTCTCTCTGAGGTTTGACTTAATCTTTATCCTATATCTTTCCCAATCAAACCTAGTCAACCTGGGGCATATCTTCACTGTTTGATGATTATCTTATCATGCTCCCTTATTTTCAGTTGTGGTTTCATTTTGATTTGATTAATCTTTATCAATCTGTTGTTCCTCTCTACCTGATTTCAATTTTGACTCTGAGGGGGCAGTATTTATGGGATTCTCATCCCTGATATCCTTGATTTTCTTGATTCAGACATCTTTTTATGAGTTTCAGCTCAGCTTGAGATTCTTATCTCTTATTTTGGATATGATCCTGAATTGACCTCATGTCCAGAATCTTTTGTTTATGTTTGTCCGAATGTGATCCCGAATCGACCTCACATCTGAGTTGTTTTGTGATCCCAAATCGATCTCACATTGCAACTTCATTCTTTGACTACATGTGTTCCCAAATCGATCACACATTAGTCAAAGAAGGGCAAATGTATGCACCCTAAAATGGTCGCCTAGACTTTGGGCCCCTATTTCTGCAATTTATCAAATCCTTGAATCAATATTTTTAAAAATCAACATTTTTCAAATATATCAATTTCTTTGATCAAATCATAATCAATTCAATATTTCCTAAGGTTTGAGCCTTATTTAATTTAAAAGAAAAATAAAAAATAAAAATCTTATTTAATTAAGAGAACATGCTCTCTTTTAATTAATTAAAAATCTCTTTTAATTAAATAATAAAATCACTTTATCCTAAGCCTTTATTTAATTAAAAGGAATTTCCTCCATTTTTATTTAAATAAAAAATCTCCACTTTTCTTCTTATCTTATGTTGCACAAATAAAGCATTTAATTCTTATTTATAAAGAAAAATAAAATAAAAAATAAAAGAAAAGTACTTTTGCCTCACATGGACATAAAGTAAATGCTCAACATAAAGTAAATGCTTCTAATTTTCTTATTGGAGGATATTTGTGCACAAGGATCAAGCTTCCTTTTTTCTCCATCGTTGATTAAGTCTTTTGCCTCTTAATCTCCATGGTCCATTACTTTTCACTTCCTATAAAAGAAGAGCTCTCTTCATCATTTGCACACACAATACATACATGAATTATTATGCTACAGGTTTTCTAAGTCATTGAAGCTTTTGGAGATATTCTTGCATCAAGTTTTGAAGATTTGGAGCATCATTGGCATTCATCTTGCATCTACATCACATCCTAGCTTGCATCATAGTTGCATCATCATGGTATCATTTCCTTTCATGTTTTAGATTAATGTCACATAGTTTAATTAGAGGGTTTGTAACTCTTTCATTTCTATTTTCATAGCTTAATTGCATCTTCATTCTCATCAGATTAATTTTCATTCTCATATAGATTTGCATAGCATGGAATTCATTTGGAATCTCTCATTGTGTGGTTGACTAGCAAGGTCATGAGTTTATAGCTCTAGCTGAGAGCAATTTTACAAATCTTGCAACTCCATGCATAGAGAGCTATGGATCGATTTGTGAGGGCTCATTCTTGAGTTTTCTTGCATGTAAGGATTCATAGAAGTGTGACAACATTTTAGCACACAATAGCTTGTCTAGCTTCAGCAAGGATTTAGATGTTATTTTGGAGGAAGAGAAAAGACAAGGAGAACTTGAAGCATTGATAGAAAGGAGGTTACCTAGAGGAGTCGGTAAGTACAAATGAAAATTACCTTTAAAATTCTTCTCTTGTAACAAGATTGGTCACATTGCTCCTAGGTGCCCTAATGAAAAATAATACAAGGATAAGGACAAATACAAGAAGTACAAACTAAAGCCAAAGAAATAATGTTATATGGTTGTGGATGAAGGTGGACCGATGAGGAATCTGATGACAATGATGAAGATGATTTTTCTTTGTTTCTATAAAGGAAGATCATCCTACAAGAGACAAATAAGGTGAAAAAGCACTTGTTTCACATAGAAGACATAATGATGACTGGATCATAAACACTGGGTTATCTCATCACATGATCAGTGATAAAAGCAAGTTTATTAAACTCAATGAATTTGATGGTGGTGTTGTGAGGTTTGGAAACAATTCACCCTTCTTAGTGAAAGGTAAATGTACTATTTCCTTTAATCACAAAAGGAAATACATATGATGTCTATTATGTTGAAGGTCTAACACATAACTTGTTGAGTGTGGGTCATCTTAAAAAAAAAGGATACCAACTTGATTTTCAAGGAGAAATGTGCTTAATCATTGGAAATTCTAGTGATGAGATTGATACATGAAGGAAAACTAGAGGTAACTTATTTCAATTGAACAATACATTTAACTGTTGTTTGGTTTCTAATATTGAAGATAGCTGGTTATGGCATAAAAGGATTTGCCATGTAAACTTGGATAGCTTGGTTAAGGTAACAAAGACTAATGCAATGAGAGGAATGTTAAAACTTGTGAGACCAAATAATTTGATGTGTAAAAAGTGTTAGATTGGTAAGTTGACTAGTACATATTTCAAAATAAAATCTTATTCATCAGAGAATATACTTAATTTAGCGCATACTAATGTTGGAAATATAAATGGGAAAGTAATACTAAGAGGGGGGGTGAATCAGATATTACCTACTTTTATCCTTTGATCTGATAAAAATTTATACATAACATAAATAAAAATTGATCATAGTAAGCAACAAAACATATAAAGTAGCATGCATGAAATTACTCATAACACCAAGATTTTGGTAACCCAAAAACCTTTGAAAGGTAAAACTGGGGTGGGGATGACACCCACAAATCTTCACTACTACAGTTGTATACATCTAAAAATGGCTTCATTAATTAATTAAATATTTATTATTTAATTACTATTGACTTGATAAATTAATTAAATATTTATTATTTAATTAATAATTAGTTCTCTATTTATTAAATAAATTATTCAATTTATTTAGTGAATTCACTATAGTCTATTCTTCTATCCTAAGTCTTCCAATTAGTCTTCTTAAAGTGATTTAATTAAATGCACAATCACCTAAATATGATTAAGTTTCCTAGTCCACCTCACCTACCTAGTCACCTAACACATCACTTTGGCTAAGATAAATAATAATTATTAATTATTTATTTACAATTATCCTCACCCACACATGTCCTATTCTCAAGAGTTATGTGGCCTCATAAGACTTAGTCTCATGACCACATGTCCTCTCAACAACCAAGTCAAGAGACATGCCCTATTCCTAAGGGGCTTCTCAAGCCACCTCTAAGGGTCAAAGGTGACTCATGGGACACTTGTGCAAAGAGTCCTCATGAGAAAAAGGTCTCCCCCTCTTTCTCTCTTGGGTCTTTGTGAGACACTTGACATGTGTCTTTCTCTTCCACCTTCTTCTCCTCCATGTCAATGTGAGAGGAACATCATCCCTATTCTTCCTCTCACATTCCAACTACATCCCCCTTCTCTCAACTCCTTCAACCAAGTCAATCTTAGCCCTAGGATCTTCCACCTTTCATTCTCAACCATAGGATTGCGCCACCTAGGCCTAGATCCTCCAAAACTCTATAAAAAGAGCCACATTTCCCATTTGAGAGCTAATAGGTATTTTTGATAATAGGCATTCAAGCAATCAAGCATCCAAGCATTCTAAGAGAAATCAAGCATCCATACTATCACCATTTCATTTGCATTCCATCTATTAGTTTGCACTCATTTCTTTCAATCTCCACACTTTGGTAGCATCTTGAGAGAAGACTTCATTTGGAAATCTGAGAGCTCAACATCTTCAAGAAATCAAAGCTAGGAGGACAATGGAGACAAGCTGCATGGTAGGTGAAGGTAATTAAATTAGTTTCATCATTTCATAGTTACTTTGCATTCTTCATTGTGTTTGCATTAGATAGATTTATTGGCTTTAATAGTTAATTTATCATTTCTAGTTGTTAGACATCTAATTTGCATACATTTTTGGTGCTAGAAGGAGGGCCAGCCTCCATTTTTAACATTTTGTTTTCTTAGTTTTCCATGTGCAGACGTTTCCAGGTTGTTTATGTGCATTCATTCACGATTCCTGCACATTCATCCATCTATTCTGCGAATTCATTTTCAATCACATCAGTCATTTTCTATCTTTTCCATTTTCATTTCGATAAAAATCTGCACATCTGTGCTATGTTTCTGCGCATACATTCCACTTTTCTACGCATACATTCAAATTTCCTGCGCTTACATTACAATTTTCTGTGCATTAATCATTCTATTATGTGCATCTGTTTAATAATTCTATGCATTGATTCACTGTTATTGTGCATTTGTTATTGACAATATTTAGGTTAAAATTTCTGATTTATTTTGATTTTAGCTAACCTTTAACAAGTTTTTGTTTGCTCTGGTAGCTTTTAGGCTATTTTGCAAGACGTTTAGTAGAAGACCCTATTGCTAAAATTTCTAACATATTTCTTTGTAGGGATTCCTAAAGTGTTTGCAAAATAAACCATAACCTCATTTGGGCTCTAAAATAAGACATGCATTTGCTTTGTGTGTATTCTTTAGTATAGCTCAAGTGTCTATTGTGTTTTTCTTAATAGCATATCTATAATCCCAAAATTATAACAACGTATCCTCTCCCCTCGCCATTCGTGGACCTTGGGTGTAAGAGAAACTATTATAATTTTTAGAGGGTGGTCTTTGGTGGAAACAGAGGTACTCACCCCAAGGAATGACCAACCGGTAACAGGCTAAAGCCAAGCCCTTCTAAAATAGTATATAAAAAATGCTAGTGTGATTAGTCTCACATCAGACAGGTGTGAATTCATTGTGGCAACTAAAATCTCCTCTAGTACCCTAGTGGTGCATTAAAGTCCTACTTAGTAGAGGTGAAAGCCTTGCTTTGAAAGGATTGGGAGAGCCCCCTTAATTGGGAAAATGACTTGATCACAACCACTTGAACAGATGTCCTTACTAAAACCTTTTGTTTAGTGGCCAAAAACCTTCTATCTGCTGGCTCAAGGAGTCACCCAAGCTCGTGAAGACACCCCACATTACTCACGGTTCATAGTAGAGATAGCAGTTCTTTGGGAAGTAATGATCTATTGAATTCAGAACTTAGTGTGCCTAAGAAGTGAGTGCACTATAAGGAGGAGCCTGTGCCTCGAAGTTCCTAGGCTGTCTGCTGTGAATTTGTGTGGCTGGATTTTATTATCCTAGTGGGGATTCAGTAGATATCATCCTTGCCAACCATAGGATTGTAAGCGTGTTTGTGCATTCATATTAGCATAGTTAGATTAACATCATTTCTATCTTGTGTGTGTGTTTATGCATTTTTCACTTTGCCAAAAAAAAAACCAGAAAAGACCATGAAAATCCAAAACATTTCAATTCAGATCAAAACTTAAAAACCTGCACATATATCACATATTTTTGTGCATTTGATCAAAATTGCTGCACATTTATCCAAATTGGTTGTGCATCTATTTAGACTATCTACGCTTTTGAGTATTACCAGTTCACATCTGTCACATCTTGCTGCGCATCTGTTTCATTTTGTTGCACATTTATCAATCTGTCCCGCGCATTTGTTGTTGTGCATTTACAACAGTGAGCATTTCCACAAACTTTGCAATTTTCAAAATCACTTTTTCAGATACCCATTTTCATCCTTAGTAAGATTCTAGAGAAATAGTCAAGTTACACAGACCTTTGATCTTTAGTTTTGACCATTTTCATCACTTTTCATCATTCCTTCATCAAGATTCATCAAATCATTTTCTGCCAAATCTTTGAAATTTTCAAATTTGTGTTGAAACATTATCTTATCCATCAGGTTTTGATCTTTGTGAGTTTATCATATCAGGATATATCATCCTTAACCACCAAACTTACTTAGGTTATTATCTCTTGATTTCCCTTTTGTCATATCATAGTGATATCTATACCTCCTATTGACTTAGAGTTTATCAAGTTGTCATGTCACTTTTCAACACATTTCAATATCTTTTCTATCAATCACTTTCCATTTCTTCTCATCCAAAATCTTTCATCTCACAATCAATTCTTTCAATTTTATGGTTCAAACTCGATCTCAGAAACTCAAACAAGCCATTAATCCAGAATTCCTAGACAAGATGGAAGGAAATACTAGCAACAAAGAAAATCCTTGGCCTGAAGCTCCTAAGAAAACTTCACTTTTTACATCCATTGACAAACCCACCGATGATGAACTTAGGGAAGCTTCACAAGATCCTCAATTTTATCATGTCATGGAAAGACTCTTAGGCTTGGATAAAGAGATGTATTTCCTCATGCTTGCTCAATAAGGAGCTAAGTTACCAAGCGATTTTGATGTTTCTTATCTTAGAGAACTAGCTCACACAAACAATCAACAAATTCCTAAAGGTTCTCAAGATACTCATGGAGTAAAGGAAACCAATCAGCAATCCAATGCTTCTCATAGTCATGAACACCACACTATTTCTCAAAATGATCAGCAAAATCATGCTTCACAAAACAATGCTTCCCACAACAATGTTTCCCAAAATTCTCAAGGAAACACGTTATCTTTGGATCCCGTTCTACAAAAAATCCGTGACATCCAAACTTGATCATCAACAAAGAAGTATTCCTTGGATGATATATGTCCTTATCCTTTTGATAAGAACTTAGCAATGATTCCATTCCCTCCTCATTTTGAGGTACCAAAATTTGACAAATACAAAGGGAATTCGGATCCACAAGACCACATTCATGAGTTTTGTGCTACTTGTATTGAAGTCGCTCACAATGACACTTATCTTATGTGACTATTTCCATGAAGTTTAGGAGGACAAGCCATGGAATGGTTCTCTAAACTACCCCTAGGTATCAAATCTTTCAATGAGCTTCTTGACAAATTTGTGACTCATTATTCATATAACATCAAACATGAAGTCACTATGCTTGATCTTTGCAATGCACATCAAAAGAATGGAGAACCTTTCCTTACTTTTTTGCAAAGATGGTGTCAATTGTTTTCCAAATATCCATGAATGATTCCCGAACAAGAAAAGATAAATATTTTTGTGCATAACCTTACACCAAAAATGAGTTATAGGTTACAATTGCAATGTCCACCAAATTTCAATAAGCTCATAGAAAATGGTATCAAGATTGAGGAAGCCATGGTCTGAAAAGGTGAGATCAAACTTTATTCTAAAGACAATGCTGGATCTTCAAATTCTAATTCCAACAACTACAACAATGACAAATCAAAATTTTGGAATAAAAACAAAAACATTGTCAATGATGGGATTGTCGATAATCGTAATGTCAAACCAACACAACCGCTTCTCAATCTCACCAATCAGGCCAATGCTACTCAAGGAACCTACAACAATCAATCATCAAATCAAAATACCAACAAAGATTCATCCAAACCAAGATTGCCTTTTATGTCACCTCGAAGAAATTTTACTCCTTTAGGGGAATCTCTCAAATCAGCATTACGGAAGTTAATCACAAAGAAACTCATTACGCTTCCTGAAACAAAAGATTTTGAACCTAGGGTGAAGCCTTCTTGGTGGAATGAGAATGATTATTGTGAATTTCATAGAGGCAGAGGACATAAAACCAATGATTGCAAAAGACTCAAAAATGTAATTCAAGACTTAATTGAAAGCGATGAAATTGGTGTTGATGGACATGTCTCGAATGAATCACATACAGCTTTCAAAGATCCACTTCCTGAGCATGAAAAAGGGGGTTCTTCCAACAATAAGGGTGACAATCAAGCCAATTATAATTCCACTCCCTATCGATATGTTGTTAACATTTCTAAATGTCATCCTTCTATGTATCATGCCAATGTCATTACCATCAAAGGAAAAATAGAGAGTCAACCAGTCCAAGCTACTACTCATGCTCAAGCCAAAGTTACTCTCCAAGGAGTCTAGTCTAAACCAAGCACTACACAAAATAAGTCTATTTATGTCCCAAAGTCTATCCCAAATACTTCCAACCAGTATAATCTTTTGGAACAACTTAAGAAAACACCTACCCAGATATCCATCTTAGAGTTTTTTCATCTTTCCCCATCTCACAAAGATATCCTTGAAAAAGCTCTCTTAGAGACCCAGGTTCCTACAACTCTAGATCATGATCAATTTCAAGCTATGGTAGGTCATTTAACAACCCCACACTATTTGTCCTTCATTGAAAATGATGATTTATCTATTACCCAACCTCATAATTCTCCCTTACATATCAAAGTCCTTATCCAGAATCACAAGATTAAAAGAGTACTAATAGATGGGGGAGCTGGCTTGAATATCTGCATGTTAAAGTTAGTCCTTGCATTGGGATTTTCTGAGAATGCCGTTGATCCAAAAAATAAAATCACAATAAAAGCCTATGATGAGGAAGAGAGATCATCCAAGGGGTCCATTTTTCTTTGAATTAGGGTTGGTCCTATTGTCAAAGATGTATCTTGCCAAGTTCTAGACATGGATCTTGCCTATAATATCCTTTTGGGAAGACCATGGATTCATTCCATGCAAGTTGTGCCATCGACTTATCACCAATGTATAAAATTCCCTCATAATGGTCAAGAGATCACTATCAAAGAAGATTCTAATCCTTTTCAATATTGTAGCAATGTGAAGACTTCTGATTCTTTGGTTCCCTGTAATCGTACTGGATCTTCTACAACTATAGCCAGTGACTCTAGTAATATAGCATCAACTTCTAAATTAGATGGGATCAATATAGATATCAAAGAAAGTAGTATGGGAGAATATACTTTAGGTCAAGCTCTTTGCATCACTGAGTTACCTTTATCTCCCAAATCATATGGTAGATCTTTGATCACTAAACAACAATTAGAACCCCCTTCCACACTTGTTTATAACACATTTATAAGTGGGGTCACAATATCCAAAGAGGCAGTTGAGCATAATGCAAATTATTGGCTTAAGACACAGAAGATTGAAGAGGATACTAAACATGAATGTATATCACCTGATGTCTATGGAAAAGGGTATACTTTGCTACAAAAGATGGGATATCAAGGTGCTGGACCTCTAGGGTTACAAAGAGAAGGTGTTATAAAACCAATTTTGCAAAATCCCAATTATCAAAGAGACACTACATGATTAGGATATAAAAGGAGAAGGACCACAAGAACCAAAAGGAAAAGAAAAAATCCCACCTTTTCATGAGACATCTAAAGCTCCTACCTTATAGTTCAAAAAGCATGGTATGTATGTAGATCCCGAGAAACAAAGGATAGCTCAAAGAATCATTGATAGACTTGAAGATAACGATGATTCTGATTCTAATGATTGTGAATGGGATTCCTTATCTAATTATACTAAAGAAATAGGAGTCAATGTTGTCCATCAATATAGTAATGATTACCATGAGGGTGAGAGTTCAACGAGTGACTCACGAGGATTGGTCCCACGTAATACTACTCATGTTGATTGTGAGTGAAGTGAGCATTATCTTGTGACAGACGATTCAGATGAGAGTATGGAAATAGACCTCATTGATACCATCATAAACCTTGACAACTTTTCCATCAATACTATCTTTGCTTTTGAAACCAACCCAAATGATCCAATGCCCCTTGTCCGTCCTAACCTTATCGATTGGGATTCTCCCAATCACCTAGAACTTGATGTCTTCCATAATGATGATGTGATCATTGACTATCTTGGCATCAGGGATCACTTACCACCAGGGGATCACAAGTCAGGATTTCTGATAGAACTCAATGACATGGCCTATTTTGGAGAGAGTGCCAATCCTTTCAGTCATAAAAATATAAAAATAATCAATAGATCTAATAGTGAAAACCACTCAGTGGCAGTATTAGATCCAAAAATAGTAAAAAGAAAAGATGCATCTGATGGTGAAAACCTCTCTGAGGTGCCTGATGATGGAAGGATTGATACTCTTCCCAATTGTTTGTATCGAGAACAATCTGCCATTCTTATAGAACCAATAGTACCACTTAACATTGGAACAGAGGAGTCTCCACACATCCTCAAAGTAGCAACATCCTTGATAGAATCAGAGAAAGAAGCTTTTGCAAAAAATTTTAGAGAAAGACAAATCAACTTTGCTTGGTCCTATGCTGATATGCCTGGTCTGGATCCAAATCTCATTATGCATCATTTATCTATCAAACCAGGTATAAAACCAGTTAAGAAGAAGCTCCACAAAATGCATCCTCACATTGCTCTAATGGTGAAAGCAGAATTGAAGAAGCTCCTAGATGTTGGATTCATTCGAGCTATTGATTATGCTGAGTGGATTTCAAATATTGTCCCCGTCTCAAAACCATACAAGTCTATCGGGATTTGTATTGATTTTCGAGATCTTAATAAAGCTTGTCTGAAAGATGACTTCCCTTTGCCAAATATTGATATGATTGTTGATCTGACAGCTGCACATGAAATGTTGTCATTAATGGATGGTTTTTCAGGCTATAACCAGATCAAGATTGCACCTGAAGACTAGGAAAAAATTGCTTTTACTTGTTCATGGGGTACATACTGCTGGAATGTGATGCCATTTGGCCTCAAAAATGCTGGAGCAACTTATCAACGAGCCATGACCACGATCTTTCATGACATGATGCATACCATCATGGAAGATTATGTTGACGATATTCTAGAAAAATCTAAAGATAGAGCTGGTCATTTGAGAGTGTTGGATAGAATATTCACTCAGATGGAAAAATATCAGATTCAACTCAATCCAAAGAAATGTGCATTCAGAGTCACATCTGGAAAATTGTTAGGGTACATTGTCTCATCTAAAGGAATCGAAGTAGATCCAGAAAAGGTTAAAGCAATATTGGAGATGGCTTCCCCCACTAACATCAGTCAGCTAAGATCTTTACAAGGGCATCTACAATCCATCCGAAGATTTGTTTCTCAACTAGCAGATCACAGTCATCCCTTTCAACATTTGCTACATAAAAATATCTTATTCCAATGGGATGATAAGTGTGAGGAAGCTTTCAACAAAATCAAGCAATATCTAGCAAATCCTCTAACTCTGATGTCACCGATTCTGGGCAAGCCACTCTTGCTCTACATTTCAGCCATGATAGCTTCACTAGGTGCTCTTCTACCTCAACAAGATTATGAAGGAAAAGAAAAAGCTATCTACTACATCAGTCGCACTCTAGTGGGATATGAGTTAAACTATTCCCCTATTGAAAGAGCATGTCTAGCTATTGTCTTTGCTTCACAGAAGTGGCGACATTACATGTTGTCACATTCTACTCAGCTTATTGCAAAGATTGATCCTTTAAAGTATCTGTTAAGCAAGACAGCATTGACAGGTAGGTTGGCTAAGTGGGTCATGCTACTTAGTGAGTTTGATATTGAATATGTAGATAGGAAGGCTATCAAAGGTCAAGTGATCGTAGATCAACTAGCTGATGCTCCATTAAAGGATGACCACCCTATACACATAGAGTTTCTTGATGCTCATATCTTATCTTTGTCTACACAAACATGGAAATTATACTTTGATGGCTCATACACTCAGCAGGGTTCAGGAGTTGGTATTCTTTTTATCACGCCACAAGGATACACTATTCTGAAATCTTACAAGTTGTTATTTCCTTGCACCAATAATGTAGCAGAATATGAGGCTTTTCTAATTGGGTTAAAAATGGCTTTACAATGGAATGTATCTGAAATAAATGTCTACGAAGATTCTCAACTGATTTTCAACCAGGTTAATGATGATTATCAGACCAAAGATGATAAGTTATTGCCATATAAACATATGGTTGATGATTTTAAAAATTATTTCTCTATCATCACTTTTGAGCAGATTCCTCGGCATGAAAACAAGGCTATCGATGCCATGGCAATGATTGCTTCTTTATTTGATATAGAAGATACCAAGGCCCATTTTGAGTTCTTGGTGGAATCCCTAACTTGTCCCGCATATGATGAGCCTGATATGAGTATTATATGTCATCTGATTAGACATGACTCCCCAACTTACAAAAAAATCTATTCTTACCTCAAAGATAACATCCTACCTCCTGACCTATCCCGAAATAAAAAAAATGAACTTTTCTCCGCCAAACCTCCTACTATATCCTCATATCTGACACCCTTTATCGATGAGGTTTTGATGGTACTCTCCTGCGATGTCTCGAACATGACAAAGCTCAACTTTCCTTACGTGATGTACATGAGGGTATTTGTGGGACACATTCGAGTGGTCCCTTTTTGGCTAAGAAACTCATGCGTATGGGTTATTATTGGCCTACCATGGAAGAAAACTCCTTTCATTTTGCTAGGGCATGTAAGAAATGTCAGATACATGGAAACCTTATCCATGCTCTAGCTCAATAATTTCATCCATTCACAACTACCTTGCCATTCAGTCAATGGGGACTCGACCTCATGGGTGCTATCAACCCTCCATCTTCTAATAGTCACAAATGGATTCTCACTACCACAGAATACTTTACTAAATGGATTGAGGCCATTCCATTAATTACCACCACAGGGAAACAAATATCCATGTTTATCTTAAACTATATCATTTGCCGATATGGTATACCTATGTATCTTATCACTGATCATGGGAAACAGTTTCAAAACTAGGACATGGATGAACTGTGCACCAAATTCCACATCACCCACAACTATTCCACCATCTACTATCTCCAAGGAAATGGCCAAGCTGAGGCATCAAACAAAACAATTGTTAAAATCCTCCAAAAGACTGTCAATGACGCTGGCCGTGACTGGCATCTCCAACTTAATCTAGCCTTATGGGCTTACCACAACTCCATTCGTACTCCCACTAGAGCCACCCCATATTCCCTTGTCTATGGATCTGAAGCAGTCCTGCCCCTCGAGGTCGAGTTGCCTTCACTTCGTGTTACTCTTAAATATTTAATTCTTGATGAAGAGTATAGAGTTGCATGCCTGACTGAATTGGAACTCCTAGATGAATGCCATCAAAGAGCCTATGACGATTTGAAAGTTTATCAGCAGCATCTATCCCATCAGTACAATAGCAAGGTAAAGATCAGAGACTTTCAATTGGGTGACTTAGTCCTTCGAGAAAATCCAAAGAATCAACAACACTATGAAAAGAAGGGCAAGTTCGAACCAAATTGGTTAGGACCTTTTGTGATTATAGCAGTCTATGGTTCTGGGGCCTATCAGTTATCTACACTTGAAGGGGATCCCTTGGATGAACCTCTTAACAGTATCCATCTCAAGAAGTTCTATCCTTGAAATCCCAATGCAAGGGGCATGTATATAGTTTGTATATATATTCTATAAAAAAAAAAAAAAAAAGTCAAAAATACAAAAAAAATCACAAAATCAAAAGAAAACTACAATAAAAGCAGATGGTGAAAACCTAGAAATAGGTGCTATGTGTGACAAGTTAGCTCCTCTATCTATTAGGATTCTTCTAATGTGTCCATTCATTTGTATATATCCACAATAAAATGGTTAATCAGTCCTTGTCCCCACCATGTATATATCATAATAAAATGGCCAGCTCATACACCGTCCATTGTATATACCCATAATAAAACCCCATCATAGCTTGATCTTTTGTCATGGTCTTCATCCTAGTCTTGTTGCATCTTTCTTCATCCATAATAAGTCAGTCCATCACCTAGCTGGGGGCATGTCCTCGACCTAGTTTGGGAAGTGGATCTGTGATAGTCCTGACTCTTAGAGGACATAATGGAGTTATTTTCACCAGGCAAGGAAAATGCAATCAAATGTTCTTTCACAATGGTATCTTCATGCTAATTCAGAAATCTATGATCTATCCTTCGACTTGTGACTGCTTATCTATACATCTTGACTATACTTCATCACTTGCACTGATTAACATATCCTAAATCTATCTTTTTGGCAAATGAAATGTATATTCCAGGCATGCATGTTAGAATGATTTGTTATAAATTATGCATTCATATCTAGATTTCATTGTTATCATGTTTCCTATGCTATTCCAAGATATCTTTGACATGAGTTTGAAACTCCCATATGTCATTGATTAGAATAGCTGGGATGGGCCATGATATTTTCTTTGATTGTTATTTGTGGGGTATTTTCTAATGAAATCGAAGGAACAAGTAATTGGGGTGTCTATGTATAAGTGCCTTCATCCATTTCATAGTATGGATAACATACAAATCATGTTGTTCTACAAATGCTATTTATGGTGATATGCCATCCCATACCTTGACTCCAAATATTTGTTCCCCAATGGAGGGGGGAGATATTCCTTTTCTGTTATGCAAATGAAACTCAGGTCATCTCAGTTCAATTATACATAGATGCTTGTCAAGTTTGCAATATTAAACTCCATGCAAGCAGTGCTCAGGTCATCCTAGTTTAATTATACCATGATGCTTGCATTTTCTTGCAACATAACGAGCTCAATGATGAAAATCAAATTCCAGTTATTATGAAGTTCTAAGATGTTACCTAAAGTTGTGGACATACATTCATTTCATTTTACATTTTCATTTTACCATCTCATGAATTGCATTGCAGTGCTCCTTTTATAAGGTTTTGTGGGTTATCTTTCTCATTAGGCTATCTTTTTTTTTCCTAAGTCCATTCTTCTTGTGTCAAGAAACATTGTTATTTTAGTTGAGGACATTTGGACAACCAAAATTACTTTGCACTTAATCATTTTAAGACATGCATAATTATTATTAGGTGTGTTCATTGGATACTTGTTATAGTTATCATTTCATCTCATTTTATTTTATCATGTTATCCATCATCTTAGGTACATTTTCATTTATTACCTTAGATATCATTTGCATTACAATATCATTTATTGTTCATTACATATCATCATGCATTTAGTATCCATTCATTTTACATTATTCACATTGTTTTCACATTATTGCATTTATCATTAAATAGCATTAGTGCGCATCATTTAGAACATGCATTTATATCATCATATATTAGACTATTTATTCATTAGCATCATATAGAAAATCAATCATTTTGCATTTTAAGACATCCATTCCATGCATATAAAGGTAAATCATCACATCCTGCATATGTCAGTATGCACATGTATATAAACATCATAGCAAATCATGCTAGAACTGCATCAATCATATAGAGTTAAAATCATATAAAGTCCATAAATACAACCAAAACTGTCCAAATTTCCCATGATATATAATCAATAACAATGTGTCTACAGTCAGTGTCTATCAAGTCAATATATAATGATACAATGATAATATGATACAAAAATGTGTATACCAGTGGTATCTATGACCCACTGCCTCTTGAATTTGTCTGTCGCTATTTGTGAGCTGCAATAAGGCCCTGTGTTGCTGAACCACCTGCTCCTGAGGATCCACCCTGGTCTCCTAAACCTGTGGGTGCTCTAGGAGGACGTGATGATACACCTCCACTACCAACTGGTGCCTGTCTCTCATGTACTATTGTCCTCACCGCCACTGAGCTCTTTCTGAAACTCCCAATCCACTGATCCCTAGGCACAGCCTATATGTATGCCTCTAGCCAGTAGGATATCTCCTTCCCAGCTCATATCATGGCTCTCAGGATATCTCCATGGGGACCTAGGTCCTCTGTCCTTTGTAGCTCATCTAATAGAATCTCAGACTCCCCGAGTCTCTCAATCACTGCATCCCGCTCATGTCTAAGGACATCCATCTGGCACTCTAGTCTCTCAATCCATCTCTCTAGACCTGGCACCTGGTCTGCCTGTACCTGTGTAACTTCTAGTCTGACTAGCAGTGTATCAATATCTGGCTCCTGCTCCTCTGTAGCATCTCTTTGTAAGTAGGGATCCTATCCCTCGATGTCCATGTCTGCCTTCTCATCCTCTACCTGTACATCTAGCATTTTAGCGTCAGGATCATCCTGTATATCATCCTAAACCTGACCACCCTATACCACACCACCCTGGGTTAGTAAAACATCTACCTCATCTTATCCTTGCACCTATACCTATGGCACCTGTACCTGTGTAGTTGGTCCCTATACTACAGCAACTAGTATCTGTGCTGGAGGGACTGGTACCTGTAGTGGAGCTCCTACAGCTAGTTGTGCTGGTTGTGCTAGAGGCTATCTCCATCCCTATCTACCTAGAGGTGGCATCAGTCCTCTTTGCCTCACACCACCTCCTCTCATTCAAGGTCCTGCCCTATCCCGTCTCCCTCCATCTCCTCCTCCATCTCCTCCTCTGTCACCGCCACCTCATCTCCCTCACCCCTGTCTATCTCTCCCTTAGAGTCTCCCCCATCATCTCTCTATAGGATCTCTCTCTGGAGGTCTCGCTACTGGATCTGTAATCTGTGGAACTAAGAAATCCCTCAAAAACTACTCTAAATCAATAGTCATCCCTAGGTCTACCACTGTCGGTCTCATCGACCATGCCTGGAATGGGGCATCCAAAAAATCCTACCGAGAAACATCGAATGATACCATGGGTCCCTAGTCTCATCTCTCCTAATGAGTACAAGCATGCTCTGTCACTCCCTGCGGCATGCCCTATATCCTACCAAATTGTCTCAGGACCCAACTAACCAGCTGTCACTCAATGATAAATGGTGTCCACCCTATCAACCACCATGACTCAAAACAAAAACCAAGCTGCTGCTCATCATCCCACGGCTCACACCCTAGGTAGGGTGTCCATGTCACTATGTCCAGTGTATCAAAGGTATACCACCAAAAATCTAAATGGCCCAGTTTTTCTTGAGATAAAACTAAAGCATATAAATGAATATAGGGCTGCCCTGCACCCCAAAATCTAATAGCCACTGGTCAAGTAACTAGAATGTGCTCCCATGCCCAAACATAGAGCAGTGTCATACCTGCTGATAATGATGCCCCCTTGTGGTACACCACCTGATGCATGCCATGATAAAGATGTGCTAATAAGCACACACCCCAAGCATATCGGGTCCCCTCCATCATCCGTTGTAATGTGTGGCCCCATCCAACTATAAATCCATGAGATCTACGATCAGGGCATACAAATCCCCCAATCACTCCTACTAGCACTATTGGTAGAGGATCATACAAATCAACCATGTCCTCCCAGCTGATCTCTCCATCCTCTATATCATCATCACCGAAGACAGCTCTGCACTCTATGACTCCATCATGCCGATCATACTGTACAAGCTCGCCTATGGTGGGAAGCTGGAGGATGCAATATACATCCTCTAATGTGACTGTCATCTCCCCTATTGGAAGATGGAAGGTACTCATCTTCGAGTGCCATCGCAATACTAATGATGTCATCATACTAAGATTCACCTGAATCTCAGGCATGTAAATCACATAATATAATCCTGACACTCCAATCAACAGTCTATCTATCTCTGACAGTGTCGGTCTTAGATTTTGAGTCACAAGATATCTCTCCCGTGACATCAGACTATCTATGATATCCTCCTATTCAAGTCAACAACAATCAACTTATTAGATTTTGATAAACTGATCTATCAATCTATCTATCCTATCATATCAATTTTAGACATGTTATTATCACGTGTTTCAATAGATGATTCTATCAATTATCTACGTTCAAGACTGGTTAACTAGCGAACATGCTACAATGTTGCCTATCTTGCTCAAATCAATCAAAATCAATTGCCGACAGATCTAATCGGCTTATCGACATCAAGTTTAACCTAATTGATTATCTAGTTTCACCACATTCTATCAGTTCAAACACATGCGCAACATTGAAACATGTATGCGCAACATTATTTAACATTTGTGCGGGTTTTTACCTATGCGCAGTTTTCTTGACATTTGCGCAATAATTCTGCACAAAAAGCGCAGGTTTTTAAAAAAGCGCAATTTTATTGAACATTTGCGCCATAACTTTGCACAAATGCACCGATTTTTCATATGCGCATTTTTATTTCACACTTGCGCAAGTCTAACATTCTACTAGTATGAATGCACAGCTTCCCTACACGCATGCACAAAAAGCTTTATTTTTTTGCGCAAACATTTCTAATTTTTTCGCATTGGTGCACCGAAACTACGCATTTGTTCTACGCCTAAAACCAAAAATTTTCTAATCTATTTCTATCATTCAATCTATCCTAAACATGCTAAAATTTTAATCTAACATGCAACCATTCATGAAATCAAAAAGCAGGATCGAGTCACCTACCGGTTCACGTGAATCAGATGGTCGCTGGCAGTGTCTGACTCTCTCGAAGTGGTGATTTGACAACAGGAATGACATCCTGGTGGCTCTACTCTTCTCTCTTTCATGCTCTGATCTCCAAATGACAAGTGTGCACAATGAGCCTATTGTGGACCCCTAAGCCCTATTTATAGCCTGTGGACCCTATGTGCTTGGTGTGTGGACCCTATCTCTCATTTTTCTTCCATTTCACCCCATTTTCACCCACCTTTTCTTCTATTTCTTTCGTGAGATTGATTAATCAAACTAAAAATAAATAAATAATAATAAAACACCAATTATTAATCAATCTCTCGAGGGGGCATGCTTACATCATTTTAGACATTGTCTGGGGTAGGGGCAAAATACTTGAAATTTTTTTTGAAACAATGTGGCACACACATTATTTCAAAGAGGGAAAAAATGTATACAACTAAAAATGACTTCATTAATTAATTAAATATTTATTATTTAATTACTATTGACTTGATAAATTAATTAAATATTTATTATTTAATTAATAATTAGTCCTTTATTTATTAAATAAATTATTCAATTTATTTAGTGAATTCACTATAGTTTATTCTTCTATCATAAGTCTTCCAATTAGTCTTATTAAATTGATTTAATTAAATACACAATCACCTAAATATGATTAAGTTTTCTAGTCCACCTCACCTACTTAGTCACCTGACACATCACTTTGGCTAAGATAAATAATAATTATTAATTATTTATTTACAATTATCCTCACCCACACATGTCCTATTCTCAAGAGTTATGTGGCCTCATAAGACTTAGTCTCATGACCACATGTCCTCTCAACAACCAAGTCAAGAGACATGCCCTATTCCTAAGGGGCTTCTCAAGCCACCTCTAAGGGTCAAAGGTGACTCATGGGACACTTGTGCAAAGAGTCCTAATGAGGAAAAGGTCTCCCCCTCTTTCTCTCTTGGGTCTTTGTGAGACACTTAACATGTGTCTTTCTCTTCCACCTTCTTCTCCTCCATGTCAATGTGAGAGGAACATCATCCCTATTCTTCCTCTCGCATTCCAACTACATCCCCCTTTCTCTCAACTCCTTCAACCAAGTCAATCCTAGCCCTAGGATCTTCCACCTTTCATTCTCAACCGTAGGATTGCGCCACCTAGGCCTAGATCCTCCAAAACTCTATAAAAGGAGCCATATTTCCCATTTGAGAGCTAATAGGTATTTTTGATAATAGGAATTCAAGCAATCAAGCATCCAAGCATTCTAAGAGCAATCAGGCATCCATACTATCACCATTTCATTTGCATTCCATCCATTAGTTTGCACTCATTTCTTTCAATCTCCACACTTTGGTAGCATCTTGAGAGAAGGCTTCATTTGGAAATCTGAGAGCTCAACATCTTCAAGAAATTAAAGCTAGGAGGACAATGGAGACAAGCTGCATGGTAGGTGAAGGTAATTAAATTAGTTTCATCATTTCATAGTTACTTTGCATTCTTCATTGTGTTTGCATTAGATAGATTTATTAGCTTTAATAGTTAATTTATCATTTCTAGTTGTTAGACATCTAATTTGCATACAACAGTAATAATTTTTTCCTGTTAAGGCTTACAAAATGTGATCAAATCATGATCTACCCTATGAAAGGTCTGCTCGGTTAAAAGCTAAAAGACTTGTACAGTTTAACTTGTTAAAGGATTTATAAACTTACAAAAAAGTAAGCACTCGGTAAAGAGATTTACAAAAAGTTTGCTAAGACTACTCGGTTAAGAGATTTACCTTGATACACTAGTCAAAATGTCTTAGTACCTGATCTTTTAGTTTTCACTAATATATAGATTATAGATCTCCTCTTTACTCTTGTTTTGATCTCTTCTATCTGATCTTTCTTGATTTTGTCCTTTCACTGCTTAGCTCAGTCACTGAACTCTATCTGAATACTTCACTATTCTGAATATACTTCTCTGATCATTTTCACATACTAATTCAATCTTATCTCTCTGATTCACACACTTATCTCTGATCTAGATCTTACCCTTATATAACAATAAAAACATTTTACCATTTCAAGATCTATGGATCAGATTTATTTCTATTGCCGCCTTAACTATACAATTTTCTAATTGACTATAGGTTTTACATAGGGATCAATAATAACAATATGGATGCATAATTACCTCCGTAATTACCTCAATAGATAAAATACAAAACATTATTATCACCAAAAATGGTTTACCTCGATCATTGTGCCATTCCAAAGTTGTATGTCAATTCTGGCTAACTCGGCAAAAGTTATTCCTGGCATTGGGCATAAACTGTACTTAGCATCGGTTGAACTTCTCTGTCACTTGGTAATCATTGATATATGTAACTTGACAATAACTATACTCTCGGCATATTACAAACATATAGTGACCATGACTCTACTTGGCAGTACTACTGCTCGATAAGTATACAATACAAAACTCAGCCTTTACAAAATGACTCGGTTGCAGTGATGACCAACCATCATTGCCTAGGTGAATGACTAAGTGTGAAACACTAATGGTCAACAAAAACTATAGAGATCTACAATCTCCACCTTTGACATTAGTGACAAAAACACTTTGTCATGACATTGGTATATACATTTTACAAAAATATGTTTGTACTAGCCTAATACTCCCCCTGAGGTATATATACATATTCAAAATTTTATTACCTATCCCTATTCTACCCTTGTCCTGACTCGTGTCATGATGATTCCCCCTTGTTTTTCACATGACTAATCTCTTCATCAGTAGGTAGTTCAACAATTTTCTCCAAAAAAGGTTTATGTAGCACCGTGATCATGTAGAGTGCATCGGTCCAAGTAGTTGAAGCAAGGTTCAAAACTTATGTCCACACTTCTAAATCGGCAGATAAACTGATAAGGCCCTCAGCTATGGATAGATGTGGATCACTCTGGATCAATGTTTTAGCCTTTGCTAATTTTCTCTATATAGCATCTAGATGCGGTGTTAACATAGTTTGAATAGAGAGTAGGTGAGAACAAATCTTGCCATCATTAGCCATCAACTTGGCTAACTTACCTTGTTTCTACATGATTTTCACATAATGTCGGGCACTAGTGTCTGCATCCAAGGTCAGGGACTGACTTGTAGCTTTGATTTCTTTCTTGAGAGTCTTAAGCAGTTGTTGATTTTCCTCTGTGAATAGTTCAACATTACATATCTTGGCCAGTAGAGACTGTTCGTTCACAACTAGTCCCTCGGTCTCCTTTACCAATTTGGATAGCTCAACCTATTTTACTGCTATGTTGGTAGATAACTTGTTTAGCATTTTTGTCTCAAACCTTCTTTCTGACCATTCAAATAACTTATCACTTGCACAGCTAACTTCATTTTTTACTTTCTAAACAATGTGTATAAGTTGTTCCAATATGGGAACAGAACTACTTACATCAGATAAGTCATATACTTCATTAAATATATCTTTAATTTCATGAAGCACCTGTGTTTGCTGATGTTGTCTTTGAAGTTCTACTTGTCTGCACTTTCTTGTCAACAAATATTTCATGATCTGCAGTTGCTCATAAGAAAGGTTGTCTGTATCCCAATTAGGAATAACAATTACTTCATCAATTGTGACCTCATTTTTCTCTTGTTGTCCTCTTGGTGGAGTGCTTCCACTTGACATCTATACAAGAGATTTTATTACCTCTTGTTCCTTTGGTTCTTGTTCTTAAATGAATTTTCCTTTTATGTTTTCTTCTCCTTTCTCCTTCTCCTCGGCATGAGGGCTAACAACTTGTTTAGCTAATTGGATTCCTTGTTCTTCTATGCTGTGTTCTTCCTTAGGAGGAATTTAAATATTGTATGTTGCATTAATTTCTTCCTTGAAAGATTGAGTTAGTGGTACCGACTTGATGGGTTCCTCGGTAGGACTTGTACCGACTAACTAACCAATAGTAGCAACTCCAAGTAGATTAGGATTATAATCAGTAGATTGTGTGCTCGTAATGGTGGGATAATCCATGACTTGCAAAAGTACAGTGTTGCTACTGGGTAGGGGTGTGTCAGTTTCTTTCGTGTTCTTTAAATCATCCTTAGTTAAGAAGGAATTCTTAATAGGACTCTCCTCCAATATGTCAACAATGTGAACCTCAAATGTATCATGTGATTTCACTTCCTTAGGAGTATCAGTCTCCATTTTATCTTGCTTGATGTCAGGTTCAACAACTGTTGAAGTGGTAGCATCTTTTCCTTCATTCTTTCCTTCATCCCATTCTTCATTAGGAGCGAGTAACAAACCATACAATACCTTCCAAATTTTTAAACTTTCTTGTACAACATCTTCAACCTTGTGTTGAAGAATGTGATAGGCTCTAATTTTAGGATCAAACTTGCCTCTATAGTGCTCAATTGTCAGTTTGATGTCTGCAAGGGTGAGAGTGGATTCAACTTATGCTAGTGTACTCTCCCTGATTTTGTTCTTTATTTGCAAAGCATACTCCCATTTTTGTGCAACCCTGTTGCATAATTCCTTTGGAATTCTATTTTCAATCTCAATTGGCAACATCTTGAAAATGCATAACATTTCAAGGATAGCATCCTCAACTTTCTCTTTATCTCCAATACTCATTTTTCCAAACTTTAATCTTTTTACCTCATCTACTACTATTGTTTTAGTAAGCTTAAGACATAACTCATTAACAGTGAGTTGATGTGTACCTTTTTATGTAGCTTTCCCCTTAATTGCTTCATCACTTTTTGTTTCTTCATCATCTTCAGTTAGAACAAGTTTCCTTGTCAGCTTCTTCATAACCTTGGTCGGCACTGCCTTGTGTTGAGCAAATTTTCACTTTGCAGATGTAGGAGTCTTCTTAGGAGTCTTGGTAGTAGCTCTTCTAGTCTGAGGCCTTAGTGATGGTGTCACTGACACTTTTTGTTTCAACACTCTTCTGTTTGGCAGGGAGTCAGCAATTACTGGTTTCTTCTCTTCCTCTTCTTCTTTCTCACTACTACTAGTTGCACTCGGTTCATCTTCTCCCAATCCTTGGGTCAACTCTAATGGTGCATCCTTCTTAGATTCTTTAACATATTCTTCCAAATTTCTCACTATTTTCTTTATTTTCCTTTCAGTGGTGGCAGCCAATAATCCCAAAGAAATCTTGGATTTGGCCTCTTCAAATGTTCCAAAGTAGGGTGCCTTAGTATCAATTTCCTCAGCTAAGAGGACTATGATTACTGCAATAGCTTCATCTATGTTGAGTTCATAGGGTAATGGCATTAACCATGAAACCCTAGGTAGGACAGCCTGTGCATAAGTAAAGTCTATGTCTACCAGAAAACATATATCTTTACTGTACTTCTCAATTAAAGACACAGAGATTCTAGTCCTATTCCTCATCTTCTTCTTAAAATCAATGAAATAATTATCCATAATCCCTTCAAAATCATCACCAATCTAGTTTATAAAATCATTAATTTGAACTGTGATGGGCTTCTTCTTATCCCATGTGACATCACCATGTGTAGGAAAATGCTTCTTAACATAAAAGAATATACAGATTAGTAGGAAACTGAACTTACACATAGAGTTCTTTGCCATCCGAATGGAGTTCAAATTCTCAGCAAGTTGAGTCAGTTGGAGCTTAGCAAGGTCATATGTGTGCCCTTTCTTAATAATCTTCCATGTCTGGTCCACTGCCATATAAGGGACGCTATCCAACTGACTAGATTGATAAAAATTGTGCAAGATGACTCTAATAGAAAAGTCAATTTCTAGATTGATAATGGTGGAAATTGTCATGCTACGTTTGTTCCAAACTACCTGGGTGTTTGCTTGAATATCCTCTTTTCCTACACATTTCATTATTCTCTTCACGTCAATTGTATGGTAACTAGTGACCTTCTATATCATTTCATTTGTGATCTTCACCGGTCTCTCTTCCAACCATAATTGCATGTCATGTACTTGACCCAAAATGATCTTGATCCATTCTACTTTGAAATTTTGTGGGAAATTTAGGGCATGCACTAACCCTTGATCGGCAACAACCTTATCATCCGGCTTCAGTACTCTAGTTACACATAGTTTGTCATATGCTTCCCTGATGTCATAATCACCAATTTCTCCAATTTTGCACATATAGAAAGACCTAACATCATTCATCAATAACACATTCTCCAGAATACAAGATAGGGCTCCATCCAAATCTCCTCTGACAACACTTTTTGACACTATCTTGAATAGCCTTGGTTTGCAAACTTCGTTCCTTACAAGTTTCACATTGAAAACTTCCATGCCTTGTTTCTTAACTAGTGCGGATGAAGATGATGCCATTTTAAACTATAATTTTTGAAAAGGAAATATTTTCTCGGTAAAGTACCTTTTTGTCAATAACCCTGTAGATGAATTTTGCCGATGACATGCTGAGAGAATTCAGAATCGCTATGCTTAATCTGGTTGCTCAAACTCTAAATCACTCCTTGAAATCTTGAATAGCCTGGTGAAATGAAATTAATGACAAGTTTTCACTTTATAGAATCTAAAAAATAGGATTAGGGCCACTTAAATGCTCCATACAGATTTAGGTAGATTATAGCTGTTTCGGCAAACACACAAGCTCAGTCGATATAACCATTGCAATATAGCTCAGCATACATAGCATTTCAGCCATAGCAGATGCTTAGCATGCATTGATAGCTTAGTCATATACACTGATGCTCGACATCAAAAGTGAAATTTTCTATTTTTCTCACATATGTCCTAGTGCATCTTTATCTATGTTGATGTTGACTTTTTCTCGATTCTATGTTAGGAACTGATGAAAGATAAGGCTTTGCAAGACTTAGTTCCAAACATACCTTTCAAGCTTAATTAGAAGAAGTGTGATCACCTAATCCATTGGATTGGGTCATCACTGATGTGATTGCTTCTCTTGAGTTTTCTTATTGTTTCTTCCTCCATGTCTTTTCAATCTGACTCTTCAGTTTCTCATGAATTCCTCCATTCTAATTTTCATTACTCGGCATAGGTGATCTGCAATCTTTCTTTAAATGACCGAACTTGTTATATTTGTAACAAACCATGCTTCCATTCATCCAGCTTTTAGATTTACCTCTAAAATCAGTCTTCATGCAATTTTCTCTGATGTGTCCATACTTGCCACACTAATGGAAATTATACGAAGTGTTGTAATCCCAATTGTAACAGTTGTGCTTTGTGACTGGCTTTGTTTTCTCATTTGATGACCACCTTGGTCTTGATCTACATTCAAATGATTTATGCCCATATTTATGACAATTGAAACAACTTTCTTGAAACTTAGGTTAGGTGGATGAATTACTAGCTTTGAATCTACATTCATGTGCTTGATGTCCATGCTTCTTGCAATTAAAACAATGTCCATTAAACTTAGGCTTAGAATCTGACTTACCATATTTGCTTCTACATATGTTGGCTGTATGTTCGGCTTTCCATAGTGATGACATGTGGGTTTGGTGTTCTTTGGTTTAGCCATCTTCTATTCTCCATTCATTGATGATTCTCCTTCTTCAATAGATGAATGTTCATTCAGTCCAAGTCCTGATCTATCACTGGATCTTCTAGGTGATCTTAACAGCTCTTCAAAATATTTTGCAGCTTCATTGGGTTTCTTCATCCTTTCATTGATCTCTTTTTCAGTTCTCAAATCATGTTTGAACTGATCATTCTCCGACCTTAGTTGATTGATTTCCATATCTTTTCTGCCCAATTCTTGATTAACCATCAGTAGCTGATTTACCATGTTTAGTTGATTATTAGTCAATCTTTGCATGTCACTTGTTCTTTCATCTAGTCCTATTACAATTTGTCTTTTGTCTTCCTCAACCATTGTCTTATCATCTTCAGCTTTCTTTTTCTGTTCAACTAGTTCACAAAGTCTGACAGATTGAATTTCTTATTCGAGCTCCTTAGAGTTCTGATGTCATCATTTAGTATGGTATTTTTCTCCAGTAGTTCTTTTATAGCTTTATCACTCTCGGTAGAGTTACCATTGTCAAATAGTCCAGAGATGTCTTCCTCTTTGTACTGTGGCTCATTCTGTTGAATTACAATCTCTCTTCTTTTGCTCAAATATTTCTTTAATTCTCCTTTGGCTGCTTCCAGTTGTTGCACTGCCAGTTGTACTTCAATCTTTTGATTCTCTATGATCTTCCCCAGTTTGTAAGCTTCCATTATAAGATATTTTTCCTCAAGTGGTTAGAATTCCTTAAGAGAAACCTTGCTGCTCTGATACCAATTGTTGGAAATATAAATGGGAAAGTAATACTGAGAGGGGGGGGGGGGTGAATCAGATATTACCTAATTTTATCCTTTGATCTGATAAAACTTTATACATAACATAAATAAAACTTGATCATAGTAAGCAACAAAACATATAAAGCAGCATGCATGAAATTACTCATAACACCAAGATTTTCGTAACCCAGAAACCCTTGAAAGGTAAAACTGGGGTGGGGATGACACCCACAAATCTTCACTATTGTAGTAATAAGTTTTTCCTGCTAAGGCTTACAAAATGTGATCAAATCATGATCTACCCTGTGAAAGGTCAACTCAGTTAAAAGCTAAAAGACTTGTATAGTCTACCTTGTTAAAGGATTTATAAACTTACAATAAAGTAAGCACTCGGTAAAGAGATTTACAAAAAGTCTGCTAAGACTACTCAGTTAAGAGATTTACCCTGATACACTGGTTAAAATGTCTCAATACCTGATCTTTCAGTTTGCATTAATATCCAGATTACAGATCTCCTCTTTACTCTTGTTTTGATCTCTTCTATCTGATCTTTCTTGATTATGTCCTTTCACTGCTTACCTCGGTCACTGAACTCTATCTGAATACTTCACTATTCTAAATATACTTCTCTGATCATTTTCACATACTAATTCACACACTTATCTCTAATCTAGATCTTGCCCTTATATAACAATAAAAACATTTTATCATTTCAAGATCTATGGATCAGATTTATTTCTATTGCCACCTTAACTATACAATTTTCTTATTGGCTCTAGCTTTTACATAGGGATCAATGATAACAATATGGATGCATAATTACCTCCATATTTACCTCAATAAACAAAATAAAAAACATTATTCTCAGCAAAAATGGTTTACCTCAATCTTTGTGCCATTCCAAACTTGTATGTCAATTCTGGCTAACTCGACAAAAGTTATTCCTGGCACTCTGCATAAATTGTACTCGACATCGATTGAACTTATCTGTCACTCGGTAATCATTGATATATGTAATTTGAAAATAACTATACTCTTGACATATTACAATCATATAGTGACCATGACTCTACTTGGCAGTACTACTGCTTGGCAAGTATACAATAGAAAACTCGACCTCTAAAAAATGACTCGGTCGCAGTGATGACCGACCATCATTGCCTAGGTGAATGACTAAGTGTGAAACACTAATGGTCAACAAAAAATATAGAGATCTACAATCTCCCCCTTTCACATTAGTGGCAAAAATACTTTTTCATGACATTGTTATATACATTTTACAAAAATATGTTTGTACTAGCCTAATACTCCCCCTAAAGTATATATACATATTCAAAATTTTATTGCCTATCCCTATTCTTCCCTTGTCCTGACTCATGTCATGATGATTCCCCCTTATTTTATACATGAATAATCTCTTCATTAGTAGGTATTTTGCAAATTTTCTCCAGAAAATGTTTATGTAGCACCATGATCATGTAGAGGGCATCGGTCCAAGCAGTTGAAGCAAGGTTCAAAACTTCTATCTGCACTTCTAAATCCACAGCTAAATTGATAAGGCTCTTAGCTGTGGATAGATGTGGATCACTCTGGATCAATGTTTTAGCCTTTGCTAATATTCTCTGTATAGCCTCTAGATGCGGTGTTAACATAGTTTGAATAGAGAGTAGGTGAGAATGAATCTTGCCATCATTAGCCATCAATTCGGCTAACTTACCTTGTGTCTGCATGATTTTCACATAATGTATGACACTAGTGTCTACATCCAAGGTCAGGGACTGACTTGTAGCTTTGATTTCTTGCTTGAGAGTCTCAAGCAATTGTTGATTTTCCTTTGTGAACAGTTCAACATTACATATCTTGGCCAATAGAGACTGTCCATTCACAACTAGTCCCTCGGTCTCCTTTACCAATTTGGACAACTCAACCTATTTTACTACTATCTTGATAGATATCTTGTTTAGCATTTTGGTCTCAAACCTTCTTTCTAACCATTCAAATAACTTATCACTTGCATAGCTAACTTCATTGTTTACTTTCTGAACAATGTGTACAAGTTGTTCCAATATGGGAACGGAACTATTTACATCAGATAAGTCATATACTTAATTAAATATATCTTTAATTTCATGAAGCACCTATTTTTGCTGATGCTCTCTTTGAAGTTCTGCTTGTCTGCTCTTTCTTGTCAACAAATCTTCCATGATCTGTAGTTGCTCATAAGAAAGGTTATCTGTATCCCATTTAGGAATAACAATTACTTCATCAATTGTGACCTCATTTTTCTCCTCTTGTTCTCTCAGTGGAGTGCTTCCACTCTACATCTGTACAAGAGCTTTTATTGCCTCTTGTTCCTTTGGTTCTTGTTCTTAAATGAATTTTCCTTTTATGTTTTCTTCTCCTTTCTCCTTCTCCTCAGCATGAGGGCTAACAACTTGTTTATCTAATTGGCTTCCTTGTTCTTCTATGATGTGTTCTTCCTTAGGAGGACTTTGAATATTGTCTACTGTATTAACTTCTTCCTTGGTAGATTGAGTTAGTGGTACCGACTTGATGGGTTCCTTGGTAGGACTTGTACCGATTAACTGATCAACAATAGAAACTCCAAGTAGATTAAGATTATCATCAAAAGTTTGTGTGCTCGTAATGGTTGGATAATCCATGACTTGTAATAGTACAGTGTTGCTACTAGGCAGGGGTGTGTCAGTTGCTTTCATGTTCTTTAAATCATCCTCAGTTAAGAAGGAATTCTTAATAGGACTCTCCTCTAGTGTGTCAACAATGTGAACCTCAAATGTATCATGTGATTTCACTTCCTTAGGAGTATCAGTCTCCATTTTATTTTTCTTGATGTCAGGTTCAACAATTGTTGAAGTGGTAGCATCTTTTCCTTCATTCTTTCCTTCATCTTGTTCTTCATCAGGAGCGAGTAACAAACCATACAATACCTTCCAAATTTTTAAACTTTCTTGTACAAAATCTTCAACCTTGTGTTGAAGAATGTGATAGGCTCTAATTTTAGGATCAAACTTGCCTCTATAGTGCTCAATTGTCTATTTTATGTCTATAGGGGTGAGAGTGGATTCAACTTGTGCTAGTGTACTCTCCCTGATTTCCTTCTCTATTTGTAGAGCATACTCCCATTTCTGTGCGACCCAGTTGCATAATTCCTTTGGAATTCTATTTTCAATCTCAAATGGCAACCTCTTGAAAATGCATAACATTTCAAGGATAGCATCCTCAACTTTCTCTTTATCTCCAATACTCATTTTTCCAAACTTTAATCTTTTTACCTCATCTAGTGCTACTATTTTAGTAACCTTAAGAGATAACTCATCAACAGTGAGTTGATGTGTACCTTTTTGTGTAGCCTTCCCCTTTATTGCTTTATCACTTTCTGTTTCTTCATCATCTTTAGTTATAAAAAGTTTCCATCTCAGCTTCTTCATAACCTTGGTTGGCACTGCCTTGGGTTGAGCAAATTTTTGCTTTGTAGATGGAGGAGTCTTCTTAGGAGTCTCGGTAGTAGCTCTTCTAGTCTGAGGCCTTAGTGATGGTGTCACTGACACTTTTCATTTCAACACTCTTCTCTTTGGTGAGGAGTCGGCAATTATTGGTTTCTTCTTCTTTCTCACTACTACTAGTTGCACTTAGTTCATCTTCTCCCAATCCTTGGGTCAACTCTAATGGTGCATCCTTCTCAGATTCTTTAACATATTCTTCCAGATTTCTCACTATTTTCTTTCTTTTCCTTTCAGTGGTGGCAGCCAATAATCCCAAAGAAATCTTGGATTTGGCCTCCTCAAATGTTCCAAAGTAGGGTGCCTTAGTATCAATTTCCTCAGCTAAGAGGGCTGTGATTGCTGCAGTTGCTTCATCTATGTTGACTTCATAGGATAATGGCATTTACCATGAAACCCTAGGTAGGACTGCCTGTGCATAGGTAAAGTCTGTGTCTACCGGAAAACATATATCTTTGTTGTACTTCTCAATTAAAGACACATGGATTCTAGTCCTATTCCTCATCTTCTTCTTAAACTCAATGAAATAATTATCCATAATCCCTTCAAAATCATCACCAATCTAGTTTATAAAATCATTAATTTGAACTATGATGGGCTTCTTCTTATCCCATGTGACATCACCATGTGTAGGAAAACACTTCTTAAAATAAAAGAATATACAGATCACTAGGGAACTAAACTTACACAGAGTTCTTCGCCATCCAGATGGAGTTCAAATTCTTTGGAAGTTGAGTTAGCTAGAGCTCGGCAAGGTCATATGTGTGCCCTTTCTTAATAATCTTCCATGCTTGGTCCACTGCCATACAAGGGATGCTTTCCAACTGACTGGATTGATAAAACTTGTGCGAGATGACTCTAATAGCGAAGTCAATTTTTGGATCGGTAATGGTGGAAATTTTCATGCCGCATTTGTTCCAAATTGCCTTGGTGTTTTCTTGAATATCCTCTTTTCCTGCACATTTCATCGTTCTCTTCCTATCAATTGTAGGGTAACTAGTGAACTTGTGTATCATTTCCTTTACGATCTTCACCAGTCTATCTTCCAACCATAACTGCATGTCATGTACTCGACCCAAAATGATCTTGATCCATTCTACTTTGAAATTTTGTGGGAAATTTAGGGCATGCACTAACCCTTGATCGACAACAACCTTATGTTCTGGCTTCAGTACTCCGTTGACACATAGTTTGTGATATGCTTCCTTGATCTCATAATCACCAATTTCTCCAATTTTGCACATATAGCAAGACCTAATGTCATTCATCAATAACACATTCTCCAGAATAGAATATAGGGCTCCATTCAAATCTTCTCTAACAACACTTTCTGACATTGTCTTGAATACCCTCAGTTTACAAACTTCATTCCTTACAAGTTGCACATTGAAAACTTTGATCTCTTGTTTCTTAATTGGTGCAAATGAAGATGATGCCATTTTAAACTATAATTTTTGAAAAGGAAATATTTTCTCGGTAAAGTAACATTTTGTCAATAACCCTGTAGATGAATTTTGTTGATGACACGCTGAGAGAATTTGGAATCACTTTGCTTAATCTGGTTGCTCAAACTCTAAATTGCTCCCTAAAATCTTGAATAGCCTGGTGAAATGAAATTAACAACAAGTTTTCACTTTATAGAAAATAGAATTAGGGCCTCATAAATGCTCTGTACAGATTTAGGTAGATTATAGCTATCTCTCAAAACTCACAAGCTCAGTCGATATAACTGTTGCAATACAACTCAACGTACACAGAATTTCAGCCATAGCAGGTGCTCGACATGCATTGATAGCTCAGTCCTTCACACTAATGCTCGGCATCAAAAATGAAATTTTCTATTTTGCTCACATATGTCCTAGTGCATCTTTATCTATGCTGATGTTGACTTTTTCTCAGTTCTATGTTAGGAACTGATGAAATATAAGGCTTTGCAAGACTTAGTTCTGAACATACCTTTCAAGCTTAATTAGAAGAAGTGTGATCACCTGATCCATTGGATTGGGTGATCACCGATATTATGCTTGCTTCGCTTGAGTTTTCTTGTTCTTTCTTCCTCCAAGTCTTTTCAATTTGACTCTTCAATTTCTCATGAATTCCTCCATTCTGATTTTCATTGCTCGGCATAGGTGATCTGCAATCTTTCTTTAAATGACCAACCTTGTTACATTTGTAACAAATCATGCTTCCATTCATCCAGCTTTTAGATTTACCTCTAAAGTGATTCTTCATGCAATTTGTTCCGATGTGTCCATACTTGCCATAATAATGGCAATTATATGAAGTGTTGTAATCCCAATTGTAACAGTTGTGCTTTATGACTAGCTTTGTTTTCTCATTTGATGACCACCTTGGTCTTGATTTGCATTCAAATGACTTATGCCCATATTTCTGACAATTGAAACAACTTCCTTGAAACTTGGGTGAGGTGGATGAATTACTAGCTTTGAATCTACATTCATGTGCTTGATGTCCATGCTTCTTGCAGTTAAAATAATGTCCATTAAACTTAGGCTTAGAATCAAACTTACCATATTTGCTTCTGCATATGTTGGTTGTATGTCCTGGCTTTCCACAGTGATGACATGTGGGTTTGGTGTTCTTTGGTTTAGCCATCTTTTGTTCTCCATTCATTGATGATTCTCCTTCTTCAGTAGATGAATGTTCATTTAGTCCAAGTCTTAATCTATCACTGGATCTTCTAGGTGATCTTAATAGCTCTTCAAAATATTTTGTAGCTTCATTGGGTTTCTTCATCCTTTCATTGATCTCTTTTTCATTTCTCAAATCATGTTTCAACTGATCATTCTCCGACCTTAGTTGATTGATTTCCATATCTTTTCTGCCCAATTCTTGATTAACCATCAATAGCTAATTTACAATTTCAAGTTGATTAGTAGTCAATCATTGCATGTCACTTGTTCTTTCATCTAGTCTAATTACAATTTGTCTTTTGTCTTCCTCAGCCATTGTCTTATCATCTTCAACTTTCTTTGTCTGTTCCACTAGTTCACAAAGTCTAACAGATTGAATTTCTTGTTCTCTCCTTAGAGTTCTGATGTCATCATTTAGTATGGTATTTTTCTCCAGTAGTTATTTTATAGCTTTATCACTCTCGACAGAGTTACCATTGTCAAATAGTCCAGAGATGTCTTCCTCCTTGTATTGTGGCTCATTCTGTTGGATTGCAATCTCTCTTCTTTTGCTCAAAGATTTCTTCAATTCTCCTCTGGCTACTTCCAGTTGCTACAATGCCAGCTGTACTTCAATATTTTGATTCTCTATGATCTTCCCCAATTTATAAGCTTCCATTTTAAGATCTTTTTCCTCAAGTGGTTAGACTTCCTTAAGAGAAACCTTGCTGCTCTAATACCAATTGTTGGAAATACAAATGGGAAAGTAATACTGAGAGGCGGGGGTGAATCAGATATTACCTACTTTTATCCTTTGATCTGATAAAACTTTATACATAACATAAATAAAACTTGATCATAGTAAGCAACAAAACATATAAAGTAGCATGCATGAAATTACTCATAACACCAAGATTTTGGTAACCGAGAAACCCTTGAAAGGTAAAATTGGGGTGGGGATGACACCCAAAAATCTTCACTACTATAGTAATAAGTTTTCCCTATTAAAGCTTACAAAATGTGATCAACTCATGATCTACCCTATGAAAGGTCTTCTTGGTTAAAAGCTAAAAGACTTGTATAGTCTACCTTGTTAAAGGATTTATAAACTTACAATAAAGTAAGCACTCGGTAAGGAGATTTAAAAAAAGTCTGCTAAGACTACTTGGTTAAGAGATTTACCCTGATACACTAGTCAAAATGTCTTAGTACTTGATCTTTCAATTTTCACTAATATGCAAATTACAGATCTCCTCTTTACTCTTGTTTTGATCTCTTCTATCTGATCTTTCTTGATTCTGTCCTTTCACTGCTTAGCTCGGTCACTGAACTCTGTCTGAATACTTCGCTATTTTGAATATTATTCTTTCATCATTTTATCATACTAATTCAATCTTATCTCTTTGATTCACACACTTATCTCTGATCTAGATATTTCCCTTATATAGCAATAAAAATGTTTTACCGTTTCAAGATCTACAGATCAGATTTATTTCTATTGCCGCCTTAACTATACAACTTTCTGATTGGCTCTAGGTTTTACATAGGGATCAATGATAACAATATGGATGTGTAATTACCTTTTTAATTACCTCAATAGACAAAATACAAATCATTATTATCACCAAAAATGGTTTACCTCGATCATTGTGCCATTCCAAACTTGTATGTCAATTTTGGCTAACTCAGCAAAAGTTATTCTTGGCACTTGACATAAACTGTACTCGGCATCGGTTGAACTTCTCTGTCACTTAGTAATCATTGATATATGTAACTGGGCAATAACTATACTCTCGGCATATTACAAACATATAGTGACCATGACTCTACTTGGCAGTACTACTGCTCGGTAAGTATACAATACAAAACTCGGCCTTTGCAAAATGACTTGGTCACAGTGATGACCGACCATCATTTCCTAGGTGAATGAATAAGTGTGAAACACTAATGGTCAACAAAAACTATAGAGATCTACAATCTCCCCCTTTCACATTAATGGCAAAAACACTTTGTCATGACATTGGTATATACATTTTACAAAAATATATTTGCACTAGCCTAATACTCCCCCTGAGGTATATATACATATTCAAAATTTTATTACCTATCCCTATTTTTCCCTTGTCCTGACTCATGTCATGATGATTCCCTCTTGTTTTTGACATGACTAATCTCTTCATCAGTAGGTAATTCACAAATTTTCTCCAAAAAAGGTTTATGCAGCACCGTGATCATGTAGAGTGCATCTGTCCAAGCAGTTGAAGCAAGGTTCAAAACTTCTATCTGCACTTCTAAATTAGTAGCTAAAATTATAAGGCTCTTAGCTATGAACAGATGTGGATCACTCTGGATCAATGTTTGAGCCTTTGCTAATTTTCTCTGTATAGCCTCTAGATGCGATGTTAACACAGTTTTCATAGAGAGTAGGTGAGAATGAATCTTGCCATCATTAGCCATCAGCTCAGCTAACTTACGTTGTGTCTACATGATTTTCACATAATGTCTGGCACTGGTGTCTGCATCCAAGGTCAGGGACTGACTTCTAGCTTTGATTTCTTGCTTTAGAGTCTCTAGCAATTGTTGATTTTCCTTTGTGAACAGTTCAACATTACATATCTTGGCCAATAGAGCCTATCCATTCACAACTAGTCCCTCGGTCTCCTTTACCAATTTGGACAACTCAACCTATTTTACTGCTATCTCGATAGATATCTTCTTTAGCATTTTGGTCTCAAATCTTTTTTCTAACCATTCAAATAACTTATCACTTGCATAGCTAACTTCATTGTTTACTTTCTGAACAATGTGTACAAGTTGGTCCAATATGGGAATGGAACTATTTAAATCAGATAATTCATATACTTCATTAAATATATCTTTAATTTCATGAAGCACCTATTTTTGCTGATGCTCTCTTTGAAGTTCTGCTTGTCTGCTCTTTCTTGTCAACAAATCTTTCATGATCTGTAGTTTCTCATATGAAAGGTTATCTGTATCCCATTTATGAATAACAATTACTTCATCAATTGTGACCTCATTTTTCTCCTCTTGTCCTCTCGATGGAGTGCTTCCACTCATCATCTATACAAAAGCTTTTATTGCCTCTTGTTCCTTTGGTTCTTATTCTTCAATGAATTTTCCTTTTATGTTTTCTTCTCCTTTCTCCTTCTCCTTAGCATGAGGGCTAACAACTTGTTTATCTAATTGGATTCCTTATTCTTCTTTGTTGTGTTCTTCCTTAGGAGGACTTTGAATATTTTCTGTTGTATTAACTACTTCCTTGGTAGATTGAGTTAGTGGTACCGACTTGATGGGTTCCTTGTTAGGACTTGTACTGACTAACTGATCAATAGTAGAAACTCCAGGTAGATTAGGATTATCATCAGAAGATTGTGTGCTCGTAATGGTGGGATAATCCATGACTTGCAACAGTACAGTGTTGCTACCAGGCATGGGTGTGTCAGTTGCTTTCATGTTCTTTAAATCATCCTTATTTAAGAAGGAATTCTTAATAGGACTCTCCTCCGGTATGTCAACAATGTGAACCTCAAATGTATCATGTGATTTCACTTCCTTAGGAGTACCAGTCTCCATTTGATTTTTCTTGATGTCAGGTTCAAAAACTGTTGAAGTGGTAGCATCTTTTCCTTCATTCTTTCCTTCATCCTGTTCTTCATCAGGAGCGAGTAACAAACCATACAATACCTTCCAAAATTTTAAACTTTCTTGTACAACATCTTCAACCTTGTGTTGAAGAATGTGATAGGCTCTAATTTTAGGATCAAACTTGCCTCTATATTGTTCAATTGTTTGTTTGATGTCTGCAGGGGTGAGAGTGGATTCAACTTGTGCTAGTGTACTCTCCCTGATTTCCTTCTTTGTTTGCAAAGCATACTCCCATTTCTGTGCGACCCTGTTTCATAATTCCTTTGGAATTATATTTTCAATCTCAATTGGAAACATCTTGAAAATGCATAACATTTCAAGGATAGCATCCTCAACTTTCTCTTTATCTCCAATACTCATTTTTCCAAACTTTAATCTTTTTACCTCATCTACTGCTATTGTTTTAGTAAGATAAAGACATAACTCATCAACAGTGAGTTGATGTGTACCTTGTTGTGTAGCCTTCCCCTTTATTGCTTCATCACTTTCTGTTTCTTCATCATCTTCAGTTAGAACAAGTTTCCTTCTCAGCTTCTTCATAACTTTGGTCGGCACTGCCTTGGGTTGAGCTGATTTTTGCTTTGTAGATGGAGGAGTCTTCTTAGGAGTCTCGGTTGTAGCTCTTCTAGTCCAAGGCCTTAGTGATGGTGTCACTGACACTTTTCATTTCAACACTCTTCTCTTTGGTGGGGACTCGACAAATACTGGTTTCTTCTCTTCCTCTTCTTCTTTCTCACTACTACTAGTTGCACTCAGTTCATCTTCTCCCAATCCTTGGGTCAACTCTAATCATGCATCCTTCTCAGATTATTTAACATATTCTTCTATATTTCTCACTATTTTTTTTGAACTTACGACCAAGTTACGACATGAATTGTAATAAAAAATAATGATGATGCTATATAGGTGAAGCTTTCATCATCGAAAATCTATAAACTATGCACCAAAATTCTGATGATTTTGTCATCGCTCATATAGCCCTCTCATCATATAAGAGTCCAAAGAGTGTCGAAATATCAATGAAATGATTTTTTAAAAAAAAAATATATCTTTTTATTGGGACCATTAGGGTTATTAAATTAATAGTTATATGCTTATCCACCTATATCAAGATCCATTGCATATAATGAAATTAAGATAAAGCATAAATGCATGAAAAACTTCCATAAATGAAGAATTAAGGTGATAAGAAAAACCCCGTAGGTTATCTACACTTAAACATTGTGAAAAAAACTCCAAACAAACCTTTTCCAAAATATAGACTTTGACTACCAAATGCACATTGGTAGAATATCTTTCAGAGAAAAGGAACACATGTTTGATGTCAAAGAAAAAAAAAGGTTTGATGTCATTTGCAATGGATATAATGAATACTATATAGAAATCTACAAATGAGGATAGTCAACTATATCAAGGATGAATACCTTTTCTTTTTACTTTCCTTTATTTCTTCACGGCTACATTCTCCACCCTCATCTTCTACATCATCAACAATAAGAGAATATGAGCATGCCTTTATCTTCAATGTCAACCATCTAATCTATATCAAATGCATGCATGATGACATTAGGTATGCCTTTGATATAGACAATCGTTGCCCCTCCTTGAACTATCACAGCTTAAAGACTCGAAGACTTTTAATCAAATTAGCTGAGACACATTAAAAAATTGGTGTTTCCTAGTTGTTTTGATTTGAACTCTTCAAGGCTTTAAGCCCTTACAATGTGCACGTAGACAATTGTTTCCCTTACTTTTTGTGTAGGAGCACCTATGAAGACATCTAAGGACACCATGGAGCCAAATCGTGCCACAGATGAATTTTACGGAATGGATGCTCTTCAAGTCTTGGTAATGAGCTAAAGGAGGTGGACTTTTTGTGCACTTAGAGCATCTGATGCCAACAAGATGCAAAATATTTTCATATTTTATCCTCCTAACATAAAAAATTATTTTTTACTAACAATTTCAAATGGTGTTTAAATTGAATGACACCTACCAAAATATTTTCATATATGTATCTTATGTAAACAAAAGGAAAATAAAAGTATGCATATGGAAGTCAACTTGTTCAAAAATATGTTTTGATCAATATCACTGAGAAGTTATTTCTTATAAATGAAGATGCACACCTGCCAAATATATCAAAACTCTTTCAAGAAATTCCATTGTCCACCTTATGACACTATCTTTTTTAAGAGGAAGATCAACGAATGAAGAAATGGATGCAAATGATTTACCTATAAGATAAGGTAAATATAAGGTGTAAGGAAAATATAAGGTGTACAGACATGTAAATCATCTATCAATGTTGAAAATTACATCTACCTTTAATTGTAACATCAATACAATTCTTACCATCATCATCCATGACAAGATCCAGTGCAAAGTATTCCACAAAGAACTGAATAAGTTCTAAAATTTAAAGCTTTGAATCCTAACGGTCAAATGCAATTATGGAGAGAAATTCCATAACTTGATTAATTAGTGGTGTTAGGACTTCCAACTAATCTTAATCAGTTATGGAGAGGTTTAGGAAGATTATTTTAGGCTTTGAAGAGTCATTATGCAAAGGAGGAGAAGACAATGCAATGTGAGCATTCAACTAAGTACAAACTGAACAAAGTATTTGTAAATATTGAGCAAAACTTAATACATTTTGGTATTTGTATGGATGTTCTGATAATTAACTCTCTTATACTTGTGAGAAGAGTTGTTTTTCATTGTTTTACATTTCCATGAATCGGTCTTTATGTTTGCATGTTGTGTTAAAGCTAACTGTACCATGACAATGAGGAATGATGCATTGAATTCTCAGTTAAATAGGGTGTAGAGGGTTCTAATAACCCTAGGTTACCATTTTTCTTCATTGTTTGAAGACTTATTTTAGATATGAAATGTATTTCAATTATATTTGTATAGGTGACAAGTTAAAAGTTTGATACACACCCAAAACATTGAGTTTGTGCTTTGAAAAAGCACCAAAATAGTGCCATGGGAGAAACAATGAGCATTATAGCCATGTGAGGATGGTATTTTATATTTGAATACTTATTTTTATACCCAATGCAAGGTTAAATGACACTTGGAAGGTCCTAGAAGTGACTGCATGGTCGAGAACAAGAATTTCCTAGCCTTGTGTCCCTTAAATGGAGGGTTTGATGCATGGAAGGATTAGACAATAGGAAGTCCCAAATAAAGTTTAAAATCCTTTGTTTTAAATCATAACTCAAGACCTTTTTAGGGTCTTGGATCTTGGCAAGGCATCCTACTAGGTGTTTCTTTGTAAAAGTGCCCATTTAGGCCTAGGGGAATAACATGACCAGTCAATTTTTGGATGGTATGTCCCAAAGAAAAAATACCCAAGATTGACATATGTTTTAGATCTTTCAAAAGGGTATCTAAAACCTTTATTTTTTTAGAAATTTTTTTGGAAAAGTGGGAAGATAACCTTAAAATACTCACTGGTGAGGGCTAGTAGATCTCTGGCCTAGAAAGAGGAATCTAGAGTTGGGCTCAAAGACACTCTCAAGAAAGAACCAAAACTTTTTGATTAGATGTTTTAAGCATGCTCAAACCCTTAGATGGTATGGAAACAAAGTGGGAAGCACTGAACCTTGTTTGAGAACTTGAATGGTGTGGAGTCTAGTGAAGGTGAGAGCTCGTGATTTGACCCTTGGTTGGCCTAGTGAAGCAGGTTGCATCTTAGTATTGATCCTGGTTGAAGGTACTTTTGGGAGACATTGACAGTTATTGGAAGATTCTTGGGAGAATATAGGAACCCACCACTTTGACTCACATCACAAATTCTTTAGGTTGTGTACCTTGAAGTCATAATTAGAAAAATATTATGATCACAATCAATGCATTATTCTCTTGTGAAGGAAAAAGATATGTATAATAATATATTGTTGAAATAGATAATAAAGTTACAAGTGGAGAATGATTTGAAGAACTAAAAAATAAATTATTGAATGTAAGTAGTTTGTGAGATTGTTTATGTCTCAATGCAAACTACCTCACTAAATATTTAGTAGCAACTTGCAAAAGGTTTTGTAATGTGTTACCACTGATTCGGTATATACTTCAAGCATGAGACATGAAAACATTGATTGAAATATTTGAGAGTCCTAGTTGTTGTATATTTGTAAAAGAATAAAAAAAGACATGTATTCTTAAAACTAGGTGTGTCTATTTAGCAAAGGAAACACATTTAATTAATATAGCGAGGAAAGCATTTTTATCTTGCCACTGACTAGGTAAATGTTATCCACGTGCAAGATGAAAATATTGAGTTGTAAAATAAATTAAAAGCACATGTATATTCAAAACCATGTTTGTCATCATAAAAAAAGAACATGTTACAAAGATTGTTACAGACATGTTCATAAAAAGTTTGTTACAAAACATGTGAGACAAGAGTAATGTCAATTTTTTAGCTTTTGTACCTTGAAGATTTTATTGGCATAAAAGTGTGATTATCTTTAACGACCTTAATAAATTTTCGCTAGAAACTTGAAAAATGTTATGTAATGTGGTACCACTTGTTTGGTAGATAGTTTTATGATGAGACATGAAAACATTGATTGAAATCTTTGAGAGATCTGACTGCAATACAATTATAAAAAAGGGCAAAATACATGTATTCTTAAAACTATGTGTGTCTATTAGAAAGGGAATCACCCTTAACTCAAATAATGAGGAAATCATGTTTATCGTACAACTCACTTGGTAAACTGTAGCCAAATAAAAGATGAAAATGTCATTTTGTAAAAGAAATGCAAAGCACATGTATATTTGAAAGCATGCATGTCATCATAGAAAGAGAACATGTTACAAATATTGTAACAAACATGTTCATGAAAAGTTATTTAGAAAACAAGTAAAGAAAGAGTAATGTAAAATGTTTAGCTTTTGTACCTTAAAATTCTTATTGGGAAAATATTGTGATTGTCTTTAGCACATTATTGTCTTCCAAGGAAAAAAAAAAAGAGATTTGTGAAAACCTATAGTGTAAAAAAATAAGGAGCTTAAAAATGAACATGAATTTAGTATTGGGACTGAGAACATTATGAAGCTTGCAAATTTTTTTCCAATATCTTACTAATGCCTCAGTGTATCATACTTGCATGCGACATAAAAACATTCGATTGAAATTTTTTTAAAGTTCAATGTTTTGGTTTTATTTTATGTAGAGGTATTGAATGATCTTGTAAGGATATATCATTGGTGGGAAAATCCTATGGGAAGTATTTAAGGTGTCCTAAGAATCACCAAAGGATACTAAGGTCAGTGAGGGACATTGAGATGATCGTCTTGGGAGATTGGTATGTGACTGTTCCAAAATCAGAGTTGGGACATTGAGTTAAGGTTTGTGTTTTGCTGGAGTACTGAATGAAGGGTCCTTGTGTGGGTGTAATCCATGTTACAAGGTGTTGGAAAAGATAAGACCAAGTGGAATCCAATCTAAGACTAGTGGTTGGATATGATAAATGTTGAAGAGGGAGAATTGGTGAGGATAGTGACAAGTATTAAGACAGTGGACAAAATAATGTCATGAAGATTTGGAATCAAGTATGAAGAGTTTGTGTAGATTCAATGGTCACGAAGTTGATTGAGTTTAGGCTAGGAGAATAAGCCTAATGGTTGGTGATCCTAGATTGAGTAGGATCTAGTGAAGTGTGTGTACCTAGGAATGAGTACTGATCCATGTGGAATAGGACTAGTAGGTGTGTTTGACTATTGAATCTACATTGGTTTAGTTTGAGATTCACTTTGTTTTGAGAATAGTTTAATATTATCTACTTAACAAGGCCAACCACATGAAGGTGGAAGCTCATTTGGCCTCACCCCCTTAACATCACTCTAAATTCCCCATTAACATCTAACATTCATTCATTCATCCATCCATCCATCCATTTATGAAATATAACATTCAATCATTATAATCACATAACATCATTCATTAACACATAAAATTCATTAACACACAACATTCATCAATAATTCATTAACACATCATTCATCAACATTTACTAGCACAAAATTACATTCATTAAGACAACGTTCTTTCATTATCAAAAAAGGTTTATTACAATCTTTTTTTTTTGGTTTTTTCTTCAATTTTTGAAGGTAACGGCTAAGTAGAGCATCAATATCTTCGTCATTTCCCTCCTCTTCTTCTTGTGATCTCAAGAAATGCCTCCTCCTGTGTTTAGGAGGAGGAGGTTGGTGCACCAAAGGGGGGTCCGCTGCAATAACTACTAATTGGGTTAAATTCACAATATTTTATATTAGTGTTACAAGTATTTCATTAATTAAAAGAACATAACAACCTATCAAAAAATAAATTAAAAGAACATAAAAGATATTTTCTTTACCTGATAGTGCCACATCATCTAAAATAACATTTTGTTTAGCCCCAAAGTCAACATGGTGAACACTGAGATCATCCTCCACTCATTCACCATGACATTCTGCATGCTCTATAATATACACAAAAAACGTTACACCAGTTTCAATTTAAGATTTTAAATTGTATTAATAATTACATAATTAATTTTTAGTAGCAAATGAATACCTCCATCACTGTGATGCACATCAGAGCCTTAGTCATGTGAAGGTTCTATGCCAAGATTATAAGGTTGTATTGCAATGTCATGCGCATTGTTATCATTATTTTCTTTTTAAAACAAAAATAGTCAATTTATGTTCGAAATTAACATCAAATAGATTATTGCTCAAGTATTCAATTTGAAATATTTTTCATTTGGCCTATTTATCTGTGTGAACTGATGCAGAAGAATGTTGAGTTTTTCCATAGGAAGCTTGGCGTAGGCATTCGGCCACAACTTTATAGCCTTGCTTGAAGGCAATCTTTTTGTCTTCTTCACTGGGCACTACATTAAAATTTGAGCCCTACATTTTTGGCTTAATATTGTCAATTCTATAGGTATTGTTTGATTAAACAAAATTGTTTGCAATTTATAAAAAAATTGATTCAAAATTTCATTTAATTCTAGTTAGGATTCGTGCTTGAAATTTTAGATAACCACCAGAGCCAAGTTTGTGTTTGCCATGCTTTTCTAGTTTGGCCTTTGTAGTCTTTGATGTGTCTTGCGGTCTATGGAAAGTTTGAAAAATGTTAGATTATATAATTCACCCAAAATTAAAGTACAAATCAAATCATAATTTACACATAACCAAATATAGAAAACAAGGATCTACCAGTTGTAGATGGTGCAAATGAGGATGTTTGCATGCTCCTTATTGCTGACATTGCAGTTGACAATGTCAGATTGCTGGTTCTTGTAGGAGGAGGCATCTGCACTTGATGACTTGAACAATACATTGTTAGAAAATAAATTCTAAAATAATAAAAGTATGAGTAGGTTTTCAATAAAGTTGGAGTGAATATTTTCTCAAAAATTTTGAATTATTTGTAATTGTACCTTTTCTTAGTACTGTGTAATATGAATGAATATACCCAAGGATATGAATGTAAGGGCCATTACAGGTACATGCTAATATTTCCAAGGATATGCATGATAAAGGGTCATTACAGATATGACATCAACATTGCACAAGAATAGAAGGATCTCTTGCTTTCTTATCTATGCACACAAGAAACACTCAGGTCATCTTGGCTCTGTAAGCCCAGTTAATGGTGTCAGCTTGCAACATCAAAAGGACATAACACTTAGGTCATCTTGGCTTGTTATGCCTTGAAATTTTGTTTACTTTTGACATTCCATTTGATAAGGTAGTATTCATATTCTCATGGTTGCATTTAATCAATGAGAGTTGTACTAGCCTATGTGTTCCAAACACTTGAAGATAATAAATAAAGCTAAAAAGATCAAAAGTGACAAGTCAGGTGCATTATAGGTTTTCATTCATGTTAGTATTGCATTATTTTTGTATCAATCAACAATCTTATAATCATGATGATCTTAATGAAATAATTTGCATTAAAGATAGCATCATCTTCATGTTGATATGCTCTCTACTAACATCTTCACATGATCTCATTGACATGATTGAATACTCTAGACATTAACAGATACCTACATGACAAGTCAAGTTACATACAAATTAACATTATATATATTGCATCCATTATAAGCATTCATCATTATCATAAACATCATTACATCCATGGCATAATCCTAATCATTGCATTGCATATCAAACATGAGAAACGTACAAAAAGATTACATACATTGCATCGTCATATCAAAAAAGAGAGGTGCATCCATCCATAGCATAAATATCATAATAAGAGCATACATGTAACATGAAAAGTAAATCATGGCATAAAACATATGTGCGACCCAAACATATATCTCTTATTATATATATACATGTGTGTGTGTGTGTGTGTGTGTGTGTGTGTCTATATATATATGTATGTATGTATGTATGTATGTATGTATATAATAAGTCTATCAATATCTGAGTATAATGAGATATAAAAAATTAATTGTCTCATGATGTATCAAAATATATTAAGGTGTAGATCAGAATAACATGTACGCCAATGAATGTGTCAGTATATAATCAGTGAGTTGTACATCATCAAAAAGAAATCAAAGGTATCATCTACATCAACTCTCATTGTCACCCTTAGGATTTGGACAAGGGGCAAGAGGTGGTACTATTGGCACCTGAAAATTCAAGCCCATATATATATAAAAATATCATGAAAGTAAAATATTTATTAAAAATTTTATATTATCTCCCTATTTTCAAAAAAAAATTAAACAATTAAAAGGGCCTTAATGATTATTATTTTTCCATTTTTATATTTATAAGCAAGACTTAAATAGTTTATTTCAATGTGTTAAATGTATTTATATTCTTGAAATAAAAATAATTATAAAAATGATAAAAAAGGTGGCGAGAGGGAGTTGAACCCTTAACCTCTCAAGCTGACCTTTTTCCTACCTATCTACCCTCCTACCCCCTAACCAGTTAGTCTATTTGTTTTCTTCGAGAGGGTTAAGAGAAGATACTTATTTATCTTTGTTTTTATGCGCAGGTGAGAAGTAAAGTACAACTTCTTACTTAGGGAGTAATTTCTTCCTTAATTAACTTTCAAATTAAATGATAATTTATGTATTTATCCATTTTTCCAATTTTAGGAAAAAGAATGGGGAGAGGGAGTTGAACACTCAACCTCTCGACCCATTCTTTTTCCTACCTAACTACCTGACTCTACCCCCTACCGATTACTCTATGTTTTTTCTTGAGAACATATGTGTAAATAAAGGTATTAATATTAGATTTTTGATTTATTTTTTAAATATTTTAGAAATGGATTATTGGAATCACGAAAGTAATTGATTTCTTTTTATGCAATGTTCTATTTTATTTATAGGACTTGGTTTCAATTTTAATTTTATTGTTCCACCTTAGTTTACCCTAAAAACCTAAAGTTAAAATATGATACGGTGAATAATTAGATAAGTATTATGACGTTTAGGGTTTTGGGATATTTTGGATGTAAAATTTTAATGCTCATATCCCTAAATATAATTTAGCATTTTCACCTAATGTATTTTTAACATTAATATTTTTGTCAAATAAGGTGAAAAAGCTTTAGCATTATTGCATTATTATTATATTTTAGTGGTGTATAATGTAAATTATTTTTTTTATATTCTTTAGGGTTTGCCATTTATTCTTTAGTTGCAAATCCCTAAGAGTAACTTTTTCCTTACTCATTTACTTTAATTTTAGGGTATTAATAATTTTACCCTACTATTTTTATGAATTAGTTGATTTTTTAATATGTATGTTTTAGGGTTGCTTTTTAGAAAGTGAGATTTTTAGATTCCCTTAATTACATGTATTTTTATGGTTGTAATATTATTTTATATTAGAAATATTTTGTAGCATTAGGGTAATTGTTTTGTAAACTTAATATGTTAGCCCTAAGTGGATTGATTTGATCTTTAGGGTTAAATATATTTTTTCATTAGATGGATTATAGGACCTTTTCCCTAATATTTTCAAGATATTTCTATATTGAATTTTACATTGCTCTATGTTTATAAATGCATTATGTTTTATTTTGAAATAAAATAATATTTCTAACCGTAATGTTTTTATTTTTCTCATTACTAAAATCTTTTATGATTTAATAATTAAAGTGATTGCTTATATTTTTGATAATTTATGAGGATGACATAGAACATAATGTTAAATTTTTATTCTTCACATTGTTTATCAAATGCATGTATTAAAATTTGGCATGGAATTATTTTTGATTAATTCTTAATTGATAAATAAATAATTATAGTTTTTGTGAGAGCCTTATATAGTATGAAAGTAATAAATTTTATTTTGATTATCTAATGTTTGGTGTTTTTGTGCAGGTAATTGAATATCAAGTTATTATGCATGGAACACCAAAGAGCGCTAAATCAATTTGTACGGGAAATATTACTAACAACCTTTATTATGGTTTATTATGTATTTTAGGGTTAGCTGCTATGATTTGTTCAGCAAGTTATTTATAAAGGCCCCCCAATTTGTAACTTATATAATAAAAACATTAAGAAGAATAACTATCATCAACCATCGCATAAGGGAGAAGATAATACTTACAATGAAAGTTATAATGATAAGCATGGCAAATTGTAGAATATATACAATGAGTATCATGAAAGAAATAAAGTGCATCAAGAGATTATCACGCAGCAAGCCAGTTCCTCCATGCACAATACTCATGCAGGTCAAGATGATAATAATATATATTATCATACACAAGAGAAATGTGCCCAGCCCTATGGTAACAATGAAAAATGGGAATCTGTGTGGGGAAATATGCCTGTGTTGGATGAGCAGCGAGGAGATGAGCATCAACAAACACATGAAAGGCATTGCCCTAATGTGTATGAGCAGTCAAATGAATTTATAAATGACCAAAACATAAATAACACTAAAATAAAATATGGATATTCACATGAGGCTAGAAAGAATGCCCACAAACGGCCACATAAGATTCATAAACTTGCTCAGGAAGATGATATTTACAAAAAATATATTCATGTGTATGGACACAATGATAATATATATTACCAAAACCAAGCATCTCATCAACAGGCTGATTATCATGAATTTGTGCAACAAGGAGTAAAAAGTGGTGAGTCACATTATAAGCCAGGTAATTATTATCAACTTACTGAGAATGATGAATACTATAAAAATGATTATGGTGAAAATAATATTCACGTTAATTTTGGAAAAGTAAATAAAGATGTTTGCCCACAAGAAAGTAATTATTTGTATAGTGGAAATATTAATGCTGGGAGAGAGTGAGTACATAATCAATATATTGAAAATGAAAATAAATATGAACATGGTCAAAATACTGGACAATATGCATATCCAAGAAACCGTGCACAGAGCCAGGGTGGTGCATAGGTATTTAACACTTTTACAGAGGATTTGAAAGATGAATGCTTGCAGCAAAATGGAGATTATATGTAGGGAAAAGGAGAAAGTTGTTCTCAACCTAGAAGAATTTATATGAATAATAATAATAATGCCTAGCATGATTGGGGGAAATACGGTGAATAGAAACACATTAACACTCATGATCTTTATAATAAGAAGAGGTCAGATTATTTTAATAAAGAGGATATGAATAATATGCATAACCATAATCATAGAGTACCGGAATATGTTCACTGAGAGAATCAAAATTTTGATGAACATAGAGGTTATGATGAGTTTGAACCAATTATTGTGAATTATAAAGTAACAGATAGTATCCCTAAATATCATGATGTGCAAAATAAGTATACTAGTTTCAATCAGCCAAGGGGAAATCCTACACAGCAAAATTATGCACACCAAATGTAGGGTTCAATGCATCCGAATGGTGGCTAGAACTATACACAGCAATATGGCAGGGGTAGAAATTGGCAACTTGGAAATCCTATACAACAACATCGACAACACAGAGGAGGGATGCCAAATCAAATGAATGTGGCTTAGCAGCCTCACGAGGGCCAATATGGTAATCTGACAAATCAATACTAGAGAGGTAACCCTATTCCCCAAGATCAATATTTTCAGAATAACAATAATAGAATTTTTTTTTGTGCCAGATTTCAGGAAGTGAATGAGAGATATAAACCATTGGATTTTTCAAATGTAATGTGCTGTCCTGACCTAATACCTAATAAATTAAAGACTGCTATTTTCAAGTTTACTGGTGATGGATCTCAATTAGCAAAACAACATGTCATTAATGTAAAAAATATTGTTTCCAAATTCGACATTACTTATGAGGATGTCCCTATGAAAATGTTAGTTCTCTCACTCAAGGATAGTGTAGATGAGTGGTACAAAAATTTGCTAGATAGATCAATTACTAGTTGGCAAACCTTCATTGATCAATTTATTGAATAATTTGGGGATCACAGGGATCCATCCTTTGCAACTCATGAATTAACCACTATGAGGAAAAATACAAATGAAACAATGAAGGAATTAAATAAGAGATTTAACAAGGTGTTGAATAAGATTCCAGAAGATATCCGTTGTATTGACCCTTTTCTAATTACTTTTTATTTGAAAGCTTTTGATTTCAAGATGAATTATGAGATAAGGTCTCATAACCCAACAACCTTACAACAGGCTTTTAAGATTGCATTGAATATTGAAAACAATAGAATAGCTGTAGGAAGGATTGATAAAAGAAATGATCCTAAGTTATTCAATCCCGCAGTCCTGAAAAAGAATGATGAAAATGATAAAATGGATGAATAAGTGAGTTTGATGAAGAATTTGCAACCAAACAAAAGTCACTTTCAAGCACGAAGGTAGGACATAAATTTCAATAGGAATGATAGATACCGATTGCAGGATATGCCTTACCATAAAAAATGGAAGGATGGAAAACCCTTAAAAAGGCAAATAGACACTCCATATCCTCTCAAGAAAAATAATCATTTCATAGGGGATGAGTTTTGGTGTGAAATTTGTAAAATGCCTCACCCTCAGGAGCAATGCCTTATAGCAAAAAAGATTCTAGAGGAAGAAAACTAGGGATATGAAGAGAGGCCTGTGATAAATGCTCTTTCATCCACACCCTTTTGGTAAGGAGATAGTGATGATTCAAATGGATAATACATGCCAGATGAAAGCCATAGGAGGTTGGGATACCAACAAGAGTAGCAAGTCTTTTCAGATAATGATGAGAGTCCAGATATTAGAAGGATAACAAAAGAGGAAAGAGAGGCTTACACTGTAGTAGTGATGGAACAAGTTCTTAGCAACTATCACTTGAGGAACAGGAATGTGAATTCATGAAATGAACAAGCAATAGGAATGTACAAAATTTCAAACAAGAATGTTGAAATGAGAAAGACAAAGACAAATGTTCCTAAAAGGCAAGTTGATCAAACATCAAGAATAAGCAAACCCGCAGACAAACAGAGCAATGGTAAGGAAATTTCAAACTATACTTCATTTGTGTCTCAAGCATTATCTCAAGTGAAACTTTCTATCCCTCTAATGGAAATAGTTAAATTAACTGATTGCAGGAATGAAACGATCAAGTTAATAAATGTTGTTAAAAAAGATGCAAAGGAACAAAAGGATAGTGAAGAATTACCAATTATTTACCTAGGAACTTCTGTTAATGAAGATGCTACTAAAGTAGATCCTTTCTTTCTAACTTTATTGATAAACAATAAATTGGTTAAAAATTGTATGTTAGACTCTGGGGTAGTGGTTAATATTATGCCTCATGGGGTAGTGAAATAATTAGGAATAAATGTGGATACTACTTATGGAAAGTGTTATGCTATGGACAATAGGTTAGTTCCAGTTATTGGAATAATGAAAAATGTTGAGTTTAAGTTCCCTTCATGTCCTAAAAAATCTTATAAAATAGACATTACTATTGTAGAAGTACCACCTAGTTATGGAATGCTATTATCTAGACAGTGGTCTAATTTAGTAGGTGGAAATATTCAATTAGATATATCTTATGCTTCTATCCCAGTGAATGACATGGTTGTAAGGATCAACAGAGAACCAAGATCTACTTATATCATTGAAGATGTTGATCCAAGCTAGGTTACGCACTTCTGCCACACCGACATGGAGAATTTCCTGGTAAGGATTCGTAAAAATCTCATTGAAAATACTAGTCCTATTGAAATATGTGCTAAGGAAAATAATGATCTCATTCGGAAAATGTTTTTTGATGGATCATGTAGTAAAAATGGTAATGGACCAGGTGTCATGTTCATATCCCCAAATGGGAAATCTTTTAAATATTCCTTTTTGTTACATTTGAATGTACTAACAACATTGCAGAACACGAAGCGCTCCTACTAGGTCTAAAAATAGTAGGTAAGCATGGTATCAAAATTCTTTCTGTTTATGGTGATTTTGAATTAGGTGTATCTTAGATTAGAGATAAGTTTATTACTAAGAATCATACCCTAAAAAGGTACAAGAATGAAGTGTGCGATTCCATAAATTTTTTTGATGCTTTTTTGATAACATGGATAGATAGATCTGAGAATATTCTTGTTGATTTCATGGCTAACCTAGCAATTAAGCATAACGATATTCCATGTGAAGATATTGCATAGGTAGAGATCAAACCAAGGCCATCAATACCTGATTACGTTCATAATTGGCAAATCTTTGATAATGATAGAGACATTATAAAGTTCCTTGCATGTGAGGAAAGGTACGAAGATCAACTCATTGATTTAAATGCTTATGTTGAAATGATAGATGAAAAGGATACTTTATTTGGAAAAGATGTAATTCAACTTAAAACTAATAAAATTCCTAAGGGGCTTGTTACACTAGAAAAAATGTTTGATAGTAAAGATTCTAGTAATAAGGTTAAAATGGAAAATACTAATATAGAGGAAGTGGAAAAGATAAATTTAGGAAATGAACATACTCCTAAAGAAATTTTCATTGGTAAAAATTTAACTCCTAAAATTAGATCTGATATTGTTAGTTTGTTAAGAAAGTATAGACATGTGTTTGCTTGGTCCTATGATGATCTTAAGGCTTATAGAGAGGACTTGTTCCAACATGAAATACCCTTAAGACCTGATACAAAGCCTTTTAGACAAAGGAAAAGATTGATCAATCCGACTTTGGCTCCTAAGATGAAGGAGGAACTCATTAAGATGAGGGATGCTGGTATCATAAAATCGATTAGACACTCTACTTGGGTTTCAAATTTGGTACTTGTTAGGAAGAAGAACAGAGATATTAGGCTTTGTGTGGACTTCAAAAATCTAAACATATCTTCATTAAAGGACAATTATGCATGACCAAACATGGAAACATTATTACAGAAGGTTATAGGAAATGAATTATTATCCATGATGGATGTGTTCTCCGAGTAGAATTAGGTTAAAGTTAAAGAGGAAGAACAATACAAAACAACATTCACTACACCATGGGGTACATATGTTTATGCAAGAATGCCATTTGGACTTACGAATGCAGGAGCTACTTTTCAGAGGGCCATGGATGTGGCTTTTGGGGATTTCATTGATATTATCATGGTAATATATCAGGATGACATCACAACTTATTCCAAGAAAGAAAAAGATCATTGCAAGCATTTAGAGAAGATCTTCAAAGGAGCCCTTGAATATGGAGTATCCTTAAACCCGAAGAAATGTCATTTTGGGGTAACCGAGGGTAAACTCCTTGGTCATATAGTTTCCAAGGAAGGAGTCAAAATAGATCCAGAAAGAATTAAAGCAATTTATAAAGTTTAGATCCCTAAAAATGTTAACGGAATACAATCTTTCCTTGGCCAAATCAACTTTGTAAGACGGTTTGTCCCAAATTTTTTAGAAATCATAAAACCTATTGCTAAGATGTTAAAGAAAGATGCAGGTATAAATTGGATAGATGAGGCCTTAGAAGCATTTGCAAATATTAAGAAAGCAATCAAGGAAGTGCCAGTTTTGAAGTTTCCTGATTTTTCCAAACCATTTTAGTTGTTCTCCTTTTCTTCTTTCCACACCATCACAGTAGTCTTGTTATAGAAAAATGATGAAGGATATGAGAAACCAATAGAATTCTTCAGTAAAACTCTACAATTCTCTGAGCTAAGTTATGACATACATGAAAAATAGGCTTATGCACTAGTTAAATCAGTGAAATCATTCAGACCTTATTTGGTTGGAGCTAAGATTGTGGCATACGTACCTAATGTAGGAACTAAGGATATCTTGAGGCAATCAGAAGTTACAGGTAAAAGATGTCGATGGATAAATCAGATTCAGGAATTTGATATTGAGATTTAGATCACTAAGTTAATCAGAGGACAAGGATTGGCTAAACTTATGGCAGAAACAAATTTGGATGCAACACAAGTAAACCAAGTAGATTTGGAAAGTGCAGAGATGAGTATTGAGCATTGTCCATGGTACATAGACACAGTATACTTCTTAAAGCATATGAAGTGTCAAGAAGGTCTAAATGATAATCAGAAAAGAACTATAAGGTTACAAGCATCCAGATATGTGCTGATTCAAGGAGACCTATATTGGAAAAATAATGATGGTATCCTCCTATTTTGTCTAGACACCTATTAGCCTAAGTCAGTTATTAAGGATTTACATGATGGGGTATGCGATGATCATTTTTCAGTTAAGACGATAGCTCACAAGATATTGAAAGCTGGGTATTACTGGCCTCATGTTTTCAAGGATTGTTATGATTATGTTAGAAAGTGTGAGTCCTATCAGAAGTTCTCTGGGAAACTGAAATACAATGGTGCTTTACCCCTTATTCCGTTACAGACTGAGGAACCTTTCAAAATGTGAGGAATAGACTTTATTGGGTAAATTGCAAATGCTTCAAGTGGAGGTCATAGATGGATATTGGTTGCGACAGACTACTTTACAAAGTGGGTTGAAGCTATACCCACAAGGTAGGCTACAAGCAAAGTGGTCATCAAGTTTTTAACAGACAATATACTTACCAGATTTGGAATACCTTATAAGATTCTTTGTGACAATGGCATGTGCTTCAGATCTAAGGAATTTTTAGAATTTTATGAAAAATATGGCATCAACCTATCATACTCATCTCCATATCATCCACAAGGGAATGGTCAAGCAGAATCAAGAAATAAGAATATACTGAAGATTATCAGAAGAATGTTGAGTAACAACAAAAAGGCCTCGGACTCAAAGCTGAATCTCACTTTATGGGCAGATAGAGTAACAATGAAAAGATTGATGGGTTTTTCTCCTTATGAGTTGGTTTATGGGAAACAAGCGAGGTTACCATTGAATAATCTCCTGCTAGAATACAAATTCATGCAATAAGAAGAACTTGAGGATGTAGACTTTATGGAAGACCGGTTGAGCCAGTTGTCAGATTTAGATGAAATGAGAAGAATAGCACAAGAAAAGAATCTTCATCAACAATGATAGATTAAAACCCTACATGATAAAAGAGCATCAGATAGGCCTTTCAAAGAAGGTGATTGGGTATTGAAATGGAATGCAAAAGACCAAGACAAAGGAAAACATGGTAAGTTTGAGGCATTATGGCTAGGACCTTACATGGTAATCTCAAAAGTAGGTGAGAATTCATATTATCTACATGACACTAATGAATTCATTCAGGAGTTCCCTACTCATGGTCAATATTTGAAGCCATTTTTCTCCTAAAACAAGAAGTATTCTTTAACTTGTATATTGCTATTTTTATTTCATTTAAGCATCATGTTTCTTTTCTCACTATGGTCTGCTTTTCCAGAGATAACTAGGATCTCACTGCATCCAGGCATGAATGCACATCCCTAATAAGAGCCACTATTGACACTTGAAAATTCAGGCCCAAATATATATAAAATTATCAAGGAAGTTAAATATTTATTTAAAATTTTATATTATCTCCCTATTTTCAAAAAAAATTTAAACAATTAAAAGGGCCTTAATGATTATTATTTTTCCATTTTTATATTTATGAGCAAGACTTAAATATTTTATTTCAATGTGTTAAATGTATTTATATTCTTGAAATAAAAATAATTATAAAAATGATTAAAAAGGTGGCAAGAGGGAGTTGAACCCTCGACCTCTCAAGACGACCTTTTTCCTACCTATCTACCCTCCTACCCCCTAACTAGTTAGTCTATTTGTTTTCTTCAAGAGGATTAAGAGAAGATACTTATTTATCTTTGTTTTTATGTGTAGGTGAGAAGTAAAGTATAACTTCTTCCTTAGGGAGTGATTTCTTCCTTAATTAACTTTCAAAGTAAATGATAATTTATGTATTTATCCATTTTTTCAATTTTAGGAAAAAGAATGGGGAGAGGGAGTTGAACACTCGACCTCTCGACCCATTCCTTTTCCTACCTAACTACCCGACTCTACCCCCTACCGATTACTCTATATTTTTCCTTGAGAACATATGTGTAAATAAAGGTATTAATATTAGATTTTTTATTTATTTTTAAAATATTTTAGAAATGGATTATTGGAATCATGAAAGTAATTGATTTCTTTTTATGCAATGTTCTATGTTATTTATAGGACTTGGTTTCAATTTTAATTTTATTGTTCCACCTTAGTTTACCCTAAAAACCTAAAGTTAAAATATGATAAGGTGAATAATTAGATAAGTATTATGATGTTTAGGGTTTTGGGATATTTTGGATGTAAAATTTTAATGCTCATATCCCTAAATATAATTTAGCATTTTCACCTAATGTATTTTTAACATTAATATTTTTGTCAAATAAGGTGAAAAAGCTTTAGCATTATTGCATTATTATTATATTTTAGTGGTGTATAATGTAAATTGTTTTTTTTATATTATTTAGAGTTTTCCATTTATTCTTTAGTTGCAAATCCCTAAGAGTAACTTTTTCCTTACTCATTTACTTTAATTTTAGGGTATTAATAATTTTACCCTACTATTTTTATGAATTAGTAGATTTTTTCATATGTAAGTTTTAGGGTTGCTTTTTAGAACGTGAGATTTTTAGATTCCCTTAATTACATGTATTTTTATGGTTGTAATATTAGTTTATATTAGAAATATTTTGTAGCATTAGGGTAATTGTTTTGTAAACTTAATATGTTAGCCCTAATTGGATTGATTTGATCTTTAGGGTTAAATATATTTTTTCATTAGATGGATTATAGGACCTTTTCCCTAATATTTTCAAGATATTTCTATATTGAATTTTACATTGCTCTATGTTTATAAATGGATTATCTTTTAAATAAATGCATTATGTTTTATTTTGAAATAAAATAATATTTCTAAACGTAATGGTTTTTTATTTTTCTCATTACTGAAATCTTTTATGATTTAATAATTAAAGTGATTGCTTATATTTTTGATAATTTATGAGGATGACATAGAACATAATATTAAATTTTTATTCTTCACATTGTTTATCAAATGCATGTATTAAAATTTGGCATGAAATTACTTTTGATTAATTCTTAATTAATAAATAAATAATTATAGCTTTTGTGAGAACTTTATATAGTATGAAAGTAATAAATTTTATTTTGATTATCTAATGTTTGGTGTTTTCGTGTAGGTAATTGAATATCAAGTTATTATGCACGGAACACCAAAGAGAATTAAATCAATTTGTATGGGAAATATTACTAACAACCATTATTATGGTTTATTATGTATTTTAGGGTTAGTTGCTATGATTAGGTCCTGTGAAAGGGTATGTCCTTTCATAGGGAACTATTGGGAATCATATTTATAATCATTCAAGTGTAAACAAAAAAAACATCACAATCAATCACGGCAACAAAAATTGAAAAGTCTACCCTCTCACAGATTGGAATTTAAATGCCCAAAATCTTATGTACAAATATTAGATGAGTTTTTATACCCTATTGTTAATATAGTTTTTTACGTTCAGTTGGTTTCTCGAATTACTCTCTAGCCAGGGTATCCTACTGTGTTTTCTATTTTATGCATTTATTTATGATTAATTTGTACAATTTGAATAATGGTAGCATGGTCTGAGAACCTGTTATTGTTTCCTTTCGGGCTCTTTAGTTGAGTTAAAAACCATAGGACCTATTGTATAAATTGATGTAAATTGTGTTTCAATAGAAACTTGTAGGTTGATGGTCTCATTTTACAGAAGCGAGTTATCTTAAAACTGTCTCCGGTTATACACATCATTGAATGTATTTGACTCTATTCCCATTTTGGTGTCAGGCACTAGTCTATTCGTTCATTTGAAATTGTCATTTACTTCTTTCTATGATTTACATATCTTATCTGTTATCCTATTTACAAAGCATTTAATTAGGTTTAGCATTACTTTCTAGCCTTAGTTTAGATTTCGAGCTATCTGGCAATTAGGATATTAGGTTTATTTTCCTCCAAAGGACTATTAACCCCCTTTGGAAAGGAATTTCCATTATTTATGCACGTGTTTGTACAGTCAGACAACATATTCAATTTATGCCTACTAGCCTTGGTTTGATCAAACCAGAATTACAGAGGCATTTATTGTGCCTATCAGTTGGCCTCAAAATGGTCTAGCTTTTTTTAGCACCAACAAGTACATTACCTCTAGTAGGAGTAGGAATAACACTCTCAGAATGAGAAGCAAAGGATGAATATGAAGGAGCTCTACGAGTGGGATTAGGTACAACACCAATGTAAAGATAATAGTAGTATGTAGACATGTGACTTTGATAAGTATCATCTCATTGCGCTCAATCTCTCTCAATTGTGATCTCAACTACACACTTTTTTGTCTCCGCTATGAGCTCCTTGATGTGATGATCACACTCTGCAAGCTATGCTTCTAGAATGGACACATGTTTCCTCAAATGTCTTCTCTCATGGAGATACCATACCAATGCATCACTGGAACTACCCTATCCTTCTTGGGACCATTGTGTTATCTATCTCTATGGGAGAGGATCCTATGTCTGCCTCTACTACTGGGGGACATCTTGTTGTTGTCTCTACTATGAACCCTATCCCTTTGCCTATCTCTTTCTTTGTAGATATTTCTATAGCATCAAAGGTCCCAGATCAATCCTAAAGTAGACTCACCTCAGACCACCACCTCCTCCATCTCCACCATCTCCATCATCTCCACTTCTACCACCTACAACACCTAAACCTCCACCCTTATATCTATGATGTCCTCCATGACCTTGTCCTCATCGTTTCCCTCAACAAGAAACGAGATCAACATCATCCTTTGGGTCCTCTGCCCGAGGAGAGACCTCCAAAAAATTAGTAAAATGTGGGAAAGGATGGTCATGTAAGTGTTGTTTGTATGCATCTATGACACCACCATCAGCTACACCTAGTAAATAATCCCAAGCAATTGGCTGCAAACTTGTGATATCATGTACAACCAAGGCATATGAGATGCAAGGTCCCCAACCGAGTCTCTCCTCATCATCAAATTGAGCATAGGTGGTCATCTCGAAAACTATATCCTATAGACAACCATACTGTCACCAATCATGAGAAATAATAAAATGCTCTAAAATACTTACAGAGTGACTAATCAAGTATCTACTATAAAACATATGTGATAACTCAAGTTGTCAATTAGACTAATCTACCTCATAATCCATGTATGGTCACCACTCAATATCAGTATAGTCACCAAACACATGATGCCATTAGTCAGTCTTCCTCAAGTGGGGTTTGTATGCACCCTAAAATGGTCGCCTAGACTTTGGGCCCCATTCTTCAATTTATCAATTTCCCGAATCAATGCTTTGCAATATTTTCAATTTAAATCAATTTCCTTGATCAAATCCTAATTCTATCATTTATTTGATTATATTCTATGGGTTAACCATTTTATCCTAAGTCTTTATTTAATTAATAGGAACTCCCCTTTTATTAAATAAAAAGCCCCCATTTTCCTCTTATCCGAAGTTGCACAAAAAATGCATTATTCTTATTTTATAAATAAGAAGAAAAGGCCTTTTTGTCTCACATGGGGCACAAAAGTCAACACTTCTTTCTCATTGGAGGAGATTTGTGCACAAGGATTGCTCCCACTTTCAAACTCCACCCTTGATCAAATCTTTTGCCTCTTAATCTCCATGGTCCATTTATCTTTAAAAGGAGAGCTCTTTTCTCATTCAAAGGGTCCCACTCTTCATGCTAATGTTGTGTTGCAGGTTTTCTTGGTGACTTTGGAGATTTGGAGATCTTGTTTCATTTTAGTCTTCATACTTGCATTATAGCTTAGTTTTCATGGCATTCTTAGCTTAGTTTCCTTTCATGTTTTAGCTTAATCCACATAGTTTAATTAGCAAAGGCTTGTAATACTCTCATTTTCATAGCATAGTTGCATTCTTGAATTCTCATTCCAATATAGTTTGCATTTCATCTTTCATTGTGATTCTCGAAGATATTGGCATTCTTGCCCTTGTCTCTTTGAATCTCCCATTGCATGGTTTACTAGGAAGGTTATATGCTTAATAGCTCTAGCTGAGAGCCCTCTAAACACCCTTGCACTCCATGCCTAGGGAGCTTTAGGTTGCTTTATCAAGGTTTCCAATCCATGGATGCCATTGGAAGTAATGACTTAGAGAAGTGCACATTTTGAGTGTACATTTTTGGCGACCACCGTGGGGCCGAACACTTCTGTTTTGCCTTTCTTTTCTTGCATTTCTGCACTTTTTTTCATCACTGTTAGCTTGTTGTTTCAGCTATTTTTTTTGTTTTCTTTGATAGAGTATCGTACGAAAGTCTTCCAATATCATACAATAGTTCTTTACATACCCGTGCAATACTTTTCCAGTCAGAGTATTGTACGACCATACAGAATTCTGTCACACTGCTATGTTACATTCTATCGTCAAAAAAAGTTTCACACGATACTTTGTAGTATAAAAGTGCGATATTTCTTTTCTGGGTGATACTTCATACTACTTCCAAGCGACTGTCACCCAGGCCTGGCAGTGACTGATTTTGGTTCTTTCTTTGCAAGATTTAGATTTGTTTGCTTGTTGACTTTGACTTGCTATGTTAGGATAGAGATTCATTTTTAGATTATACTTGGTTTTTGTTGTACTAACCTTTGTGGGCCTAACAAGTTGTGTTTGTAGGTGTGCCCTAGTTGCTTGCAATATTTTCTAAAAGAATGCATGTCAAAGCTTCAAATGCACAAGGGCTACTAATATTTCTTGCAGGGCTGCCCAAAGCATAAAAACAATCAAGTGCTTGTTCATTTCCTTCATTTTAAGTGTGGCATTATACTAGTTCTTTTTTTCTAGGCAATTAATATCTTGTCATTAGAGTCTTTTGGTGGTAGGACACTATGCTCTTCACCCTTGTGGTGAACCATAAATCTTGACCCGTCTTTAGATCTTGAAAGAAAGAGGGATAATTGAACATTGCTTGGTGTGTTTGGGAAAGATTTTTGAGATAGGAGAGTATGCTCTTCACTCTTTTGGTGAAGCAAAAATCCCGACCCTAAAAGGTTGATCCACTTCTTGTTTAGTTTAGAATCCTTTAGCAGGCCTACTCTTGAGCAATCAAGAGGAACGACCCAAGTGGGGACAAGATAATACTCAACTATTCCAACCCACTATAAACTCAAGGCTATCAAGGACACAAAACCTTGGTAGATGTAGTACTTGTCTTCACTTGGTGTGAGTACTTGTGGGATTGTGACCATGAGGAAAATGCTAAGCAAGAATGCTTAAGGTACTCTTATGGCCATGAGGTCTATTACTTGCCGCAAGGTAAGGAGTCCCTTCGGGGAGCAAGAGGGGTATTGTGAACAAAAGCCCTTATTACGAACCTTAGATAGAAACTACCTGATTTTTCCGCTCAACATCTTGGTGTAAGGATTGATCCTAGTGGACTAACCCGGATCACCCCAAGATTTTACTCACCATCTATGTTCCTTTGGTTGTTTCATTGACACTTCCATGAAAAAGCCAACATCTATTGTGGGAAACCACTTTGTGTGAGGCAATGGGACATCAAGTGTGGGCCAAGTTGTTGAGTATTGAGCCTTTGTCTTTCTAGGCTAGCAAGTACTTGAATTGTCTTCATTGTGATCTACCCGTGTTAATGTTCTTGAACATCAAACATCACGGTAGTGTTCATAGGATTAATTTTTGTCTTGATATCCCAAGTGCATGTCTTGACAAGGTTGCCTTTTCCCTTGTTCAAGTATTTTATGACACATTTGATCACTTACTATTTGCAAACCTATCTATTTTCTACTATTATCACGTTCCAAATAGAGAAATTGAAATCATCAAACTGCAACTTTAGTTAAATTGCCTTCAAAACTAAGGTTTACACAATCACTGGTCAAATATCGTACGATACTACATGACTATCACACCACCTTCCTAGATATTATCGCATCAACTGCCTGGAAACCATCGCATGACCTTTGTGCGAAATATCATCTGGGAAAATTGTATCATTCTACTACTCTGTGAACCATCACACAGAGTCATCCTATTGTCTTACTATTGTCTGCAATCCGAAGCTGATTTGTGTCATTTTCAGTCTTCCTTAATTGATCTAGATTATATTAGGTCACTTACCCCACTATCAGAAGCCTTTTTTCACCTTGGGTTCCTGTCTTTTGACCTCTTGGATTCCTATTCTTTAATTTCACAAGTGACCTTGCTTGGAATCGGTTAGTTAGAAGTCATCCTTGTTGAGAAAGTAAACCTTTAGATTCTTTGATAACACACTTGGAGAGTCTTAGTAGTCTCTTGTCCAATTCACTTCCATCCAAAATCAATTTCAATCAAATATAGTTTGGGTAAATCATCCTCCTGATCCATATGTGTTAGGATACTTATCCATTGATTGGGCACCTCTATGGCAGTGTTGGTTTATACCTTTTGCAAAATTTTTATCTTACCATCTCTCTTTTGGACAATTGAATGCTTTTACTATCCTAATTTGGTATCGACATTTCTTAGGGTCATCTTATCACCTAGGATCTTTTCTTTCATGTTGGTTACGACAAGATATCAAGTAAATCAAGGAAAATGACCTCAAGTAGTCTTTGACCAATTACCCTTAGTCCAAACTCATAAAAAATGTAAGGGAAAAGAGCCCATCTTTGATCAATCCCCTAGGAATACCTCAGAAGCTTGGTTTGATCCCAAGAGAAATCCTAGTGAGTTGAGCACATCCTTAGCACCTTCTCAATTAGATATTGATATGAGTTACACCATGAATCAACAGGAGAGGGAAGCAATGGATAAAAATCTTGACGACATATTTGAGAGACATAGAGACAACATTCTATTTGGTGATTCCTCTCATGACAATCAACTAGACTCACCCCCTATCAATACCAGATATTTGGATGCACATCAAAGGGTTGAAAGGTATAAGAGACAAGCTCACCAAGAAGAATGGTCACAACATGAAGACCCAGATAATGAACCTTGTGATGCTCATGTGAATGCGACATATACCAATGAATTGTTCAAACATTCGAGACCAAGTTCACCACTCTAAACAACTTCAAGGTATACAAGTGAAAGGCTCAAAAGAATTGAGTGTGAAAAGAAAGCCTTTTTAGATGAACAAGCTGCAAAGGAAGAGAGGTTTAGAATCTTAGAGGTGGAGAGACAAGCCTTGTTAGAATTGGAAAGGAAAGCCTCTCAAGAAGAACAAGATAGACTTTTGGCCCAATAGCTTAATGCCCAATTCAACAAGAGGGGTGTCAATAGTGGAAACAACTCCCCACCATCTACTCCTTCTAGGACCCCACAAAGTAGAAGGTGTTCAAGAACCCCTTCAAGATCTCCTAGTCCTAGAGGAAGAAGGACTTCACAACATGCTCATTATAGGAGGCAAACACCTCCTAGGAACTCAAGACAACCCTCACAATGTGCTCATCATGGTTCCCAACATGGAGGTAGTAGCTCAAGTTTTGATCTCAATGCTCAAGACTTCATGAAGATGCAACAAGAACCACTCTTCCAACAATATGTGGAGAGATATCTAGAGAAAAATAAAGACAAGTTCCTAGAGAGCTTAATCAACAAGGGCGCTAGAGTCCCCTATAACTTTGATTTGGACAAAAAGATTAAGAAGCAAAATCCATCTCAAAAAGAAGAGATCAGACAAATGAAGAGTATGATGGAAAAGCTATTGGCACCTAAGAGTTCATTCTCACTTGACTCAATTTGTCCTAATCCTTTTGACAAGAGTGTGAGCATGAAATATTTTCCTAGGAAGGTGGAAATTCCCCAATATGACAAGTATGATGTTAATGGGGATCCACATGACCATGTGTGCCAATTCTACATTATGAGCTTTGAGTTTCATCAAGATGACTCCTATCTCATGAGGTTGTTCCCAAGGAGTCTCAAAGGTCAAGAAATGGAATGGCTCACCAATATAACTCCCCCCATCAAGAATTTCAAAGAACTTGTTCATAGATTTGTTCAACACTTTGCATACAACCATTCGAGATCTGTCACCATGTTGGACTTATGCAATTTAAAGAAAAATCAAGGGGAATCCTTTGTCACTTTCTTGCAAAGGTGGAGATGACAATGTTCTTGCTACTCTAGGACCATTCCTAAAAATGAGAAGATTGACATCCTTATTAGCAACTTGGTTCCTGAGATGTGGTGTGAAGTTAGGAAAATGGTCTTTGATTCCTTTGACACCATGGTCAAAACCACATGCAGAATTGAGGATGTTTTGAAAGAACAAGGAATTTTGACCAGACATGGAAATAATAACAACAATGGTCAAAATAACAACAATGCTAACAAGGATAAAGGGAAGAATGCACATTGGAATAGGAACAAACAAGTGATCAATGATGGAGTTGTGGACTCCTCTCAGCCTAAAGATCAAGGTGTTCTTCACTTATCTAGTGTTGTTCAAGCCATGAAACTCAATGCACCCCATCAACAAGATAGTAAGCCAAGGTATCAAGATAAGCCTAAGAAAGAGAGGCGTCAATTTGCAAAACTTGGTGATTCATATGAGGATGTCTTCAAAACACTTATTGCCAACAATCTTGTGCATCCTCAAGATCCCACAAAGCATCACATACCTGATGTTAAGCCACATTGGTGGGATGAAAAATCCTTTTGTAAGTTTCATAATGGCATTGGGCACACTATTGAAAATTTTTGTAAACTAAAGCATATCATCCAAGATTTCATTGAGAATGGAAAACTTAAGGTGGATGGTTTGAACACCAACACTGATCATAAGGCTTTCAAAGAACCCTTGCCCAAGTATGAGAAGGGGGAAACCTCTAAACCAAAGAGTGGCAAGGCTGAGATTAATTACACTTACATAGCTATGAAAAATGTGGTCAACATGCTTGAAGTTGTGGAAGAAAATTTCAATATGATGAGAAATAAAGATCCCTACAGGTATGATCTAGACATGGACTCTCCTCCTATCTTTGATGAAGAACCTATTGTGGTGCTAAGGGGTCCTCACTCTAGGATGTCATCCCAATCTCTTAATGTTGTCACAAGAAGTCAAGGTCCTATTGTCATTAGAGGACCCAGTTCAAATCAATCCAATAAACCAAAGCAAGTGGCATCCAAGAATGTCACCACAAAACCAGCAGTTAATCCCAAAATAAGTTATAATCTTGTTGATCAGTTGCAGAGAACCCCACCTCAGATTTTGATCTTTGAGCTCTTAGAGTTGTCTACGAGACATAAGCAAGTCCTTGAGGATGCCTTGCATACAACAAATGTCCCTAACAATTTAGATGTCAATCAATTCCAAAACATGGTCAATCATATTGCTATCCCTCATTACCTTACTTTTTCAAAGGATGATGATAAAGCTTTGAGCCACCCGCATAATCTCACCCTTCATATTGAAGTCATGATCCACAAAACCCATGTCAAGTGTGTGTTGATAGATGGGGGTGCTAGGCTCAATAGTTGTTCCTTAAGTCTTTTAAAGACATTGCATTACTTAGAAGAAGTCGTAGATGCTCAGAAGAAGATCATAATAAAAGCCTACAATGAGGTGGAAAGAAGTTCCTAAGGGTTGGTTGTCCTTCCTGTTAGGATTGGCCCTATTGAGAAGGATATTTTGTTTCAAATTATTGATGCTAGTCCTCTAGCATACAACATCTTACTTGGTAGACCATGGATCCATGATATGCAAGCAGTTCCATCTACCTACCACCAGTGTGTTAAGTTCCCCTACAATGGAGTAGAAATTTGTATACCCGAGGATAGCACATTATCTATCAACTCAATTTTAGCAAGGACTCATGTTCCCCTCAATAGAGAAGTAGAAGATTTCAATGCAACTCCAGCACAGTGCAAAGATAAGTTCAATTCAATGGACCTTGGTATGGGAGGGTATCAACTTAACTCCTTTACAAAGCTACCAGTTTCACCTAGGTCTTATGGCAAGCCTTCACAAGAAATGAGACCTTCCTCTTCAGCCATGACTTTATTTGGCACATTTATAGAGTCCTCAGTGCCTATCCAAGATGAGAAAGCAGAGGTGGTTGTTAAAGACTGGATTTATAGAGAAGATAAATACATGCACAATGAGAACTTCTATCCCTCGCCTAAGGCTTATGGAAGAGGGTATACTTTTGTCAAAAATATGGGCTATCTAGGACATGGCCCTCTTAATCATAGATTGGATGCTAGAGCTGAACCTCTTGATCATGCTCTTTTTGGACGCAACTCTAAGAAGATGGTTGGCCTAGGATTTGAGAATCATAACAAGAAAACTAATCCTATCCTTGATAAGATGAATAGAGAAGATGAACCAAAATACATGCCCAATTTGACAAACCAGCAAGATAGGTGTGAAGATTGGGTCCCTTCCACCAATCTCCTTTGGGGAGATTCAGATAATCCAGTTTCTCATACGATAGTTACAAACATAGAATGAGATGAGTCAAAAATAGAAGATCCTATTAGAGAATGTCAACAAAAGAATATTGTTCAATTGATGGAGAGAGATGTTACCCTTGATGACATTAGAGCTTCCACATCAGGATGTCCCAAACATGCATGGTGTAAACATCCCAGTTGGGATTTAGATATAGATTCACACGAGTATGAATGTGAGTCTCTATTCGATTCTTCCACAGTTGACATGGATTTTGATGTCGTCTATACTTATAGTTCTCATCCTGAGGTAGCTGATTTGGGTAGCTTACAAGGATACTCAACAGACTCTAACTCTTCAGTCACTAGAGATGATACCATTCGTATCCACAACCTTGAACTAGTCATTGACTTACCACTTGCTCATCCTCACCTCATTGATTAGCCCCAACATTATCAAGAACCTAAGCTCTTGACATGCTAGAATGACTATGAGATAGCATGTTACTTGAACACCATTGAACCCGTAGTCTCTTCCACCAGTGAACCGGCTACCAACATGATAGATCCAAACATCAAGTACCTTAGTCACAAAATAAAAAGAAATGAAAAAAAGAATAAGAGTTTTGATGGCGAAAACCACTATTTGGCAGTGTTAGAACCTAAAAAAGTAAAAATAAATGACGTATCCAAGGGTGAAAACCTCTCTAAGGTGCCTAAGGATGAGGTACTTGATCATCTCCCTAGCTATTTTCAAGACAAATCTTTAGTTCTTGTTGAGCCAACACAAGAATTCAACTTAGGTACAGATGAGGCTCCACAGATAGTTCACTTGGCTCAGTCCTTGTCAACACAAGAAAGGGAAGCATACACCAAATTCTTATAGAGAAAGAAGATTAATTTTGCATGGACTTACTCAGATATGCCAGGGTTGGACACTAATCTTATTATGCATCACTTTTCAATAGCTCCAGGTGTAAAACCAGTCAAACAAAAATTGAGAAAAATGCATCCTCACATAGCTCTTCTAGTCAAAGAAGAATTAGAGAAACTCCTTAGTGCAGGATTCATAAGAGCTATTGACTATGCTGAATGGATATCAAACATTGTACCAATTTCCAAACATGACAAATCCATTCACATTTGCACAAATTTTAGAGATGTTAATAGAGCATTCCCAAAGGATGATTTTCCACTCCCCAAAATAGACATGATAGTGGACATGACCACGGGTTATGAGATCTATTCATTGATGGATGTTTTTTCTGGATATAATCAGATCAGGATAGCTCTTGAAGACCAAGAAAAGACTGCATTCACTTGTGCATGGGGTACCTATTGCTGGAACATTATTCCTTTTGGATTAAAAAATGTAGGAGCCACCTATCAACGAGCTATGAAAACTATTTTTCATGACATGATGCATAAAAACATGGAAGATTATGTGGATGACACCTTGGCCAAATCTAAGAAAAGAGACACACACTTAGGTGATTTAGAAGTCATTCTAGATCACATGGAACAATTTCAATTAAGGTTAAATCCTAAAAAGTGTGCATTTGGTGTCACCTTTGGAAAACTACTAGGATTCATCATTTCAGCAAAAGGAATAGAGGTAGACCCTGAAAAGGTCCAAGCTATCATGGATATGCCACCTCCTAAAAACATTAGTCAAATGAAGAGTCTTCAAGGACATCTTCAATCCATAAGGAGGTTCATTTCATAATTGGAAGATAGAGCTCAACCTTTCAATAAGAACTTACATAAGGGAGTCAAATGTGTCTGGAATGAGGATTGTCAAAAGAGCATGGACCAAATCAAGAAATACTTGGCAAATCCTCCTATTATAATGCCTCCTATCCCAAGAAAACCACTTATTCTATATGTTTCAGCAACAAAATCCTCCTTGGGGGCATTACTAGCTCAACTTGATGAACATGGGAAAGAAAGAGCCATATATTACATTAGTTGTACGCTTGTTTCATATGAGGTTAGTTACACCAGTATTGAGAAATCTTGCCTTGTAGTGGTGTTTGCTTCCCAAAAGTTGCAACATTACATGCTTGCACACACAATACACCTCATAGAAAAGATTGATCCACTCAAGTATTTACTCGGCAAGGCTTCTCTCATAGGTAGACTTGCTAAGTGGATGATGATCCTGTCAGAATTTGACATAGAGTACATTGAGTGTAAAGCTATAAAAGGACAAGCCATAGCAGATCAATTGGCTGATTTCCCAATTCAAGATAGTGCACCTATTCAAGTTGACTTCCCAAATGAGCACCTCAAGTACATGACTGAGAGAACATGGAAGATGTTCTTTGATGGATATTTCATGCAAAATGGTTCAGGAGCTGGTGTATTGTTTGTTTCTCCTCATGGGCATATGATTCCTAAGTCTTACAAGTTATTGTTCCCATGTACAAACAACATTGTTGAGTATGAAGCTTTGACAAATGGACTTAAGATGGCCATAGAATGGAGAATCATAGAGTTTCACATCTATGGGGATTCACAACTAATAATCAACCAAGTTAATGAAGAATATCAAACAAAAGATGATAAACTGGTACCTTACAAGAAAATGGTTGATTCCTTGAAACAATATTTCACATTTGTCACATTTCAGCAAATCCCTAGAGTAGAAAACAAAGTAGCTAATGCTATGGCCACACTTGCTTCACTCCTTTAGTTAGAGCAACATGAATCTAGATTTTAATTCCTAGTGGAAGAGCTACATTACCCTATATATGACTCCCAAGAAAGCCATGTCATTTGTACCCTTGTTGGTCATGAGTCATCCTGTTATGGTGCCATTTACTCATACCTTCATGATGGCATTATACCTAAAACCTTTAACTGATCTGAATGCATAAACCTTACCCAAAATGCCTCTTGCCATACCCTTATCTTTGGTGATATGTATAGGAGGGGTCTAGATGGGACACTTCTTAGATACTTAGAAAAGGAAGAATCCGATCAAGCGTTAGTTGACATTCATGAGGGCATCTATGGGGGACATTCCAATGGTCTTTCCATGGCCTGGAGGTTGCTTAGGGTAGGGTAATATTGGCCTATGATGTAGATGAATGCAATAGCTTTTGCAAAGTCATGCAAAAAGTGTCAAAAACATGGTAACCTGATACATGCTCCGAGCAGGGAGCTCATTCCTTCTATATCTCATTGGCCATTTCAGCATTGGGCCTTTGATCTTGTTGGGCAGATTCATCCCAACTCATCAGGTGGACACAAATTTATTATCAATGCTATTGATTACTTCACTAAATGGGTAGAAGTTGTCCCACTTTCTATTGCCTCAGGCAAGACAATCTCTTTATTCATTCTGAACCATATCATCTATCGATATGGAGTGCCTTCTGAGATTATCACTGACAATGGAGGTCAGTTCAAAAATAAAGACCTTAAACAACTCTACAAGAAATTCAAGATTAAACAACATTGGTGCTCCATTTACTTCCCGCAAGGAAATGGTCAAGCAGAGGCATCAAACAAAACCATTCTTAAAATCCTACATAGAATAGTTCATAGGAATGGTAGAGATTGGCATTTACAAATAAATTTGGCTTTGTGGGCTTATAGAATGAGTATTCATACTCATACTGGGGCTACTCCTTTTGCCCTTAATTATGGTGCTGAAGTAGTGTTACCTTTAGAGGTTGAGATTCCTTCACTTAGAGTTTCCCTCAAAGGTCTAGTTACAGGTGAAGACTACCACGCCATGAGAATCCAAGAGTTAGAACTTCTAGATGAGAAACGTCAAGCATCATTTGACCATATGAGGGTTTATCAAAAGTGCATGTCCAAAGCTTTCAACAAAAAGGTTCACCCTAGAGAATTCCAAGTGGGGATCTTGTCCTATGTGAAAATCCTAAGAATCAACAACATAGAGACCAAAAGGGTAAATTTGAACCTAATTGGCTTGGACCTTACATCATTACTGCAACTTTTGGGATAGGTGCTTATTTATTATCTACTAAAGAGGGAGAGAAGCTCCCTGATCCTATCAATGTCTTTCACCTGAAGAAGTTCTATCCATGATGCCTATTCTATTTGGAGGCATCCTTTGTACATACTTATTGATCCTGAAAAAACAAAAAAATCAAAAAACTGCAAAAAATTCAAAATAAAAAATAAAAAATAGAAGTGCCTTGGTGAAAACTTGGAAACAGGCACCTTGGTAGCAAAAAAATCAAAAAAATTAGAAAAATCTGTCAAGTGGTGAAAACCTGGAAATGGACAGTACTTGAGGCCTTGGCACCCTTGTTTCTTAGCACTCATCCTCAACACTTATCCTTTCTCCATCATGCCTTGTTCTTGTTGCCTTGGTTTGGAATTGGTCTTTGTCTTTGTCTAGGGGGCATAACTGTGTTAGCTTTGGTCTTTTGGATGTGTTAGTCTTTAGGACACCTCACAAACGGTGTTTTTCAACATCACCCCAACTGTGTTTTTCAACACTTCCCTAGCGTCAAGTGTTTCTTAACACTTATCAGTTATCTTACTCATAGTCTAGAATGATATAATATTTTCCATTAGTAGATGCGATACTCAAAGTTTGACTCTATGACCTACACACACATACTTAAACACTTGACTCACTGAGACTTGTTTGACTTTATTTCTTTGTGTGCTATCTATGATGATTTCTTTGATGAGTGTTCTCTCCCTAATAGTTTTCCATGATGCATGACTAGAAGACTGGGGGCACAAGGACATGTTTTATCTATTTTTTGCCTTTGGGTATATTTTGTTGATCTTAACTTTCATGAGCATTCATGCTTGTTCCACTTGACACTAGGATCTACAATGTATTATCCTTGACTATTTTCTGCAAGTGCATGCTTATAGTCATCTTGACTTTCTTGTGTCTCGATGTGAGCATAATCTTTCTATGCTAAACTTAGGTACCCTCATTGCACTATCCATCTTGACCTACATGTCTTTGATGCTTAGGTGGGATTCCCAAACACCTATCTAATACAGATCATATTCATATACCCATAGTTATACTAGTGTGTATTGTATGATCTTGCGATGCTACCAATAAAGCTCAATGATGATTATTAGAGTCTAATGGCTTTGTGACCTTGCAAGTAAACCACTTTTCATAGTAGCTTGCATTCTTAAGATCATGTTAGTTTAGTTTTGCATCTTGCATATGGAGAGAGCTCTCCTTTCATCTTTCACAGACTTGTCGGTCAACTGTGCTCACCTTTCACTTTTTCTCGATCATGTCTTTTGCTTCTTGTCTTTCAAATCACATCCTTTTCCTATCATCACAAAGGGTTAATCTTATCATCATCTATATCAAAAAAATATCATTTTTAGAAACATGAGTCTATATCATAACATGAGAACTAAACATACATCCATGAGAGAAACTATACATGAGCATTTATAAGCATATATCATACATTTGAGCAATATAACAAGACAATAATACTAAAACATCCATCACAAGTGAGACAAGTACACAAGATACATCATAAATCTAGTAATCTCATATATATAAATCATGAATCAAGTACAATGTGAGATCCAAAAACTAGATAATGACTCAAGATATGACTGTACATCTAAGCCCTAGAACTAGGACTGACTCTCCCCATCATGTGGAGGTGGTGGTGGTGGAGGCAGCGGTCCCATCCTGTCAGCTCGCACATCTAACCTCCTAACCCTCTCAGAGTAGAGTGGTGCTCGCTATCCCTCGGGTATGGCTGCTATATATAACCCATGATAGTACACCACCCATGCCGCCTCTCTCTAGAGCTCTGCAACATCATCTTGTGCTGTCGTATCCCACTGATCTATCTCAGCCCATGCATCTAGTAGCTACTGATCACAGATGGCAATGGTAGACCTCAACTACTGTACCTTGGCCTCTAAGGCCTGAACCCTAGCACAAAGATCCTCTTCTCCCCTATTCGCAAGCTGCTCCTACCATGCATCCACTTTTCAATGAGTTGGTCTCACCTCCTCCTCCTCATCCTTCGATACCTATCTACATGACCATCTCCAGCCACCGGATCGAGACCCTTGCCCTACCACTGCTCTCCTCCCTCCTCCCCCTCCTCCATCTCCCCCATCATCCTCATCCCCACCTGCTCCATGTGGTTGTGCATCTAGGACCATGAATCTAGGAAATGGGTGTCTCCGCCACTCTACTCTATATGCAGCATCTGCACCTACATCGACCATGTCTGGTAGTTACTCCCATGGCTCTCTCTATAACCCTTTCATCTCCTGTGCAGCCTGGTGGTAATCTAACATCGGTAGCCATTCCCATCCCTCATCCTCCCTAACCCTGGCATATGTGGTGGTCTCCCTTGCCACTCTCTACTAATGGTTGAACTGCCTCCATACCTGAGTGATCAAAAAATGCTCAATGATATCTACATGTCAACCTAGTAGTGGCTGACTACACAACATGTATCTGATCTCATGATCCCTGTCACTCCACTACTCACACTTCCTATATGGCCTCCACTCAAAGGCTATCAGCTCATCTAATAGCCTCATGTAATAAGTAAGATCACCACTATGAGGCTGGGTGATGAATCTTGTATACCTATATATATAGGGGTGTCTCCACTCCTGAGGTTGTACTCATGGTCGCATAATGGCTATGTGATCCCACACCCATATCTATGCTAGGATGGCCCCACATGCCCAAGATCTACTATCTCTATATACAATCTCATGCAGCTCATGCTACATGTCTGCTAGGATGGCTAGGCCCCACGCCATCTATCTTGGGTGTGCCACCAAGTCTGCCACTAATCTCCCCCAGCCTAGTGTGAACCCCCTTTGACTCTTGTCGGTAATCAAAGCCTGTGCTACTATCGAGCACACAATGCATGCCACTGGGTAATCCTGACCAAACTCCTCTATCAGGTGATCCTAGCTGAGGTGTCTATCTAGGATGGAAACATCCTAAAAAAGGTCCTGCATGGCATGCCTCCCCTCTATGGGAGTCTGATCATAGTATACCTGTGCCAACAAAAAATCATGTCAGCTTTTCATCATATGGAAACACTACATTTATGAAACATCTACAAACATGATTATACTCACCGCATCTCCATGGCTAGGTACATGCAGGATCTAGTAGACATCCTCCAGTGTGATCGAGGCCTCTTTAGTCAGTAGATGGAAGGTGTTATGCTTGTTGTGCCACCTCTCTACCAATGTCGTCAACAACCCATGGTTTGCTCGTATATGGGGCATGTCCAACAAGTACCCGAACCCGATCCTAGTCAAGTCCTCTCTACCTAGATCATCTAGATCCCGGACGTAGCGTAGCCCAACCACTCTTAGTGCTCCAATAATCAGCGCTAGTAGATTCTCCTACAAGCCATAAACCAAAAACCAGATGTCAGAACATATCATGATGGATGACTAAAATCAGTACAAGAAATCTCAAACGCAAAAATTGTCTCTGCATATGTTATATTGTTCAAATTAAAAGCATGTGATACTTCTTATTATACTAGTGTGATACTATTTTTTGATATTGTATCATGTGATACTTTCTTCAATAGCGGTGTGATAATCTTGCCTCGTGCAATAGTTCACACAAGGTCGCATGACATTTCATCCAAGATCATGCGATACTTTCTTGGATAGTCGTGCGACACTTTGTGGACCCATGAACTATTGCACGATACAATGTATAACATTTATGCGATACTTTAAAAGTATCACACGATGTTTCACATTAGAATAATTTGAAAAAAATAAAAATGTGCTTTAAATACATTAAATGACTCAAACGGCTAGTTTTTTTGAAAACTTACTAGGCCACCATCCTGAGGAGGCCGGTTGTGCAACCGACTGTGCTTGAATCGATGTGTGTGGATGGGAATCACTACTTTCTAAGACATAGCTTCTCTCAGATCTCTCAAAGTTCTCAAATTCACAAAAGATAAATGAATTTGAAAATGACCTTTTCACCCTTTATATACCATTTTGACTTTTTGACCTAATTTTTGAAAGATCTCAAAATTTCATGAAAATTGCACCCCTAGCTAATTTCAACGTCTTGGATCCATTTTTGGGATCGAAATAAAAATCTAAGTTCATCTTGATAGTCAAAATTGCATTTTATAATTTCTCCTTCTTCTAAGCAGTTGGCTAACCATTTGAGGTCTGATTCTTCGATCTTCGTTGGGGCATCTTCATTTCTTCATCCCCATCTCTCTCAACCTTCTAGTATCTCATTCATTTTCATTCACTTCATCTCTCTAAGGTTTTGAATTTATCTTTATCCTATATATTTCTTAGTCAAACCTAGTCAAATTGGGGCATATCTTCACTGCTTGATGGTTATTCTATCATCTTTCATCTTCGATTATGATTTCTAGTGATTTGATCATGTTGCTCTCACTTCTGCATTCCCTCTACCTGATTTTGATTTTGATTCCAAGGGGGTAGTACCTATCAAATTTCAATCCTTGATTTAGTTTTATCAAACCTTTCTTGAGATTCTTATCTCTTATCTTAGACTTGACAATTACCTATTTATAGGGTTGTTGGTGGCCTTGTCTTTTTCAATCAGCTTATCTTTGTCCTGATGTGTTCCTGTCCGTCGATCACATGTCTAGGTTGTTTTGTGATCCCAAATCGATCTCACACTTCAAATTCATTCTTTTTCTACATGTGTTCCCATGAAGATCACACATTAGTCAAAGAGGGGTAAATGTGTGCACCCTAAAATGGTCGCCTAGACTTTGGGCCCCATTCTTCAATTTATCAATTTCCCGAATCAATGCTTTGCAATAATTTCAATTTAAATCAATTTCCTTGATCAAATCCTAATTCTATCATTTATTCAATTATATTCTATGGGTTAACCATTTTATCCTAAGTCTTTATTTAATTAAAAGGAATTCCCTCCCCTTTTATTAAATAAAAAGCCCCCATTTTCCTCTTATCTTAAGTTGCACAAATAAAGCATTATTCTTATTTTATAAAAAAGAAGAAAAGGCCTTTTTGTCCCACATGGGGCACAAAAGTCAACACTTCTTTCTCATTGGAGGAGATTTGTGCACAAGGATTGCTCCCACTTTCAAACTCCACCCTTGATCAAATCTTTTGCCTCTTAATCTCCATGGTCCATTTATCTTTAAAAAGAGAGCTCTTTTCTCATTCAAAGGATCCCACTCTTGATGCTAATGTTGTGCTACAAGTTTTCTTGGTGACTTTGGAGCTTTGGAGAGCTTGTTACATTTTAGTCTTCATACTTGCATTATAGCTTAGTTTTCATGGCATTCTTAGCTTAGTTTCCTTTCATTTTTTAGCTTAATCCACATAGTTTAATTAGCAAAGGCTTGTAATACTCTCATTTTCATAGCATATTTGCATTCTTGCATTCTCATTCTAATATAGTTTGCATTGCATCTTTCATTGTGATTCTCAAAGATATTGGCATTCTTGCCCTTGTCTCTTTGAATCTCCCATTGCATGGTTTACTAGTAAGGTTATATGCTTAATAGCTCTAGCTAAGAGCCCTCTAAACACCCTTGCACTCCATGCCTAGGGAGATTTAGGTCACTTTCTCAAGGTATCCAATCCATGGATTCCCTTGGAAGTAATGACTTAGAGAAGTGCACATTTTGAGTGTACAGGGCTGAGGTAGATAACCACTGTAATGATCAATATAAGGGCATTGAGCACAATGAGCCCTCTCTACAATTGGATGAATGATTGAGATATGCTCCCAGGACCAAATCTAAAGTACAAGAACACCATCTATACCCATACACAACTTCGTATAACTCTCTTTAGAGGTGTGAAAATAAACAAGAACCCCAGACAAATTGGCAAGAATGAATAATCATATCTTCCAAAATATGTCCCCAACTGCAGAGAAATCCTTCTGCACTCCTATAAGCCATAATGATACCACCTATCAAGCCAACTAGTACAGATGGAAGAGGGGCATAGTAACTCTCCATGTGATCCCATGTAATGTATCTACTATCAATCATGTGATCAACAAAAAATCTTGTCGGAGCAGCAAACCGAGTGCTAGTTGAACATCATAATATATCTATGCACCAACAATTGGAATTCTCAAAATCCAGTATACATCCTTAGGGGTAACTGTGATCTCACCAGTAGGCATGTAGAATGTATTATGCTCTGAGTGCCAACGTTCAAGTTGGTCAACAATCCATGGTTCACCTGAATGTCGGGTATATCAAGCAATCTCCTCAAGGCGCATCGACCTATCAAGGCCTTGTCCTCATCAGACAATCCATCAATCATGCCCAATGGTAAGGTCTCTAATAATGAAATAATACTAGATCATTTGTAGCTATGCGACATCTCAAATCGGTGCTTATGGGTCAGAATGGCCATTGTTCTTCATGAGAGGGTAAATGAGCTTCAAATGGTAAAAGTAAAAATGAATAGTAAAAAATTTACTATTTATAGGTCCTTTTGACCAACTTTTGACCTAATTTTCACAATTGGAAAAGTAGCTCAAAATCAACAACATAGAATTAGTCAACCATCTTGACTCCATTATCGGGATCAAAATTAAAATCAAAGGCAATATTTGCAAAGTCAACCTTGGTCAAATCTTAGTCAAAGTGCATTTGGCTGGGTGCAAAATCAATCAGATCAACTTTGACTTAGCCAAAAAAAAATTAGTAACGGTTTTACAACATTCTTAATAAGTCAATCGAGTTGAAACTTGGTCAAAATTCATAAATTTTTGGTTAAACTTGATCAAAACATAGTCAAACTAGGTCAAACTAAGGTCAAATCTAATAAAAATAGCTCTAGAATCAATCTAGAATCATCTCAAATCTACTGCAAATCTTGTTATCAATGTAAAAATTGGTCAAAATCTAGTCAACCAAGGTCAAAATCGATCAAATAACACTATAATCACCCCAAAATCAGCTACAATTGGTTCAAATTAGTTTTTAATCGATTGAATTCAATTTCACATCATTCTAATTACTCAAAAATTAGATTTTATCAATCTTTCTTTTTTATTTTTCTCTCAAGGGGTCATGATCATATCAAATTTCATCAAAAATCATCGAATCAAAATTTAATTAGATTGAGGAATTTCATCAAATCTTCTTCATCAATTGAATTAGGATAGAAAATCAAATTTTGTCATCAAATCAAATATGATAATATATCTAGGAGCATCTCAACTTCATCAGAATCTGTGTCAAGTTGGGTATCTATGATCTATTGGTCTGAACAAGTGATTTCATCACATAACATAAAATTACTAGGTCAACATCAATCTTTTCAATGTTGTCGAGTCAATAGGGGCATATCAATTGCATCACATCACATCAAATTGATAATGTCTTCATCATCATATAATTGGCTTCATCAAGAACCATATCAGGTCAGTTATCATGATCAAACTTTTGGCAGTAATTAGTTTCATCGCTTCACATCAAATTGGTTATTCGTTATTATTAATCTCGGGGTTTTCAGAATCTTTCTTATAGTGATAAATTTCATCGCTTCACATCAAATTGATTATTTGTCAACATCAACAACATTGGTCTCAAAGAAATGACCAGTTTCTTCGCACCACATCAAGATGATCATTCTAGTCTCAAATCAATCATCAATCAAATCAAGTTCAATACTCAAAACCAACATCATCAACTAGTTTCATCAAGACCATGTCAAACTATTCGCTATATCAGAAATCAAATATTCTTTGAATCAATGCACTGATCACACATCAATTAAAAGAGGGGCAAATGTAATCAACCTAAAATGGCCTAGCATAACCAAAAGCCCCTATCTCAATTGAATTACCCTAAACCCTATTCATAGCATCAAGACCTAATCAAAATCATCAAATCAACTAAATCCTAGGTTAAATTATATTATTGGGTTGATCCACCTAGTTGCATAATTAATCTCTAATCAGACATTAAAGGTCAATAATCAAAAGAATAAATCATTTAATTAATTAGTCCTAGCATAATTAATTAAATCAAAGCTAAAAATCCAATTGATAGAAATATTAACTGAGTTAATTAATTAATTGGTTCTATTTTCCAACTCATCACTAAAGGATAAATGAGCTAATTCAACCAACCAAGTTCAATCACATGGATCATTGAACAAATTTAAATCTCAACCACTCTTTGAAAATGAATCCTAGCCACTGAATTCCTAGGAAATTCTATAAAAGCAACACAATCCAAGAATTAATCTATCTAGAATTCATATAAAATTACTATGCCAAAATTGTTCTAGGTCACTTAGCAAGAATTTTTTTAAGTGTTTTTGAGCATTTGAGAGTTTTTCCATATCATTTTAGTATTAAATTTAGCATGTAGATCTTAAATTCATGTTAATTTAGTGTTGAATTTGCATGCTCTTAGCTTAATTGCATATCATTTGAATAGTTTATCATGGATTTTGGCATAGAATGCATTACAATTGCATAATTTAATTGAATCTTCCATTTTAGAATATGTCTAGTTACTAATCTTAACTCCTGATCTAAGAGTACAATTGAATTAAAATTAAATCTTTCTAAATAGGAAGAAATAAGTCAATTCTTATTGGTTTTACATGATTTATATTGAATTTAATGGACTAACTAATGAAGCTAATGATTTATTGAGTGTGGTGCAACATATTTGACAAGTACACCATTTAAATCACACACTTCTCTCTCTCTCTCTCTCTCTCTCTCTCTCTCTCTCTCTCTCTCTCTCTCTCTCTCTCTCTCTCTCCCTTTTTGTCCCTCTCTCTCTTTGTCCAAACCCAAAAGTCTAAATCATGCTTGTTGTAAGCCTTATCTCCATTTCTCCTGTTGTCCCCCTCTCCCTCTTTCCATCTTTCTCTTCTCCCAATTCTCCCTACCTCTCCCCACCTCTTTATCCCCCTCTCTTCCTCCAAAATTCCAAACCCTAAATGATAAACCATAAACCCACACGTCATTTATCCCTCTCTCACTATCTCCCTCTTTTGGAATTCTATATCTTTCCCACCTCTCTCTCCCTCTCACCCAACTCTCTCCATCCTCCACCTCTCTCCCTCTCTCCCTCATCTCACCAAGCTTCCTGAGAGGGGGCTCTTCTTGTAGTCCACAAGTTCAAGAAATAGAGTCAAGTAAGCTAGATTACACCACGATCAATGAACATCCCATAATAGGTAATAATAATCACGCCAAAGCTTCTCCTAAGAATAGTGTATTCAAACTAAGTATTATTTTACCTATCATGAAGTACATTTAAATTGTCAACCTAGGGTCGTATACTTGAAATGGGACAACACAGTCTGTGCACTAAGTCTCTCATGGATTCATTTCGCTTAAGCTGTGGGAAGGGAAATACATGAAAGAAACTTACACTATTGATGCAGGAAAGTAAACACACACAACTAATTAATGAAAATGATGCTGGAAACTATAATTCCAATCCTAAGCTATTTTTTCAATCCAAAGCATTCACAATGATTATCTCTACGGGTGCTGCAAGAACATACACAATGTATAGTGTTGCAGGAGAGAAGAATGAATTCTACTTAAAATGTTGTAAATGCTTAAACAACTTAACCTAGTCTACTCTAATCCACCTTCCAGGTGGGCACCCTTGGTTGGCTTCTGTTAACTATCAACACAAAATATAACTTGAAATCAGTCCTTCATTGTATTTCCAGAAAAACTGATTACATCATCATAAAACAATGCACGGAAATAAAAGAGTAACTTTGCTTAAAATTATAACAAAGATAAAATCATATGACTAACTTGATTTCTAACACTAATATCCCTTTATATAGAGGATTGATACTTATTTGAACATAAAGATAAGTTTTGACTAATTCATTCCATAAAGAAAGGAGAATGCAACAATCCACAACAGAATATCATAAAGACTGAATAACTGCTTCAACAAAATATTGACCACAAAGGAAATATAGCATAAGTGTGTTCCTATATTTCCTAAAATGATCATTCCTTCAATTAATCAGGTATGTTCCATGATATCATAATGGTTCTCCTCATCGTGACTGAGTCTTCTTTATTTTTTTATCAATGTTTGTCGATCCACTCTCCAGTCGCTCCTCTTTCCCTGGCAGGTTAGTAGGACATGCATACATATTCAAGTGTTCAACCATTCAACTTAATCCAAATATTAGGACATATATTTAAACCATTATATGAAATAGTGCAACATATATATAATATTTAGCAAGGTATGTCAACTACTATCTACCCATAGGTTTTGTGGATTTGATTGCACTTATAGCATGTACATAAGTTAAAGTACTTAAAAGACACAACAAGTATTTTGGAAATGTCTAGAACATAGCATAAAAGTAGTATAAAAAAAAAGACAAATTATCACCCCATCATCTGCCCCCTACAAGCATAATGTTTGTCCTCAAGCATTGCACTTCTTATAAATTCCCCTGAACTCTCCAACTTTAGTCTCTCCTCTTTGTTTGCTCTTGAAAGTGTAATAGAACCCCCTGGTTCTTTCCCAATAGTCCATCATGTAGTCTTCCTATAGTTGGTCCAATTTTGTAGCATTAGTATCATACAAAGGACATAGAAGAATTGGTGGCTGGAATGTCAAGGGACAGCAGAGCTCATGCCAAATTTTCCTTCCCAACTGCATGTACTTAGGTGCCCGATTAATTTTTGCTTCTAGGTTGGGAAGATTATGTGGTTTTGACTTCTTAAAAGCCTTTGGCATCCTGTTCCATCTATTTTTGAAACCTGCTAGAGCATGCTGAAAGGTAAAATAAGGCATCCCTTGATACTCTTTGTAAACTTTTTCTTTGAAAACAAAATTTATATCCCTAGTTTCTATTTTTGTATTCACATAAGTGAGACTGAACCATTCCCTCAGTAGAACATCAAGCTTACTACATTCAGCCCTCAAGGGTAACTGTTCTGATCTCTCTTAATCCCTTTAATTATATAATTTCCTATCATAATTAGTTTCATTGTGCATCCATGACATTAAGGCCTCCAATGTAAAGCAGGGGATTCCAATAAGTTTCTTAAGGAATGATAAAGTTATGGAGATACAGTTCACAAAGAAAGTTTTGTTTCCAAATAGGATGGGTTTGGTACAAACCATAAAATTATTGAGCTATCCTAAACTCAGACTCTTTATCTTTGATGGTCATCATCAATTGGAACAAAAGAAATTGCTCTTTTAAACAAATGGTATATACTCTAGGAGGAGGCCTGCAGGCTATGATTTGGTCGGCCAACTTTAAAGCATGGTCCATCTTTTGTTTCTACCTTTTCATTTGTTATTTTAAATCTTGTATTTCCTCTTTTTGGTCATCAATTTCTTTTTGCATCTTCTTTCTCTCTTCTTTCCATAGAGTCCTCTTAAAAACAAACTGAGTGTACAACATGAAAAGAATGGATTGTAGAGTAGGTGGACCAAACTCTTCTGGTTGAGTCTTTTGCCTTTTCTTTTCACTATAGGAATGCTCTAGGTAATTAGTGAACCAAGTTCTCTTAAAGGGCACAATAACATTCTAAGAACAAGAGCGAGCTAATGGTTGAGACAGCCGAAGTTCACACTACTTGTCTTCTTGAACTGTTTTATGCCTTTCTTCAGGATCACTTTTTTGTGTAGGAGGCCCCTGGTAAGTACTTTTAGGACTATTATAAAGTGAATCATTTAAATTCTAGGTATGATTTAGATTATCCGGTTGAACTAAGAAACTATCAGTAACATAATCAATGTGGGGTTCTATGGTAGGTTTTTCTGAGGGAACATATTGGCTATCTAGAGGAACATGTGGAATTTTTCCTCTCATTTGAGAACTTCTCCACAAGAGAGTCTCTGTAACCTCTACAATTTTCTTTTTAATAGTTTTCCTTGTTCTTTCTACTGCAGGAGTAGTTGTTGCAGGAGTTGACTTTATTTTCTTACTTCTTGGAACTGTAGGGTTTTGGGGTTCATTTTCAGTCTTAGGAACTGAAGTTCCTTCACCAATTTTTCTTTTCCCTTTCTTTTGGGAAGAGGAAGGTACATTTTCCATTGGAGTAGGGGAAGGTTCATTTTCCCTAAGATTTTCAGGTTCTCCTTCTTGGGTAGCTAATTTAGTAGCTGGCTCGGAGGGAGTTTCATTCTCATTGACAGGTTGTTCAATAGGTTCATTTTGAGAATGCAAGGTCTTGACTAAAACAAATTTATCCCATGCCAAGGGAGAAACATCTATGAGAGGTCTTTCAACAAGTAATTTAATCAGGGTATGGTGGGTAACATAATTTATTTTTCCTTTCTGAGTTTCTTCAGCACTAATGCTCAACATATTATACAAAAAATTTAGAATATTTACTAGAAAATTATGCTTGATATAACTAAGAAATTTAAAATGGTGTGCATGCAAATGGGAAAACCTTCCTCTTCATGTGAGGTACCTTATATTATGTGACACTAGCTCATCAAATGGGGTAGGAAGGGACATGTGCTTGCAGCCTTGTTTTTTCACCTCCAATAGAGGGTCTGAAGGAAGGGTGAACTGAGCTCAAGCTAACCTAGCATCGTGTTCATTAGGATAATGCTCCCCAATTGTGGGCAACCTAGCCACTTTTGCACTGTGTTCCTCTATTGCCAAAACTATCAAACCCCACACATTTGCCTCCCCTTCCTCGAAGGTGTTCATAAATTTGGTAGCTAATTCCTCATCAAATTCTATCAACTTTAAGAAATACTCAAACCATCTACAAGCATGGAATCTCCGAACTTCTTCTACATCTGTGAGCAAAATGGTTTGGACCACTGGCTCATGATGCATCAACTACCTTCCCATTGTTCCAAATTATTTCTTTGAATTCCTTTTTCAATTTTCCAATTTACAATTTTTCTCTGCTCTCAAATTTCTGAATTCCTTAATTTCATCTTAAATGCCATGAAATTAAGCTTCTAACTGCACTTTAAACTATGGATTTCCTTACAATCTCTAAGTTACATTTTTTTTAAATGAGCAATAATGGTGCTTTATGATAAAGAATTATAGCTTTAAATGCAATTAACTTCCACATTATTTGATTATGTCATCTTAGGGTTACATCAAGTAAGAAATCAGGGATAATTTGGGAATTGAGGTATGACACTTGTGCAGAAAATAAAAGGACTTAATAAAATAGAACGTAAGTACATATTTGAACTAACAAACAATCTCGCTAGGAATGATGGGCACAACAATAGTGATTTGGAGAAATTAATACACTTCCCTTTCCTCTATGAAATAAAGACAAGTGTCCACACTTATCATACTTAGCATGAGGTAGGAAACTGGTGTAATGCCAAATTATAGATACATGCAGTATTATATATAATAATCAAAATGTACGAACTAAAAATAGAAAATATTGAAGAGTTGTAACTATCATTATGTTTCCAAATGCATGAGAAGGTGACGAGAATGGAATTTTTCATTAAAGGAACAAGTGCTATTGATGTCTGCATCAACTGATGTGGCAATTATTGAAAACATAGAAAAATAGAAAATGTGATGACATGGAGGATGTGTGTATGGAAGGTAGAGAAGTGGAGTGGGATGTAAAGAAGAATTTATAAAGTGAATGGAGAATGTAAATTCATTGTAAATGAAGTATTTATTATGAGCGTATCTGATGGAATTTAGGTTGAAGCTGCAGTGAGAAGTTTGGTACCTTCTGCTGCAGGAAGTATTACCTTTTGTAGTTCTAGAGTATTGTCGTTGAATTGCTATAGGAAATCATTCTTTGTCTATAGTTGATGGTATAGATGAATTTTATGACCATTGACCAATAGCTTGAAATGAACTGGATCAATTATTGTTAGTTGCACTGCTCCATTATCAAAGACATGATCTATTTCATAGGGTCCTAACCACCTTGTTTGCAATTTGCTTGGTATTTCGTGAAACCGTGAATCAAATAGTAATGCCCAATCACCTACTATGAATTATTTGTTATTTATGTGGGATTCATGCCACTACTTCCTCTATTTCTGGACTATCTTTGTTTATTCCAATGCATATTTTCTCATCTCATCCAATGAGTTGAGGTGTATCAAACAGTCTCGTTGTGTTGCAGGAAGATCAATGTTTAGCTTCAGAGCAATACACAATGTTTTATGCTCAAATTCAATGGGAAACATGGTTGTTTTCCCATAAAGAATCTCAAATGGAGTAAATCTTGTTGTTGTCTTCCATATTTTTCTGTATGCCTAGACTACTTCTGGAAGGTGATTGCTCCAGTCTCGGCAGTTTAGTTGAACTATTTTTTGTAAGAATTGCTTCAATTTCTTTGTTAGTGACTTTCGCCTGACCATTTGCTTATGGATGGTAGGGACTGGACTTACTGTTAGCCCATTTTCATGTCAATGCAAAAAATCTTTAGAAAATGGCCTACACCTACAAAAAATTTCATGGCCCTAGCACTTTTCCTTCGGTCCCTGCAGTCATTTTTATTTCCCTAGCTTTGAAACCCTTGCAAAAAATTCATAAATCTAGCCGTTGGTAGGAAATTCCCTGGCCCTATTCTAATTTATCTTTACCTTTTCAGGCCACTTAGGTGATCTAAAATGCATTTGCGCATTTCTTTTCCCTATTGGTGACTTATTCATTTAATCCCCATGCGGTTAGTCTTTTTGTTCAGCGATTTAGCGAATGCATGTTTCTCGCTAGTTTTCTTGGTTTCCCGGCAGTTATTTTTTTCTTCCAGCGATTGGGCGAACATAGTGTTCATGTATTCTCCTGTTCCTGGTGGCTTATCCCTTAACAGTTAGCAACTTGGCATGGAGGTTTCTTTCATTTAGTCGTGTGTTCACGTGGTTTCCTAGGCCCGACCTTCTGACACCATCTTGATCCTACAGTTGTCGTGAAAGCGCAAGGGTTTTTCCAGAGGCTTGCACTTTTGTGACGACCGTTGATTTTATTGTATGACATAGCCTTTCTTTACAAGTGGGTCCGTTAACACGTATGCACAAATGGTGGCATCTTATTGGTCCATGTATTAACACCTTGGCATTTGTCACTAGGACCTGGTTTTCAAATGCATTAGAGGGTCCTGATGTTGTCAGACAATAAACAATGAGTGCATGATCTTATGGGATCTATCAGAGGCTTCAAATCATGCACCATCCGTTGATTCAACCTTTTTCAGAGGGGCTAAAGTGTAGCGGACCCACATGCCAGGTGTGCTAATATGGCAAGTTGTGATTGGTCCACGTAGAGTGACTGGGCATACTGTCAGTGGTGCCAGGTATTTTGAGACTCAGTGGATTCTGACAATGATAGAGTATCCATGGTTGGCGTGTAATCTGATAGGTTTTTTCTGACACTTGCGATCTTAAGACGGCCATTGATCTCTCTTAGTGTCAGAGGGTTGTCAGAATAGGGTAAGATTCTTGATCTAACGGTTGTCTTAAGTTCTGATAGAATCTTTATACTCCATGCGAACTTAAGATAGTCGTTGATTTCATCAAAGGTGGGCCCAAGTTTGGTCTAATGGTTTGGCAGTCCTGATAAATTTGGTTAGTGGCCCGATAAATTTTCAATGCTTTTCACTCATTCGCGAAATGGGATGGCAGTTTTCTAAAGTGGCTGGTGATTCAGCGAGTGTGTATTCACATGATCGCTAAATTATTTGGTAGAAAGATAAAGTTCTTTGCGAACTGACGAAAGCCTTCAGTCACCAGTTCACCAGATGTAGCTGGGATGAGTTAAGTCCCTTTGGTCACCAGTTCACAGGGTTAAGTGGTGAGTTAGTTTTTTATTTCACAAATAAGAAATGCCTTGTTGCATAGTCGCTAAGAGTTAACCTAAGGGTGGCAGTTGAGTTAAGGACATAAAGACCATGAAAAGGAGAGATCTACTAATCAGGACTTAAGGTTGATTGAGATTCAAATGCAGACTGCCGATTTGCTGCTGGAAGCTTGAATGTGACTGTTTAAATTTGAATTTGAATTTTTTGAGGGTTTTCCATGATAGAAAGGACTAAAATTTATTGATCAAGTGGCCAAGGTTGGTGGAAAATGACTTTTAGGTGGTTGCAATGTGGTCCAGTTTGCCATGATCAATTGCTGCAAGATGTTTTGTTGTACTAGGAGGGATGGTTTTGTGCTGCAGGTGGCCAGACAGACTAGTTTTTATGGCTATTTTATTGGTTCTCTGTCCTGATCTCATAGATTTTCATGATTGCAGATCTTTTTGGATCTGTTTCTCCAACATTGCTTGGTTTCATGCCCCTGCAGTAATTTTTGTTGTAATTTTGGTTAGTGGGGTTGTTGAAACCCTAACCCTAGTCACCCGAAGCTTGATGCATCCTCTTTGAGGATTCCAAGGTGACTAGGGGTATAAGTAGTGAAATGTTTTATTTTGTAAGGGTTCCTTCTTCTGCAATTTTGAGGAGAACTGGTTCCATGAAGGGTCCTTTTCCTGTAGATTTTCTCTACTTCTCTGCATATACGGTGTTCTTTTCTCCTTTTTTGGCTCAGAGAATATGATATGTATTGTAACTAATTTGTCTTATGTATGAGATTCAATATATTTCTATTGTTATCAGATTGTCTCCATCTAAGTTTCAGACTTATTGATTAAAGCATCAAGGGTGTTTCCATCTTTCTATTTGCATTTCCTTTGTGTCTGCAATAGAGTTGTTTTCACAAAAGCAACTAGGTTTCGGATTGGTTTTCAGGTGTGTATGAACTGGGGTATCAAGGGGATCTTATGTTTTTCTTCTAGTGGATGCTGGTTAATGTATTACTTTTTTGTAGGTCTCTTCCAAGGGGAGAGTTAATATCCTTTAAATAGGTGATAGCACATTTTGGGTATACAAGTGGATTGTTAAAGTATGATCTGGTTGATGGTGCATGTTTGGTGTAAGGCATCAGCATATTAGAATGTATTATTTTCTTGTCTCATAGCTCTTTGTTGCAATAGGGTATTTAACTCTGTGGCCCATTGGACAAGGCACTGGTCTATGAGAGACTTAGTGTATCTGAGGGGTCTCTTCAACCCAACATCAAATCAAATACTTTTCCCTTTCATGTTGGTAGTAGTAGTAGGAGGTCCTTTCTAGTCTTTAGACTCATTCTATGCAAGTAGGGCTATTGCATGTGAATTGGCTTCATTGGGGTACAAGTTACCTGAAGGGGTTTGAAGACTATTCCACAATAATCTATTTGCAAGCCTATTGTTTATCTTAAGGTGTCTTGAGTGTGCAGATAAGGCAATACCCGCCTAAGTGATGTGGAGCTCAAAGAAGAACGAGGATTCCTTTCAATCCTCATCAATTGGACTATTTTCTTGTCAAACTTGAGTGTCTGACCTGAGATCCAAGCCCATCTATTGATTCAAGTTTGGTCTTGCAAGAAAAATCCCCAACAAAATAAAGCATTTGCTAAAATTTTCTCACTAAGTGTTGAGTGGCGGCTCTGATTTTTCTATTTGATCATTGCAGTTCCTGATAGACAGTGTGATATCCTAGTGTAGTTTTGGTTGATTGGAAGAGGTACAGAGAAAATCAATATTTTCCTCTTCAAGGAGGTGGTGACTCTACACAACAAAAAATTTGATGGAGCTGCATGGTGAGCTCTAGATCTGCCCTACCTTCCAGTCAACAAAGTCTTCTGCTACAAAACTCTCAGGTACTTTTCAAAGTCTAGATGTTTCCTTTTTGAATGATCAAGCACTAAGAAAAGGATAAGGTGTGAGTAGAGGTTTGCATACTTCAAGTTTTCAGTTGCATCTCTGCAAAATTGTATGAAAGTATTGCATTAGGTCTGATGGGTAAGCTTGATGAGGAGCTTGCATTCCTTGAGCAGGGCATCCTTAGGGATTGTGTATCATTGATGAGATTGAAAGTACGATGCAAAAAGGATCTATCCATATCTCTTTTCTATGATAGATTTTGGGATGTATATAATCAGTTTCCTGATGATGTTGAGTTTTCAGAATCTGAGTTCATTGGTTTATTCTTGGATCTTTGTTTTCATGAGTCAACCAGTTGGTCAGATGCATTGTGGGAAGAGTATTATATATGGGTCAGAGATTGGATACTTAGTGATGATAGCCTTGGGCTTGAGGATGCACTTGGAGTTTTGTCCTTGAAAGCTGAGAACTGGTAGTTAATGGGGGACAGGAGGTTGAGGGCATTGGCTTCTCTTCATGTTGATCATGAGGAGGCTAGTAGTTTTGATGTTGATTCTCATTATGCGGAAGGTGTTGACTATGAGGCTGATTTTGAGGTCAGTGCATATGAGAGTGCTGAAGATGGATCTGAGAGTGATAATGTTCCCTATTTGTCTACAGATTTTTCTTGTTTTTAATATCAGAGTTCTTGTTTCTTGTTCCAATTTGATGATGTTTTGTGTGAGTGGCAAGAAAATGAGTATGCTGCAGATGATGATTCATGCATTGGTTTATCCACACAAGATGATCTAAGGCCAGAGGTCTCTATTCTTGTCTTGGACAAGGAAGATGTTTGCAATAGGGGTGAAGCTGAGGAAGATGAAAGTATGGCCCAAAGTCCACTAAGCAGTGAGGAGATTTCAGCACTTCTGGCTGAAGAATTTCAAAGGTATGCACCTATTGTGGATTTTGATTTGTAGCTCCCCTATGATATATCCTTTGACACTGATAATGAGGCCAGTGTTCAAAGTGACCCTGAGGACCCATGTATATTACAGTTCCCCTCTTGTGGTGACTCTGTAGAAGAAGAAATTGAAGGTCATGACAATGTGTTATCCTATCATAAGAATTCTATTGACGAACAAGTTTCTTGTTCAAACCCTTTTCCTTCTTTTGCTAAATATGACACTGATGGTGATAGTATTGAGGACTTTGTCTTTAATGATTGGGATAGAAATTCTTTTGGTAAAAATAATGATGTAGTGTTCCCTTGTCACAAAAGTTTTGATGAAGACCTTCACTTGGTTCATGATCTAGTTCATGAAGATATCAGGGAGAAACCAAGTTGCTTAGTGGCTAAAGCAATTCATGAAGGAAAATCGAAGGATCCAAGTCCTTCTTAGCTAGGTAATTCTATGGTAATGCATGATAATGAATATGTCACATTTTCTGATGCATTACTGGATCCTTTTATTGTTTCCAGTCATCAAGAAGAAGTGAGTGATGTTCCTTACTTCTTGGAATATGAATATGACTATGGTAGTCATGACTAGAAATACATGGGTAGTGATTAGTACATTTTTTTCTTCTACCCATGGTTACTCACATATGTTGGCAACGAGATGGTCAAGATAATTTCAGGTGTCTGGCCACATATGTAGATGAGAATCAGATTTTTGATTCAGGAGGGGCATTGATTTTCTTTGGTGGCCTAGGGACACTAAATAAAATTGTATAATTTTTGTAAAAAATTGTAAATCCTTGTACAGTTGTCTTTCCCTTTCTTGTTGTGTGTTTCTTTCCCTGGTTCAGTTTCTAGTTTTTGAAGTCCCTATTTTTGTTTGTGGGTGGTCTGCTATCCCAGAGATCTGAATTCTCGCATGGACATAAGTTGCCCATCATCCCCAACTAGAGCCACTGTTAGCCCATTTTCATGTCAATGCAAAAAATCTTTAGAAAATGGCCTGCACCTGAAAAAATTTCATGGTCCTAGCACTTTTCCTTCGGTCCCTGCAGTCATTTTTATTTCCCTGGCTTTGAAACCCTTGCAAAAAATTCATAAATCTAGCCGTTGGTAGGAAATTCCTTGGCCCTGTTCTAATTTGTCTTTACCTTTTTGGGCCACTTAAGTGATCTAAAATGCATGTGCACATTTCTTTTCCCCATTGGTCGCTTATTCATTTAATCTCTGAGCGGTTAGTCTTTTTGTTCAGCGATTTAGCAAATGCATGTTTCTCACTAGTTTGCTTGGTTTCCCGACGGTTATCTTTTTCTTCTAGTGATTGTGTGAACACAGTGTTTGTGTATTCTCTTGTTCCTAACGGCTTATCTCTTAACAGTTAGCGACTTGGTGTGGAGGTTTCTTTCCTTTAGTCGCATGTTCATGTGGTTTCCTGGGCCCGGCCTTCTGACACCATCTTGATCATACGGTTGTCATGAAAGTGCAAGGGTTTTGTCAGAGGCTTGCACTTTTGCGATAGTTGTTGATTTTATTGTATGACGTAGCCTTTCTTTACAGGTGGGTCTGTTGACACGTATGCACAAATGGTGGCATCTTATTGGTCCATGTATTAACACCTTGGCATTTTTCAGTGGGACCTAGTTTCTAGATGTGTCAGAGTGTCTTGACGTTGTCAAACAATCAACGATGGGTGCATGATCTTATGGGATTTTTCAGAGGCTTCAGATCGTGCATCATCTATCGATTCAACCTTTTTCAGAGGGGATAAAGTGCAACAGGTCCACATGCCAGGTGTGCTGATATGGTAAGCTATGATTGGTCCACGTAGAGTGACTGGGCGTGCTGTTAGTGGGGCCAGGTATTTCAAGACTTAGTGGGTTCTGACAATAACAGAGCATCCACGGTTGGCGTGTAATCTGATAGGTTTTTTCTGACACTTGCGATCTTAAGACAACCATTGTTCTCTCTTGGTGTCAGAGGGTTGTCAGAACAGGGTAAGATTCTTGATCTAATGGTTGTCTTAAGTTCTGATAGAATCTTTATACTCCATGTGAACTTAAGACAGTCGTTGATTTCATCAAAGGCGGGCCCAAGTTTGGTCTAATGGTTTGGCGGTCCTGATAAATTTGGTTAGCGGCCCAATAAATTTTCAATGCTTTTCGCTCATTCGTGAAATGGGATGGTAGTTTTCTAAAGTGGCTGGTGATTCAGCGAGTGTGTATTCACGTGATCGCTAAACTATTTGGCAGATAGATAAAGTTCTTCGCGAACTGACGAAAGCCTTCAGTCACCAGTTTGCCAAATGTAGCTGGGATGAGTTAAGTCCCTTTGGTCGCCAGTTCATAGGGTTAAGTGGTGAGTTAGTTTTTTATTTCGTGAATAAGAAATGCCTTGTCACGTGGTTGCTAAGAGTTAACCTGAGGGTGGTAGTTGAGTTAAGGACATAAAGACCGTGAAAAGGAGAGATCTAATGGTCAGGACTTAAGGTTGATCAAGATTCAAATGCAGATCATTGATTTGCTACTGGAAGCTTGAATATGATCGTTTAAATTCAAATTTGAATTTTTTGACAGTTTTCCATGACAGAAAGGACTGAAATTTATTGATCAAGCGGCCGAGGTTGGTGGAAAATGACTTTTAGGTGGTTGCAATGTGGTCCAGGTTGCCATGATTGGTTGCTGCAGAATGTTTTGTTGTACTAGGAGGGATGGTTTTGTGCTGCAGGTGGTTGGACAGACTAGTTTTTATGGCAATTTTGAGGAGAACTAGTTCCATGAAGGGTCCTTTTCCTGTAGATTTTCTCTACTTCTCTGCATATAGGGTGTTCTTTTCTCCTTTGTTGGCTCAGAGAATATGATATGTATTGTAACTGATTTGTCTTATGTATGAGATTCAATATATTTCTATTGTTATCAGATTGCCTCCATTTGAGTTTCAAACTTATTGATTAAAGCATCAAGGGTGTTTCCATCTTTCTATTTGCATTTCCTTTGTGTCTGCAATAGAGTTATTTTCACAGAAGCAACTAGGTTTGGGATTGGTTTTCAGGTGTGTATGAACTGGGGTATCAAGGGTATCTTATGTTTGTCTTCTAGTGGATGCTGGTTAATGTATTACTTTTTTATAGGTCTTTTCCAAGGGGAGAGTTAATATCCTTTAAATAGGTGATAGCACATTTTGGGTACACAAGTGGATTGTTAAAGTATGATCTGGTTGATGGTGCATGTTTGGTGTAAGGCATCAGCATATTAGAATGTATCATTTTCTTGTCTCATAGCTCTTTGTTGCAATAGGGCATTTAACTCTATGGCCCATTGGACAAGGCACTGGTCTATGAGAGACTTAGTGTATCTCAGGGGTCTCTTCAACCCAACATCAAATCAAATACCTTTCCCTTTCATGTTGGTAGTAGTAGTAGGAGGTCCTTTCTAGTCTTTAGACTCATTCTATGCAAGTAGGGCTATTGCATGTGAATTGGCTTCATTGGGGTACAAGTTACCTGAAGGGGTTTGAAGATTATTCCACAATAATCTATCTGCAGGCCTATTGTTTATCTTAAGGTGTCTTGAGTGTGCAAATAAGGCAATACCCGCCTGAGTGATGTAGAGCTCAAAGAAGAAGGAGGATTCCTTTCAATCCTCATCAATTGGAATATTTTCTTGTCAAACTTGAGTGCCTGACCTGAGATCCAAGCCCATCTATTGATTCAAGTTCGGTCCTAGAAGAAGAAGCCCCAACACTTCCTATGTCTGATGTTGTACTCATTCATTAGTTCTATGATCAGGATGGATGTGAACTGTTCACCTTGATCTGTTACTAGCTCTCTCAGCACACCATAGCGGGTAAATATTTATTCATATAGGAAATCAACTACTTTTTTATCACATGCATGCTTCATTTCCTTTACTTCAACCCATTTGGTTACATAGTTTGTGCATACTAGAATGTATGACTTCCATTAGATGGTGGGTATATAGGACCAATAAAATCCATGCCCCATTTATCAAATGGTGTGACAACCACTTGTGGATGTAGAGGCATTTCATTTGATTTGTAGGATGACCCATCCATTGGCATTTATCACATTTTCTGGTATAGTTTGCTGCATCTTTATGAAGTGTAGGCTAGTAATAACTCTTGTCAATATTTTTATAGTTTCCCTTTTAGCTACAAAGTGTCCTCCATAGGGCTCATCATGAAAAGCATGGAGGATGTCGTAAGTTTCATCTTCATGTACACACCTTCTCATTACTTGGTCTTGTCCAGTATAGAATAATGTATTGTCAATCCAAGAAAATTGAAAAAAATTCTAAGCTAGTAGTTTTCTTTCCATAGGAGAAAAATGTGTAGGAATCTTGTTAGCTACAAGGTAGTTTTCTATATCAACATACCATGGGATTTTGACATCAATATGAAATATATGTTCATCAGGTAATGTATCATCTATCACAAAAGTGTCAGTTCCATCATTCTGGAGTCTTGAAAAATAATCAACCACAACATTAGCCTTACATGTCTTGTCAATTATTGTTAGATCAAATTCATGTAAGAGAAAAAGCCATCTTGCTAACCTACCTAAGATGGTAGGTTTGTTCATAAGATATTTTATGGTTGCATGGTCAGTGTGAACAAAGATTTGATATCATGTTCTATAATGATGAAATTTATTCAAAGAATAGACAACTATCATTAATTCTTTTTCTGTGACTGTATAATTTAGCTCTTGTCCATGTAAACTTTTGCTGATATAGTAAATGACATTTTCAAGGTTATTGGCTTTTTGGCCTAAGACAGCTCCTATTGCATAATAAAAAGCATCAGTATGGATATGGAATGGTAAAGACCAATCTGACCCTCTAAGAACTGGTGTTTTTGTAAGGAGGGAATTGAGATCTAGGAAAGGTTCCTCACAAGATGGTGTCCATGTGAACTCAGACTGTTTTGTAAGCAATGTGTATAATGGATTGGTTATTTGACTGAAATTTTTAATGAAACATCTACAATAATCAGCATGTCCTAAAAATGATCTAACATCTTTTTTCTTAGTAGGTGTAGGTAATGTAAGAATTACCTCAATTTTTGTAGGGTCCACTTGTATGTTAGCTTTTGAGATGAAATGTCCTAACACAACTCCTTCTTGCATCATCATGAAACATTTTTCACTGTTCAGGAAAAAGTTGTGCTCTTTACATTTGATCAACACTGTTTCCAATTTTTCCAAAGATTCTTCAAAATTAACACAAAATGTGGTGAAATCATCCATATAGATTTACATGCAATCATGTGAGATATCAACAAAAATGTTGATTACAGCCCTTTGAAAAGTAGCTAGAGCATTACATAAACCAAAAGGTAACACAAAGTAAGCATATGTTCCCCAAACACATGTAAATGTTGTCTTTTCTTGATCTTTTGGAGCAATGCTAATCTGATTATATCCATTATATCCATCAAGAAAAGAAAAGTACTTTTTACAAGCTAAGGTATCTAGAACTTGATTAATGAATGGAAGGGAAAATTATCTTTCTTTGTAGCATTATTCAGTTCTCTATAATCTACACATACTATTACCAAAGGAGAAACCCATTTACTGTCTAAGATTGGATAAATAAAACCAATATTCAACAGTTTTTGCAGCTAAGTCTTTACAATTTCTCTTAAGGCTGGGTTAAATCTTCTCCGAGGTTGGTGGAGTGGTAGAATGCCTTCATTGATGTAAATTATGTGTGTACAGAGTTTTGGAATCAATCCTTTCATATCTCCATAGTCCCAAGAAAAATGTTTTTCATGTTTACAAAGGAGTTGGGTTAACAATGTTAATTGTTGTTGTGGAAATTTATTGTTAACATGAAGATTGTGGCCAGGTGAGAGCTCTACATTATTTTTTAGTTCAAGAATTGATACCTCAGATATAGGACTTGTGGATATCTGACAGGGTAGTAATTGATGAATAATTTTAGGTTCAATAGGAAGAACACAGTCTTCATAGGTAGACAACTACATAATAGAGCTTTCAGAGATATCTTTTACTGTGACACAATCATTAGTAATGATTATTTGAATCACATCATCATCTTCTTGAAGTTTTAGGAAGGATTTCTATGTAACATCATCAGTTGAGAAATAGTGTTAAGCTCTTCTACCTAATCTCCCAAATCTGGGCAAATAGGAGTACTTAAATCTAGTTGTGGTTGGGCTGGAGGATATAATGCTAACTTCTTAATTGTTTGGCTATCTGAAAATGTCATGTTACCTGATCTGCAATTGATATTAGCATTAGTTGTGGCTAACCAAGGTCATCCAACAATAATTGGATAGCCAGCAAGAGTTACCTTGGGTGATAATATCATGAAGTCAGTAGGATATTCCCATGAATCCAATGTCACTACTATATCTTCTATTATGTCATCTGGGGTGACAGTGGAACTATCTGTGAGTTGTAAGACTGTTGGAGTGGTCCTTAATCCCTCTATACTCAACCTATGCATGGTATCCTTATTCATAACATTAATAGCAGCACCCAGGTCTATTAAAGCATTTTTCATAGACTGGCCATTAACTATAATATCAACAACTGGGCTTCAAGGATCATAGTACTTTGGAATTACTATCTTTTCCAACAAAATATCTACAATTTGACCAATAACATGTACTATTTGGGGATCCTTTTTCTTCCATCCAGACTTCTTGAGACATGCCTCTTTAACGGCTTTCCCATCGACATGAACATATTTAATAGCTTGAAAGAGTGGAATCTATATATGCATGTTTTTCAATTGATCAAGGATATCAAATGGTGTTTCTTCTTGGGGTATAGGTTTGTTAGTCCTAAGCCTTTGAGGAAAAGGATGATTAACTATGGTATGAACATCATCTTGACTTTATGTATTAGTTGGTGGGACTGTATTTGGCAAAGTAGTTTTTGGAAGTGGTGTTTATGTTGTAGGAAGGTCTAAAACTTGGATGTTCTAACAGGAGGTTCTAGTGCAGGTAGAGTAGTGTCAAATCTTAAGTGAATATTAGTTATTCTAATGCATATGCAGGGTACTGTTGAACATCAGTAGCATACATTGGTTGTTGTTGTTGCTTGTTGTTAGGATTGGGCTGTGGCTGAGTAGGTAATTGTGTTGGCCTTGGAGGAGGACTTGTGGCTACAAGAGGTGGCATGATTATAGGTTGAGACACTAGGGGTGGTAAGGGTTGATAACTAGGATTTTGGTTTGGTAATTCCCTTGTGGTGGATTCCATTGATTTTGAGGTTGTGGCCATTGGGTTTTCTATGAATTAAACCAGTAGTTCTATTAAGTATTAGGCCAAGCATTGTTCCAAGCACTGGTTCTATCATTGGTTATTATAAGCATTAAAAGGTTGCAAATGGTCTTGAGGCATACCTTGTCTCGAGGCCCATGGCCGACGTTGAGCAACAAAGAATAATTGCTCGTCCTATCCTTCTATTTTCCTGAACTCAGTAGGAAGGTGTTGGGTCTCCAAATTCACCACCAACTTGCACTGATAATCATTCTTTTGTTGCTGACAGTGAGGGTCGTATTCAACTAGCTTTGCCTCGACATCTTCATGCTTATGTTTGGCCTGCATTGTGTCCGGGTGTGTAGCAACATCATTGATAATGTCTTGCTTGAAATTTGACAATAGGTTTGAGATTTCCATCTTAGAGATGCTGGAGCTATTTTCTTTAGGAAGTGTGGGTCGAAATCCTCTGCCCTTCTTCACTACTGATCTTGAATAGCTAAGACATGTTTTTTTAAGATCATCCCAAGAAGATTGAGATATGTCTCCTCTAGCCATAAGGTCCAATGCTTCAAGACAATTGTCATTTACTCCCCTCCAGAATATGAGTTTTTGTGAATCCTCTTGCAATGCATGTTGAGGATTCTTCTACAGATTATATAGGAAGCATGAAATGTAATCTTCCAAAGTTTCATCTTCCTTCTGTGACATATGAAAAAATGTCATCTCCTCTCAATTTGCCCCCTTTATAATACTCTTTATACTTCTGTAGAAATAGAATCTGCATCTCATTCCAATTGGTTGATGCATTAGCCCCTAATCCCATAAACCATCTTAGAGATGACTCCTTCAATGTTGTTGGAAATAATTTGAGTTTTTGACTATCAATGTTGTAATCAAAGCTTTGACAAAGAATGTCAAACTCAAATAGAAAGGTGTCAGGGTCTTCAGTGATTAGGCCATAGAACTTTGGAAGTGTAGCAATGGATATGTTTTTAAGATTAGCATTATTTATAAGGCTAGGAAGAGGAAATTGAAAGGTAGGTTGTGCCATTACTACAGGTACTGGGGAGTGAATGTGTGGCTGGGAAATGACAATAGCCAAAGGATTATTAGCAACAAGTACATTTGGGGTGGAATTATCAAGAAAGCTAGCCAAAATTTTAGCAAAAGGTCGAAGGTCAGATGGATCAAAAGGGTCTTCTACAAATGAAGATTCTGAAGGAAATTGAGGACTTGCATCAACAAAAGGTAATTCAACTTCTTCAGATTCTTCATTCAGATTAATAGGTTCTCTTGGAAGGAATCTGTCATAGACATCTCGTCTTCTTCCTCTTCGATGCATGCAAGCAATTGGATAAACTTGTGAAGCAAGTTCAGGACTACAAACTACTATCTGGAAAATAGGAAACTATCTAAAATGACTCAATAAGGTTCTCAGCTTGACACCATCCTTGATAACAAAGCAAAAAATGAACAGCCTCATAATAGGTAATAATAATCATGCCAAAGCTTCTCCTAGGAATAGTGTATTCAAACTAAGTATTATTTTCCCTATCATTAAGTGCATTTAAATTGTCAATCCAGGGACGTATACTTGAAATGGGACAACACAGTTTGTGCACTAAGTCTCTCATGGAGTCATTTTGCTTAAGCTGTAGGAACCTAAAAATACATGAAAGAAACTTACACTATTGATGCAAGAAAGTAAACACACACAACTACTTAATGAAAATGATGCTAACAACTATAATTCCAATCTTAAGTTGTTCTGTCAATCCAAAGCATTCACAATGATTATCTCTGTAGGTGCTGCAAAAACATATACAATGTATAGTGCTACATGAAAGAACAGTGAATTCTACTTAAAATGTTGTCAATGCTTAAACAACTTAACCTAGTCTACTCTAATCCACCTTCCAAGTGGGCCTCCTTGGTTGGCTTCTGTTAATTATCAACATGGAATATAAATTGAAATCACTCCTTCATTGTATTTATAGAAAAATGAATTACGTCATCATAAAATAATGCACAGAACTGAAAGAGCAACTTTGCTTCAAATTATAACAACGATATAATCATCTGACTAACTTGATTTCTAACAATCATATCCCTTTATATCTAGAGGATTGATACTTATTTGAACATAAAGATAAGGTCTGACTAATTTGTGCCATAAAGAAAGGAGAATGCAACAATCCTCAAAAAAATATCATAAAGATTGAATAATCACTTCAACATAATATTGACCACAAAGGAAATATAGCATAAGTGTGTTCCTATATTTCCTGAAACAGTCAATATTCCTTCAATTCATGATGAAGAATGCTCCCCTTAATACCACAAACACATAACAGGAACATAGAAGCAACAACAATTTGCAAGAACAAAAAATGGGCTTCTTATTATCTCCACAAGTGTGGAATTAGAAATTTTAGAATTATAATATGCAAAGCCACATGGGCATTTTCCCTTACAATATCCTGTAGGACAAAGCCTCAAATCATTACCTAGATCTACCTAGAACTGCCTAGACAACACTACGGGCCTTCCTTATATAGGTAATTTTCCACCACCCAGGAAGGTTCTAGAATTTTAGCCCTTAAGGCTGACCTCCCTTAGAATTATTTTATTTTTCATTTTTTTCTACATTAGGGTCGGCTCAAAATAATTACAAATTTTATTTTTAGGTAGCCCAACTTCCAGAGGTCATAACTTTTTAACCGTAGCTCTATTTGACTATTATAACCACTTTTTCAAAAATGGCGAGACCTGATCTACAGTGCCTGACTCGCGCAAGCTCCAATCAGTCGAGGTTCGATCGCGATCTAGAGCCTCTAAGGCCTTCAAAATTGAGCTCAAATATTTTATACCCAAAAACCTCAATAGTTTCGCCAATACAGATGATATGGTGATGAAAATCAACTAGCAGACTGATATGACTAAGATGAACCTCCACCTGTGAAATTAGAACATTTTGAACACGTATGAACAACTTACTAAAAATAGTAAGTTTCCATAAATAGTAGCTCTGCACAAGATAGCCCTTATTGAAAAGAAACCAGAAATATTTTTGGGTGATGCAAGATTTCCCTTACACCCAGGATGCTCCTACATCATTTCATTGGGCATGTTCTGTGGTATGATAATGGTTATCTTTGTTGTGACCGAGTCTTCTTCGCTTCTTTATCAATGTTTGTTGATCCACTCTTCAATTGCTCCTCTTTCCCTAGAAGGTTAGTAGGACATGCATACATATTCAAGTGTTCAATCATTCAACTTAATCCAAATATTAGGACATACTCAAACAATTATATGAAATACTGCATCATATATATAATTAGCAAGGTATGTCAACTACTATCTACCCATAGGTTTTATGGATTTGACTGCACTTATAGCATGTACATAAGTTCAAGTACTTAAAAGACACAACAAGTGTTTTGAAAATGTCTAGAATAGAGCATAAAAGTAGTATAAAACAAAGACAAATTATTGCCCCATCAATCAATGCATCCACTCACTTAATAAAAGTATTCGATTAGCAATTCTATAGATTCAATATTTTTTTTATCATAGTATTCACATCTATATAGATGTATTGTTTACCAAATACCACAAAATAAACCAAAGGAACTATGGCTTCTAGTCTAATAATAGACTATAATAACAAGCTACGGTTTAACCACATGCCATATCCCTTAATAGTCTTTAAAAAAACAAAATAATAGTAGTTCATGGTTTGGCCGTAGGCCATAACTCAAAACAACATTTGTTTGAGAATGCAAAAATAGAAGCAAATGATTCTCCCACATATTCAATCCATGCTATGTCACTCCTCTATAATCTTCATGATTAATTGTCCACATGGCTAGTTCCTTCACCACATTTTGTTCCCGTAGCAAGTTATTCAAATTATGTCATTAATTCAATGATTTTGGTATATTGAGAACATTATTTCATCTCTTAGAAACCTATCAAATATTATTCATGTTCCTAACAAGTAATGGCAAAAGAACTTAGGAAAAAGGCAAGGAATGGTAATGGAATAGAACAAAAAGAGTATAAAAGTAAAGCATATTTCACACCCATCAATTATTAGTTGGCCTTTAACCCTCCTAGGTTTGTTCACAAACCATGTTTTACCTTTTTGACAATAAATCCTTTGTCTTGAAGGTAAGAAGAAGTTCTGCCGTTGTGGATGAACAATATTTGGAAACAACAAATAGATTATTTTTATTCTAATTGGGCGGGTGATCTAGATGATAGAAAATCTACCACTAGATATGCACAATATTTATAATCGATCATTGAGTCTTACAATAACTAGAAGTAACTAACTAATTCCTTGTATTGAAGTTGATTATAAAGCATTATACAACACTAAGACACATTCTTGAAGATACAAGACACACAAAAAGGGAGCAACAACTATCGACTGTGACATTCAAAGTTCAATCAAATTGACAAACAAACCAACTTATCATACCAAATTAAAATATATTGAAGCTTGAAATTCTTTGTCAAAAAAAAAATAATCAATCACAAGGTAAAGTTGAAATATTATAACACAAATGACAATATGAGTAGTATATTTAACAAGTGTCACGTAGTGGTGAATACTTGCCATGGTAGTATTTTAGTAAAAATATTTGCTATCAAGTCAAGAATAATTTGACATCAATACCGTAACAAAATTAGACTATCATAATATTAGTAGTAAATGAATTAATATTATAGTTGTTATAAATCTCAAATTTGGTACAAACATATAATTGATCAATTAGTTGATTTTAACATAATATTAGCACGTGAATTAATATTATAGTTGTTATGTCTTTATGTTGATCCCAAACTTAATTGATAGAAATAGATAATTGATCAGTTGATAGATTTTAAGAATTATAATAAAATTTTAAAAGGATGAATTTGGGAAAATGAAAATTGTAACTTTATTACTCAAAATCTACATAATTTATTTATTCAGTTATTCAGTACATCAGCAATCTGCTTCCTTCCAATAACTGTGAGCTACCATTGCGTTGACAAAGACGTCGTAGCTTCAGAACCAAGATGGTAGTTTTGCTAGTATCAAACTAAAGAAGGGAAATGCTATTGGTATGATCAACGGAGCAGCCCACATCAAGGGATATTAATCAGATTGGAGGGCTCTGAGGCTGCCTCAATTCAAATTCGGGATCCATTTTCTTGGCTGCCCGCTCACTCTTCAGCCTCTTTAATTTTTCATTATCATCCCTTTCATCAACAAAAGAGGCAAATGATCTTAGAACCTTTGCACTTCTTAGTCTTAATGGTTGTGACTTACCAGGAGATTCCTCATTACAAGTATCAGCATAACTAGTGAATTGACAAATCATGCGAAAAAAAAATACAAACAGACCTACAGTGCACACAATCCCTGTGACCGGGAAAAGGCCCCGGAAACTGTCCAGGCCAAACTGATTTGATTGGACTGCACTTTCCTCTAGACTGCATATATCATTTTTCAACCAATTATCATGAATTGTCCGAAGTTCCCCACTTTCTGAAAGGGCCAGGATTGCTGTGGACATGTCAACTGCAAGTTGAGAGTCCTTTGGAAAAACCTATTCAGTATCAACACAGATCCTAAAAAGTCAAATTTCATTACTGAAGAAAAATGAAAACAGTTAACATAGATCATAGCAAAGCTACTTACAAATCCCCATCCACTTTTAGTTAATTCACTGCCCACAATTGTATATCCACACCGTGTGGATAGAAATGATCGAATGAAAGGAAGCTCGTCTACAACTGCTGCCACACCACCTCTGTTTGGCCCCAGAGACAATGCTTCAGCATAACTATCCGGAGTGTTTGAAGGCACTAATCTATTTTTCGTTATGTTGAACTCTCTTGATAGATAATCTGCAACAAAGGATCCCGTTTGATATCCTATTGGAAAATTGGTCGATGCCAACCTATCAATTCCTTGAATTGTTGGTGAAAGCTTCTGCACTGTGAGGATTGATGTTAAACTTGCTGTGTAGCTTGAATTAATTATCAAAACAACAAAAAGCCATATGATTAGTACTGCACGTCCAAGGATGCTCACAGTATTTTCCCCTGCAAAAACCCCACAGGTCATAATTTTTTCTACACGGCATTTTGGATATTTGCAAGAGGAAAAGTATCCTGAAATTAGAGTGACAAAAACCTTTCCAATAATACAAATCAGGTGAATCTTGACTGCCTTTACTATATCTTTAGTAATGTCCAAATAGTTTAAGATCAATAATATGAAAGCATACACCAAACCCATCTATTTCCCCCACACTAAAATAGATTGTGGAAGACAGAGTACTCACTATGGGAAAAGAACATCGCAGAGAATGCGAACCTGCCAAAACTAATGTTTGTAAGGCATTTCATCTTACATGTCTGAAAATACAGTTCTCAAATGCAACAACAACGTTATCATGTCTTCTGTTGTTAAGCAAGTAATAAATTAATATGTAACATTTGATTATATGGAGATTTCCTTGATATTCTCAGAAGTGCTCTATTCTTGAGATTTGTTATAGCAAACATTTTTTCTTGATTCAATTCAAAATCCACAAAATTAATTACATATTTCAAATGACACAAACCACATCAAATTGTAATCGACCACCTCAGAATTCCAACTTTACTTTCAGTTCAAAGGCACCAATAGTCTGACATGAGCAATGTTGGATTACTTCACATAAAAATCAATTGCACACCTACAGGAAAAGAAATTACCAGAGCACATTTATCACTTGCTGTCTCGGTTGCCCTCGAAACTCAGGGTTTGATCTATGCTCCAGAATCCACACAACAGTTCCAATGAAAACAAAAAAGGCAACAGTTGTACACCACATTCCTAGTGTGAACGGACGCAGGAAAACGCATGCACTGGAATTAATCTCTTTAACAGGTACCACCATAACTAAGCCAGATTCTACATAAGGCTGCGTAAAGTCCACAATCTTCGTTCGTTTTGTCACAATTGCAATATCTCCAACGACTGCGTCAAAATTCTGCAAGGGGCCATCTATAAATAGCTGAACTGAAGTAGCGTACATATATTTACACTGAAATCATATGACTAATTCTTCAATGTTGTGCAAGAATATTGGTGGGATCAACAGCAAGGAAACAAACTTTGATACCAAAATATTCAATTTATGATACAAGTATGGAAATGATTCAAAATTAATGGTAGATACCAACCTTTAAGGCAACCTGCTCCACGAGCTCGTCATAACTAGGTGTAGAATTCCCTATTCCATAAGATTTAAATGTGTATGGAAGGGCATAAGGGAGCAAGTTCACCGCAGCAAAAAACACATCAATGCAAAATCCTTTTGGTACGTGGCTATCATTTTCTGTGGAAACAAATTGTTTAAAACTTATTGTTCTGGGCACACCGATCACAAGTTGCTTGCCAGTGTTTGGAAATGCCCAGCCCCGTGGCACTAGTTTGCTTTCACCAGGCCATATGATATCGTGAAGTTCTGGTTCTACATGAGATTGGTTATGGTTGATGGTAGCTGAATATTCTGGTGGTGTAACTGAGAGGCCAGTGTGATCTGACCAGTAACTGATTCTGCGAAATCCTGTACCAGCAATATTAATAATCTCAAAAGTAGAGCCCATCAGATCCCTGTTTTATCTAGTTGCACAGGACCTGAAACACCAGTGAAATTAGTCTCTAGTATTAACTTACGCAACTGTGCTCCTCCTTTGAAGACCTTCAAAGCTGCTAGTTCTGAATTGCTTCCACTCTTATTTGATAGTGTGTTCTGTTCTGCAAAAGAGAAATTTCCTCCCTGATTCAGAAAGGCGTTGATAGAATGAGCAATCATCAATATACTGTCATAAGCATACAGCCCAAACTCATTCAAAAAGACATCTACTATGCGAGCTGTTTGTAACCTTTTCCACACTCTTGTAAATTCGTTGTGTTTTCCTGAATGTGGAATTTGCCGTCGCAGGCCAATGACCCCTTGAAGTGACTCCATGTCATCTGTTGCAAGTACAGTTGAATCTAGAACAGAGGATACCCAATCTGTGACTATCCAAACATATCCACTTCTCAACATCCCTATTTCCTTAGCTTCAGAGAAAAGATTAAGACCAGCATCTGAATTCATATGGGCTACAAAAACCCGTGCCTCTGCTAAGGCCAATTTCGCTAATATATTACCCATCTCACTCTGGCTGATATCAGGAAGCATAGCTGCCTTATTAGTAATTTTAGCTCCCACATTTCCCAGAGCATCCCCTAATACAGAAACTCCATTTCTGCCGTAGTCATCATCTACGTACACTGCTACAACTTCTCTCCAGCCATAATAACCCAGTAAAGCAGCAATTGCAGAAATTTGAGAAAAATCACTGTGAGCCATCCTGATAAAATATGGGTACTCATGTGATGTAAGAGTAGGATCAGTAGCTGCAAAGGACAAAAGTGGTATTTGGAGTTCCTTTGCCAAATGTGAAACAATGTGAGCAAGCACAGATGATTGTGGACCAATTATTGCCACGACATCTTTCTTCAACAATTCCAAAGCTGCACAGAGAAAAACTACTGTAATGAAAACATCAGAAAATATACTTTTCAAATATGCAAGTGTTCCAGAATACAAATCGTTTGATGTAATGTCCGTATTAAAACGGCATTAGGATAGGTGTCAGTAGAAGATTACTTGAGAGCACCATAATTTAATTTGGAACCCAAAACCACCACCCATATCAAAGGCTTTCTGAGTTCCATTAATGAAATCAACAGGAATATTACGAAAAATAGTCAAAAACCAGCAATTGGACTGTCTTCTAGACAATGGATTATGTTGAAAAACTGGTGTGGATTCAAGCAATTGCTAGTGCACGGAATTTTCACAAATCATTGTTTGGAGTTTGTATTGATTCTTGAAAGAGCAGGGAATTGCCAATACTCTGTTTCCTTGCCGTAGCCTGCGTCTGTGAGTTTCTTGAACCCGTCTGAGACAAATTTATCTGCCCACAATTAGCTAAGAAAGTTGATTGAATTGTGTACTTCTGACTTCAATTGTAGTTCGTTCAAGCAAATTGAGCCCTGATTGAGAGACTGAGATCCAATTTGCAATTTCGGAGCTAATTGTAAAGGCAATTTTCCAAACTAATGCATCTCGGATCTTGCCCAGCAAAACAACAGTGTTGGCTAGCATGCAATCATCTTATAGTGGAAGCAAAAGAGCCAACCACTCAAACTACCACCAAAGCTACTGTACAATTAAAGAAAATATGTCTATGAGAACCTCAACTATTTTGAACTAACGTAGACCGTCAATAAAGTGGATATTAAAAGCATAACCCTGCAAATTTGAATTTGCTGACCTGCTGCTGTGCCTATAAAAGCACTGCAATTGGAGTCCATCATACTAAGCTCCAGCTTTGTCCCACCAAGCAGACTATAATCGCTGCTCACGTTCTTCACTGCCAATTCCATGGCTGACTTAGCCACTTCCAATTGTAGAATCAAATGCGAAAAGAGCACCAACATTTACAACCAAAGGGCTCGCATTTCCAAACAGGCTTTTGCATTTTTACCAGCAACTGAGCCATTACATGGCATCCAGACAGAGAATACTAATAGGAGAAGACCTCGATAACACCGGAAGTTCTACATGTTGAATCACCCCTGTTTAGCGCACCATCTTGCACAGGTGCTCTTGCGCAACTATTCTTGAAAACAGAACACCAAAAAGCATATAAATGAACGGAACTTATATTCCGCTGAATTTCAATCATGGAGGGAAAAATGTGGCTTGGAAACTGGTTTTTCTACCTCGGGAGATCAATCAGGACAACATTTCCTACAACATAATGGGATACGGACCGGTAGAGAAACATCTAACATTAAGAGAAAGAATAAGCGATTAGCGATTGCCTAAAACCGTAGAAATCTCTTCCAGATTTGAAATCTTAATGAGGAAGGGAAGGGATATTTAGTTCTGTGAAATAGATAATGATTGACTCTAAACCTATCAATCCTTGTACTCCCAGCTATCAGAAAACAAATGGTGCTCCGTCTTGGACATTAATAACCTCAAAACCTGTAGATCTGAATCAGGTTCTCAAATATCACGTGGCTTCTGGGAGCAAAATTTATTGAAAGGAGCTAAAATTTGGATCGAAAAATCCAGCGCTTCAAGATGATAGAATTTCGCTTACCGCCAACTGGAGAAATTTGAAAAGGATGCCTACATCTTCAGTTTCAAATCAAAAAAAGACTTCAATCAAAAAGAAAATGGCATTGAAGAATGTCTTATAGTACTGTGGTCACTAAAACAGCTGTGAAAGTGGTATGACAATTAAAAACTTTACAAACCCTGCTTTGACGTCGGGCGTTCGAATCTCACATAGCTCAAATTCCGAGAGCACCCTGCATCCTTGCTACAGACGTCTGGCATGGTTCTCCAATGCCATTGTAATCAATCCAGCTAAACGAAGCAATTAAAGCGGCATTCAGATATGAATACTATAGTCGGGATCAATGAAAATCTCTATTAACATTTTGTGCATCTGGGGAATTCCTTAACTTGTTTCCACAGTGAAAACGTCCTCCATTAGCATATGTTTGAAGTCTTCAGCCAAATTCATCATTTATCTGGTCTTTTGATCATCGGACGGCCACCTTCCCTCCTCCCTGAGATTTGTATATGACCGTCGGATTAGATTAGAGATTCGGTTTCTGAGTCCAGACTCGGGGCATTAGAAATAATATGACACCTGAACTTAAAAATAAGTGGGGGCTAACGAATGGAAAGGTTTTTTTTTTTTTTTAATATAGTGTGATTTGAATTCAGTACTTCTCTAATTAAACATCTTTTTAATTATTATGAGATAAACTATAATGAGATAGAAGTGATTTTTTAATAGGAAATTTTATATCATTCTTAAGATTGTGTTTTTAATTTATTTATTTTTTTAAATTTTAATATTGTTTTGAAAGAATAAAAATATTTATTTGAAATTTTATTAGTAAATTTGTTATAAGAGTTGACATTTTATTATAGTTTTCACATTGTCTAAAATAAATGTTAGTTGTTGTAGTTATTAATTTTTTATAAATTAATATTTACTTATTCTGAATTTTAAAATGTGTAAAAGGTGTAGATTGGTTTCAAAGAGTTTGACATTTATTGTATAGAGCTTTGAGTGCATGTACATAGTCTTGTACAACTAACATATAATTTAAGCTACAATAAAAAGATAAAGTCGCAATCTAATCTCTTATAAAAATTAGGATTCATTAATGTCAATTCTTCAAGCGTTAAACAACATATCATACCTCCTCAATAGCTCGCCCCATAACCATGAGCTCCAATTTCATTAGATGTTTTAGGATTGTGACTCAATATAGTTAGTACAATATCTATGAAGCTAAAGTGATAGAATTCTTCAATGGAACCAACAAACCAAAGGATCTCCAAATTTTTATGTAGAAATTGCAGGGATTGATTCATCGACATAGTAATGGAGTTTTCATTATTGTAGCATTTGCAATTTTTAGCAATCTACGAAAAGTCAATATTACTTCTTTAGTAAATTATTTCAATCCTATCCTAGAAACTTCTTTGTCATTTTTTTTAAGTTCTACTTTTAATAAAAGCTTGTGAAGCACTCTTACATGATCAAGAATAGATTTTCTTATATCTACCATGTGTAACATATGCAAACTCTGGCATCTTGCACTAATATTTTGAGACCCTTATTATTTAGTAGGGAAACACGAGCTATTGTCAAATCTACATCAATTAAGTTTGCAAAGTTTGATATCATCTTATTGCACTCTAAGAAGCTCCACTCCATAAGACTGCCTAAGAGGCCCTTGTACGAAAAACCATCTACTACATGCTAGTGAGTAAGGACATGGGTTTTGAAGCAATTCCTTAACCATTCTTATAAATATTCCATCAAAAAACAAAAGAATGAGGTCTAAGCATGCTTTATCCATGTCATTCTTGATCCTTACCATTGGTCATGTTTCTTGTGACTATTTTTGTGGATCACTATTTATGAATTATTTTATTGGGATATACACATAATTTTCCCAATCCTCAATAGTTTTGAATAAATTAATTATAAACTAAAAGTAAAACCATACATGACACAACATAGAACCATCTCTATTTAATACTTTTAGATAAATCAATCAATTGAAAACTACCTCCAAATCACCAATAACCATTCACTTAAAATCATGAGTACTTGTGGACAAATATCCCAATAGTGATGCACAAATATCCTAGTAGTGGTTAACAAATCTCAAGTAGTGGAGTCAATCACGAATCAAAAAAGCTAAACAAAGCTAAAAATGATCGAATATAAGTACATGTTAGATTATTTAAATGAACAATTATTAGAAGGTCGCTATGACAATAAATGAATGGTTATTGAATTCGGCATGATAATTGATCCCTTTCCATATACATTGAAAGGAAAATAAGTCTATATGAACCTCAACTACTTTCAAATAATTTAAAGCATCAATGAAATGGGCAAATTTGAATTTCTGACCTGCTGCTGTGCCTATGAAAGCACTGCAATTAGAGTCCATCATACTAAGCTCCACCTTTGTCTCACCAAGCAGACTATAATCGTTGTTCACGTTCTTCACTGCCAATTCCATGGCTATCTTAGCCACTCTTCCAATTGTAGAATCCAATGCAAGAAGATCACCAACATTCACGACCGAAGGCCTCGCATTTATAGCAGCATTAGTAGTACATGGCATCCAGAGAGAGGTTAGTAATAGCAGGAGATAACACTGGCAGTACGCTGAGTTCCAGTACATCTTCAATCACCCTTGTAACAGAGGAAATTGAAAACCCTAAACCCTGCTTTCACGTCGCGCGTTCGAATCTCACATAGGCAAGTTCAAATTCCGAGCGCACCCTGCGTGCCAAACAATCCAGCTAAACGAAGCATTTAAAGATAAGAATATAATCAGTCAATATCAATGAAATTCTCGATGAGCATATTGAGCATCGGGGAAATTGGTCAACTTGTTTCCATATGGAAATTCGTCGAACTTGTTTCCATTACATATGCTCGTATAGTGAGACTTGGGACTTTTGTTTGTTTTTTTCTGGTCTCGTGGGCTTAACTGGATTGAGAGAATATGACGTTTGAATTTAAAGTAAGCGGAGGCTACTAGGTCAATAGAAGGGACAGGTTTTTTTTTGTTTTTTTTTTAATTATTTACTATTACTTTATCAAACCGCGTGCAATCCTCGTGCTAATGAGATATAGTCTAATTACTAGCACTTGCACTGAAAGGAGGTGCAAGGAACCGCCGATAGGCATTTAATTTGGAACCATGGTTGAAGCATTGCATAATATAGGCTAGTGTATAAAAGTGTAAAAAAGAAGACAACACTTTGAAAGCACACTTTTACAATGGTAAGGATTGGAGAGTAGGAAGTCTATGAATCTGAAAGAAGTAAGTACTAATGATTTACCCTTAACATAACAAGGCAATTTAAGTACAATTTAGTATAATTGAACGAGTAATAGCTGTATATAAAGTATTGGCATCCTTTGTCCTTGGTAGGACCTTGTTGGAAAAATGAAGCTGCTATATTGAGAAGAGTACAACAGGAAATGTTGTATCTTCACAAATGAAAAGCACGATTCTGTATGTTGTGGAGGTTTGTACTAGAACCTGCAAGAGGGGGAAAAAAATAGTTAAGATGCAAATGGCTGGTGTAAATGGGGGATGCGAAAGAAGAAAACATAATGATTTAATGAGAGGGGGGGACGTTAACATCACATACCAAAGCTTATTCAGAGAGCATTTGCAAACGAGCTTCTTCTTTCTTTCTAATAATGTTGTACTTATTCTTCTTCATTTTGCAAAATCGCTCGAAAGTGAACGCGGGTTCTATGTGGAGGCCTTGTAGGGATTTGACTCTGGAGACAGTTGTAAAGGTGAGGCCTTGTCTTTCAGATTTACCTATATCAATTGTGGCCTTATCTAGGGTGAGCCCTTGTGACTTGTGTATAGTGATAGCCCATGCAGTGGCCAGTGGTAGTTGTGTGCGGTTGCCTCTAGTTACTGGTTGTATGGAGATAGTTGTTGGGTTTTGAGGATCCCAAGATGGACCATTGTAGTTATCAAATATAGTTGTAACATATGCGAGTAGTTCTGGGGGCTTAGACCCACAGGGATACACAATACTGTTGACCGTTCCAAGAGAACCATTGACAAGGCCAGCTTCAATCCACAAATTTATTGTAAGCATGACACATTGAGACCTACACAGAAGGACGTCTTGGGGAAGTTGGTCATCATTATCAGTGTCACTATTTCTACGTTGTGTGTTGAGTGCAACACAGAGTGCAATAGGAACATTTAGTTGTTTTAGCATTTTTTTGTTGTGTAGTGCTACAAGCTCATTTGTAGCAGATAAATGTATTGCTTGGTCGAACTCTACACACTCAGCTAGTGTTAGGTGTTCGTTTGTGCGAATCATTAACAACTTCCAATCATTCTCTATTGGTTCTGCATTACGGATGTTTTGTAATGCCTACCGGAATTGTATCTAGATTGGGTCATCACCATCTTGCCTAAAAATTATCTGCAATGTCACAACTATGTTAAATTTATGCCAAAGATTTCTGGCAACTGTGTGCGATGCATAGATAGGTTTGTCCATGACTAGTGGAAGTTGGGCGAGGTCTCCAACTAGAATTATTGAGACACCACCAAAGCAAATGTGTTGTTGATGCAGCATTGCTTCACGTAACCTGCTATCAATTTTCAACAGTAGTTTTGGGCCTATGAAACTCATCTCATCAATGAGTATGTATTCTATATTTTTCATGTCTTCTTGGAATGTTGTCAATGCTTGGGCTTGTAGTGGTTTCATTTCTCTAATTGATATTTTAAGTGCTACATGTATGGTTGATGCATGGATGTTAAATGTTGCGATTCCTATTGGGGTGAGAACAAGGAGTGGATTTATTCCTTGTGGTCTGCAATTCTATAGCGCATTTCTTATGCAACTAATTAGATATGATTTTCCAGTTCCTGCTATTCCTTGTATGACCATGTACAAAGGTTCACTCGAGGGGGTGGTTCTGGAGTGGGTTGTAATATGAGAAAGTGCAAGTTGTTGGTGAGGCGACAACCTGTAGTTTTGGCTGTGCAAATTTGTGGGGTGGAGTAGATCTTGTGGGGACATCCTGTTTCTATGAACAAATTGTATTGCAGTATCATGTAGTTGCGAGGCAACGTTGTGTTCATCCCAAATGTGATTGGTGTCAAAATCACGCTTTCCCAACATGTCAAGCTCATTGAAGTTGATACTATTAGAAAGGCCCATTTGAGACAATAGCTCCCATTCATTCAATTGCGTAGGGGCTTGTGTACCTATGGCAGTCTCAATCTCACTCCCCTCTTCAAATACATCTTCATTCAGAGTTGTACGATCAACATGCCAAACCTTATATTGTTTTGTATTCATCTGCTTCCAATTAGCAATGATCTCTTCCTTAGTCAGGCCTATATCTCTATCTATAGATCGAAAGTGTTTGTATAGAAGTAGCTCACTCCAACAGAAGACCTCAAAATTGTCAGAGTCAACTTTTGGAATGGTAGTAAACCTTGGAAAGACCTGGACAATTGCATTTTCCTTTCGACGTCGCCATTTGCATCCTTTGCGGTTGGCAACATATGTGTAAGACCGTGCCAATTCTATGAGGGAAACCAGTTCCAAGTGATCTGGACGTTGTAAGTAGGATTGTATGTAGGTAGATTGTATCTCGCTTCCATTGGTTGTTTGTTTGAGTCGGTGGAGCACTTTTTGACCTACATTAAGTGATATGAATTGGCGATTGCAAAACACAAGAGGTAGTTTTTGTAGCATATGACATGTTTCTTGTGCACTTATATCTCTCTTTGCAATGACCTCAGCCATAAACTTTTGGTATGCTTTGATGGCATGATCTTGTTGGTGTGAAGAGGAGCAAATTCTTGAAAACATATCAACACAACTCTCTGATTTCTTTTCTGCCTTTGATGCATATTTGGCAATGTATTTGAGAACAAGAAGTTGCGAGGTGACAGGTTGGCAATCTATATTAGCCCTCTATATGGAGAGCATCTGTGGGTTATGGATGTTCAACCTGTCATCATTTCTAGAAGGTTCATAAATTTTTTGTCTTGCTTCATCACACAACAGTCTAGATTCTTTGTGTTCTGTCCAAGGAGCTTTATATCTACACTCAACACGGTTTCCTTTCTTGCATAGGCAAGTCCGCTATGTACATTTGGTGTGTCTTTGCACACTATTGACCAACTCTTCATAATCAACGTAAGTATCTGTAGAAAGTATTTCATTAGTGTTGAGCAGACATGGATCATCAGTTGGAGTTCTGTGTAGCATGTTCCCTATTTCAAATTTAGGTCAAGGATTCCATGCAGTGACATATTTGTCAAAGAATTATTTTGCGGTCTGCACTTCAGAAGGATTGGCCCAGTCTACGGTATCCATATTCGGGGCATTTTTAATCCAAATGAAACCATGAATGTGTGCAAATCCTCAGCTTTGCCATTCGTAGTGGTACCAGTAGTTAATCGCCCCCATGAGTTTCTCAATGACCTCTTCACGGAAGATCATGAATCATTGATGTAGGTACAAGGCTGTTGTGTGGGGGTTTCTTACTACATTCTATGTGCATTGTTTATTGGATAGGAAGGAAAATGCATCATTTGGCGAGAGGACAGCGTGGAGATCAGGCCACTTTGTGTCAGCTGCACTTAGTGTGAAGAACAATGTCGGAGATCCTATTTGGGTTATCATATTTGTTAGATCAGTGCAACACTTGTTCTAATATGCACGGGTCCCTCGCAAGGTAGAGCTAAAATGCATTAGTTCCTCAGCCAATTGATTGTCTGGGAGGTTAGTTAAGTGGGACCGAAGGTCCTCAACAATGGTAGGTATATTGTCTTCGACCTTTTGTTTAATCAAGACTGCTGTAGTACACTGGCTACGATGACACGTCATAAGGTTTAGAAGAAAGTATCTAAAGCGCGGATGCTGGCCAAATCTGTTGTCATGGAATCACATAAGGTGCAAGGCATATTCATGAAGTTGCACTTCTCTTACTTCAGGTTGCATGGGTTGTGCATTTCCATTTGGGAAAAGAGTGGGAAATGCCATGTCAAACAAGCCCTCAGTAGTGTACTCATTAATGGGTGTTGAATTTATATGTGGCCAATCGAGAATGGTGTCATCTTCCTTTTCTAGGTGCAAAGATTCCTTAATGATTTGTAATTTGTGACGTTTGTTTGGTAGTCTAGCCATGAAAGATGTAGAAAATTTTGTGTCACTTTCCATGTCACTGTGCATGCTTTCAATCTCAATATTTGTTGATGTTGGGGCATCAGTGCCACAGTATAGTGTTTGAAGCATTTCGGAGATGTTGGTAATAGAATCAGGTAGGAGTGACAATGTAGAATCATCAATTTCAACATCCTTGTATTAAAGGTCGTATTTGATTTTGTATTCTAGTGCATTTAGAACATGACCTCTACTAACATAGCACTCATAAGCCTTCCCATTCATAGTTAGTCTGCGAACTATTAATACATCCAATTCTTTAATTGTCCTAGGCAAGGAGCTTGCAATTGTCTTAATATCTTGGGGGAAGCTGATTGTATGGCCACTATATTTGTATTGTCCACCATGGGCATGAGTAACTTGTAAAATTGGATTGACTCACACAATGAGCATTTCTTCGACCTGTTTGAGGACCTTCAAGACATTTGGTTGTTCAAGTGGGTCCATATTATTCCCTAAAGAAAATCGATGCACTCCTTTCTCAGTAGTGCATCTCCTACAAGCGAGACATGTGGGTGCGCTTCAAACCTGCATACCAGGGTAGCACTCCCTACATATACTACATGTGTGCAACTTTGAAAGAGCATCTAGCCTAGTTCTAAATGTCTTAGTCACCACCAAGAAGTCAAAGGACAGATTGTTCTCCATGCTGGGAAGTGGAAGTGCATGTGGAGGGTTTTTTTCAAGAAGATGTGGTTCAACAGGCGAAGAGGACGGTCCATCTTGGGAGCTTGTAGAATTGTGCAAGATGGGAGGGAATAGGTGGTTTACTATTTGGTGGGGAAGTTCCACATGGCTATCAGGATGACGTGCAAGTATTTCCTCTCTATGACGAGCATAATACTTGCGATTTCTTTTACGAGATTGCAGGTTTGCAAGTTGATTTGGATGGTTTTGTGTAGGAAGTTGGCTATTAGTGGGGGGCATACATGGAGGTTGACGTTGAGCATCTGTAGAAGGTTGCATTTGTGAATGGAGTGGTTGGTGTGGTGGCTGGTGCGGGCGGTTTGCACGTTGAATGGATCGGCATATACTTATTTCTTCTCTATGTCGAGCATAATACATGCGGCTTCTTTCATGAGAGCGAAGTTTTGTGGGGCTAGTCTGCTCTATAAGTCCTTCAGAATCTTGTACATTTGAGCTCATTTTCTAGAATACAAATAAGACGGACAACATATGATGGCAATGTGGCTAACCTGAAATATTTGTTAAGTCTACGAGTAGCTAAAAGAGCATGAAAAGCACATCTAAATTAGAAGCATATATGAAATATAAATGGAAAGTTAGCTTGTCGGTACTGCCTTCTGGTGTAATTATATGGTGTAGGTTGTACTATAAATCTAAGTTGCTGAGGAAAAAAAGTAAGTGTCCACGAGGTTAGAAAAGACAAACATGTAAAGTAAGGCACACAAATATGTTGACACTAAAGCTATAGCATAAGGAGAAAGCCATAGTATGGGGAATAGAAGATATAGCCAAAATAAAATAAGCTCATTCACATGAGCATCCATAGCACGTGCATAACACTTTTTAGACTCCATATGGAAACCACAAATATGAGTAATATGTATAGGCAATGTACGAAACAAGTTTTGAAGGGGCCTTGGAACCCTGTACATAGAGAGATAGCACATAGTCATGGATGGAAAGTAAGTAGAGAAAAAGGGATAATTACAGAGGACCATTTGTAAAAGCAACTTTCCTTAGGTGCTAATTTCCCTTAGGAAGGAAAAGCATAGGTATCTCATGCAAGTAAAAGTTGATTTCATCTTTGAGGTCAACGTTATGAACTTCTACAATTGTTGTTTTCAATCGTTCTTCATTGTTATATGTTTCCACTATGTTTGATAATGTGAAGAGAAATTGTTTGTACTGCAAGAGTCTAATAACCTTCTCTGCGCAGGCCTCTTCTTCATGATTGAACTGAAGCATATATAATTCTTTTGCGGGCATGCCAACCAGTTTAGTTGCGGCTTCATCAAAAGCAGTTGCCCATATAGAACCTATGTGATCTGCAAGTTTTACTTGAAGAACATATCTATAATTACAATCTGGAAAAGTAGCGGCACACTTTGAACAAACCCAACTTCCTTCGTCATTTTGTTGGACTCTTTTTTTACATTGCTTACCCCCAATCTCCATGGGACAAGCTGGATAACAAATTTGTTTTGTCTTGATGAAAACCAAGGTTGCTTTAGCAATGCATTGTATGTGCTTTGGTAAATCTTACGGGCTCTGTATGATACTGGAGATTGTCTTTTGGGTTAAAATTAGAGGTGCATCTAGAAGATTTGTTGTTGGCATGATAAGATCATTTCCACTTTGTGCAAACCATGACTGTAGTTGTTGTGTCTCTTCAATATCAGGGTTGATAAACAATTGCGAAGTGGCTAGTGTACTTATCACCTTTCCATTATATTCTGCAACTCGTCCATTTTTTATTGCAAGCACAGTACCCTTTTGTAGATGGCACATCTCTTGCAACTGTGTGCCTTCCTTTTGAGCTACTTTTCCCCATAAAGTAACATTTATAGTGGAGGTAGACATATCTATGATTTTTAGACCCCTCCTAAGAACCTCTGTTGCATCGCTTTTCCTTTTTATTGTAGAGGAAGGTTCGACACATATGACAATTCCAATAAGATCAATAGTAGTATTCATATGTTGATTGAGAATATCTTGAATGGGGGTGAAAGAGAATTGAAGTGTTGGAATTAACAGGTCATCATCGCAAAGCACGAGCCTTGAATCATCTGTCAAAATGATTTCTATCCCACTATTAAGCTTATTATAAAACTTGTTTGCAGATTTCACGATATCGCGAGATAATGTATATACATTCCTAGTCTGAACATTTTGAAAATGGAGGTCTACAATTGCATTGAAGCAAGTGACACGAACTTTAGTTCTCTCACTGTCAATCATATCAAAACTGAACATGTGCCCATTTCCATTCTTGTTGTTGAAGTGGTGCATTTCTTTCTTCATAGTCACACAACCTTGGATTAGCCACTGCGTTTGAAATGGATTCAAACTTATGATAGGAGTAATTGTGGTGGGGGTGGGGGGGGTTTGTTTTGCAGCGACGCATGCAAGCCAAACATCATTTTTGAAGGACTTGGTTGTGCGGCTGGAGCAATATCTCCTACTTCTATGCATGTGTCATTTGAAGCCCCTACATGTTTTCATTGAAGTTTTTCTGATTCTTTGAAGAAGAGGGTGGTTTCACCAATGATATAATGGTCACTGCTTAGAACCTCTAAGTTGGAGACTACAATCCACCTAAAGAACTCAATTGAATTATAATATTATTATTGAGGTGTAAGTGCACAAGAAAATGTAATAAAATCGACCTATAGAATTCAATAGATCTGTAAAATAAGAATTGAGTTGTAAGTGCAGAAGAAAATGGAAATGGTGTGTTGGAAGAAAGATGCGGTGGTCATAGGCTCACCTTGACTGACAAATGGTTGGAATAGTAAAACATGTGAGGTGAACAATAGAGCCCCTTTTTATTGTCCCAGTCATTACAAGGTTGGTATACTTGCTTGGCAAGGTAGCTTTCTGTAAGTGGAGGCCGTCGGAGAGCTTTAATTTGTATCTAGCAGTCGATGCATTTCCTTCCCCAAATGGCGCAACGAAGAAAACTTGAAGTCACGGATGTACATCTAATTTTTCAGTGTTGATAATCTTTATTGCATTTTCCGTCAAAGAGTGAGACATAGTTTAAAGGAGAGGTAACAAAATTATAAATTTAAATAAGTGTCATCAGGTATGTCATATAGAGGTAGTACTGAGCAACGTAAAATTTAAAGGCAATCATAGTTGAAGAAAATAAACAAATAACACACTATGCTAGGCAAACATGGGAGTTGCTTATGTGGCCTGTTCGAATGTAACGACATATGAAAAAGTGTGTAGGAATAGTAGTTATGAACATAATTTGTTTTCCATTCAAAATGTACAATACATTGCTTGTAAACTAATCAATTATGTGGACATCCATAATGACAAAGAATAGTTCAGAAAAGGTAAGTTGTAGTGATCAAAGAAATGGAAAGATTAGAAAGCACACCTTCAGCCCAAAAGTAAAGAGGATTCCTCTGTAGAACTTGAGAGATTGAAGCACGTTTATTCCTAGAGATGATAAAGAAATTTAAAAAGTGTTAGAGAAGAGCACGCTAAAAAGCTATTTGTAATTCAATTTGTGTCCATTACTTTTCCATTTAGTACCAACAAATGTTGGTAAAGAGACAACTCTTTACCAACCTACTCATCTTTTGAGTGCTTAAAAGCGAGAATTCAATTTGAAAAGGCACATACAAGTCTATAAATGCATTTGAAAGTGTGGCTAGATTATTTAAACCATCCCAACTCTAGTGATATCTTAAATTAAAATTTGTATTGCACATAGTAAATGGGGAAACCGAGATATCAAATGCAAAAGTGTGTTAATTAGAGATGTTGGTAACATAGATTGTTATTTAAAATTGACCAAAACACATGGTTAAGAATGTAGTAGAATAGATATTGAGGAAACAAGAATTAAAAGTGTGTACTGAACATTCAAATGCATTGTCAATTCATAGTTAATAGCATGCAAAATTGTTGGAAATAGAGACCATGCAATTTTATAATAGGTACAATCAAATGTATAAAAAGATCACAAAGATCACCAAAAGTTGGAACATGCGAGGAAAGTGTACAAGGTTGTTTCTAATTACAAGAGCCAAAAGGCCCCAAAATTCCTCTTTATGGAAGAGTTGATGCACAAGTGCAAACAAAGGTAAAGTAGAGAGGAAGCTACATAAATGTGCTATGGTCTATGTACAGTTGAGGTAGGCCTGGAATGCACGCCGAATAGCAGGACTGTTGCCTTCTCCATAGTACTCGTCAAAATAGATTTCCCTAAGGAAAGTGTAGAAACCAGAAAACTTGACATAGTGTGCATGCAGTTCATGCAGCACATCTTCCACAGCCATAAGTTCAAAGTCTTTTACGTCACATGCATGAGCACTAGTGACTTTTAACCGTTCAACACTAAGCTAGGAAGAAATTGAAAGGCTACTTGTTAAGTTTTGAATTTCTATTTCTGGAAGCCCATTCTAGTTAACAAACACATTGGAGCCAATGGAGGGGTTTGGAACACTGATTTTCGAGGAGCTACTTGAAATTTCAATAATCTAATCAGGTTGATGTAGATTTGCCATGACCTAAGAAAAAAAGAATAATTGAGTATTTTTTTCTTTCATGATAGAAAGGAAATTTTCAAATAATAATGATATTGATATTTATATAAATGCAAGCATGATTTTTTCACTTTTTAAAATAAATTTTGATTAATTAATTCAAACTTTCTAAAGGAAAAATAAAAATGATTGATTCTCAATGCATAAAAATTATTATTTTTACGTGTGTGTGTGTACAAATTTTCTTTTTGTTCTAACAAACCGGTGAACTGGCTCTTCAAAATGAAACCCGAACTGGCAACTAAATTATAGTATATAGTAGTACATGTGTAAAGATTTATATTTTCATACAATTGATTACATTTGCAATGATCCTAAAATCTTAACAGTGTTAAAGAATGAAGAGGATAAATATTTCAAGAAAAATGGGATAAGGGGTGGAGGTTGAATAAAATAAATCAAACTAAATGGAATACCACATTTGAGAAAAATGGGATATATATCATCAGAAAGTCACTCTCACTCCACAACAAAATGAAGGAGTTGAGAGAAGAACAAAATTTCAATAATCTGATTAGGTTGATGTAGATCTGCCATGACCTAGGAAAAAAAGAATATTTGAGTTTTTTTTCTTCCATAGATAAAAAGGGAATTTTTAAACAATAATGATATCGATATTTATATAAATGTATGCATGATTTTTTCACTTATTAAAATACATTTTGATCAATTCTACAAAAGAAATTGTCTTGTTTCTAATTCAATTGTTCAAAAAAAGAAAACTAATTCAATTAGCACTACATAAGAACTACGAATTAACAACAATTGTAAAAATTAATTAAAATATCCATAAATAAAAATATGATGTTTATTTCAAACTACTTTAGGATAATAACACTAAACAAATAGCTAATTACATTGACTAACAATTTTAGTAAATATGACAATAAATTTAACCATTACAATTAAAGGATTCGAAATGCTAAAACAAGAGAGAATTAAATAAAGTTGGCAAAGGCTGTAATAGGAATGAATTGTATTAGTTAAAGAAAATTAAAATAAAATTAGAATTAAATGGAAAAAAGAACTCGACTATCATTTTTAAAAAAGTATCTATAATTATTAACAAGTCAAGAAAGGAAAAATAATATATATTAAAAATATCAAATTGGAACTTTTCAAAGATATAATTAAAATGATTAATTCTCAATTCATAATAATTATTATTTTTTATTTTACTTATAAAAGTACTTTCAATAAATTTCAAATCTATTAAAATACCAAATATAAAATTGATAAAGCAAAATAGAATAATCACATTAATTTAAAACTGTTTATTATTAAGATTCTAATATCAAATATAAAGAATAGAACTTCTAAAAAGGCAATTTTTAAATAATAATGATATTGATATTTATATAAATGTTCTCTTGTTTTAGTGTTTTGAATCCTTTAATTGTAATCGTTAAATTTATTGTCATATTTACTAAAATTTAAAACCAAATTATATTTTTAATATTTGTAAAAAGTTCAAAAATTTGATACAAAATATTTGAAAAATATATTGCTCAAACTATTATATAAGAAATAAAATAAATATAATTTGTTAAAATGGCAAAGCAAATAAATAGAATTTCTCAAATAAGTATTATTGTATGAAAACTTATGATAATCTAGATTTATATATAGAAACTTATAAATAAGAAGTCAATCATTCCTTTTGAATATAATTACTCAATAAAATAAAACTTAATTAAAATTTTAAAAGTGAATACTTAATTATTCTAAAATTTCAAGTTTATAAGAAAGAAATATTTATGGTTTTCATTAAAATTAAATCTATCATACAATCAAATTTGGCAATATTTTTATATTCATAAGCATTTAATATATTTCCATTTTAACATTAAATATTAGATAAAAAAATAGAATTAAATTGTACAATCTTATAAAGATTAATTTTGTTTACATTAAAAAATCTCAAGCAAAACATTATGACATGCAAAAAAAAACAATGCAAGCCGAACAGGAGAAGTTGAAGAATGAAGAACAACTTTGAGAAAAATTTATTTTGATGGAATGCTTTAAAGGAGATATAGAATCTAAGGAAGAACATTTAGATTGGGAGAGGAATTATATAATTAACAGAGTACTCAATATCTTGCTGTCTATAATGATTAACAAGTGAAAAAAAATTCTAATTAAGAGCGGGATAAGTATCAAGCATGTATGTGCATCAATTACCAATTTAGTCAAAATAAAAAATGCATTTAAAAAAGCCAAAGTTTTTGACATTCTTAAGCTCTGTAATTTTCCAGAGGGTGCCCAACACGAACATGTCTGCAGCAGAGTACAATGGCAAGGTTCAAATTGATGTTGCATCTACTTTAGAAACTATATCTAAAGCCAAGGAAAAAAATCAACATCATTGAAATTCTCAATAGTCTATTGGTGAATTTATTGCACACGAAGTATTTTTGAGAGATTTGAACGATGAATTTGCTCAGAATGCTAAAATATCTGGAAAGTCTACATAAAATTTGAAGTGGGATATTAAGGATGGAAAATTGTATGGAATTGCTTAAGAAAAGCTGGAAGAAACAATTCTGAAAATTTTCTACAATCCCCAAAATAGACAAATGGAAGCGTCATGGCAGGCCACAAAATAGTAATTAATCAGAACCACTATTGGAGGCATTAATTTAAACCAGAAATAGAGTATCGAATGATCAATAATAAGATCCCAGGAAATTTCCATTCTGTTTCAACAATGGTGAATTAAATATCTGACATAGTCCAATATATATTATAAATGACTGCCAGTAACCAATCCCATAAAAATAGCAGCAGTTCACATTTTTGCATATCCAGTCTAACAAAATAGGATAAACAAACAAAAAAACCCAAAAGTTCACATTATTATAGTTAGATATTAATATTTAAAAAACACTTTAATATAACTAATATAATACTTAAACTTTTAATTGACATCGAAGTCAATATCTAAATTAAAATTACAGACATTAAAAATGTATGTTTCAAATTGTAATAGAATTTTTTAAAAATAATGGAATCTAACGAAAGAGCATTTTTAAATTTTCATAGGAAACCAGAGTGTTGAGAATTAATACACATTCTTTGCGCTATCAAAATAGGCATTCATAATCATCGTTAGAGGAAGGATAGTCATCAGACCGGACCACTTCAGCTGTACACAGCGTCACTCAACTATTGAAACAAAATACAAAAGTGTCAATTTGCTTTGAAAGTGAAAAGAAACAAGCACAACATACGTTTAATATGCAAGCCACTGTGGAGAATTCGATGGTGCCCAATAGAGGGTACAATTCGGGGAAAGAGGATTTGGGTATTATTCTCAATGAATAGAATTTTTCTACCCAAAATAAAAAAATGGCAAACACAAAGAAAGAAGCGGAATTTTCTCAAGGTTATTAAGGGGAACATAAGTTGCAGATTCTCGAAAGATATAATTCTAAATCACATCTAAATCTAGAATCTCTCCATCTAAACACACACATTGTGCATTCATCACCTTTACTTCAGTTCTATTGGCATTGGATTCCAACATACAAAGGGGAGGACCTTCTCTATTTAACTCTCCACAGCTGACACATCTGACGACTTCTTGGTTGTATGAATTTGTATTCAATTTAGCCCTATTTTAGCTAGTTTTGGGGAAAATTTAAACTACCTTTTTGGCAAGCTTTAAGCCAGCCATAGGGGAAGCTTACCGAGTGAGGGCAGATTGACACAGGTCGTAATGGAATTGATTCAGTTCCAAATGGGCTTGCTCATCAATTTTGATGATGATAATTGTAATGGAATTTGTGATCTCGATAATATCAACAAAAGTTGCAAAACAAAGACAAATTGCAATAGATAACACAATACACAAAAAAGGGAAAGCTGAAACAAATACAGAATTGATAAACTTTAACAATTAAACAATGACAATAACCTGATCCTCTGCTTCTGAAAATGCGGCTAGAGCTACTTGACTGTAGAGTTGAGAAGCAAACAAATTCCTTATTTGCAAGTGATTTGTGCGGAAGCAAGAATTCTCTTGACTTAAACACCTCTGAAAGGGAAAACATAAATGCAGGAAGGTGAACTGTGTAGGTGTTGCGTACACTTCCTGGATAGTTTCCATAGAAAAGCAGGGATATGTATATGAGAAATTAATTTGTGCAGGTGCGATGGAGGTAGAGGTATGGGATACTCCACCAAAAGAATGATGACAAACAGCCTGCAGCTGAAATGGCAGTGGAAGAGGTAATTTCAGATGCAAAGCCTGCAGTCGAAATGGCAGAGGGCAAATGATAACCCTCACCTTCAGACGCAAACCACCACTCAGGTGCACATGGAAACCACCATCGGAAAACCATTCACAGTTGTGAGACAGCGTGAGGTTTTTCTAGCAGAGCCGTACATAAGCTTCCCTAGAGGGAAGCCTATCGGCTAAAAATTTCAAAATTTTCTATTCCACCTGAATCTTTTGGGTGGATTCTACACAATTGTCTCTAATGTATTCTGCAAAACTGTGACTATTGTTAGTTTTAAATGTCCTCATTCTTGATAAGTAGTTGCTCTTTCATTAAAATGGTACTTGATTGACAATGGTGTTCGTGTACTGCTTGCCGATCTGGCTTGTCGTGAGTGCATTTTCTTCTTGTTGAGAAGGAATGTACAGGTGAGTTTTGATTGTAGGTCTGGCATACTTCTGTTAGTGTAATCATTCCCATGCCATGAAGATACACTCTGAAATGACAATTTCTAGTCTGGTTCACGCATAGTTCATCTGCCCACATTTAGTTCCCAACTACATTTAGGCTTTTCTGAATAAAGACTTGGATCCCTTCCTGACACTAAACACAATCTGACGTATACACAGTCCCACCCATTTAACACAATCCGATGAAAAAAAGATCGTTGTAGGAGACAGACATAGGTATTCTGTGTAATATTCATTTAGGTAATTTGTCCTGGGTAATATTCATTTGGGTGATTTGTCCTCCAAAATGAAACGACACACAAATGGACCTGAGTGCAAGACAAATCTGAGCACCATGAAATAATCCAGTAGGGGTGTGAGACAAATCTGGCTGGCGTATGAATTATCCGGCGTGGCCGTACACAAGCTTCCCCAAAGGGGAAGCCTATCGGCTAAATATATTAGAGTACATAACATAAAAGAGTGATAATAATTTATAATATGACATAGTAAACATAAATTAATAATAAGATATAGTTTAACTAATATATTGAGGAGTACACATCAAAAAAGAGTGATAATGATTTATAATATGCTATAGTAAACATAAATCAATAATAAGGTATAGCTTAACTAATATATTGAGGAGTACACATCAAAAAAGAGTGATAATGATTTATAATATGCTATAGTAAACATAAATCAATAATAAGATATAGCTTAACTAATATATTAGGGGTACATATCAAAAAATAATGATAATAATTTATAATATTTCATAGTAAACATAAATCAATAATAAGATATAGCTTAACTAATATATTGGGGAATACACATAAAAAAATATTGATAATAATTTATAATATGATATAGAAAACATAAATCAGCAATTGAGTTCCTCCTCACAAGTCTGTCAGAATCCTTCATTGTACAATGTATCATTGATGTATCTTCTTTATTTGTTTAGGGGTATTAGCTAATTACAGTTAGAGTTAGTGTCAAGGAGGAGATTAGGGTTAGGATTTTGAAGTTAAAATTAGAATTAGAGTTAGGCTTTGGTTAGGATTGAATGACAATTAGTGTTAGGTTTAGGATTACAATTAAGTTTGAGGGTTAGGGATAGGTTTAGGATTAGGGTCAGGATTATGATCATATTCAAGATTGTAAATAGAACCATAACCTTAATTACATCCTAACTTTAGTATAACCCAAATTAATAACCATAATTCTAACCCTATTCCTAAGAGTAATTGAATCCTAACCCTAAAACTATCTCTAACCTTAATTTAAATCTTAGGTACACTCACTCCAATCCTTATAGAATCCTAACGTAACCCTAATTTATGTGTAACCCTACCAATAAGCTTTATACTAGAATGGTAATCATGTACTTGAATGCTAACACCGAATCTAACCCTAATACTAATACTAGTCCTAACCCTAATCTAACCTTCATTTTACAATGAAAACCTTAATTTTAGAATGAAAACCTTAATTTTAACCAATCCTTTATACTACTCTTAAATTTACCTTAAAAAAAGAGAACATATTTTATATTTTAAAATAATTGTGGATTGTTCATTGTTTATTTTAAACAAAAATGTTGAGAAAGATTAACATAAAATAATTGTATTTAAAATAGAGCAAATATTATTTTCAAAATTTAAAATTGTTATACATTGCCCACGATTTATTTTAAACAAAAAAATGTCAACACTTTTTTAATAATTTATAAACTAATTTTTTAATAATAATTATTTTAAATTTAAATAACATTAACTTAACTTGAATTGAGCCCTACTATTAACACTAACCTAAGCTTTATTTTAGAATGTAAACATTAATTCTAACTAATCCTAAGTCACAGTGAGGGACCCCATCCCCATAGTGGTATTTAGCTAGTGCTTGAGGTGTAACATCTCCCTGAATTTGTCTCATGCTCATATTTGCATTCGCCTTCTCTTCGAACAATCAAGCACAACATATCTCTCCTTGACTCCTTATCCCAACCCTTATCTCTCCATAGCTTAGTTTGTTGAAACCCTTATGTCTCCCCTCACTGCTAACCATGTACAAGCCTCCAATCCATGGGTCTGAGCATGGTTAATGCGAGCTTGTGCATGTTGGACACATTTTGCAGGTCGTACATACCTCTATGATTTGTGTCAGCCTTTGTGCTGGGTGAACCAAATCTAATCTTGGTGTGGATGAGTTTTAAACCTATATTGTCATATTAACACGACATCGCAATAAGTATTGTGCTGAAGGGATATCCTCCAATATTTAATATATTTAATTATAATATAAACTATTAAAATTGAATTTTGTAATGAAAATATTTAAGTATAATATCATGTTAGATTATATATAATTTCTTTACTATAATTTTCAATTGTTAAAATTTGTTAAGTTTTTTGTCAATTAGAATGATACATTTTTCAACATATAAGTTGCAATATAAAAAATAAAAAGTAACTACAATCATTTGAATATTATTGAAATGTTCCTAATAAAATTTATCTTCATTGTGATTTTCGCAATGGAAGAAGAGGGGGAGAAGGTGCTTGAGGGGGGTTAATGGAAAATGGATTATAAACCCTTATACATTCATAAGTGGTTTCAAAATTTCAATCCCTATACCACAGAACCATACAACAATCTGGTTTGGATATGATTGAACAAGTTCCCAATGGAGTATTGGAATGAAGACGCTTTGGAGAAGATTGGCAGATCTTTGGACACTTTGGTTGATTTAGACACAAATATTGCAAATGGTTACTCATACATTTATGCTAGGTTGAAGATTGCAGCCATTAGGAGGATCCCGCCAAAGCTCAAACTCAGAGTGCAGGGATGCAACTGGATTCAGTATGTTGAACTGTAAGAAGAAAAAAATTACTACTTACATTGTAGGAGACAGAATCACGCCACAAAGGATTGTAGAGTGCGCAAGGGAAAGGAAATATGGATCCCAATGTCACATTCTATAGGCACGAAGCCGACGAGTACCAATTTGGATGCTAGGATGAAAATTAGGGATCTCAAGAAGGATGCAAATAATTCTATCATGGGATCTGCAATTGTAGAATCAAAGAGTTCGAAATGAAAAATAGAACACAAAATAAAATAGAAAAAAAGAATTAAACATAGAACACACTTGTTTATTGTGGTTCACCACAATAGTGGCTACATCCACACTCAGGGCAGAAGAACTTTATTAAATCAATTGAATGTTTACAATGAATTGGAGAGTCTTATAAGTAAGCTCACAAACAAGCAACTGAAAGGGAAAATGCGGCAACACGACAAAATTTCATTGGCCTTCCAATAATCAACAAACTCCCACCGGAAGTCAATGGATATTTCAGCTAATCAGGCATTCCCCTACTCTACATACTGACCTACTTCAGCTTAACAAGTCCAAGAGAAGTTCTTGCACAGTCAAACTTCTCTTTGGTTACAACTTTCATGAATATATCTATTAGATCGATTTTGTTATCAATCTTTTCAACCTTCAACCTAGCCACTTCAACCATGTGTCATACAAAGTGGGCATGCATGTCAATGTGTTTTGAACGTCGCTGAGATGTATGATTATGAGCCATAAAGATGGCATTGTGGCTCTCACTAAATAGAACATAATCATTTTGTTGATACTTCATTTCACCAAGTAGTCACTGCAACCAAATCATCTCCCAAGCACCTTCAGAAAGTGCCAAATACTCAGCTTTAGCAAAAGAAAGACTAATAGAATGTTGCAGCCTTGAGGCCCAACTAATAGCAACTCCATCAAAATGTTGGCAATTTGGCTGAGTTATATATCAGGTTGTTGTCATTTTGGCAACATATAATCTGTATGAAGACCGCATATGATAGCAAGCAGTTATGACAGAGCGCAAAGTAAAATTGTCTAAGTATAAGCAACATTTTCCCAGTATAACCAGAGACAGTTTTGGTTGGAGACATCGATATAAGTAATTTCAGTGCTTGCGCACTTGAACATGGATACTATGATGTATATTGAAGACTCACCTAAGAGTGCAAGTCTATACGACATGTACGGAAGAAGTTATTACAGTATTACCAGAGATAGAGTTGAAGCCAACAGGACAAAGAATGAAGACAGAATCAGTATGAAAGTTAAGGGATTATTTTATTTATCAAAATAATAACTTAATTATTTAAGAGATGACATCCTAGATCCTAACCCTTGGGGAGCACAAGTTAATATGTATTTTTTAAAGTGCTTTATGTTTTTTAAAGCTGATTGTAAAATTTATTATTCTTAATAACTTGTATAAATGTAAGACATATGTAATGCGAAGACATAAGTGTGATATATGTATGCAAAAGATATCGATGTGAAGTTGAAAATTGTGAAAGACAAGCAAGTAGACTTTGTATATGCAAGTGAAGAATAGGAAAGCTATTCGGCAGCAATAAAAGGTTATATACCTTCCCCCTTTTTGTAATCAAAAATCATTGTACATTACATGTTTGGGTAGTGGGCTCATCTTGTAATCATTTCTATTTGTACTACCAACTCTTAGCAGGGTTGAGGCTTCTAACAAGGGCTAGAGTCCCTTAATCAGGACTGAGACACTATATGTATGTAATAGACTCTTAACAGGGTCAACATCCTTTACTAGATACTTTTGATTAGTGGATCATTGTGGGTATCATCCCCACCAGGGTTTCCTTGAGAAAAAAACATGGTGTTATGAGTTCATTTTCTTTATTGCTATGCATGCTATTTAGTTTACTCTATTTTGCAAGTATCAAGTTAATCTATTATATCCATAATTGGGCAAAAGTAAAATTTTGTAGAATATTGATTCACCCCCCTCCCCCTCTCAGTATTTCCTATTTCTAACAATTGGTATCAGAGATTAGTTACTCGGAAAAGAATCATTCAGAGAAAGCCTAGCAGCTTGAGTAAGATCTCTATGGATATGGATCAGCTACAGAAGAATCTTGAAGAAGCTCTTGAATAGATTGATATACTTACTGAAGAAAGAGATACTCTGAAAGGAAAATATGATGATGCAAAGAACCTCATTGAGAAGCTGAAAAAGAAGCTGGAAGAACTAAAATCAGAGAAGGAATCTACAATTCAAATTGAAGATTGTGATGAAAAACTAGAAAAATAAAATGAGATCCTTAAACATGAATTAAAGATAGTAAATTTGAAGTTGAGTTTGAAAGATGGAAACAACAAGAATGAAGCAAATCTGAAATCTGAGAATGAAGATCTGAAGTCTAAACTTCGTAAAGTGACATCTGAACTTGAGAAAACAAAATTGTAGTATGTTGAACTTGAAAAGTACAATACAATTGTGAAAGGTGAACTGACTTAGTCTAAGCAACATCTTGAGAGACTATATTCCACTAGTGAGAATATTGATGAACAAATGTCCTATCAAAAACCATTCTATGATAAAACCGGTCTTGCATTTAACTCATCTAAGGTAAGTAAAGAGAGCAAGGAACTAGATCTGAAAGTTTTTGAAAACATAGATGAAAAGCAATCTGATGAAGCTAACAAATCTGAGGATATACCTAAAGAAGAAGAACCACCTAAAGGTACACAGAGAGAATTTAAAGGTAGATGTTTTGCATGTAATGCTTTTGGTCATATGAAGAAATATTGCATAGGTAAGCAATTCAAACCTCTTAATGGTTATTGTTATAATTGTCATTGTTTTGGACATAGAGCTATTGAATGTAAAATGCCTATATCTAATGATAATAATAGTAGTAGAATGTTTAGAGATACTAACGATGCAGATAAGAAACCTACTGAAGATATGAACAGAAGAAATGGAGTAGTATGTTATAGATGCAATAAGATTGGACACATTGCCAAGAATTGTAGATCACAAATCAACCAGACTGGACCGAGATATGGAAACAATGGAATAGTTTGCCAGATATGCAACAAATTTGGTCATACAGCAAGGTTTTGCAGAATGAATAACATGAGAAACCCTAATCCTAGAAGTTATATAAGGAGAAATGTGAATGCAAGCAACAGTCATAAAGGATGTTGTAGTAATTTAGAAGAAGTGAAATTTGTTAAAGCCACAGATCAAAGAGACACATTCAGCACAGAAGGTAATAAAAAATGTGAAGTATCTAATGGTAAGAGTGAATCTCTTCCTAACCCATCTCAAAGTACTTAATTCATAAAGAATGCATTGGAGTAGGAACTTAGGATAGTGTAGAAGTTAGTATAGGATGAATTGAGTCTCGCACAGTTAATGTTAGGTAGTATGTGATGTAATAATACTATGCTTAAGAGTGCATGAGCTAATATGAATATATGCGAGTTCGCAAGAAGTTTGAAGTTTTGCAAGAAAGCAGGAACAAATTTTTGGAAAGAAGCAAAAAAAGAACTGAATGCGATGTCAGAATCTTGAAGTTAAAAACCTATGATCAGTATTAGTTAATCATTCAAGTGGATACAAGTGTTAAGGAGATCGAAGCAGTGGTGATTGAAGGCAGTTTGAAAGATTTGGTGAAAGGATTTCTTGTCGGATCTATGCAAAGCCCTAAATCATGAAATTGAGGTATTTTACTAAGCAAATCTATCAGACAGTTAAAAAATTTGCAGAAGATATGGATGTTTCATTGATTCACAACTTAAGAGATAAAGTTAGACCTAAAATCAAAAGGGAACCAGTAGAACCCTTAGAAGAAGACCCTAGTCACGCTTTATCAACCGTTCTAGACGGAGTTTTACATTTAGAGGATGTAAAAGGTTATTTGAAATGCAAGTTTGAAACCATCAGTGACTATAGTGTGATTAAGGAATATGAGAAAATATATAATCAGGATGTGTTATTGAAAGTAGGGTTTGAAAATCTGAAGGAAAATGAAATTGTGAAATACTCTTTGAACTATGAATTTGAAGATGACGAATGCACAAAGATAATTTTAAGTAGAATTCACAATGGGAAGTTTTGGTTGGATGATAGAGTAATTGGCATCACAACAGATCTAATAAATGAAGTAACTGGTTTGTCAAAATTTGGAGTTATACCATTTAATGAGAAGAATGTTAAAAAGATAGTATTGGATAATACTAAATCATCTTACAATGGCAGAGGAATTGTAATCAGCAAGATAATTCAAGATGATGTTAGATATGTGTGTAAGATCTTAACATCTAAATTTTGTGCTAATTCTAGAGAATATGACATGGCAGCTGGTATGATTCATGCAGCTTATTTGATGTGTGTAGAGAAAGTGCAAGTAGATTTGTGTGAAATCTTGAGAATTCAACTATTTGAGAACCTTGAAAAGATAAAGAAAACCAAGAACTCACAATTCAGATTCTCAACACTTATCACATATATGTTTTTCCATTTGTTGAGAAGATTTCCACACACTATTGGAGATGATTGGAATGACAACGAGACTACTATGGAAATAATTAACAAGGTGTATCTGAGACACCCTATAGACAAGGTTAATGAGAGTGCAACCATGGTAATCAAAACATTTCAGAAACAAATGAGGGAAAGATCAAGGATACCATAGACTGTAGTAAATAAGTACAAAGATGAAATATGTTTCATGGTTGATACTGACTTTACTTTTGTTGAAGCAGTTGAACCTAGAGTAGAATTCGTAGATCCTCTTGGATATGAAGTATTTGAAAATGAGTTAGAAGAATATGTGAATAGATTTTTGAAGAGTAAATTGGATGTAAACAGTTCTAGATTTGGAACCTATGAGGATAACTTTAACTCCGCAAAATCTCTTCAAGAAGAAAAGTTGTCAAAGAAAAGAGTGGAAAGCACTGTTAAGAAAATCTTGAAGGATACAGGAATGTCTAAACAAGAATTTCTAGTGGCAAAGAAGACCGCAACAACATTAAGAGACATTAGACAAAAGGAAGTTTTGTCTGTTCCACCTTTAGCATCAGTTTTAGTTGAAACTAGAGATGCACAAGTTACAAAAAAGGAAATAAAAGTTGAAGTGGTGCAAGAAACAAGGAAATATGCAAGAACCTCCACCACTCCACCAGGTAAAAGGGTAAAGGAAATGGTAAGTTGGCCTAGTAAAAGATAGAAAACAATATTTACCCATGTACAAAGGAAAGTATCAGAAATAAAAGATGATGAAGAAATTGGAAGCAATAAGAGAAAATGGAAACCAAAGATAGAAAAAGTGAATGCTTCAATCATTAATGATGGAGATTTTTAAAAGATGAACAAATACTATGAGTTGTATGATTATTCAGAAAGATTGAACTTAGAGAATGCAGTTGTCAGACATATGTTACTGGATAATAAGAAATTTGATAGTATTCAAGGGAAGATACCAGATGATCTATTTGAGAAATTACTGAACAAAAAGAAGAGAGCAGCTGAAGAGGATAATAAGATAAGACAAAATTTTGTGAGAAAGCTCTGTGATATTCAAGATGAAGATCATTTCAAGGAGATAATGAAAGATCTTAATACTCACTTAAGAACAAAAAGAAGAACAATTCTGATAATGGGAGGAAATTATGAAGAAATAAACAAGGAAACTGAACAAGCAGTTATAAAGGTAATGACTATAGGTGTTAAGCACACAAGTACAACAGATCAACCTTTAGAAGCTGAGCATTAGAGAAATCCCTCTCCTCCACCATAAATTAACATTGAAGATGAAATAATGAATGTAGAAGGAACAAATATTATACTGGATAGTAATGACAATCCTTTTAGAAAACTTGAAGACATTGTTGACAATTCAGCTATGGAAGAACATGAAACATCGATTGCAGAGGAAGAAAGGAAGGAAGAGAAAAAACAAGTAGAGATTCAGGTAAACACAGCAATAGAAGGCTAGGAAGGAGCACAACGTTAAGAAGAAATCAGTACCACTCCTAAGACTGCAGAAGAAAAATCACAGATGGAATCTATTTTTGCAAATCATGGAAAGGAAGTTGATGTTAGGAATGGGAACAATGAGAGCGAGGGGGGGGCTGAATCAGTGTTCACCATATTTTATCTTTTTACTTAATCTCAAACTAAACTTAAATACTTAAGTACTAAACTGAACATCCACATAAATATGAAACATGAAATCAACACATAGCACCAATATGGTTACGGGGAAACCCAAATAGGTAAAAATCTTGGTGGGAATTGACACCCACTAATATTATGTACTAGTGTTTTATGATCCTTGTTAGAAGATCCTTAACCCTATTAGGAGTTGCTTTACAATGTATTAAGTATAGTAGACCTTGTCAAGGGTCAGACCCTATTAGGAGTCTTTTACAATAAACCCTGTTAGGGGTGTGGACTCACTATCCTAGAGCTCACTTCTCAAGTGGTGAAGGATACAACCTTCTAATCTTAGATAAACACTTTATCTGCTGGATGAACTGTCACTATGACACTACTTGTCTGATCAGTTCCTTTGATGCGCTAATGATTTAACCTCTTTCAAAGCTTTAATACATCTTCTCAACTCTTCGTACACTTCTTCTCTGCTTATCTCAACTCTCTATCAACATACATCCTAATTACAATGGGCGCATCTCATATTTATATGCACATACAAAACAAATAACTAGGTCGGCCCTTTAATCGATTACATACAATGCTTCCAATTGAATTGGCTCAAGTGTGTTTTAAAAAAAACATATTTAAATGTCAAAAAGCTAATTACAATAGGTGCATGGCCTTTACATCATAAGAATATAACCGCAAATCAAAATGCCAACAGTCGACTGCTTACTCTATTCTTCTCTGGCACACATTGGCTATGTAACTTCAACTGTCTGTAACTTTATCATACTTGCATATCTGATCATGCGCTCATAGACTAAGCATGAATATAGTCTAACCAACTTATCTTCTAGGGTGCATACCATAACTCGGTCATACGCATGTGCACTGATGCTCTGAGCTTTAGGTACTCTGTACACTGTTCAGTCTTCAACACTTAGCCAATTTCTAATCTTCTCATCAAGTGCGCTGACTCCAAACTACTATTATATGAATTTATTGCCATAATGACAACACTATACTAAGTCATAGACACCAGTATATCCAACTTTCCAACAATCTCCCCCTTTTTCATTGATGGAAACAAAGGAATATGGCCAAGTTGCCAACTGTTCCTTAATACAAAAAGGTTTTGTTTTATATCTCCCTATACATATCTTTCTATCTTATATCTCCTTATATATATCTATAATCATATTATATACATACTCCCTCTTTGACATTAATGAAAAAGGTGCTTCAAAACTGTATCTACAAATACTTACTGTGAGAGAACATCCGGATATGCTATCTACAGGTTTTGGATCTCCTTCTTCCAAAATGTGATTAGTGAATTTACAATCTGGAGATGGGTGCCTAGTGCATACTATAGCTTCGCCATCTTCTCCAAATTTGTGCTATGATCTTGATCATATGTCACCATGGTGGCATCAATCTCCTTGATATTCTGATTAACTATGTCTAATGAGGGCGCAAGAGCATTCCTTAGATGTGTTTGTCATTCCCTTATCTTTGACATCTCTTTCTTAGCTTTTTCAATCTTATCTATCTATCCTTGGTAGACATTTTTACTCATGTTCACATCAATAGATGGATCTTCTACTATTTTCCTTATGCTATCTATCATAGCTTCTGCCTCTTGTATCTTCTTGTATAGATCACTAGTAAACTTGTCTTGGTTCATAAAGTTAGCAATAATCTTTCTACCTTTTGCTGCAAACTCCTTCAAGGATGCTTGACCAGCCTTTAGTAAGCTCAGGTCAAGTGCAAATTTGCTAACCAATTCACTTAGCCTTTTTTTTCTATACTTCTCCTCTGCAACTAGAGATGCAGATTCTTCCAGGCTAGAGAAATTGCTCTTGAATTATGAAATAGCTGTACTTGCATCATCAAGAGAGTGTACTTTGGACACCTTGTCTATTGGTAACAAGTTGTTTAAGATTTTTACTAATTCTACAAGGAGGGGATTCTTCATTACCTATTTCTCCTTGGCTTTCTCCATAGCTAAGATGTTGAACTTGATCAAGTCTTCTTCTCCCAATGAATCCAAACTGGTTGAGTCATGTGTCAAACTTGACAACAATGTTGCTGAGGGAATAAAAGTACTATCCATAACTTCCTCTTTGACTCTTATTGTTATTGGTTCATTTTCTTTTCTCTCTACTTCTTCTTCTTGTTTTTCTGCTTCTTTTTCTATTTTTTCTTCTTCTTTTTCTATTTCTTTTTCTTTTCCTTCTTCTTTCTTTTCTTCTTCATTTGTTATATCCTCAATCAATACTTCTTCTTGATGAGTGGGAGGAGTGTTCCTACAAAATTTCTCAACCTCTTGAGTGCTTACAAATGCCTCTTCAAACTTGTCTAGATCCATGTTTGTGGCCACCATAGTGACTTTTACATTGTCAATAAAGATAGATTCATCTTTGAGTGTCTATGTTATGGGCACAAACTTCTCTACCTCTGTGGATGCATTAATTCCATGCGCTGAATCCTGTGGACATGTATATTGTACATTAGTAGTCTTTGACTCTTTTGCAACCAATATGGGTATTTGAGCTATGGACGCAGTAGCCAGATACATGTGCCTATTCATGAAGACCTTCTCAAATGCCTTCTTTGTTTTCTTAGAAACCAATTCATAATTCTTGTCCATTATGTGCAAGGTCCTAGACTTGGTTCTAAGATGTGGTTTTACTAGATCTAATAATAGAGATTTCTCCTCTAGAGAACATACTGGCACACTCTCATCTAATATCTCTTCTCTTATTCTTAGATCTTCTTCAATGGCTTGTCTTTTTAGGAACTCCAAGATGTTCCACACATTATCAGGAATTGTAGTTTTTAGTTCTAGGACTGTCAATCTCACTGTATTTCTTATAAAATTTTCCTACTTGATCAATTCTTCCTATTAGGAATGAATGCTAAATGTTTGGTAGACATTCTATATAGTTGTTGTTGCATTCATGACTATGATTGTCATTGATGTCAATAGAGTGATTTACCAAAGACTTGTAGAGAAGCAGACAGAGTTTGGATTATCGACGTGGGTTATTGTAGTTGGAGCTATGCGATGTTGAGGTTATACTCTTTGATATGCCATATGTCTATGGTTAAGAGCACAGATAGTAATTCATTTATTCATGGAAGTTATGATCATTTTGGTGGAAGCAGTATTCAGGTAGTGTTCTTGAGTAACGATTTGTGGAAATCAGATGATATCTCTTGATCAGGATGGAATCTGGTTTTGCATAGTTAAAGGGAAGTTTAAGACACATTGATAATGATGTGGATGATAGCATAGACTTTGAGGTCACATGAGTGAAGATTTATTATATTTGGAAGTCGACAGTTTTGTGTAATTTTGGTGTAGCGTGTGGAAAATTTTATTTTATAATTGTATGCCGACTCATTTGTAATTATTTGAGTGTGGTATAAAGGAAGGAATGTATTTCCTTATTTTAATGTAGTTTTAATGTGAAAAGTATGTAATTATGATATGGTAGTAGTGGTTGTGATACTGTGTGCATGAAGTGAAGAAAAGAGCTAAGTATGAAAGTGAATTTGTGAAGGAAGACATGCGAAGTACAGAGATCTAAAATTGAGATCTGATGTAACAGTGAGTGTGGTTTGGCATAGTCAGAGAAGAGGTAACATATTATTTTATTGAGTAATGAAAAGATTATTTGGACAGTGTGTTCAGTGATCTTACCCTGAAGCTGTTTGGGCAGTGGGTCCTTCTGTCTTCCATAACTCTTAACCGGGTTAGAATATTTTAACAGGGATTCAAAATCTTCTAACAGGGATTCATATGTACTGAATGTATTTCATAAGACTCCTAACAGAGTCCATCCTCTCACAAGGAATATTCAAATTAGTGTATCTTTTGTGGGCATCATTCCCACTGGGGTTTACTCTTTGATCAAGAGGTTCCCTAGTCAACATATCTTGTGTCATTGTATTATTGTGTATGAATATCTTTCTATGGTTGGTAATTATATTGCTTATATGGTTTAATGTTGTTGAAGATGATAAAAGTTGTAATTATCTGATAATTGATTCACCCCCCCCCCCTCTCAATTATCTTGGTGGGCTTTACTTTCTAACACTTCATCAACAATCCTTGTACTTAACACACTGAGACTAGGTTTGAAACTTACTTTAGGAGGTGTTTGAGTGTTCCTTATGTTTCTTGTTACTTGCGAGGATGGATGACCAATGATAATTTTGTTCTTCCTCTTAGGCATTGCCTTATACTCAAGAGGAGTAGTAAGGTCAATGGTTTCCTTGGGCGCAGAAGGAGTAACATTAGTTTTACCCTTTTGAACATCAGATTTCTCAATTTTTACCTTCTTTAGCTTAGGATCTTCTGATTCTGACTTTGTTGTTGATGCACTCTCAATTTTCAAAGAAATCTTCTCTTCCCTTGCTTTGTTTAGGTCTGCTTGAGACACTCCGTGAATTCTCAAAATCTCTGAGGTAACCTTGGCAACCTTCCTCTTTGTTGCTGCACTGTTTAGAACAACATCAGCTTCTCTTGTTTTCTCTTCATAGGCTCCCCATATTGGCTCATTAGGGTCTTGAGGGACTATAATTACTACTTGTGCATATGCTTCTAGGACTTGTTCATAAACTTCATACCCAAGTGGATGGATCGACTTTGTCCTTGGTTCAACTGCCTCCATGCATTTTGTGTTAGTCTCAACCATAAAACAAATAGTATCCTTATACTTTTCAACTATCTTCTCTGGAATTGTGAATCTCATCTACATCTTACCCCTAAATGTCTTCAAATCTAGTGTCATTTAATCTCTTAGAGTGCTCTCAGTAGATGCCTTGAAGGATATTTGTGGCATGGTAGGAATAGTCCTGTCAAGGTATAAATCTGACACCTTTCCAACAATATGGAAGTACATATATATGATCAAATACCCAAATCTGAATATCTTGGTCTTATCATGCTTGATGGCCTTAATGTTATCTATCAGTTGTGCATGCAAGATCTTGCATAAATTGAACTCTCCATTTTATTTCACAAGTCTTATGGCTACAAGAATTGTGGCCGCAGACACACTGTTTACTTTGCTGGTGTGTTGGAACCTGTAACCTAGTATCATGGACATCAATTTGATGTCATCTTGCTCAATAGGCTCTATAGTCATTCCATGCCTATCTCTTCTTGACTTGCATGTTTTCTCAACAAGTTTCCTTACATCCTTTCCCGTTGGAAGAATGGTGCATGTCTTTGAGAGGGCTATCATTTCATGAATTAGGTCACTAGTAATTCTGACCGACACTTCACCTATCCAAAATAGGTCATCATGAATCCTGCTCAAAAGAATATTGATCCATTCTTATTTGTAGAACTCATATGTCATAGCATAATCCACTATAGGGTGATTATTCCACTGTGCATACTCATCCATGAAGGTTTTGTCTGGTTTCATCATTATTTCCATGTGCACCCTTAGTCTGTCCAATCCTACTGGCTCTTTCTTATATTATATGTATGCCCTAATGTCCTTGACATGCATAACACCCATAGGCATGCGGGAGAATTCCCCTTCTAGGTCATCTAAGGTGGATTTAAACAGGTGCCTCTTGAATACATATCTTTTCTTCTCTTCAACATCAAATACTATAGGATTAGCCATCACTTACTTGGATATCGCTTTCCAAACGATCTTGAAGACTTCTTGAATTAGCACGATGAACTAGGGTTTCTACAACTGATCAAATGCACAACAAATCACTTGATGAATCAAATTGCAATCCTTCTCAATCAAATGCTAGGGATCTTCTACTTTCCAATCACTCTGAATTCAAATGCAGTGAGTAATTTAAAAACTTCAGTGTACTTTAAAGTAGAAATTATGCCATTAATGCTTGCCATGTAAACCAAGTTGTCACTGAAAATTTCTAACTTTCATTTTGCAAACAATCAGCTACTGTGCTCTTGCACATAGGATTTGTTAGTCTCCAAAAGCTTAAGTCCAAAGGTGCATACTCTGAGGGTGAGTATACTAGTTGCGCAGGGGTCTAGAGCTAAATTAACTCCCCTTATGACCCTAAGGGCCATTCATCCTGATGTAGAGGGTGCATCCATTGTGGATGCATCCAATGCATTCTCATCAACCTAATCCTTCTTCACCTCTGACCAAATCAAGCTCGCATCCTCTGAAGCTTTCAAAAAGTTGACTTCTCCTTCGGTATCAAATACTGGTTCTTCGGGCTTTTTAGGGGTTTCTTGACCTTGTGTCCTTGATCTACAAAACTTTGAGATGTGTCCAGCCTTGTTACAAGAGTGGAAAATGAATGGAGGCCTTATATTCCTCGGCACATTGACATGGGTCACCATTTTACATTATCTTGCAGAGTGACCATTATAGTTACATATCTGACATGTAACATTCTGAGAACTTCTTACATTTGGCTGATTTTGATTTCTTTGATTATGCCGAGTCTTCTTCTTCTAACTTGTCTTACAATTCATAGCTCTATGACCAAATTTATTGCATGAATAATAGTAACCATTGAAAGGTCTTACCTCTATACAGCTCCTTGCTATATGTCCATTCTTGTTACATACATAACAAGTTCAATCTACTAGCTTGTGCTCATTCTTGGATGGTTCAACATGATCTTTAGTCTAACTTCCAGTCACCTTAGCATCTGAGGTGTCTTCTAGTGCTTTCATTCTTGCTCATATGTTGTCAATCTAATTTTGTGCTTCATTGTATCCAATGTAGCTAGTATCTCCTTTGACTCTTCTTGCATATAAATGAGATTCTATTAAATCAAAACTGGTGTGTAACTTATCAATGTGATTCTTTGCCTCTTTCAATTCAAATTCCAAGCTTTATTTGTTGTTTCTTAGCTCCAAGATTTCCATGTTTGCTTGCCTCAATTTTTTATCATAATCCCTAAATCACTGGTAGACCATTCTTTCAAATCTTTTCTTATCCTTTTGATGACTACTTGAGCATCACTGACTTTTTCTTTAAGTTCTTCAATTTCTTTTTCAGATCTGTCCAGGTCTTCAAGATCAGCTCCAAGATTTTTTTTCAGATGTTTCATTTTTTCTTTGTCCATGATCTCCTCAAGTGGTTAAACTTCTTTGCTGAGGACCAAAGCTTTGATACCAATTGTTAGGAATGGGAACATTGAGAGGGGGGGGGGGTGAATCAGTGTTCACTTTTATCTTTTTACTTAATCTCAAACTGAACTTAAATACTTAAGTACTAAAATGAACATCCACATAAACATGAAATATGAAATCAACACATAACACCAATATGGTTACAAGGAAACCCAAATAGGTAAAAATCCCGATGGGAATTGACACCCACTAATATACTGTACTAGTGTTTTATGATCCTTGTTAGAAGATCCTTAACCCTATTAGGAGTTGCTTTACAATGTATTAAGTACAGTAGACCTTTTCAAGGGTTAGACCTTGTTAGGAGTCTTTTACAATAAACCCTGTTAGGGGTGTGGACTCACTATCCTAGAGCTCACTTCTCAAGTGGTGAAGGCTACAACCTTTTGATCTCAGATAAACACTTTATCTACTGGATGAACTATCACTGTGACACTGCTTGTCTGATCAGTTCCTTTGATGCACTGATGCTTTAACCTCTTGCAAAGCTTTAATACATCTTATCAACTCTTCATACACTTCTTCTTTGCTTATCTCAACTCTCTATCAACATACATCCTAATTACAATGGGCGCATCTCATATTTATATGCACATACAAAACAAATAACTAGGTCGGCCCTTTAACCGATTACATACAACACTTTCAATTGAATTGGCTCAAGCGTGTTTACAAACAAACATATTTATATGTCAGCAACCTAATTACAATAGGTGCATGGCCTTTACATCATAATAATATAACTGCAAATCAAAATGCCAACAGTCAACTGCTTACTTTGTTCTTCTCTGGCACACACTGGCTGTGTAACTTCAACTGTCTGTAACTTTGTCATACTTGCATATCTGATCATGCACTCATAGACTAAGCATGAATATAGTCTAACCAACTTATCTTCTAGGGCGCATACCATAAATCATTCGTATGCACGTGCGCTAATGCTCTAAGCTTCAAGTACTCTGTACACTGTCCAATCTTCAACACTTAGCCGATTTTTGATCTTCTCATCAAGTGTGCTAACTCCAAACTACTATATGACTTTGTTGCCATAATGAAAACACTATACTAAGTCATATACACTAGTATAGCCAACTTTCCAACAGTTGTTGATGATGATCAGATAGAATTGATCTCATCCTTAAACAAAATCATTGGTAAAAACAAGAAAGTAAAAAGCCTTGAAGGAGCATTGGTTGAAGTGACAGAAAATTTGCAAAGTATTGTAACCAATTAGATATCAGAGGTAGATCCATAGGTAAAATCTAAAGAAGTTGTGAAGGCATTTGACAGTGAATTCACCAACTTATCAGACATAGCTACAGTAAAGGTTCAGGCAGCCTATGAGGCTAAAATATTTCATGATTTATGTCAGAATATCAGGAATGATATTAATAATCTAGATGTATGTATCAAGGAACTTAGAAGGAATTTGGACAGAGGTAAAGCCTTGTACATTTAGTGTACAAAAATAGAGAATCGCATATCTGATATAGCAAAAAAGATCAAAGCAAAAGAGGTAGAAATTCAGTCGGTAGCAAATCTCTTAGCAAATCATGTTATAAATAGGGAATACTAAGAGGGGGGGGTGAATCAGTATTCTACAAACTTTTACTTTTTCCCAATTATGGATATAACAGATTATCTTAATGCATGCATAACATAGAAAACTAAACAACATGCATAGCAATAAAACAAATGAACTCATAACACATTATTTGTTCTCGAGGAAACCCTGGGCAAGGGAAAACCCCGGTGGGGATGGTACCCACAAAGATCCACTAATCAAAAGTATCTTGTTAAGGATGTTGACCCTGTTAGGATCCTATTACATGCACATAGTGTCTCAGTCCTGATTAAGGGACTATAGGCCTTGTTAGAAGCCTCAACCCCGCTAGGAGTTGGTAGTACAAAATATGATTACCAAATGAGCCCACTGCCCAAACAAGTAATATAAAATATTTACTGATTACAAAATAGGTCAAGGTACATAACCTTATACTACTTGTAACTTCACATCAATGTCTCTTTTCTTTCTTTTTCACTATCGCTATTACAACTACATCTTAATTTTACAATTACATCATTACATCTCTTTATACAAGTTATTAAGATTAATAACTCTTACAGTCGGCTTGTCATAAGCATTATAAAAAATATATCTTTACCCAAGGGTTAACATCTAGGATGTCATCCCTTTATATTGTTAAGACATTATTTTGATAAACAAAATAATCCATTAACTCTTTACCAATTCTGTCTTCATATTATGTCCTGTCGGCTTAACACTATCTTTAGTAAAACTATCATAACTTCTTTCGTACATGTCGTACTAACATGTGCTCTCAGGTGAGTCTTCTATAGTCACCATAGTATCTATGTTCAAGTGCACAAGCACTGAACTTACTCTAATCAACATTGCTAATCAAAACTATCTTCGGGTACACTAGCAAAAACATTGTCTCATACTTAGACAATTTTGCATTGCACTTTGTCATACTTCATCTCTGTCCTGTACGATCATCATGTAGGTCATATGTTTCCATAATGAAAACATCTATGTATCTAACTTAGCCAAATTGCCAACAATCTCCCCCTTTGTCATTGGTGGCAACATATGAGAAAATTGTCTAAGTCAAAAACTTAAAAAATCTCAAAATTGTGGCCATAACAAAAATATGTATATATTGTCCTTATAACTCCATAAATATTATCTATACATTGTACTCCCCCTAGGAGTATACATCCTTATCATATTTAACAATTACTCATAACAATTTTTTGCTATATATCTCTCCCCCTTTGACAACAATGACAAAAAAAGGTAAGAAGGGTGACAAAACTGTGTTCAGACAAAAGTTATACCTTGATTCAATATTGCAAAGCCAATAGGCTTGCAACACAATCTGCAAAGTTAATCTTCATGGCCTCTTACTCTTTCTCCCATGCCTTCTTAATCAAATTTGCAACACTGAGTAGTGAACACAATCCATAAGATGCAATTTCACAGGCTTGGAGATTTGCAAAATTGAACTTCTGAAAAGATGTCTTGGATGAAAGACATTCTTCCAGTTGTCCTTCAATAATGCTCAATTTGATAGAAACATGCTCTCTTAGAAGAGCGAATCTTTTCAGCTTCTTGTCCTTGTCATCTTGTAAAATCCTTATCTCATCATAAATCTTGCAAATTTCTTTTCAATATCAAGTATATTCACATTGGGGCTTGAAAGGAGATTTACCTCTACTTGAATTTATGCTTCTTTGATCTTAATCTTCTACATTTCTTCTGCTATAAGGATCTTAGATTTTGTACACTGAATGTACAAATTTTTACCTCTGTCTAGATTCCTTCTCAAATCTTTTATATAGATATCAAGATTGTTGATATCATTCCTAATATTCTAGCTTATGTCCAAAAGTAGTTTGGCCTCATAGGCTGCTTGTGCCTTCACCTTAGCTATATCAGATAAGTTGGTAAACTCATCATCAAATATGTTCATCACTTTCTTTTCTCTTTCAAGTGGGTCTACCTCTGTAATTTGTGTGGTCACAATACTTTCTAACTTCTCAGTTAATTCTTTTAGGCATCCTTCAAGGCTTTTCACTTTCTTGTTCTTCCCAATAATATTATTCAAAGATGTGATCAATTTCATTTGATCATCATCATCTACTTCTTTACCCAAACTTTAAAATATAGATCCAATTTGAGTTTTCTTACCAATAAGACTAATTTCTTCTTGACTAGGGGCTGCTTCTAGCTTTTCTGTCTCTTTAGGCTCTCCAATCCTTGTGTCTCTCTATTCTTCTCCTCTAGCATTGTCTTTCTCTTCAAAATCTGAACTGCCAACAATGTTATCAAGGTTCTTAAAAAGATTATCATCACTATCCAGAGTGATCTTGGTTCCTTCCACATTCATAGTTTCATCTTCAATGTTGATCGCTAGTGGAGAGGGAATATCCTATTGTTCTGCTTCCTTTACTTACTCTGATGGTTTTGCTGCATCTGATTATTTCTCAACACTTTCTGTCATCACTTTAACTATTGCTAGTTCTGTTTCCTTGTTTGTTTCTTCATAATTACCCCCCATAATCTAAATTGTTCTTTTCTTGGTTCTCAAATGGGTGTTCAGATCCTTCATGATCTATTTGAAGTGTTCTTCATCTCTCACATCACATAGCTTCCTAACAAGATTTTCTCTAATTCTGATATCTTCATCTGATGCTCTTTTCTTCCTTTTTACTAACTTTTCATACAGATCATCAGGTATCTTACCCTGAATTGTATCAAACTTTTTGTCAGTCAATATCATGTGCTTTACCACTACATTTTCAAGGTTCAATCTTTTTGCATAATCATAGAGGTCATAGTATTTGTTCATCTTTCAAAAGTCTCCATCTTGTATGATCTGTTTATTAACTTTTTCAATTCTAGGTTTCTAAGTTTTCTTCTTAACAGGGGTCTCTTCTATTGGAAATTGCAATTGAAGTAATTGTTGTGTTGTCATTGATGTCAAACCTTAACTGGTAAGACTGTTGCTACTTAGGAAAGTACTATATCTATTGTATTGTTGTGAAGAGGGGAAAGAAAGGATGGTAACAATAGCATCTAAGGAAAGGTTGAGCTATCTTGATACTACAAAGTGTACTTGACTATGTTGTACAATGATGAGACAATGTATTGTTTATCTTAGTAAGATTGAAGACTAAACTGGTAGGCTTGACCGAGCAAAAATAGAGAAATCATGTTCAAGCTGAGTAATGTTAGTGTCAACCGAGTTAGTATATGTCGAGCAAAATTCTAGTGTCGACCGAACATTAGTTAATTGTCAAGAAAGACAGTATAAGCTGAGGAAACATTTTTTAGTAATGACCGAGCTTTCTACATGAAGACCGAGTAGTTGATCACAGTATTGACCGAGCATCAATATTTTTATATTTGAAGAGAATTTAGATTTGGGGTCGACATTGTTGAATTATTAGATTATGTAAAACATGTTGACTTTATTTATTGATTGTTTGAAAGCATTAAATGCATTGAAAAATGTTTTATTGTAAATCTTTAAGAGATATGAGATGTTTCTAGAAAAGGAGCCAAAGAACATAAAGTGGGTAGATTCAATGAATCTGACCTAACCCTAAGATCTACAAAGGAGATTGAGTAGCAAAAGATAAGTTAACCTAATTGAGGAAGTATTAAGAGAACCTAAGCATTAGGTATGTGTGTGCATGGGTGAAAAGAGGATGCTAGAAGATCAGTAGATGTTATTAACTGTTTAAGCAAAAAGGCTAAAGGAGAAGTGTGGTGATTGCTTGAACAAAAGTTTCGAGCAGATCAGAGATGGAAATGGCAAAGTTTCAAAGTCAGTAAACCAAAATTTGTGTATGGAATTGGATCTGATATTTTCAAAGTGAGTTGTATGTTTTTCAGATCAGTACTATTGCTACTTTCTAACCATTGTAACAGTCAAAATCCTTTTAACAAAGGTTGACCTAACAGTCATATGTTTAAATCCTTTGAACAAGGTTGCATTCTAATGGAATGTATGTAAGTCCTATAACAAGGCTCACTTCTAACAGAGTCATTGAAATCCTTTAACCAGGTCACACCTAACAGTGTGTATTGTAACCTTTGACAGGGTTGGCTTTTAATTGAGCTCACTTCAGAAGAGTGAAAATAATAGTAGCTTGTTACAAAGTGGTTTTTCCCAGATTGGGTTTCCACTATAAATCCTAGTGTCAATGCTTGTGTGAATGTTTTGGTTTAAACATTTCTGTGTTTTATAAGTTAGATATAGTTCGGTAGTGGACTACAATGTTATATGTTTCTATTATAGAATCAGTGATGACCGAGTTGGTTTTGGTTGTTAGATCTGATTTAAAGAAAAAATTTTGAAGATTGTTTTATACATCTGGACCTGAGAACAACTGTTTCATCCCCCCTCTCTGTTGTTCTAAATCATATTTGTTGGAAACAATTGTCTGAAGGAAATTGCTACTCAAATTATGTATTGTCTTTGATGTCACACAATGTCATAGTCCGCAACAATCAGTTCCTACCAAGCTCAGTCGGTCTGCCAAACAGGAAAATCAGTACTTACCGAGTCCACTCGGTTATCAAAGAAAATTAGTGTCTACCGAGTCCACTCAATTATCAAAGAAAAATCAGCATTTACCGATTTCAGTCGCTCGTCAAAGGAAATTCAGTGTTTACCGAGTTCAGTCGGTTGTCAAAGAAAAGTTAGCATTTACCGAGTTCAGTTGGTTATCGAAGGTAAAGGATTGTCGGTGTTTACCGAGTTCCCTCGATCTCTGAAAGATTGTAGAAATTTATGGTCACCGAGCACTGTCGGCCCTTGAAGGATTTTTGTAAATAAAGTTTGCTTAATTCAGCCGACTGTTATACTAAATAATGTCGATTTGACAAATCTAAAATCATATAAATAAAAGGTCAAATGTGAAAAATAAAGAAGAGATACAGCAGAAGATTTACAGAAGAAAGACAGGAAAGGTGTGTGCGAATTTGTGAAGGATGTTCAGATATCCTTAAGGTGCAGCAGAGATTTATTCGATTAGGAAGGATCACACTTATGCAGAATAGAGATCTGTAATCAGCAAGGTAGTTGCATTATTATACAGGTCATTTTCATTGTTACCTTCTTATCTTTGTAACAGTGAATTCTAAATCTCTTAACCGAGTTGGTTTAACAACCATATTGTAAATCCTCTAACAAGGTGACAATTCCATTGAATTATTTTCAAGACCTCTTACCAGGCCACTCCTAGCAGGGTGATTAAATCCTCTAACAAGGTCACAGCTAACAGTGTGTTTTGTAACCTTTTACCAGGTTGGCTTCTAACCGGGCATCACTTCAGAAAAGTGAAAAATAGTATCTAGATACATTGGTGGTTTTTCCCATATTGGATTTCCACGTTAAATCTTGTGTCTCTTATGTTCTTAATTGCTATCTTAATCATATACTAGTGTTGATGAACATCTAAAGATAACTTTGCTAATACTTTCTGCATCTTCAAAGTTACTACAATCTATTTACCGAGTGCTAAAACAGATAACATTCTTTAACATATCCTAAGGGATCTGAAAAGAAATAATTAGGAAGTGTTTTATGGTTGATTGATTCACCCCCCCCCCCCCTCTCAGTCACTTCATCCATATTCCATCAATTGGTATCAAAGCATTTGGTGCTTGCAGGAAGGGTTTCAAGGACCTAAGCTAAAGATCGGGATGTCTTACAAGAGGGAAATTCCAAAGCTCAACAAAGATAACTTTTCAGCATGGCAAGGTCTCATGCGACTTCATCTGGCTTCCATTGGTGATTCAGGATGCAAATACATTGATGAAGAATACACAATTCCTACTGGTGCATTAACTGTTGAAGACATTGCAGAGAAAAAGACTCATAACACCATGATGATAGACATTGCATCTGCTCTCAGCTATGAAGAATTTGATGATATTAAAGAATGCACTACTGCATATGAAATGTGGATGACATTGAAGAAAATATATGGTGGTGATGCAAATGTGAAAAGAGCCAAAGCAGAAAGCCTAAGAGGACAGTTTGACAAAATGAATATGAAGGAAGATGAAAACATTGCAAAATATGTTGAAAGAATCAAAGCAAGTGTAAGTGCAATTAGAGCTTCTGGAGGAACAATCTCAGATGAAACTGTTATAAGTAAGGTACTCAGAACATTACTCCCTATCTATGCAATAAGAGTATCAGCTATTCAAGAAAGAAGATGTGAAACAAACCACAATATAACTTTGGATGCTTTAGTTGGAAGATTGACAGCCTTTGAATTAGACAACTATGACAACTATGTTCCAAGTTCCAAAAACATTGAATCAGCATTTGAGGCCAAGGTTTCACTAAAGAAGAATAAGAAAATTAAAGAAGTTCAGTCAGAAAGTGAAGAAGTATCAGAAGAAAGTTCTGATAGTGATCTTGAAATTGTAGAAGCATTACTTGCAAAGAAGTACTCTAAAGGGAAAGGTAAATATAAAGGTAAAACTCCTTTAATCTATTTTTCATGTGAAGAAATTGGACATATTGCAGCTAGGTGCCCAAACAAGCAAGTCAAGGAAGAGAAGAGAAGTCACAAGTACTATGGAAAAAAGAATTTCAAATCATTCAAGGATAAAGGCAAGAAAACATGTTTTATGGCTAAAGATTCTGATGATAGTGAAGAAGAAATTGTCTTTATTGCTATAAAAGATGAATCTGATGATGATGAAGATAAGATGGCACTTATTTCTCATATAAGCAAAGATGATATATGGATAATAGACAGTGGATGTTCACACCACATGACTGGTGACAAGACAAAATTTGAATATCTAGAAGACTGTGATAGTGGCAATGTAAGATTTGGAAACAATGAACCTTGTTGTATAAAAGGAAAGGGAAGAATCTCATTAACCAAAGAACTCATATGTGATAATGCTTATTGGGTTGAAGGACTAAAACATAATCTTCTAAGTGTAGCATAGCTAATCAACACTAGTTTCAAGGTTGAATTCATGAATGGTCAAGCAAGACTGCTGGATGAAAAAGGAAAACTCATTGGATCAGGCAAACAAACAAAAGGTAACTTATTTTATCTTGATCTCAGTGAATATTCATGCTTTATTGCTCAAATTGAAGAAAGTTGGCTATGGCACAAAAGGTTATGTCATGTGAATTTTGATAACATGATAAAAATAAGCAAATTCAAGAAGGTTAGAGGCATTCCTACTTTGAAGAAACCTGATACTGGTCTATGTAAGAATTGTCAAATTGGCAAAATGAGTAAAACTAGTTTCAAGAGTAAGAACTATCAGTCTAAAGAAATTTTGGAAATTGTGCATACTGATTTATGTGGACCTATTGGAATACAAAGCTATACTGGAGATAAATTCTTTATTCTTTTCGTTGATGATTATTCTAGAATGATGACTGTTATGTATTTAAGAGAAAAATCAGAAGCATTTGAAAAGTTCAAATGGTACTTAGCAAGAGTGGAAAAGGAAACAGGGAAAAGATTGAAATGCTTAAGATCAGACAGAGGTGGTGAATTCATCTCCCATGATTTTAACAACTTTTGTATTGAAAGAGGAATCAAAAGACAGGTATCAGCTCCTAGAACTCCTGAGCAGAATGGAATAGCAGAAAGAAGAAACGGATCTATTATGGATTGTGCAAGGACTCTAATGATAGAAAAGAACATCTCTATAAAGTACTGGAAGGAAGCTATCAGCACTGCAGTTCATACATTGAACTGAGTATAATTGAAGAAAGACACATTCAAAACTCCTTATGTATTATGGTATGGCTATAAACCCAATGTAAGTTACATGAAAATATTTGGTAGCAAGTGTTCTATCTTAAAAGAATCCAGAAGAAATAAATTTGATGTGAAAAGTGATGAAGGAATATTCCTAGGATATTCTAGCAAAAGCAAGGCATACAAATGTCTGAACTTAGCTACTCACAAAGTCATAGAAAGTATACATGTAAAATTTGATGAGTTTGTAGAAAAGACTGAAGAAGAAAGCAAAAGGGAACCTGAGAACTACAGAAGATTCATTTACATTGAACCTGAAACATTGGCAGACACAACTATCAATGAGGAAACTATATCTACCGAGCTGAGCACAGTTACCGAGTCACAGGAAGAAGTTCAAACCGAGTCACAGGAAGAAATTCAGACTGAGTCTCAGCCTGAAGTTACCGAGAAAATATCTACCGAGCCCGAGCAACCTGAAGAAGAGATCCTAGAAGACAACAGCATGACTCATTCAAAAAGAAAGGAACCTATACTAGCCAAGTATGTCAGAAAACATCATACACCAGATCAAATTATTGGAAACAAATCAGATGGTACTATGACAAGAAGCAAGCTAAAAGGTACATGTCTGCTTACTGATTTTGAAACTAGAAATATCAAAGATGCATTGGAAAATGAAAGTTGGATTGAAGCAATGAATGAAGAATTAGAACAAATACAAAAGAACAAAACATGGACTCTTGTACCTAGACCTAAAGATAAGAATGTAATTGGAACAAAATGGGTATTCAGGAATAAGCTGAATGAAGATGGTCAAGTATCTAGAAATAAAGCTAGATTGGTATGTAAAGGTTATTCTCAAGAAGAAGGTATAGATTATGGAGAAACTTTTTCTCCTGTTGCAAGATTAGAAGGTGTAAGAACTCTACTTGCTTATGCAGCACACAAAGGATTTAAGGTATATCAAATGGATATAAAATTTGCATTTCTCAATGGAATTCTTGATGAAGAAGTCTACATTGAACAACCTGAAGGTTTTGTTGATCCAGATAAAAAGGACATGGTCTGCAGGTTACACAAAGCATTGTATGGATTAAAACAAGCTCCTAGAGCATGGTATGAAAGACTCCATAACTATTTGATTCAGATTAATTTCAAAAGAGCCAATGATAATAGCAATCTGTATATTAAAGAAGGACCGGATGACAAAATTGTATTGACAGAAATATTTGTAGATGATACTATATTTACAGGGAATGAGGATCAGTGCAAAGAATTTTCAGAGCAAATGAACAAAGAATTTGAAATGTCTATGTTTGGCTTAATAAAATTCTTTGTTGGTCTTCAAATTTAGCAAAGCAAGAATGGTATATACATTACTCAATCTAAATACATTAAGGAAATACTTAAGAAGTTTGGTATGGAAGATTCAAAACCAGTTGGTACACCCATGTGTACTGGACTGAAACTTACCAAAAAGGATGATTCAAAAGAAGTTGATCAGACCCTATACCGATCTATGATTGGAAAATTGCAGTATGTAGTACATACAAGACCTGATATTGCCTTAGCAGTCGGTATAGTAGCTAGATTCTCAGCAAAACCTAAGGAAAATCATATGATGGCAATCAAAAGAATCTTAAGATACTTAAGAGGAACTGAAGAATATGGTTTGTGGTATAAATTTGGAGGCAATCTAGACTCAAAAGTTTTTACTGATGCTGATTGGGCAGGGAACATTGATGACAGAAAAAGCACAAGTGGTGGAGCATTTTTTCTTGGAAAAAGACTGGTATCCTGGACTAGTAAAAAGCAAAATTGCACATCTCAATCCACAACTAAAGCAGAATATGTTGCTGCTGCAGTAAACTGTTCAAATATTGTTTGGTTTAAACAGCTATTAGAAGGTATGAAGGTTGAAATCAAAGAACCAGTTGTTATATTTTGTGACAATACCAGTGCAATAAACATTTCAAAGAATCCAGTGATGCATTCCAAAACCAAGCATATTGCTATTAAATATCATTTTGTCAGAGAATTGGTGCAGGATAAGGAAATCAGATTAGAATACATTCATACAAAAGAGCAGATTGCAGACATTTTCACCAAACCTTTACCTAAGGATGCATTTGTGTATCTAAGAGGTAAGTTAGGGGTCATTCCCCTATCCGAGGCTCACTAAATACAGTTTTAGTGATGCATCAACCAGAACATGATTGAAAATCAACCAGTTGATGTAGCATATTCAAGGAATCATTGCATATGAATCAGTACTTGAGGTACATTAATTTACACCGGTATTATGTGAATTGTCTTTGGCATGTGTTGTCAAAGAGGGAGTGTTTGCTATGTCTTTGCTATTACTTCAAGAAATTTTCAATAGTCAGAAGGAAGATCAGAAGGAAGAATTTTCAGGAAAAAGAAAGTTTGCTGACAGAGGGAGATTTGAATCTAAACCGAGCTAATTCTTTCAAATTTCTTATGCTATGACATATTGTGTTGCCATCAATGCCAAAGAGGGAGATTGTTGGAAACAATTGTCTGAAGGAAATTGCTACTCAAATTATGTATTGTCTTTGATGTCACACAATGTCATAGTCCGCAGCAATCAGTTCCTACTGAGCTCAGTCAATCTGCCAGACAGGAAAATCAGTGCTTACCGAGTCCACTCGGTTATCAAAGAAAATCAATGTCTACCGAGTCCACTCAATTATCAAAGAAAAATCAGCATTTACCGAGTTCAGTCGGTCATCAAAGGAAATTCAGTGTTTACCGAGTTCAGTCAGTTGTCAAAGAAAAGTTAGCATTTACCGAGTTCAGCCGGTTATCGAAGGCAAACGATTGTCAGTGTTTACCGAGTTCCCTCGGTCTCTGAAAGATTGTAGAAAGTTATGGTCACCGAGCACTGTCGGCCCTTGAAGGATTTTTGCAAATAAAGTTTGCTTAATTCAGCTGACTGTTATACTAAATAATGTCAATTTGACAAATCTAAAATCATATAAATAAAAGGTCAAATGTGAAAAATAAAGAAGAGATATAGAAGAAGATTTACAGAAGAAAGACAGGAAAGGTGTGTGCAAATTTGTGAAGGATGTTCATATATCCTTAATGTGCAGCAGAGATTTATTCGATCAGGAAGGATCACACTTATGCAGAACAGAGATCTGTAATCAGCAAGGTAGTTGCATTATTATACAGGTCATTTTCATTGTTACCTTCTTATCTTTGTAACAGTGAATTCTAAATCTCTTAACCGAGTTGGTTTAACAACCATATTGTAAATCCTCTAACAAGGTGACAATTCCATTGAATTGTTTTCAAGACCTCTTACCAGGCCACTCCTAGCAGGGTGATTAAATCCTCTAACAAGGTCACACCTAACAGTGTGTTTTGTAACCTTTTACCGGGTTGGCTTCTAATCGGGCATCACTTCAGAAAAGTGAAAAATAGTATCTAGATACATTGGTGGTTTTTCCCATATTGGGTTTCCACGTTAAATCTTGTGTCTCTTGTGTTCTTAATTGCTATCTTAATCATATACTAGTGCTGATGAACATCTAAAGATAACTTTGCTAATACTTTCTGCATCTTCAAAGTTACTGCAATCTATTTACCGAGTGCTAAAATAGATAACATTCTTTAAGATATCCTAAGGGATCTAAAAAGAAATAATTAGGAATTGTTTTATGGTTGACTGATTCACCCCCCCCCCTCTCAGTCACTTCATCCATATTCCATCAATATTAACATCTTCATCATCTTTAATTTTTGCAATCTCTCTTTGAACTGGTGGTACTAAAGTCTTCTTCCTTTTACCCGGTCGAGTAGAAATCTCTTTCTCTCTTTTACCAGGTGTAGAAGAGGATGATCTAGTGGACTTTCTAACTTCTTGATCTTTCTCTATTTCTTCCACTTTCACTTTTATGTCTGATTATTGTACTACAACTGATGATAAAGGTGGAACAGACAAAACTTCTTTTTGTCCTATGTCTCTAATTGCTGCTACTGTCTTTTTGGCTATCAAAAATTCTTGTTCAGACATCCCTGTGTCCTTTAATATCTTCTTGATTATACTTTCAACTCTTTTCTTTGATTGTTTCTCTTCTAAGATAGTCTTTGCAGAGATGAAGTTTTCCTCAAAGGTTCCAAACCTATTGCTATGAATGTCCATCTTGCATTTAAGCAATCTGCTCACATATTCTTCTAATTCAATCTCAAAGATTTCATAGCCAAGAGGGTCTATGAATTCTACTCTAGGCTCTACTGCTTCAATGTATGTAAAGTCAGTATCAACCATAAAGCATATCTCATTCTTATACTTTTCTACTAAAGATTGAGGGATCCTTGATCTGCTTGACATCAAATTCTAAAATGATTTAATCACCAACACTGCACTCTCATTGACCTTGTCAATAAGATGTATCCTGTATACTTTGTTAATCCTTTCCATTATAGTTTTACCATCATTCCAATCATTACCAATGGTGTAAGGAAATATTCTTAACAAGTGGAAAAACATATAAGTGATCAATGATGAGAATCTAAACTGAGAGTACTTAGTCTTCTTTATCTTTTCCAAATTCTCAAACAACTGAATTCTCAAAATCTCACACATGTCAACTTGTACTTTATCAACACACATCAAATAGGCTACATGTATCATTCATGCTGCCATGTCATCTTCTCTAGAGTTAGCACAAAACTTAGTTGTAAGGATCTTGCACAAATATCTAACATCATCTTGTTGTATCTTGCTAATTACTATTCCCCTGCCATTGTAAGATGAATTTGTGTTGTCTATAACTATTTTCCTCATGTTCTTCTCATTAAAAGGAATGGCTCTAGTTTTAGATAGACTAGTTACCTCATGAATTAGGTTAGCTATGATATCTATCACTCTGTCATCTAACCAAAACTTTCCATTGTGAATTCTGCTTAAAATTATATTGGTACATTCTTCATTATCAAACGCATATTGTAGAGAATACTAAATAATCTCATTATCTTTCAAATGTTCAAACCCTACTTTCAATGACATATCCTAATTGTAAATATTTTCATAATCTTTAGTAAAATCAATGTCACTAAGAGTCTCAATTTGCATCCCAAATAGCTTCTAACATTTTCTAGGTGTAAAACTTCATCTGGTACGAATGATAAAGCTAACTTAGGGTCTTCCTCCAAGGGTTCTACTAGTTCCCTTTTGACTTTAGGTCTATTTTTATCCCTTACATTATGAATCAATGAAACATCCATGACTTCTACAAATTCTTTAACCGATTTAGAGATCTGCCAAGTAAAATACCTTGATTCTGTGATTTAGGGCTTGCGTAGATTCGACACGAAAATCCTTCACCAAATCCTTGCAAACCACTTTCAATCACTACTCTTTGATCTCTTTAGCACTTTTATTCACTTTTATGATCAAATATTATCGATCATAACCTTTTATCATTTCAAGCTCACATAGATCTGACATGGCATTCAATTCCTTTTCTGCTTCTTTCCAAAAAGTTGTTTATGCTTACCTGCAAAACTCAAAACTTATTGTGATCTTGAAAAACATAATATTTTTCTATGTGCTCTTAACCATATCATCAATACATCATATACTACCTTACGTTAACTGCACAAGAGTCAATTCATCATATATCAACTTCTACACTAATCTAAGTTCTTATTCTACTATAATTTTCATGAATAAGTACTTTGAGATGGGTTAGGTAGAGATTCATTCTTACCACTTGATACTTCACCTTTTTGGTTAACTTCAATATTGAATGTGTCTCCTTGATCTGTGCTTTTAACAAACTTCACTTCTTATGAATTACTACAGCATCCTTTCTGACTGCTACTTGCATCTTCATTTCTCCTTGCATGACTTCTAGGGTTAGGATTAGGATGAAAAACTCTACTGTTCATTCTGCAAAACCTTGTTGTATGTCCAATCTTGTTACATATCTGACAAACTATTCCATTGTTTCCATATCTTGATCCAGGCTGATTGATCTATGATCTACAGTTTCTAGCAATGTGTTCGACTTTGTTGCATCTATAACATTCTACTACTATTATTATTCTCAACAAATTTAGGTTTTCTACATTCAATAGCTCTATGTCCAAAGCCATGACAATTATAACAATAACCATTAAGAGGTTTCAATTGCTTACCTATGCAATCTTTCTTCATATGACCAAAAGTATTACAAGTAAAGCATCTACCTTTAAATTCTCTTTGCATATGTTTAGGTGACTCCTCTTTCTTAGGTGGTTCTTCTTCTTTAGGTGTATCTTCAGATTTGTCAATTTCATCAGATTTCTTTTCATCTATGCTTTCAGACATTTTCAAATCTAGTTCCTTTCTTTCTTCATTTTCTTTAGATGTGTTGAATCCAAGACCAGTTTTATCATAGAATGGTTTTTGATAAGACATTTATTCATCAATCTTCTCACTAGTTGAATATAGTATTTCAAGTTGCTACTTAGATTGAGTCAGTTCACCTTTCACAATTGTATTGTATTTCTCAAGTTTGGCATACTTCAAATTGACTTTCTCAAGTTTAAATGTTACTGTTGCCCAAAATTTCCCTGTCTTTCATTTTCGGCCACAGCCCTATTTTCCAAGTGAAATGCTCAAGTGTCGAGAGTCTAGTGTGTTTTCTGTTCAAATGTCAAAAACCCAGTGTGTTTTCGACCTCCTCTCTATAGGCTCAGGATGTTTTTGCCTTTTGGTCTGAAAATTTGGTGTATTTTCGACCTCTCTGCTCTGAAAATTCAGTGTGTTTTCGACCTCTCTACTTTGAAAATTTGGTGTGTTTTTTACCCTAGCTCAAAAACCCTCTTTATTTTTGACACCTTCTATGTTTTCGGCCCTAAGTGCGCAACTCTGACGAGCGAGTCCCAGTGCCAAAGACCATGCCAATGTAGCAAAGATCCAACGGTTGTCACATAATCGCATGGGATCTCCCAATCCATTGAGATCATATGACAACCATTGATGCGGTATCTCCAACATCGGCAGTCAAAGAGGTTCATCCAACGGTTAGCGGGGAAAGCATTGTGCAGTTGGTCACATGATCTCATGCGGCCCCTTGACCGCATGCGACCATGCGACAGGTGGCCTGCAGGGGGTTTCGATGGGTGGTGATATGTCCCGGTTTTGGTGGTAGCGGTGGCGGTTAGTGGCTAGCATCATGCGGTTAGTCGCATGATCGCATGGGCTCTTCCAAGCCCATGTGACCATGCAAAAAACCGTCAGCGGTTAGCATGCTTGTGGGTGGTGTTGCTGTGGGTCCAATGCCAGAGGTTGCCAAGGTGTTGCTGACAAGGCGGTTGGAACAAATAACAGAATGCCAAGTGGCGTCAGTGGGCCCAGTTGATGGTTTTTCAATGCACCGCTAGCGGTCTATCACATGATCGCATAGCCCTTTTTTAGGCTATGCGAACATGCGACAAACCGTTAGCCACACCGATGGAGCTTGCGGTTTGCAGAAGGATAGAAAGAGATGAGTGGCTGGCGCAAAATCTCAAAGAATATTCTAACCCCATGAGATCTTGCACCCGCTGTCTAATGGGAATCTCAGTCTGTGGATGCGCGGTTGAGGGATTATGTGTGGTCACTAAGAGGAACCCGGGGTTGAGAAAAGATCAAACGACTTGGGGACTAAAGAGAAGGTGAGACCAGGGTTAAGTTTGCAGTGCGGTCTTGCGGGGCTGAGTTATCTTGCGTGGAAGAGCGACAGTTTTCAAAGAGTTGTCACATGATCGCATGAAGCCTTTCGGGCTCATGTGATCATGTGACCACTGACTTTTTCAAGGCAGTGTGGTTGTGGGTCCAGCCGTGTGTTCGACTCTTGTTGGGCCACATGGCAAAATTTGACAAATGTGACATCTTGCGAATCCAGCGACATTTATAGCAAAGCAGTGGCAATTTCTAAGGAACTTGTCACATGATCGCATGAGGCTTTTTTAGCTCATGCGATCATGTGACCAATGACATTTTTGATGCAGTGCGACTTGTTTTTCATGAGCTTTCTTCTGCAAAGATGTTTGCAAAGCACAGGTAGCTGAAAATTGATGATATTTTCAAGGCAGTTATAGCTGGGAATGTTTGCAGAGATTTTTTGGGTGTCGTTTTGAGTCCTTTCGAGGATCTGATCGGATTTGAACATTCATGATAGGGTCCAACTTGTAGAGAGGTAGATGGATCAAAGTTGTTGATCAATTCAGAAGTGGACACGTAGGAAAAGAATATCTGATCCATTGAGATATTTTGAAGTGAACATTTATGATCAGTTTTTGACTGCCAGGGTTTATTATTAAATTGTAAATCTGGTAACCCCGGTTAGTTTTTGAGACTCCTGCCTGCATGCAGTTGAGTGATGTATATATTGTTTTTTTTGGAGCCAGTAGTGCTCAGAATTCACATTTTTGTAAAAAAGAAAAGGCTTTTTCTTGGAAAACTATCTGTAGCATTTTTCCTGCTCTCTAGTTTTTCACATCCTGTAAGTTCTCATTGATAATACAAATATTGCAAAGCATTTTGTGACATTTTTCTTGTCCTCATGCCTTCTTTGTTTGGCTTTTCTCTTATTGGATTGAAGTTTATGCATGTTTTCAATGGAAATTGGGGTTCCTGGTCCCTCTCATTTTCTGCAATTTTGTGTGTTGATGTGTCTGATCTGATTTAGATGTTTTGTGGGTATGCTACAGCCCCTAGCAATCTTGTCTCATTCCTACACTTAGTTGCAGAGGAGGATGTTTGTTTGCAGGTCATAGGTTGAGTTTTCTGTCCAAGCCTTCCTATGAAATACTTATGCAAACCTATCTAGTGAGTGGTGATTTATTAGACCTGATTCCTCCATTGATTTCATCCCTCTATACTAAGATCCAAACCCCAGTTTTGGTGCATCACCTAGTAGGTAGATTTTCTTTCCTGTCATTTCCCTTTCATGCATTCCTTCTATCCCTTTCCCCTCAAAGTTTACTTTCATGTTAAGAGCAAATCAGGGTGATTATCTAAGAGAAACTAGCCTAGAATCTGGAGGTCTCATCTCGGTTAGCAAAAGGTCCCACAACCTTGAGATGATTCCCTTGTTATACTGAGTTATCAAGACTATGAGAGCTTGAACTAAGGGTACAAATTCAGTGTATAACAGTTACTTTACCAAGTTTAGATTTTAGCCCTTCATTTTCAAGATTCAGATTTTCATTCTCAAATTTCAGATTTGCTTCATTCTTGTCATTTCCATCTTTCAGACTTGGCTTCAGATTTTCTATCTTCAATTCATGTTTAAGGATCTCATTTTCTTTTTCTAGGTTGTCATCACAATCTTCAATTTGAATTTCAGATACCTTTTCTGATTTCATATCTTCCAACTTGTTTTTTAGTTTCTCAATGAGGTTCTTTGCATCATCATATTTTCCTTTCAAAGTGTCCCTTTCTTCAGTAAGCATATCAATCTATTCAAGAGCTTCTTCAAGATTCTTCTGTAGCTAATCCATATCCATAGAGATCTTACTCAAGATGCTAGGCTTTCCTTGAATGGTTCTTTTTCGAGTAACTAAGCTCTGATACCAATTGTTAGAAATAGGGAATACTGAGAGGGGGGGGTGAGTCAGTATTCTAAAAACTTTTACTTTTTCCCAATTATGGATATAACAGATTATCTTAATGCATGCATAACATAGAAAACTAAACAACATGCATAGCAATAAAATAAATGAACTCATAACACATTATTTTTTCTCGAGGAAACCCTGGGCAAGGGAAAACCCCGGTGGGGATGGTACCCACAAAGATCCACTAATCAAAAGTATCATGTTAAGGATGTTGACCCTTCTAGGAGCCTATTACATGCATATAGTGTCTCAGTCCTGATTAAGGGACTATAGGCCTTGTTAGAAGCCTCAACCTTGCTAGGAGTTGGTACTACAAAATATGATTACCAGATGAGCCCACTGCCCAAACAAGTAATATACAATATTTACTGATTACAAAATAGGTCAAGGTACATAACCTTATACTGCTTGTAACTTGGCATCAATGTCTCTTCGCTTTCTTTTTCACTATTGCTATTACAACTACATCTTATTTTTACAATTGCATCATTACATCTCTTTATACAAGTTATTAAGATTAATAACTCTTACAGTCAGCTTGTCATAAGCATTATACAAAATATATCTTTACCCAAGGGTTAACATATAGGATGTCATCCCTTTATATTTTTAAGACATTATTTTAATAAACAAAATAATCCCTTAACTCTTTACCAATTCTGTCTTCATATTTTGTCCTGTCGGCTTAACACTGTCTTCAGTAAAACTATCATAACTTCTTCCGTACATGTCATACTGACTTGCACTCTCAAGTGAGTCTTCTATAGTCACCATAGTATCTATGTTCAAGTGCGTAAGCATTGAAATTACTCCAATCAACATTGCTAATTAAAACTGTCTTTGGGTACACTGGCAAAAACATTATCTCATACTTAGACAATTTTGCATTGTGCTCTGTCATACTTGCTCTCTGTCCTATGCGATCATCATGTAGGTCGTATGTTGCCATAATGACAACATCTATGTATCTAACTCAGCCAAATTGCCAACAAATCCAAATGTGGAGATAATTGTTACTGAGAAGTCAATAAGCAAGTTGTATGATGATATAAGGATTCTTAGTGATGAAAAGGAAAGGAAATTGAAAATATTCGCTCTATTAAGAGAGCATGTTTCAATAAAAATAAGTATTCTGGAGCGTCAATTGGAAGAATGTCTTACCTCTAAGACATCTTATGAAAGATTTCACTATGCAAACCTTAAGGCATGTAAAATAGCATCATATGGTCTATGCACACTCCTTAGTATTTCAAACACTATTAAGAAATCATGGGAGAAGGAATTGGAAAGTATAAAGACAAATTTTTCAGATTGCATTACAAGCCTACCGACCTTACAATCTTGAGATCAAAGGTAAACATTTTGTTATGTAGTTTTGGCACCCTTTTTTTTTGTCATTGTTGTCAAAGGGGGAGTGATAGCAAAAAAATGATTATATAGATATAAGATACAAAGAATATTCCTAGGGGGAGTATAGAAGATATTTTGGAGATATAAGGATATTGAAGAATATTTTTTTATGGCCACAATTTTGAAGTTTTGTGTAACTTAGCCAATTTTCTTATATGTTGCCACCAATGAAAAAGGGGGAGATTGTTGGCAATTTGGCTGAGTTAGATATCAGGGTGTTGTCATTTTGGCAACATATAATCTATATGAAAACCACATATGATAGCAAGCAGTTATGACAAAGCGCAGAGTAAAATTATCTAAGTGTAAGAAGCATTTTCCCAGTATAACCAGAGACAATTTTGGTTGGCGATGTCGATATAAGTAAGTTCAGTGCTTGCGCACTTGAACATGGATACCATGATGTATATTGAAGACTCACCTAAGAGCACAAGTCTGTATGGCATGTACTGAAGAAGTTGTTGCTATATTACCAGAGACAAAGTTGAAGCTGACAGGATAGAGAATGAAGACAGAATCAATATGAAAGTTGAGGGATTATTTTGTTTATCAAAATAATAACTTAATCATTTAAGGGATGACATCCTAGATGCTAACCCTTGGGGAGCACAAGTTGATATGTATTTTGTAAATTGCTTTATGTTTTGTAAAGCTGACTGTAAAAGTTATTATTCTTAATAACTTGTATAAATGTAAGACATATGTAATGCGAAGACATAAGTGTGATATATGCATGCGAAAGATATTGATGTGAAGTTTAAAATTGTGAAAGACAAGAAAGCAGACTTTGTATATGCAAGTGAAGAATAGGAAAGCTATTTGGCAGTAGTAAAAGGTTATATACCTTGCCCCTTTTTGTAATCATAAATCATTGTACATTACATGTATGAGTAGTGGGCTCATCTTGTAATCATTTCTATTTGTACTACCAACTCTTAGCAGGGTTGAGGCTTCTAACAAGGCCTAGAGTCCCTTAATCCAGACTAAGACACTATATGTATGTAATAGACTCTTAACATGGTCAACATCCTTTACCTGATACTTTTGATTAGTGGAGCATTGTGGGTATCAACCCCACCAAGGTTTTCCCTTGGCCAGGGTTTCCTCGAGAATAAAACATGGTGTTATGAGTTCATTTGCTTTATTGCTATGCATGCTATTTAGTTTACTCTATTTTGCAAGTATCAAGTTAATCTGTTACATCCATAATTGGGAAAAAGTAAAAGTTTGTAGAATATTGATTCACCCCCCCCCCTCTCAGTATTCCCTATTTCTAACATGAACATGAATGTGTAACTTGTAGTAGATCTACACTTATCCAATTCTTCGGCAAAATCTGAATCCGTGAATCCCCGTAACTGCTCATTATTGCTAAAAAATCATAAGACCAAATCTAAAGTGCCTTTTAGGTATCTTAATATCTATTTGATGGCCTCCTAATGAGTCTTCCTAGGATTTCTCATGAATCTACTCACAACTCCCACCGCATGAGCAATGTTGGGACGTGTCAAAACCATAGCATACATAATGCTGCCAATTGCAGATTTGTAAGGGATGTCCTCCATATGTTCCTTGTCCTCTTGTGTTTGTGGACACAAATTAGCTGATAACTGACAATGCGAAGCAAGTGGAGTAGAAATGCTATGTGCATCAACCATACCAAATCTCTGAATTACTTTGTCAATGTATTCTTTTTGTGACAGTGTAATTTGTTTCTTCTTCCTATCCCGGGTGATAGTCATACCAAGAATCTTCTTGGCTGCCCCTAAATCCTTCATAGAAAATGTACTTGCCAATTTAGTTTTCATCTCACTAACAATTTTAGAGCTTGTGCCCGCTACTGACATGTCATCAACATAGGGAAGAAGAATTACAAATTCACCATTTGAAAGTGTTTTGTAATAAATGCACAGATCATATTCACATCTAATAAAGTTATGTTCAAGCATGAAGGAATCAAACTTAACATACCACTACCTCGAGGCTTTCTTGAGCCCATACAAGCTATGCTTCAGCTGGCAATAAAGATGTTCCTATCCCTTTTTCACAAAACCATCAGGCTGATTCATATACAACTCTTCATTTATGTCTCCATGTAGAAATGTTGTCTTAACATCTAGCTACTCCAATTAGAGATCCCAAATGGCTGCTAATCCCAATACTATTCGAATGGATGTCATCTTCACAACTGGAGAGAATATCTTAGCAAAATCAATCCCCTATTTCTGAGCATAACCCTTTACCACAAGTCTTTCTTTGTAACATTTCTAACCTTCGCTTTCATCTTTCAACTTCTATATCCACTTGTTCTTAAGTGGTTTTCGATTTGGTGGAAGAACAACCAAATCCCATGTTTGGTTAGCTTCTAAAGAACTAATTTATTTATCATAGTGATGAACCATTTGTTATTATCACTGCTTGTACATGCCTCTTTATAATTTTTTGGTTTGATTTGCTTAGAAATTAACAGCTTGGGCTCTACCTCTTCAGAAAATAGTAGCTGATGATTAGAAAATTTTGTTGGGAGTTTCCTTTGTCTTGATGATCTTCTCAATTTTGTATTATCATTTCCAAGAGACTGGATTCTCTTCAATTGATTATCATCATTTCCAGTATTAATTTTACCAAATTGATTTAAATTTGGTACCTCTATGGATTTCACACCAGATGATTTGTGTGAAGTATCCATGTTTTCACCATGTGAAGGACCCCTATTTTCAGAGTGATTTGAATTCTCCAACTGGCTTCTATGATGGAAAATACCCTGTGCTTCTTGCTGACTGTCAAACTAGCTACCAATATTTCCATTCAACCCTTCATTGTGCATAGGATTTCCATAGTGGCCCATGCATCCTCCTCAGCTGACCACACATCTTCCTATGCATTGTTCCTAGCAGCCCGTGCATAGTCAAGCTCGCATGGGTTCCCCTGCATTTTTCCTAGCAGCCTGTGCATAGGATCAAAATCACGTGGGCTTTCCTGCTCCGCGTGGGTTCTAAGACTAATGCAGGAGGAGTTTAGGAGGGGAGTTAGTTTCCAGTGGAAAGGGGGAGGAGGAACATGTTATCTTGCTGTTGGCCGGGAGTTCCATGTCACTGACTGGGAGTTCCATGTTCATGCTGATAATCTCTCCCATGAGAGATTGATAGGGGCTATTGTGTAAGGAGTGTGCATCACCGTGCACATTTCCTTGTTGTGTGTGAGAGATAGAAGTGTCATGGAGAGGGAAAGGGAAGAGCATGGTCTCTCCTGAACATGTTCCCTTGTTTTCTGGAAAACTCTGACTGTAATCAAACATATTTCTCTATTCTCCATCAAATAGATTATCATGTGTGTAATCATCCTCACTTGATGAGGACTAAGAGGGAGGAATTAAAACAGAGGTTGGAGTTGACTGTAGAGAATTTCTTCCTGGATGTGTAGAGGCAACACTATTTGAGAGTTCTTTGAAATAAATGTATTTGCCTTTAGACCTATCAATGTCTCTGAAAGCTAGAAATTTTTGCTCTTTGAAAATGACATCACGACTGTGAATAATTAACTTTTCAATCATATCCCAAATTCTGTAACCGAATTGGTCTTCTCCATATCCCATGAATATGCCCTTTTGTGATTTAAAATCCACCTTCGTCCTTCTTTCTTTTGGGACATGTACATGATCTTCACACCCAAAAACTTGGATTTGTGAGTATGAAATCCTTTTTCCCAGCCATTCGTCTTTTGGAATACCAAAATCTAGATGAGATGAAGGAGACCTATTGATTAAATAGACTATTGTATTGCAGGCTTCCAACCAAAATTCTTTTCCCAAACTAGCATTGGAAAGCATACATCATGCTTTCTCAAGAATGGTTCTATTTAACCGTTCTGTTGCCCCATTTTCTTGAGGCAAATAAGGGATGACCTTAATTCTTCTTATACCATGATCTACACAAAAGTTATCAAACTCCAACGAACAAAATTCACCTCCATTATCTATTTTCAAACACTTAACTTTATGACCACTCTGATTTTCCACAAGAGCTTTAAAGACTTTGAATTTAGAGAATACCTCATATTTTCTAGAAAGCATATAAACCCATACCTTTCAGGTGCTATCATCAAGAAAGGTAACAAAATATTGTGCACCTCCATAAGAGGTTACCTCTGTAGGTTTGAAGACATTCGAATACACTAGCTCCAAGGGTGTTGTCCTTTTTTCATGTCCATCCTTCAAAAAGATGACCCACTTTTGTTTCCCATGAAGACAATGCTCACAAAAATCCAAGTTTGCAGATTGAAGACCCAGTAGTTGATCCCAATTTAGCATTACCTCAAGGCATTTATTCCTCATATGGCCTAGCTTTTGATGCCAAAGCACAACATCACTGCCCATAAGTGTCAAAGCATCTCCCACCTCATCAATGGGTTTCACAATATAGAGACTACCAGTTTTGTCTCCTTTTACAATAGTCAAGGAGCCTTTGACTATTTTCCATGTGTCTGTGAGTTTAGTTTTAAATCCTTGGGTATATAATTGGCTGACTAAAATTAGATTCCTCTTTAATTAAGGAGCATGTCTAACATCTTTAAGCGGTAATTTTGCTCCTCTTCCTAGATGTAAGACAATATCACCTTTCCCAATGATTTTGCATGCTTTGTTGTCACCCAAATATACCTTTCTAAATTCACCTTCTTGATAATTTTTAAATGCATCCATGAGAGAGGAAGCATGGAAGGAAGCTCCCGAATCAATTACCCACAAATCAGATTTTGTATAAGTAGTTGATAGTACTAGGATACCTAGATCCTTATCATGAGTGACATTTGCTTCGATGTCCAAAACTTTTTCTTGAGCCTTCTTATACTTCCGACAGTCCTTCTTGATGTGACCATCTTTTCCACAAAACCAACAACCATTTTATTTCCCTCTTGACTATGATCTTCTTCTTATAGATTGGGACCTTCGATTGTAGTTGTTTCTTCCTCTATATTGGCTTCTTCCTTTATTTTTGGTGCTCACCATTGTGAGAGAATTACCAGATGAGGACTCATAATTCTTCCTCCTCAAATCTTCAAAGAGAAGGGCGGTTGAAACTTCATCAAATCCCAACTTCTTGGTACTTGATGTTAAAGTGCTTACGACTGTCACAAGTCCATCCCAGCTATTAGGAAGAGAACATAATAGTAGGACAACCTTATTCTCATTGTCTTGTGTCATGCCAACTAAATTTTCTTGGCTGATCAAGGTGTTAAACTCGTTAAGATGATTTGTCATGGATTCACCTTCCCTCATCTTAAGCTTGTCTAACTTCTTCATGATGAAGACTTTGTTTGCAACAGATGCTTATGCATATGTCAAAGCTAGTTTATCCCATACATCCTTTGCTTTTTCTTTGTCTGCAACATTATGTAAGACATTATTGCCTAATGCAAGAAAGATTGTTGCCATGGCTTTTTCATCAAGCTTCTCCCAATCTGCATCTTTTATGGAGACTGGTTTCTTTTCTTTTCCTTCAAGTGCAAGAGAAAGCTCTTGCTTGATTAACAAAGACTTCATTTGAATCTTCCATATTCCGCAGTTCTTCCCAGAAAATTTTTGAACCCTTAAATCTTCCATGATTCTAAAATTTCAATCACTGAAATCTCAAACAATGATCAACCTCACTTTGATACCAATTGTAGAATCGAAAAGTTTGAAATGAAAAATGGAACACAGAATAAAATAGAAAAAAATAATTAAACACAAAACACACTTGTTTATTGTGGTTCACCACAACAGTGGCTACGTCCACACTCAGAGCAGAAGAACTTTATTAACTCAATTGAATGTTTACAATGAATTGAAGAGTCTTATAGGTAAGTTCACAACCAAGCAGCTGAAAGGGAAAAGGCAGCAATAGGAAAAAAATTTGTTGGCCTTCCAATACTCAACAACAATGCCCATTTTTTAAAATAGAAAACAATACTCACTAGGTCTTGTAGGTTCATCGAACATGATCACATTAGAATGATGTGGTATTGTGGATTTAGAAGAGGATGAGCTGGAGCTAATAGGGAAATAAGAGGAGGAATATGGAGATGAAGAATTGGGCATCGCTGATTCTAGGAACATTATCCAATCTGCTTTTTACCTATTAGGCAAAGGTAGGAAAAATAGGGGTAGGATATCCAATAAGTTCATGAGGGAAGCTGAAGCAGCTGAGATGGGTTTATTTAGTGTGGTAGATTTTCTCAAATTGAAAAGTACCAAGGGAGTGGATGGCTCCCTTGGGAAACAATGAAGATCTCTACTTGGAATGTTAGGGGCCTAGCGGTCCCTTACAAACAAAGGATGGTCAAGCATCATCTGGGTAAATTGGCTAGTGATATTGTTTTGTTATAGGAAACAAAATGTAGTGTAGAGATGGGAGAGAAGTTTGTAATCTTTTGTAGAGCATTGATTGGTGTATTTCAGGAGGCCAATTGTACTGTTGGTGGCCTTGGCATCTTGTGGAAATCAAGCAAGGTGTCAATTTTGTTAATCAGTAGGAGCAAGCATTGGATGGCATGTCATATCCAAAGCAGGCTATTCTCAATGGAGTTCACGTTATGGAATGTGTACAGCCCCACACAATCAATGGAGAAATCCAAGTTATGGGAAGATCTTAGTCAACAAATCCTTTCCACGTATATGGGGAAATTTGTCATTGGTGGTGATTTTAATGCTTTGTTGCATTTGAATGAAAAAAGGGGTGGTAAAGGCAGGATTAGTAGAGACATGATGGAATTTAGGAACTTTTTAGATGCTATTGATTCTATTGACTGTAAACCAAAATGTGGTTGCTTCACATGGACCAATAGAAAAGAGGGCTTCACAAACATAGTGGAGAGGCTATACATGTTCATTGTTGGGTCACAATGGATATTAGAAAGCATACCTATAAGTGTAATAACTCTTCCATATGGGGTCTCTGATCATTTTCCGTTATAGATGGAAGTGAGACATAAAGTCAATGGGGAAATGGCTACTTCAAGTCTCAAAATATGTGGGGGAGAGAGAAGACCTTATTCAGTTCATTAGAGGAATGGTGGAATGAGGGTGGTGTAGAGGCACAAGTAGCTTATGTTTTGTGAAAAAATGTTCTCACATAAAAGATCAATTGAGAACATGGAACAAGGAAGTATTTAAAAACATTTTTGGGGAAAAGACATTGGTGGAAAAGGAGTTGGATGACCTAAATGAAAAGGTCATAAGGGATGGAATGTTTCAGGTAGATTTCATCAAGGTGTATCATCTTAAAATGGAAGCACTTACATTTTGATAGGTTTAGCACCCTCTTTTAGTACATTTATCATGATAGACTTGTATTTAGGATGCATTTTGCAATTATCTTCTTCATTCTAGGTGAAATTAGGGTTAGGATCCTGAGGATTCTCCTTAATTTCCCTTTTCCCATGGCTCTATTTTCTAGGTAGGATTTAGAAATAGGTCCTCTTGGCCTTCATCATCTTCATCATAGGATTTTTTTCCTATCCCTGGCATTCTATCATTTTCTACTATCATTTCTAGGTCTTCGAGCATCCTCAGGACCTCCTGTCCTGATCTGGCTAGATCTAGGCCCACAGGGTCAAAATCGAGATTGTACCTAACTAGGTTAGGTTCAAGCTTGATCCTGACTAGGTTAGGTTTGAGCTCAATCCTAACTAGGTTAGGTACAACCTTGATTCTACCCCCCCTCTGGAATTTGTGCCCCTCTTTCAAAATTTGGTCCCGACAGGCCTTGAAATCAATGTCGGGCTCTCGGATCCGAGTGCAAAAAGGTTTTAATTCAAAATTCATTTAATCATTTTCCCTCCTTAGTTGGTTATTGTGATTGGACCTTAATTTGAGGTGAAATTTGAATTATGGGTCCTCACATTGCTCTAGTAGCCTCACCTTGAAACCTCTATATAAAGACTCTCATTTGCATTCATTTTCACCAAGTACAACCAAGCATTCTGATGATCAAGTGCTCTAAAGGAGTCAATTTCATGAGCAAGAATATTTCAAGCAAGAAAGGAATGGTGAAGATGTAAGATAGCAAGAGGATGATATAGAAGATCAAGCCATTGTTGACATCAAGCATCTTTGTGAGCACATATTTGGAGCAAGAGAGATCCTTTCCTCCTTGATCCACCATTATCTACTTCCAAGCATTCAAAGATTCAATTATGGAGTAACAATTATGGATTGTGAGTTTGGTAGAAGTACTTTAGCCTTGGGGGCTTGGTATGCTTTTCTATCTCATTCAAATCTATGCATTGTTGTTTCATACACATTCATGCTAGGGTTTTGATCTAGAGGATTAGATCTTGGCATTACACTTTCAATACATACACACATTCTATTTCAATTGGCTATTCGTGGAGGTGGAGATCACCAAAATAGGGGTTTGACTAAGGCAAAACCCTATATAGCCACCCCAAAAAACCCATTTTTAGATATCTATAGTCAGTGTTTCAGGAATCAGAGGACATATTTGAGTACCCTTTTTGCCGAACTTCTGAGATCTGCGAACAAAATCAAAATTGACCTTCAAAATAAAAATGTAGTCTTTGACCTTTTATGAGGGTCAAAGTCAACCTGCTACCAGAAAGATGAAACTTTTTTGGGTTTTCTCCATCTCGACTTTCTGATCATCAATCTAGTTGCATAATCTTCTAAAACTCCACACAGACTTCAAAAAATAGGTAATTCTAAATCAATTTCATGATGAGGTATGTATCTTGACCTAATTAATTTTCAAGTATTTCCAGATTTACTTATGTTATTCCAATTCCAATTTCAATTCAAATGAATGGTGTTGAATGTTAGGTACATTGCTAAGCTTCCATTTTTCCACTATTCATTTTGGTGAACCCGTTTACGATAACTCATTCTTTTATGGTGTTAGATTTAAATCTTGTATGCTTATAAGATTAGATTTCTTGCATTTTCTTGCATTTATATCTCAAAATACAAAAACATTGCAAAATTCCTTTAAAAATACAAAAATACTTATATTTACATGCTTTTAGCGCTTTCTTTGTATTCAACATGTATGATTCTTGTTTTGAGTACTTTGATGAGGCTTTCATTGTACAAGAGGATAGATTCCCTAATGAGGTACATGGTAGTGAGGATGAAAATGGTTCGAATATGATCTCCATGGATCCTATTCCTATTTCACTCTCCTCCAAAACCTCTCCAATTGACCTTTACCATAGGGTGTGTGCATGGTTACCTTCATGTCCCACTATTTGCAACATTGATAAACCTAAAATGATATATCCTACACCTTTGATGACGGTAAAAGGATGTCCTCGTATAACAATTAAGGGTAAACCTAGAGATCCTTTGGATTTCTTTGATAACACCAATTCCATTTCACATGCTTATCACACATAGAATAACCCACAGCCTATTGTTCTGGTTTCTTTACCTCCTTCTCAACCTATGCTTCCTCAAGTGCCTAGGTATCCATCTACCTTTAAGGAGTACAACTTAGTTGATCAATTACGTGCTACTCCTGCTAAGATATCTTTATGGGAATTACTTCAAACCTCCCTGACATATCATGAGGCATTGCAAAATGCTTTATCTACTCTTCCTGCTTCACCTCCTAATCAAGAGAACATTCATTCTATTTTGGATTGTATGAATACTATGCATTCTGTACCTCCTATTGTATTTTCTGATAATGATTTACCTTCCCTACAAGTGTAGAATCAATATGATGCTCTTATGGTGGCTATCTCTATTAATTAGAGTATCATTCGAAGAACCTTAACTAATAATGGATTTGGACTTAATGTTTGTAGAATGGATATGCTCAAGGCAATTAAGGCTAATCTCTCTACTATTCAACCTGATAATATTCCTATACATGGATTTGACAATATTGCGAAAAGAACTTTGGGCATTATTACCTTACCTATTAAAGTTGGTCCAATTATTCTAAATACTCCTATTCATGTTATGCCTGGACCTCTCAATTATAATATTCTTTTAGGAAGACCATGGTTACATACTATGCATGCAATTCCTTCTACTCTTCATCGCAAGGTAAGGTTCATCTATAATAACTTAATGTATACATTACATGTAGATGATGCTCTGAATCCTTGCTTAAATGCTGAATATGCCAAAAAATCTGAACCTATTCAACCTAGTAAAGAGATTGAAAAACAATCAGAGATACAAAAATCTAAGATAAAACAACCTGAGATTCAACAACAAGAAGTTTCATCTTCTTCTTCTTTGACTAAGTATGATTGGGGGACACTAGATTTTAATCCTACTTTTATTGGAGAATACAAGGTCTCTGATTTGGAGTTCATGAAGCAACAAAGTGAATTTGAGAAAAAAAAAATTATTTCTTCGCTGCTTTCTGAAGAATTAAAAAGTAATTTTGTTGCCGCTTCGATTAATGAAACAATTGAAACTATAAAGCCTGATTGTTATGATATTGTGAGATATGTCACTCCTTGGACTCCTTCTAACATGATTGATTGATATGGTCCTGGCTATCATTTGCTTAAGAAATTGAGATTTAATGGGAAAGGATGTGGTAAATATGAGCAAGGTATACAAGTACCTTTGGATAATGAAGTTTATGATCATACATATGGATTAGGATTCAATATTTATAGACAGCCATCTGCTTTTCCTCTTAATGTTAATCATATTTGTAGTGGACAATTAAAGTTGGTTAATCCATTGCTTATTGATCTTAATCAACAATCCTCTTTAGATATTTTTCCTAAAGATGAAGCCTTAATGGAATTTTTAGGGGTTTATGAGGATTTACCTAAGTTTCATCACAAACGAGGAAATCCTTATTGTTTGAAAACTGATGCTTATTTTGGAGAATATAAAGAACAAGATATTCTCCCTTTACCAATGGATCCTCTAGTAAGACGTGATTTGTTAATTATTGAAACTATTGATATTCAAGTGGATGAAAATGACTCTAAAAGGATGATAAAAATTGGGAAATGTTTGAATTAGGATGAACATGATCAGTTGATTTCCATTTTCTTGAATTTAAGGATATTTTTGCTTGGACATACTCAAATATGCCAGGTATAGATTCTAAGATTGTTACTCATAACATTTTTTTAAAGCCAAATATGAAGCCTGTGAAACAGAAAATTTGAAAGATGAATCCACGAATTGCTTTATTAGTCAAAGGTGAAAATGAAAAATTATTGGATTCTAGATTTATCCATTCTATTGATTACTCAGATTGGATTTCAACTATTGTACCTATGTCAAAAGGAGAAAATAAGATAAGAATGTGTACTAATTTTAGAGATTTAAATAAGGCATCCTTGAAAGATGATTTCCCGTTACCTAACATTGATATGATTGTGGATTCAACAACGGGCCATGCCTTGTTATCTTTTATGGATGCATTTTTGGGATATAATCAAATCTTTATCCCTCCTGAGGATCAATTTAAGACTGCATTTATAACACCTTGGGGAATCTTTTGTTGGGTCATGATGCCTTTTGGATTAAAAAATGCAGGAGCAACTTATTAGTGGCCTATGACCCTAATTTTTCATGATTACATTCATAAGATTCTTGAGGATTATGTGGATGATATCTTGGCAAAATCTATACAAAGAAAAGACCACATTACTATTTTATGACAAATATTTGAAAGAATTATAAGTTACAACATGAGATTGAATCCTAAGAAATGTGTCTTTGGAGTTGATTCCGGTAAATTATTAGGATTTATAATCTCTAAGCAAGGCATCGAAGTAGATACTGAAAAGATTGAAGATATTGTTAATATGCCTCCTCCTAGGAATATTTCTTAGTTACAAAGTTTACAAGGAAAAATACAAGCTATTCGTCGCTTTATTTCTAATTTGGTGGACCAAACTATCCCTTTTACTTCCTTACTTAGAAAGGATACCACTTTCTCTTGGAATGATGAGTGTAAACAAACTTTTGAGCAATTTAAGGAGTATCGTGTGAATCCTCCTATCTTGCAACCTGCTAATTTTGATAAACCATTTCATTTATACACTTCAGTGACTTCATGGGCCGTGAGTGCATTGCTAGCTCAAATTGATGATAATGGTAAAGAAAGACCTGTGTATTACATTAGTCAGACTTTACTTGATTACGACACAAGATATACAGATTTAGAAAGACAATGTCTAGCTGTAGTTTATGCATGTCAGAAACTCAAACACTATCTCATAAATGTTGAAGTTAATGTGATTGTCAAATTTGATCCTTTGGAACATCTTTTCTCACAAACTAATCTCTCTGGCCGGTTGGCAAAATGGGTGATGTTGCTTACAAAATTTGATCTTAATTTTATATCTCAAAAGTCTATTAAGGGAAAAGCATTGACAAATTATCTGGCCGAAGCTCCTTGTCCTCACTCAGATAAAAGTTCTACTTCAATAGAATTTCCTAATGATAATATCCTAGCTATTCAATAGGAGGATATTTGGGAATTGTATTTTGATGAGTCTAAGTGTAAGGCAGGTTCTGGTGTGTGTATCATCTTGATCTTGCCTACGAAAAAACCCATCCCTTTATCATATAAATTAACCTTTCCTTGTACAAATAATATTGTGGAGTATGAAGCTCTTATAGTTGGACTATGAGCAGCTTCATCCCTCAATATCAAACATTTACACATATATGGAGATTCGCAACTGATAGTTGAATAGATTAAAGGAGGATATCAGACTAAAAATGCTAAAATGAAAATATATAGAGATTTAGCTCTTGATGTGCTTTCACAATTCTCCTCTTTTATGATTTAGACTTTACCTAGGAAGGATAATCAACATGCAGATGCCATGGCAAGTGCAGCTTCTTTGGTTTGTCTTGAGAACAATGCTGAAAAATTTCAATTTACTATACAAACTCTTAAAAGCCTTGTAATTTCTGACAAGATTACCTCTAACTATTTTAATTTGCATTTGGATGAATGGTATTCACATATTTTTCATTTTTTGAAGGATGGTACTTTTCCTGAATCAGCAACAAGGAACATGCGTAATTGTATTAGGAAACTTGCAGCACGTTACATTATTTTAGGAGATACGCTTTATAAAGGCTCTTATGAAGGATTATTATTAAGATGTCTCAATAGAATTGAAATTCATGTAGCTTTGGCAGAAGCTCATTCTAGTTCTTGTGGGGGACATTTTGGTGGAAAATCCCTGGTTAATAAATTGCTTCGAATGGGATATTATTGGTAAACAATGGAACTGAATAGGGGAGATTTGGAATCACCACTATTTGTGTATGTGTGTGGGGAACATGTAAGATTCAATCCTAAATCCAAATTCCCTGAAGAGAGATCCAATTTGATCAACCAAGAGGTTAATACATAATCGAATCAATCAATGAAGAATATGAAAGAAAGAATAAATCCTATACTTCCCTATAGTTGGATTAAGCTTGAAATCTAAAATAATTGAAGTGCAAATACTAACCTTGAATTAGGGCATATCTAAAAAATGCTGAATTCTAGCTTCTGTATGAACTTTCTAAAGATTCTATCACTTGTTTTGGACTGGAAATGCCGAGGCGGACAAAACCCAAAAATCTTTTCTCCAAATTCACACAAGTCGACTTTGACCTTTTAAAAGGTCAAAGACCACATTATTTATTTGAAGTCTGATTCCGATTCTGTTCGCAGATCCTGAAAGATTGCTGAAAAGGGTATCCAAATTCACTCTTGAATCCAAAATTCCACACCTATACCTACAAGAAAAATGGTTTTTTTTTTTTGTTTGGGGGGTTTGCCTTGGTCAAACCCCGATTTGGAATCAACCTTAATATTGAAATTGAAATAGGAGAATGCTAGCAAGTAGTAGAAATGAATCTAACAATGAAGCTATGCAATTCAATAGATATGCTAATGTATTTGGAATGTAATCAAATGTATTGATATGAAAGCTTGAACATAACATTATCAAACCTCCATGATTGTATGCTTGAAATCCACCTTGAGGAAACAATGATATGGATCTTGAAGATAAACAAAGGATCTTGAAGGAAGATCACACCACCATGATGGCTAGATGTAGGGTTTGAATGATAGATCTTGAATGCTTGAGCCAAATCCCTTCAATAGCTTGAATGCTTAAATCCTTGATCTTCAATGGAGAACTTGGATGGAGAAGAAGACTTGAATACTTGAAAGGAATGCTTGATCACCTTGAGAACTTGAGAGCTTGACCATGAAAACTTGATGATTGAGTCATATGAAAATGAGAGAGGAAGGCCTCCTTTTATAGTGATCTAGGGAACACTCCTCTAGATGGGTCACCTTGAAGAATTAAATCCCAATTAGGTCCTCACCTTTAGAAAATATACCTTGATTAAATACCATTAAAGGATTTACCATTTCAGAGCTCGAAACAGCTGACCCAGAAGCAGGAAATAACTTTCCCGAAAGCCAAATTAGCAGGAAATGAGATTTTGAAATCCTGGCAGGAAGAGGTCAAGGTCGAGGTCCACCCTAACCTAGTTAGGGTCAAGGTCAACTTTGACCTTAGACCCTAACTTTTCTAGAATCTACAACAAGAGTTTCAAGGGTGCCAAAAACTTGGAAATTGATGTCAGATCAAGACCCAGTGTCTAGGATAGACAGAAAATCCTCTGTTTGATGTGATGAAGGACTAGGAGGTCTCATTTATGAACCCTACCTAGAAAATGGAGCCATGGAAGAAGGAAATCAGGAAATTCCTTAAGACCTTAATCCTAGTTTCACCTAGAATGCAGAAATCAAGTGCAGAGAAGAAGTGGAAGACAAGGGAGAATGCAAAGATGTCAATCATGACCCTAAACCACTTACTCGGAGGGCTAAATGCTCTTAACATGGAAGTGCTTCCATTTTAAGATGATACAAGAACAAGATTCTTTTATGTTTGTTAAGAAATGTCCTCAATGTCAACAACATTGTAATTTGATTCATGCTCCTTGCCATGAGCTTTGTAATCAAGTTTCTCCATGGCCTTTTAGTGTTTGGGGTTTTGATCTTATTGGAAAAATCTCACCAGCCTCTTCTCAAGGACATACTTACATTCTCACTGCTACAGATTATTTCACGAAGTGGGTTGAAGCTGTTCCTCTTCGTTCAACAATGATGGATGTTATTTGTGATTTCATCCTTAATAATATTATAACAAGATTTGGTATTCCTTCGACGATAATTTCGGATAATGGAACCTCTTTTAAGAACAAAGACGTCACAAAATTCTTGGAGAAATATAGGATTCAACATAGATTTTCAACTCCTTACTATCCACAATCTAATGGACAAGCTGAAGCATCAAATAAAATTATTGAACAAATTTTGAGAAAAATAGTTAATAAGCATCCAAAAGATTGGCATGCTCAATTGACTTATGTTTTATGGGCCTATAGGACTAGTGTTCGTACTGCCATAGGTACTTCTCCTTACAACCTTATTTATGGTACTAATACTATTATGCCTTTGGAACTGGAAATACCTTCTTTACGTGTTTCATTTCATGGGATAATTGATAAAGATACTTTTCGTGAACAACGCTTACAAGAATTAGAAATGTTGGATGAACAATGAATACATGCATTAGAACATATTAAAGCTTATCATTAATCTCTTCATAAACAATATAATCATAAGGTAATTGAATGAGCATTTGTGATTGGTGATTTGTTCCTTTATGAGAATCAACGAAATGTGAATGCTTTACCAAGCGAAAAAGGAAAATTTAGCCCTAATTGGCTTGGACCTTTTGTTGTTATTGAAGACTTTGGTTCAGGTGCTTATAAACTTGCTGATATGGATGGTGTTTCTTTTAAGGAACCTATTAATAATATGCATCTTAAACATTATTATCCTTAATTTCATTTGTTTCATGTGCATTTATGTATTCCTTATAAAGATTTATTTGATAGGTTATGTAGTTTTAGTAAAAATTACATATTGAATATATTTATGCACTTTCTTTCTTCCTTTCTTTATATTAAGTTTTATATTGATTAAAGCATAGTAATAAAAAATAGAACTAATCAGTAGAGAAAGCTTTTCATTCATCAAAAAGATTTTTTCAAAGTTTTGATACATATGTGGCCAATGGCCCTATCTATCACTACGTCTATCACTATGTCACTCTGATGGCCGATGACTCCCAGATCTCTCTGCTCTATGCTAGGAAGATGAAGATTTATGTGTCTATGTATGGCTCTGAGATATGCTCATACCCTATACACATCCTTCGAGACCCTGTACCTCTACCATCAGCATCTCCTCTCTTTCTCTGCACAATCTCAGCTCTCGCTGGATACATAAAAAGATGTCGGCATGCCTATCAGGATCTCTGCAACCGATAGAAGACTCTCACTCATCAGCTAGTAGTTGGTAGGATATAATTGTATCCTTGAGAACCTCGAATACAAATCTCCTCCACTCCGCTACGCTAGCTATAGAAAGAAAAGCTTTTATCAGTCTAGTATCTTGTCTATCTCAAATCAAATCACATATTCAATCAAATTTCATACCTGGGTCTCCCTCCTGGATGTCGTTGTAGTGTCTAGATGGTGGGGGCATGGAGTGACTACTCTCTCCATGCTCGCTATTGTGTGTGTGAATTTTGTACCTAGCTATAGACACAACACTTCAGTAAAACATTAGAGGTTAGTTGAAATCAAAATTGTGCAATCAAATGAAAATTAATATAACCAGGTGATTTACTACCTTCTAGTAGATGCGAGTATGTATTCTCATATTGGACCGAGATTAGTGACCTTGATGACACCTAAATGAAGGATTTGAATGCAAAATTTGGATATGAGTTAGATGCAAATTAATCTATATTTTTTTTTGGATTTTCTATGCAAATAAGATAAAAGAAATTGATATGAATCTATTCTAGATAAAAAATAGATATACTAAATGTGAATGATCTCACAAAAGTTGTTGATTCACAAAAGAAGCTTCAATTCTTTAGATACCAATTCACCAGCATAAGTTTGCAAATTATGAGATCTGAGATTGAAGAGCTGAGCCTTGATTTTATAGAAATCCAAGGCTTTAGATGCATGAAAAAAAGTCATAAATCACTCTAGTTGATTTTTGAGTCAACAAGGAATTAAAGATAGTTAATTCACAATAAATCATGCAAAAACAACTTTTTGATTTAAATCAAAAGTTGAGATCAGCTTTTAACTCAAAAGAGAGTTGAGTTTATTTTTTTGATGAATAGAGGCCTTTACTATTAAAAGAAATATTAAAGTACAGAATTCACAAAAAAAAGGCCGGGGGAAAAGATCACCCCGCAAGTCCACACGACACTTAGGCCAGAAACAAACAATTATTCATCAAAAAAACAAGCCCTCAAGTGGCCAAAGCAGTAGCAGTAGAGGGAGGAGGATCTTTGTCATCTAGGTTACCCCAAGCATTAGGTAGAGGAGCCTGATTTGGGATCGCCCAACCATCCTCATCTTCTTCTTTTTCAACTTCTCCTTCCTCTCGCCTAGGTGAAATGGCAAGCACCAGGCGAGGGAACTTTCTCTGGGGAGAAGAGGCCGAAGGCCAAGAGAGAGCAGTAGCAATAGAGGCAAGCATAGGCGGCCTCCTAGAACCCGAATCCCTCTGAGGAGGAGGAGAGGCGGAGCAGTGGTGCCACTGTCACGGAGTCTTGGAATGAGAGCTTCTACTGTGGCAATGGCCTCTGGGCAGCGTGCAATCAATTGACACAAAATCAGGAGGCACACGGGCAATAGTGCAGGGAGCATTGCCCTAGTGCTGGAGCAATTCCTAAAGGTGGGAGTTGAGTTTATTTTTAAAAAAACTTGAATTGATTTTCTGATTTAGAGTTCAACTTCTTTTTGGATGTGCACAATTAATCATGAATTAAATTAATAAATAAAGTGATTTATCCTCAACTTAACTGATTTTGAAAATAAAACAATTGATTTATGGGTTAATCAATTATTAAATCAAACTTTTATTCAAAAACTATATTATTAAATTTGACAATTGACATTAATTAATTAAATAAGAATTTAATCAATTAGTCATAGGAGATTTGATTTATTGTCAAAATGAGATAATACAATTTAGGAATAAATTAAATCTAATTAAATAATTAAGTGGCAGTATTAAATCTAATGAATTCAATATTCAGAATACTCAATTAATCAAACTTTAGGATAAATAAGATTTATCACCAAATAATTATTAAATTAAAGATAATTAGGATAATTAGGAATATTACTAAGAATATTCTCCGATGTAGAATTTAGGATAATCAATTAAGATTCGATGATGTTTAGATGTACATTAGGTTAGGATTTTGATGTTGATTTCATTCGATGTGTCGATATAAGAGGTTAACGAACCTATAGCCTATTTTTGGGGTATTACATTTTGCCCCTCTTTGAATCGTTGTGTGAAGCGTAGTGGTTCAAAGGCAGTCTGTGCATGATGTTGAAACTAATGTTTGAAATTGATATTGATATGAAACTGATTGAAGTCGATATGAAGATAATAGGTCCTGAATGACCAAATATAATGTTAACTATAACAGCAATGAACCAATGATTACAAAAAAGTGTCAAAACACCTGATTTCAAACCTTATGATTGCGAAGAAGTGAGTGACCGATTCTAGACCCAATTGTCGATAAGAATCACATTGGTATCACATATGAACCCTTCAGTTTCTGAAGAACCAAGGAAATAACACAATTGAACCGATAGTTACAAAAACTGATACAATTTACAAGATTTAAGAGAATACCAGATTGATATGGATCTCAATGAATTTGATATGCCCCAAGTGATGAATGATTTTCCCCAAGCGATGAGGTCTTTTTGATGAATCAGCAACTAGACGTGGTTGTTGTCTTGATTACTAAGGAAAGATATGATTTCAAATTTAAATTACAAACTTTGAATGATGTGCAATACCATGCCCCCTTCGGGATGAAAATTTAAATCTGACAAGAAAAGTCAATGTTGAATAGTTTAGAAGCATGTTAATTGATTTGAGAAGTGGCTAAACACATTCAAGAATGCATTCTGCATCATTTGGAGGTCCCGAAGACCAAGTTTGACTAGGTTAAACCATGAGTTGACCAAGTTGAAATTTTGATAGTTTGATGTAAGATAATCAGTTAAGTTGAATGCTAGATTTCTTTGATGATTGAAGGTCGATTATGCAAGTAGTTAATAATATAAACAATCTCAGATTTTGATTTTGATCTTGAAAAAGAATTCTACTTGCTATTTCATTGGATGGACCTTCATGTGAGATTCATCTCTTGTTAGATTTGAAGATGTGATTGAAGAATCATTTAAGCATTGAAGTTCATTTAGCTATAGTGAGATCATGCAAAGGGCAAAATGCAAAGAAACATGCAGAATGAAATGCAACCTAAGACCTAGGACCTAGTCACTGATCATGTGTCGGTCATTCTCATCATTGAATTTTTAGGTAATCGAATAAATCAATACAATGCCCACTAGTCATGAAACCATTGTATACACCTAAAAATGGTCATCTAGACTATTAGCCCCTTGCTATCATTTTCACTAAAATTATCAATTGCTTATTCTTGATCAAATCCTAGTTCTGTCATTTATTTGATTATATTCTATGGGCTAACCATCTTATTCCTAAGTCTTTATTTATTAAAAGGAATTCTCTCCCCTTTTAATAAATAAAAAGCCCCCACTTTTCCTCTTATCCTAAGTTGCACAAATAAAGCATTATTCTTATTTTACAAAAGGGAAAAAGCACTTTTTGTCTCATATGGACACAAAAGTTAACTCTTATTTTCTCATTGGAGGATACTTGTGCACATGGATTGCTCCTCTTTCAAGCTCCACCGTTGATTAAATATTTTGCCTCTTAATCTCCATGGTCCATTCTTTCTCATTTCTTATAAAAGGAGAGCTCTCTTCTTCATTCTAGATCCCCAACTTTTTATGCTAATGTTATGCTGCAAGTTTTCTAGGTCACTTTGGAGCTTTTGAAGTGTTGGCTCTTGGAATCACTAGACTTGATCCTAGTGATTTCGAGACACCAATTGATGGATTCAAAGCCTTTGCTCTAACTTGAATCCCTGCACTTTAGGTTAGAAACCAGGGCGGGTGTACCCAATAACAAAAAACTTGAAATAACTTAAAGATTCTAACAACTAACGAGTCTAGGTTAGGATTCTAAACTAAAAATTAAAATAATTGAATTACAACTACACTAACAAAACTAAAATCTATGCACTAATGCTAGTTGTGGTTAGAAAGTTAGAATATTAATGTAATAAATAATCAAATGAAATGCAAATTGGAAATTTACAAACTAAGTCCTAAAGATTGATTGAAATACTTTAAAATTGAAATGAGGGCAAAACCTGGAAACTAGTAAATGAAACAATCAGAAATGTAAAATGCAGTACTGTATACGATATCAATGCCTATAACATTGGGCATCAGAGTCCTGACAATTGAAATGTGTTAGGGGATAGAAATGAATTCCAAATCATCAATATAGAAAACTTTATTGAGTTTAACTCTGATGTTTATAGACCAACCAATTGCGCAATTTGGAAGAATTTAACTAAAAACATATCCTGGGAGACCAATAGTTTCATCAAATATACTGATAACTGAATTCAAACCGATCACATTAAAGGAACTCGAAAAATATCATCAAAATCACTAAATTATAACATTAAAGAATTTAAACTTATCTCATTCCGGCAGCATTACAGTACTGATCAAACTTCATGTACTAGCCCTCCATATTCGCCCATAAAAAATTTAGTCCATAATATGTGTATATGCCATCACAAAATTATTTGAAATATTTTTGCTCATATGAATATTATAATTGTTGTTCAAAATATAATATCACCCCCCCTATTTATAATTTTCTAATGCCTTTTCAATGAAAGGACATACCCTTTCATTAATAATTAAATAAATCAGAAACCACCCCTTACAAAAACCTAACTATTACATAATTAATTAATTTTCCACCTCCTCTCCTTTCATTCCCGACAACAAAATGCCCTACAAAACATGAAACACAAAACAATAGGTTAGGTAAAAGAATTAGCAAAATCACAAAAACTAAAAAATAAATGAAAAACTAAAAGAAGAACTACCAAAAAACTAAATAAATATGTTAGGTTAGAAAATATAACAAACATATTCCCGAAAATATTTCAAACTAAAAAACATTTAAAAACTAAAATAAACTAAACTATATACTAAAATACATAAACATCTAGGGTTAGTAGAAAGCAAAAATAAAAAAACAAGAATCAAAACCTAGAATTTAGGAAATAAAAGAAATTGCCAAACAAATTGAAAACACAAAGGTAAAAACTAATAACACATGGGAAGAGGGTAAAATTTACCCCTAATTACCACAAGAAAAGGGGATAAAGGGAATGGGAGGAAAAAATGAGCAAGGAAGTAGGTCAGGGAAACACGACTAGGGTAGATAGGTTAAAACATTAGGGAAAAGGATCGGGTAAGAGGTCATGAGTTCAATTCCCTCTGCCCGTCCTTTTGGTCAAGAAAGATAACATACACTTTCAACATTATTTATTTTGCATTTTATTTATTTTTTACATTTTTTAGAATAATACAATGAATATTTGCAAAAAAAATTAGTATTTAATTCAAAAGATACTCCACACATTATGAAACATCTAATCAGTGTGATCACTAGGTCCTGGAAATCACAAAATGCAAATACATCAAATATATTAGGGGTTAGACATAAATAATGAAATATTTTTAAAAATTGAACCTTTAAAGCATATAAATCAAAATTTGTTCACTTCCCTATCATATCTTGGATCGATTTTTTGGGGTCCCAACAGTGGCTCTAGTTGGGGACGTGCGTTCATATCTAGACACAGCGAGAATCTAGTATTCTCTGGAGGAAGCAGACCACCTTTGAGCAACATCATGGGACTTCCGAACTGTTACATCAAGACCAGTGAATGGGACAATTTGTCCTTCTTTCTATACTCGTGAGACTCAACTCTATTTGCATACGAGGACAAAAATTTCTCATTTCCATGCGATGCAATATTTTCAACTCTCTGACTTTACTTCCATAATGATCATCTTTAAGTTGAAAATGTTATCCTTGACAATATATCTTCCCTGTCAACTTAAGTCACATTGTTAGTAATGACATTAAAAAATAATCTTGTGACTTATGAAAAAGATGTTTTCACAATAATATATGTCGAATATTTTTCATTTCAATCATTGAATACAATTAATTACATAATTTTCCTTAATAAATGCTTTCAAGAATAACATTTAGGTATAAATGAAGGATAAAGGGATGAAATATGCTCTTTTCTTTTTGATAAAAATAAACTTGAAATTTAAAAGAGAAAGGAAAATATACTCACTTCATATCTTTTCACATGACTTAAAAGAACGTCTATTATTTTGTGGAAGAAAAAATGAAATCCAAAATATATATTCTTTTTAAAAGATATTGTCAATGAATAATTAATTTAAGAGATGCTTTACCTGTCACCTTTTAAGGTCCTATTTTGCTGAAAGGTATATCATGCATGCCAAACTTAGACTTGAAAGAATTTCTTTATTCAAATGCAAATGTGTTAAAAATAGTTATTCAACAATATTTATCAAAATATATTTTCCCTTTTTAAAACCTACAAATTATAAAACTAGGAAAAATATAATAATTTACTCATGAATGTGAAAAAACATACTTACCTTTTATTCTCTGAATGACTTTAGGGTTAGGGTTGTTGCTGGAACTTGATCCAATGCTGGCAACTTTCACCTCCTCGTTGTATTCAGAATCATTTGGCAAATATGCTCCATAACTCTCAATAGATGCAGCAGCCAATGCCCTGTTGTACTTATCATTCCTCATAGATGCCTTGTGTAGGTTTCCCAAAATGAATCATGAACTTCACATGCCAATCTCATTCTTCCATAATAAGACTCACCTTCTTCCATCCTTTTGTTCACTGTTGACATATGTTCATCTGCTAACAAATTGTCATCTGAGGAGCCAGCTTTTAATTCCTTGTTTACTGTACCAATCAACTTGAAACCCTCTATTTTTCCACAATGTTTTTTGTGGCTCCTCCTATGCTTTGCACTTGGACGCACATTAGGGTATGTCCATCCACACCGATGGTAGACCCATGTATCGTTTGGATCATTGTTATGACCATTTTCCATCCCTTTCAGTTGTTGCTGCTCATGATGATGAGGATGGTTGGAAATTTGTTTTTCCTCCATCTCGATAATGTTGGACATTCAAACATCACTCAGGTGATGTCAAAACCTGTGGCTCACTGGTACCTCATATTTCAACAAGAGAATCTGTCAGCTCATAGCTGTATGAGTAATAAAAGTACAACCTAGCAGCCAAAACGTCAAGTGTTCTTTGATTTAATGACTTTAAACGAGAAATGACATCCAATGAGCATCTTTTGCCCTCATGGCATTGTTTGTGGTCAATAAGAATATCAATACCAGCAAGAATGCAAATATCTCCAACTCAGGAAGAATGTTGTGCTTGGAGGAAATGACTTGATTTATAGTTGAAGGAGTATCAACATCCATATCCTTGTCTTCTTCCACGTGGAATAGTTTTTAAGGTAGAATTAAATAAGGGGAAATATAATGCAGATGCATGTGGTATCTCTATTCTTTATTATACTCTGCTGTTAAATTGGTTATTAGGCACCAAAGTATTTTTATCTTTGCTGCAACAAAATTTTAATTGTTGTCTCTTTTGAACACAGAAGTAAGGCGCCATTATTAATTCTGCTATTTTTTAGTGAAGGCAAAGAGATGCAAGGCATTGATTAGATGTTTTGGGTGCCCAGCACACCAAGGCAAGAATTTTTTGACTCGATAAAAATAAAGGGAGAATACTTAATGCTGTTGTCTAACAGCAAAAGAGCCAGCATATTCCAGAATATCCTCTTCTAATGTTCCCCATGCCTTCATTATCCAACCAGCAGAAGGTACCAACCTGTCCAAACTAAAAGAGTTCTATTTCTTCAATTGTTCTTCTGCAAGTTTTCGAGGAAAATAAACTCTAAAATTGCTGGCCATTTTTGCATATTTCTGGGCATTTTTGAGGCTGCCAGCAATTCAAACTCGTGAAAACATGTAAAAATATCCTTCATCATTCATAGAGAAAGGTCCCGAAACCTTTTTAGATGTTTAAAAAACTCATTTTGAGCTTAAAAACAATCTCAAAACAGCACCTAAACAGAAAAATGTGATTCATCTTTTCACCAAACAAACATGCCAACATAATACTTCAATATATATACTCTTCCTGTCACTGTAGATATACAAAAACTTTTCCTACTTTGAACAGATTATTAAAATCTAAAACTTGTGTGCACAAATCAAGTATTAATCCTCAAAGAGACTATAAATGAATATGATCAAATTATGAATTAAATCACCCTTAACATACAGTCATATTTTATTAAAGTTCCACAAAAATCTAACCTATATATCCACTTTAATCATGTCACTATATATTCAAGGAGAAAGAAAAATTTTCAAAAGAATCTGCAATTACAATATTGTATTTTGTGAATAAATGATAATATATATACAGAAATCATAACGTAAAGAATATATACATATTAATGCAAAAAATCACTATCTCCATTTTTCTAAAATAAATAAATAAATAAAAATAAGACAAAATACTTATCATCTTACCTCTGTCAAAAATTCTATTTTGGTTAATTGATAAGGCGAGATTGATGAGGCGAGATTTATGTAACAATTTGAAAACCCCCCATTCAATTTTTAAATAAGCCTTATTAAGAAGATTTTTCACTTTCAAAAATTCTAAAAATATATCAAACCATAAGGGATTTTTGGGAATACTTTGTTGAAATGATTTTTTGTCCTCATTATAAAACTTATTCAAAGAATGTAAACCATTAATAGATGCATTTTCTTCAAATAAATTTGAAAATATAAGAAACTTGGGCATACCTTCTTGAGCACTTACCTCTAGGCTCTCAGGCGCTAGGTTTCCACCCTGTGAGTCATCAGGTGTTCTACTGCTTTTGACCTCTGAATGCACAATCTCCTACTCCTCTAACACTTTGTCATATAAAGGGTTTGAGTACAAACTGAACTCCTTCCCTACCGTGCCAACATAATAGTGCAGGTAATCGTACTCACAAACATTTTCTTCTCCTTCATCTGTCCGTGAAGTGATCTCTTCTTCAGCCATGTCATCAGAAGGTATGCATTGTCCCCCTTCCATGCTGTAATCAAAGGATTCTTTATACAAAAAATCATTTTCACTCTCATAATACCCATATAAGAACCAACGTTCAAGTTCATTCCATGAAGAGATGCACCGATTAGGTAGTAAATCAAATCCCTTTCTTGCATAACCATATAATGTCATGACAAAAAGCTTCATCACAATATCTTCTACATTTATCTGATATTTATTTATGAATGCATAAAATATACTCAAATGACAAAGTTGTGATTCACTACACATTCCATGATATTGGGGCAAAAGTTGTGCGAGTTTAGCAAGGGCACCCTTAGTGGGAACACACTGAAATCTTCTTAAATCTAGTGCCCCCCATGGAACAAATGGTTTTCTATGATACATGTTACTTGAAAATTTGTACTATACGGATTCACCACCCTTTATCAAAAGGAGATAAAAATGAACTAAATTCTTACCTCCCAGCAGAGTCGCTTCTTGAAACTTACATAGAGTCGCCACCTCAACTATTTTGAGGAAATTGTATACACTAAGATTTCTTTTCCCAGTGGAGTCTTTCTAACTTCGAACATGACCAGAGCCTCTGAAACTATTAGGTAATGACAATCTTCCCCAGCAGAGTCACCAATTTGTTAGCTCTTGGAATCACTGGACTCGATCCTAGTGATTTCGAGATGCCAATTGATGGATTCAAAGCCTTTGCTCTAACTTGAATCCCTACACTTTAGGTTAGAAACCAGGGCGGGTGTACCCAATAACAAAAAACTTGAAATAACTTAAAGATTCTAACAACTAACGAGTCTAGGTTAGGATTCTAAACTGAAAATTAAAATAATTGAATTACAACTACACTAACAAAACTAAAATCTATGCACTAATGCTAGTTGTGGTTAGAAAGTTAGAATATTAATGTAATAAATAATCAAATGAAATGTGAATTGGAAAGAATATTAATGTAATAAATAATCAAATGAAATGCGAATTGGAAATTTACAAACTAAGTCCTAAAGATTGATTGAAATACTTTAAAATTGAAATGAGGGCAAAACCTGGAAACTAGTAAATGAAACAATCAGAAATGTAAAATGCAGTACTGTATACGATATCAATGCCTATAACATTGGGCATCAGAGTCCTGACAATTGAAATGTGTTAGGAGATAGAAATGAATTCCAAATCATCAATATAGAAAACTTTATTAAGTTTAACTCTAATGTTTGTAGTCCAACCAATTGCGCAATTTGGAAGAATTTAACTAAAAACATATCCTGGGAGACCAATAGGTTCATCAAATATATTGATAACTGAATTCAAACTGATCACATTAAAGGAACTCGAAAAATATCATCAAAATCAATGAATTATAACATTAAAGAATTTAAACTTATCTCATTCTGGCAGCATTACAATACTGATCAAACTTCATGTACTAGCCCTCCATATTCGCCCATAAAAAATTTAGTCCATAATATGTGTATATGCCATCACAAAATTGTTTGAAATATTTTTGCTCATATGAATATTATAATTGTTGTTCAAAATATAATATCACCCCCCCTATTTATAATTTTCTAATGCCTTTTCAATGAAAGGACATACCCTTTCATTAATAATTAAATAAATCAAAAACCACCCCTTACAAAAACCTAACTATTACATAATTAATTAATTTTCCACCTCCTCTCCTTTCATTCCCGACAACAAAATGCACTACAAAACATGAAACACAAAACAATAGGTTAGGTAAAAGAATTAGCAAAATCACAAAAACTAAAAAATAAATGAAAAACTAAAAGAAGAACTACCAAAAAACTAAATAAATATGTTAGGTTAGAAAATATAACAAACATATTCCCGAAAATATTTCAAACTAAAAAACATTTAAAAACTAAAACATAAAAACTAAAATAAACTAAACTATATACTAAAATACATAAACATTTAGGGTTAGTAGAAAGCAAAAATAAAATAACAAGAATCAAAACCTAGAATTTAGGAAATAAAAGAAATTGTCGAACAAATTGAAAACACAAAGGTAAAAACTAATAACACATGGGAAGAGGGTAAAATTTACCCCTAATTACCACAAGAAAAGGGGATAAAGGGAACGGGAGGAAAAAATGAGCAAGGAAGTAGGTCAAGGAAACACGGCTAGGGTAAATAGGTTAAAACATTAGGGAAAAGGATCGGGTAAGAGGTCATGAGTTCAATTCCCTTTGCCCGTCCTTTTGGTCAAGAAAGATAACATACACTTTCAACATTATTTATTTTGCATTTTATTTATTTTTTACATTTTTTAGAATAATACAATGAATATTTGCAAAAAAAATTAGTATTTAATTCAAAAGATACTCCACACATTATGAAACATCTAATCAGTGTGATCACTAGGTCCTGGAAATCGCAAAATGAAAATACATCAAATATATTAGGGGTTAGACATAAATAATGAAATGTTTTTAAAAATTGAACCTTTAAAGCATATAAATCAAAATTTGTTCACTTCCCTATCATATCTTGGATCAATTTTTTGGGGTCCCAACATGAAGATTTGGAGCATTCTTGGCTTTTGCATCTACATGTTATTATAGTTTCATTTATCATGACATTCATAGCTTCATATTTAGCTTAGTTTCCTTTATGCTTTAGATTACTTCATCTATCTTAATTAGGAGGCTTTGTAATACTTGCATATTTCCTTTCATAGCTTAGCTTGCATTTCCATTCTTAGCATAGCTTGCATTTCATCTCCATTTGGATTCTTGAAGATATTGGCATTCTTGCCCTTGTCTCATTGAATCTCCCATTGCATGGTTTACTAGCAAGGTTATTGGCTTAATAGCTCTAGCTGAGAGCATTCTTAAACACCCTTGCACTCCATGCCTAGGGAGCTCTAAATCAATTTCTCAAGGTTTCCAATCCATGGATTCTCTTGGAAGCAATGATTTAGAGAAGTGCACATCTTAGTGTGTACAACCTTAAACATATGAATATTGATTTGTATGCACAAGAATCAATACAACACCCACTGATTAGGAAACCATGGACATATGAATATTGATTTTCTTTTTAGAATGTCAAATTAGATATAAGCACCAAGGCATAATGCCAAGATGACCTGAATATCATGTCTATTTTGATATAGAAATTTGTATAAGCATCAAAACATAAACATCGTGATGACCAGAATATGCCTTGCGGTACAAACACATCAAGCAGTCAAGAGATCATTCTAAATCAAATGTGAATTACCCGTAGTGACCCTTTATCATTCACTTCCTTAGGTAAGATCACGTTTCACAATAGGAGAAAGAACTCACTCAAAAAAAGATAATAGTTAGATCAAACTTCCTTGAATTTTCTGGGTATCAATGGTTGAGGTATGCATGGCCATCCAATTTGAGATAGAGGCTCTTACAGTCAGACACCATTTCAATCCAGAATTTCCAAAGTTGTTAGATTTTCACATACAAGAAGAAAACAAAGAAAAGATTATGCCCCTAGTCATCACTCTCTAAATCCTATAAAGGACATCATCGAAGATCTTGTGGGAACACAATATGCAAAAATCTCAATGTGAATCAGTAAGCATACAAGGAGATAAAATCATGTAAAAAGCATAGATTGTTTTCAGTTTGTGTTTGATGTTTGATTGCGTTGTTGTAGATGCAAAATTCTTTCTAGAGACAAGACTGACTAACTGACTGGATATGATAAATCTAAGATACATTGATTGCCCCCAAGTTTTAACATTGATAGGATATAGACACTTGAGCTGATTGGTGTACAGACCGACTTATTGAAAACAGGAATGCAGAAACAAACCAGGAGATATGTACAAACTAAAGAAAGACTAAAAGTTGAGAAAGACCAAGATTGTGCTGATAGATGGAGCATTTTGAAACAAATGGCACCCATTTGCCAGGTTTTCACCATCTTGGCAGAGATTCTATTTTTTCTACCAAGGCGCCTGTTTCCAGGTTTTTACCAAGGCACTTTTTCCTGTTTCTCATTTTTTTTGTATTTTTCATTTTTCAATTTTTCAATTTTTTTTATTTTTTATTTTTATACTTTTGATATTTTTTACTTTTTTTTGTGAATCATCAAGGCACCTATTGCTAGGTTTTCAACAAGATGTTCATTTTTTCAGGACTTTTTCCAATTTTTAAGATTTTTTCAGGACATTTTACCATACATTGAATGCCTTAGGCATAGAATTTCTTCAGATGGAGAATGTTGATTAGTTCTTGGAGCTGTTCTCCTTCAGTCATTGAGAGTTGATAGGCACCAAAGCCAAAAGTAGCAGTGATTACAAAGGGACCCAACTAGTTGGGTTCAAACTTCCCCTTGCACTCTCTATGTGATTGATTTTTAGGATTTTCTCTCAAGACTAGATCGCCAACCTGAAATTCTCTGTGTCTGACTTTCTTATTATAGCCTCTAGACATTCTCTTATGATATACTCTAAGATGATCATACATTGCTTGTCTACGATCATCTAGTAGTTCAAGTTCTTGCAACCTAGACACTCTGTAGTCATCATCAGTTACTAGACCATGCATTCTGATTTGTAGTGATGGGATTTCAACCTCAATAGGTAGTACCACTTCAGACCCATAAACTAAAGCGAAAGGAGTAGCCTCAGTGGTAGTTTTGATACTTGTTTTGTAGGCCCAAAGAGCTGGATTGATCATGAGATGCCAGTCTCTTCCTGTTTTATTAACTATATGAGGCAAGATTTTCAATAGATTCTTATTAGAAGCCTCTACTTGTCAATTCCATTGAGGATAGTAGATAGATGACCAATGTTGTGTAATGTTGAACTTAGCACATAAATCATCTAGATCTTTGTTCTTGAATTGTCCACCATTATCTGTGATTATGGAATGAGGTATCCCATATCTACATATGATATAGTTTAATATGAACATAGATATTTGTTTTCCAGTTGCTTGTGTTAAAGGGACTGCTTCTACCCATTTTATAAAATAATCTGTAGCTGTGATTATATGGGTATGTCCATTAGAAGAATGAGGATGTATAGCTCCTATAAGATCAAAGGTCGGTTGATGAAAAGGTCATTGTGTAGTAAAGGGAATTAGATCTCTCCCTGGAGCATGTATTAAGTTTCCATGCACTTGACACTTTTGACAGTTCTTAGCAAACTTGATAGACTCTTTCTCCATTTCAGGCCAATAGTACCCAGCCCTAATAAGTTTTCAGGCTAGTGTTAAACCATTCGAGTGTGACCCACAAATACCTTCATGGACTTCCTCTAATGCACATTGAGACTCTTCTCATTCTAAACATCTAAGTAGCATACCATCTAGAGCTCATTTGTATAGATCATGACCAATGATGACATATCATGAGGCATTATGAATGAGGTATCTCTTTTCATGGTAGTTGAAGGTATCAGGAATGATTTGGTCTTGGAGATAGGAGAATAGGTTTTTGTATATGGATGAATCATGACCAACAACAGTGTAGATCATGTGGGTTTCAGGGGAATCATATGCAGGATAAGACAGTGCTTCCACCAGTAACTCATAGCGTAGCTCATGTTCAAGTTGCTATAATAAAGTAGATAATGTTGCCATTGCATCGACAACCTTGTTCTCTATTCTAGGAATTTTCTCAAATGTGATAGATAAGAAATACTTCTTTAGATCATCTACCATTCTCTTGTAAGGAATGATTTTTTCATCTTTAGTTTGGTACACATCATTGACTTGATGGATAACAAGTTGAGAGTCTCCATGAATGTGTAGCTCTGTTACTCTCCATTCAATTGCTATTTTCATACCATTCAAAAGGGCTTCGTATTTTGCAATATTGTTTGTACAAGGGAACTTTAATCTGAATGCTTTTAGGATTGAGTATCCTTGAGGAGTTATGAAAAATATGCCCACTCCTGATCCATTCTATGTATAGGAGCTGTCAAAGAATAACTACCATTCTCTAGAAGAAAGATTCATGAAAGAGGAATCTGGAAATTCCATTTGCATTGGTGTATCATCAATCATAGGTGCATCTGCTAATTTATCAGCAATAACCTATCCTTTGATAGCTTTTCTTTCCACATATTTAATGTCAAATTCACTTAAGAGCATGACCCATTTAGCTAATCTACCTGTGAGGGCAGCTTTGCTTAGTAGGTACTCGAGGGGATCAATTTTAGCTACCAAATATGTGGTATGAGCTAACATGTAATGTCTCAATTTCTATGATGCAAAGATCACAGCTAGAAAAGTTTTCTCAATCATTGAATAGTTCTTCTCATATGCAACCAATGTTCTAATGATATAGTATATAGCTCTTTCCTTTTTGTTCTCATCATGTTGTGCAAGCAATGCCCCCAGTGATGTATCTGTAGCCGAGACATATAAGATCAAAGGCTTCCTTGGAATGGGAGGCATCAAGATAGGAGGATTTGATAGATACTTCTTGATATGGTTAAAGTTGTTCTCACATTCTTCATTCCATGCAAATGTCACACCTTTATGTAATGTTTTTATAAAAGGTTGTGATATATCTGCTAGCTGTGATATAAAACTTCTGATAGATTGAACTTTTCCTTGCAATGTCCTCATTTGACTAATATTCTTTGGAGGTTGCATTTCCATGATGGCCTTTACTTTAGCTGGATCAACTTCAATGCCCTTCTTTAAGACTATGCATCCTAAGAGTTTTCCAGAGGTGACACCAAAAGCACCCTTCTTGGGATTTAGTCTGAGACTAAATTTTGCCATTCTGTCTAGTATCTTGCTCAAGTCATTTAGATGTTCAGCTCTAATCATAGATTTTTCTAAAGTATCATCAACATAATCCTCCATAGTCCTATGCATCATGTCATGAAAAAGTGATGTCACGGCTCTCTAATATGTAGCACCAGTATTTTTAAGCCCAAATGGCATGACATTCCAACAGAAGGTGCCCCATGCACATGTGAAAGCAGTTTTCTCTTGTTCCTCTTGAGCAATTTTTATTTGATTATATCCAAAAAAACCATCCATTAAAGAATACATCTCAAAGCCCACAGTCATGTCCACTATCATATCAATGTTAGGTAATGGAAAATCATCCTTAGGGCATGCTCTATTTACATCTCTAAAGTCTGTGCACACTCTGATTGATTTATCTAGTTTTGAAATAGGTACAATATTAGAGATCCATTCTGCATAGTCAATAACTCAGATGAATCTAGCTTTTAGGAGCTTCTCTAATTCAGCTTTTACCAAGAGTGCAACATGGGGATGCATCTTTCTCAATTTTTGCTTGACAGGTTTGACATTTGGAGCTATAGATAAATGATGCATTATAAGATTAGGATCCAACCCTGGCATATCTGAATATTTCCATGCAAATTTGATCTTCTTTTCTGTTAGGAATGTTGTAAATTTTTGCTTCTCTTCTTCTGATAAAGATTGTGCTAAATGAATCAACTGTGGTTCTTCTATTGTTCCCAAGTTGATGGATTGAGTGGGCTCAATTAGAACTGGAGATCTGTCCTGTAAATGACTCAAAAGGACATCAAATATCTCATCCTTAGGCACTTTAGAGAGGTTTTCACCTTTGGATACGTCTTTTATTTTTACTTTTGTAGGTTCTAAGACTGCCACAAAGTGGTTTTTACCCTCAAAACTCCTTTTCTTTTTATTCTTATTCTTATTTTTTTGACTAAGATACTTGATGTCCGACTCTTTCATGCTAACACTCAGTTCACTAATGGAAGTCCTCATAGGCTCAACTACATTGAGGTAGCAAGCAAGGGCATAGTCATTTGGGAAGGTATAAATACCATGGCTCAAATTTATGGAGGTTTGATCAAGAAGTTCAAGATGTTGGATAGTCAAAATGGGGAAGGATTGGGAGATAGTGTTTATGGATATGGATCTATCATCATTGGTCCTAACCTGATGCTTGAGTTCAAAGGTGATATTACAACTTAAGACATTCAATTCATGAATAGGCTCAATGTCATTGTGGGAGTCCAATTCAACCATTGGTGGATTAGATTTGATAAGTTCATCATTTCGCTCTAGACTTACGTTGGGTTTAGGTGCATATTGGTGAATAACATCAACATGTTTTTCTGTGATAAGCTCATCTTCCTCTGGAATGGCTCCCCATTCATAGTCATTAGATTCTTCATCTATGCCTCTAGGAAATCTAAGAACATGAGTAAAGTCAGGATGAATACCCCAAGAAGGGTTACCCTCAGATTCTGATTTGAATTCATACTCATGAGAATCTATCTCAGAATAACTACCACCTTCCTCTTTGTCTATTTGATTGTCTTCGAGATTCACTGGTTCTTGTGTTGAAACTATCTCTTGCTCTATAGTAGGTTCTTGTGTTTCTACTACATTAATTCTTTTTATCAGATCATCTTCAGCTTGAAGAAGGTTTTTGATTTCCTTAGGCAAACGCTCATAAGGAATAAGTTCTGAGCTATTTGAATCCTTATATGATGGTTCAGTTTCTTCCTTCTTAAGAAGGGGTTCACCTGGTGTGATCTACTCTATGACATGGTAACAATTACCTTTGAGGTGGAAGGGTTTCTTTTTAAAGCCTAAGCCAACAGTATCTTTGTTTTCCCTACTAGTATGTGAAATAGGTGTTATATGACCTTTTCCTCTAACTCCTAGAGGTCCTTTACTTGAATATCCCATCTTAGCTATCAGTTTATCTCCTAGACCATATGCCTTAGAAGGGATTTTGGATATTGTAGAGTCACTAGTTGGGACAGCTTGAGATTTAGGTTCCTCTTTGTAAAGCCATGCAAGCACAGCTTCATCTTCTTCAAATTCTTGCTTGGAAACTTGTTCTGCTACAAAATTCTTTTTATATGCCTCAAGAGGTTCTTTAGAGTCTAGTTTGGACTATTTTAAAAATTGTCCATAAGACTTAGGTGAGATAGGGAGAGATGTCAAAGATAAGACTGGCTCTATAGTATATTCTCCCATACCATTTTCTTTGATATTGACCTCTTTTGCAAGATCTTCCATTTTAGATGTGGATGCTTCTTTTGTTGGCTCAATGGAAGATTCTCTGTTATTAGGCACAAGTTTATCTGCACTTTCCTTCAATGTATTGCAAGTGGTGGATATGTCTACTAGAATAGTGACCTCTACTCCTTCAGAAGGAAATTTCAAGCATTGGTGGAATGTAGAAGGAATAGCCTTCATCTCATGTATCCATGGTCTCCCTAGGAGAATGTTGTAAGCCAAAGGTAGATCAAGAACTTGACATATAGTATCTCTGATAGTTGGACCTGCTCTGATAGGTAAGACAATGGTGCCTTTAGAAGATCTTTCTTGTTCATCATAGGCTTTTATAGTTATTTTCTTTCTAGGATCAATAGCCAATTCTGAAAATCCCAATTGTGTAACCAAGTTGTAAGAACAAATGTTTAGGCCAGCGCCCCCATCTATCAACACACGTTTGACTCTATAGTTCTAGATCAAGAATTCTATATGCAAGGGTTGGTTATGCAGGTGACTCAAGGAGTTGTCATCTTCCTCTGAAAAGGATATATAATGTGGAGATGTAAGATGTCCAACCATAGTCTGGAACCTGTCTAAATCAAGATCATTAGGAACATTGGATCCGAGAAAAGCTTTGTCTAGAATAGCTCTATGAGCTGGAGATATCCGAAGCAACTCAAACATGGAGATTTTTGCATTAGTGTGTTGGAGTTGTTGAGAAATGCTATAAGATGTTGGTCTCATGTCTTTAGGATTGGAATAATTTGAAGCAGCCTTCTGTTTGGAAGCGGAAGAAAGATTGAAGGGCATCTTAGGGACATTTGATGAATCAGGGATTTGTCCATTCAGATGTGCTTGAGCTTGTGATCGAGTAACTATGTTAGATGAAGTATGATCTCTATCTCTTTGTACAATTGTGATGACATTGCAATGCTCAGAGAGACAAGGTTCAACCATATTGATAACAACATTATTTCCAGGGTAAGCATATTTGACCTTTGCCCCCATATTAGGCTAAGAAGATGAAACTTCTTGACCATGTTTTAGAAATGGTTTCGTGAATGCTATATGATCATTATTTCTCTTATGATTGTTAATCGTAATGTCTCCCTTATCAATCAGATCTTGAATAGTATGCTTCAAGCGTAAGTAGTTATTAGTTTTGTGACCTTTATCTCAATGGAAATCACAAAATTCATTCTCTCTCCACCATTTTGGTTTAGGATCAGGATCAAATTGTTAGATCTCAGGCAAAGAGATGATGTTATTAGCCAACAGAGTTCTCATAGCTGATTCTAAAGATTCTTCAAGAGGAGTGAACTTTCATTTATTATCAGTAGACCAAGATTTGTATTCTGGCTTCTTTTGAGATGATTCAGAAACCTTTTGCTCTGAAGCTTTGATGGCTTGGGTACCAATAGCTAGATTGAAAGCTAGTGCCTTTGATGGGGCATAGATAGTATCAACAACACCATATGTGACAATGCCTTTATTCTTGTTCCAATTTTTGTTCTTGTCTTTAGAACTGGACCCTGATTCGTACTTGTCTTTTTGAAGTGTGATGTCTCCTTTTTTCACAAGTACCTTTTCAATTTTGATTGAATTGTCTACCATCTTATCAAAAGATGTATGATCTTGCATTTGTAAAGGATAGTTGATCTCTGGGATAAGATTATTGATGAAGATTTCCAGCTTCTCAGTTTCTGGAATAGGCCTAGCATAGAGAGAGAATTTCTTCCTCCATCTCTTGAGAAATGTCAGGAATGGTTCTCCTGGGTATTGCTTGAGATTGCAGATATCAATCATGGTGACCGGATGTTGAATGTTGTAGGAGTATTGCTGATAGAATAATTTGATCAACTCCTCAAAATTTTTTATAGTAGAAGGCAATCTAGAGAACCAATGAATGGCTGCTCCTCCTAGAGATTGAGGAAAGAGATGCATCAAATAGGTTGGTTCATGCATGAACTCCATAGATTGTGTACAGAATTCTCTAACATGATCTTGAGGGTCAAAGTGTCCATCATACTTATCATATTTTGGCATCTCCACTCTTTTCGGGAATGGTGGCATGTACAAGTCTTTGTCAAATGGAAAAGGATGTAGAGCCTCCATGGAGAACTCCTTGGGTTCCTTTTCTTTCTCAAGGTTATTAAGTTTGACTTGCATGGCATGCATTTGTTTCATCATAGCTATGAGTGGAGTTTCTTCCTCATGCATAATGATATCTTCAACATTAAAGTTGGGAGGAAGTTTAGCTCCTTGATGAGCTAATTGTAAAAAGTATGCTTCTTTGTCTTCTTTCAAGAGATGCTTCATCATTCGTTTGAAGTTATCATCATTTTGATATTGAGTGATTTCTTCAAGTGTGGGTTCCTGATCTATACCATGTTGAGATTGAGCTCTTTGAGAGCCAAATTTTGTCCCTGCTTGAGACATGGTAGGAGTTTTCCCTGGGATATATTGAGGAGTTTATTGATTACCTCTGTGAGTTGATGAAGGAGGAATGTAACCAGTTTTTAATCTAAAGTTGCCAAGACCGTCATCTTTGTAAAGACCAGAATTGTAGAGTTTCTCAAGAGTTAGACCCCTGGCAGTGATTATAGGTAAGGTATGGGATGCTTCTCTAGATTTCTTGTGAGAGGAAGCTCTAGTTTCCACCATTAACCTTGGGTGAAACAAAAGAACAAGATGAAGACAACTGAAGAATGAATTGATTCAAGAAGATCAAATGATGCAACCTTGTCAAGGTTTGATTGATTGAAGCATGGATTAGATGTAGATGAAGGAGACTGTGCCCTAGATGTATGGGTAGATTCCAAAAAGATAGCAGACATGAGTTCACAACACTTAGCCATTTTTATGATGGATTGAAGATTGATAGTTATGACAAGGTTTTGACACAAGATGATAAAGACTCAAATTGATAAAATAGAAGGCTAAATCGGATTCCAAAGGCCACTTTAGGAAAATGATTAGATTCTCAGTATTTTCTGCTCTATTCCTGACACAGTGATTCATTTGACAGATTCTAGAAATAGGCTGGAAAAGCCAGATCTCTAATAGTTCTGACAACTTTTTGAAATTTCTCAAATGACTTTCTATAGGCTCGTACAACCGTGGGTATAGCATGAAATGACAATTGAAAAACTCATACGACTATTGCAAAACTTGCACAATAGTTGATTGCAGGAATTTTGACTTTTTGGAATTGACTGGCAACAAAACTTGTACGATAATGTACCTGATACCATACGACAATTTGGGGGTTCTGAAATGACAATAGCCAAAACTTGTATGACTTTCTGACTTTACAAAATGACTGTTGACTCCAGAAAGGTGTTTGACATCAGATTTTGCAATTTTTGAGGTTTTCAGTTTCAAACAGTTCACAAAATTGTTTGTCCAATTTTGAAGGTTGTAGCAGATTGATTCATTCTTAGTAACCAGATAGATAAACAGGCATGCAAAATAGCAAGCAAGTGATTTCAAGCACGTCTGAAAACAATGAACAAGGGACAAAACAACCCTATGCATGAACAATCAAGTGACTGAATTATGCTAATCCCTAGGAGTTCTAACAGTGTATGTTCCAAAAAGTTTTGCAATAACGCACATATTCCTAGAAAAATGAAAATTTGGCCTCACTAGGGTTTTTAGTAATGGTCTGACCCTACAAATTTTATGATCTCAAGAGGGCGAACTCCAATCTAGGCACATCAGGGTTTTGACACAGTCTGAGAACTTAATCTTTAGGATCTGCTAGGGAGATCTGACAACCCAACAAGAGACCACACCTATGGAGATTTCTTCCAAAGGACATTTATATAGCGGTTGTCACTACCATGATGAAAATGGCCATTACCGCTTGAGGTTCCATCAATGTGGTTGACCCAATTAAGGGAATGTCCACTATGGTTAACCCTCTCTAAAGGTGACTCACAAAATATACCACATGGAGACTGGTTCTAGATTCAAGGATCTGAGTTTCTGGTACTACCCAAAAAGGGAGTAGAGCATAGTCATCTAGCCTTTTCACTTTTAACCCAAACAAAGCAGACAAACTAATCTGACACGCTAAGACCAAGATTATCTCACAAAGATCTATGATGTCAACCACTCATGATCTATCAACCTCTCCAGAGAGAGAATGTATCAATCAGAAGCTGAAGACGCACAAATCTAGTAGAACGTGAGACTCTCTCAGTAACCTCCCTACCTACAAGGGTTCCTTCATTGAGAAGAGTTTCACTGGAAACCCACTCTCTCAAGAACCACAAATAGTGTTCATAGGGCCTATTTATTATGTGTAACAAAGATGCTGAAAAGAAAATCTATGTTTGTTTTATAGCCCAAAATGAAATATGTGATATGAAAGCAATAAAGGTCACACAAGCTTGACATGCAAGAGTTCTTTTTAATCCAAATCGAAACATTATCAGCTGAAAAGATTACCTGAATTCCTCACAACGTGCTTAGTAGATTCTTACCTATTTTTAGCAATTCTTACACTTTTCCCAATAAAAAATCAGCAGAAATCAATCAGAAATAGCAAATTTCAATCGTTAATGTTAGCCATTAGTCCAAATCAGAAAAATAAATCTGAAAAACTGCCTAGAAAAGTGAAATGAAAATTGAAACCTAGCACTAAAACTCATACGACAGTGGGTCACCTCCTAGATGACAGTCCAAAAACTCGTATGACACTGGGTATAGGATCATACGACAATCGAGATTCCAAATGATACTTTGATTCTAGTGGTATGATCCTCAATCAAATAAATTATCGTATGACAGTGGGTATCCTCTAATACAAGGTTCTGACAAAACTCATATGAAAATTGTATGGACAAAAATTAAAAATCGCAGCTTGGAATAGAAAATGACAAGAAAATGATAGAAATTGAATGGAAACCCATTTTAGGGCCCCACGGTGGGCGCCAGAAATGTGTGTGTGAATTTTGTACCTAGCTGTAGACACAACACTTCAGTAAAATATTAGAGGTTAGTTGAAATCAAAATTGTGCAATGAAATGAAAACTAATCTAACTAGGTGATTTACTACCTTCTAGTAGATGCGAGTATGTATTCTCAGATTGGATCGAGATCAGTGACCTTGACGACACCTAAATGAAGGATTTGAATGCAAAATCTGGATATGAATTAGATGCAAATTAATCTATATTGTTTTTTGGATTTTCTATGCAAATAAGATGAAAGAAACTGATATGAATCTATTCTAGATGAAAAACTGATATGCAATGCAATTAATCTAACAATGATATACTAAATGTGAATGATCTCACAAAAGTTGTTGATTCGCAAAAGAAGCTTCAATTCTTCAAATACCAATTCACCAACATAAGTTTGCAAATTATGAGATCTGAGATTGAAGAGCTAAGCCTTGATTTTATAGAAATCCAGGGCCTTGGATGCATGAAAAAAAGCCATAAATCACTCTAGTTGATTTTTGAGTCAACAAGGAATTAAAGATAGTCAATTCACAATAAATCATGCAAAAACAACTTTTTGATTTAAATCAGAAGTTGAGATCAGCTTTTAACTCAAAAGAGAGTCGAGTTTATTTTTAAAACAACTTGAATTGATTTTCTGATTTAGAGTTCAACTTCTTTTTGGATGTGCACAATTAATCATGAATTAAATTAATAAATAAAGTGATTTATCCTCAACTTAACTGATTTTGAAAATAAAACAATTGATTTATGGGTTAATCAATTATTAAATCAAACTTTTATTCAAAAACTATATTATTAAATTTGACAATTGACATTAATTAATTAAATAAGAATTTAATCAATTAGTCATAGGATATTTGATTTATTGTCAAAATGAGATAATACAATTTAGGAATAAATTAAATCTAATTAAATAATTAAGTGGCAGTATTAAATCTAATTAATTCAATATTCAGAATACTCAATTAATCAAACTTTAGGATAAATAAGATTTATCGCCAAATAATTATTAAATTAAAGATAATTAGGATAATTAGGAATATTAATAGGAATATTCCCCGATGCAGAATTTAGGATAATCAATTAAGATTCGATGATGTTTAGATGTGCCTTAGGTTAGGACTTTGATGTCGATTTCATTCAGTGTGTCGATATAAGAGGTTAATGAACCTATAGCCCATTTTGGGGGTATTACAGCTATATCTAGGTCTCAGTGGTGGTGTATATGTGTGGGGTCATGGGGGTCTTCATGATCTTAGTGGTGATGCGTGAGTAATAGGTATATCTATATTAGTATCACCAGTTGGGGGCATGTCATTGGCTCTCTCCTCCGCTCTCTCATCTGCTCTCTCCTCCTCCTCCATGGGATCTCCCTTGGGGATGTGCTCCTCCTCATCTCTGATGTCCTCATCCTCCTCTGTGGCTCCACTATCTCAGTGTGTCCTCTCTATAAATCCTGGATCACCTATGGGATAATCCTCAGGAAAGATAGGATGGATCCCCTCCAAACTCTAGTACCTAATGTAATCTCAACTCATGCTTGAATAGGCTACATCTGATGGTACCTCTATATCCTCTATCTCCTTTGTATAACTATCCTCTATGTCTTCTATATATGGTCATCATATGGCATTGGGTCTCTGATAGTACCTCGTCGGATGTACATAGCAAGGTAGTACCTTAGGGACTCTCCCTGTAACAGGCCGAACTACCTCATCACACGATCATAATAGTAGGGCATCACTATATGACTCTAATGACCCTCTAGCAGCTTACACTATTGTGAATGTCTCATTTGGAATCATGTATTAGGCCAATCTATCATCTGGAAGTAGGGTCTCCATATCACATCAGTGTTGGCAATACGGTCTAGATGTACTCTCTAGTAGAGCATATCCCTAAACTACCAAACATCTCTCAAAGGATATGCGAAGGCTCTCACTATGCTAGCATCTACCATCATGGGGACTCCCTGTGGACATGTACATGTGAAATGCTCAAATATCCAAATCTGTAGAAGTGTGCATGTCGATAGACTCTCCCGCTAATATCTCACTAGCTGACCCAACTCATGGTATATCTGAGCTAACATGCTGCGACCCCATGAGAACATGGTCCTATCTCTCTCCATCCTCCTTATGAGATGTGTCAGAGGTGAATAAAATATGGTACCCTTTGATTTGGGTAACACAACCAAGGCTACTATACACAACATCACCCTTCGTACTAAAGGTGTAGGGCCTGACAGCATGGAAGATAGTAGGATCTGATCTGATCGGGTTTGCATCTATGGAAGACCTCCTATACAATACTCAGTGTCTACATGGATCTCCTCAAAAGCATGCTATGCTCTAGTTCTAATGGTCTCCCCTCAGATCGGAAGTCACATGATCCTATAAACATCCTCTAAGGTCATTGTAATCTCACCACAGGGAAGATGGAAGGAGCATGTATCCTCATCCCATCTCTCTATCAGAGCTGATAGCATAGCTCGATGTAGTCTAAACTATGGAAGGACTGATACCCAATACAATCCCACATCCCTTAGTAACTGCATCCCCTCATCATCTAGCTAAATATTATATATATGATACAACATTTTATATAATTGTTTGAATGTATGTCCTAATATTTGGATTAAGTTGAATGGTTGAATAATTGAATATATATGCATGTGCTACTAACCTACCAGGGAAGAGGAGCGACTGGAGAGTGGATTAGAAAACATTGATAAAGAAGCAAAGAAGACTCATTCATGATGAGGAGGACCATTATGATACCGTGGAACATGCCTGATGAATTGAAGGAATGATCATTTCAAGAAATATAGGAACACGTATATGATATATTTCTTCAATGGTCAATATTTTGTTGAAGCCGTTATTCATTCTTTATGATATTATGTTGTGGACTGTTGCATTCTCCTTTCTTTATAGCATGAATTAGTCAGATATTATCTTTATGTTCAAATAAGTATCAATCCTCTATATAAAGGGATATGATTGTTAGAAATCAAGTTATTCAGATGATTGTATCATTGTTATAATCTAAAGCAAAGTTACTCCTTTAGTTCTGTGTATTGCTTTATGATGATATAATCAGTTTTTCTGGAAATATAATGGAGTGATTTTGAGTTATATTATGTGTTGATGGCTAGTAGAAGTCGACCAAGGGGGCCCACTTGGGAGGTGGATTAGAGTAGAGTAGAGTAAGTAGTTTAAGCATTTACAACATTTCAAGTAGAATTCATTGTTATCTCCTGTAGCACTATACATTATGTATGTTCCTACAACACATGTAGAGATAATCATTGTGAATGTTTTGGATTAATAGAACAACTTAAGATTGGAATTATAGTTGTCAGAATCATTTTCATTAGGTAGTTGTGTGTGTTTACTTTCCTGCAGCAATAGTGTAAGTTTATTTCATGTATTTTCCTTCCTGTAGCTTAAGAAAAATGACTCCATGAGAGACTTAGTGCACAAACCGTGTTGTCCCATTTCAAGTATACGTCCCTGGGTTGATAATTTAAATGCACTTCATGATAGGGAAAATTATACTTAGTTTGAATAAACTATCCCTTGGAGAATCTTTGGCATGATTATCATTACCTATTATGGAGTTGTTCAATAATCAAACTAGATATTTGTAAGGCATACAACATGGTAGAATGGAATTTTTTATTAAGGTTCTGAGGAGATTTTTGTTTGATACAAAATGGATTGGTTTAATTGAGGCATGTATCAACACACCACACTTCTCAATTGTGGTCAATGGAGGTTTGTTTGGATTTTTCAAGAGCATCAATGGTTTGAGACAAGGAGACCCAATTTCTCATTTTTTGTATGTTATCATGGTTGAGGCATTAAGCATTGCTATACATGAATAAAGAAGAAGAGGTATGTGGAAGAGTGTATTGATTCATGGTGATCTAAACCCAGTGACTCACTCACATTTTTTTGATGATACAAATCTTTTTGGAGAAGCCACAATTAAAGAAGCCCATATCATCAAGTCAACTCTAGATAAGTATGCTAGAGTTGAAGGACAATGGATCAATGATAGGAAAACTAACATATACTTCTTAAACACAAAAAATTTAGTACAAGTTAAAATTTATCAAATGCTTGGATGGACGGTGAATACAATTCCTTCCAAGTATCTAGGGGTGCCTATGTCTATAGGTGCCTCTAGGACCTCTCTGTCGGAAAAATTAATCACCAAATGTAGACTTAAGATGGAGGCTTGGAAACATAAATGGATTTCCTTTCCTGGAAGAATCCTCCTCATTAAATCGGTATTGGTGGCCACTCCAATATATGCCATGTCATCCTTTAAGCTCTCCTCAAAGGCATTAATGTTAGGAATGGGAACACTAAGAGGGGGGGTGAATCAGTGTTCACTGTATATTTATCTTTTCCACTTAATATTTAAACTGAACTTAAATGCTTAAGTACTGAAATGAACATCCACATAAACATGACACATGAAATCAACACATAACACCAATATGGTTACGGGGAAAACCAAATAGGTAAAAACCTCGGTGGGAATTGCCACCCACTAATATTTTGTACTAGTGTTAAGTGATCCTTGTTAGAAGATCCTTAACCCTGTTAGGAGTTGCTTTACAATGTATTAAGTACAATAGACCTTGTTAAGGTTCGGACCCTATTAGGAGTCTTTTACAATATTCCCTATTAGGGGATTGGATACACTATCCTAGAGCTCACTGCTCAAGTGGTGAAGGCTACAACCTTCAGATCTCAGATACACACTATATTTGCTAGATGAACTGTCACTGTGACACTGCTTGTCAGATCAGTTCCTTTTATGTGTTGATGCTTTGACCTCTTGAAAATCTCTAATACATCTTATAGACTCTTCACACACTTCTTCTCTACTTATCACAACTCTATATCAACTTCCATACTAATTAAAATGGGCACATCTTATATTTATGTGCACATACAAAATAAACAACTAGGTCGGCCCTTAAACCTATTACATACAATGCTTCCAAATGAATTGGCTTAAGTATGTTTACAATCAAACATATATACATGTCAACAACCTATTTACAATAGACACATAGCCTTTACATCATTAGACTATAGCCACAACACAAAATGATAACAGTCGGCTGCTTACTCTGTTCTTCACTGGTACACACTGGTTATGCAACTTCAATTGCTTGTATCTTTCTCATACTTTCATATCTGATCATGCACTCATAGAATAATCATGAATATAGTCTAACTAACTTAACTTCTAGGGTGCACACCATAACTCATTCGTACACACGTGCACTGATTCTCTGAGCTACAGGAACTCTGTACACTATCCAGTCTTCAACACTTAACCGATTTCTGATCTTCTCATCAAGTGTGCTAACTCCAAACTGCTATATAACTTTGTTGCCATAATGACAACACTATATTAAGTCATATACATCAATATAGCCAAATTTCCAATAATTAAAAGCATTAGAATGTTTCTTCAAGTGCTTCTTATGGTAAGGGTCAAAGGAAATTAGGAAAATTCATCTTCTCAATTGGGAGACTGTATGTATGGATAAAAATAATGGTAGAGATAGTTTATGGAAAATGGAAGGGAAAAACATTCAATTAGCAGCAAAGATTATATGGAAGATGTACAGGTTTCCTAATAAATTATGGTGCAAAATTATGCAGAGGAAATATCAAGATAGACTAGATTCAGAGAGGATCCTCACAAGTGCAAAATCTATCAAAGGCTCATTGGTTTGGAGTTTTATGATGGAATGTAAGAATGTGATAATAGAGCATTTAACATGGAAAATTGGGGATGGTACAAGAGAAAATTTTAAGAGGGATTCAAGTATCTTTGACTTTTTGGGGCAGCAATGTTGGATATCAATTATCGAACTAGAGCTTGGTGAATATGTTGCAAATTACCTAAGATAATCTTCTCCTATGAGTGGCATATTCAAGTGGATCTCTATTCAATGTTCATCATAGTATGACATGGGAGGATGAAGAAAGAATGAGGGAAATCTTGGATCACATGAGTGTTTCTCTCAACAACCAGAGGGATGAAATCATTTGGTGTGCCTCTCGATCTAGCGAGTATAGTGCTAGGATGGATTACCAATTATTAAATATACAAATATCAGTGGAAGATTGGCCATCAAAACTTTTCTAGGACAAGTTAGTTGTTGAATTTTCAGATCAGGTTGTATAACTTTTAAATTTTATAATCTACTTTGTGTATGATCACTCAATATATATATAATATATTAGCAATCAATATTTATATAAAGTAAAATATGAATTGAATATGTGTTGATCGAAACTTGCACTGCTGAGTATATTCGTTGTGTATCTACTGTATATGCTATGGCTTTATCAATGTGCAAAGATGACTTGTTTTTGTCTGATAAGACACTCTGATCTATATGAATGCTAGCCTGATATGTCTGATGATAATACCAATTCTATATGGCACTGTTTCTGATTTGTAGCACTTGTATGTATGCGCCCAAGCCAATAAGGCTGCTGCTCAACTTGAACGATCCACAAATGGATGTCAAGTAGAAATGAGAAAAGATGTCCGATGATCATGGAATGATCTTCAATCCACTTTTAATATCATATGATAGGAATGGATGAGTGGCGTCTCTTCATCACAGCCTTAATGCAAAGCTCTTCATTGCACCTTTTGATTGATTAAATAACTAATCCAGTTTAGAGTTAATTAATGAATTAACCATTCTTCACAAAGCAATTTGTGAATGTATGTATATATATATATATATATATATATATATATATATATATATATATATATATATATATATATATATATATATATATATATTCATATATATATATATATATATATATATATATATATATATATATAATAATATCTATTATTATTATTATTATTATTATTATATATATATATATATATATGTTCATTTATTTAATCTAATCTCATAATATTAATATCTCATTCATTTATAATAATATAGATATCATTTCTTCATAATTTATCCAACTGATGCTATAATCATTAACACTCCCTCTTAGCAGGGAGGATAAATCAGTCTAACGTCAACACAAAACTTGACAACATCAATTATGTATGAAAAGGCATCCTCAAGATGTAAAATATAGTCTCAATATGTGGATTGCCTCCATTGGCAATTCTATCCACAAGCTTCTATGTGGATTGCCTCTATCAGCGATTCTATCCACAAACTCATGAGCAATGGTGTGGATTGCCTCCATCGGTGATTCTATCCACAAGCTCCTGTGTGGATTGCCTCCATCGATGATTTGATCCACAAGCTCCTGTGTGGATTGCCTCCATCGGCGATTCTATCCATGAGTAAGATATGTTTAATTATCACAAACATATCTATCACAATAGAAAATTTATTGCAAGATCGTCATCTTCCAGTAACTTTAACAAATACAAGTGATAATCACTTGGAAGTCATCACTTCCTTATGATTTACACAATGCCCATATAATTATAAAATAACATTAACATAATAATCAATAATCATTACAAGTTTACCTTAGAAGTGTTCTTATCTTTTATCAGTGAACTCCCTCTCAATCATAAGGTATCTTGAATTCCATTTAGAATAAACATTTCTCTAAACATACATTTGAATTATTTACTTCAGCAAGGGAAGCTTGCATTCTAAGTCTGTCAGGACACTTTCTTGCATTGTGACCATATTTGTCACATCTAAAACATTGCACTGAAGAGAGGTCTCTTGGTTTCTTGAATGATGGTTGATCATATGACTTCTTGCCCTTTTTCCTTTTATCATTTTCATTAGGTTTAAGAGGATTCTCTATTATTGTCTTCAAGTCATTCTTCCTTAATACCAACATCATTCAAAGTTTCCATGATTCAAAATCAGAGGCACCTTCAAGTCTGTCCTCTAGTCTCATTCCATTTTCCATTATGAGATTTCCAAAAATCTAATCTTGATCTTCCTTCAATCTAATCGAAACTTCCTTCAAGCGGTTAGGCTTCAACGAAGGAACCTGGCTCTAATACCATGTTGAATTTTCAGATCAGGTTGTATAACTTTTAAATTTTATAATCTACTTTTTGTATGATCACTCAATATATATATAATATATTAGCAATCAATATTTATATAAACTGAAATATGAATTGAATATGTGTTGATCGAAACTTGCACTGCTGAGTATATTCACTGTGTATCTGCTGTATATGCTATGGCTTTATCAATGTGCAAAGATGACTTGTTTTCGTCTGATAAGACACTCTGATCTGTATGAATGCTAGCCTGATATGTCTGATGATAATACCAATTCTATATGGCACTGTTTCTAATTTGTAGCACTTGTATGTATGCGCCCAAGCCAATAAGGCTACTGCTCAACTTGAACGATCCACAAATGGATGTCAAGTAGAAACAAGAAAAGATGTCCGATGATCATGGAATGATCTTCAATCCACTTTTAATATCATATGATAGGAATGCATGAGTGGCGTCTCTTCATCACAGCCTTAATGCAAAGCTCTTCATCACACCTTTTGATTGATTAAATAACTAATCCAGTTTAGAGTTAATTAATGAATTAACCATTCTTCACAAAGCAATTTGTGAATGTATGTATATATATATCCATATATATATAATAATATATATTATTATTATATATATTGGTATATATATACATATATATATATATATATATATATATGTTCATTTATTTAATCTAATCTCATAATATTAATATCTCATTCATTTATAATAATATAGATATCATTTCTTCATAATTTATCCAACTGATGCTATAATCATTAACATTAGTGACCCCCAAGGCTAGGGTTTTCTTGTGGATAGCTTACACAATAGAATTCTCATGAGCAAAAGGCTAAAGTCTTATAGAATTCCTAGACCTAGCATATGCCCTTTTGTGTAGGAGTGCGAAGGAGTCAAAAAATCATTTACTTTATCTATGTCCCCTTTTCCATCATTTTTGGTCTTGGTCGTGTCAGGAATTAGATTGGACAGTGGCATGAAATGACAAGCTTGTGGATTTCTTTAAACGTTGGTCGAATTTGTATCAAAATTTTCTTTGGGGATTCTTATGGATCATATCCCCATCCATGATTTTGTGGAAACTATGGAAGGAAAGGAACTAGGGGATCTTTGAAAACAAAGAGTTGGGGACGATTGAGGTCATTGACAAAATTAAAAGTGGAATCTATAAAGTTGCAAGTAAGAAAGCCTACTCAAGGAAGATTGAATTCATCAATGACTGGGACAAAATAATATAGGTTAGGTGGGGAAGCCTATTTCCCCCTAACATTATTAGCATATCTAATAAAGTGAATCAAATTAACGCCAGGTGGATGGAACCTAAGGAGGGTTGGTTGAAGTTAAATGTTGATGGGGCTGTGAAGGGAAACCTGGGTGAGGTTGGGTATGGGAACATTTTGAGAGATACATATGGGAAAATGATATTCTCTTTATATGTATACACTGGTGTGGAGACCAAGAATGTGGCAGAGAAAACTTCTTTAGAAAGGGTCCTTAAGGAATATGTAGCAATGGATTGTAGAGTCATGGAAGTCGAAGGGGATTCTCTAGTGATTGTGAATGCAATCAAGAGTGGATGTACCAGGAACTATAAATTGAACAAGATGATTGGGAAGGTTGCTAAATCTCTTGAAAACATCCCTAGGTTCAACATTTCCCATATGTATAGGGAAGCTAACTGAGCAGTTGATCTCCTTGCTAACCTGGGGGTATCAAGCAAGGTCAGAGATGGGTTTTTAACATCACACAAATCCCATAGGAAATTATGTAGATTTTGGGAGTAGAATCCCCTTGTTTGCATAATAAGGATAAATTAGGTATTGGTTGAGGTATAATTTTTGCCTTGATTCCTACAGTTTAAGAAATCTTTAGACTGGATGTTTGGTGGGAATAGTGGAGTTTAGTCTATTGAGGTGCATGCACCTCATTACCACCAATCTTCTATATTATTTTGCTTTGCATGAGCTTCGATGATGTTGAATATCTAATCGCATTATTGCATCATACATGCTTGTTTCAATCTAGTCTTGAAGGATTTTGTTGTGTTGGTTGGCCGTCAATATATGCATGGTTCATTGTAGACATAATCACTATGTGAATTACCATGGATATTCATTATGGGATTTTTTGTATGTGTTGGATTAGTTTCTCAGTTGCGTTGTTTGTTAGCTTGTGGTGACTGATCGGGAAAGTACTATACATGAAAGTATTGTACACTTTTCCTCTCAAGCTCGTCGGGGTTCATATTTTTGGCTAACATGTCGTAACTCATTCTAACCCTAAAGTGGAAAAATATTGTATAATATGGCTTAGGGTTAGGGATTTCATGATGTATGATTTTAGTACTTGTGGCAGAATTGAGTTGTAAGAGGATTACAGATTGTAATCAGGTCGTAATCACTGGATAATAAAATATTGGACTCATTGTCGGTGAACGTAGCCCAGGGATTGGGTGAACCACATTAAATCTTTGTGTCTTGTGTTCTCTTTTGTGTGGTTTATTGATTTTTGATATTGGTTATATTTGCATGTAATTGTTATTTATGCTTTGTTAATCCTAACATTGTTGTCTAGCAAATGAATCAGGGGTGGTGCCTTGCATCATTTTACATCTTCATAGTATATTGTGTGTTTGGTGTGTTGGTTATGCAACTTTGCATTATATTTGGGGTTTGTTGATCTAGGTGTATTAGCATTGTAAAGGGTGAGTTTATCTCTAGTGTAAAGGGAGCTATCCCCTTTCGATAGCGCTTAAATATTAAAATAATAATAATAATAAATAAATAAATACTAATTATAAGAAAATAATATATTTAAGTTAAAATATTTTTTCATTCTAATTATATATCTTTTTACGTAATAAACAAAACAAATATTATTCATAAGAAATTTTTAATTTAAATTTAATATCCTTTTTAATTAAATACCATTTCCATGATGAATTGTACATTTTAATATCATTTTTAGTGAGTTTGAAAAATTAAAATTAAAATTGCAATATATATTTTGTCATTTTTATTTATTTATTATATTTTGTATTATTTAAAATGAACTCCATACTTGCTTGCATTAATATCAAGGAATATTAAATCATAATATTTCCCATTATCAAAATGTCAATCAAAGCTACAAATATAAAGGCTAGATGATGGTAACCATGTGCTCTAAATAGGATGCATGTGTTCAACCAAAAAATAAATAGCAGCCTGAAAAGAATAATAAATTATAACAAAACAAACAAAAAGACAATACAAATTAATCATATAGGTAGAGCAACCAACATTCCCCCCTTATTACATTACTTTTTTAAAGTACTAACAAGTGAATCCTAAAAACTTTCAAACTTCACGTGCAAGAGGCTTTATGAAGATATCTACAGGTTGATCTCGTCTAGAGCATAATTGAAGTTGGATCTTGTTTTATTGAACATGTTCTCATATGTAGTGACAATCAACTTCAATGTGCTTGGTCTATTCATGAAACACTGGATTATGAATAAACTTGAGAACACTTTGGTTGTCATAATAGAGGACAATAGGTTGGTTTTGAGGTACCCCCAATCCTTCTAATATGTGACATCTCCAAATTGCTTCACACACTGTTGCACTTGCTGCATGATATTCTTCCTCTATTGAAAGAAAGAGAAACTGTGGGTTGCTTCTTACTTCCCCAAGAAATAGGAGCTGATCCTAGGAAGAAAACAAGTCCAGATGTGGATTTTCTATCATCAATGGAACTTGCATAATCTACATCTATGTACCCTATCAAGAAGAATTGATCTTTCCTTTTATACTCCAAACCATTATTCATGGTACCTTGGATATACCTTAGTACTCATTTTTCTTCTTCCAATGACACATTTTTGGACCTTGCATGAATCTTGATAGATATTAACAATAAAACTAATATATGGTCTAGTGTAGGTCAAGTAAATCAAACCTCCAATCATATGTCGATATAGAGTTACATTTTCTTGACAAAATATATTAGTGGTAGATAATTGCAAACCTGATTCCATAGGAGTAGACATAGGTTTGAAATCCATCATTCTGAACTTCTCAAGTAATGTCTTGGCATATTTTCTTTGTGATAAAAAGATATGGTGTTTTATTTATCATACCTCTAAGCCTAGACAATAATGAAAAATCCCAAGATCTATCATGTCAAATGCCTTCTTAATATCATTTTTGGTCATTTTAACCATTGCTTCTAAAATGATTGTAATAACCAATGTTGATCCCTAAGTTTTGTTGTCTATTAGTGTCTAACACATTCATTTTCTAGGCGATGTTGGTCGGTCATCACTATGATTGAGCCATCTTATTAAGGTTGAGTCATGTATAAACATGTATATTTATCGAGCAGTGGTTATTATCAAGCAAGTCAAAGGTCACTGAGTACTTTAGTAGTTGTCGAGCAGTTTATGTCGAGTTGTATAGAATAGTCAGTGCCGAGCACTAGTATATGAAGAATAGTAATTGTCGAGTATCAGAGACTTCATATGCCAAGCAAGCCAGTTTTGACATATGTGTTTTTAATGGCACAAACACCAAGGTAAACCATTTTGGCCAACTTCTATGTATGATTTAAGGATTGTTGAGTTAATTAAGGAGATGATTACATTTTTTAATTATTATTTTTAATCCCTATGCAAACCAATTAACCTATCAAAAAAAGGGAATTCTTAAGTGACATAAGTAATTAATCTAGATCATTGATCTTGATCTAGAAGATCAATCAAATGCTTATATAAGATGATATCTAAACCCTAAAATGATGTATGTATAAGTATGCAAGTAAGTGGAATAGAGAAGATCTCTTGTATGCAGAACATGACAATATTTTTATTATCTGAGACAGAGATCAATCAGAGTGACCGAGCAAAGAAGTGAAGGACAAAATAGAGCTACATTTGATTTTGGAGATCAAACAAGTATTGAAAGGAGAAGATCTATTATCAAAATTTTAAGTGAAAAATGAAGGAATGGGTATTGATACATTTTAATAGGTGAATCAGGGTAAATCTCTTAACAGAGTAGTCCTAACAGGCTTTCATAAATCTCTTAGTTGAGTGATTACTTAGCTGTAAGTTTAAAATCCTTTAATCAAGGTAGATTGTATAATTTTGTAATATCTTAATGGGGTAGACCCCTCATAGGGTAGATCATCTAAAGTGATCAAACTTTGTAGCCCTAACATGCATACATTATACTGTAGTAGTGACGATTTGTGGGTGTCATCCCACCCTAGTTTTACCTTTCAAGGGTTTATGGGTAACCAAAATTTATGTGTTATATGTTTCATTTGATGGATATGATTAGAATGTTAGATCTATTTCATTATTGAAATTCATGTTTATGATATGCATGTGGAATTGGTTGAAGAAGTGAATTATTAGAGATATCTGATTCAACCCCCCTCCCTCAGTATCTTACTTTCCCATATTAGATTTCCAACAATTGGCATTAGAGTTGTGTTCTCTTAGAAGAATTTTAACCACTTGAGGATTGAGTCTTGGAGATGGAGATTTATAAGTTGGGAAAGATCATACAAAATTAGAAGATTGATATCCATCTTGCATTACACCAACTTGAAGCAGCTAGAGGATAATTGAATAAATCATTAAGTAGAAGGAAAGAACTGGAAATTCAATTGAATGACACATAATATCAAGAAGATGATACTAAAGGTCTATTTGACATTGGAAAATCTACTAAAAGTGATGCAGTTGTAATACCCCAAAAATGGGCTATAAGTTCATTAATCTCCCACATCTTCAATTCAAACGAAATTGAAATCAAAGTCCTAATCTAAGGCACATCTAAACATCATCGAATCATAATTGATTATCTTAAATTCTGCATCGGGGAATATTCCTAGTAATATTCCTAATTATCATAATTATCTTTAATTTTATAATTATTTGGCAATAAATCACATTTATCCTAAATTTTGATTAATTGAATATTTTCATATTTAATTAATTAGATTTAATATTTGCCACTTAATTGTGTAATTAAATTTAATTCTATCTATTATTAATTGTATTATTTAATTTTGACAATAAATCTAATATCATATGAATAATTGATTGAATTCTTATTTAATTAATTAAAGCATGTTGTCATTATTTAATAATATAATTTTTAATAAAAGTTTGATTAAATAATTGATTAACCCATAAATCAATTGTTTTATTTTTAAAAGCAGTTAAGTTGAGCATAAATCACTTTGTTATTAAATTAATTCATAAATAAAACATGCACAATCATAAAAGCAGACAACTATCAATTATCAATTAAAGCTAAACTCTATTTTGAGTTAAAACTTAGCTTTTGCATGTTTTTGTGAGTTAATTATCCTTTATTTAAAAATAACTCGAAAATCAACCTAATTTATTTGAGTGATTTATGGCTTTTATCCATGCACCTCCAAAGCCCTGGATTTCTATAAAAACAAGGCTCAACTCTTCATAATTCATCTCATATTTTTGCACAATCACGTTGGAGAATTGGAATTGGGAGAATCAAAGCTTATTGTGAATCAAGGCTATTGTGAGATCAATTTGCTTTTTTTACATTCATTTAGATTCTTTTTCATATCATTGTTAGATCATTTTAGCATATCAATTTCCATATTAGCATAGATTCATATCAGTTTTTATCATTCTTATTGCATAGAAAATATCAAAAAAAAAATAGCTTAATTGCATTCAATCTCATATCTAGATCAATTGCATTCAAATCCTTCATTTAGGTCTCGTCTAGGTCACTGATCTCGATTACAATCTGAGAACATCAATCTTGCACCTATTAGAAGGTAGTAAATCGCTTGGTTAAATTAGATTTCAATTTTGCATGATTTTGATTATAGCTAACCTCTAATGTTTTACTGAAGTGTTATGTCTACAGATTAGGTACAATTTTCACACACACATTTTTGGCACCCACCGTGGGGCAACCCACCTTTGCATGTTGGTTTTGATTTTTTTGGGGAGCTAAAACCCCAAATTTTCAAAGATTTAATTTTATCTCCCAAACGGCTTGGATTTTTGGTTTGAAATTTTTTTTGCAAGTTAAAGACATATCGGGGAAGCTTCGATAAAACATTTAGAATTTTCTAAAAAATTTTGAATTTTTAATAATTTTTTTTCTATTTTTCATAAAAAAAATAATTTTTATCAAAAATCAGAATATTGTTTGAAAATTTTTACATTTTCAGAAAGCTCTTCAAATTATACAGGGGGTCTATTATTTGTGTTTTAAATTTGGATGCAATTTAATAGCTCAAATAGTCAATTTGCAAAAACTAGTCTATTTTGATAAAACGGGTCTCTAGGGCACAAATGAAGAGATTTTTCTAAAATTTTTGCATTTTTGGAAATCTCTCTATTTTTTAGTAGGGGTCTCTATTCTAAATTTCTATTTTTTTGGCCAAAATCATATCAACAAAATCAGATCTTGTTGACTAGGTCAAATGCAGCAAAAAAAATAAAGTTTTGTGATGGGTATGCACTTATTTTTTTACATGGTTCAATGAATGATATGAGTTGTCATTTGGGTTAATTGCTAGTTATTATTTCTGATAATAATTGATTTTTAGAGCTAACCCTATGGTTTTCATAAGTTGAATATATTTTGCATATCTTGTTTGCTTGTTTGCTTGTTGGGGAGTTTGTCACTTGCTTGCATGGAAAAGCTCAACAAGAATTGCTAAAAATCAGGTAAAATCTACTAAGTGCATTGCAAGGATCCTAGGTATTCTCCTTCATCTAATAACATTTCAATTTGGCCTTAAAATAAATCTCTCATGTGTCTAGCTTGGGTGATTCTTTTCATGCTTTTGTTCTACACACTTGCATAATTTGATACTAGGTTGTGATCCCTTAAGGATTCATTAAGTAGTCTTAGAATACTTGTGATTGATCTTGATTGCTATCTTGGATTATTGGACTCGCTAATCTGTCGGCCTCTCATTTCCACCCCGTGGTTGCAATCTCAGCACCATAAAGGGGAGGGGTCAACAGGACAGAAGCGTTAAGTGTTCCACTTGGCAACCCTTTTGTGCATTTAGGAACTCACTTGTTTTCTAAGTTGGGGAATCATTTTCAGCTTGTGTGAGGTGTTAAGTGTTCCACCTTGTGGACTCATCTCATATTCACTTTAAGCGTTAAGTGTTTCTCTTTCTACTTTTCGGATGCTTTTGGTAGATTTGCTTTCGGGAATATATTTGTGCTCACATAGTAATTAGGCCCTATGAACACTATTCGTGATTCTTGAGAGATTGGATTCCTAGAGAAATATTTCTTGATGACAGAATCCTTGTAGATAGGGAGGATACTTAGTGCATTTCACATTCAACTTGGTTAGTGCATCTTCTCTTATTGATCGACACATTCTCTATTTGGAGAGGTTGATAGATCACGTGGGGTTGATATCACGAGCTTTGGTGAATCAAAATTGGTTAGTGCATCTTCTCTTATTGATTGATACATTCTCTCCTCAGAGAGGTTGATAGATCACGTGGAGTTGACATCATAGACCCTAGTGAAGCAAAAATTTATCTTACCATGTCGGATTAATCTGCTTGCTTTGTTTGGGTTAAAAGTGAAAAGGTGTCAAAAACCTTGGATCTAGAGCCAAGTCCCCTTGTGGTATACTATTGTGAGTCATCTTTAGAGAGGGTTAACCGTAGCGGACAATCCCTTCACAGGGAAAACTACATTGATGAAACCTCAAGCGGTAATAGCCATTTTCGCCATGGTAGTGACAGCCGCTATATAAATGTCCTTGTGGAAGAAATCTCCACGGGTATGGTTCATTGTTGGGTTGTTAGATCTCCCTAGCAGCTCTTGAAGATTAAGTTCTCAGACTGTGTCAAAACCCTAGTGCACTGGGATTGGAGTTCACCCCTTTGAATCATAAAAGTTGCAGAGTCAAACCATTACTAAAAACCCTAGAGAGGCCAATTTTTCACTTTCAGGTATATGTGTGTTATTGCAAAACTTTTCAGAACATACACAATTAGTACTCTCAGGGATTAGCACAATTTGGTCACTTGATTGTTCATGTGCAAGGTTGCTTTTTCCCTTGTTCATTATTTTCGAACGTGCTTGGAATCACTTGCTTGCTGTTCTGCGTGCTTGTTTATCTGCTTGGCTATTAAAAATGATCAAATCTGGTATAACCTTCAAAATCTGGACAGTACAATTTGCAAACAATCCAAAACTAAAAACCTTAAGTTTTGCAAAATTTGACGTAAAATTCTTTCTGGAGTCAAAAGTCATTTCAGGAAGTCAAAAGTCGCATGAGTTTTGTCAAGTGTCATTTCAGTATTGCCCATCTGTCGTATGATTGAAAACCCAGTGTCATATGAGTTTTCAAACCAGCAAATTCAAGAAAGTCAAAACCATGTTAGCAACTATCGTATGATATTGACAACTATCGTTTCATTGCTACCCAACTGTCGTACGAGTTTAGCAACTGTCATTTCATAGACTGCCCAGTGTTGTACGAGTCTGCAAAGTGTCATTTGGAAAAATTTGAGAGAGTTGTCAAAAATTGTCAAATTACAAGATATCCAATGTTTTCAGCCTAGTTCCAGAATCTATCAAACAAAATCACTGTGTCAAGAACATATCAGTAGCTATCAAGAATTAGTACACATGTCTCAAAGAATCAGTACACATGAGGAAGAAATTCTGATCGCCGCTATGATGAAACAGATACATGCTATGCAAGTCTAGCTTGACAAACTTGAGAAAGAAAAGGAACCTAAAGAGTTCTCCATGGAATCTCTATACTCTTTTCCATTTGATAAAGACTTGTACATGTCACCATGCCCCCAGACAAAATTTGAGCAATATGATACCTCTTCCACAGAGAGTGACACATCCAGCTTTGGAGACTATGATGACTATGATGACAAACAATGTAATGATACCTATGACACCTCTATTCCTAAGAGTCCTCCTCGTCATTCGTTCCTACTTACTACAAATGGGCCATCACATTGGATAGATCATGATGGGGATCCATATGATTCTGATTTTGAAAGAGATTTTGATGGCTTTTGTGGACAATACCTTGATGATGATCCATCTACTACTACTGAGGACTATAAAATACATCGTGCTAGCTTGAAACGTCAATACTATAAGGATCTCTCCTCTAAAAACTCTCAGGCTGAAAATAAAGATTACACTCTCAAGCTGTATACACCTAAAAATGCTCTTAGTTAGAGCTATTAAGCCAATAACCTTGCTAGTAAACCATGCAATGGGAGATTCAATGAAGACAAGGGCAAGAATGCCAATATCCTCAAGAATCAAGAATGAAAATGCAATGCAATGCTATGCTAGAAATGGAAATGCAAGCTAAGCTATGAAATGAAATATGCAAGTGTTACAACCCAAGCTAATTAATCTATGTGAGCTAATCAAGAGCATAGAAATGAAGCTAATCTAAGAAAGCATAAATATGAAGCTAAGCTAAGAATGCAAGAATGAGATGTAGATGCTAAGAATGCTCCACATCTTCAAAAGCTCCAAAGTGTACCTAGAAAACCTGCAGCATAATATTAGCATAAAAAGTTGGGGATCTAGAATGAAGAAGAGAGCTCTCATTTTAAAGGAAATGAGTAGGAATGGACCATGGAGATTAAGAGGCAAAAGATTTAATCAATGGTGGAGCTTGAAAGAGGAGCAATCCATGTGCACAAATATCCTCCAATGAGAAAATAAGAGTTGACTTTTGTGTCCATATGAGACAAAAAGTGCTTTTTCCTTTTTTATAAAATAAGAATAATGCTTTATTTGTGCAACTTAGGATAAGAGGAAAAGTGGGTGCTTTTTATTTATTAAAAGGGGAGGAAATATTCCTTTTAAATAAATAAAGACTTAGGATAAGATGGTTAGCCAATAGAAAATAATCGAATAAATGATAGAACTAGGATTTGATCAAGAAATAAGCAATTGATGATTTTAGCAAAAATGCTAGCAAGGGGCTAATAGTCTAGGTGACCATTTTTAGGTGTATACATTTTCTCCTCTTTGACTAATGTGTGATTGATCTGGGAACACATGCAGTCAAAGAATGAAGTTGAAATGTGAGATCGATTTGGGATGACAAAGCAACTCAGATCAGCCAACAAAGCAAGCAGATAGCCAAGAAGGCAAGCAGATAGCGATCTGACTCCAAAGAATGAAGTGCAGAGAGATAGAAAATCCTTGCATGATCAGCCTGGTAGTGACAGTACTGAACACTTAGGAAAGAGATAACCAATAAGATATGATGTGTCTGCCCCCTCGGGATCGAAAGCGAAATCCAAGTAGAGGGAAAGCAGAAGCAAGAGTAGCATGATCAAATCACTAGAAATCATAATCGAAGAGAGAGAACAGAATAACCATCAAGCAGTGAAGATATGCCCCACACATGGGACACAGGGCATGAACCAAGCGGTCCCTCAACCCGAAAACACCATGGAGGGGGAAGAATTTGAACTTGGGATTTGAAAGTGAATGAAAGACTAGAAGTTTGAAAGAGATGGAGATGAAGAGGTGAAGAATGCCCCAGCGAAGATCGAAGGATCAGGCCTCAAAAAGGTTAGCCAACTGCGTGGAAGAGGGGGAAAAGGTGATTTGGATGATCAAGGTGATCTTGGATTTTGGTTTTGATCCTGAAATGAAAGGAAAATGATCAGGAAGAAGCGAAAGGTGAGCGCAGTTGATTAATAAGTCCACGTAAGATGAAAAGGAGAGCTCTCTAAGTAATGAGCCTTGTCCTTCTAGGTAGTAATTGCTTGAATTGTCTTTGATTGTGCTATACCAATGTAAACGTTCTCAACATTCCAACAAGTGCTTGTCTTGGCAAGGTTGCTTTTGCCCTTGTTTCAAGTGTTCTATGACATGTTTGATCCCATACTATTTGCAAACCTGTCTTTTATCTATTGCTACTGCTTGTCAAACTAAGAAATTACACTATTCAATCTACAAATTTGGTCCAAGCGCTTCAAAATTGAGTTTTTCACGTTCACTGGTCAAGAGTCATATGATATTGAAGTATCCTTGCATACCCTCAACCAAGAATCCTGAGTCATTTCTACTATCCTGTCATTGCTACAATTCGAAGTTGCTAAACTTGCACTTTAGCCTGTCATAGAGTGTCTTTTTCTGTTCTTACCTGAAACTGGTTTGTTACCTACATGCTTAGATTTGTTCTAGACTAAAACAAATGAGCTAAAACTATTGGGTTTGAGTTTAATGAATGCTACTCTTGATCACTTGTCGCATCACGGTTACCTCTCTAGCTACTTTCTTATTGAGCTTCTTGCTCGTTGCTCGGCTTTAGTCAATTGATTGTTGTAAGTGCTTGAGCACTTTTGACGAGCCATCTCTCTATTGTTCTACTTTGACAAGTGATCTTTATTAGCTTTACTTATTTCAAATCTAAGAAACTTTGTCTCATTCTATTAGTCAACCAACATCTCTTTTCATGCCGGTTACAACTCGGTCTCAATTTGAGTAGGAGAGTCATCCTCCGTTCAATTATACATAGTTACCTTCTCCAACTAGACGTTCAAAAGCACCCATTAGCAACAATAGTTCTAGTTCTAACCAATCTGAGAATTCTAAGGCTACACCATGGTATAACAAAGGTTTCCTCTTTTCCGCATTCAAGACCCCCAAAAACACAGACAGTGTCTCACTCACTTTGACTGAACAAGAAAAGTTTCAACTCTTGCAAGAACACTTTGAGCGTAAGGATAATCAAGCGCGCTTAGAAAAAGAACACAATCAACAAAGGATGGATGCTACTAGGCACATGGCTTATAGAGGGACATTTCATGAGCAACCTGAGACTAGTAATCATGAGCATAGATCTCTTTTTAACAATGGCAACAATGACAACAACATGCCACCAAGATCTCCTCCAATGCCAACTTTTGCTATGCCTTCTTCACCACCTAGACCTCCTCCCTCTCAACATGAGGCAGAGGCTAATGATGAGATTTCTAGTGAGGATCTTATAAGATGTGAACAAGATGTGGATTTCCAACGAATGATGCATAAGCTTTTAGAGCGTAATGGCGATCAATATTTTCAATATATGACTTCTAGAGGATACAAGCTTCCTACCGGCTATGATGTCAGACAAATTGTCTAATAAAGAGTACCAACTGAATTGGAAGTCCTTCAAGAAGAATTACGTTGGACAAATCAACACCTTACCCAAATGGCATTAGAAAGAGAGCCTCCAAAGGTCTCTTTTGTAGAATCAATTTGTGCTCTTCCTTTTGATAAAGATCTATACATGGTCCCATTTCCTAAGGATATTGAGGTTCCTAAATATGACAAGTATGATGGAAATGGTGACCCTCATGACCATGTGCGTCATTTTTATGCTCTTAGTATGGACTTTCTTAATGAAGACACATATCTCCTACGCTTATCCCCTCGAAGCTTAAGAGGCCAAGCTTTGGAATGGTTTGCAAAATTGACACCACCGCTTAAGACTTTTGATGAGTTAGCTTAGCGATTTACCCAGCAGTACTCTTACAACATCCAACAACCTATCACTGTGATAGATCTCGGTAATCTAAGACAACATCAAGGTGAGCCATTTGCAACTTACTTACAATGTTGGAGGTCATTGTATTCTCGATATCCTCGTCAGCTACCCGAAAGAGAAAAGATTGACATTTTCGTCAACACATTTGTGCCTGAGCTATTTTATGATCTAAGGAAGCAACTGTTCTCCTCCTTCCATGACATGGTTGAAAGTGCATATCGGATTGAGGATGTAGCTATAAGAAAAGGGGATATTGTTATTAATAAAGATGCTAAAGGCAATGGCAAAGACAAGAACAAACCTTGGAATAAGAACAAGTATGTTGTTAATGATGGGGTTGTTGATGCTCCTAAAGTTAAAGAGCCCGCTTTCAATCTCTCCAACGCTATCTATGTAGAAAAACAACAAGAAGCTGGCAACGCTCACAATGCTCCTAAACCTCAATATGTAGATAAGCCTAAGAAGTCATTTCAAAAGCGAGTCTATACCAAGTTGGCATAACCTTATGATGTGATCCTTAAGACTTTGGTTGACAATGGATATCTTACGCTTCCTGATAAACCTGGTAACTGGGATCCGATAAATAAGCCTAATTGATGGAGAGAGGATCACTACTGCCATTATCACAGAAACAAGGGACATCCAACAGACAATTGTTTTCGGCTTAAGGATGATATTCAAGATCTTATTGAGAATGGCACAATCTCCACTGATGGCTTAACTAAAAATTCTGATCACACAGCTTTCAAAGATCCTCTACCTAAGCATGATAAGGGGGAAACCTCTCAAACACATAAGAAGAATCATGATGCAATGATCAATTACACGTATCCTTCTAATACGCTTGTGATTAACATGATAGAGCCTGTTGAGAGTGTTCTAATGATGAGGTCTCAAGATGATAATAACACCAATCATGGTAAGCCAAAGTTAGTCTTGCAAACACATGGTAGTTCATCTTCTCAAAGTGAGACACTGAATGCTATTACTAGGGGGCAAGCCAAGATTGTCCTTAAAACTATGCAAGATCCCAAGCAAGATTTACCTTCCAAACAAGTGGCTCCTTTAGCCACCCCTAGCTATGATCTTGTCCAACATTTGCAAAAGACACCAGCACAGATATCTATCCTTGAGTTGCTTCGGTTATCCTCTTCGCATAGAGAGATTCTTGATGAGGCTCTACGTACAACACATGTTCGCAATGACATTGATCCAGATCAATTCCAAGCTATGGTCAACCGCATTTCATCTTTGCTATCTCTCTCCTTTTCTATAGAAGATGACATATCTATTGCTCACCCGCATAATCTAGCTTTACACATTGAAGTTCTAGTCTACAATACCCGAGTCCGCCGAGTCCTGATAGACAATGGTGCAGGGTTAAATATTGTTTCTTTCAATGTCATACAACAATTGGGTTTGTCAGAATTTGCTGTGGATTCTAAAAAGAAGATTACTATAAAAGCTTATGATGAAGTGGAAAGATCTTCCAAAGGTCTTGTCACACTGCCTGTCCGAGTGGGCCCTATCACGAAAGATATTAGCATCCAAGTATTAGACATCCCACTTTCATATAACATTCTTTTGGGTCATCCTTGGATCCATGACATGCAGGTTGTTCCTTCCACTTATCATTAGTGCGTCAAATTTCCATACAATGGCACTGAAGTTGTGATTCTTGGAGACCATACTATTGCTATCAATGCTCTCGCTGCTACTGAAAAATTTGTTCCTCATAATGAACCTTTTGTTGATCCCAGTACATCTCTAGTTGCTGCTGAGAAATCACTTAAGATGATGAGCCTTGGTATGGGTGAGTATACACTAGGTTCCTTTGCTTCTATACCTGTTTCTCCTAGGTCATATGGGAAACCTTCTGATCAGATGAAGCCTTCCACTTCTGCTATGGTGATCTTTGATACCTTTGTTCCTTCATCCATTCCTTTAGAAGCAGAAAGAGAAGAACAAGCTATTCAAGAGTGGATCTATAGAGAGGATTCTAGAAATACCCCCATGCTTAGTAATTCAGACACAGATATAGATGAGTCACCGCTACACACTATGGCTCAAATGGGAGATGATCTTCCTTCTACTTCACTCCTTTGGGGAGAAGAATGTATATCTACTGATGATATGGCTGAGGCCTCTATGTCTAGATCCTATGTGCCTAAAGAATCATTGCACTATGATAGACAACGTCGCAACATTGCACGACTGCTACAAAGAGGTGATCTCTCACATAATGACATGAGTATCTCTACTTCTTGGCATCTTAAGCCTCTTCCAAAAGATCCTCCCATGATAGATATGGATGTTGATGTGGTTCATACCTCTCGTAACCCACCTGACGTGGTTGATGGGTCTTGTGTGGGGTCTGATGAGTTTGTTCCTCGTATTGCCTTAGTGGACCACGCTAGTTCTTCTATGACGAGTCTAGATCTAGCTACTTTTGGAGCTTACCCTATAGGCTCAACCTCTCTTGTTACCAGAGATGATGCCCCTCACATAAATGCTATTGAACCAGTCACTTCATTTCATCTTGCATTAACACCTGTTACTTCTTCCACCAGCGAACTAGCCACAAAAAATATTGAATCAACAATCAAACATCACAGTCATCAAGTCAAAAGCAAAGAGCAATGGTTGGATGGAAAAAACCACATTGTGGTGGTATCCGAACCTAAGAAAAGTAAAAATAAAAATCTGCTCAAAAATACTGATTATCAAATAAAAGATGACAAGCTGCTTCTCTACAAAAAAATGGGGCACTACTTCAAGCATGATCTCATATCTGTTATACTTCAACCCATTCCTAGAGCTGAGAACAAAATTGCTAATGCCTTGGTTACTTCAACATCCATCTTACAAATGAAAAAGCATAAATTTCGCTTCAAGTTCCTGGTGGATGAATTACGCTATCATGCTTACAAATCTTACAATCCTACCGTCTTTTCATATCTTCCACCTCATATTCCTCTTGCAAATCCACCACGCCATTCCTTCCACCATCCCTTACACTTTGCCTTTGTCTCTGGTGACTTGCATAGGAAGGGTCTAGATGGAACTCTCCTTAAGTGTCTAGAAATAGAGGAGTTAGAAAAAGTGCTAGCTGAAATCCACGATGGCATATGTGGATCACATTCTAACGATCCTTCGCTAGCTCAGACATTGCTTAGGGTTGGTTATTATTGGTCGAACTAGTTGAGACCTCCTATTGTCACAATTGTAGTATTTGGGCCTGGGGTCTATCAGTTCTCTACATTAGAGGAAGTAGATTCTTGATGCCCATTTCTGTCTGGGGCATTCTTTGTACATATTTTATGATCCTGAAAAAATTTCAAAAAAATTCATATATGATGCTGAAAAAATCCTAAAAAGCATAAAAAGTACTTAAAAAATGAGCATCCTAGTGAAAACCTAGCAATAGGCGCTTTGATGTCTCACCAAAAAAATCAAAAAAAATCAAAAAATTCAAAAAATTGAAAAAGTGCCTTGGTGAAAACCTGGAAACAGGCTCCTTGGTAGCAAAAATACAAAAAAAAAATTATAAAAAGTCCTAAAAAAGCAATAAATTTATCAAGTAGTGAAAACCTAGAAATAAGTGCTACTTGAGACCCTCTACACCTATGTCTATTAGTCTTGCGTGGCGCTCATTCGCTCCACTTCTCGCTTTGCCTCTCCTAGCCTGGTATTGACTCTTGTCTTAGTCTAGGGGGCATACGTTGTTTTAAGCTTATCTTGGGTCTCTTTGTGCGTCTGGGTTTCTTAGGCACCTTGCAAATGGTGTTTTTCAACACCACCCCAATTGATTTTTTCAACACTACCCTAGCGTCGAGTGTTTCTCAACACTTATCAGATATCCTACTTGCAGTCTAGATGATGCAATATTTCTCACTGGCAGATGCGATACTCAAAGCTTGACTCTATGACCTACACACACACACTTGACTCGCTGAGATTTGTTTGACTTTATTTCTTTGCGTGCTGTCTATGATGATTTCTTTGCTAAGTGGTCTCTCCCTGAGAAGTTTTCAATGATGCATAGCTAGAAGACTGAGGGTATGAGAACATGTTTTATTTCTTTATCTACTTGTGGGTATATTTTGTTGGTCCTCACTGTCATGAGCATTTATGCTGGTCTTACTTGACACTATGGACCTACAAGGTATTATCCTTGACTGCTTTGCGAGTGCATGATTCTAGTCATCTTGACTTTCTTGTGTCTCGATGCGAGCATAATCTTGCTATATCAAACTTAGGTAATCTCACTGCACTAGTCATCTTGACCTACATGTCTTTGATGCCTAGGTGAGATTTCCACCTTTCTATCTGATATAGATCATATTCAGATCCACATAGTTATGCTAGTGTGTATTGTATGATCTTGCGACGCTACCAATAACGCTCAATGATGAATATTAGATGTCTATTAGCATTGTAACCTTGCAAGTAAACCACTTTTCATGTAGCTTGCATTCTTAAGTTCATGTTAGTTTAGTTTTGCATCTTGCATATGGAGAGAGCTCTCCTTTCATCTTTCATGGACTTGTTAATCAACTGCACTCACCTTTCACTTCTTCTCGATCATGTCTTTCACTTCTTGTCTTTCATATCACATCATTTTCCTTTCATTTCGGGATCCAAACTGAAATCCGCATTCACCTTGATTATTCCCATCATTTTTCTCCTTCTTCCATGCAGTTGGTTAACCTTTTGAGGCCTGATCCTTCCATCTTCGCTAGGGCATTCTTCACCTCTTCATCCCCATCTCTTTCAAACTTCTAGTCTTTCATTCACTTTCAATCTCAAGTTCAAATTCTTCCCCCTCCATGGTGTTTTCGGGTTGAGGGACCGCTTGGTTCGTGCCCCGTGTCCCATGTGTGGGGCATATCTTCACTGCTTGATGGTTATTCTATTCTCTCTCTTCGATTATGATTTCTAGTGATTTGATCATGCTGCTCTTGCTTCTGCTTTCCCTCTACTTGGATTTCACTTTCGATCCCGAGGGGGTAGACACATCATATCTTATTAGTTATCTCTTTCCTAAGTGTTCAGTACTGTCACTACCAGGCTGATCATGCAAGGATTTTCTATCTCTCTGCACTTCATTCTTTGGAGTCAGATCACTATTTGCTTGCCTTCTTGGCTATCTGCTTGTTTTGTTGGCTGATCTGAGTTGCTTTGTGATCCCAAATCGATCTCACATTTCAACATCATTCTTTGACTGCATGTGTTCCTAGATCGATCACACATTAGTCAAAGAGGGGCAAATGTATACACCTAAAGCCTCTTGTGGGCCACGTTGCTAAGTAATGAGCCTTGTCCTTCTAGGTAGTAATTGCTTGAATTGTCTTCGATTGTGCTATACCAATGTAAACGTTCTCAACATTCCAACAAACGGTAGCATTCATAAGGTTCTCTATTTTGATATCACAAGTGCTTGTCTTGGCAAGGTTGCTTTTGCCCTTGTTTCAAGTGTTCTATGACATGTTTGATCCCATACTGTTTGCAAACCTATCTTTTATCTATCGCTACTGCTTGTCAAACTGAGAAATTGCACTATTCAATCTACAAATTTGGTCCAAGCACTTCAAAATTGAGTTTTTCACGTTCACTGGTCAAGATTCATATGATATTGAAGTATCCTTGCATACCCTCAACCAAGAATCCTGAGTCATTTCTTGATTCTTGAGGATATTGGCATTCTTGCCCTTGTCTTCATTGAATCTCCCATTGCATGGTTTACTAGCAAGGTTATTGGCTTAATAGCTCTAACTGAGAGCATTTTTAGGTGTATACACAAGCAAGATCATGTTAATGTTGGACCTTTGTCTTGTGATGGTTCCCTTCCATCCCCTACTTCCTCCAATACCCGTACATTTCCTAAAGCTTCTGAGTCTTTCAAATCTTTCACAGAACCTTCATCTGACACAAGCCTTGATACTTTTCATGCAGTTCCCTATAGTTATCCTCCAGGGCTACCTCTTAAAGAAAATCAAGCTAACCTTCACTTGGCTGCAAAGACTTTCAATAATGATAAACCTAAAGAGCCTAAGCCTTCATATGCTATAATCCTTACTTCAGCTAGTCCTCCACCATCTCTTCCAAAGTCATCCATACAATCCCAACATGCTTCCTTGTCCTTAGAAGTGGCTCCATGTCGAGAGGACTCTAAAAATGATGAAGAAAAGAACATAAAGAAAGATCAAGATCAAGAACCCTCCCTGTCATCCACTCCTTTTCACAATGTCTCTTATCCACCTCAGGGTTCTTTTGATCTTGTACCCCCTTTTTCATGCATTCCACCATGTCTTAAGTCTTCACCTAAGAAAGATCAAGCTACTACTTACACTGTTGAGCTTATTGACAATCAAAATAACCTAACTACGCTTGTGCTTTCCAAAGATGATACTTCCATTAAGGTTGGTAAAAATGGTGTTCCTTCCAATGTTAAGCCTATTGAAAAACAAGAGAAAAATTATGCGCTTATGCTATCTGAAGATCCTTGTCAAGATCAAAGTCTTTCATCTTCTTGTTCTACCACTCCATGTTCACTTCCACTTTCTACTCTTCTTAAGTGTTTGAAAGCTTTGAACAATCCTATCAAAGAAGGTGCTCATATTCAAAATGTCCATGATTCTATTGAAAATTCTAATGCTCACTCTAAAGATGTTGATATCCTTGGTTGTCATATAGATGCTGATGATCTTATTGATTATCCTTTTGCATCTTCCACTTCCATCCTTGGACCTCTTCCACCACTACTAAGGGCTTCATGCCTTCCTTCCATCTTGGGTCCTTATGTCCCTTCACTTTCCCCTCCTAACTCTCATGATTCACCATCCATCTTGGGTCCTTACATACCTCCATCTCCCATCTTTCCTCAAGATCAACATAGATGCATACCCTTGAATCCTTTTCATCCACCCACCCATCTAAACCAGTCATATCCTCCCTCTTCCACAAATCCCAAGTCTTTTGGAAGTAACTTGAATTTTCAATACAAGAAAAAGAAGCAATGCAAGAATCCATCAAAAAAAGAAGATCACCATGTCTCCTCTAATTACCACAGAGGCATAAAATCAAAAGAGATATCTAAGAAAAAAACTACAAGACAAGTATGGGTTCCAAAATCCATCATTGAAGATATTCTCTCTAGATTATCAAAAGGAAATAAAAATCCTATGGCTATATGGATTCCAAAGTCTCTCTTGAAAGAGTCTGGTGTTGAGAAAAAAGTGAAATTGACATTCAAGCTTCCAAAGGCTTCCACTTCATCTCCCTCCAAAAATATTCTTCCATTCCATGCGCCTAAACCTTAACCTCTGCTATCCATTCACCATATTCCTTCACGTATTCCTTCATTCACATTTCCTCCACCCTCTCACCACCTTTCAAGGTGTGTGTTTATGTTGATCTTGCCTTCCTTTCCATCTACCCTTTCACAATCCTTCCATTCATTAACCTTCTACCTTCTATCCTTTTTCCTCATTTGCCTATTCCTCCTATCTTCCAACCTCACTCACTTTACATAAAACCTTATCCTCTATTTTTTTCTTCCATCATCCTTACCCTATTAGCATCTTTGAGCATATTATTTGAATCCTTGTCATATCATGGTTTATCCTTTCAAGGAGCATTATCTAAAAAGCTTGCCTTCTTCCAAAAAAAAATAACAATTGAAAATGTGCCATGGTGAAAACCTGGAAATAGGCACCTTGGTAGCAAAAGTAAAGAGAAATAAATTCATCCTATGGTGAAAACCACTCCCTTGTGGCACCTTGGATAAGTACCGTGATGAAAACCTGGCAATCAGGCATCATGCGTAGTTCTTCTACATATTTCATCCATTCCATCTTCTCTCTTTGATCTTGACAAGGTTGATCTATACATGAACATTTGGCTATTTTGTGAGTTGTCTGACGATGATCTTACTTTCATTCCTTCCATGTTTAGCCTTCATATCCATCTTTCTCCATTCATTTTCGCCTATCGCTATCCTTTTCCCCTTTGGTCTTGATTTTTTTTTTTTAAAGAAAGAAAGAAAGAGTAAAACACAATGTTATGAAGTGTCTTGACATGTCTACTCCTTTGGACTGCATCCTATCCTGCTCTGGCATTACACTTTTGTGGCTTATCCTATGCTGGCCTTTCATTGCTTGTCCAAATGCACTTTACATGACAATTTTTCCCTAGCTTGGGTATTTTTGAGGATTTTTCCTTTGAGGATTTCTTCCCTTAATTCTCCTTCATTCTCTCATCTTCCATCTCATCCACCAGCTTGCCAATCTCTCTTGTTCTCCACCTTGCTAGACATTTGGGACTGCACGATATGATCTTGTTTGGGAGTTTGCAATGGACAAAGATGCTATCAAGTATACCAAGTATCAGAACAAGTATCAGAATCAATATCAGAACCAGTATCAGAACAATTATCAGAATCAGTATCAGAATAAGTATCAGAACAATTATCAGAACAAGTATCAGAACCAGTATCAGAACAAGTATCAGAACTAGTATCAGAACAAGTATAAGAACACCTACTGGGGCTACACCTTTCACTTTAGTTTATGGGTCTGAGGCAATACTACCTATTGAGGTTGAAATCCCATCACTCATAATCAGAATGCATCGACTTGTCACCAACGATGACTATAGAGTGTCTAGGTTACAAGAACTGGAACTACTAGATGAGCGCAGATAAGCAGCGTATGATCATCTCAGAGTATATCAGAAGAGAATGTCTAGAGGCTACAACAAGAAAGTCAGACATAGATAATTTCAAGTTGGTGATCTAGTCTTGAGAGAAAATCCTAAAAATCAATCCCATCGAGAACGCAAGGGGAAGTTCGAACCCAACTGGTTGGGTCCCTTTGTCATCACTGCTACTTTTGGCTTTGGTGCCTATCAATCTCAATGACTGAAGGAGAATAGCTCTGAGAACCAATCAACGTTCTCCATCTGAAGAAATTCTATGCCTAAGGCATTTTGTCTATGGTTAAATATCCTAAAAAAATCCTAAAAATCAGAAAAAGTCCTGAAAAAATGAACATCTTGGTGAAAACCTAGCAATAGGCGCCTTGATGATTCACAAAAAAATCAAAAAAATATTAAAAATTCAAAAAAAAAATTGAAAAATGAAAAATACAAAAAAGAAAAAAGAAAAAAAGTGCCTTGGTGAAAACCTGGAAACATGCGCATTGGTAGCAAAAATAGAATCTCTACCAAGATGGTGAAAACTCGGCAAACAGGTGCCACTTGTTCCAAATGCTCCATCTATCAGCACAATCTTGGTCTTTCCCAGCTTTCAGTCTTGCTTTAGTTTGTACATATCTCCCAGTTTATTTCCGCATTTCCAATTTTTAATAAGTCAGTCTGTACACCAATCAGCTCAAGCGTCTGTATCCTATCAATGTTTAACACTTGGGGGAAATCAATGTCATATCCTATGGTCTCCCATGTATCTTACATGGATCATATCTAGTCAGAGTCCTTTGAAGCTTCATGTGAGGCAGTCAGTCAGTCTTGTCTCCAAAAAGGATTTTGCATCTACAACAACGCAATCAAACATCAAACTGAAAACAATCTATATTTTTTTCATGCTTTTATCTCCTTGTATGCTTACTGATTCGCATTGAGATTTTTACATATTGTGTCCCTTCGAGCTCTTCGATGATGTCCTTTACAGGATTTAGAGAGTGATGACTGGGGGCATAATCTTTTCTTTGTCTTCTACTTGTATGTGAAAATCTAACAACTTTGGAAATTTTGGATTGAAATGGTGTCTGACTGTAAGAGCCTCTATCTTGAATTGGATGGCCATGCGTACCTCGACCATTGATACCTAGATGATTCAAAGAATTATTGATCTAACTATTGTCTTTTCGAGTGAGTTCTTTCTCCTACTGTGAAACATGATCTTAGCTAAGGATGTGAACGATAAAGGGTCACTACGGGTAATTCACATTGGATTTAGAATGATCTCTTAGCTGTTTGATGTGTTTTTTATGCAAGGCGTATTCAGGTCATCACGACGTTCATGTTTTGATGCTTATACAAATTGCTATATCAAGATGGACATGATATTCAGGTCATCCTGGCATTTGTGCCTTGGTGCTTATATCTACTCCGACATTCTGAAAATAAAATCAATATTCATATATCCATGGTTGTTGACTAGTGGGTGTTGTATTGATTCTTGCGCATACAAATCGATATTCATATGTCTATGGTTTTTTTTTAGCTAGTGGGCATTGTATTGATTTATCCGGTTACCTAAAAGTTCAATGATGATAACAAATCGACACATGATCAGTGACTAGGTCCTAGGTCTTAGGCTGCATTTCATTTTGCATGTCTCTTTGCATTTTGCATGTTGCATGATCTCACAATGATTAAACAAACTTCAATGCTTAAATAATTTTTCAAATCGCATCTTCAAGTCTAACAAGAGCTGAATCTTACACGAAGGTTCCTCCAATGAAATAGCAAGTAGAATCCTTTTTCAGGATCAAAATTCAAATCTGAGATCATTCATATTATTAACTGCTTGCATATTCGACCTTTGATCATCACAGAAATCCATAATTCAACTTAACTGATTATCTTATATCAAACTATCAAAATTTCAACTTGGTCAACCATGGTCAACTCATGGTCAAACTTAGTCAAACTTGGTCTTTTGGGACCTTCCAACGATGTAGAATGTGTTCTTGAATGTGTTTCACCACACTTCTCAAATCAATTAACATGCTTCTAAACTATAACGCTGACTTTTCTTGTCAGATTTCAATTTTAATCCTGAAGGGGGCATGGTATTGCACATCATTCAAAGTCTGTCAATCAAATCTATCAATATCTTTCATCAGTAATCAAGACAAACAATCACGTCTAGTTACTAATTCATAAAAAAAAAAGACCTCATCGCTCAGGGAAAATCTATCATCACTTGGGGCATATCAGATTCATCGATCCATATCAATCTGGTATTCTCCTAATCTTGTAAACTGTATCAGTTTTTTGCAACCATCAGATCATAGTGTTCTTTCCTTGGTTCTTCGGCAACTAAAGGGTTTGGATGTGATACCTACTAGTTCTGCTAAGACAGTCGAGTCTAGAATGGGTCACTCACTTCTTATCAATCTTAAGGTTCAGAATCAGGCATTTTGACACTTTTTCGCAATCATAGGTTCATTTGCTGCTATAGTGAACATTATCTTTGGTCATTCAGGACCTATTATCTCCATATCAATTCAATATCAATCAACTCCTATCTCAATATCTTTCAATCGGTTTCTATCTTGAGATCGGTTTATCTTTTGAATCAGTTTCATATCTTTATCAAACACAGACTATCTTTGAACCACTGCGCTTCGCACAGTAATTCAAAGAGGGGCAAAATGTAATACCCCAAAAATGGGCTATAAGTTCATTAATCTCCTACATCTTCAATTCAAACGAAATCGAAATCAAAGTCCTAATCTAAGGCACATCTAAACATCATCGAATCATAATTGATTATCTTAAATTCTGCATCAGGAAATATTCCTAGTAATATTCCTAATTATCATAATTATCTTTAATTTTATAATTATTTGGCAATAAATCACATTTATCCTAAATTTTGATTAATTGAATATTTTCATATTTAATTAATTAGATTTAATATTTGTCACTTAATTATGTAATTAAATTTAATTCTATCTATTATTAATTGTATTATTTAATTTTGACAATAAATCTAATATCATATGAATAATTGATTAAATTCTTATTTAATTAATTAAAGCATGTTGTCATTATTTAATAATATAATTTTTGATAAAAGTTTGATTAAATAATTGATTAACCCATAAATCAATTGTTTTATTTTTAAAAGCAGTTAAGTTGAGCATAAATCACTTTATTATTAAATTAATTCATAAATAAAACATGCACAATCATAAAAGCAGACAACTATCAATTATCAATTAAAGCTAAACTCTATTTTGAGTTAAAACTTAGCTTTTGCATGTTTTTGTGAGTTAATTATCCTTTATTTAAAAATAACTCAAAAATCAACCTGAGTTATTTGAGTGATTTATGGCTTTTATCCATGCACCTCCAAAGCCCTGGATTTCTATAAAAACAAGGCTCAACTCTTCATAATTCATCTCATATTTTTGCATAATCACGTTGGAGAATTGGAATTGGGAGAATCAAAGCTTATTGCGAATCAAGGCTATTGTGAGATCAATTTGTTTTTTTTACATTCATTTAGATTATTTTTCATATCATTGTTAGATCATTTTAGCATATCAATTTCCATATTAGCATAGATTCATATCAGTTTTTATCATTCTTATTGCATAGAAAATATCAAAAAAAAAAATAGCTTAATTGCATTCAATCTCATATCTAGATCAATTGCATTCAAATCCTTCATTTAGGTGTCGTCTAGGTCACTGATCTCGATTACAATCTGAGAACATCAATCTCGCACCTATTAGAAGGTAGTAAATCGCTTGGTTAAATTAAATTTCAATTTTGCATGATTTTGATTATAGCTAACCTCTAATGTTTTACTGAAGTGTTGTGTCTACAGATCAGGTACAATTTTCACACACAGTAGTTATAGAAGATCTGTTAGAAAGAAACAATTCACTAAATGAAGATGTCAGAAGTCTAAAGAGAGAATAGGAAATTCAACCAGTTAGATTATGTGAAGTGATTGAACAAAAAATGAAAGTTGAAGAACACAAGACAATGGTTGAAGAAGACAAAAGAAAAATGTCTATAAGACTTCATGAAAGGATATGTGGCATGCAAAGGCTAACAAACAATCAATTGGACATGGTAAATCAACTGTTACTTGCCAATCAAGAGTTGAGTAGGAAAGATATGGAAATAAAAAATCTGAGATCAGAGAATAGTCAACTAAAGAATGAATTGAGATCTAAAAAGGAACTTACTAAACAAGATAAATGAAGCTGTGAAATACTTTGAAGAATTGTTGAGGTCATCAAGAAGATCCAGTGACACTTCTGGACTTGGACATGATGGGTACCTATCATCCACTAAAGAAGGTGAATCATCAAAGAATGGAGAACAGAGGAATACAAAGTCAAAACCTGCATGCCATTATTGTGGAAAGCTAGGACACACAACAAACATCTGCAGAAGCGAGAATGGTAAGTCCAATCCTAAACCTAAATTTGATGGAAATTTTTTTAACTGTAAGAAGCATGGACATCAGGCATATGAATGCAGGTCAAAGGTTAGTAAGGAACCTACTACACCTAGATTTCAAGGACATTGTTTTAAATGTCAGAAATACGGTCATAGAGCACAAGAATGTAGATCCAATACTAAGTGGACATCCAATAAGTAGAATAAAGCACCTAGGAAAGGTAACACATTCAATTGGGATTACAATACATGGTATAGTTGTCATTATTGTGGAGAATATGGTCATATTGGAGGAAACTATGTGAAGACACATTTTAGAGGTAAATCCAAGAGTTGGATGAGTGGAAGTTTGGTCTGTTACAAATGCCACAAGATTGGTCACATAAAAAGAGACTGCAGAGTACAAGCATGGGGAAATGAACAATTTAGAAATGAAGAAATTGTTGAACGGATAAGGGACCGGATCAATAAGACATGGAAAAAGAAAGAGGAAAAAAGTAGTGGATCTAATGACCTTGAGGTCACCCAATCCAATGGATCAGATGATCACACCACTTCTAACTAAGAAAAGAAGGTATATGAGGAACTAAACTTTCTAATGTCATATTTCACATCAATTCCTGATATTTGAAATGTTAAAGTCCATATCTTCATGAATTAAGATGCATTAGGACAGATTTGAGAAAAGAGTAAAACTGCATAATTGATGTCGAGCATCAGTATTTAAGTCTATAGTGACCGAGTCACTCAGTATGTGTCGAGCTCCTGTATTAGCTAAGATATTATATTTACAGAGATGAAATATAAATGGTAGTATTGATCGAGTATTTAGTAACTGAGTTGTCGTGTGAAGGTTGAGACAACTGTAGTCACCTACAAAGTGTACAGATCATTTAATGAAGACCTAATCTGACCATTTGAGTCTATAAAGTGAAATATTACCATTCATTCTCATTTCACCTAGAAATTTGAGAATTTGCAAAGCGATTTCTAAGTGATTGAGAAGAGAAATTTATGCTAAGATAAGTTTGTGAAGATCTTTACAGCGTGTCATCAGAAAACATCATGAAATATTGTTGAACAAGGTATTATCAAGTAACTTAAATATACATTTCAAGCCCTAGTTTAGAGAAATAACATCTACTTCATCTGCAGTAGTTAAGAAGTAAGGGAAAGAAATTTTGAATGTTCAACTTGTGAGGAGTGATGCATGTAAGCCACTAAAATTCCAAGTTGTACCAAAAAGCGCGATGAAGGGAGATCTCACGGGAGCCTTATCATCGATTCCGCTTAGGGTCTTAATGATACATAATGTGCACGCATGCTACATGTGCAAAATTGGAGAGATTGGAGACTATGAGCTGAGAGAGGTTTACAACAGGTTGTGTACCAATGGAGTGTTGAAGGAAGAACATCAACAAGTTGTCAAGAAAGGGTTAGTGTGAGCCCTAGATTTCCCACATAATTTCAAATTTGAATGGATTAAAATTGTTCTGAGAAGAGTTCATGACATGAAAATATGGTTGGAGAATGGACTTGTCAATATTACAAAGGAAATGATTCACCATGTCACCGGTTATCCCATTATTACTAGGAAGAAAACAATGAGATGTCAGAGTAAAGAGGTATTTCAAGTCAATACATCAACAATATGGAATGAGAAAGGAATGCCAATTTCTACAATTACAGATCCAGAGATTGATTTTGTAGTGAGTGATTTCTCACAAATTTTATCAGTCAATCATGATGGATAGTGTTCCTTGCATTGCAGTTGATCAAGTGTGGAAGATGGTAAAGAAAGATCATACTTATGATCTTGCCAAGCTACAATTGACCTAGCTTTCTGAGAACCTAACATCAAATAGGAAGGCCGAGAATTCAATGTGTAAGTTTGATTCCCTGATCATTTTTTTATTCTTCTGTGTAAAATAGTTTTCCCACCATAGGAGATGTTGTATGGAGTAAGGATCGACCAGTAACCCAACAAATAAATGGGTTTATTCATTAGTTAGGAGATAATTTTGATAGTGTTATGAAAAGCTACTTTGTGGAATTCAAGAAAAATATGAGAAAGAGGAGTAGAATCCATGTATTCCTAGTAGATAAGCACTACAATGACACATGCTTTCTAGTGGATACTAATCATACCTATGTTCAGTTTGTTATGCCTAGGGTAGCATGGCTAAGGCCATTACCTTATGAGGTTAATGTAGATGAGACTTCAGTAGAAATAACTACTTTACTAGCAGAGGAGATTGATAAGAAGGCCAAACCTTTTGGAACTTATGAAGAGGCTAAGTCCAAAATAATTGTGGGTTAAAGTCTACAACCCTAGAGAGAAAAAGGAAGAAAATAGTCAAGAACCTAGAAAAGATGCTAGGAGAAGGTGAAGAGGAAAGCGCACCTCTTGAAATAACTCAAGGTCAAGGGGAAGATCAATCTAGTGAATCAGAAGGAAGTGATGAGGAGGAAACTAAAATTCAAAGGAAGGATAAGGAGGTATTAGTCGCTGAAACTAGTAAAAGGAAGTTGCAAAAACAAAAGCCCACTCCCCCTGCAACACTTATACCAAGAACCAGGACAATTTCTACTACCACAGTTGTCGAGCCCCAAAGAAAAACACCAGCAAATAATATAGTAGGGGAAGGTTGATGTAAAAGAAAAAAAGTTCAAACTAAAGTTGTTTCAAGCCATCCTAAGAAGAAACCAAGAAGGAAGTTAGTATTGGAGAAGGATGATGATGATGAAGAAATTATTGACATAGATGAGAATAAAAAATTGAGAGTGACATCACATAGGCATCCAACTAGTGTGGATGAGATATGCCAAAACATCAAGAGCACAACAAGACTTACAGGATTCAAATTTATCAAATTTGAAAAACTAAGCAGAGATGACAAGGATAAAATTGAAGAGGCAATGTTAGAAATGCTATGGACATTCAAGATGACACCTCTAGAGATAGAAAATCTAATCCCAAAAGAACTATTTAGTAGGATTGATCAGAAATGGTAGTATGCCATTATGACTGAGAGACAAATGAGGGAAGGAACTTTAGCTCAAATTATGCCTGAGCTTACACCTAAGAAAATAGGAAAATTTATGGTGGAGCATAGAAAAAGATTCATACAGAAGCTAAGGGCTTATTCTATTCTAAAGCATCAAGTTGATGAAGTTGTGGAACAAAGCAAAAGGATGTGGAAGATCATATTTGGGTTATTAACTTATAAGAGTCCACAACAAGGTGAAGGTACATCCAGCCAGGTAAAATTGGATAATAAAGAAGACATTGATGTGCCCCAGAATCTCAAGGAACAAGGAAAAAAGGTAGAAGAGAGTGCATCACAGGATGTGATCACTATTGAGGATATCCCTGAGTATACACAAGTCAACATCATTGCATTAACTAAGGAAGAAATAAATAACCAAAATCTTAAGGAGGTAGCTTCAGATCCCTTTCTACCGAGCACCAATCCTATTCTAATCCAGGTACATGATTATACAAGGATTGAGTGTACATCAACTATTGACACTGAAACTTCAAGCTCCCACATGGTCATAGTTGAACAATAAGTCTCACAAAGTACTAGTGTCGAGGAATAGGTCAAGATGGCAACAAAAATAGATAATATGCCTGTCGAGGAAGAAAATAAAGGACAAGGAGAGGATAACTTAAAAGATCAAGAAGAAAAATCTACAACAGTAGTAATAGGACCTTTAATGGAGTAAGAGAAGAAGAATAAGGAGCTTCCATAGCCCAAGGAGAAAGAGGCTATCCAAGCCTTAGTACAGATGTAGAGTGGCAATACTCTAAAGAAGAAAGTTCATAAGAAGAAGGAGAAGTCTCATGCCACTCAACTAACACTTGATGTGTATGCACCCTAAAATGGTCGCCTAGACTTTGGGCCCCATTTATTTGATTTATCAAATCCTGAGTCAGTTTTATCAATAATCAATATTCTCAACATTATCAATTTCTTGATCAAATCTTAGTTTCGATCATATATTGGATTTTATCCTATGGGCTAACCATTTATTCTAAGCTTTTATTTACTTAAAAGGAATATTTTCTCCCCTTTTATTTGAATAAAAAGCCCCACCTTTTCTTCTTATCCTAAGTTGCACAAATAAAGCACTATTCTTATTTTATAAAAAGGAAAAAAAAGCACTTTTTGTCTCATATGGACATAAAGTCAACTCCTATTTTCCTATTGGAGGATACTTGTGCACATGGATTGCTCCTCTTTCAAGCTTCACCGTTGATTAAGACTTTTGCCTCTTAATCTCCATGGTCCATTTCTCCTCATTTCCTATAAAAGGAGAGCTCTCTCCTTCATTTGGATCCATCTATTTCATGCTATTGTTATGCTGCAAGTTTTCTAGGTGCATTTGGAGCTTTTGGAGATCATTGCTACATCAAGCTCTTCTTGGATTTCCTCATTACTTCATAGTTTAGGCTTCATTTCTTGCATTATCATAGCATCCATAGCTTAGTTTCTCTTATGCAATAGATAATCTCACTTAGCTTAATTAGGAAGGTTGTAATCCTTTGTATTTCCTTTCAATAGCTTAAATTGCACTTTCATTTTCATAGACTAGCTTGCATCCTCATTCTTAGCTTACTTGCATTGCATTTCCATTTGGATTCATTGGAGATATTGGCACTCTTGCCCTTGTCTTCAACCTTGAATCTCTCATTGTGTGGTTGACTAGCAAGGTCATTAGCTTCATAGCTCTAGCTGAGAGCAACTCTACATCTTGCAACTCCATACATAGAGAGCTATGGATCAATTTTTGAGGCCTCATTCTTGAGTGTCCTTGATTGTAAGGATCCATAGAAGTGCACTACTTTTGTGTGTACATGATGAAGTTATAGTGATTCCTAAGTGGGACACTAATAACTTGACATATAAGAAAATGCAAATTTTGCAAGATCTTTTGAAGAAGAAAAGAAAGCAAGAAGAACTCAAGAGAGAGCATCAGCATAAACAAGTATTGCATAAAATTAAAGGTATATTTGTAGAGGACTTTGAAATGGATGATGTGAATGAAGCTTCACTGATTTTGGAACAATTAGTTCATCTTATTAAGAAGGTGAACAGTGATGACAGTGAAGCCAATGAAAATCTTATGTAGTGGTCCAAAAGAAAGTTTGAGACAAAGGCACTTGAAAAGGTCTCAAATGAGATACTAGTTAAATAGGTAGAAATTTATGACTTAGTGAATAATTTAGAAGAGGTTGTATAGAATGTCTATTCTTTGTACAAGAAACTTTGTAATGTAGAAACCTTCACTAAGGATAATCAAGATTTGATTGATAAACTGCAACTAGACTTAAGGTCTACTAGCCATTCACTGAGCATGGATGCAAGCTCCATCTCCATTCATTTCACTATATTAATTCATGCACAAGGGAGATTAGCCAAGTTAATAGAAAATGATGGGAGAATAAGATCCAAACTAATCTCCATACAAATGATGTTAACACCTCATCTGGAGGTTATGCTGAAACAATTGGCATCAACAAAGGAGTTAGTACAGAGAGATCCTCATCTCTCTATTGCCGAGAGTTTAGTTGATCTAGCGACCCAGCTCGAAATCAAGTTACAGGTTTTGGAGTCTGTAAGGTCTGGATGGGACAATGCCTTAGCAATGATTATGCAGCTCCACAAACCATTTTTGGATAAGTAGTTTCTTACCCATATACCCCAGCAGCTTCAAGTGACAAAAACAAGGGGAAAATGAAATGACATGAGTAACATAAGGGGGAATGAAAGAGTCATGGTATAGTGAGGAATGTATAGACAGTGATCATCAAAGAAGATATATAGAAAGGTATGACATACTATAGTAAAATGCAAATATATATTCAGTGTATGTCAAAGATTCATATATGTATGTAAAATATTTTTGAAGACCGAGTCATAGTCTTAGGGGGAGTAATCAAAACTACTAAGTACTATTTTGTAATGTAAACATCATGACAAAGTGTTTTTGCCACTAATGTCAAAGGGGGAGATTGTTGATCCCTAAGTTTTGTTGTCTATTAGTGTCTAACACAGTCATTTTCGAGGAAATGTTGGTCACTCATCACTGTGACTGAGCCATCTTATTAAGGTCAAGTCATGTATAAACTTATACAGTTACCGAGTAGTAGTTACTATCGAGCAAGTCAGAGGTCACCGAGTACTCATCGAGAAGTTTATGCCAAGTTGTATAGAATAGTTAGCGTCGAGCAACAGTATATGAAGAATAGTAATTGTTGAGCATTAGAGACTTCATATTTCGAGCAAGCCAGTTTTGACATATGTGTTTGTAATGGCTAAAACACCAAGGTAAACTATTTTAGCCTAATTCTATGCATGATTTACGGATTGTTGAGTTAATCAAGGAGATGATTACATTTTGTAATTATTATTTTTAATCCCTATGCAAACTAGTTAACCTATTAGAAAAAGGGAATGCTTAAGCGACATAAGTAATTAATCTAGATCATTGATCTTGATCTAGAAGATCAATCAGATTCTTATATAAGATGAGATCTAAAACCTAAAACAATGTATGTGCAAGTATTCAAGTAAGTGGAATAGAGAAGATCTCTTATATGTAGAACAAGACAATATTTTGATTATCTGAGATAGAGATCAAGCAAAGTGACTGAGAAAAGAAGTGAAGGACATAACAGAGCTACATTTTGTTTTGGAGATCAAACAAGTATTGAAAGGAGAAGACTTGTTATCAGCATTTTAAGTGCAAACCAAAGGATCAGGAATTGATACATTTTTTAAGGTGAATTAGGGTAAATCTCTTAATAGAGTAGTCCTAATAGGCTTTCATAAATCTCTTAATTGAGTGCTTACTTAACTATAAGTTTTAAATCCTTTAATCAAGGTAGATTTTATGTCTATAAGCTCTTAATAGGTAGAACCCTCACAGGGTAGATCATCTGAAGTGATCAAACTTTGTAGCCCTAACAAGCATACTTTATACTACAGTAGTGAAGATTTTTGGGTGTCATCCCCACCCCAGTTTTACCTTTCAAGGGTTTCTGGGTAACCAAAATTTATTTTTTATGTGTTTCATTTGATGGATATAATTAGAATGTTAGATCTATTTCAATATTGAAATTCATGTTTATGATATGCATGTGGAATTAGTTGTAGAATTAAATTATTGGAGATATCTAATTCACCCCACCGTGCTCTCAGTATCTCACTTTCCCATATTAGATTTCCAATAACCAAGTCATCAACATATACATTAATGATCATAATATCCCCTCCTTAATTCTTGAGGTAGAGATTTAGATCATATGGATGCCTAGTGAAATCATGTTGTAGTAAATGTTCATCATTTTTTATATACTAGGCTCTAGGAGTCTATTTGAGACCATATAGGGACCTGATTAGTTTGCATACCTTTTCTTCTTTTCTAGGTACAACATATCCCTATGGTTGGTTCATGTAAATCTCTTCCTTAAGGTCTCCATTAAGAAATGCAGTCTTTACATCCATTTGGTATAGTTTCCAACCAAATTGTGTAGCTAAAGTAAATATCATTCTAATAGTCTTAATTTTAGTAGTGGGGGAAAATGTTTCCTCATAGTTAATCCATTCTTTTTTGGCATAACCCTTGGCTACAAGTCTAGATTTATGTTTATCTATACTGCCATCTTCTTTATACTTAGTCTTAAATATCCATTTACAACCAATTTCTTTCTTACCAAGTGGTAGATCAACAAGCTCCCAAGTGTTTTTTTCATTAGAGATTCATATTCTACATCCATAGCCTCTTTCCAAGGCTTTGACTCTAATGCTTCTTGAATAATAGATGTCTCAAAATTATCAACAATAGAAGTCATCAAGGCAAAATTTACCTCATTGTGAACTATATTGTGAGTCCTTGGACTTGAAGTGGAAGTTCTAGAACTCCATCCAATTTTTAATCTTGTATGGTACTAGTATACCACTTTGGTAATGGTTTTATGACATTGGTGGGTGTTAATTGACCACCAACATTCACATCATTTTTCCCATCATGTTGAATATAGGAGGACTGTCTATAGAAAATGATGATGTAGGAGGAGAACTTGGCTCACTCTTCTCATAAAAAATTACATCACTACTAATGTATATTTTCTTTGTGTTGGGATCCGGAAGATGATATGCCTTGGATTCATTACTATATCCAAGAAAAACATATTGCATTGATTTTTCATCTAGCTTCTTCCTTTTTTTTTAGGAATATGCATATAGGAAATGCATCCAAACACATGAAGATGGGAGATAGAAGGCTTTACCCCTATCCATGCTTATTTTGTAGTGATGTCAGTGCACAATTCAAAAGATAAACTATAATGTGTACAACTTCAACCCAATATTCATGTCCCAACAAAGAATCCTTCAACAGTGTTTGGGCCATCTCCATGATGATTCAATTTATCTTTTCAACAACTCCATTTTTTGAGGTGTATATGTTGCAATCAACTGACATCAAATTTCATTTTCCTTTAGGAATATGGAGAATTCTCTAAATATCATGTATAGGGTTAACCAGATAACAAATAACATCTTAAATAGAATATCAAATTATAACATACTTAGGACCATCTCCATGATGATTTGATTTCTTTGTTCAACAACTCCATTTTGTTGAGGTGTATATGCTACATTCAACTAATGTTGAATTCTATTTTACTTCAAGTATGTGGAGAATTTTGTGTTGGTATATCCCCCCCTCGATCTGAGTGGAGAACACGAATATGATTATTTGTGTCTTTCTTTACAAGAACACAAAAATATTTGAAGTAGGAAAGTGCCTCATCTTTATGTTACAAACAAAATAACCATATTTTTTTAGTGTTATCATCAACAAATAGCTGAAAGTACATGTATTTGTTATTGCTCGAGTCATAGGGCTGCATAGATCGATATGCACCAACTGCAAAGGTTGGCTGAAATGATCCTCATGGGAATAAAAGGGTGATCTATGTTGTTTTCCAACAAGACAACTAGAACAAACAACACCTAACTTATCAAGTGATGGAATCCCTTTGACCATGTATTTTTTACTAAGTTTTAGCAAGTAACTATTACTCAGATAACTAAATCGACGATGCTAAAGCATAGAAAGATCACTATCCTTAGTCAATAAGGCCTGATGATTAGCAACTATATCAAGCCTACACATTCTACCAATATCAATAGCACTAGAAAAAATCTTTGTATTTTTGGACTTATCTTTGATAAGGCAAACCTTTTTATCCTTATTTGTATCAAATTCAATTCTAAGATTATGATAAAGAAACTGATTTAAAAAAAGAATATTTTTGGTAAGTTCTAGCATGTAAAAGACATCAGTAAGCCTCTAATTATGTGTGCCAAACCTTAAAGAGATCTCACCAATACTTTTGATGTCGTAGGTGGTATCATCTCCAAGAATGACTATATTGTGATGAGGTTTCAATGTATGGAACCACTTCTTTTGTCTAGTCATGTGCTTGGTAGCACCTGAGTCTAGATACCATATATATGTAGGTTGTGAACCATCTTTTGAAGTGTGAGTTGAAAGCATGTATTCCTCATTTGGAGAATCTTTCACTTCAGCAATATTGCTTTTTTTTTTTACTTATCCTTCTTTTTCCATCGTGGTGTGTCACTTTGAAATGGCTTCTTTGGAGGTGGTTTATTGGATGTGTTAGCTCTTTTTCATGTAGAATCACTATAGCTATTAAGCTTGACTCTTAGAGTCCTGATTCCAGATTGTTACAGGGAAAAGGCTAATTAACAAGGATTTAATCCTCCTTCACTTTGGGCTCCATAGACCCAGGCAAGTGTACCTATCTTCAAACTCACTGCTTCACAATGAAATCCTACAGTGGATTAGGGGTTCTCACAATGATTTACTAATGTATTTTGTTGCAACTGATGCAAAGCTTAGAAAGCCAATCCATGGTATTAACAAAATTAAATAATCATTGCAGAAAAATGGAAAATGCGACAAGGGTATTCATCCTTCTTCTCTTTGATTTTAAAACTCAGGTAGGCTAACCTATTCGATTCAATTCTTCAATGAATTACCAACAATGTCTATACTATTCAATATAGATTCTGAACATTCATGCATTCAAACAGGAAATGGAAAATGATTTGATTTTAAAAGATTAATGATGAGAACTACTTATCAGAACTTAGACCAGTGCCTAATCTCGGGCAAAGAGTCCAATGAGATGCAAATCCATAGAAAAATAATTAATAAGAAAAAAAATACAATCCCAGATAGAGTGCCTTACAAACTATCCTCTCACTCTCACACCCAAGTATCAAATTCTCATACTAATACCTAGCCCTCTAGGATTACTCACAAGACTGACTCCTTCCTTGAAGGAAACTCACAAGTAATTACACAATTACCTTGTAACCAGCATGTTCAAAATGCCTTACAAACTAAACATACAAGAGCATGAACTAAAGTATAAAAAGACATCATAGATCTAAAATAGGAGATTCCACTTTATGTTATTACTCCTTTTCTGATTCAATACATTCCAAATAGATCAAAGCTTCCAAAACTAGACCAAAATGAAATCTACTTAAGCAGCTGTAAATTCACCATCCTCTGTTACAATGGAGAAAAACCTAGATATAGGAGAAAAGAGAAAATCCTCCAGTCATTAACACCTGTCTGTCCCCAAAAATATCTACAACTGCAAGAATTTGATATGATCTGAACTCAAAAGGCTCACAAAAATAGAATCCCCATTTCGAGACCTTTCCGTTGATATATAACACTTCATACTTTTGATTAAAAAACACCCCCTGAATCATTGAATAAACTTTGTCTCTCAGTGCACACTTTCTGAATAATTTGAAATATTTAAATTTCCATTTATAAACCTTTTCAATAGTTAGACTATTGAATTATATTAGATATTTCATTTTAATGTTTTGATGTGTATTGAAATTTCTTATTTTTCTGCATATTGTGCCCAAACTCCACCAGACTGTGCCATGTGTCACCGATTGATTTGTTGCTCCAAAATGGGCTTAACTCCACATTTTAACTCACCTCAAACGTTAGGTTAACCTGCATAATGTATCTCTGAATCGCTAAATAATTTGGCTAACTCCAAGTTTATTTGGAGATTATGCGACTAGCGGCTACCTCCTAGTCGCATGACTTTTCGGACCTAACTGCCCAAATTTGGTGACTTGGAGACTACACAATCGTGTCATCTCATGAAGTCTTTGACTTGACCACTAGAAATTGGAGACCTGGTGCGCGGTTAAGTGACAACTAGTCATTGAATCACCAGCATCTTATGCTATCCGCTCAAACTTCTGGCGACTATGCACCCGACCGCCATGTGTCACTATTGCCACCTCATCTCCATCGCTCTGCAAAATTAACTTAACTACACGGGCCCACCGTCAATGAAACTGAGGCACCACCACAAGCCTGTGCATGCAGAGCCTCCACTTCATCTTCATCTTACATTAGTGATTTTCGTTGCATATATTTACCTCAAAGTGCATCTATAGGGTGAATGTGGGACAATTCTTCTCAAAGGTTTTAAAGATTTCATTTAAAATTGTGTTATGGCACCCAGCTGGCATGCATCCCAAGTAGGCCCACACACAAGAGGAAGCACAAGTGCCTCTTCTCCACATACTTTACTTATTACCTAGGTGTTAGAGTATTTACACATCTCTAGCTTTTTGAACAGGAGGCATATGGGATTAAAAGCCCTAGCACATCGTAGGCCCCTCTCCAAACTAAGGCATGGGTAAATATGCTGGTAAAGTTGAGCTCTCAACTTCTGGTGTAAAGCCAATAACATAATATGTAACAGAAACTTGAATCAATGCTTCTAGAAAAGATAGCGGGATCTTCACTATCCATGCTAGAAATGCATAAGCCCAAGCTGGATAGAATAGGAGGTCTCTTTGCTTGTAAAAAATTGGAAGGCGGCCAACTATCATTGACATTTCTGGAAATCCATTAAACATCAAATGGAAAAGACCGAAGAACATAGCTCCCATATAGAGATTTCCATCTGTAATGCTCTGCTGATGCATTTATGTGCGCATAAATAGCGTCATTATGATTGCCCCAACATTTGCAACCAAATCATATTGCTTTGGTCCCTCTACCTCCACAATCTCCCACCAGACATCGACCATGAACCCATCAACATTTGTAGACTAATTAAGCATGCAGGCATTTACATATTCATATAAGACTGGCGACCTCTCGAACATAGTCATTTTCCTTCAATGCTCATTTGGGTTCCATTTCCTTGGCCTTTTAACCACTGAAAGAAAATACAATTCACACTCATGTCATTTAAAACAACCCAATACACATTGGCACAGTAGTCAATTCCTTGATGACTTTCATTACATTCAAACAGGCAATGACACCGGCATCCTTGGTCACTTTTCATTTTGTCCATGCTAAGTATACATACATCCTCTTGAAGACATTAAGCACAAGGCATCACATTTGATGCACACCTTCCTCCGTGAGACCGAGATGCAATCAACCAATTGAAGTAGAACCATGGCGTGTCAAATATGCAAACACATAATTCATTTTTACATCTTTTATAAAACTGTCAAATAGCACTAACTGGCTCCTGAAAGCGGCTTTTAAAACTGACCAACTGAGACTTTCAAGAATTGGTAGCCTGGGCATTGATTTACCCACATGCGAGGAACATGAATCCACAACCATCTTTCCAAAAAGTTCAACTGGCCGCTTATAATTTATCACTGAAGTCAGCCTACTAGATATGTTCAGAATTCAAAACAATCAAATACATAGAAACTGGGTTTGGAATTGGCCTAGGAAAGTGGTCAAATGGATTGGCAAGGACCTAAAAATTATCAGGCACTTAGTCTTCTAGGTCTACAGTACATAACCACTTTCAATTATGCCAGACCTTGCACAAGGCATGAATTACAAAGCCTCAAAGTAGGCCACTTATAAAATTGGACAGTGCACATTCAGAGAATTTTCACAACTTGCAAACAGAATGAGCTAAGCAAACAAGTCAAATGGGCACATGGGGGGCTGAAAATTGGCAAGATGACTCTCTCTCATGCCTACAATATGATGCCATAGTCAGAATGTCATGATCAATCATAGGGAAAAAGATACACACCCCCAAAGTGGGCCATTTAATGAAATTCTGGAAACACAGAATGCAGATTTTTTAAAACATCTTAAAATGACCACTTCAAAAACATGTCGAAACTAAAACCCAAGACCTAAAACCTATTAAAAATGTCAAATGATAGGTGAAGAACACCCTATCCAAGTGACGCATCATGAAAACCAATAGGCCTTGTTATTAGTGCACCTGAACTAAGCACCTTTCAATGAATTTTCAAAACACATATCCGACACTTCGCCAAAATTCTCAAAATATGGAGTCAAAACATACTCAGATTTTTGAGCTCCAACAGGATGATCCTTTGTTGAAGGAGTTATACCAATAATTTTTTATATCATGTCTAACTCTATCATAGATGAGACACTTCTTCTATGATCTGGATGAATTACCATATTTGGGAAGTCTAGTGAAGTGCTTCATAGGATTTTTGCCTTTATGATGTGTACCCATTACATGATCCTCTTAGTCATTTTCCTAGCTTAGAGACTCTTCTTTTTGAAGAAGATTTACAAGCTTCTCAAATGTGGGTGTAGCCTTTATGACATTCAAGTTGTCACAAATATATTGTATTTGGAGGGTAGTGTCCATAGAACAATAGTCACTAAGAGTGCATCATCAATTATTTCTCCAAATTCTTGTAGGGAAACCCTCAACTCAGCAATCCTTTTGAGAAAGGATTCCAATTGTTCTCCATTCTTCATCTTCAAGTTGAATAGCTAGCTCTAAAAATTTAGGATCTAATTCTTATTCTTTGCCTCATACACCTTCTTGAGCTTGTCCCATGAATCTTTGGTGGTGGACCAATCACAGATAAAGGGTTGAAATTCACCAGACACACTGAACAAAATGATCAATTTGGCCTTTCTACCAGCCTAATTAGTTTTCTTTTGTTCATCAGCATTTGTTTGGTGATGTGTTTTAGTACCATTGATCACATCCAAAACTTCCTCAAACTCAAGTTGAGTTTTGAGCTTGGTCTTTTAGGTAGAATAATTATTCCCTTACAATAGATGAGAATCTGGAATGAGAAATTTTGGAGAGCTTCCTCCCATTTGTCAACTAGATATGGATGTTATTTTTCCTATCACTTAAATTATTAGTGGAAAAGGAACACCCCCAAAATATACAATAAATTAATATGAATCTCTCCTATGTTCAAAGCAGACTATTACTACTGAAATATTACATAATAATTTATAAAAAAGAAAGGACCCCAAGAGTATTTGGCTATCATGAAAATTATAAAATTGTATGCAAATTAGATGTCTAACAACTAGAAATGATAAATTAACTATTTAAAGCCGATGAATCTATCTAATGCAAACACAATGAAGAATGCAAAGTAACTATGAAATAATGAAACTAATTTAATTACCTTCACCTACAATGCAGCTTGTCTCCATTATCCTCCTAGCTTTGATTTCTTGAAGATGTTGAGCTCTCAAATTTCCAAAATGAAGCCTTCTCCCAAGATGCTACCAAAGTGTGGAGATTGAATGAAATTGAGTGCATAATAGCTTATGCAAAACTAATGGATGAAATGCAAATGAAATGGTGATTGCTATGAAATGCTTGATTGCTTGAATGCTTGAATGCTTGGATGCTTGTAATCAAAAATACCTATCAGCTCTCAAATGAGAAATGAGGCTCCTTTTATAGAGTTTTGGAGGATCTAGGCTTAGGTGGCACAATCCTACGGTTGAGAATGAAAGGTGGAAGATCCTAGGGCTAGGATTGACTTGGTTGAAGGAGTTGAGAGAAAGGGGGATGTAGTTGGAATGTGAGAGGAAGAATAGGGATGATGTTCCTCTCACATTGACATGGAGGAGAAGAAGGTGGAAGGGAAAGACACATGTCAAGTGTCTCACAAAAACCAAAGAGAGAAAGGGGGAGAGACATTTTCCTCATGAGGACTTTTTGTACAAGTGTCCCATGAGTCACATTTGACCCTTAGAGGTGGCTTGATAAGCCCCTTAGGAATAGGAAATGTCTCTTGACTTGGTTGTTAGAGGACATGTGGTCATAAGACCAAGTCTTATGAGGCCACATAGCCCTTAAGAATAGGACATGTGTGGGTGAGGATAAATATGAATAAATAATTAATAATTATTATTTATTTTAGCCAAGGTGATGTGTCAGGTGACTAGGTGGATGAAGTGAATTAGAAGACTTAGTCATATTTAGGTGATTGTGTATTTAATTAAATCACTTTAATAGACTATTTAGAAGACTTAGGATATAGAATTAGACTATAGTGAATTTATTAAATAAATTAAATAATTTATTTAATAAATAGAGGAATAATTATTAATTAAATAATAAATATTTAATTAATTAATGAAGCCATTTTTAGGTGTATACATTTTGCCCCTCTTTGAAATAATGTGTGTATCACATTATTTCAAAAAAAATTTCAAGCATTTTTGCCCCTACCCCAAACAATGTCTCAAACGACCTATGCATGCCCCCTCGAGAGATTGATTGACAAAAAAGATTATTTGAATGTTTATTTTTATTTTTATTTTTATTTATTTTGTTGTGCAATCAATCTCACGAAAGAACGGTAGAAAAGATGGAGGAAAACTGGGTGGAATGGAAGAAAAATGGCAGATAGGGTCCACACACCAAACATATAGGGTCCACAGGCTATAAATAGGGCTTAGGGGTCCACAATAGGCTCATTGTGCACACTTGTCATTGGGAGATTAGAGCGCGAGATAGAGAAGAGCAGAGCCACCACAATGTCATTTCCCTTATCGGATCACTGCTTTGAGAGAGTCAAACGCTTCCAGCAACCACCCGATTCGGGTGAACCGATAGGTGACTCGATCCTGCTTTGTGATTTTATAATTTGATGCATGTGAGATTAGATTTGTAGCATGTTTAGGGTAGATGAAATGGTAGATTAGATTAGAAAATTTTTAGTTTTCTAGGCGAAGTACGAATGCGCAGTTTCGGCACACCAATGCGTAGAAACTTTTGATGTTTGCGCAGAAATGTTAAGTTTTTGCACATTTGTTAATAATAGCGGCGCATTCAGACTATAGAAATGTAAGTGTTGCACAAGTGTGCAATAAAAGCATGCATATGTTAAAACTTGCGCATTCGTTATGAATTGGTGTGCAAATTTCCAACAAAATTGCGCAAATGTACAAAGCTGCGCAAATGTTAAATAATGTTGCGCATACATGATAAAATGTTGCGCATCTGTTTGAGGTGGTAGAATGAGGTGAAAATAGATAGTCAATTAGGGCAAACTTGATGTCGATAAGCCGATTGGATTTGTCGGCATTTGATTTTGATCGATTTGATCAAGATAGGCAACATTGTAGCATGTTCGCTAGTTAACCAGTCTTGAACGTAGATAATTGATAGAATCATCTGTTGAAACACATGATAAGAACATGTTTATATTTGATATGATAGGATAGATAGATTGATAGATCAGTTTAGCAAAATCTGATAGGTTGATTGTTTGTTGACTTGAATAGGAGGATATCACAGATAGTCTAATGTCACGGGAGAGATACCCGATGACTCAGAATCTGAGATCGGCGTTGTCGAAGATAGATAGACTGTTGATTGGAGTGTCTGGATTATATTATGTGATTTACATGCCTGAGATTCAGGTGAATCTGAGTATGATGACAGCATTAGTAGAGCGATGGCACTCAGAAATGAGTACCTTCCATCTTCCGACAGGGGAGATGACAGTTACATTAGAGGATGTATATCACATCCTTCATCTTCCCATCACAAGCGAGCTGGTACAGTATGATCGGCATGGTAGAGTTACGGAGTGCAGAGCCATCTTCGGTGATGATGATATAGAGGATGGAGAGATCAGCGAGGAGGATATGGTTGACTTGTATGATCCTTTACCAGTAGTGCTAGCAGGAGCAATTGGGGGATTTGTATGCCCTGATCGTAGATCACATGGATTTGTAGTTGGATGGGGCCGCACATTATAGCGGATGATGGAGGGGACCCGATATGCTTGGGGGGTGTGTTTGTTAGCACATCTTTATCATGACATGCATTAGGTGGTGTACCATAGAGGTGCATCATTATCAGCAGGTGTGACACTGCTCCATGTTTGGGCATGGGAGCATATTGTAGTTACTCGACCAGTGGTTATCAAATTTTGGGGTGCAAGGCAGCCCTATATTCATTTATACTCCTCAGTTTTGTCTCAGGCGAAACTGAGCCATTTAGAGTTTTGGCGGTATACTTTTGACACACTAGATAGTGACATGGAGACCCTACCTAGGGTGTGAGCCATGGGATGATGAGCGGCAGCTTAGTTTTTGTTTTGAGTCACAGTGGTCGATAGGACGAACACCATTTATCATTAAGCGACAGTTGGTTAGTCAGGTTCTGTGCCAGTTTGGTAGGATACAAGGCATGCCACAGGGAGTGACAGAGCATGCTCGCACACATCAGGAGAGATGAGACTGGGGGCCCATGGCATCATTCGATGTTGCTCGGTAGGAGTTTTTGGATGCCCCATTTTAGGCATGGTCGATGAGATTGACGATGGTAGACCCAAGGATGACGGCTGAGTTGGAGCAATTTTTGAGGGATTTTCCAATTTCACGGATTATAAATCCAGTAGCAAGGCCTCCAGAGAGAGATCTGGTAGAGAGATGATAGGGGAGACTCCAAGGGAGAGATAGACGTGGATGAGGGAGACGAGGTGGTGGTGATGGTGGAGGAGATGGAGGAGGAGATGATGGTGGAGATGGAGGGGGAGGGGATAGAGTAGGACCTCGGATGAGAGGAGGTGGTGTGAGGCTGAGAGGACTGATGCCACCTCCAGCTAGATAGGGACGGAGACAGCCTCCAACATAGCCAACATAGCTAGCTACAGGAGTGCGATTACAAGTACCAGTCCCTCCGGCATAGATTCCAGTTGCTGCAGTATAGAGACCAACTGCACAGGTACAAGTGCCACTAGTATAGAGGTAGGGACAGGATGAGGCAGATGTTTTATTGGTCCAGGGTGGTGTGGTACAGGGTGGTCAGGTCCAAGATGATATATAGGATGAGGCTGACGCTGAGATGCCAGATGTACAGGCATAGGATGAGCAAGCAGACATGGACATCGGGGGACAAGATCCCTATTTACAGAGAAACGCAGCGGAGGAGGAGCCAGATATTGATGCACTGCTAGTCAGACTAGCAGTTACATAGGTAGAGGTAGAGCAAGTGCTAGGTCTAGAGAGACAGATTGAGAGGCTAGAGCGTCAGATGGATGTCCTAAGACATGAGCGAGATGCAGCGATTGAAAGACTTGGGGAGTCTGAGATGCTACTAGATGAGTTACAGAGGAAAGAGGACCTAGGTCCCCATGGAGATATCATGAGAGCCATGATACATGTCGGGAAGGAGATATCCTACTGGCAAGAGGCATACAAACAAGCAGTCTCGAGGGATCAGTGGATCAGGAGTTATAGGGAGAGCTCAGTGGCGATCAGGACTGTAGTGCGTGACAGAGGAGCACCAGCTGGTGGAGAGGGTGTGTCATCATGCCCTCTAAGAGCACCGACAGGTTCAGGAGGTCAGGGTGGATCCTCAACATCAGGCAGTTCAGCAGCATAGGGCCACATTGCATCCTGTAGACAGCGGTAGACAGAGTCTAGAGGTATTGGTTCATAGATGTTGAGAGAGCATTGTATACACTCTTGTACCATTATGATTCATTATATCATATTATTTTGACTTGATGGACACTAACTATGGACACATTGTTATTGATTTATATCATTGGACATTCCGATAGTTTTGTTGTTTTATGGACTTTATATGATGGATGCTATATGATTGACTCTATATATACAGTGATGCAATTCTATCATGATTTTCTTTGATGATTTATATACATGTGCGTACTGACATATGTAGGATGTGATGATTTAATTTAATATGCATAGAATGTATGTCTTAGAATGCAAAATGATTTATATCCGATTGGATATTTTTGATGCTTAATGGTTAATAATCATATGATGGTGATATAAATGCATGTCTTAAATGAGTTTACTAATGCTATGTGATTATCAATGCAATGTTGTGATGAACAATGTGGATAATGGATAATAAATAAATGATGTAAATGAATGATAATGTATAATAAATGAATGATATAAAATGCATATAATATATAATAAATGACAATGTAATGCAAATGATATCTAATGTAATAAATGATAATGTACCTAAGATGATTGAATGTAATAACTGATAACATGAGAAAAGAAAATGAGATGAAATGATAGCTATAATAAATGATCAAATTATATATAAATGAACACTCCTAATGAAGATAACATATGTCTCTAAATAATTAAGTGCAAAATGTTAAATGCAAAAAGTCGTAATATGTTTGGTTGTCCAAATGTCCTCAACTTAAATAACAATGTATCTGACACAAAAAGAATAGACTAAGAGAACAGATAACCTAATAAGAAAGGTAACCTATAAATCTCTATAAAAAGAGCACTGATATGTAAGTCATGAACTATTTTAATGAAATGCAATATGAAATGAATGTATCTCCACAACTTTAGGTAACATCTTAGAACTTCATAATAACTGGAACTTGAGTTTCATCATTGAGCTCGTTATGTTGCAAGAAAATGCAAGCATCATAGTATAATTAAACCAAGATGACCTAAACACTTTTTGCATGGAGTTTAATATTGCAAACTTGACAAGCATCTAGGTATAATTGAACCGAGATGACCTGAGTTTCGTTTGCATAACAGACAAGGAATATTCCCCCCCTCCATCGGGGAACAAATATTTGGAGTCGAGGTATGCGATGGCGTATCACCATAAATAGCATTTGTTAGAACAACATGATTTGTATGTTGTCCATACTATGAAATGGATGAAGGCACTTATACACAGACACCCCAATTACTTGTTCCTTCGATTTCATCAGAAAATACCCCACAAATAGCAATCAAAGAAAATATCATGCCCCATCCCGTCTATTCTAATCAATGACATATGAGAGTTTCAAACTCATGTCAAAGATATCCCAGAATAGCATAGGAAACATGATAACAATGAAATCTAGATATGAATGCATAAGTTATAACAAATCATTCTAACATGCCTGCCATGAATATACATTTCTTTTGCCAAAAAGATTGATTTAGGATATGTTGATCAGTTCAAGTGATGATGTATAGTCAAGATGTATAGATAAGTAGTCACAATTCGAAAGATAGATCATAGATTATGATTCAGCATGAAGATACCATTGTGAAAGAACATTTTATTGCGTTTGCCTTGCCTAGTGAAAATAACTCCATTATGTCCTCTAAGAGTCATGACTATCATAGATCCACTTCCCAAACTAGGTTGAGGACATGCCCCCAACGAGGTGATGGACTGACTTATTATGGGTGAAGAAAGATGCAACAAGACTAGGATGAAGACCATGACAAAAGATCAAGCTATGATGGGATTTTATTACAGATAGATACAATGGATGGTGTACGAACTGGCCATTTTATTATGATATATACATGGTGGGGACAAGGATTGAGTAACTATTTTATTGTGGAAATATACAATGAACGGACACACTAAAAGAATCCTAATAGATAGAGGAGCTAACTTGTCACACATAGCGCCTCTTTCTAGGTTTTCACCATATGCTTTTATTGCAGTTTTTCTTTTGATTTTGTGATTTTTTTGTATTTTTTATTTCTTTTTATTTACAGAATATATATATAGACTATATACATGCCCCTTACATTGAGATTTCAAGGATAGAACTTTTTGAGATGGATGCTATTAAGAGGTTCATCCAAGGGATCCCCTTTAGGTGTAGATAACTGATAAGTTCCAGAACCATAGACTATTGTAATCACAAAAGGTCCTAACCAATTAGGTTCAAACTTGCCCTTCTTTTCATGGTGTTGTTGATTCATTGGATTTTCTCGAAGGACTAAGTCACCCAGCTGAAAATATTTGATCTTTACCTTGCTGTTGTACTGACAGGACAGACGCTGCTGATAAACTTTCAAATGATCATAGGCTCGCTGACGGTGTTCATCTAAGAGTTCCAATTCAGTCAGGTGTGCAACTCTATACTCTTCATCAGGAATTAAATCTTTAAGAGTAACACGAAGTGAAGGCAACTCGACCTCGAGGGGTAGGACTGCTTCAGATCCATAGACAAGGGAGTATGGAGTGGCTCCAGTAGGAGTATGGATGGAAGTGCGGTAAGCCCATAAGGCTAGATTAAGTTGGAGATGCCAGTCACGACCAGCGTCATTGAGAGTCTCTTGTAGGATTTTAACAATTGTTTTGTTTGACGCCTCAGCTTGGCCATTTCCTTGAGGATAGTAGATTGTGGAATAGTTGTGGGTGATGTGGAATTTGGCACACAAGTCATCCATGTCATGGTTTTGAAATTCTTTCCCATGATCAGTGATAAGATACATAGGTATACCATATCTGCAAATGATATAGTTTAAGATAAACATGGAGATTTGTTTCCTTGTGGCGGTAATTAATGGAACAGCCTCAATCCATTTAGTGAAGTATTCTATGGCAGTGAGAATCCATTTGTGGTCATTGGAAAATGGAGGATTGATAGCACCCATGAGGTCGAGTCCCCACTGACTAAATGGAAAAGTAGTTGTAAAAGGATGTAACTCTTGAGCTGGAGCATGGATAAGGTTTCCATGTATCTGACATTTCTTGCATGCCCTAGAAAAATGAAAGGAGTCTGCTTCCATGGTAGGCCAATAATAACCCATACGCATGAGTTTCTTAGCCAAAGAGGGACCACTCAAATGTGTCCCACAAATACCTTCATGTACATCACGTAAGGAAAGTTGAGCTTCATCATGTTTGAGACATTGTAGGAGAGTACCATCAAAACCTCATCGATAAAGGGTGTCAGATATTAAGATATAGTGGGAGGTTTGGTAGAGAAAAGTTCATTTTTGATTGCGGGATAGGTCAGGAGGTAGAGTGTTATCTTTGAGGTAAGAATAGATCTTTCCATAGGTTGGGGAGTTATGTCCAATCAGATGACATATAATACTCATATCAGGGTCATCATATGCAGGACAAGTCAGGGATTCCACCAAGAACTCAAAATGGGCCTTGGTATCTTGTATATCATTAAAGAAGCAATCGTTGCCATGGCATCAGCAGCCTTGTTTTCATGCCGAGGAATCTGCTCAAAAGTAATGACAAAGAAATACTTTTTAAAGTCATCAACCATACGAATATATGGCAATAACTTATCATCTTTGGTCTGATAATCATCATTAACCTGGTTAACAATCAGCTGAGAGTCTCTGTAGACATTTATTTTAGATACGTTCCATTGTAAAGCCATTTTTAACCTAATCAGCAAAGCCTCATATTCGGCCACATTATTGGTGCAAGGAAATAACAACTTGAAAGATTTTGGAATAGTATATCCTTGTGGCGTGATAAATAGAATACCAGCTCCTGAACCCTATTGAGTGTATGAGCCATCAAAGTATAATTTCCAGGTTTGTGTAGACAAAGCTAAGATATGAGCATCAAGAAACTCTGTGTGTATAGGGTGTTCATCCGTTAATGGAGCATTAGCTAGTTGATCTGCAATCACTTGACCTTTGATAGCCTTCCTGTCTACATATTCAATATCAAACTCACTAAGTAGCATGACCCACTTAGCCAACCTGCCTATCAATGCAGTCTTGCTTAACAAATACTTTAAAGGATCAATCTTTGCAATAAGCTGAGTAGAATGTGACAACATGTAATGTCTCCACTTCTATGAAGCAAAGACAATAGCCAGACATGCTCTTTCAATAGGGGAATAGTTTAACTCATATCCCACTAAAGTGCAACTGATGTAGTAGATGGCTTTTTCTTTTCCTTCATGATCATGCTAAGCGAGAAGAGCACCTAGTGAGGCTGTCATCGCTGAAATGTAGAGCAAGAGTGGCTTGCCCAGAATTGGTGACATCAGAGTTGGGGGATTCGCTAGATACTGCTTGATTTTGTTGAAAGCTTCCTCACACTTATCATCCCATTGGAATAAGATATTTTTATGTAGCAAATGTTGAAAGGGATGACTGTGATCTGCTAGTTGAGAAACAAATCTTTGGATGGATTGTAGATGCCCCTGTAAAGATCTTAGCTGACTGATGTTAGTGGGGGAAGCCATCTCCAATATTGCTTTAACCTTTTCTGGATCTACTTCGATTCCTTTAGCTGAGACAATGTACCCTAACAGTTTACCAGATGTGACCCCGAATGCACATTTCTTTGGATTGAGTCAAATCTGATATTTTTCCATCCGGGTGAATATTCTATCCAACACTCTCAAATGACCAGCTCTGTCTTTGGATTTTGCTAAAATGTCGTCAACATAATCTTCCATGATGGTATGCATCATTTCATGAAAGATCATGGTCATGGCTCTTTGGTAAGTTGCTCCAACATTTTTTAGGCCAAATGGCATCACATTCCAGCAGTATGTACCCCATGGACAAGTAAAATCAGTTTTTTCCTAGTCTTCTGGTGCAATCTTGATTTGGTTATAGGCAGAAAATCCATCCATTAATGATAACATCTCATGCCCAGCTGTTAGGTCAACAATCATATCAATATTTGGCAAAGGGAAGTCATCTTTTGGACAAGCTTTATTAAGATCTTGAAAATCAATACAAATCCTGATAGACTTGTCTGGTTTTGAAACTGGAACAATATTTGAAATCCACTTAGCATAATCAATAGCCCGAATGAATCCAACATCTAGGAGCTTCTTCAATTCTGCTTTCACCATTAGAGCAATGTGAGGATGCATTTTGCGGAGCTTCTACTTAACTGGTTTTACACCTGGTTTGATAGATAAATGATGCATAATGAGATTGGGGTCCAAACCAAGCATATCAGCATAGGACCAAGCAAAGTTGATTTGTCTTTTTTTGAAGAATTTTGCAAAAGCTTCTTTCTCTGATTTGGTCAAGGATGCTGCTACTTTGAGGATGCAAGGATACTCCTCTGTTCCAATGTTAAGTGGTACTATTGGTTCTATAAGAATGGTAGATTGCTCTCGATCTAGATAGTTGGGAAGAGTGTCAATCCTTCCATCGTCAGGTGCCTCGGAGAGGTTTTCACCATCAGATGTGTCTTTTATTTTTACTATTTTTGGATCTAATACTACCACTGAGTGGTTTTCACCATTAGATCTGCTGATTATTTTTATATTTTTATGACTAAAAGGATTGGCACTCTCTCCAAAATAGGCCATGTCATTGAGTTCTATCAGAAATCCTGACTTGTGATCCCCTGGTGGTAAATGATCCCTAATGCCAAGATAGTCAATGATTGTGTCATCATTATGGAAGACATCAAGTTCTGGGTGATCGGGAGAATCCCAATCGATAAGGTCAGGACGGACAAGGGGCATTGGATCATTTGGGTCAGTTTCAAAAGAAGAGATGGTATTGATGGAAAATTTGTCAAGGTTTATGATAGTATCAGCGAGGTCTATTTCCATACTCTCATCTGAATCATCTATCACAAGATAACGCTCACTTCACTCATGATCAACATGAGTAGTATTATGGGGAACCAATCCTAGTGAGTCACTCGTTTAACTCTCACCCTCATGGTAATCGTTACTATATTGATGGACAACATCGACTCCTATTTCTTTAGTATAATCAGATAAGGAATCCCATTCATAATCATTAGAATCAGAATCATCATTATCTTCAAGTCTATCAATGATTCTTTGAGCTATCCTTTGTTTTTCTGGATCTACATACAGACCATGCTTTCTGAATTGTAAGGCAGGAGCTTTAGATGTCTCATGAAAAGGTGGGATTTTTGCTTTTCCTTTTGGTTCTTGTGGTTCTTCACCTTTATATCCTAATCCTGTAGTGTCTCTTTGATAATTGGGATTTTGCAAAATTGGTTTTATAACACCTTCTCTTTGTAACCCTAGAGGTCCAGCACCTTGATATCCCATCTTTTGTAGCAAAGTATACCCTTTTCCATAGACATCAGGTGATATACATTCATGTTTAATATCCTCTTCAATTTTCTATGTCTTAAGCCAATAATTTGCATTGCGCTTAGCTGCCTCTTTGGATATTGTGCCCCCACTTATAAATGTGTTATAAACAAGTGTGGAAGGGGGTTCCAATTGTTGTTTAGTGATCAAAGATCTACCATATGATTTGGGAGATAAAGGTAACTCAGTGATACAAAGAGCTTGACCTAAAGTATATTCTCCCATACTTCTTTCTTTGATGTCTATCTTGATCCCATCTGATTTAGAAGTTGATGCTATATTACTAGGGTCACTGGGTGTAGTTGCAGAAGGTCCAGTACGATTATAGGGAACCAAAGAATCATAAATTCTCACATTGCTACAATATTGAAAAGGATTAGAATCTCCTTTGATAGTGATCTCCTGACCATTGTGAGGGAATTTTATACATTGGTGATAAGTTGATGGCACAGCTTGCATGGAATGAATCCATGGTCTTCCCAAAAGAATATTATAAGCAAGATCCATGTCCAGAACTTGACAAGATACATCTTTGACAATAGGACCAATTCTAATTGGAAGAACAACAGACCCCTTGGATGATATCTCTTCCTCATCATAGGCTTTTATTGTGATTTTCTTTTTTGGATCAACGACATTCTCAGAAAATCCCAATGCAAGGACTAACTTTAACGTGCAGATATTCAAGCCAACTCCCCCATCTATTAATACTCTTTTAATCTTATGATTCTGAATAAGGACTTTGATATGTAAGGGAGCATTATGAGGTTGGGTAATGGCTAAATCATCATTTTTAGTAAAGGACAAATAGTGCGGGGTTGTTAAATGGCCCACCATAGCTTGAAATTGATCAGGATCTAGAGTTTTTGGAACCTGGGTCTCTAAGAGAGCTTTTTCAAGGATATCTTTGTGAGATGGGGAAAGATGCAAAAGCTCTAAGATGGATATTTGGGAAGGTGTTTTCTTGAGTTGTTCCAAAAGATTGTACTGGTTGGAAGTATTTGGGATAGACTTTGGGACATAAACGGACTTATTTTGTGTAGTGCTTGGTTTAGACTAGACTCCTTGAAGAGTAACTTTGGCTTGAGCATGAGTAGTTGCTTGGACTAGTTGACTCTCTGATTTTTCTTTGATGGTAATAACATTGGCATAATACATAGAAGGATGACATTTAGAAATGTTACCAACATATCGATAGGGAGTGGAATTATAATTAGCTTGATTGTCACCCTTATTGTTGGAAGAACCCCCCTTTTCATGCTCAGGAAGTGGATCTTTGAAAGATGTATGTGATTCATTCGAGACATGTTCGTCAACACCAATTTCACCACTTTCGATTAAATCTTGGATTACATTTTTGAGTCTTTTGCAATCATTTGTTTTATGTCCTCTCCCTCTATGAAATTCACAATAATCATTCTCATTCCACCAAGAAGGCTTTACTCTAGGTTCAAAATCTTTCATTTCAGGAAGCGTAATGAGTTTCTTTGTGATTAACTTCCATAATGTTGATTCGAGAGATTCCCCCAAAGGAGTAAAGTTTCTTTGAGGTGACATAAAAGGAAATCTTTGTTTAGATGAATCCTTATTGGTATTTTGATTTGATGATTGATTGTTGTAGGTTCCTTGAGTAGCATTGGCCTGACTAGTGAGATTAAGAAGGGGTTGCGTTGGTTTGACATTATGATTATCAACAATCCCATCATTGACAATGTTTTTTTTTTAATTCCAAAACTTGGATTTGTCATTGTTATAGTTGTTGGAATTGGAATTTGAGGATCCAACATTGTCTTTAGAATAAAGTTTTATCTCACCTTTTCTGACCATAGCTTCCTCAATCTTGATACCATTTTCTATGAGCTTATTGAAATTTGGTGGACATTGCAATTGTAACCTATAACTCATTTTTGGTGTAAGGTTATGCACAAAAATATCCATCTTTTCTTGTTCAGGAATTGTTCGTGGATATTTAGAAAACAATTGACACCATCTTTGCAAAAAAGTAAGGAAAGGTTCTCCATTCTTTTGATGTGCATTGCAAAGATCAAGCATAGTGACCTCATGTTTGATGTTATATGAATAATGAGTCACAAATTTCTCAAGAAGCTCATTTAAAGATTTGATGCTGGGGGGAAGTTTAGAGAACCATTCCATGGCTTGTCCTCCTAAACTTTGTGGAAATAGTCGCATAAGATAAGTTTCATTGTGAGTGAATTCAATACAAGCAGCACAAAACTCACGAATATGGTCTTGTGGATCCAAATTCCCTTTGTATTTGTCAAATTTTGGTACCTCAAAATGAGGAGGGAATGGAATCATTGCTAAATTCTTATCAAAAGGATAAGGACATATATCATCCAAGGAATACTTCTTTGTTGATGATCCAGTTTGGATGTCACGGATTTGTTGTTGAAGCATTTGGATTTGTTGTAGGACGGGATCCAAAGACGATGTGTTTCCTTGAGTGTTTTGGGAAACATTGTTGTGAGGAGCATTATTTTGTGAAGCGTGATTTGGCTAATCATTTTGAGAAATAGTGTGTTGTTCATGACTATGAGAAGCATTGGATTGCTGATTGGTTTCCTTTGCTCCATGAGTATCTTGAGAACCTTTAGGAATTTGTTGATTATTTGTGTGAGTTGGTTCTCTAAGATAAGAAACATCAAAATCACTTGGTAACTTAGCTCCTTGTTGAGCAAGCATGAGAAAATACATCTCTTTATCCAAACCTAAGAGTCTTTCCATGACATGATAAAATTGAGGATCTTGTGAAGCTTCCCTAAGTTCTTCATCGGTGGGTTCATCAGTGGATGTAAAAAGTGAAGGTTTCTTAGGAGCTTCGAGCCAAGGATTTTCTTCATTGCTGGTATTGCCTTCCATCTTGTCTAGGGATTCTGAATTGGTGGCTTGTTTAAATTTTTGAGATCGAGTTTGAACCATAAAATTGGAAGAATTGATTGCGGGATGAAAGATTTTTTTATGAGAAGATATGTAAAGTGATTGATAGGAAAGATATTGAAATGTGTTGAAAAGTGATAAGACAACTTGATAAACTCTAAGTCAATAGGAGGTATAGATCTCACTATGATATGACAAAGAGAAATCAAGAGATAATAACCTAAGCAAGTTTGATGATTAAGGATGATATATCCTGATATGGTAAACTCACAAAGATCAAAATCTAATGGATAAGATAATGTTTCAAAACAAAATTGAGAATTGCAAAGATTTGGAAGAAAAATGATTTGATGAATCTTGATGAAGGAATGATGAAAAGTGATGAATGGTTAAACTAAAGATCAAAGGTCTGTGTAACTTGATTGTTTCTCCAAAATCTTACTAAGGATGAAAATGGGTATCTGAAAAAGTGATTTTGAAAATTGCAAAGTTTGCGAAAATGCTCACTGTTGTAAATGTGCAACAATAAATGCGCAGGACAGATTGATCAATGCACAACAAAATGAAACAGATGTGCAGCAATATGTAACAGATGAGACTGGTAATAATCAAAAGTGCAGACAGTCTGAACAGATGTGCAACAAATTTTGATAAATGCGCAGCAAACTAGATCAAATGCGCAGAAAGATGTGATATATGCGCAGGTGTTGAAATTTTGATCTGAATTGAAATGTTTGTGATTTTCCTGGTGTTGGCTGGTTTTGTTTTTGTTTTTGGCAAAGTGAAAAAAATGCATAAACACACGCACATAAGATAGAAATGATGTTAATCTGACTATGCTAATATGAATGCACAAACACGCTTACAATCCTATGGTTGGCAAGGACAATATCTGTTGAATCCCCACTAGGATAATAAAATCCAGCCACACAAATTCACAGCGGACAGCTTAGGAACTTGGAGGCACGGGCTCCTCCTTACAGTGCACTCACTTCTCAGGCACACCAAGTTCTGAATTCAATGGGTCATTACTTCCCAAAGAACTGCTATCTCTACTATGAACCGTGAGTAATGTGGGGTGTCTTCATGAGCTTGGGTGACTCCTTGAGCCAGCAGATAGAAGGTCTTTGGCCACTAAACAAAAGTTTTTAGTAAGGACATCCATTCAGGTGGTTGTGATCGAGTCATTTTCCCAATTAAGGGGGCTCTCCCAATCCTTTCAAAGCAAGGCTTTCACCTCTACTAAGTAGGACTTTAACGCACCACTAGGGTACTGGAGGAGATTTTGGTTGCCACAATGAATTCACACCTGTCTAATGTGAGACTAATCACACTAGCATTTTTTATATACCGGTTTGGAAGGGCTTGGCTTTAGCCTGTTACCAGTTGGGTTGTTCCTTGGGGTGAGTACCTCTTTTCCCACTAAAGACCGCCCTCTAAAAATTATAACAATTTCTCTTACACCCAAGGTCCATGAATGGCGCGGGGAGAGGATACGTTGTTATAATTTTGGGATTACAGATATGCTATTAAGCAAAACACAATAGACACTTGAGCTGTACTAAAGAATACACACAAAGCAAATGCATGTCTTATTTTAGAGCCCAAACGAGATTATGGTTTATTTTGCAAACCCTTTAGGAATCCCTGCAAAGAAATATGTTAGAAATTTTAGCAATAGGGTCTTCTACTAAACATCCTACAAAATAGCCTAAAAGCTACTAGAACAAACAAAAACTTGTTAAAGGTTAGCTAAAATCAAAATAAATCAAAAATTTTAATCTAAAAACTGTCAATAACAAATGTGCAATAACAGTGAATCAATGCGCAAAATTATTAAACAGATGCGCAGAATAGAATAATTAATGTGCAGCAAAATGTAATGTAAGTGCAGAAAATGGAGTGTATGCGTAGAAAATCTGAACAAATGCGCAGCAACATGGAACAAATGCACAGATTTTAATCAAAATGAAAATGGGAGAGACAGAAAATGACTGATGTGGTCGAAAATGAATGCACAGCACAGATGAATGAATGTGTAGTAATCATGAATGAATGCACAAAAACAATCTGGAAACATCTGCACACGGAAAACTAAGAAAATAAAATGTTAAAAATGGAGGCTGGCCCTCCTTCTAGTGCCAAAAATGTATGCAAATTAGATGTCTAACAACTAGAAATGATAAATTAACTATTTAAAGCCAATGAATCTATCTAATGCAAACACAATGAAGAATGCAAAGTAATTATGAAATAATGAAACTAATTTAATTACCTTCACCTACCATGCAGCTTGTCTCCATTGTCCTCCTAGCCTTGATTTCTTGAAGATGTTGAGCTCTCAAATTTCCAAAATGAAGCCTTCTCCCAAGATGCTACCAAAGTGTGGAGATTGAATGAAATTGAGTGCACAATAGCTTATGCAAAACTAATGGATGAAATGCAAATGAAATGGTGATTGCTATGAAATGCTTGATTGCTTGAATGCTTGAATGCTTGAATGCTTGGATGCTTGTTATCAAAAATACCTATCAGCTCTCAAATGAGAAATGAGGCTCCTTTTATAGAGTTTTGGAGTATCTAGGCTTAGGTGGTACAATCCTACAGTTGAGAATGAAAGGTGGAAGATCCTAGGGCTAGGATTGACTTGGTTGAAGGAGTTAAGAGAAAGGGGGATGTAGTTGGAATGTGAGAGGAAGAATAGGGATGGTGTTCCTCTCACATTGACATGGAGGAGAAGAAGGTGGAAGGGAAAGACACATGTCAAGTGTCTCACAAAAACCAAAGAGAGAAAGGGGGAGAGACATTTTCCTCATGAGGACTTTTTGTACAAGTGTCCCATGAGTCACCTTTGACCCTTAGAGGTGGCTTGATAAGCCCCTTAGGAATAGGAAATGTCTCTTGACTTGGTTGTTGAGAGGACATGTGGTCATAAGACCAAGTCCTATGAGGCCACATAGCCCTTAAGAATAGGACATGTGTGGGTGAGGATAAATATGAATAAATAATTAATAATTATTATTTATTTTAGCTAAGGTGATGTGTCAGGTGACTAGGTGGATGAAGTGAATTAGAAGACTTAGTCATATTTAGGTGATTGTGTATTTAATTAAATCACTTTAATAGACTATTTAGAAGACTTAGGATATAGAATTAGACTATAGTGAATTTATTAAATAAATTGAATAATTTATTTAATAAATAGAGGAATAATTATTAATTAAATAATAAATATTTAATTAATTTATCAAGTCAATAGTAATTAAATAATAAATATTTAATTAATTAATGAAGCCATTTTTAGGTGTATACAAAAATATATAGAAGTGTATCGTGACACATGTCTAACACTTACAATAGAATTATAAAACAAGAACTAATCCCATCCAAATTAAAATAATAATAATAATAATAACTCTTCTACAATACCGCAAATACCACTAGACAACAGAGAATATTTCAACAACGCCTTAACCACCATGAATTGCATCAACCTTCTAATAAACAACAATCTTAGGCTTCAACATTGAAAGTAGTAGGATGATCGCAATGAATGTCTTCATAGCCTACATCAAACATCTCAAGATACTGCACTTTGTCTGCCAATGGTTGGATCACCCAAGACCACATCAGCTATCATCCTTTTTTTTGAATTGTCTAATTTGAGCCTCCTAAAGAAAGAGAAAATGGAAAAATATGAGAATAGCATCTGAGCCATGGTCTGCCTCTAAAACTCTGTAAAAAAATTACAAGTGAGCGCCTTAACACCGTGAAAAAAGGTGTCATTTACTCTACAAAAATGTCAAAAATATTCATCCCATTGGATCTAGGGAAAATGATCCCATGCGGTAGAATGTCTCATTTCCATGTCAAGGACACCAACTGTATCTACTCCCCAAATTCCTCTATATTACTGGACTAGAGACCACAAAATATAAGAATCTATATAAAAATAACTATCTTCTTATACCTTCCTTATTTGGGCATCAATATGGTTGTTCAGTCAAAATGCTTCTTATTGTCTGTCATGTAGTAGAGAAAGTAATACATCTAGGGAGAGAACTCTTGGGCATGGGGTTCACCAAAAAACTTGCATAGGAAAATTATCCTGATCTGTATTAGATCCTTGAAGTCAGAGCGAGGGATATCCATCTTCATTTTCTTGTAATCTCAGTGGGGGCTCTTCAACCACTATGTATTCAGGAGACATCAAACTGCATCTCTCACACTTGTAAATTGTGCAATGACAGTCACCCTTGTCATTGTGATGATGCCTTTGAAAAATGGGATCCTCCATGTCTTTATAATGACATCATGATCTAGGGAGGAGATGGGCACTCTGAAGGATGTGACAATGATGTGAGTGACTACATTGTAATTTTTGGCCATAAGGAGTATTAACTCTAGACTCTAAACATAGTGTGGGAAGCATGCTGCCTGAATAATCCTAGAAGCGGAGAGATTGATTGATAGAGGATCATTAGCCTGCTTCAGTTGGTATATTGTCTATTGGAGGCCTCTCATTTTGATCCTAGTGTCGAAATCAATATTTGTAATCTCCCAAAGGGTAGTCTTAATCTGGGACCCCTAAATCATCTCGTCCCTCTTGTACTTCATTACTAGTGGAAGCTTCTCTAAGGATTTCTCTGCTTTTAATTTTTTGATGGGAAGCTCAGGACTTCTAGGTGGTGATCTTACCACTATCATTTTTCTTGATGACAACCTGTAAGGAAGGATGACCATAAGAATGATATAAACAATAACAAAAAATCAAAAAGTCTAATGGAAACTTTGGGCCTTGAGACTTCATGTATCCAAGCCTTTTGACAGAGCCTGCGAGCAAAGGAAACTTGGACCAGGCAGATGACTTAACAATATTTTGTGGTCCTGTGATGACGAAGCAAGATGATAGATGACACAAATTTATGATCCACCAATCCTGGCTGATGTAGAGAGAGAATCACCATGATATCGTGATATTGTGACATGTGTTAGGTGCAATTCGAGTTGGTTGAGTGGGCTTGGGGAAACACATAGTAAAATTATGTGATCCCACCATCTTGATTAGCATGAGGATGATGTTAGCATGTGATCCCAGGAGGCCAACATGTAGCAAATGTAGTTAGATAGATGGTGGGCCCAACGGTGACTAATGATGTGGAAACTTCAAGGATCCAAGAGGGTTTTTTGTTTAACATTTTTTACATCGCAAGGCTCATTACGTAGAGGAATAAAATACATTACTTAGTGAAAAGGAAAGGAATATCTGAGGACATCTCCTCCCATGAGAAATTTGTAAGATATATGATATGTGACCAAGGAGGCTGAAATCTGAAGATCGTGACTTTGTGTATTATCAAAATTTAAAAGCACACATGTTGGAAATGACCAAGACACCCGGAGACTAAAATCTTGAGATGAAAAAGAAGTTACAAATAGATAGTTATGTGACGCTCACTGAATGACCTGTCATTCCCAAGATTGAGTACGTGTGTGCCAACGCACACAAATTTACAACATTCACTCATGAATTTCACATAAAGGATCATAAGAAACAAGTTGCAAAGGTGCTTGAGAGGTAGGCTAAGGATGCCATAAGCTTGGAATCTCAACTTGGGGAGGTTCACTCCTTCTGAAGATACAAAATCTGCATTTGGATGTCTCTTCTTTAGATGGTGGATTTAGCAATGTGGTGGATGAGTGAGCTTCTAGATTTTGTGTAGATTCTTGCATTGGAGGGGGTTTTCTATGTCTAAAGCTATAAGATTTATGCCTATGAACCTCTTTTACATTAGATTCTTTCACTTGAGCAACCTTTAGCCTTTTTTGTTTATATTCTACAACTATCCTTCTAGTAAGCTCCTCCTTTAATTATTTTTTGTGTCTCCCCGTTTGGGGAGTGAAAGTGGGCCTAATTATTGGGCTCTTCTTATTAGTGAGGATAATCCTAACAGAAATATTCTTCCTTATATTGCCCTTATTGGTCCTCCCATTGCTTCTCTTGGAGATAGGCCTAATAAGTCTCATCCTCGTATTGCACACCAAGCTTGTGTTGCCTCTTGATTTCATCACCTACCTATTGAGGTTTATTAACATAGCTTGCATCTTTTGCATGATAGCTTCAGTTTTATTGTTTAAGGATGCTGGAACAGATAGAGTAGGGGTGAGATGGTGCTAAGCATTTTGAACATGTTGTCCATTTGATGTCATAGTAGAAATTAGGTGATAACCAGGTTGTGACTAAAGCTAGTATTAATAGGAGGGATGAGGGGTGGAAATATCATGATATGGAGGAGAATAGTAAACATTTATATTAAATGGATCCATGTTAAAACATTCAAATAAACAAAAATCTCATAGAAAACTTGAAAAACATGAAAGATAAGATTTGATATTTATTACATAGCAACAGTAGGACTTGAAACTAGTAGATTTGCACTCGAAGTCGCCATGGTGTTTGATGAACTATCTCCAAAGGTTGTTGGCATTAATAAAAATACCCAAATTATCAACTAATAAAGCTTGTACTAGCTAACTAGTAGACTTATGCCATTATTTTGAGTATTTGTCCCATCGGGTGTGACAAAAACTATTATCACAAAAAATTATACCCATGCTTGGGGTATGACCCCCAAGAAACCTCATGAAACATTGAATCAACCTCCAAGTGTGGGACCTTGAGCATATGAGGTTGAATCTTTGGAGAAGGTTGACTTCCACTCAAGGTGCACCTATTCTAGCTAAACTAACAACTTTGAGGGGAAAGAGAAGAAGGATAATGCAAGATTGTAAAGGGGGTTATGCACCAAATTAGAGTTGTGGTTTCTCCCTGCCTCTAGTTACACATAACATCAACAATAACCCTTAACATACACATATCTCAACTCTATTCTACCCTCCAAGGACTCATGTGCAAGTCACAACTAATAAGATGCTACAAGGAAAGATGCATTCATAATAAAATATTCATAAGCATATTAGACACAACACAAAAACTCAAAAAGAAAAAAAGAAACATCCACTACAAAGAAAGAAACATGCACAAGTTTGAAAAATGGTGAGAAGAGGTAAAACAAGGATTTCATTGATGTATGGAAAAAAAAAAAATTACAAATGTAGAGCATAGCTACTATAAGAGAATCAAAAGGAGAACCTAGAAAATAGATACAAGGAGCTACTTTTTAAAGAGTTAGCATAACTCAAATTTTTAAAAAAGAGTTCAAACCCCAAGATAACTAGAGTTTGGTTATAGAATAACAAGTCAAATAAATTAGATCAAAAAAATTAATCTTTGTGGGTACATATTGATCCATGAAGTGATAGAAAGAGGCCAAAAGAATGCATCTAGTAGATGGAAAGAATAAACCATACCCCTGCAAGTAGTAAATGGGCATGGGGATGCATTGTTGTCACATGTACATAAAAAAATAAGTAGTTTGACATTAAATTTTTAGCCCTCAGGAACATCACAGTCACTAGTATAAAATCTTATTGGGTGCAAAAAACACACCGAATTTTTATATCAGAGAGACAACAAATATGTCAACCTGGTATGAGCACGTTGGTTAGTCGAAGAGACCTAAGTATAAATCTCTCTGACAACTGTACATCTCACTAACAAAGGAAGTGATCCCTATGTCCTTTTGAAATCCCATTAGATAGACAAGAAAGATCTCTCCCAGATGGTTGTCTTTTTCTCCATCAAAAATAGCCAAAGAACTCATGTTGACTGTTGTAAGTCATATCAATGTTGCCAATGCAGAAAACACAATGTGTTTTATTCCAAACTCCTCCATCAGAGAGACACTAGAAGAAGTCCACCTAACATTGGCTTAGCTCACCGAACCTAGCTCATCAGGGAGACCCAAAATATCTCTCCCCGATGACTACCTTGAATCCTATCAGAGAGACACTAAAATAACTCTTCCTAACCAAGGATCGTCTCGCTAATGGAAACACTGGTATTGTAATATAATTGACTTGGTGTATAAAATACATAGTCTTATTGAAAGAGTGATGAAAACACACAACATTTGCCAAGCCTATTGAAACCAATGTAGAAAACACAGTGTTGTCACCTGTTTCAAAAATATATTGAGTTAAGACCATAAAAAGTCTCTTAGATTGGATATTTATGATGGGCTAATGATGGTGAAAATAGCCAACATAAACCAAAGTGTAGACACCTAAAAATCCATTTGTCAATTAAAAATATTTTAGTTGATAAAAGTCCTGATGACATTATCATTAATTAATTAATTATTATTGTCATTATCCATTCTCATATTTTAATTAAATATATTTAATTAAACAACCTTGCCCAAAAATGTTTAAATCCAATTGAACATTATTCCCTCCAAAACTTATTAAAAATATTTAATAAGTTGATTCCAACCCAAACCCTCCTTAAATAAATTTAATATTTATTTAAACCCTAAAACCTTAGATATCTTCTACAAAACCCTGAACCTATCCTCTCATCCCTAATAATTCCCTAACCCCTCTTAAGAGGTGATTCCTAACCCTCTTAGCCTAAACCCTCTCCCTTTGAATTTGGGTCAACACCCTCATTAATGAGCCTTGCATGCTCATTAATGACCCCTTACACCCTCATTAATGGCTCTTACAACCTCTTAATGAGAGCCTATGTCTCTTCTTCCACCCTTGTCCCCTATCACTCTTCCCTAGTGTTGCTCACACATGTTTTAGCAACCCTTCATCCTTATCCCTTTGACCCTACGGCTTAAACCTTGGTCCTAAACCCCAACCCTTGGTCCTAAACCATGACCACCCTTCCTAACCCAAGCCTCTCCTCAAAATATATAAATACCCTCCCTTCCAAGATAAAATAAGCAATTCACTCTTCATTTTCATAGCATTGTTATCATGTGCATTTTCATCTAGGATCTTCATAGAATTTACCAGTATTGTTAGATTTACTTCATTTTCATATTTTCTAACTCACATCTTAGCTTAGCCTAATGGATTAACTTAGTTTATTTCAATATTTGCACATCATTTTCATCCCACGTCACACTTATATTTTAGTTAAAATCAACCTTTGCATGACATCTTTAGCCTAAATTTGCACTTCATCTTTTGCACCATCAGATAGGGGAAAAATAGGTTTCCCATACCTGATTTTGTGCCATTATGGGGTCTCCATGGTTTTCAATTGATCTTAATCCTCCCTAAATAACATTGGGTACATGCTCATTGTGCTTCAAGAGCACACCCACATCCCTCTTATACAAGCAAATCAAACGATGACAGGGTGCTCCCGTTTCAACTCAATCTGAGGTAGCATGCGAATAGATTTTCTATATGTTGATGCATTCTTAGTTTAGACTAATGTTTGAATGTTTCAGCGTGCTCCTGACAAGTTAGGTTCACATCTCATAACACACAATATTATCGAAAGAGTGATGAAAATACACAACATTTGCCAAGCCTATTGAAACCAATGTAGAAAACACAATGTTGCCACCTATTTCAAAAATATATTGAGTTAAGACCATAAAAATTCTCTTAGATTGGATATCTATGATGGGATAATTATGGTGAAAATAGCCAACAGAAACCAAAGTAATCATGATCCTCAACCATAACCATTCAAGAATCCTATCAAATTATCACCAATCAAAGCCCTTGCAAATCTAATCAAAGACCCTACAAATCTAGTCATATCATGTCAAAGTCCCTAAGCACAAGAAACATCCATGACATCATGATCACCTCCAAGAATAAGTATCTAACTCTCAATGTATCCAACTTGTAAGAATCACATAATCAACACCATAAGTGCTCCACCATAATTGCACCTAGTAACAATTTCTCACCTCCTCTACATTACAATTAATTAATAAACCAAGTGACTACACCAATCCATCAATATGAATATGCATCATTAGTGAAAGGTCTATAGGCATACATAACCCATATCTAGGTCATATATGTAGCAGGCACGTATAGACTGCCTACAACACTACACAAATTGTAGACCCAATAGTGTAACGTACATATCCAAACTTAATACTAATAAGCATGTCAACGTGAGATCAATCTGAGATACCAAATTAAGTATACGATCACATAAACTCCAAATCTCCAAGACTAATCATGCTATAAACTAATAATGCCACCATAGTCAAAAGAACCCATAAATAACTCATATCAAAATATCAACAAATAAATCATGTTAAATTTACTCCAAATTTGAACCAAAATGTAGTGCTCTAAACGAACTTTTTGTCGACTATTCAAAATCCAAAATCTAACTTTGTATGCTCAAGTTATGACCTCTCAAATCCATAAAGGTACATTTACCTTCCAACTACCATCTCACCACCCAAAAAACAAAATGTGAAAAATAAAATCACTCCAAACAATAGTGCTCTAAGTCATCTCTCAAACAACTTTAAGAAGTTGAAAAACAAACACTCTTGACCCAAGTTATGGTCGTTAAAAAAAAGCTATTAGGCTATATTTGCTAATAATGGATCCAAAAAATAATTCCCCGATATTTAAAAAGTTTAAATATTGGCCCAATCCTCACTAATATTTAAACAAAGCTTATAAAATTAAATGGTAGAAATAAAATAAATGTTATTAAAAATATTTAATAATTTTTTTATTTTATTAAAAATAATGGAAAAGAAAATTAAATATGTTATATTTTATTTAATGGCAGTGGGCTCCCCATGGGGGCGTGGGGTGGAGGGGGGCACTCCATTGGGGGAGCCCTGAGGTATCACTTGTACAACTGTCTACAAAAATAAAAATAATATTTTTTGTTATGGTTGTGCTTTCATAGTCCGTATAGACAAAAAATTGCCTCTCACTTCAACTTTACCAAAGTAGGAGATATTTTATATCAAAATTCATCTCTTAGCCTCCCTAAACATAACCATGGGATTCATTTTGTCCCATGAGGTCAAATATAAAATCTCACCCCCAAAACCCACAAATATGAACATCCATGAAAATCCATCTTGATTTTTTTAAAAAAATAACTAGATCTACAAAAACCCACAAATTTAACTCCCAAAAATCCTACAACAAACCCTCATATCTTGCCTTGTCTTATCATGCTTTCACACATTCCAAATATTAGAATCCTATGGTTATAACTCCAAATCCATGGCTTTGATACCATTTTTAAGGAAACTTGTAGTCAAATGTACATGACAATTTCTACATAACCCACATGATAGACCAATCAAATAAGTACTCAAAATCTACATGCAATAGAATAGACAACATACCCACAAAAATATGACATGAGATATGCCCTACAAAAACCCTCATGAGGAAAAAACCCAACCTCTAAAAGCATTCATCATCTATGTATTATTTAATAATAGAACATTTTAATACATCAATGAAGCCTTTGAAACCCTAACCATCGACAAACATTTCATATGAACAAGCATGCAACCACACATTCCATACCATGCTTCCAACCTTCACAAATACTAACTTGACAACCTCAATAACTACCCATGTGATTGCTTTTATAAAAAAAAGCTCCCACAAAACCACCGAAAACCATTTGCTAAAATCATATGCTACCTACTCCTTGACCCACATTTAATATTGGGTACTTTATTAATTTTCTTTTCCCAATATTAAATAATTACTTCAATCTAGTATAACAATGTTACAATACAACATCAATTGGTCTCAAGAATGTTCTAAAATGAATCTCTACATGTTGCACGTTCATCTAGGCACTCTTAGGTGCAACATTATATAATAAATAAAATATTGTAGTTATAAACATTATTATGCAAGGTGTAGAACACCTATTTTTCTAAAAAAACTAGGTATAAACAAGTAAATTTAATAGTAGTTAGCATGAACTGTAAGCTACAAAATTGATATGCAAACTTTGAGAACATATTTAGAAAATAGAAATTAGAAAGGAACCTATCATTGTAATCTAGGCCTAAAATGGGGTTCTATGTGGCTAGGTGGCCTATTCCTGAAGGTGTCTAATGCAGACATCATAAACATATTTTGAATTAGGATGTCATATTGATCATCTCCCTAAACTTTCATAAGAAAAGTGTGATACTGTGTAGATAAAACACGACATCCATGGTTTTCTACTCCTTCAAAGTTTGAGTCTCTTCATCTTAGTCTACACTTTCTAAATCTACAATCATTTTCTATTGAATCTAAATTCTTGCAAACAAGGAGAGAGAAATGGTACTGTTACCCCAATTTTCATGTCCATGCAAATTTGGCTAAAGCCTATCCCAAGATCTTTATTTTTACCCTGCCAAGCATCCCTGAAAATTTCATGGCTCTACTCTTTTTCCTCTGGCCTCTGCATGGTTTCTAGGTCTCTGGCTAGGTGCAAAAACCCTTAAAAATTCATAAAACTAGCCGTTGTGTCTAAAAACCCTAGGGCCCTGTTCTAATTTGTAGTTTACTTTATTGACCACTTAAGTCCCTTCATTTTGCATGTGCATTTTAAAATCCTTCAGTCTCCAAATCTCCAATTCTTGGAGGTTAACCCCTTAACACTTTGCGATTTGGCGAGCGGTTACCATTTCGGTTGGTGGTCTTGGTTCAGCAGCCAAATCAAGATTCTAGATCTACAGTTGTCGGATGATCTCATGGCCTCAAAAGATTCCATGAGATCTTGTGATGATCGTTGATCTTCCTTTTCCTCCAGCGCAGTATCTTGTCAGTGGGACCGGTGCCACCTCATCTGATTTGGCAGCTTCTGATTCGTCGACGGTTGGTGATTCGACTATCTGTCAGTGGGCCCTTTCCTTTCGGTGTGTTAAGCTTCAGTTTCATCATGCGGTCATTGTTATACTAGAGACTCAAGATGCGACCTATTTAATCTGGTGGTATAGCGACAACTGTGGATTCTCTTCATCGCCCAAACCTCTGATAGTGGGGCCATTGTCATGAAAATGTGCTACGTGTATCTGAGGGGGCGGTGTTTGGCTGGTTGGTATGCTACATGGTGGTTGTTAGTGGGCCCTTGGGGTCAGCCTTTTCTAAAGCACTTAAGGTCTGATCAAGATCTATGATTTTTATTATACCGTTTGGTCAAGATGCTTGACTTTTAGCATCACGGTATAGTGACAACCGTCCGATGCTCCTTCTGCAGGTCGTGGGTCCAAGTCTACCAGGTGTGCTAATTTTCTCGCGTTTCATTGGTTGTTGACTTCCAGGTGATGTTTGACTTGTCAAAGATGGGTTTTCAGCTATTTTTCACGCACATTGCGGTCATTCATCTGTCAGGAAGATTTCGCATCGATGACTACATTTTAAAAAATATGTCTGCTAGCCATTAATATTTGAATTTGAATATCTCTGTGAAGGTTTTTCTAGGGTTTTGTTCTTGCGGCCGTGTGCGACAAGATGGGTAGCTGGAATTTAGTTATTCAGGATAGTGGCGGTTGGAAGGATGATGATGGATGATCTGATCATCGGCACAGTGGATTTTATAGAGTACTATGTCGTGTTGAGGCTTTAATGAGCTTGGCGCCACCTTTTGCAGGGTTAATCATTTTAAACCCAAATATCTTCCAGATCATATTTGTGAGCCTTCATGGCTTAGTGGAGTTGCAGGTGGGTAGATGAGTCGAGGTTGTTGTGTCTGCAAGTGGGCTCAGTACAAGATCAACACGCAAAGAAAAGATATGATCACCAGTGTTCTTAGAGATTTTGATGGTAATCAGTGTACCTTTAGGGTCTAATATTGTTGTAAATCTTGTAACCCTAGTTAGGTTAGTTTTGACTCCTGCCTGCGTGCAGTTGAGTTGTATAGATTGTATTTTTGGAGCTTTTGAGCTCAGAGTTGGACAATTGTAAAAAGAAATTCATCTTTTCTTAAGGGTCATTTGTGGTATCATTTCTACCCTCTGGCTTATATAGTTGTAAATCTTTCATTGATGATTTAGATATTGTAGAGGTATTTTGTGACAATCCTTCATGTCCCTATGCTTCCTTGTCTAAATGATCTCTTATTGGATCAAATTATATGATGTTTTTGGTGGTATCTTAGGGTTCCTGATCCCTCTTACTTTTTGTAATTGTGTGTGTTATTGTGTTTGATCTAATTTAGATGTTTTTGTGGGTATACTTCAGCCCCCTAACAGTCTTGTCTCAATCCTACACTGAGTTGCAGAAGTGAATGTTTGCTTGTAGGTCATAAGTTGTGTCTTATGTTCAGGCCCTCCTATGAAACACTTATGCAAGTCTATTCAGTGAGTTGTGACCTACTAGACCTAAGCCTTTCATTGATTCCATTCCTCTATACTGAGATCCAAACCCTAATTTTGGTGTATCACCTAGTAGGTAGTTTGCTTTCAGTCATTTCCCTTTCCAAGCATTCCTTCTATCCCTTTCCTTCAAAAGTTTTACTTTCATTGTCTAGAAGCAAATTAAGGTGATTATCTAAGAGGAACTAGCCTAGAACCTGGAGGTCTCATCTCAGTTAGCATAGGTCCCACATATAGAGATGATTCCCATGTTATACTAGGTTATCAAGACTACAAGAGCTTGAAACAAAGGTGCAAACTTAGTGTATAACAATTTTGGCACACCCGATGGGACAACAAAATAAGTTCATTGGTTGAAGGTTATGTTATCTCTGGTATACAAATTGCATAACACAGACTTTTAGAAGTCATTCTGTCAAGTATATCTGGCGACTCCATTGATTTCAAGGATCAGGGCTAACCTTGTTCAAGGTTTATGAGAAAGATTGAGACTAGGAGCTCAAAGCCCACTAGATTTTCAGAGTTGCCCTCAAGAAGAAGTCAAAAAGGTAGGTCAACTCAAAGAAAATCCCCTACAAGGAGAGTTCAATCAACACCTCTTGATACTTCAGAAAGGAGACCTTTGTCCTTTCATTCCAGAAGAAGAGGCAGATCTCTAACCAAAGATCTAGAAGAAGATTCAAATTTAGCAGTAAATACAACTCATATAGTTGTTAATCTTCAGATTCCAACTCCTACAATGGCTAGGCCATTTGCCTTTGCACCTTTCAATCAGGGTAGTCCATTGTCCTTTGCTCAACATCATGATGTGCCCTTGGTGGCACTAAAGAGTATACCTGATTTCATAGGTGAAGGGCAGACAACTGCTTTTGAGCACATAAGAGATGTGACCACCATCTGCAGCATACACAACAAAACTCTAGAGGATGTGGCCACAAAATTATTAGTAGCCTCTCTAAAAGGTAAGGCTCTTGAATGGTTTAGAACTCTAACTGTTGGTTCTATTACTTCATGGGATGAGTTAGGGGATGCATTAAGTAAGCATTTTGAGGATAAATTAGATAACTTGTCTCTAGTAGAAATGTTAACAACTATTAAGAGAGACCCTTAAGAGCAAATGAAAGATTACAATAGCAGGTTCCTCAAAACATGGAATAGAATTCCAGTCTTTGTGAGACCATTAGCTGACCATGCTTTTCTATACTACTTGCAAAGTCTAAATGGTCAAATTTCTGTCATGATCCAGTCTATGGGTGGTACTTCTTTACCCCAAACTTTTGACATAGCTATCAAGGCTGAAAATTGTTTAATCCAAGCAGGCATGATTGCCAGAAGGCCACCAATGCCCATTTTTCCTAGCCTTCAACCCATTGCACCTGCCCAAGTACCCCCATTTACTCCTATCCCTACCATATTAGCACCTCAGGCTAGTACTAGTGGTCAAGAGCTAACAACAAGTTTCTCTCAAGAGTTACAAGAGATAAAGAATAGTCAAGAAAGTAGTAAGCAGGAGATGACAAATTTGTTGCAGACCTTAACTAAAGAGGTCACAAATCTAAAGAAACAAGGTCAAGGAATTAGGCCACCCTTCCACCCACAAGGCCAAGGTCCTAATCAGCAATATCAAAATTAGGGACAGCCTTATCAACAAAATAGGCCACCATACCAAGGAAGCTATCAAGGACAAAGATAGAGTTTTAACCAAAGACCATTCCAACCATATAACCCTGCACCTCTCAATTCTACAAATCCAGTGAGGGATATGGTTCCTAGTCAAAATAATATGGCTATGGAGAATGAATGGTGTTTTCCTTGTAATCAGCCTCATAATTAGGCTACATGTTCAAATGGATGGATGAACCAAGCTCTAATGGTCCAAAATACCTCACAAGCTCAATCAGAGGCTTCATCTAGTGGGTCAGTTCCTCAACAAGAACCACAAGAAAATGAGACTGCTCTTTTCAATTGGGAGCAACCAAACTTCAATGGAGTCAATAATGAAGTTGCTTTTGTTGCCTATATAAGAGCAAAAAGGAGAGCTCAAGACATGGAGAGAGAAGGTTCCAATGCCAAAGCCACCACATCTGTAGAGCCACTGCAGCAAGCTAATCCCATCACACCTAAGGAGGCTCTTGTCATTACAAGCAAGGAAGGCCAACATTCTAAAGAAGTGGAGCCCATCATAGTGAAAGCACAACAAAGAGTACACACGGTGACACCTTATAACATTATAGACAATATGAAGAAGGTGAATGTCACCATATCCATGTGGGACTCTCTGGCTCTTCCAAGACAGCCTGAAATTTTGAAGAAGGCCATGACTGAAGTAACAACTCTTCAACCTGCAAAAGAAGTTGCAAGGCCAGTGTTGGTTAACACTGATCAAGAAAAGGAGGCTCCGAGTAGCAACTCCAAAGGAAATGCCACACAAGGTAGGAACTCAAAGTCACCTCCCTTTTATGTATCTTTAATCATTGGAAAATCTTTAGTACATAATTGCATGGTAGATAGTGGAGCTACTAGCACTATAATGCCCAAGAAAGTAGCTAACCAATTAGGATTGAAATATGAGCCCTTCCAAAAGAAGGTTACACAACTTGATGGATCCTCAGTCAATACTATAGGTGTGGCCAAAGATACCAGTCTCATCCTACATGCTAGTCCTAATTTCTCCATCCTCCTTGATATATATATCATAGATCTCCCTGCATTATTTGCTATATGTCTTTCAAGGGAGTTGATAGCCAAGATAGGAGATTACTTATCTTCTGACTGGTCCCACATGCTTTTTCATACAAGGTATGGGACCAAGGTCACCATTAAGTCAGAACCATTAGCAACACACCATATAGAGTCATATGTGTCCAATACCATCAATGTAAACTACCCTATATTTGATAACAGTGACTTCCAAACCATTGGAGAAGCATACACTAAGATAGAGAATATCCTTGATATTCTACTAGATGAAAGAGCTTCAAAGGCCCAAGAAAATCTAATCTGGGATTTTGGTTTGGGAAGTTATTTAATACAAGAAAGTGGAGCCATAGAACCAAGCCTTTTCAAAGAAGACACTGATTCAGAGGATCAAAGCAATCAGGTTTGGGAACTATTTTTTGATGGAGCTAGAAGTAGACATGGTTCTGGTGGTGGTGCTATGCTAGTATCCCCAAAAGGAGAAAGGTATTATACCACCTTTAGATTTAGTTTCTCCTGCACTAGCAATACTATAGAGTATGAAAGTCTAGTCAATGGACTAGAATGGGCTAGAAAAAGAGGGCTTAAGGCCTTAAAAGTTTATGGTGACAGTGAGTTAGTTGTCAGCCAAGTAAGAGGGATAAGTGCAACCAAAAATGACACTTTGAAAGCATACAAACATAGAGTTTGGGATGTAATTGAAGATTTTTTGTGCTTTTAATATTATTGCTATCCCTAGAAAGTTAAATCAAAACGTAGATAGGTTAGCTATTGTTGGGTCTCAGTATGATATTCCAAATAGCATTTCAAAAGAGGTAGATCAACAACATATCAAGGTGATTGTCAAACCATCTATTCCTGATAATGATGTCAATTGGCAAGTGTTTAACAATGATGAACAAATTCTGCAATTCTTGTTTGAAGAAGATGTTTTTTCAGAGTACAATCAAGATAGGCTATCACAAAATTATGGTGATCAGGTAATACAACTTAGGTCTAATAAGATGCCTAGAGGTCTTGTCACCCTAGAAGCTGTCTTCAACAAGGATGATGAAGTCAATAAAAATAAAGCTAGCCTGGTAGTCCAACAAGAACATTGTGTTGAATTAGAGTTGGAACCAAGTAAGAGCATACAATTTGGAAAAGTGAACACTGATTTGAAAAGGCAAGATTATACACAACTTTTCAAAGAATTCAGTGATGTGTTTGCATGGCAATATGAAGACCTCAAGGGTTTTGATCCTACCCTTGATCAATACACTATTGAATTAGAACCTAATGCCAAACCAGTAAGACAAAAGCAAAGGCCTATTAATCCCAAACTTGAGCCACTTATGCATAAAGAAGTGATCAAACTAATAGAAAGTGGTATCATCTACCCCATTAAGCATACTAGTTGGGTTTCCAACCTTGTTCCTGTTAGGAAGAAGAACGGGGAGCTGAGGTTATGTGTTGACTTCAGGGATCTTAATAGGGCCTCTCTAAAAGATTGCCATCCATTACCCTCCATGGAGAAAATCTTACAATGTGTCTCTGGGTTTGAGAGATTTTCATTATTGGATGGCTATTCAGGATACAATCAGATCTTAGTAAATGAAGAGGATCAATACAAGACTGCATTTACAACCAAGTGGGGAACCATGGCTTATCAAAAGATGCCCTTTGGTTTGTCAAATGCAGGTGCTACTTTTCAAAAGGCAATGGATATGGCCTTTAAAAGACTCATGTGCAAGTTTGTGTTGGTCTATCTAGATGATATAACTGTCTATTCAAAGCATGTAGTAGATCACATCAAACATTTGAGGAAGATTTTTGAAAGGTGTAGAGAGTTTGGGATATCTCTTAATCCCAAGAAATGTGTGTTTGCAGTTCATGAAAGAAAATTGTTGGGATATGTAGTATCCAAAGAAGGGATCATAGTAGATCTTGAGAGAATTGCAGCTATCCTAGAGCTACTCCTACCACATCACAAGAAAAGTCTCCAATCTTTCATAGGAAAGATTAACTTTGTTAGGAGGTTCTTACCTAACATTGTAGATTTACTAAAGCCTTTGACAACCATGTTGAAAAAGAATTCAACTTTTAGCTGGACTAAAGAAGGGAGAGTCAATTTCCAAGCTATCAAAGAGGTCTTAATAGAAGCCCCTGCTCTCCTAAACCCAAATTTCAGTAAGGATTTTATCCTTTATGCTTATGGAGGTCATCATGCTATATCTACAATGTTGACCCAAGAAAATTCAGATGGATTGGAGCAACCTATTGCTTTCTTTAGCAAAGGTTTAGAAGAGTATGAACAAAGATACTCTTTTGTAACAAAACATGTACTTGTTGTGGTAAAGAGCCTTAAGAAGTTTAGATATCTATTGACTCATAGCAAGGTACATTTGAAAGTTACTCATCCAACTAGTGTTAAAGAGTTTTTGCTTTCCAAGGACCTAAATGAGAAAAGAGTTGGTTGGATCACCAAGGTGATGGAATATGACATAGATATTCAAACTACCAAGCTGGTTAGAGGAAGAGTTCTTTGTGAGCATTTGGCAGAGGATGAAAGTTCAAAGAAATTAGAGAAAATAGATGCATCTCTGGTGGTGCATTCTACATAAGAACAAGCCAAGGCAATGAGCTGGTTGCCTAATATGATCAATTATTTGAAGACAGGGCAATGTCCTGCAGGTTTGGATTCAGCAAAAAGAAGGTATTATAGGTTACAATCTATTCCTTTTGTGCTAATAAATGAAGTTCTTTTCAGAAAGGATCACAGTGGTGTCCTTTTAAGATGCATAGATTCAGAAAAGATAGCTGATGTCCTATTTGAGTTTCATGATGGACCTTCTGGAGGTCATTTCTCTCCTAGGACTACTGCTTTTAAAATCATGAGGGCTGAATACTACTGGCTGTCTATCTTCAAGGATAGCCATGATTATGTGAGGAAATGCATCAAGTGTGCCATGTTTGTAGGAAAAGAAAGGCTTGCAGCCTTGCCCCTACAACCAATCAGAACATAGTAACCCTTCATGAAGTGGGGCATAGACTTCATTGGTATGATCAATCCTTCATCTAGTGCAGGCCATAAATGGATAATCACTACAACAAATTACTTCACCAGATGGATAGAAGCAATTACTTTAAAAGAATCAAATGAGAGTGTTGTCCTAAGTTTTTATGATGATATAGTTCATAGGTTTGGCACTCTTGATTCCATCATATTAGATAATGCATTAACATTCACAGGCCTTAAAGTCTCAGAGTGGGCAGTAAAAAATGGCATCTATCTAAATACCAGTTCCAATTACTACCCCCAAGGCAATGGCTTAGCTGAATCAACAAATAAGAATTTGATTAAGATAATCAAGAAGACTCTGCAAGACAACTAGAGGGATTGGCACACTAAGCTCAGGTTTGCAGTGTGGTTAGACAAAATTACCCCAAAGAAAATCATTGGTAATTCTCCTTATATGCTAGTATATGGCAAAGAGGCCAAGTTGTCCATCTCAACTGAATTGCTAGCCCTGGACCTAGCCACTTAATATGTCCTATTTGAAGAGGAGGATCCCTTGCAGATCAGATATGCTCAGTTGATGGAGTTAGAGGAAATCAGAGATAAGTCCATGAAGGACATGGAATTCCATCAGATTCAGACAAAGAAAAGTTTTGATAAGAGAGCTAAAGCCAGAAATTTCAAGGTTGGAGACATAGTCCTCAAGTGGGATGAGTTCAAGTCAAGACCTGGCAGGCACACAAAATTTGACTCCTTTTGGGGTGGACCATTTGTAATCATAGAATGCAGGGGCCCTAGTGCCTTTCAACTAGCAACTCTGGAAGGAGTTGCCCTGCCAATTTCAGTCAATGGTTTCCACTTGAAACCTTGCTTTGAGGTTAATCCCTCTTTGTGAATCTCTGTATATAAGTTTCTCTTTTTTCTTTCCTTGCTTTCTAGGTTAGTTCCCTATTTTCCAAGAAGTGCTCTGAGCACAGTTTCAGTTCTGCCTCTCTGAGAGAATTTTGAGTTTTGATGACTCCATTGCCCAAGGAATTGATGTCAAGGCCATTGATCCATGTCTAGCAGGCTGACATCCAGCAGAAATCGTCAAAATGTTACCCCAATTTTCATGTGCATGCAAATTTGGCTAAAGTCTATCCCAAGATCTCTATTTTTACCCTACCAAGCATCCCTAAAAATTTCATGGCTCTACTCTTTTTCCTCTGGCCTCTGCATGGTTTCTAGGTCTCTGGCTAGGTGCAAAAACCCTTAAAAATTCATAAAACTAGCCGTTGTGTCTAAAAACCCTAGGGCCCTGTTCTAATTTGCAGTTTAATTTATCAGCCACTTAAGTCCCTTCATTTTGCATGTGCATTTTAAAATCCTTCAATCACCAAATCTTCGATTCCCAGCGGTTAACCCCTTAACACTTTGCGATTTGGTGAGCGGTTACTGTTTCAGTTGGCGGTCTTGGTTCAACGGCCAAATCAAGATTCTAGATCTACGATTGTCACATGATCTCATGGCCTCAAAATATTCCATGAGATCTTGTGACGATCGTCGATCTTCCTTTTCCTCCAGTGCAGTATCTTGTCAGTGGGACTGGTGCCACCTCATCCGATTTGGCGGCTTTTGATTCATCGGCGGTTGGTGATTTGGCTATCTGTCAGTGGGCCCTTTCCTTTTGGCATGTTAAGCTTCAGTTTCATCATGCGGTCATTGTTATACCAGAGACTCAAGATGCGACCTGTTTAATCTGGCAGTATAGCGACAACCGTGGATTCTCTTCATCGCCTAGACCTCTGATAGTGGGGCCATTGTCAGGAAAATGTGCTACGTGTATTCGAGGCGATGGTGTTTAGCTGGTTGGTATGCTACGTGGCGGTTGTTAGTGGGCCCATGGGGTCAGCCTTTTCCAAAGCACTTAACGTCCGATCAAGATCTACGATTGTCGTTATATCGTTTGGTCAAGATGCTCAACTTTTAGCATCACGGTATAGCGACAACCGTCTGATGCTCCTTCTGCAGGTCATGGGTCCAAGTCTGCCAGGTGTGCTAATTTTCTCGCGTTTCATTGGTTGCTAACTTCCAGGTGGCGTTTAACTTGTCAGAGATGGGTTTTTAGCTATTTTTCACGCACATCGCGGTCATTCATCTTCGGGAAGATTTCGCATCGACGGCTATGTTTTAAAAAATATGTCTGCTAGCCGTTAATATTTGAATTTGAATATCTCTGCGAAGGTTTTGCTAGGGTTTTGTTCTTGCGGTCGTGTGCGACAAGATGGGTAGCTAGAATTTAATTCTTCAGGACAGTGGAGGTTGGAAGGATGATGATGGATGATCTAATCATCAACGCCATGGATTTTACAGAGTACTATGTCGTGTTGAGGCTTTAATGAGCTTGGTGCCACCTTTTGTAGGGTTAATCATTTTAAACCCAAATATCTTCCAGATCATATTTGTGAGCCTTCATGGCTTAGTGGAGTTACAAGTGGGTAGATGAGTTGAGGTTGTTGTGTCTGCAGGTGGGCTCAGTATAAGATCAACATGCAAAGAAAAGATATGATCACCGGTGTTCTCAGAGATTTTGATGGTAATTAGTGTACCTTTAGGGTCTGATATTGTTGTAAATCTTGTAACCCTAGTTAGGTTAGTTTTGACTCCTGCCTATGTGCAGTTGAGTTGTATATATTGTATTTTTGGAGCTTTTGAGCTCAGAGTTGGACAATTGTAAAAAGAAATTCATCTTTTCTTAAGGGTCATTTGTGGTATCATTTCTACCCTCTGGCTTATACAGTTGTAAATCTTTCATTAATGATTCAGATATTGTAGAGGTATTTTGTGACAATCCTTCATGTCCCTATGCTTCCTTGTCTAAATGATCTCTTATTGGATCAAAGTATATGAAGTTTTTGGTGGTATCTTAGGGTTCCTAATCCCTCTTACTTTTTGTAATTGTGTGTGTCATTGTGTTTGATCTGATTTAGATGTTTTTGTGGGTATACTTCAGCCCCCTAATAGTCTTGTCTCAATCCTACACCGAGTTGCAGAAGTGAATGTCTACTTGCAAGTCATAAGTTGTGTCTTATGTTCAGGCCCTCCTATGAAACACTTATGCAAGCCTATTCAGTGAGTTGTGACCTACTAGACCTAAGTCTTTCATTGATTCCATTCCTCTATACTGAGATCCAAACCCTAATTTCAGTGTATCACCTAGTAGGTAGTTTTCTTTCAGTCATTTCCCTTTCCAAGCATTCCTTCTATCCCTTTCCTTCAAAAGTTTTACTTTCATTGTCTAGAAGCAAATTAAGGTGATTATCCAAGAGGAACCAGCCTAAAACCTGGAGGTCTCATCTCAGTTAGCATAGGTCCCACACCTGGAGATGATTCCCATGTTATACTAGGTTATCAAGACTACGAGAGCTTGAAACAAGGGTTCAAATTTAGTGTATAACAGGTACATTAGGCTATATAGGGGTTTGCTCGAGTCAAGCCTTAGGGATTAATCTCCACTACAACAATGATGTATAGAAAAGAGAGCTTACCCCTGGAGGACATAGGCTAAATCTGAAGTAAAATGCTAAATTGACAATGTTATACATTTTCTATGAATCCTCTTACCTTGAAGCTTCACAAAAGGTTGATGTTGCTAGGAGAGAGCTCACACATGTCTTCACTCATGGAGGAAACACATAAACTTGATCATAGATGCCATCTTGAATTCTTGAAAATCCTTGAATACTTGACCTCTCCTTTATTGCCTTGAGACTGAGTGAATATTTGGTCAATTTCTTAATGAGAGATGTGGAATTGAAATCAAGTGATGTTACAAATGAGGGGGTGGGGCTGTTAGGAATAATAGTCCATAATACAACTGAGGGGGGGGAGGGCGAATCAGTTGTATAACATAATATTAAACTTTAAACTTTAAGCTGCATAATATTAGATCCAATGAACACAATGAATGCCAACACAATAACACAATATTTTGGTTTTGGGGAAACCCTGTTAAAGGTAAGAACCCCAGTGGGAATTAGCACCCACAAATGATGTACTGAGAGTATAGTTATCCTTGTTAAAAGATATGGCCCTGTTAGGAGCTTATTGAAACATTACAGTACATAGTCCTTGTTAGAGGATAGACCCTGTTAGGAGTCAAGAACAAAAGGGAGGGCTCACTGCCCAAAGAAGGTTAAATCCACCTTCAGAACTCACTTGTTTGCAATAGGTGTATATAAAGAAATACACAATCTTTTGAACTGTTTGCCAGCAACTGTCTTTGTTTGATCAGTTCCAATGAAGTCCACCAGTAAACCTTTGCTCTACATACAACATACACAAGCTCGCAGCTTTTTCAACCTTTTTATATCACACACATTCCATCCTTATCTTTTCCAAAGAAAAGACTCTACATATATACCTTATTACAATTTACCATGATCAAGTCGACCCATGAGGCTTTCCTAATTACAAACAATTACATAAACCCTTGCTAAGATACACACGGTATGTAGGACAAGTCTACAATGATTACATTATAATAATTAAGGACTAACATCCTTAATTTTTGCTCACCAAACAAAACACACGCTTCATTTCCTGAGTCGACTTCACAATAAGCCATTGCCAGAGAACACGCCACAGATGACATCACCAATCATTTCGTACCTTGCACTGACCAATGAACATCCTTCAGAATCCTATCTATCATCCTTCAAGCTCACATACCTTAATTCCAAATCCTCTGAAAGATATACCAAAAATTCAGAGACTAACTCTGTCAATTCTCACTGTCACAGTCCAGTGACTAGTCTTCATTAAAACATCTGTATCTCTCTCAATATGAAACATCTAATGATGCAATCTCAGTTATAAGATCACAACATCCACCTGAACTCTCATCTAACTTTACAGCATCTGAAACATTCGTACATTATCTGTACACTATGATTACCAGTCTGGTTCCTCCATAGAAACATATGTTGACATCAGTGCCAAAACACAAATGACAACAATATGAGTGCCCATTCAGTAACGTAGTGATTAAACATATTAAATGTCTCAATCACCTCCCATGCATTAGCAATATCCAACAGGGGCTTGTTTTTATACCTAACCTTGCAAAATGTATAGAGAATTTTGAAAAGTGCTTACATTATGAGCACTTCCCTACTCACCATTTTTCGACCATTGAAGGTTCAAAATTTGGGCCCCTTTTGGTTGGACTTTGGTGCTAGGTACCCTAGTTTTGTCCTCTTAGAGTGGATCAAAGTTAGAGAGCCAGAAAAGATGTTGGACTATCAAAATTAGGTATTATTTTGAGCAGTATCAATCAAACTCAGGCGCATGGAAAGAGAAGTACCAAAATGAGCCTCAAATGGTATGATACAGTATGAAGATACAATTCACAACACTACATGTACTATACTTTTTTTTGTTTACCTTACTAAATTTTAGTTTTGTGTAATTTTAATTTATAGATATTTTGATATTCAATTAGAACCCTAATTTATTTTCCTATGTGAGTTTTATCCATATATTACATTTTGAGAAGATTATAAAGAGAGGATTCTCTTCCCATGCTTAATAAAGAAGTGATAAATCATTAAATCCTAGTTTGCCTTGTTGGTTCCATAAATTAAAGGACCATAACAAATGCATTACCTAGGCATGACTTTTCTTCACTTATAATTTTTAAATAAAAGTATTTAATTCTCATTTAACTAATTGACAATATAGTTGAAAGGTTGGTACAACTTTTGGGAATTGCTATTATTTGTCATTAATACACCCTTTATATCATTTATGAATCTAACTATAATCTTATCACATTTAAATGCACAATATAAACTTATCATTTAGGAATCCAACTATAATTTTATTCCATTTAATTGCACAATATAAACATACAATAAATATTTATAATATATACATAAATTCACCCAATAAATGACACTTATTTTTTTCCAAGAAGAGATTAAGTTGTCATGGGAAAATAAAAAATGACAGCTCAGACAAACATTAAAAATTTAAATATTTCAAGAATTATAAATTTTGAAAATGTAAAATTTCCGCCGCTTTAGGCAACTCTTATAAATAATATTTCTTGAAGCTCATAAATTCCGGATATTCTTCTTATTGACAGTGAATTTATTTTGGGGTTTTGAATTTAGCGTTGGAAGTCACGGACGCAGATCTGATGTAGTTGTAACGCACTAAAGCATATATATAGAGGGAAATTAATGACATTTATAACAAATTTATTTCACTGTACACTTGCAGCTTCACGAATTTTGACGCGTAGGTACTCTACAGAGATGACTGTGCTGCGTCACAATTACAGCGGTGAGTTCCTTTCCGTAGAAAATTCGACCTTCATCAACGATTTTTACAGTTCTGCCGTAGTATGTTGAAAACAGAACTGGTACGATTTTGACGGCAAAAATGTTTCTTTATCTGACGGTTTGTCGGTGTTTGTCATTCAGCTTTTATGTTGTTCTCTTTTAATTTGAATACATTTTGATAGGAATCGGCTCAGTTTTACTGTTTAGCAGTTTTTTCAAAAGGATTTGACGGATTTGCTGTATATTTTTCCTTTTTGACGGCTTTGTTGTATAAATTTTGATGTATTCAACGTTTTGACGGTTTAAATTTTTAGCATCTTTGAAAATTTGACGGTTTTGTTTTATATATTTTACTTGCGTTTTGACGGTGTTGGTGTACAAATTTTTGTTTTCTTTGCAGGGATGAACAGTTACTGGATACTAGTCTGCATTTGCAGTAGGTCAGCTGCGAGCTTTTAACTGAAGGCAAGAAGAATAAAATAATATGATATTTGTTGAAAGTCTGTTTTATTTATTTATTTAGCATAGGAGGAGGATGGATTAAGTTAGAAAATTGCTCTGTGCTCTCATTTTTTAATGCAGAATTCGGTAAATGCAGTCAAATTTGGTGAGCGGGAGTTAATTTGCAGCAGAGAGCCGAAACGGCCTTTCATGTTTGCTGAATATACATGAGCGTCAAGTAACGGTAAGTTTTATTTTTAAATTTGTTTCATAACTGAGGGAGTTTCGCAATATAGCTGCAAGTTTAACGGTAAGGTTTTCTCTCGTCTTAACTTGGCGGTTTTAAGAATTTATTTGTGAGTTTTTGGTGGTTTTGAAATTTATCATGAATCAGCAAACAAGTATTAATTAATCATGGGGTGGAAGCGAGAATGCTTGTGTTTTAAGATGAAGTTCCTCACAGGTAAGGAGAAAATTTAGGTTTAACATGTAAACAAGCGGCTCATTAATGGCTAAACCGAAATGTAAATGAACAGGAAAAAATGTGTGGTAAATATTGCATCTTTACTAGAAAAAGCCTGTAGTAATGAGCAGAGTACAAAATCATTGTAAACACTGGGTCTATGATAGAAATGAACGGTAAATATCATCCATCTAATAAGTTTTGAAGTTCGCAGAGACTTGTTTATTGTGTTTTCAAGCCAGAAAATTGACGATTATGCCCGAGTTTCTTGTGAAGGAAACCTGAAAACAAGAAGCAAGAAGTAAAATTTCTTTAAATACTGAGATTGATTATTAATATAGGGGGGTTTCTGTTGTTAACTAGTGTATTGTAAGATTTCTGTCACAATTTTGAGCGAACTATGTAGAAATAGTGCTTACTGAGTATATGCAGTTTCTAAGTTTTGTTTGCAAGTCTTGCGCCTAAATATTTAATCTAAGCTACAAAGAATCTGTGAACCGTATGCCTAATACATTGTAAAGCATATTAAGGCTGAAAATTTGTTGTACAAGCCAAATGAGATGGAAATTTTCGGACGAAACCTTAAATTAACAAGTGAGATGTTCAACTTCAAGTTTTTCAGATTGTTTGATAATCGGGGGGATTTTCTTGAAAGCAGATTTGTCTGGAAAAATTTCTGCCATGGTTTTGGAAATTGCTTGGAGAAATAAAATCTTCCCTGTTGAAAAAAAGGGTTTACAATGAGTGTTTTTTTTTCTCTCTTTGTGCAGAAGGCAGAGAGGCTGTAACTACAAGAAGCGTGAAGAGTTCGTCGAGCTTGTGTACTTGGAAGTGGATGATTCTAGTGCATTCTAAGATAACTGCAATGACAATGTTTTCGAGGACGTGGATCATTCTGCTTGCAGCACTAGTAGTCTGTTGCCCTGTCATAGGTGCAATTTCTGCGTCTATTACAGAAGAATCGGTAAATTCTTAGTATTTATACTGTTTAAATTGGCAATTTCCTTTTAAAAAAATGATATAGTCGAGAAAATCAATGGGCTTTATACATATTGCAGGATCCTTGTAAGATAAGTTTCCCAACAATTTCATTAAGTAATTTCAACCTGATAGCAATATCACAATTTCAACCTGATTTATTTTGAGCAATTCATGGCTTCTCTTTAAACATTGGATCTTACATGGTGTTAATTGCACGTGTGCAAAATTTGAGATGGATTTGTTTAAAATCTTATGATGCAGGTAACAGACAATGCGGACAATCAAACCGAATGGACAATGCATTCTGATTTATCGCAACTAGCACCCCAGTTTTTCAACGAAACAAGAAGAAAGCTTGGCAGTTTCCAAATATGCGCTATCTGCACTTGTTGTGGAGGTCCAAAGCATTTGTGTCTTCCTTCCCCTTGCTGCTACGCAATTAACTGTAACATACCCAATAGGCCATTTGGGTTCTGCTCTTTTACCCCAAAAGCTTGTAATTGTTTCGGATGCCATTTCTGAGATGCTCTAGAATATTGAATAATTCTGTATTTTCATGCGAGCAGGCTCTAAGAAGCTGTCTACATAGAATTTATGCTTTTAGTATGGAAATTCTGAGCCCATGGTGATTTATTATAGGGTTTAGGGTCAAGCCGATTGCTAGGGTATCAGTATTTGTTTTATAAATTAGTTTGGCATTATTTGTAGTGATCTATTTATATAAGCTCCTGTGAGGAAATCCTATACTGGAGACAAGCTGGATGACAGAATGAAGATAAGTAAGCTATCTACATATCTGTTTTTGGAATCCATTATCCTACTGTTATAAACGTAATTGCTGTTAGTTCTGTGTTATTATAAATTCTGTGTTCCAACTTTCATTACAAAGGGAATCTTGTTATATTTACTTATTTGGAGTTTTTGCATAAACGTTTGATATTGCGGAGTTTTCTCTTCTGCTTTTTTGTGCCATCGCCTGATTTTTGGCAGGAGCACGGAAGTTGAGTAAGAAATTTGGAAGTTGGACGTGACAATTAATTTGTAGAAATTGATTTCAGATATGTCACTCTGTTCTTTTCTCAGGTCAACATTACACTTGAACTTAACAAGACATTATCCCTTCTATGCACACCCCCAACTCCTGCTTAAACAATTGATTATAGGAACAAATTGTTTTTAAACAGATGCATCTGAAGTTAATTTGCACCAGGGTTAGAGCATGGTTGCGATGGAGGTCAGTACTCCTTGGGGGCAAGGCTATCATTTTTTTTTTGTTTGAGCTGCTAGAGGTGCAGGGTTACAATACTAGTCCGCAGTTCAAACAAAGCAGACTAGAAATTTGCCAGCAAAGAATCCACATTGGTTTCTGGAATCTGGTAATCCTGCTGGTCCAAGGATTAAACCCACATGCAGAAGGGATGAGTTGAGTCCTGCTAGTGGTAAAAATCCAATTGGCTTACCTCCGAATACCTGTTAGGATGGTTTAACTTGCCTGTTTAGGTTACGGTGCCAATTGATCGCCTAAATTTCATTTGTTTTGTAATCACACCTAACTGCCGAACTTATTAAGTGCTTTATAAGTGGATGTGTATGGTATTATAGCATATGAGCAATAATGCAATGGGTGTTTGTGATTTGAATGAGCATTTTGCAATGATAGTGAAAAAGCATTGATTTTTCTTTTAGGTCTGTTTTGCAATGATATTTTTAGGCATAGAGAAATCTGGTATAATATACGAGGACAAAAATTTGAAACTGGGTTGTCTCTTCAGAAAAGGCTTGGTCCATCTTTAAAGTTCTGAAATACAGTATGGGTTCAGTTTAATTAGACCCCGAGAACTTTTCATTATGTTAATTAAAAATTTGCTTTCCAGGTGCATATTATTTTATAGCAGCCTACTTGGATTCATTTTTTATTTTCTTTGCATCTAATTGAGGAGTAATTTCGAAACACTTTTTTCATTTCAATATGTTGGCTTGTCGGGATTTGATGGACAGCATAAATATCATGCTTTGCAGGTACTTGTGGATCTAAAGATAATTTTACACTTTTGAACTAAAATTTGAGATTCAAGAGGGATTTTGTGTTCGTTTCCCTTGCTTACAGTCTGTTAGGCAGTCAATTAGCTTTACTCTGTTGGAATCAGTAGAGAATGTAAGGGGTCGTATATTATGTATTGCTTTGTACATGGCCTAATATTGTACCTGATATAAAAAGTTCCACAGATGATTAGAATAAACTACAGGTATTGTAAAAGAACAGCTAAATTTGATTAGGCAACATGAGCCCTTCTCCAAAAAGTTAGTAGAGGAAACTAAAGAAAATATAAGATTATTGACAGCTTTTGGATTCAACTTTCTTCGCTTTCTTTGTAATCAACTTTTTGGATCACACTCAATATATCATCAGGGCGAGGAAGAAAATGTTGATGCTAAAAAAGCTAACACAGTTGAATCCAAACTTGTGCCCACCAAAAACAGCATATTGTTCAATCACAACATGTGAGATAGAAAAACAGTGTTGTGAGGATAAGAAGGCAGCCAATTTTCAGGTGTTACAATCATTTTCTTAAGGTCGTGGTAAAAATTTATGGGTTTTCACAGCCCAGGCGTAGAGTGCACAAGGTAGATATGAAGAACAGTACCTTTTCCTCCATACAAGGAACCAAACTGACTAGGTAAAGATGAAAGCTAAAAACATAACGAGAACTGAATGCCGGGAGAGGCTATGCAGCCACGAAAATAGACATCATACCAAGGGGGCACTTAGTACACTTGGTTTTTGTTTTTGAAAAGTGCCCCCTTGGTATGATGTCTATTTTTGTGGCTGCATAGCCGCTACCCTGAATGCCTTGCCAATTATAAAGGCAAGGACAAAATTACTACACAAATATCCTGTCTGAAAAGCCTGGGGATTGTACGAGGACTTGATGTATGAATCTCATTATTAGTTGCCTTGTTTGGTTGGCATTGATAGATTCAGTCACATGAGCCAAACAATGTAGTCAGCATCTTTTGCTTTCTCATGAAGTGTAGCTTCTTATACTATAAAAAGATCCCAGAGTGTTTTCAATTTTGTCAGGCAGACTAGCTGTAGTTTGGGCCCAGGTTGGTGGTTTGGATTAGGATGGTGCCTTGATGGAACTTTAATGAATGATAAATTTTGTAATAATGTGCTCTGATAAGTAAAGCATTGAGGCCAACTACCCATGTGAGAGGCATTAGATGCCATCCTACATAATTGTTCTCAATTAAGAGACTTTTGGGCCACATAAAGACACTTAAAATCGTTGATTAAGTTACAATCAGATTTCATTGTGAATTTGATTTGTTTGTCAATATTCTAAGCAATTCTGTTTTAGGGCTAAACCAGAAATCAAAGTTTTTACAATAAAACTGTACTAAAACATCACAGCCTTGCAAAGGATGAGAGTTCTATATATAATTACTTAGGGCGCATGCAAATTACCCGTACAATCATTTTGAGAGGAAATTTGCAGCACTTTAGTGAACCTGTTCATGTATTAGACTCTTTTAATCTTCTATAGATAAGATATTTGTACCAGTAAACATTCACAGAGGATAAGAGTTCTACGGCCTTGCCTTCTGTACTCGCTTTAAAAGAAGGTTTGTGCTAGTTGATTGGATTACGGAACAGAATAACTTTTGTAATCCTTTCCATGATGTGTCTTTATGAAGGAAACTGTTGAATGAAGCTGTAACAGCAAGATGACAACATCAAATGTCTAATGATGGGACATCCACCATCAAAAATTTGAAAAAAACCATTTCACTATTTTGGGCGAGTAGTTGTTGCTATTTATGAAATGCGACAATGATCGACGTAAAGCAGCATAAAGAATTGACATGTGCAATGCACAAGACTTTATTTTGGGTTTATGACAACCTTTAATGGGTGTGTTGATTTGAAAATTTGGCAAGCGATGGGACAATGAGAAGCGCAGTTCACAGTCAAACAGGCATTGATTATAAGTTTAATGATATGACAAGCTTTAAATGGCTTGTAATGGTAGACCAGGGTTTGGTAGGTGGTTAAGGATTATTCGTTGTAGTCATTTATCCTTTACCCCATTTGGGAGGGAAGTAGATGAGCACGTTAAAAAGTGAAATAGGAGATGAGCATAAAGGGGGGCACTGACTGTAAAAACAAAAGCAGGATAGTAAGTGACGGGAAAAGTTATATTAGGGTACAACCTGCACGTGAAACCGTAAGATTATATTTCCAGGATTTTACATGTTAAAATAATTACAATCATTTTATTTTATTTTTCTAATGTTTTAGGTGTGGTGTCTGATTTAAAATTTTCTTTTTATGTTATTATTATGGGTATTTTTTTTGTGTAGGGTAAAGCATCTTTTGAAGGGACTCCTAATTTGATTTTTTTGTTGGATAAATTGATTGTATTCATTAGTTTAATTTTTAGTACTTTGCTAGCTTTGATTAAGTTGTATATTATAGCCCTTTATTAGGGCTTGGATTCACTTTGAGGCTTAGTTTGGTAAATTGGGAATTCAAGTTTGCTGCGTATAGGGTTGACTTTCATATAATTTGACTATAACAAGATAATTATTTGTAATCTAGCTTGTTAAGTTTGATATTAAGTGTGACCTAGTTGGTAATGTAGAATTCACCATTATAAGAGGTGTGAATTAAGTGTGAACTAGGTCACACATAATTATGTTGTAGTGGCAAAATTCCACAGGCCTCAAGAGGTGAATTTTCTATTACCATTACAACATAATTATGTGTAGTCTAGTTGGTGAAGTCACATCTCTTCAGTGGCGAAGTCACGTCTCTTTAGGTTGATTACTTGGAATATGATTGGACTTGTGTATCAAATACCTTGAGTTGGGCATTTGGGACTAGGTATTTATTTACATATTTAGGTCATCAATTATAATTGGGCAAGAATCATTACGTTAGTCGAAAGCATTTTCAAATAAGGCACCTAGAGGATTACAACCACATTATATCTTTAGGCATTTTGCATTTTTTTGGACCGTCGTTGGACATTAATCAACACTCTTTAGAGTTTGACCACTAAGAAGTAAATTTGTGGTATGCCTTAAAGTAAAATGTTGAATTCCATTTTTCTACTTAGAACATTGTCCAAGAGTAGGTATATGAGGTAGGAGTCCATATCAAGAAGTTGCTGCAAATAGAAGAAAGTAAACCATTGCAAAAGGACTAAATTGAGTCATAATACATTGGCATATAAAGTTGAAAGAGTTATGCATTTCTTAGTTCAATACAAACATACATTTGCAGCCAAAATTTTAAGAAAAACTTGGCTTTCATAAGTTTTGTAACTAAAAATATGAACCATAGGGACTAGTTCCCTATATCTATGGTAACAGAGTCATATGTCAAATGAACCAAGTATTAGTTATGCATAATGTTTTAAATGTTAATACCTTACACAAACATTCAATTATACTAGACCTTGTATCATCCTTATGGAATCACTATTATTCTCTTCAAGCTATTGCAACATACAAATTGAATTAATCTTTTCCTTGAAAAGAACCAAACCTATACATTACACAACAATGAAAAATACATGGAAAAAATATCAATCTATCCTTGACATACCATATCATATAACATGAAGAGAATGAAACAAGAGACGAAACATCTTGAGATTTTCATTAATTCTTCTTAGTATGCAACATTACAATTCATTTTGAACATGACATACTAAAAACCACTTCAACTTGTATATATTCATTTTAGGCCTACCCAGTACAAAGAAACTAGAAAATTCATAAAATTTTCAAAACCCCTATAATTGGCCTTGGTATTCCTTTTATAAACACATGGAATGTAACAAGATACAAGATCATTCCTCCACACCTCATTTCGAGCTGCTACTAGCCAGTCGTAGAGAATATCTTAATAGAATTTGTTACCTCCAATTTTGTCTTGTAGTGAAATTTATTGTCTGATTGCATGAGATAGCCCAAATTCAAAGTGCTTCAAAGAAGTTAGAGTATCTCCTTTGGATCCAACCAACCTTGTGATCCATGCCACCATTGCATCGATATGGTTATTGATGCAGAGATGAGAAAAATACAAAATGCTCACTATCTCCCCCCTTAGGTGTGAACTTTGAGAATTCTTCCCAAGGCGAGGTAGTCCTATAAAAACCCACACACACAACACTTTCACTCATGCTCCAATCTGCATCCCACCACTTAGGGAGAATCAAAGTAGTATCCAAAAGGGATTGAGTCATTTGTAAGTTGTAGTGAATACCTAAGTTGTAGTGAATACCTGCAGTTGTGCCCAGAACTTTTAAATCCTTGCAGCTACACTTAGCATTTTTAAAATCCAAATGACTACAAAATGAAGCATCATATTACATACTATTTTGTTCTTTATATGCTTCTTGTAGTAGGGCTATCTTAAAACACTCCCTCAAAAAATAAAAAACATCACTCATGATAATCCTCATCATCAACATTTTAAACACATAAATACCTTCACACTGCACGAAAATGATTCCAAAAAATGCATGTATCGTTTCTCTATTAAAAGATATAAATAATATTCCCCAAGCTTCAAAACAAAAACAACTATATGTGAATTGGAAAATTTTGTACTAGACACCACAGGTATGAAAACTTTTCATATTGGCCTCCTTGATTATACCAAAAACACAACATCATGTAAAAGGTATAACAACAACAAGACATAATAATTCTCTGACTTGCACTACAAATCAGAAGTATGCAACATTCCTTCAAACATCAATTTTGATCTCAAATCCTACTTTCTGTCATATTTCTTTTCAATTTGTAGTAAAAAATCTTTGACCTACTTAACTTAGCACTTCATGCTTACATGGAAACACACGACTTGCGCAACCCCTGTTAGCATAACAACAACCACCAATACACAAAGTTCCAGCTCAACATTCGACCAAATTTAGACCACCCTATCAAGCTCAAAAAGTTGCCCTTTTTCCATGCTCAAGTGGTCGTCGAGGCACATTGAATCTTTCACCAAGCCAACGTGCTCAAAAAATGCACCCTACCACTCCACATGTTACTACGTAATCATAATGTTGTTGGTCGCTTTTGAACTCGACCAAACATTGAAACCTAAGGAAAGGCTCAACAAGCACTTGCATGACTAATTGTGTACTTCAAAGTTGTCATACACAACAACTCAGCCTCGTGTTGGAACGGAAGACAAGTCCTAGCGAGCCACTGCACTAACGCGAAAGAGTCTCGCATCACATGCCATGTCATACTTGGTATCTCAGCAAAGGCTTGAAAGATTTAGACAAGCGACCGAGCGAGACTCACTGATATCTCTTTACTTTTTCAACTTCTCAACTTTCCAACTTGCTAGAAAAAAAAGAAACTCCTAGCATTCCACCAGGTGAATTCACTCCATTATCATTCCATCCATGTGGACTCTCGACCATCTGACTTTCAACCCACATCACCATGCAGTGATGCATCAAGTGAAAAATGAATTCCCACTGCGCCACCAAGCAACACCATCAAAAGAACACTTATGCATATAAATAACAACTCGATGCCTCGCTGAAACAAAATGAAATCTTAAACATGTCACCAAGGGACATTAAGGACTGACACATGTGATCACTCGAATGACACAACTTATCTTGGAAATACAAGGAGATAGGAAAAACGCTACACCGAGCCAGTAAGTGAGACCCTTGACCACTTAGCCAACTAATTATGCACATGCACATATGAAAGGGCTAAGTTATTGTGTAGGAGGAAAACACTACGCATTAAGTTGGGGCTTAGGAAATATGACACGGCCACAAGAAATAATGGATGAAAGAACAACCTTAAGGTATAACAGGCTTAGGATGTAACTAAAATAAAGAGAATAGTCAACCAATGGACTTCAACCCTTGAGACACGTCACTTAAAGATTTTCAACTGGGAAAACAACTAAACACAAAAATAGAAGCTGGCACCAAGATCTGAACTTTTGAAAGCACAGGGTAATATCTCAAAAAATCCTAACCCCAAACCTAATTCCAAACCTGTTGTAAAAAATGTCTAATAGTTAGGAAGCCAAATAAGAGAATATGACAAGTTATATAAAATATAGAGTGACAAAAAATAGACAGCAACATGGAGTGACGTAAAATAGAATTAAGAAGATAGTACTAATAGGTCTACAATTTCAATTTGAAGCTAATTTTCTAGGTATAGAATGTCTGAGGCATTTTGTTTCTAGGTATAAATAGCCTAGAGCATTGTATACCCAATGATTTTGTCTGAAAATTTCATAGATAGTCCACTAGATCCCACACTTTCTAAATTAAGTTCTGGTAGATTCATCAATTATTTTTGCACACAATAAAAAAGGAAATTATTGGGTTGAAAGGAGTTTTCCTTAGTCAAACAACTAAATTAACCTTGAAATGTAAATGAAATTGCATAAAGGAATTCATGTAAATGTAAAGATAAATGTTAGATCTACCTTGTAATTGTATATACCTTCATAAATGGATATTAATATCACACGTGTTCATGAATATTCTTATATGTTTCTTGATTTTTAGTTGTTAAACCTTGGAATGTAGAAATGAATCAAGGATGCCTTTACAAATGCACAAATCTATGGATACACTTCCTATATATTCAATGTTGTTATGCTTGATGAACACTTGAAATGAAGAATGGACAAGTGAAATATATTTAAATGGAAAAAAGGACATTCTTTCTTGATTGAGAACTCTTCTACTTGGCCATCATGGGAGATAAGCTTGCTACAATGGAGAATATTGCCTTCAAAATGGCCTTGGATGCTTGAGAAATTTTAGATCTTGAATGCTCACTTTCAAATATTGAACTTAATTACTTGATAATAGACACAGTTGTCAAAATCAAGAGAGATTGGGCACTTAGATACCTCTCACAACATTTTAGGATTTAAATATTAGAGGAGGTCAACATGAGATCTAATTTTCCACCAAAATACCACAACGGGACACCCATTTAAAGTTGTGCTCAAATGTTAGGATATACAATGCCCAAGGAATTATATACCTAGTAGAATGGGCACAAACCAAAATGAGGAGTCATGGATGAAGAGAAGAAGCCATAATAAGTGGAGATAGGTAGCTAGATCAAGTATAACAGACATAAAATCTAAAAATCACCAAAATAGGGCCTAACCAAGCATCTAATTATAGGTGCTAACTTTTTAGGATGGTATATTTAGCCCCTACATTAGCAAGAGTATGAGATAACATCATGCCCATGGTAAGGTAGATCAATGCATTGGGTTTCTTTTATCAAGGTCAAGGAGACAAAGAAACACCAAGCCCCCAAGTGACTTAGGCCTTCATCAATTCTAAAACCAAGATAAAAGAGGCAATGCTAGAAAGAGAGAGAGAGAGAGATGGCCAACTAGCCTAGTAAGGTTTTTCCTTATTATAGATCATGCAAAGAGAAATCACTACTACAAAAGATGGAATTAACAATCTAGCAAGTTGTACCATCCTAAAAAGTAAGCACTTACTTTTATACATTTTTTGGGACCATTTTAGCACTCCTTAGTGTGTTTCCTACATTAGGACCTCATATTTCATTTTATTGTATACATAATTTAAATCAAGCTCCTCTTTCTTCCTCCAAAGCTTTCTCAAAACTCTAAGTTGGCCCTAATTTTTATGCATGATTTCCCATTTATCCCTCCAATCACAAAATTCATTTCCCTCTGATATTTAATTGCATTTACAATTAATTTCCCCACTTATTTCACCATATTCCCCTTGACCACCTCAATACTTCTTGGGATCTGGGACATTTACCTTATTTTTGCACCTCCAAGTATAGGTCAACCTTGACATGTACCTAGGGAGATGAATTTTGATTGGCTCTTGATCCTAATACAAGGTATTGGCTTTTTCCCACCTTGTGTAGTCTACCCTTTTGATTTTCATGCCCAAAAGTGGTATAAAAGGAGGCCTTATCACTTCATTTGATCATCTACATTCAATCCACAATCACGCATACGATAATAAATCACTCTCAAGCTCTCAAGTACAAGCATTCAAGGAGTTCAAGAAAGTAAGCAAGCAAGCATTCATTTATCCACTCATTCAATCAAGCATGCATTTCCTTCCATAGATCTAGCTTCTTTCTTCATGAGAGACAAGGGAGTTGGATATCAAAGGAGGATATCTACATTCATACATATATTTCTTCTTCTTCTTCTTCAATCTTACATTGAGGAAAATTACAAGCATCCACTACATGAGGTTTTATTTTACATAAGGTTCTTGTGTTGAGTCAAGGCTATTGCATTTACATTGGTATGATACATTTCCATTGTGTTACCCCATCATTTTTTATAGCATCAATATGTATATGTCTCCATTTGATGTACTTAATCCTTTTGAACCAATAGTTTGAACCATGTCAAGTTCAAAGTCATAGGTTCATTCTTTGCCCGTGTGTCCATTGCTTTCAATAGCTTCATTATCGCTAGGTCTTTACCCTGTAGGTGGTCTTATCCCAATTTGAATTTGAACCTTAAACCTCTTCTGATTCAATTTAAAGTATAAAGTGCAAGCGGGAATATTCTGTCATAAAAGCCTAAAGAAGTCGTCGCATCTTGGTATACATCTTGAGTCATGTCCAATTTTTACCTTTCAAACTTGAACTTTGAAATCCTAATTTTGGAGGTTCGTAGTTCAAAGTTAGGCTCATGCATATAATAAGTGGAATGATTTAATAGCCAAATAAAGAAATAAATGAGGTGTGGATGGAATATTCTGAGAACTTCAGGATTTAAAAATCCATTTTTGGAAAAGGTAATCATTAAACATTAAGCGCAAGTAAATGGAAGTGACCATGAGTTAATGAGGTGTTAGAACATGATGTCAATTCATCATTAATTTGCATGGAAGATGTGAATGTTTAAATGTGCCTAAGATTTGAGTAAATCTTCCACTTCCTATTTATGAAGTTTAGCATTATTTGGTTTAATTGATAAGTTTTCCCAATCCAAAGAAGCGAAGAAGTAATGAATGTAATTTGCACAGTAGAGTAGCGAGTTTGATGAAATCTAGTGATTGTTGCTAAAAATCTGACTCAGCTCATTCTAAAATTATTGAAGCATTGTAGATTTGGAATTCCTTGTTCTAGTTTCTTTATTTTGTTTCCTAGAATTGTCTTGTTGGTAGTATGGCTTACAACAAACCATTGATGCAAAAGTTAGGGCGTTCCTATAGTCTGGTAAGTTCAATCCCAGAAATGGAAGAAACAACCTTCTTTCAGGTGATTGTGGAAGAAATTTTGGAAAGGTTTAAAAACCCTAAGGAAGGGTTAGTAGAAGATATAGTAAATGAGAGTAGCTTAATTGAAGTAGCAACTTTCTCAACCATAGTCCCTTTTCCAGAATTGGTATTAGAATGTATGAATAGGTATGAACGAGATGAGAGATGTATTCGTACTATCTCTAGGGAAGTGATAGTAAGAATTGATAGGGGAACCATAATGGTAGGAATGGGAATACCAAATAAGGAACCATATGAAGCTTGGATAATAGGAAAATATTATTCCTTTTTCTCAGAGAAAAAGAAAGAATATAGGAGCATAATTGCACGTCACTGGCTTCTCAAAATGCAGAAAGGTGGTTCACAGTTTCCCAGCCCTCTCACCCATGAACAATTCATCCTAGAAGTTTGAAGTTTGGGGTGAACTTAGAGCACAAAAATTACATTGAGGGTTAGCAAATTTTGTCGGAATGAGAGGCTTCTATATGTCTTCCTTTTTGTTTTACCTGTTAGCTTGTACAAGAGAGTGGGTTGGATTTCCTCATGAACCATAGGTTCCAAGTATGAAAATTTATGAATATTATCTGTTACTCTAGCTAAAGAGATGCTCTGAGAACTTCAATAGGGTGATTGATGTATTTTCTGCTTCGCTAGTATTTGAATTGCAAGGAAAATTAAATAGGAGATTTTCTGAGGAATCCGTTCAATTAATTAGCACCTATGGTAGTTACTTTATATAGTTTCTCAGGTTCACGTATATAAGGGTAGGTGGATTTGAAGGTGAACCACTAAGACTGCACTGGATAACCTAGTTCTAACAGATATTTGTAGACAACTCACACACATTTGATAAGTGCTTGAAAGGAAAAAAGCCTTTTGGAGTGTCCTTCCCTGTAGAACTCGACTACTATTGCTGCAAGACGAGCTCAGATGCTTTGAACTTAGAAACATAAATAAAAAATTTGAACTTCAAAAGCTTCACTATTCGGCCCAAATTTGATAGTAAAGGTTTTGCGCAGTCCTACTCGAACATGAAAGAAGTTTTCACTCACATCTCTCAACTGGAATATTACTAGGAAGATTGTGAGGATGAATTTGAAGTACGAAAGACATTATGGTCTCGCTTTACTATAAAGAAAATTGTAAACCTAGAAATTCCTATTAATATCAAGGGAGTAAATATGGAGGATGGAGAAGAAGTACTAGATCGAGAGGTCATAGATAGAGTGCAAGCATAACCCATTCCTGAGATAGATTGGACTAGAAAAGAGGAAGACATCATACAAACTAGTGTATGCACCCTAAAATGATCGCCTAGACTTTGGGCCCCATTCTTCAATTTATTAAATGATGGAACCAATTTATCAATTTTCTGAATCAATATTTTAAATCAATATTTTCAAATTAAATCAATTTCCTTGATCAAATCCTAATTCTGTTATTTATTTGATTATATTTTATGGGTTAACCATTTTATCCTAAGTCTTTATTTATTTAAAAGAAATTTCCTCCCCTTTTATTAAATAAAAAGCCCCCACTTTCCTCTTATCCTAAGTTGCACAAATAAAGCATTATTCCTATTTTATAAAAAGGAGAAAAGACCTTTTTGTCTCACATGAGGCTCAAAAGTCAACACTTCTTTCTCATTGGAGGAGATTTGTGCACAAGGATTGATCCCTCTTTCAAGCTCCACCCTTGATTAAATCTTTTGCCTCTTAATCTCCATGGTCCACTTATATTAAAAGGAGAGCTCTTTTCTCATTCAAAGGATCCCACTTTTTATGCTAATCTTATGCTGCATGTTTTCTTGGTGATTTTGGAGCTTTGGAGATCTTCTTGCATTCTATCTTTCATTCTTGCATTTAGCTTAGCTTTCATGGCATTTTAGTTTACTTTCCTTTCATGTTTCTAGCTTAACTCACCTAGCTTAATTAGTAAGGCTTGTAATACTTTCATTTTCATAGCTTAGTTGCATTCTTGCATCTTCATTCTAGCATAGCATTGCATTGCATTTCCATCTTGATTCTTGAGGATATTGACATTCTTTCCCTTGTCTCTTTGAATCTCCCATTGTGTGGTTTACTAGCAAGGTTATAGGCTTAATAGCTCTAGTTGAGAGCATTCTTAATATCCTTGTGACTCCATGCCTAGGGAGCTCTAGGTCGCTTTCTCAAAGTTTCCAATCCATGGATTCTCTTGGAAGTAATGACTTAGAGAAGTGCACATTTTGAGTGTACATTTTTGGCGCCCACCGTGGGGCATAACACTCTGTTTTGTCCTTTTTTTTCATACATTTTCGCTAATTTTTCATCATATTTGCTTACTGTTCTTGGCTGTTTTCTGCATTTTTCTAATAGAGTATCATATGACAGTCTTCCGGTATTGTACGATAGTTTATTATATACCCATGCGATACTTTTCCAGTAAAAATATTGTATGCTTATACAGGATTCTGTTGCATTGGTGTTTTACACTCTGTCGCATGTAGGTAGCGTGAAGTATCATTCAGAGAGAAAGTATCGCACCAGTATACTACGAAGTATCGTGCAATTCATTTTTTGACAGAACTATCACACAGGCCTGGCAATGAGTGATTTTAGTTATTTCTTTGCAAGATTTGGGTTGTTTGGTTGCTGGTTTCGATTTGCTATGTTGAGACAGAGTTTCATTTGTAGATTATTCTTGATTTTATTGTGCTAACCTTTGTGGGGCTAACAAGTTGTGCTTGTAGGTGTGCTCTCATTGCTTGAATATTTGCCAAAAAGAACGCATGTCAAAGCTTCAAATGCATAAGGGCTACTAACCTTTCTTGCAGGGCTGCCCAAAGCATAATAACAATCAAGTGCTTGTTCATTGCTTTCATTTTTAAGTGTGGCATATACTAGTTGATTCTTTTCTTAGGCACTTAATATCTTGTTGTAGGAGTCTTTTGGTGGTAGGAGAGTATGCTCTTCACCCTTGTGGTGAACCAGAAATCTTGACCCACTTCTAGATTTTGAAAGCAAGAGGCTAATTGAACATTGCTTTGTGTGTTTGGGAAAGATTTTTGAGATAGGAGAGTATGCTCTTCACCCTTGAGGTGAACCAAAAATTTTGATCCTCAAAGGTTAATCCACTTTTTGTTTAGTTTTAGAATCCTTTAGCGAGCCTGCTCTTGAGCAATCAAGAGGAATGACCCAAGTGAGGACAAGCTAATACCGAGCTATTCCGACCCACTATAAAATTAAGGCTATCAAGGACACGAAACCTTGGTAGACGTAGTACTTGTCTTTGTTTGGTGTGAGTAGTTGTGGGATTGTGACCATGAGGAAAATGCTAAACAAGAATGCTTAAGGTACTCTTGTGGCCGTGAGGTCCGTTACTTGCCGCAAGGTAAGGAGTCCATTTGGGGAGCAAGAGGGGTATTACGAACGGAAGCCCTTACTATGAACCATAGATAGAAGCTACCCAATTTTTTTGCTTAGCATCTTGGTGCAAGGATTGATCCTAGTGGACTAACCCAGATCACCCCAAGACTACTCACCATCTGTGTTCCTTTGGTTGTGTCATTGGCACTTCCATGACAAAGCCAACATCTATTGTGGGCAACCACTTTGTGTGAGGCAAGGGGACATCAAGTGTGGGCCAAGTTGTTAAGTATTGATCCTTTGTCTTTCTAGGCTAGTAAGTGCTTGATTTGTCTCTTCATTGTGATCTACTCGTGTAAATGTTCTCAAACATCAAACATCATGGTAGCATTCATAAGATTTTTCGCTTTGATATCACAAGTGCTTGTCTTGACAAGGTTGCCTTTTCCCTTGATTCAAGTGTTTTATGACATGTTTGATCACTTACTGTTTGCAAACCTATCTGTTCTCTGCTATTACTATGTTTGAAGTCAACAAATTGAACCATCAAACTAAGATTTTAGATGAATTTCCTTCAAAAACTCAGATTTTTACACTCATTGGTAAAATATCGTACGATACTGAACAATTGTCACATAGCTTGCCTGGAAAATATCGCACCTACTGCCTAGAAACTATCGCATGACCTTAGTACGAAATATCTCTTGGACATATTGTATCATACCAATACCCTGCGAACTATCGCACAGAGTAATCTTGTTGTCTGTCTGATTTGTGTCATTTTCAATCTTCCCTTGGTCGATCCATATTTTAGTAGGTCTCTTACCTTGTAGTTGGAAGCCTATTTGTACCTTGGGTTCCTATGTTTTGACCCCTTGAATTAGTATTCTTTGATTTCACAAGTGACCTTGCTTAAAATCGGTAAGTTAGAAGTCATCCTTGTTGAAAAGGTAAACCTTTAGATTCTTTGGTAACACACTTGGAGAGTCTTAGTCATCTCTTGTCCAATTCACTTCCATCAAAAATTAGTTTCAATCAAATATAACTTGGTTAAATAATCCTCCTGATCCATATGTGTTAGGATACTTATCCTTTGATTGGGCACCTTTGTGGCAGTGTTGGTTTACACCTTTTGCAATTTTCTATCTTACCATCTTTTTTCTTGGACAATTGAATACTTTTACTATCCTAGTTTGGTATCGACATTTTGTAGGGTTATCTTATCACCAACGGTCTTTTTCTTTCATGTCAATTATGAAAAGGTATCAAGTCAATCAAGGAAAATGACCTCAAGTTGTCTTTGACCAGCTACCCTTAGTCCAAACTTGTCAAAAGCATAAAGGAAAAGAGCCCATCTTTGATCAATCCCCTAGGAGTACCCCAGAAGCTTGGTTTGATCCTAAGAGAAATCCTAGTGAGTTGAGTACATCCTTAGCACCTTCTCAATTAGATATGGACACGAGTTACACCATGACTAGAAAGGAGAGAGAAGCAATGGATCAAAATCTTGATGACATATTTTAGAGACATAGAGATAACATGCTATTTGGTGATTCCTCTAATGACAATCAACCAGAATCACCTCCCATCAATACTAGATATCTAGATGCACATCAAAGAGCTAAGAGGTATCATAGATGAACTCACCAAGATGAACAGTCACAACACGAAGACCAAAACAATGAACCTTGTGATGCTCATGTGAATGCAGCATTTACTAATGGCTTGTTCAAACATTTGAGACCAAATTCACCACTCCAAAAAACCTCAAGGTATACGACTGAAAGGCTCAAAAGAATTGAGCGTGAAAAGAAATAATTTTTAGATGAACAAGCTGCAAAAGAAGAAAGGCTTAGACACCTAGAGGAGGAGAGACAAGCTTTGTTAGAATTGGAAAGGAAATCCTCTTAGGAGGAACAAGATAGGCTTTTAGCCCAACAACTCAATGCCCAATTCAACAACAGGGGTATCAACAGTGCAAACAACTCTCCACCATCTACTCCTTCAGGAACCTCGTGAAGCAGAAGGCATTCAAGAACCCCTTCAAGATCTCCTAGTCCTAGAGGGAGAAGGACTTCACAATACACTCACTATAGGAGACAAACACCTCTTAGGAACTCAAGACAACCCTCCCAATGAGCTCATCATGGCTCCCAACATGGAGGTAGTAGTACAAGTTTTGATGCTCAAGACTTCATGAGGATGCAACAAGAACCACTCTTCCAACAATATGTGGAGAGGTATCTAGAGAAAAACAAGGATAAGTTCCTAGAGATCTTGATCAACAAGGGTGCTAGAGTCCCTTACAACTTTGATCAAGGTCCATCCCAAGAAGAGGAGATCAAACAACTCAAGCGTATGATGGAAAAGGTGTTGGCACCTAAGAGTTCCTTTTCACTTGACTCAATCTATTCTAATCCTTTCGACAAGAGTGTGAGCATGAATGATTTTCCTAGGAAGGTGGAAATACCCCAATATGACAAGTATGATGGTAATGGGGATCCATGTGACCATGTGCGCCAATTCTACATTATGAGCTTTGATTTCCACCAAGACGACTCCTATCTCATGAGGTTATTCCCAAGGAGTCTCAAAGGTCAAGCAATGGAGTGGTTTACCAACATAACTCCCCATGTCAAGACTTTCAAAGAGCTTGTTCATAGATTTGTCCAACACTTCGCTTACAATCTTTCGAGATCCGTCACTATGTTGGACCTATGTAACTTGAAACAAAATCAAGGGGAGTCATTTGTGGTTTTCTTGCAAAGATGGAGACATCAATGTTCTTGTTACTCCAGGACCATTCCTAAGAAGGAGAAGATTGACATTCTTATTAGCAACTTGATTCCTGAGATGTGGTATGAAGTGAGGAAAATGGTCTTTGACTCCTTTGACACCATGGTCGAAACTGCATGCAGAATTGAGGATGTTTTGAAAGAGCAAGGAATTTTGACCAACAACAAAAACAACAATAGTGGTCAAAATAACAACAATGCTAATAAGGATAAAGGGAAAAAATTGCACTGGAATAAGAACAAGCAAGTGGTTAATGACGGAGTGGTGGACTCTTCACAACCTAAGGATCAAGGTGTTCTTCACCTATCTAGTGATGTTCAAGCAATGAAGCTCAACACATCCAACCAACAAGAACATAAGCCAAGGTACCAAGAAAAGCCTAAGAAAGAAAGGCGTCAATTTTCAAAGCTTGGTGATTCCTATGAGGATGTCTTCAAAATGATTATTGCCAACAATCTTGCACATCCTCAAGATCCTGCAAAGCACCATATTCTTGAAGTTAAACCACATTGGTGGGATGAAAAAGCTTTCTGCAAATTCCACAATGGTATTGGACATGACATCAAACATTGTTGGAAACTAAAGCATATTATCCATGATCTAATTGAGAGTGGAAAACTTAAGGTGGATGGTGTGAAAACTAATGCTGACCATAAGGCTTTCAAAGAGCCTTTGCCTAAATATGAGAAGGGGGAAACCTCTAAACCAAAGAGTGGCAAGGCCGAAATCAACTACACCTACACAACTGTAGAAAATGTAGTCAATATGCTTGAGGTTGTGGAGGAAAATGTCAACATGATGAGGGACAAGGATCCTCATGGTTATGATGTGGGCTCTCCTCCTATATTTGATGAAGAACCCATGGTGGTGCTAAGGGGTCCTCACTCTAAAAGGTCATCCCAAGCTCTTAACGTTGTCATAAGAAGTCAAAGTCAAGGTCCTGTGGTCATTAGAGGTCCTAGTTCCAATCCATCCAATAAACCAAAGCAAGTGGCATCCAAGAATGTCACCACAAAATTAGTAGTTAATCCTGAAATGAGCTATAATCTTGTTGACTAGTTGCAAAGAACTCCAACTCAGATCTTGATCTTTAAGATCCTAGAATTATCCCCAAGACATAATCGTGTCCTTGAGGATGCCTTGCGCACAACAAATGTTCCTAAAAACATAGATGTCGATCAATTCCAAAACATGTTCAATCATCTTGCTAGCCCACATTACCTCACTTTTTCAGAAGACGATGACAAATATTTGATCCACCCGCATAATCTTTCCCTTCACATTGAAGTCATGATCCATAAAACCCATGTCAGGTGTGTGTTGATAGATGGGGGTGCTGGGCTCAATATTTGTTCTTTAAGTCTATTGAAAACATTGGGTTACTCAGAAGAGGTCATAGATGCCTAAAAGAAGATCACAATAAAAGCCTACGATGAGGAAGAAAGAAGTTCTAAAGGGTTGGTCGTCCTTCCTGTCAGGATTGGCCCCGTTGAGAAAGACATTTTGTTTCAAATTGTTGATGCTGGTCCTTTAGCATACAACATCTTTCTTAGTAGACCATGGATCCATGACATGCAAGCAGTGCCATCCACCTACCACCAATGTGTTAAGTTCCCCTATAATGGAGTAGAAATCTGTATACTTGGGGATAGCACATTATCTGTCAATTCAATTTCAGTAGGGACTCATGTTCCCCTCAACAGAGAAGCATAGGATTTCAATACGACTCTAGTACAGTGCAAAGATAAATTCAAATCAATGGACCTTGGTATGGGGGGGGTATCAAATTGACTCCTTTACAAAACTTCCAGTTTCACCCAAGTCTTATGGCAAGCCTTCCCAAGAGATGAGACCCTCCTCTTTGGCCATGACCTTGTTTGGCACATTTTTAGAGTCCTTAGTCCCTATCCAAGATGAGAAAGAAGAGGTGGTTGTGAAGGACTGGATTTATAGAGAAGATAAGTACATGCACAATGAGAACTTCTCTCCCTCTCCTAAGGCATATGGAAGGGGGTACACTTTTGTCAAAAATATGGGCTATCTAGGACATGGTCCTCTCAGTCACAGATTGGATGCTAGGGCTGAACCTCTCGATCATGCTCTTTTTGGACGCAACTTTAAGAAGATGGTTGGCCTAGGGTTTGAAAGTCATGACAAGAAAATTGCTCCTATCCCTGATGAGTCGGATAGTGAAGATGAGCCGAGATACATGCCAAATTTGAAAAATCAACAAGATAGGTGTGAAGATTGGGTCCCTTCCACCAATATCCTTTGGGGAGATTCAGACAATCCAATTGCCCATACAACAATTTCAAGCTTAGAACAAGATGAGTTTGATGTTGAAGATCCTGTCCAAGAACATCAGTACATGGATGGTGCTCGAGAAGGTGTTACCCTTGGTAACATTAGAGCCTCCACATCTAGACGTTGTAAACATGCATGGTGTAAACATCCCAGTCGGGATTCAGATATAGATTCACACGAGTATGAATGGGAGTCTCTCTCTAATTCTTCCATAGTCAACATGAATATTGATGTCATCCATACTTATAGTTCTCATCCCAAGGTAGCTAATGAGTCACGTGTAGGGTTTGTGGATTTGAATCCATAGGTTGCTTTAGTGGACGATTCTTCACTTGGTAGGATGAATCCTGATTTGGGTAACTTAGAAGGATACTTGATAGACTCCAACTCTTCAGTCACCAGAGATAATGCCATTTGTATCCACAACCTTGAACCTGGCATTGACCTACCTCTTGCTAATCCTCACCTCATTGATTGGTCCCAACGTTATCAAGAGCCTGAGCTCTTAACATTCTATAATGATGATGAGATAACCTGTTACCTGAATGCAATCGAACTCATAGTCTCTTCCACTAGTGAACCGGCTACAAGCATGATAGAGCCAGACATCAAGTACCTCAGTCAAAAGAAAAAAAGAAAAGAAAAAAAGAAAAAGAGTTCTGATGGTGAAAACCAATGTGTGGCAGTGTCAGAACTAAAAATAGTAAAAATAAATGACGTATCCAAGGGTGAAAACCTCTCCGAGGCACCTAAGGATGAGGTACTTGATCGTCTCCCAAGTTACTTTCAAGACAGATATTCAGTGCTTGTTGAGCCAACACAAGCAGTCAACTTGGGTACAGATGAAGCTCTGCAGATAGTGCACTTGGCTCAGTCCTTGTCACCTCTAAAAAGAGAAGCATACACCAAGTTCTTATAGAGGAAGAAGATTAATTTTGCTTAGATTTACTCAGATATGCCAAGATTGGACACTAATATTATTATGCATCACTTGTCCATATCTCCAAGTGTTAAACCAGTCAAACAAAAATTGAGAAAAATGCATCCTCATATAGCTCTTTTAGTTAAAGCAGAATTAGAAAAACTCCTCAGCGCAGGATTTATAAGAGCTATTGATTATGCTGAATGGATCTCAAATATCGTACTAGTTTCCAAACATGACAAGTCCATTCACGTTTGCACAGATTTTAGCGATCTCAATAAAGCATGCCCAAAGGATGATTTTCCACTCCCAAACATAGACATGATAGTGGACATGACCGCAGGTTATGAGATCTATTCATTGATGGATGGTTTTTCTGGATATAATCAGATCAAGATAGCTCCTGAAGACTAGGAAAAGACTGCATTCACTTGCGCATGGGGTACCTATTGCTAGAACGTTATGCCATTTGGATTAAAGAATGAAGGAGCTACCTACCAACAAGCTATGACAACTATCTTTCATGACACGATGCATAAGAATATAGAAGATTATGTGGATGACACCTTGGCTAAATCTAAAAAAAGAGACACACACTTAGGGGATCTAGAAGTCATTCTAGATCGCATGAAACAATTTCAACTAAGATTAAATCCAAAAAAGTGTGCGTTTGGTGTTACCTCTGGAAAAATTCTGGGATTCATTATTTCAACCAAAGGAATAGAGGTAGACCCTGAAAAGGTCCAGGCAATCATGGATATGCCACCTCCTAAAAACATTAGTCAAATGAGGAGTCTTCAGGGACATCTTCAATCTATAAGGAGGTTCATTTCACAACTGACAGATAGAGATCAACCTCAATAAGAACTTGCATAAAGGAGTTAAATGTATTTGGAATGAGAATTGTCAAAAGAGCATGGACCAAATCAAAAAATATTTGGCAAATCCTCCTATTTTAATGCCTCCTATCCCAAGAAAACCACTCATTCTATATGTTTCAGCAACAAAATCTTCCTTGGGGGCATTACTAGCTCAACTTGATGAAAATGGGAAAGAAAGAGCCATTTATTACATTATTCGTACGCTTGTTTTATATGAGGTTAATTACACCAGTATTGAAAAAGATTGCCTTGCAGTGGTGTTTTCTTCCCAAAAGTTGTGACATTACATGCTTGTGCACAAAGTACACCTCATAGCAAAAATTGATCCCCTCAAGTATTTCCTCAGTAAGGCTACCCTTACAGGTAGACTTGCTAAATGGATGATGATTCTTTCAAAATTTTACATAGAATACGTTGAGCGTAAAGATATAAAAGGACAAGCTATTGTAGATCAATTGGCTGATTTCCCAATTCAAGATAGTGTGCCTATTCAAGTTGCCTTTCCAAATGAGCACATCATGTACATGACTGAGAGAACATGGAAGATGTTCTTTGATGGATCTTTTATGCAAAATGGCTCAGGAGCTGGTGTGTTGTTTGTTTCTCCTCATGGGTATACGATTCCTAAGTCTTACAAGCTATTGTTCCCATGTACAAACAACATTACTGAGTATGAAGCTTTGACAAATGGGCTCAAGATGGCCATAGAATGGACAATCACAGAGCTACATATCTATGGGGATTCACAGCTGATAATCAACTAGGTTAATGAAGAATATCAAACAAAAGATGAGAAACTGGTACCTTATAAGAAAATGTTTGATTCATTGAGATGGTATTTCACATTCGTTACATTTTAGAAAATCCATAGAGTAGAAAATAAAGCAGCCGATGCTATGACTACACTTGCTTCACTTCTCCAGTTAGAGCAGCATGAGTCCAGATTTGAATTCCTGGTGGAAGAGCTACACTACCCTATCTATGACTCCCAAGAAAGCCATGTCATTTGTACCCTTGTTGGTTGTGACTCATCCCGTTATGGTGTGATTTACTCATATCTTCATGATGGCATTATCCCTGATACCTTTAACCTCTCTGAACGAAGAAACCTTACCCGAAATGCCTCTTGCCATACCCTTATCTCTGGTGATTTGTATAGGAGGGGTCTAGATGGGACACTTCTTAGATGCTTAGAAAAGGAGGAATCCGATCATGCGTTAGTTGACATTCATGAGGGCATCTGTGGGGGACATTCCAATGGTCTTGCCATGGCCTGAAGGTTGCTTAGGGTGAGGTACTATTGGCCTACAATGCAGATGGATGTAGTAGTTTTTGCAAAGTCATGCGAAAAGTGTCAAAAACATGGTCACCTGATACATGCTCCTGGCAGGGAGCTTATTCCTTCTATATCTCATTGGCCATTTCAACGCTGGGCCTTTGATCTTGTTGGGCAGATTCATCCCAACTCATCAGGTGGACACAAATTTATCATCACTGCTACTAACTACTTTACTAAATGGGTAGAAGCTGTCCCACTTTCTGTTGCCTCGGGCAAGATAGTTTCTCTTTTCATCCTGAACCATATCATCTATTGATATGTCATACCTTCTAAGATTATCATTGACAATGGAGGTCAGTTAAAAAATAAGGACCTAAAGCAACTCTGCAAACAATTCAAGATTAAGAAACATTGGTCCTCCATTTACTTCCCGCAAGGAAATAGTTAAGCAAAGGCTTCGAATAAAACCATTCTTAAAATCCTACATAGAACAGTTCATAAGAATGGTAGAGATTGACATTTATAGATAAATCCAGCTTTGTGGGCTTATAGAATGATTATTTGTACTCCTACTGGGGCTACTCCTTTTGCCCTCACTTATGGTGCTGAAGCAATGTTACCTTTAGAGGTTGAGATTCCTTCACTAAGAATTTCCCTCAAAGGTCTAGTGATAGATGAAGACTACCGTGCCATGAGACTCCAAGAGTTAGAACTTCTTGATGAGAAATGACAAGCATCATTTGACCATATGAGGGTCTATCAAAAGCGCATGTCCAAAGCTTTCAACAAAAAGGTTCACCCTAGAGAATTCCAAGTGGGAGATCTTGTCCTACGTGAAAATCCTAAGAACCAACAACATAGAGATCAAAAGGGAAAATTTGAATCTAATTGGCTAGGACCTTATATCATTATTGCTACTTTTGGGACAAGTGCTTATTTGTTATCTACTAAAGAGGGAGAACAACTCCTTGATCCTATCAATGTCTTGGACCTGAAGAAGTTCCAACCCATGATGCTTGTTCTGTCTAGAGGCATCCTTTGTAAATATTTATTGATCTTGAAAAAGTTCCAAAAAAATTCATATATGATGCTGAAAAAATCCTAAAAAGTATATAAAGTCCCGAAAAAAATATAAAAAAAATTAAAAAAATAGAAAAAGTGCCTTGGTGAAAACTTGGAAACAGGCGCCTTGGTAGGAAAAATATAAAAAAATTGAAAAAATCAAAAAATCTGTCAACTGGTGAAAACCTGGAAACAGGTGCTACTTGAGGCCTTTGCACCCTTGTTTCTTAACACTCATCCTCGACACTTAGCCTTTCTCCATCATGCCTTGTCCTTGTTGCCTTGGTTTGGAATTGGTCTTTGTCTTTGTCTAGGGAGCATAACTATGTTAGCTTTGGTCTCTTCGATGTGTTAGTCTTTAGGATGCCTTGCAAATGGTGTTTTTCAATACCACCCCAATTGTGTTTTTCAACACTTTCCCAGCGTCAAGTGTTTCTTAACACTTATCAGATATCCTACCCACAGTCTATAATGATACAATATGTTCCACTGGTAGATGCAATACTCAAAGTTTGACTCTATGACCTACACACACACACTTAAACACTTGACTCACTGAGACTTGTTTGACTTTATTTCTGTGTGTTGTCTATGATGATTTCTTTGCTGAGTGTTCTCTCCCTAATAGTTTTCAATGATGCCAAGCTAGAAGACTGGGGGCACGAGGACATGTTTTATTTGTTTTCTACTTGTGGGTATATTTTGTTGATCTTAACTATCATGAGCATTTATGCTTGTTCCACTTGATACTAGGATCTACAATGTATTATCCTTGACTTATTTTTGCAAGTGCATGCTTGTAGTCATCTTGAATTTCTTGTGTCTTGATGTGAGCATAATCTTTCTATACCAAACTTAGGAAACCTCACTGCACTAGTCATCTTGACCTACATGTCTTTGATGCCTAGGTCGGATTCCCACATACCTATTTGATATAGATCATATTCAGATTCACATAGTTATACTAGTGTATATTGTATGATCTTGCGATGCTACCAATAAAGCTCGATGATTATTATTAGAGTCTAATGGCTTTGTAACCTTGCAAGTAAACCACTTTTCATAGTAGCTTGCATTCTTAGGTTCATGTTAGTTTAGTTTTGCATCTTGCATATGGAGAGAGCTCTCCTTTCATCTTTCACGGACTTGTTGGTCAACTGCGCTCACCTTTCACTTCTTCTTGATCATGTCTTTCGCTCCTTGTCTTTCACATCACATCCTTTTCCTGTCATCACAAGGGGTTAATCTTCACATCATATCTATATCATAAAGATATTATTTTTAGAAACATGAGAACTAAACATACATCTATGAGAGATACTATAAATGAGCATATATAAACATATATCATGCATTTAAGAAATATAACAAAGACAATAATATTGAAGCATCCATCACAAGTGAGACAAGTACACAAGACAAATCATAAATCTAGTAATCTCATATATAAATCATGATACAAGTAAAATATGGGATCTAGAATCTGGATAATGTCTCAAGATATGATTGTACATCTAACACCCTAGACCTAGGACTGGCTCGCTCCATCATGTGGAGCTGGTGGTGGTGGAGGTGGCGGCCCCATCCTATCACCTTCCATGTCTGATCGCCCTGCCCTCTTAGAGTAGAGTGGCACTCTTTGTCCCTCAGGCACAACTACTATATATAGACCATGGTAATATGCTTCTTGTGCCGCCTCCCCGCAGATCTCCTCAGCATCTACTTGTGTTACCCTCTCGCACCGCTCTATCTCAGCTCGTGCGTCCAGGAGTTTCTGATCTCACACATCAATAGTGGTCCTCAATTGGTGGACCTCAGCCTCCAAAACCTATATCCTCTCACGAAGATCCTCTCCTCCCCTGTCCACAGACTGATCCTACCCTGCATCCACCCATCGGCTAGATGGTCTCACCGCATCATCATCATCATCTAAAACCTATCTTCGTGACCATCTCCGGCCACCAGATCAAGACCCCTATCCTCTCTCAGCTACTCTCCCTCCTCTCCCTCCTCCATCTCCCCCATCATAATCCCCATCCCCATCAGATGCCTCTGGCTATGCATCTAGAACTGTAAATTATGGAAATGGGCATCTTCGATGCTCTGCTCTGTAAGCTGCATCAACTCCTACATCTACCATATCAAGGAGATAGTCCTAGGGCTCCCTACATAGACCTACAGTCTCCTGTGCCACCTGCTGGTAGTCCAGCATCGACAACCACACCAATCCCTCATCCTCCCTGCATCGGGCATATGTGGTAGTCTCCATGGGTACCCTTTGCTACTGCCCAAATTGCCTCCACACCTAAGAGATCACAAACCGCTCAACAATCTCTGAATGTTGACTGAGTAGTGGCCAACTATACAACATATATCTGAGCTCCCGATCCTAGTCACTCCACTGCTCACACTGTCGATATGGTCTCTACTCAAAGGCTGTGAGCTCATCCAGAAGCCTCCTGTAGTACATGAGGTCTCCGCTATGGGGTTGGCTGAAAAAACCTATATACCTATAGATGTAGGGGCATCTCTGCTCTCGAGGCTGTACTCATGGTCAAACAATGACTATGTTCCCATGCCCATATCTGCGCGAGAATGGCTCCACATGCCCAAGTCCTGCTATTCCTGTACACTATCTCATGTAGCTCATGGTACATATCTGCTAAGATAGCCAGGCCCCATGCCATCCACCTTGGATGTGCTACCAAATCTACCACTAACCTACCCCAACCTAGTGGGAATCCTCTCTGGCTCCTGTCAGTAACCAAGGCCTGTGCTACTATTGAGCACACAATACATGGAATTGGAAAATCATGACCATACTCCTCTATCAGCCGGTCCCAGCTAAGATGTCTGTCAATGATGGTCACATCTTGGAATAGGTCATGGATGGCATGTCATCCCTCTGTCAAAGTCTGATCATAGTATACCTGTGCCAACAAAAAAATAAAATAAATCATGTCAATTTTCATCATTCAGAAATATTACTTTTATGAACATTTATAAACATGATTATACTCACTGGATCTCCATAGCCGGGTATCTTTAGGAGCTGATAGATGTCCTCTAATGTGATCGTCACCTCTCCAGTCGGCAGATGGAAGGTATTGTGCTCACTGTGCCATCTCTCGGCCAAAGCCGTCAACAACCCATGATTTGCCTGAATATGGGGCATATCTAACAAGAACCCGAACCCCATGCTGATCAGATCATCTCTATCGAGAGTATCTAAATCCCTGACGAAGCGTAGCCTGGTCACTCTCAGAGCTCTGATAATGAGCACCATAAAGGTCTCCTACAGGCCATAACCCATAAACCAGATGTTAGAACATATCATGATGGATGTCTAAAATCAATACAAAAAATCTTAAACATAAAAATTGTCTAAACCCATGTTATATTGTTCAAATTCAAAGCATGCAATAATTCCTATTATACTCTGGTGATACTTTTTGTTGAAATTGTATCATGCGATAGTTTGTTGCATAGTGGTGCGATACTATTGCTTGATGCGATAGTTCGCCCTATATCACACGACATTTTGTCCAGCATTGTGTGATGCTTTCTCGAACGACCATGCAATATTTTCTTTGCCTACGAACTAGCGCACGATACAATCTTTAATAAGTGTGTGATACTATTAAAGTATCGTACGAAGTTTCACAGGAATATAATTTGAAATATTACAAAACAATTAAAAAAATGTGTTTTAAATGCAATTAATGACTCAAAAGGCTAGTTTTTCTGAAAACTTACCGGGGCACCATAGTGAGGAGGTCGATTGTGCAATTGACCGCACTTGAATCGATGTGTGTGGACTGGAATCACTGCTTGCTGAGCCATAATCTCTCTCTGAGCTATCAAAGTTCTCAATATCACAAAAGACAAATGAATTTGAAAATGACCTTTTTACCCCTTATATAACATTTTGACTTTTTGACCCAATTTTTAAAACATCTCAAAATTTCATGAAAATTGCACCCCTGGCTAATTTTGATGTCCTGGATCCATTTTTGGGAGTGAAATTGAAATCTGAGTTCATCTTGATAGTCAAAATTGCAATTCAAAATTTATCCTTCTATGCAGTTGGCTGACCATTTGAGGCCTGATCCTTCGATCTTTGCTGGGGCATCTTCATTTCTTCATCCCCATCTCTTTCAACCTTCTAGTCTTTCATTCATTTTCATTTTATTCATCTCTCTGAGGTTTGAATTCATCTTTATCCTATATCTTTCTTAGTCAAACCTAGTCAAACTGGGGCATATCTTCACTACTTGATGGTTATTCTATCATCTTTCACCTTTGATTGTGATTTCTAGTGATTTGATCAAATTATCAATTTACTATTTCTCCTCTACTTGATTTAGATTTTGATTCTGAGGGGCTAGTACCTATCAAACTTCAATCCTTGATTCAACTTATCAATCAAACCTAGAGATTCTTATCTCTTATCTTGAGACTTGACAATTACCTATTTACAAGGGTGTTGGCCTTGTCTTTTTCAATCAACTTATCTTTGTCGTGATGTGTTCCCATCCGTTGAACACACGTCTGGGTTGTTTTGTGATCCCAAATCAATCTCACATTTTAATTCCATTCTTTGACTACATGTGATCCCAAATTGATCTCACATTAGTCAAAAAGGGGCAAATATACGCACCCTAAAATGTTCGCCTAGACTTTGGGCCCCATTCTTCAATTTATCAAATGATGGAACCAATTTATCAATTTTCTGAATCAATATTTTAAATCAATATTTTCAAATTAAATCAATTTCCTTGATCAAATCCTAATTTTGTCATTTATTCGATTATATTCTATGGGTTAACCATTTTATCCTAAGTCTTTATTTATTTAAAAGGAATTTACTCCCCTTTTATTATAAAAATCCCCCACTTTCCTCTTATCTTAAGTTGCACAAATAAAGCATTATTCCTATTTTATAAAAAGGAGAAAAGGCCTTTTTGTCTCACATGAGGCTCAAAAGTCAACACTTCTTTCTCATTGGAGGAGATTTGTGCACAAGGATTGATCCCTCTTTCAAGCTCCACCCTTGATTAAATCTTTTGCCTCTTAATCTCCATGGTCCACTTATCTTTAAAAGGAGAGCTCTTTTCTCATTCAAAGGATCCCACTTTTTATGCTAATCTTATGCTGCATATTTTCTTGGTGATTTTGAAGCTTTGGAGATCTTCTTGCATTCTAGCTTTCATTCTTTCATTTAGCTTAGCTTTCATGGCATTTTAGTTTACTTTCCTTTCATGTTTCTAGCTTAACTCACCTAGCTTAATTAGTAAGGCTTGTAATACTTTCATTTTCATAGCTTAGTTGCATTCTTGCATCTTCATTCTAGCATATAAGTGCATTGCATTTCCATCTTGATTCTTGAGGATATTGGCATTCTTGCCCTTGTCTCTTTGAATCTCCCATTATGTGGTTTACTAGCAAGGTTATAGGCTTAATAGCTCTAGCTGAGAGCATTCTTAATATCCTTGTGACTCCATGCCTAGGGAGCTCTAGGTCGCTTTCTCAAGGTTTCCAATCCATGGATTCTCTCGGAAGTAATGAATTAGAGAAGTGCACATTTTGAGTGTACAACTAGAACCTTCAATGTGATAAGGAGAACTGAAAGATGGCCGAGGGAATAAAAATTGGGGAAATTAAAGGTTCAAGAAGCACAGGATTGTGAAGAAACACATAGTACCCTTGTTCCTAAAATTGAAGATCTCTTTGCTAATGTATGTGTTAACCGTGATTCCGTAGGTACAACCAGGTCTAAAAAGAGCTCTTCTAAGAAGGGTAAATCATCAATTACAACATCCTCCTCTGCTAGAACCACTTGTTCAAGGAGTAAGATAACCAAAATGGCGAGTAACATAGAATTTATGGATCTGGATTCCACCAAAGAGGTCCTCATGATAATGGAGAATTAGATGCCTGATATCCTAGATATTGGTGATGTTGAGATTGAAGTGAAGGAGCCAAAGGATGCAAACTCTTTTGATGACATGTTGGAATTCATTTCTATGGCATTGCAGACAACTCTGACCAAGAATCCTCCCAATGTACCTAAATTGCTTGAAGCTTCTATCAATAGGAAACAAAGTGTGGTTCTGGTGTCTCTGTCAGATAGTGACATGGTAAGAAAATGGTTGGGACGAGAAGTGAAAACTAAGAAACATAAAATTGAGGCAATGATTGAAGAAGATGACAAAATAGGTTAATGCTTTGTAGAAGTAGAAATACTGACTATTGATAAGGATTCTAACAAAGTAATGACAAAATATTTTAAAATAGAAAGGGTAGATCTTGGAGTAGCTACTCGAGTCATTAATGCCAAATATTTGGAGTCTTCTACAAAAAAGATGATTACCAAGACTTGGAAAGACAAAATAGATAATAGGTAAATGAAGCAGGCTATCAAACAGATGGAAAAATATATCCATTAAATCTATAATCTAACTCTTGCCCCCATTTCCTAGATGTCTCTGACTTTTGATCCTAAGTCTCCAGACAACTAGCAAATGAGAGATCATATTCAAAGGAACTAGGTAATTGTTGAAGCTTATGTCGAATGGATGAATTCTTTCATTAAAAATGGAATGAAATACAATGAGACTCCAAGTAAGACATATGAAGAGGCTAGCGATGCTAGGACAAGCCTGTAAACTGAGATAACTTCATGGAATAAGGAAAGAATTCAATGGACAGTCATTGTTTCCCAAATGTCGGATGTTCAAAAGTATGGGATTATGAAGTTCTTAATAGAAAAGTTGATCCATGGATTTGATGATGAAGTATTGTATGTTTTGAAAGAGCACCATGAATGGAGGAATTCATTTATTAAATAGGGGATTAAAGAATCCACTAAGCTCTCAAAGGAGCTCATAGCTTTTTTTGGAGTCATTTGTGATGACCTCAATTGCATTGAAGTATAGTTATTTAAAGAGGATGGGAAAACACTAGAGAACCCAGATGAAATGATCAAGGCCTTCAAGGAAAGGATTCAGGTAGTAAAACAAGTTAAAACATTGGTCGCATGTGATTTCTAAAAAATTTCTAAGATTGAATCTATGTTGGTTATATGCCTTGATCATCTGGAAACTCATAAAAGTAAAGTGGCACAAATTCAAAAAGAAAAGAAAGTCTAGATGAAAAGGATTCTACAGACAGGGGTTTCGAATCATCAGTTCGTGGTTAGCTTCTTAGTTGCACACATGGAGTGGAAAAATCAATGTTGCATTCCCTTGGTGAAAAACAAATTTGCCTCATCTGCGACTCCACCTCAGCCTTGAACATGATCCGAAGATATCAACATTGGCTTTGATCCTTTAATATTGTTTTACTTAATTTTGTTTGTGTCTATTACAAACCATTTACTTTACTCTTGAATGGAGATAGTTATTTATAGAAAAATTTAATTGCCTCTTATAGTTACACCCATGAGGCTATATGTATGGATTATTATGACTCTTTAAGGGTCAGCCAGATTTTGGATAGATTAGTAGTGATTTTTTGAAATGATCAAATAGTTATGTTTTTTGAAGAATTTGAGCATACTTTGATTCGTTGGTTAAATGAAATACATTATGGCTTTAAATGCATTCATTTGAAGTGAATGAAGCTTTCTTCTGTTGGAGTTAATTTCATTTTCATAATGTTTTATTTTTGCACATTCATTCTAAAAATTTAATTGATTGGGAAGTCTTGGTAGTTAATTAATACCTTAAAAGAGTGTGATGATGATTTTGTTGGCTTGATCAGATCATTTTGGTGTGAGTGTATTTCATTCAAGATTCATGTCATGTTTATGAATGAATTTCTTTTTCCTTTAGATACTTTTAGGTTAAAAGTATTATTCATGTTTTTTTCTTTTTTATTTGAAGTGCTAATTGAAAATCATTTTAGAGGGAGATGTACCTATATGTAGAGGGAATAGTCTCATGATATTCCCAACTGTTATTAACCGATTTTTTTTCCTAATAAAATGGGTATATAGAGTCATCTTGTTCAAGTCTCATTAAACATTATATAAAAGGAAAAATATGTTAACTAACAGATTTTTGGTGACTCTATTGGGGATCAAAACCAAAAAACTATCTGAGCAATTAGTCGTTGATTAATGGGGCAACATGGTGATTCCCCATGAAAATATCCTTCTTGTATTACAACCCAATCTAGGTTTCCAAAATACACAAGAATATATAATAAGTGATTTGAATATCGTAGCTTGGTGTTTGAGGAGGAACTTTGAGAATTATAGAGGATCTAATATTGTTTTAGAAAGAGAAGAAGATATTGCAGCTAATCTTAGATTTTTAGTTGAAAGAAAAAGAAGCAAGAAGCTGCAAATAGAGCTCAGAATCTAGAACCAAATCCCCCTCAGAACCCAAGAATTCAAGAACATCCCCATAACTAATCTTTTTGATTCACTTTGTGTTTACAATGGAATCAACAAGGCACACCAGGTCTTTGAGGAGAGAAGGAGAGATTGATCTTGTCTTTGAATCCTTGTATAATTTAATCCTACACCAAGCCGAAACCCTAGAAGAACTAAAAGTGGATCACCTCCATTACAAAGGACCCCTTTTTCTCTTGTTTTCAAGCTCTCATCCTTCACATAACTATTATTCCTATAGTAATTAACCTAACTCCACCTAATCCAAACATGGCTCACCCTTGGAGAAATACCATAAGACCTTTGAATTTAGGAGCATAAATTAATGCTTTACATAAAGGTGCAAAGGAGGTGTTTCCAAATTTCAATGACGATGGAAGAAAAACTATAGATGAAAATTTGAATGATTTTAATGTAGCCTATGGTGTTCTAGTCGTCCAGCATCGGGATGTATTCATGAGGTTATTTTTCCAAATCTTGACTGATGTTGCAATTGAATGGTTTTATCATCTACCAAATGACTCAATTACAAATTGGAATGATATTATGACCAAGTTTGAAACCCGATTTAAGATGGTTGAAGATGAATATTCTCTCTTCCCAATTCACATAGTTGAAGAAAGAGATACATGAACCGATGAGAGAGTTCATTTCTAAATACGAGAAGATTGTCAACAAGATTCCTATGGCTAAGAGACCTACCTCGGAAAACTTCCAATGCTTCTTTGTAAATTCCATGCCACCAGACATTGGTTTCCATATTAGGAGGCAGAGGGTGGTAGATCTTGCAACCGCTAAAAATATAGCTATTGAACTAGAAGACAACCTGATTACTGCAGGCAAGTAGAAGAAGGAATTTTAGATTCACAACTCACAATCCTCCACTCCCTCAAATACCATAGTGCAAAGACTCATGAATTATGTAATATCACTTAAGAATAAATTACCGAAGGAAACCAAACCTTATCAGGATCTCCCATGAAAGTTCTCAAATTAGGTTGTAGGCACATCTGGTAGGCCTATGACACTGTCGGCTACTCAACAAATATTGACAATTGAACCATCGCATGGAAACAAAGTTTCTATGTGTGTGTTTCATCTTACTGATGACCATAATGGTAACACTTGTCATGAGGTGAATTGATCAATTCAAATGCATAATAATGAGGTTGTGGTAAAACCTCTAGAGGATGAAGGAGTTCCTAGAGAGCATGGAGAATTTGTAAGATAATTTCTTGAATACGATCAAATTTAGAGAGAGGTGGTGATATTTTGGTAACTCTTGAGGAACCCTCTTGTACCATCCTTACAATAAACCAATGTGATATGAGGTCACATGTTCATACTCAATCTCTAGAATTGGTCAACAAAGGAAAGGAACCTTTAACTCAAACCACTAGAAGTTCAAAGGTTCTAGGTTCAAGTTCGCCTAAGGTACAAATACTTAAGAGGTTTGTGTTAGTGCTTAAACTTGTAGATGAAAATAGGAATCAGAAACCTCTGATGTATAACTCTAATACTTCCAATAGATGCATCTAACAAAATCAAACACTAAGGTACTAAGGTTTAAAACCTTCTTCACTTTGAGCTTCAAGCTCAGGCGAGTTTACCTTTTAGATTTACTTCTTCAAAGCATTATAATAGTTATCCATGTCCTTGACACAAATAAGATATACTCAGATTACACAACATAAAACTTAAAATGAACTGGTTATTTTAATTGTTGATGGTGAAGAATGCAAATCAAGCTAAGACTAGTGCCAAATCCTAGGGCATCAGAGTCAGAAAACATACATCAATAGAAAAACCCTTCAAACCAAATATCCCAGAACCCAAATGAGGTGCCTTACACATCATCCTCCCATTTGCTTATCCTATCATCAAATACTTATATAAACTATGAATTCCTAGAGATCTCCCTTAAGATTTACCCTTCCCTTGAAAGAAACTTAAGCTCAACCCCACTATCTACCTTGTAAAAAATGCATTAAAATGCCTTACAAATTTAATGCATAAAATAATTCAACATCCATACATGAAGAAAATCAGAACATGCAAAGGAGTTCCAGTATATTTTTATTGATATTTTTACTGTATCAGTACATCTTTGACAGAAAATTGTAGGAAAAAAGTACTAGTATCAGAACTCTCTTTCCAGTTAATATTCACCACCCCTACAAAAGAGGAAAAAATTTCTATTTATATCATTGGCTATCTTGGATTCCTTAGAAAAAGGATGCAACAAGCTTCAGATAGCCATGATAGTGACTTGCACTAAAGACAAAAAGTAGGTTACATTATGAAAAGAAATAGAAGGAAACAAGAGGCTGATTCTCATCATAGTGAATCCTCACAGTTTGCATCTTCGTCTAATGATATTTTTGAGTAACTGCATAAGGTTTTTATATGAATGATGACCGTCATTTCAAGATAATCTAAATCATTCACTGAATTATAGTTACACTTCCTGTATTTAAGGATCAGGTGCCATGTGTAATTCACTCCTCTTCTTCTGCTTCTAGTTAAATGACAGCTAGTCTCTTCTAAGAAATTGGGCTCCCCTTATCCTTGCCACCTTGTTCCATGGCCTCCCCACTGGATGAAGCTTGGCATGGCTCTGTAGGAAAATAGATCTAATCAAGGTGGCAACTTGGATCTTACTCATAAATTATCACCCATAACCATTTGGAAAAGAATCAAAATATGATCTGGCTTTGTCGTATTTTGGCTCACTGTAACAAACCCTACATAAACCCTTAATCATTTTAAAAATTGGAAGCAACTACCAATTCATCAAGTTTTAAACATGGCCATCGATCATCATCTTTCTCAGCACATCAGACAGTCCTTATAAATTGACAACAGTCAATTGAGCTTTTGAAATTAACCGGACACATCATCATTTCCTAGCAACCAATCAGAAATGATCACGTTAGCACACCTGGAACTAGACCCACTTTGACCTCAGCAAGCACCTTAACTCTAATTTATCTAGCAGACACACAACCAAAAACTTTGCATGATCACACAATATTTATCTTAACCATGGTTTGATCAGGCGATTGGGCAACAAAGGCATTCATGTGATCGCTGAGTCTTTTCGTTAACTATGGTTTCATTAAGTGATCAAGCGCCAGCCATTGATATTTCTATCATCCTACGGTCCTCGCTGAGTCTCAAAGTCCTTTAACTTAACTCATCTCAACTTGCTGAACATGCGACCAAATATTTCACATGATCACTGAATCTTTTACTTAACTTGGGTTTAATCTGGAGATCACGCGAATAAAGCATTTGCGTGATCTCATGAATTTCACTTAACTCATGGCTTTATTATGAGATCAAGTCACCACCATCCGATCATGGAATGCATCAATGGTCATTACTCAATTTTCCAACCTTCATCTTAACTCAACATGCATCTGGCGATCAGGCGACTGAAAGCTCCTTCAAACCTGAGAACTTTAACTTGACCATAGTCTTTATTCAGAGAATCAATGACAACTACATTCTCATGTTCTTTGGATGATTTTACTAACCTTGGTTATGTCTCGAGATTCAACAGGCACCTTAATCTATTATTCACTAGATAAAATCCTTCACCTCAGTTCTATCTCCAGATTACACACTGACCATTGATCTTCATTACTATCCACGACTATCGCTGAATTGTTGAATAAAAAGTCTCTAAGTTCCAACTTCATGAGATTAAGCGAACACTATGTTCACTAAATTGTTGAATGCCTTGTCTTGACTAGTCAACTAATATCTGGAGAATATGCGACTGAAGAAAACCTTACCCTTTGATAAACCTTGTCGTTGAATCACTAGATGCTCCACACTTAACTGCTAAGTCTTGGAGATCAAGTGAACACTGCATTCACTTGATCATTGAATGTCTAAAGAAAACCACCAAGGACCATGAGAACTGGAGACAACACAATCATTGAATTTCTAGATAGGAACATTAACCGCCAATCCATAACTGGAGATCACGTGACTAAAGAGAACAAGATAGAGATCCAAACACAGTTGCCTATTCACTGAATGAAAAGTGACTTAACAAATATATTTTGAGATTCAACAAAAACTAGGAAAGACAAAAGACCATGTGCAAACATGAAAACTTAAGTGGCTCATAAAGTAACATGAAAATATAAGGATCTAGGGCATGCTTAAGGCATATTTCAAGAACAAAAACCCTACTGAGGATAAAAAGACCTAGGGCAAGGATACATAAGTATTTTCACATGGTGGTCTTCTGAAACTCAAACCCTAAATGGATGAGGACGCTTGTAGAGACACATAAAAAATAAGGCAAAGACTAGAAATGATACTTTCTCAGAAAAACCTAAAATTTACTCCAAAAGTTTGAATCTTATTCTTCTTTTGATATCTAGTCAAATTTTATAAATCCTCTAAAATATAAATTTCTTTCGTAGAGTATCTCAAGATGAATCCTATAGAATTAGATAAATTAATTGACTATGTTAGAGGTACCAATCCACCCAAACCTAGAGATATTCAAGTGATCAATGTTGAATTCTCTCAAAGCACCTTACCTGATTTAGCTAGTTAAGTTAATAAGGTAGAATCCTCAACTAGAGTTGATACCTCTGTGGATCCCTTGCAATCTCATGTCAAGATAGAACCTTTTTATGTCTCTTTGTTCATTTATGATCATAAGTTGAATAATTGTATAATTGACTCTATAGTTTCTGATTATATTATGCCCTCATTTGTAGCAGAAGCCCTTGATTTTCCACTAACCAAAACCTTTAGTAGATGTTATTCTATGGAATCAAAGCAAGTGCCTTTTCTCAAAAAAATTAAAGATGCTCATGTGTCTTTGGTGGCACATCCCAACAAGAAGTTGAAACTAACAATCTTGTTCGCTGATATCCCTATCAGCTAGGTCATGTTGTTAAGAAAGACTTTCTTTAAGGATCTTAGAGAGGAGATTAAGATGGATTGGAGTCAAGAAACTATCCCAATAGGAAACCAGAAGTGGTTCTTCAACTAGAGGTAAAATCCAAGTATACTATCTTTCCCTCTATAGACCCTAGGTCGCACATCCTTTATCAAGATTCTGAGCTTGGTAATTATGCGATCCTATCAGAAGAAGATGTGCCTGTAAATGAGCATCTGGTAGAAGATGAATTGTGGACTATGGATTTTGATGGGAGTTGTTCCAATGATAGTTTTGGGGTAGGAGTAGTGTTGATATCACCTTTGAGGGAAAATTTTCCTTTTCCTTTCAAATTGGAATTCATCAATACCAATAATACAACAGAATACGAAGCTCTAATTATTGGGATTAAGGAAGCTAAAAGAATGGGAATTAAGATGTTGAAAGCCATGGGTGATGCAAAGCTAATTGTTAAGAAAGTGAGGAACATTTGTACAGTTAAAAATGATAGGCTCGAGCACTATCACAATCGGGTGTGGGATGAGATTGAAGGATTCAAATATTTTTCTACAGAGGCTATACATAGAGAATTTAATTCAAGAGCAGATGCATAAGTAGGGTCTACTTCTCATATGATACCACATCCTAATTTTGGTGACAATGTATACAAAATTAAACTCATTCATTGACCTAGTGTTCCTAATAACATTTATTCCTAGAACAGGTGTTCCATGATGATAAGTAAGTCAATATTTTTATGCAATATCTTGACATGTTTTCAACAACATACTTTGAAGGGTCTCAATTGGATTGTTATTAGTTTTTTCCTAATAAGGAAAAGAATCAAGAACTAGATATTATCCAACTGAAAGGGAACATAATTCCAAAGGGATTTGTCTCTCTTTGGAGAAGTTATTCAATAGGTGTGATTATTATAATAGGAGGATCGAAGTACAAGGAGACTAAGAATTAGTTGCCTATGTGAAGATAAATATTGGAGAAGAATCTGACCCTAAGTTAGTCAACTTAGGAACTTATTGTACGCCAGATGAGAAGCAAAGATTTATTTGGTTGTTGAATTATTACAAAGATGTCTTTTCTTGGTCCTATGATGATCTCAAAATATTTAAGCAAGTTCAAGTCCAACATCACATCCCTTTAAAGCCTGGTATGATCCATTTCAAATAGAAATTAATAAATTATAATCCTAAAGTGGTAAATGCAATATTCAAAGAGGTAAAGAAAATGTTGAAAGCTCACATAATTCATCCAATCCACCATTCGACATGGGTGGAGAATATTGTGCCAGTGAAAAAGAAGAATGGGAAGACCTGAATCAATGTAGACTTTTGCAATCTAAACCAGGCCAGTTTAAAAGATAATTACCCACTCCCTATTATGGACCATATCTTACAAATGTTGGCAGGCTAAAAAATGATGTCCATGCTAGATGGCTTTTATGGTTATAACTAGATAAGTGTAGCAGAAGATGACTAGCACAAAACCACCTTCACAATGCCTTGGGGAATGTTTGCCTATAGTCATATTCCATTTGGCTTGATTAATGCTAGCGCCACTTTCCAGCGAGATATGAATGCAACCTTCAGCCATTTGAGGAATAAAATTATTGTTATCTATTTAGATGATCTTACTATGTTCTTACGTCGAAGGAAGAATCACTTGAGAGATCTATAGATGGTGCTAAAAATATGTTGAGATCACAATATCTCCCTCAATCTTAAGAAATCAGTGTTCAATGTTACTGAGGGAAAGCTTTTGGGTCACCTGGTATCTAAGGAAGGAATAATGGCGGATCTATAATGTGTAAGAGAAATTCAACAATTATCTCTCCCTACAAACATGACCAGAGTGAAATCATTCTTTGGTCCAATAAATTTTCTCAAGAAATTTGTTCCAGATTTTGCAGAGACCACTAGGCACATGGTGAATCTTCTAAGTGAAAAGAAAATATTCAAATGGAATGATGGAGAAATAGTATCCTTTGAAGTTGTAAAGGAAGCTATTTCCCACGCTTTGACTTTGATCCATCTAGATTTCAAAAAAGAATTCATTATTTATTACAATGCTTCAGAGCACACAGTGGCAGGTATTCTTTTATAGAATAATGATGTGGGGGAAGAATTTCCAATATCTTTTATGAGTGTACCTTTGAAAAAGCATGAGTTGAACTGTTCCCTTACTAAAAAGAAAGCTTTTGCAGTCATTAAAGTTGTTAAACATTTTAGGTATTATATATTCCATTCCCATTCCAAGGTTTATGTACCAAACATAACAGTGAAGAGCATTTTAACTTAACAAGAGGTGGAAACAAATAATAGGTCCACTTGGGTTTCCAAGATACAAGAGTTCAATCTTGACATTAGACCTACAAAGCTAGTCAGAGAGAAAGGCTTATGTCGATTGATTGTTGAGAATCAAGAAGAGAAAGGTGAGTTTCCCCTTACACTTCTTGTTGGATTAAAGGATGCTTGTTTCTCATATGTCACTCATTATTTAACATATGATGAATTCCCACAACACATGAGTGCAAAGAAAAGAAGCAATATAATATTGAAAGTGGCTAAATACATGATCATAGATGGCATCCTCTATAAAAAAGGTTGGATGGAATATTCCTTTGGTGTGTAGACAAGGATCAATGAGAAAAGTTGTTGAAAACATTCCATAGCGAAGCATGTAGTGTCCATCATTCTTCAATAGAAACAACATTCAAAATTTTAAGAAACTGTTATTACTGGTATGAAATGTTTAATGATGCCTATCAGTGGATTGCTAAATGCAAAAAAATGTAGGCTTTTCACTGGAAAACCTCAACTTGCAACACTTCCTTTGAGGCTAGTTGTTATTGATGAACCTTTTAAGAAGTAGGGAATATATTTTATTGGCTCATTGAATCCTCCTTTTTCCACTAGACACACACACATTTTGATAGTGACAGACTACTTTACTAAGTGGGTGGATGCAATTCCGGTGATGAAGACAACCTCAACAGTGGTCTGTGACTTCCTAAAAGAATATATCTTAGTGATATTTGGAATACCACACAAAATAGTAGCTAATAATGCCACACAAATGTTTCCTCACATCAAATTCAAATGTTCTACTATGATCATAGTATACTAATCTCTCTTTCTTTGAATTATTATCCCCAGGGTAACGGGAAAGCTAAATCAAGTAACAAAAACTTGATTGCTATTATGAGGAAACTGGTGAATGATAATGCAAATAATTGGCATAGAAGATTGTATGAAGCATTATGGGAAGACAAAAATTCTCCTAAGAGAGCAATAGGTATGACTCCTTTTGAACTCGTGTATGGTGTTGAAGCCCAACTATCCTTACCCTTGGAGTTTTTAGCCGCTAAATTGCAAAAAGTGATAGAAGATAGTAGTTTTCAAAATGCACTAGACAAAAGAATCATGTATGTATATAAGATAGAAGAGGAATGGGAGAGTCTTTTTTATCATATCACACAACATCAAGCTTGAGTGAAACAAATATTTGATCATAAGGCTAGGCCAAGGAAATTCATAGAAGGTGATTAGGTTTTTCTCTAGGACAGGTGCAGAGAACCAAAGGGAGTCCCTGGGAAATTTGAATCATTGTGGAAAGGGCCATTTATGATCAACTAGGTGTTGGGTTGAATTCATTTAAGCTACAATATCTTGATGTAACTCTGGACTTCCCTTGTCCTTCAATGGGTAGGATTTGAAATTATATCAAATGTAACTCCCTCCCTTTTCTCCTTTGTACATATTTTTTTGTTGTACTTAGGTCCTTAAGAAATTTTGTTGTGAAAATTTGACCTTCTTGATTCTATTGCCCAATTGTGTAACTAGAGATCCTAGGGTTCATTCCTTGTCCTTGATTAGTCTAGGTCCCTAGTTAGATCCAATGTTACCCCATCATTTTTGTTGGCATAAATATGTATATTTTACATCTCCATTTGATGTACTTAATCCTTTTGAACCAATAGTTTGAATGGTGTCAAGTTCAAAGTCCCAAGTTCATTATCCTCTCGCATGTCCGTTTCTTTAAGGGGCTTCACTATTGCTAGGTCTTTACCCCATAGGTAGTCTAATCCCAATTTGAATTTGAACCTTGAACCTCTTCTAATTCGGTTCAAAGTTCAAAGTTCAAAATATAAAGTGCAAGCAGGAGTCTTTTGTCCTAAAAGCCTAAAGAAGTCATTGCATCTTGGTATATGTCTTGAGTCATGTCCATGTTTTCCATTTTGAACTTGAACTTTGAACTCCTAATTTTTGAGGTCCGTAGTTCAAAGTTTGTCTCATGCATATAACAAGTGGAATGATTTAATAGACAAATAAATAAATAAACAGGGTGTGGATGGAATATTCTTGGAACTTCAAGATTTAAAAATTTATTTTTGGAAAAGGTAATCATTAAATATTAAGCACAAGTAAATGGAAGTGACCATGAGTTAATGAGGTGTCAGAACATGATGTCAATTCATCATTAATTTGTGTGGAAGATGTGAATGTTTAAGTGTGCCTAAGATTTGAGTAAATCGTCCACTTCTTATTTATGAAGTTTAGTATTATTTGGTTTAATTGCTAAGTTTTCCTTGTCCAGAGAAACAAAAAAGTGATGAAGGTAATTTGTGCAGCGGAGTAGCAAGTTTGATGAAATCTAGTGAGTGTTTCTAAAAAATTAACTTAGCTCATTCTAAAATTATTGAATCATTATAGATTTGGAGTTCCCTATTCAAGTTACTTTATTTTGTTTCATGGAATTGTCTTATTGGAAGTATGGCATATAATAGACCATCGATACTAAAGTTAGGGTTTTCCTCTAGTCTTGTTAGTTCAATCCCAGAAATGGAAGATATGACCCTCTTACAGGTGATTGTGAAAGAAATTTTGGAAAGGTTTCAAAACCCTAAGGAAGGCTCAGTAGCAGATATGGTAAATAAGAGTGGCTTAATTGAAGCAACAACTTTCCAAACCATAGTCCCTTGTCCATAATTGGTATTCGAATGTATGAATAGGTATGACCAAGATGAGAGGTATATTAGTACTATCTCTGGGGAAGTGTTAGTAAGAATTGAAAAAGGATCCATAATGGCAGCCATGAGAATACTAGACAAGGAACCATATGGAGCTTGGAGAATAGAAAAATCTTATTCCTTTTTCTTAGAGAATAAGAAAGAATATAGGACAATAATTACATGTCAATGGCTTCTCAAAATGCAAAAAGGTGGTTCACGGTTGCCCAACCCTCTCACACCCAAGCATTTCATCCTGAAAGTTTGAGATTTAGTGATTTTACTTAATAGGGTGAAGGGAAATCAACACACATTTCATTGGGAGAACTAGATATTTTATATTCAAATGTTTCTAAAAGGGGAAAATTTCTTGGACTGGGGTGAACTTATAGCAGAAAGACTGCATGAAGGGTTAGAAAACTTCATCCAAATGAGAGGGTTCTATATGTCTTCCTTTTTGTTTTACTTGTTAGCTTGTACAAGAGAGTGAGTTGGTTGTCTCATGAACCATTGGTTCCAGGTATGAAAATTTATGAATATTATCCATTACTCTTGCTAAAGAGATGCTCTGAGAACTTCAATAGGGTGAATGATGTATTTTCTATTTGGCTAGTATTTGGATTGCAAGGGAAATTGAATAGGATATTTTCTAAGGAATGTTTTCAATTAATTATCACCTATGTCATTTAATTTATACAATTTCCCAGGTTCGCGTATATAAGGGTAGGTGGATTTGAAGGTGAACCACTAAAGATGCCTAGGTATGTACTGGATAACCTAATTATAACAAATATTTGTAGACAACTCACACAGATTAATAAGTGCTTGAAAGGAAAAATCCTTCTTGAGTGTCCTTCCTTGTAGAACTCGACTACCATTGCTACAAGAATAGCTCAGACACTTTGAATTTAGAAACAAAAATAAAAAAATTAGACTTAAAAGAATTCACTTTTTGGCCCAAATTTGATAGCAAAGGTTTTGCACAATCCTACCTGAATAGGAAAGAAGTTTTCACTCACATCCCTCAACTGGAAGATTACTGAGAAGATTGCAAGGATGAATTTGAAGTATGGAAGAGATTATGGTCTCACTTTACTCTAAAGAAAATTGTAAACATGCAAAATCCTATTAATATCAAGGGAGTAAATGAGGAGGATGGAGAAGAAGTACTAGATCAAGAGTTCATAGATAGAGTGCAAGAAGAACCCATTCCAAAGATAGATTGGACCATAAAAGAGGAAGATAGCATACAAACTAGAACCTTCAATGTGATCAGGAGAACTGAAAGATGGTTGAGGGAATACAAATTGGGGAAATTAAAGGTTAAAGAAGCATAGGCTTGTGAAGAAACACATAGTACCCTTTTTCCTAAAATTGAAGATGTCTATGTTAATGTATGTGTTAACCATGATTCTGTAGATACAACTAGGTCTAAAAAGAGCTCATTTAAGAAGGCTAAATTAGCAATCATAGCGTCCTACCCTACTAGAACCACTCATTCGAGGAGTAAGAGAACCAAAAAGGTGAGTAACATAGAATTTTTGGATCTAGATTCCGGCAAAGAGGTCCTCAAAACAATGGAGAATCAAACACATAATATCCAAGATATTAGTGATGTTGAGATTGAAGTGAAGGAGAAAAAGGATGCAAACTCTATTGATGATATGCTGACGATCGATTCTATGGCATTACAAAAAAATCTGACCAAGAATCCTCCCAACGCACCTAAATGGCTTGAATCTTCTATCAATAGGAAATGAAGTCTAGTTTTGGTGTCTCTTCCACATAGTGACATGGTAAGAAAATATTTGTGGCGAGAAGTAAAAACTAAGAAACCTAAAATTGAGGCAATAATTGAAGAAGACGACAGAACAGGTTAATGGTTTGTAGAAGTAGAAATACTGACTACTGATTAGGATTTTGACAAAGTAACAATGAAAGATTTTAAAATAGATAGGCTAGATCTTGGAGTAGCTACTCGAGCCATTGATGCCAAACATTTGGAGTCTTCTACAAAAAAGATGATTACCAGGACTTGGAAAGATAAAAAAGATAAAAGGTAAATGAAGCTGGTTATCAAATAGATGGAGAAATACATCCATTCAACCCATAATCCAACTTTTGTCCATATTTCCTAGTTGTCTTTGACTTTTGATCCTAAGTCTCCAGACAACTAGCAAATGAGAGATCATATTCAAAGGAATTGGGTAATTTTTGAAGCTTATGTCGAATGGTTGAACTTGGTCATTCAAACTAGAAAAAAATTCATTGAGACTCTAAGTAAGACATATGAAGAGGCTACTAACACTAGGACAAGTTTGGAAACTGAGATAGCATCGTGGGATAAGGAAAGAATTCAATGGACAATCGTTGTTGCCCAAATGTTGCATGTTCAAAAGTATGGGATCATGAATTTATTGATAGAAAATTTGATCCAAGGTTTTGATGATGAGATCTTGTATGTTTCAGAGAGCACCTGGAATGGAGGAATTCAATTATCACTAGTACATTTGAGGCCAAATTCTGACGACCATGTGTCAGTTTTGCAACGCCTATTTGTCGAAACTACGATAGATGTGTCCGTCGGTGTTTTTGCGTTGGAAATGATGACAGAAGTGAACACCATCGGTATTCTGACATAGTTTCCCATCGAAAGAGGCCACATAAATAGAACCTTTACTATGGGATAGATCTATCAAAAAATGGTTCTTTACGATGTTTTTTCTATTGAAAAGGTGACATATATTCAATAGATGTTCGACAAGAGAAACCGTCAGACATATAGTAGTCTCGTTGCACAAATATGTCAAATTGGGGTTCCCTCCGATGGCTAACCTCTTGGAAATCCAATGGTATGCAGTAAACTACTGATAGGAGAATCTGTTGGATGTATAGCTCTTCTGTCAGAATAAATTTACTACCCGTCACAAAAGTGACATATTAGCATAGTAAAGATAACAAAGCTCAAGAGACCATCATAGTTGGTCTCCGTCTTTGGTCCATATACTGAAAAAACATTTTACCTTTTGTTAGCTCATCAAATGAGGGGATTTGAAAGAATTTAATGGATGATATTTTCATGTATAACATATATTATTTTAGTTGATGTTGCACAAATTTATCAACTCCACGCACTTGTATACTATGAGCACAACCATAAAGAAGCATCTCCTCCCATGGCCTACATTACTCAAGCCACGGGAGGGGATGTTTCTTTATGGATGCGCTCAATGTATACAAGTGCATGAAGTAGATAAATTTGTTCACCGTCAAACTAAAATAATATATGTTATACATGAAAATATCATCCATTAAATTCTTTCAAATCACAGTATTTGATGAGCTAACAAAATGTAAAATGTTTTGTCAGTATATGGACCTAAGATAGAGACCAACTATGATGGTCTCTTGAGCTCTGCTATCTTTAGTCCTAGCTATTGGGAAAGGGATGGAAGACTTAATATACCTGTCGATTGTTGAGAATAATCACCACCTTGCCTTTATGTACACTGCACAGTATCCAATATAAGAGAAGGTGAAAAATATGAATGGATAAAAGAAATGAAAGATATAATAAAATTATCATGTTGTTTACCTTCTCATAATTGATCCTAGTCTCACAAAAGTAATTTTATATGATCACTAGCACATTTTGTGCATGGATGAGAAACAATATCCAAAGTTTCTAGATTCTGAGAAGAGGTATGAGTGGAGGCCAAAAAAGGGATATTTGTGAAGGTTTTATAGATGTAGTACTGAATCATCATCTCTGCATTGGTACTCAATCTGGAAACCCTCTCTAGAAAATCTCCACATCTAGCAAATCTCAATAAAATCCCTTCTAGCCTCCACTGTATATATGTCTTCTCAGTATCTAAAAAATCTCCATCATTGATTCCCATCATTTTTTCAGCATCTCCATGGATTGAGACCTTAAATTTTTGAGCTTCTCTTTGATTCAAGAATAGTTTAACATTCTCTACTTAACACAGCCAACCACGTGAAGGTGGAAGCTCATTTGGCCCCTCCTCAGAGCCTCTTATGACCCTTTATGACATTTTAAGACCTCTAAGATGTGTATTCTTAGAGATCGTAAAGGGTCATAAGGGGTCCTGGGACTAAACATCTAATAAACATAAATGTAGGCATCATGGTCACAAGTTTTTGGAGACAACATAATTGAGTGGTATACCCAGATGATGCAAAGAAACCACTACTCCTCTCATTCCAAGTCAACACTGCGGGATCCAAAAACCATAGATAAGGAATAAATTTAGAGAGTGGAGGAGGGCCATAATGACCAAAATAATACATGAGGACAAACCTCAAGTTAAATGAGGCAACTGTAAAATTTTTAATATATTTTCATTATTAAATAATGAAATTTTCATATACTAGTGTTCTAAGCCCCCTCTGACTTATGCATCTAGAAAATGAAACTACAACCTACTGGGATTGAGACAAATCTTATAAAACAACAACAGCTAAGAAGGATCGCTTGCCAACATCTACTGAATACATCTGTTGGAGGACTTTGTATTCAACAGATGTTGGCAAGTGATCCTTTAGCTACTATTGTTTTATAAGGTTTGTCTCAATCCCAATAGGTTGTAGTTTCATTTTCTAGATGCGTAAGTTAGAGGGGGCTTACAATAATAAATCATGTAATGAGGGGGCTTAGAACACTAGTATATGCAAATTTCATTATTTAATAATGAAAATCTATTAAAATGTTTGCAGTTGCCTCATTTAACTTGAGGTTTTTCCTGTATTATTTTGGTCATTATGGCCATCCTCCGCTCTCTAAATTTATTCCTTATCTATTGTTTTTGGATCCCGCAGTGTCGACTTGGAACTGAAGGAGTAGTAGTTGCTTCGCATCGTCTAGGTATACAACTCAATTATGTTGTCTCCAAAAAATTGTGACCATGATGCCTACATTTATGTTTCTCAGCTATTGTGATATCTACATTTATGTTTCTCAGTTGTCGTGTTTATGTGCATGTTTTTTATGTTTTTGGGAAGACATATTTCTAGCCTGGGCCTGGATCCTATGACAATTAGCTTCATAACAATGAAGTAGATGACAGATGAGCAATTGGCTTCCCAAGAAAAATCCCATAAATTAACTATGTGTACCCCAGTTCCTGTGCCCTATGTGCGTACCCAAATGATATATTTAAAAAAAGAAGGGTAAGGCTTAAAGAAGTTAATTTTGCATCACTAGACATATCTATATGTTTTATCCACAATGACCAAACTTCATAAAACATACAGACCTATCTAGTGATCATATTGTGCTAAAGGTGGTGCTTGGTGCTCCACTGCTACAACAACTACAGACTTTGATGAAAAATTAACTTCTTTAAGCCTTACCCTTATTGTTTCAAATATATCATTTAGGTACACGCAGAGGGCACATGAATTGGGGTACACACGATTCATTTATGAGATTTTTCTTGGGAAGCTCATTGCTCAGCTCTCATCTACTTCATTTACTATCAAGCTAATTGTTGAAGGATCCAAGCCCAGGATAGAAAGATGTCTTCCCATTTTTTTTAAGCCATATTCCTTGTTCTTGTCAAACTTCCTTGGTACAATAGGCCTGCTCTTTGTAGTACTCTTCTTCAATCTGTGTTCGATGATAAGCATCTTCTTCTTCTTCCTAATTGCAGCCAAAGCTTCCTTTTCATCAAGATTCAACTCCACTTCCCCCATCTCATCGTCCTCGTCACCCTCAGCTACCATCCTAAGCCCTTCTTCCCTCTCCAGTTCTTCAAGCCTCTACAAGATATCTGGATCAATAAAGTCTACAACATTGTGTCCATCCATGATCTTAGGAATATCATCTTCTTTCCACTCTTCATTTGCCAAAATATACCGCTTATTCAAGATTTTAGAGTAGTGTACCATCATCCCCCACCCCCCTCATGATTCCCAAAGAACCCACCCATATGTTTCCTAGCCTCAAATCTCATCTCCGCAACCAATTTTGCATCTTCCTCCGATAGTGTCTCTAGTGGTTGCAAATCAATCTTATTACAAACTAAAAGAAAGGCTTATTGGAAAATAGAGGTTTTATGCTACCTGTTGCGCAATACTATAACCACAGGACCCTGAAACATTAAGGAAAAATAAAAAAGCCACCTTCAAATGAGCCAAGGAAATAATACTAAGCATCTCAATGGTGTTCCTGTCCTCCAAGGGGTGGTCCAAAATACCAGGAGTATCAGTAACCTGATACCTCAAGTACTTATAATCAGTATGCCTGATAAACAGAGACTTAGTAGTAAAAGCATAAGGTTGCACATCCACATCCACGCTAGTAATCTTATTAATAAAAGAACTCTTGCCAACATTAGGGTACCCACAGATCAAAATAGTCCTAGTATTTCAACATACAGAGATTGAACCAGGTTGGGTTATTACATTTCCTTCTTACTTTGTATTGACTGAAGTTAAGTTTGATACATTTTTTAATTGGAAGTTTGTGATATTAAATTGTTATCATGGTTATTTGAGTAAACCTTTATGAATGACCTGGATACAATGCTCTCTTGTTTAAACTAAACCATTCATATAACAAATACAAGACATTGCAAACTGAATTTGGAAAACAACTTCAGTCAAAGTGTTTAGAAAATACATTTAGATCAGCCTTAGGATATTACAAGGTATAAAGCTAATTGGTGTCTCTTTGGTTGGTTACAATGTTGTCCTATCATTCATGGTGGAAGATGTGAAGGAGAATTTTGTAACTTCATGCAATATGCAAGGTACCATGGTCCATGGAGACATTATTGTTAAAAACTTAAAAATGATTCTAATTTTCTGAGTTTGATCAGCAATTCTTTGTCATCACATGTGCCTTGTAGTGAGGACATTCAAGAGAGGTTTGATGAGTATTCAAATTGGTCAAAGTATGATTTTGAATCAAAAATTGGTGAAGAACATGAAGGTGATATGGATAGGGATTCATTTGACACACCAACTCCTCTTCTCAATTGATAAGACTATGAGGAAAATCTAAATTTAGTGGTGTGTGGTGAATCTGAAGATGGAAGGAAAGAAAAGTCCCAAGTTTTAAATTTGGACAGTAGAGGCTCCTTTCCTCATTCTCACAAGTCTATAGATTTGTTACATGGATTAATTAGTAAAGAAGAGGCATCTAGCATTGGCATTCAAGATATAAAGGTTGGGCCTGACCATTGCACAAAAAAGGTGCTTGTATCCATTTAAAATTTGTCACCAGGGTATGACCATAATTCTGAGTTCATAACAGTGACATAACTCCACTACGTCAAGATATGGAAGCCTTTGGTCAAGAAGAGAACAATGATTTACATCCTATATTTGAGGGTACACATGGTGCAAGAATGGGACATGATGGGAATGATACAACTCATCATAATTAATAAAATAACTCTGTCCAACATTAGGGTACCCACAAATCAAAATAGTCCTGGTATTTGGGTCAATAGACAACAACCTTTCCATATGCTACCTCACCTATTTGAGGTAAGACAAACTTGGTCCAATTCTCTTAACAATGTTACACATCTGTCCAAGTGCAAAAACCTTCAAATATTTGCAGCTGTAAAGAGAATTCCCATATTTTATCAGCCTAACATAGTCTTTGGCTACTTTGGCAATGAGAACCTCAAAATAGAGAAAAGAAACTTAGTAAAACCAGTCGTTGTTTGTGAGGGTACATGCATGATAAGTGTTTCTCAAACCTCTCCAAACATGTAAGATTATCTTTAAATACTTTATTGATCTCTTCTAAACATTAACCAAATCAAACCTACATTTGAATCCACACACAATAACCCAAAATGAAGGGTTTTGTATCCTTTAATGAATCTCAGTCACTAGTAACACATGGATAGTCAAACCACTAGTCTCCAAAGCATTCAATAAGTGAATATGAATGTTTGAAAACTATTCCTTATTCCATAGAGGAAAGGAAAAACCAAAATAAGACTTTAACACCTTTAAGATCATTGATTTCAATTAGAAACCTTTAACTTTCTTCAAACTCACAATACATTGCATGTGTAGTACAAAAATCATGAGATTCTAAAGAAGGCCTCACTCTTAATCAACCAAATCTTCCTTGTACCACAAAAAAAACTATGTGATAACTATGTCTCATCCACCCTTAATTGTTTAAGAATTCATCATATCAAATAAAGTATATCTAACAATGAAGATTTGTTTGACAAATAGCAGGTCTTCTTTAGTATCTTATAATAACATGCTAAACTGATAAAGGTGTTATCTACATTTAATCTACCAATTACTAATATATTAAGCATATTATTACTATGCTTAATGTTCCATTTAAATGCATTTAACACAACAAATAGATTTACAAAATTGAACCAATGGCATGTTTACAACAAAGGTGTAATAGAACTCCCAACAATTCTTAAACATACTTTATCTGATATGATGAATTCTTAAATAATTAAGGTTGGAGTAGACATAGTTATCACACAGTTTTTGGTGTGGTACAAGGAAGATTTGGCTAGTTCAAATCTTCCTGATGACTACAACTGATTTGAATACATTGTATAACTTGAAGATCCATGATTTAAGATCACTGAGTTGCTAATTATATATGTAAGATGGTTAAATCAGTAATATGTTGTCATTGATGTCAACTAGTTTTGACAGTACTTATCTTGTAAGTTACTATACCCAAACATCTATAGAAGAAGAAGAAAAGAGATGAAGAACAAAATATATCTACATGAGGAAGATGGATATGACAGATAAGGATAAGGAATACATTGAGTAACTTATGGATGAGTCTATGACCTTATGTTATTGACTTGATTATGTTGCATTCATCTATGATGAAGGATAGAGAAAAATGCACAAGGTAATATTGTTGGTTAAAGAACCATTTCAGTATACACCGATGCAGTGTAGTGTATACCGATCACAGTACAAACTAAGCTTGTGTTCACCGACACATTTATTTGTTAACCGAGCAGAAGAAAAGAACTAAATGAATAGTTTAGCCGATGAAGTTGATGAGCTGTAAAGTACATCAAAATTAGAGATGAAGATAATGTTTGTTATGAAGATTGACGGCTAACATAATTCGAAGAAGATCTAATGGATTGAAACAAAATGTATTACTAACACATCAGCCGAGGAAGGTTTAAGCGACAAAATCAAAAAAGGAGATGAAGCAACAACATCTGATGGATGGAATTAAAATAGTTTACTCATCTATTTAAGAGACTGGGATTTCATGATGAAACCATGCCGGAAGAAGGAGACTGCAGGAGATATCACGTGAACAAGCTTCATGCATGCTTGATCAGATTGGTTAAGGAGAACTGGACTACAAAGATTACTGAGCGTCAAAAATCTATTACCGAGTGACAGTAAGTTACTGAATATTGATTGAAACAGAATTAAAATATTGATTAGAGGATTTGAATCAGCTTAATATAGATTTGATAATATGCAATTGAAGTTTTGTTGTAATCAGATCAACTACTGTTGCATTTTAACCATTGTAAATAGAGAAATCTCTTAACATAGTGGACTAGAAAGTCTTGTAATGTCATTCATAGAGTGTACATTTGTTATCCTGTCAACCCCATAGTGAATGCTGGTTGGATGATAATGATTGGTCTAAAATCCTCTAACAAGGTCACACCTCACAGTATGTTTGTAACCTTTAACAGGTTTGGGTCTTCACCGACCTCACTTCAGAAGAGTGAACAATTTTTGGGTGACCGATCCCAGGTGGTTTTTCCCTTCATAGGGTTTCCACGTTAAATCTCTTGTGTTATGTGTTGATTGTGATGATTATTTATTATCATACTTTACATGTTGCATATTGGATTTGATCAGTAATCATTACATGTTATTAACTGGTAATCGGTAAAAGCACAGACAAAATACTATTTCAGTTTACCAAGCTGTAGAAGTTTTAGTAAATTGTTTTTGGATATACATTTTGTGATTGGGAATGTGGATAACTGATTCACCCCCCTCTTAGTTATTCTAACACTTCCTTCATGCTAGTAGTCTATAGAATTAGATCTTTATTAACAATTAATCATATCAGATAAAGTATGTTTAAGAATTGTTGGGACTGGTCCTTTGGCGTGTATTAAATAGAATAGAATTGTCAGCATATTATTATCATTCTATTTCTTTGTTGTAAACATGCCATTGGTTCAGTTTTAATCTATTGGTGTCATGCCCTAGCCCATGCTTTATCTCCATTATTTGATGTTATTGGTGCTTGTGCTCAAGGATATTGATTCACTATTTTAAAATGTTGACTGTGGTTATCAAATGGAAAAAATAGAAAAAAAAAAATTAACACGATTTTTTTTTTACAAAACTGAACCAATGGCATGTTTACAACAAAGAAATAGAATGATAATAATATGCTGAAAATTCTATTATGTTTAATACATGCCAAAGGACCAGTCCCAAAAATTCTTAAACATACTTTATCTGATATGAGTTTGTTAATAAAGGTCTAATTCTATAGGAAATAGGAGTTGCTTTGTTGAGTGAGGGCTAATTAGGCCTAGGAGAAGAGCATTTGGGGATGGAAGTATTCACTAGTCAAAGGATGTAAGAATGAGATTGAGATGGGGTTAGTAACTCTAAAAAGGGTATTTCATGAAAAGGTAAGTACTTTGCGAGGTTGTTTGGAGACTTAGGGTGTAAATTGCTGATTTATGTGTGTGTAGGGCTACTAGATAGGCCTTGAAGGGTTGTAGAAGAATACTGGTGTAAGTTGAATAGATCAGAGTGAATGGGGTGTTGAAACATGGTGAATAGACCATGATGAGATGATACTTGATGTTAGGATCAAGGTAAAAATCCTAGTTGAGGTTTTGACATGGTGGAGGCACTAGGTGCACTAGGTGGCCTAGGATGGAGATGGTGCTAGGAGGAATCACCAAGAAATGAGGAAGTGAACTTGTGTAGAAGGGTTGTGTAAGTGATTAAAAAATTTAGGGAACTCTACTTAATTATTGAGTTGAGGCTAATTACTTGAGTGTATTACAAGTTACTTGTTGAATCCTCGAGTTGAGTTGGTCTCCTTAAGGTGATAGTAGAGGGCTTTGCATCAAGATGTATGAAACAAAGAAGAAGAATATCAATAAAAGATTAAATTCTCTACAACTCTAGTAATCCACTATCCCGTGGAACAGTGAATAGAACAGTGAATCCATATTTGTGTTTGATCATTAACATAATCATTACATGTCTTTGTACAAAGTTTATTTTAACACTATATTATATATTTTTCTAATTGAGATTTTTATATAGGAAAAATTGTGTTTAATAAAATAGAAGTGGTCTCAATAGCATAGAGATATAAAAAGAAAATAAATTTAGAGTTTAGCCCAAGAATTGTGGAATATAGTTTTTGTCATTTCTATACACATTGTTGATTTCATTTCGTTGCACAATGCATATTGCATAGTGCACGAATAATGACTAGATGCAAATAGTTTTTAAATTTTCAATTACAATCTACTTTGTACAAAGTCAACCTACAAACTAAGTACAAACTTCTGAGAATTTTGACGTATCCAATGACTCTTGTTGCTATGAAGATAGCTACAAGAGGTTGTAGAACTTGATGATGAAGCTCGTGGGTCAAAGTCTCTCTTAAGTCTTTCAGCTAGATCACTATCCTTTGAATGCAAGTGCTAGTATTAATTAGGTTGAACCTTTCATTTTATAGAAAGCTTATTTTCTTTACAAATGAGTTAGAATGCTTCTATGTTCTTGTCACTAGGATTAAAAGGTCTTATTAGGTCTTATTACAATTTTCTTTGTTGTGGGGCAGGAGATCAATCTTCATTTCCCTTCATTGTGGGGGACAATAAAGATTTGTCTAACAAATAGTAGGTCTTCTTTAGTATCTTATAATAATATGCTAAACTGATAAAGGTGTTATCTACATTTAATCTACCAATTAATAATAGATTAAGCAGATTATTACTGTTGATGTTTGTGGCACAGATCAGATAAAATATTGATCATACAATAATAGATAAATTATGAGATATATATATATATATATATATATATATATATATATATATATATATATATATATATATTAATAATAATAATAGTGAGTTATATATATAACTAAATGTTTATTATTATTATTAGTGATATCTATAATATATATATATATATATATATATATATATATATATATATATATATATATATATATATATAATTTTATTATAATCCTTATTATTGATATAATATAATAATGATAATGATTATCATTATTATTATTAATAATGATGATAATAATTATATTATGATCAAACTAAATTCATAACGTATCAACTATATTTACTGTCGATACATATTAAAGAGAACTGTGTATTCACTGTAAGTATTAGGCATTTAATACAAGGTTCTTATGTGGATGGATGGTGGTATGAAGAGCCACACCTATGAAAGGTGTGACTCCTCAGGGAGTCACATCTTTCATAGATGTGGTTTCTCTTACTCTCCCGATCCCATATAAACATTGATGAATATTGAAATCAGAAAATACAAAAAAATGTCAAATAGTAAACTTGCTGATAACAGTGATAGTAGATTCATAATTAATATATTAATATTTGGTGCAGTCACCTTAATTATTATATTATCATTTGTGTAGAGAATTTCATTGACATTTATATACAGGACAGATATATCATTGTATGATAATTTGAGAAGTCATTTATATAAATAAGAATATTTTGAAAGAATTAAAATGATCACATAATCTTCTCAAATTTAACATGGTATAAGAGCCAGGTTCCTTCGTTAAAAGTCTAACCGCTTGAAGGAAGATCCATTTAATTTGAAGGGAGATCAAGCTCATAATTCTTTATAATATTCTCTGGGAAAACTTGCATTCACAAAATGGTGAATGCAATTAGGCTTGAAGACAGACTTGAAGGTGCTTCAAATTTTGATTCTTGGAAACTATAGATGATTCTTATACTAACAAAGAATGAGTTAAAGACTATTGTTAAAAATCCTCCTGAATCTATTGAGAATAAGAAGAAGAGAAAATGGGAAAAGGAAAATGCCAGAGCAATGGAACTATTGGTAGATGGAGTGAAAGATCATCTACTACCTATTATAACAAAATTAGACTCTGCATATGAAATTTTCAAAGCCCTAGAAAACACGTATGAGATCAATAACACTAGTAGGATCCTTTCTCTTAAAAATCAACTCTCTAATATTAGAATGAAACAAGGAGAGACTATCACCTCATATTTTATGAGGATAACGGAATGAAGAAATCAATTATCAACAATTGGTCACATCTATGATAGTAAAGAATTAACTATGGTAACTCTAAATGGACTCCTGATGTCATGGGAAAACTTCAGACAAGGAATAAGTGCTTGCTCCAAACTTCACATGTTTGATCGACTAAAATCTGACTGCATTCAAGAAGAGTGCAATCTAATATCTAGAGGAGTCAATATGAAATCCACAAATGAAGACATTCAGATTCTCATTGCTAAATTGAAAAGGAAAAAGGGCAAGAACTCAAATGGTAAATAGTCATTCAAGAAATCTAGAGACCCCTCTACAATACAATGTTATAGATGTGACAAATATGGTCACACTGCATTTAAATGTCTTGATAGGCTTAAAATTCAAGCTTCCTTTGTTGAAGCCAGTAATTCAGATTGGCATTTAGAGAAACTTGCATTCTAAAGAAATTCAGATATCTTGTGATTAAGAGGGATTTCACTGATGAAGGTGGAACACTTCTGAGGTAAACTTGATATGATTGTAATAATTGATTCTTGTACTAATAAAATTATTATATAATTTTTGGGCCCTGTGTAAATCATGAGGAAGTGATGACTTCTAAATTGATTATCACTTGTATTTGTTAAAGTTATTGAAAGGTGATGATCTTACAATAATTTAGTCTTCTACCATGATAGACATCTTATGATGGCTGAAACAGATCATGATAAAAGATATGAATGTTCATATGGTAAGTGCACATTACCTATGAACATCTTTAAAGTACTTGGTGGACATCATGTGACTTGATGTTGGTAGGCCATTACTCTGAGTACTTGGTGGACATCATGTGACTTGATGTTGGTAGGCCATTACTCTGAGCACTTGGTGAATATCATGCGACTTGATATTCTGCAGGCCAATGCTCCCGATATCATGAGGTGATATCTTTGTAAACTTTTGAGTACTTGGTGGACATCATGCGACTTGATGTTGGTAGGCCATTACTCTGAGTATTTAGAGAATATCACGAGACTTGATATTCTGTGACAAATACTCCCAATATCATGAGATGATATTTATAAATATATACGTTATGGTGAATATCATGAGACTTGATATTCCTAGTCAATCCATATCTCTGACATCACAGTAATGTGATATCAAAATAAAATTTCACAATTAATGTTGTATTGTTCTTTTAGATTGATATTTTTTTAATCTTCCCTAGCTAAGAGGGAGTGTTGATGTTTGTAGCACAGATCAGATAAAATATTGATCATACAATAATAGATAAATTGTGAGATATCTATCTATCTATCTATCTATATATATATATATATATATATATATATATATATATATATATATATATATATATATATATATATATATATATATATATATATATATATATATATATATATATATATATATATATATATATATATATATATATATATAGATATCTCACAATTTATCTATTATTGTATGATCAATATTTTATCTGATCTGTGCTACAAACATTATATATATATATATATATATATATATATATATATATATATATATATATATATATATCAATAATAATAATAGTGAGTTATATATATAACTAAATGTTTATTATTATTATTGATATCTATAATATATATATAATTTTATTGTAATCCTTATTATTGCTATAATATAATAATGATAATGATTATCATTATTATTATTATTAATGATGATAATAATTATATTATGATCAAACTAAATTCATAATGTATCGACTATATTTACTATCGATACATATTAAAGAGAACTATGTATTCACCGTAAGTATTAGGCATTTAATACAAGGTTCTTATGTGGATGGATGGTGGTATGAAGAGCCACGCCTATGAAAGGTGTGACTCCTCAGGGAGTCACGTCTTTCATAGATGTGGCTTCTCTTACTCTCCCAATCCCATATAAACATTGATGAATATTGAAATCATAAAATACAGAAAAATGTCAAATAGTAAACTTGTTGATAACAACAACAGTAGATTCATAATTAATATATTAATATTTGGTGCAGTCACCTTAGTTATTATATTATCATTTGTGCAGAGAATTTCATTGATATTTATATACAAGACATATATATCATTGTATGATCATTTGAGAAGTCATTTATATAAATAAGAATATTTTGAAAGAATTAAAATGATCACATAATCTTCTCAAATTTAACAATTACTATGCTTAATGTTCCATTTAAATGCATTTAACACAAAAAAACAAATTTACAAAACTGAACCAATGGCATGTTTACAACAAAAGTGTAATATAACTCCCAACAATTCTTAAACATACTTTATCTGATATGATGAATTCTTAAACAATTAAGGTTGGAGTAGACATAGTTATCACACAGTTTTTCATGTGGTACAAGGAAGATTTGGCTAGGTCAAATCTTCCTTCATGCTAGCAGTCTACATAATTAGACCTTTATTAACAATTCATCATATCAAATAAAGTATGTTTAAGAATTGTTGGGACTGGTCCTTTGGCGTGTATTAAATAGAATAGAATTTTCAGCATATTATTATCATTCTATTTCTTTGTTGTAAACATGCCATTGGTTCAGTTTTGTAATTTTTTTTGGTGTTAAATGCATTTTTCCAAACCAATTGTTAAACAAGAAAGCATTAGTAGTGAGGAGGGGTCTTCTTCTGAGGAGATTGATGAAGATCATGCACCTCAAAACTAATTCATAAGGTACCAATCATGTTTTCTATTCGCTTATATTTTTGGATTGGTAAATCTCCTTAGTTTCATGTCATTTCTTTTGATTACTATGGATGAGATATATATCTTACATTTAACATTCAACTTCTTTATATTTTAGAACATGTAGTTTATTTTCTGAGGATTTTACCAAATCAACTTTTAACATAAATCGAAAACACCAAACTGAATTGTGTTTTTCTTCTCATCTTTAGTACCAAAATAATCACCCCTTTAATCTAACTGCACTATGCAAGTCTAGTTTAGTGACCATGTGCCTGCCATCCTCAATCAAGACTAAGGAACACTATAGGAAAATACAATGTTTAAATTGTCTACATTAAAAGAAACTATACTACAAGCTTCTATGAATAAGAAAATAAAGTTTAAAATTCATTACTTGCAACTACAACATTAGAGAAAAGTTGAATTTTATTTATGCCTTGATGGATATCTATACCGTGTCATAAATCTCCCATTTTGACATAGGATAAGAGCATAGTGATAGAAGATAGATCCATTTTGTGCATAACCTGAACTCATCGTATTCCATGAGAGTGCATCTTTTGAGAATTTTTTTTTGAACGTTTCAAGGGACCAATAGTTCTACAATTAAATCATAACTTTCCCATTACTTAACAATCACACATGGCACAGACTCTCTTCAAACTCACAATACGTTGCATGTGTAGTACAAAAATCATGAGATTCTAAAGAAGGCCTCACTCTTAATCAACCAAATTTTCCTTGTACCACACAAAAAACTGTGTGATAACCATGTCTACTCCAACCTTAATTGTTTAAGAATTCATCATATTAGATAAAGTATGTTTAAGAATTTTTAGGACTGGTCCTTTGGTGTGTATTAAACAGAATACAATTTTCAACATATTATTATCACTCTATTTCTTTGTTGTAAACATGCCATTAGTTCAGTTTTGTAAAAAAAAATTGTGTTAAATGCATTTAAAATTATCTTCATTGTCTTATGATTGTCTAAATGCTTCTTTATTTGTCAGCCAATTAATACATGCTAGTATATAAAGAAGATTAAGGGTTGTAAACCTCTATTATGTAAATAATGAATTTTGAATCTTCATAAAGAGTTTTCCAATGTTAAAAAATCCCAATATTTATGAACAAAAATGCAAGCATTAGGGTCATTCTTCTAGTTTCATTTTATGTCACTTTTGTGTGAGAGTATTCATTTTGGATTCCCATTCAATGACACCTGTGTTTGTGAGAAAAAATGCTTTAATCTTTGAAGATAATGGTTCTTGGTTTTCCTTGCATGAAACTTAGATGAATGTTGCTAACTTGAAATTTGTCTTTGAATATTAAGTATTTACTATGTATACCTATACCTCATATAATCCAAAAAAATCTTCAACACAAGGATTTTGGTAACTTAAAGGGCCTTAGTGACCGACTTTGAGTTGAGAAACTTTGGTGTCTAAAACTACATTATTTTCAACTAGTCGGTAGATTTTAGTTTGTCTTGATGGTTTTCTTCCAAGATTTCACCCATTTTTGTGAAAGGTATGTACATTTTTATATTCACTAAATCACCAATTAAAAAGTCTTAAACACTAATATCAATAGAAATAAAATCCTAATTAGATGTGAGAACGATGACGAAGAGACGACAGATGCTAGGATTTCCTAGCAATGATGATGGAGGTGGTAGAAACTAGAGACAAGGACGTGGTGGATGAAGGAAAGGAAAAACATTTCCATGGTGCCCTCTAGGATGGGGTTGGTAGTTTATGAAATTTTTTGGACTGGGTAGTGGAAGAGGAGATCCTCAGCGAGGAGAAGGGAGAGGTAGAAATGATGGTAGAAATTAGTGGGGTTATTCAAGGAACTTCAATGGCCTAGAAGATGGATTCAAGGCATTACAAAGAAAGGACTGGAAGCCAAAGCTCCCCTTCCATCCATAATAGGTGACCAAATAAAAACCTTCTACACTAGAAAATTGAGTCATATCAGTTCAGATTGAACCAGAAGAATAGAAGGATTCAGTGTAGTGCTTAAGAGAGCGGGTCTTTTTATGGAATGGAGTAGAGGATGGACATCATATCCTCATATTTGGAAATGGATGAGTGAGAACCGGGGTAAGCATTTCTCTCTAAAGTCATTACCTAATGGTTTCTTTTTGGTAGTCACTAGAAATACAAGATTAAAATAATGGGTAATTAATAATGACCCTTTCATGATGGGGGGTATCATGTTTTTCATTAATGTTTATGGTCTGATTAAAATATAAGAGAAGAAGGAAGTTTGGAACAACATTTTAGAATACATGAATGGTATGGGTAAGGTGACCTTCATTCTTGGTCATGACTTCAATGAAACATTGGATATGGCTAATAAGAAAGGGAGCAAGGGGACTATGAGTTCGATCCAATTTGATTTTCATATCTTTGTCACCAAAAATGGATTGTGGGAAGCTAAAACCAAGAATGAGGTGTTTACATGGATGAATAGGAGACATGGATTCTCACACATCGCATAGAGATTGTACCATTTTTTATAGAAAGAGAATGGGGATCCATCCCCTTGATCTTTGAGGCAAAAATAATTCCCATGACTGGGTCGAATCACTTTCGAGATGCTTTAGTTTTGTGGATGGATTTGGTACCGATTTGATGCTCTTTGAAGATGGAGAAAATGTGGCTAAGAGAAGAATGATTCTGGAAAATGGTGGCAAAGTATTGGAAGATTGTACTTGTTATTTAAGGAAATATGGGGTTTCAATTGTTCAAAAAATTATAGTATATCAAGAATAAGTGGAAGTGTTGGAATCAAATTCATTTCAAGGATATATTTGTGGAAAAAAACATTGGACAAGTAGCTAGAGGTTTTAAAAAATAAGGTGATTCAGGAAGGTATGGATAAAATTTATTTCTTAACTGAAAAGGACTTGTAACAACAATATGAGGAAATTCTAGCCAGAGAAGAAATATATTGACGCCAAAAATCTAGAGAGAATTGGTTGAAAGATGAAGACTGCAATACAATGTTTTTCCATAGTTTGGTCAAGGAAATACCATTAATTAATAGAATAGCTTCAATAAAGAATGAAGTTGGTCAGCAAGTTGTGTAATCAGATGCAATCAACAAGGAAGTGGTAGAATTTTACTCATTATTATGGTCATCACAGGATGGAGTGATAGTAGAGAGCTATATAGGGATGGTTGATGTACACACTAGAATGTACACTTCTCTAAGCCATTGCTTACAAGAGAATCCATGAATGGGAGACCTTGGGAAGGTGACCTAGAGCTCCCTAGGCATGGAGTGCAAGGGTTTTAAGAATGCTCTCAACTAGAGCTATTAAGCCAATAACCTTGCTAGTAAACCATGCAATGGGAGATTCAATGAGACAAGGGAAAGAATGCCAATATCCTCAAGAATCCAAATGGAGATGCAATGCAAGCTATGTTAAAAATAGAAATGCAAGCTAAACTATGGAAATGAAAGATAGAAGTATTATAGATCCTTTCTAATTAAGCTATGTGAAGTAAACTAGAGCATGAAAAGAAACTAAGCTAAGAAAGCATAAACATGAAGCTAAGCTAAGAATGCAAGAAATGAAGGCTAAATGCAATAAGATCTCCAAAAAGCTCCAAAGTCTCCAAGAAATCTTGCAACATAAGATTAGCATAAAAAGTTGGATCCTAGAATGAGAAGAGAGCTCTTCTTTTATAGGAATTGAAAAGGAATGGACCATGGAGATTAAGAAGCAAAAGATTTAATCAAGGGTGGAGCTTGAAAGAGGAGCTATCCATGTGCACAAGTTTCCTCCAATGAGAAATAAGTGTTGACTTTTGTGCCCCATGTAAGATAAAAGGCCTTTTCTTATTTTCATAAAATAAGAATAATGCTTTATTTGTGCAACTTAGGATAAGAGGAAAAGTGGGGGATTTTTATTTAATAAAAGGGGAGAAAATTCCTTTTAAATAAATAAAGACTTAGGATAAAATGGTTAGCCCATAGAAAATAATCAAATAAATGCTAGAACTAGGATTTGATCAAGAATAAGCAATTGATGATTTTAGCAAATAATGCTAGCGAGGGGCTAATAGTCTAGATGACCATTTTTGGGTGATTACATTTTCCCCTCTTTGACTAATGTGTGATCAATCTGGGAACACATTACATCAAAGAATAGATCAGCCAAGAAGGAAATAGATAGAGATCTGACTCCAAAGAATGAAGTGTAGAGAGATAGCAAATCTTGCATGGTTAGCCTAGTAGTGACAGTACTGAACACTTAGGAAAGAGATGGATAGTATCAAAACTTGAGATGAGAACTAACATGTCAAGTGCAAAGATAGATCGATCAGAGCAAATGGAATGGTCAAGCATATGCTTTGGAGAATAGCCAATAGGATATGGTGTGTCTGCCCCCTCGAGATCGAAAGTGAAATCAGGTAGAGGGAATGCAGAAGCAAGAGCAACATGATCAAATCACTAGAAATCATAATCAAAGATGAAAGATAAGAGAATAACCATCAAGAAGTGAAGATATGCCCCAATCAAGGCCTCAGAGAGAGAGATGAATGAAAGACTAGAAGGGTGAGAGAGATGGAGATGAAGAAGGAAAGGATGCCCTAGTGAAGATCAAAGGATCATGCCTCAAAAGGTCAGCCAACTATGTGGAAGAAGGAGAAATACAATTTTGACGATCAAGGTGAACTCAGATTTTGGTTTCAATCCCAAAATGAATAGAAAATGATGTGATATGAAAGACAAGAAGTGAAAGACATGATCGGGAAGAAGTGAAAGGTGAGCGCAATTTGACTAAGAAGTCCGTGAAACATGAAAGAAGAGCTCTCTCCATATGCAAGATGCAAAACTAATTATCATAAACTTAAGAATGCAAGCTACTATGAAAAGTGGTTTACTTGCAAGGTCACAAAGCTTTTAGACTCTAATATTCATCATCGAGTGTTGTTGGTAGCATCACAAGATCATACAATACACACTAGTATGACTATGTGAATCTAAATATGATCTATATCAGATAGATATGTGGGAATCCCACCTAGGCATCAAAGACATGTAGGTCAAGATGACTAGTGCAGTGAGGTTCCCTAAGTTTGATATAGAAAGATTATGCTCACATCGAGACACAAGAAAGTCAAGATGACTATAAGCATGCACTTGTGAAAAATAGTCAAGGATAATACCTTGTAGACCCCAGTGTCAAGTAGAACAAGCATAAATGCTAATGATAGTTAAGAACAACAAAATATACCCACAAGTAGAAAAAAAATAAAACATGTCCTCATGCCCCCATTCTTCTAGGTCGGCATCATCAAAAACTATTAGGGAGAGAACACTCATCAAAGAAATCATCATAGATAGCACATAAAGAAATAAATCATAGTAAGTCAAGTGCTTAAGTGCATGTGTGTAGGTCATAGAGTCAAACTTTGATTATCGCATCTACCAGTGAGAAATATTGCATCATGCAAGATTGTAGGTAGGATATCTAACAAGTGTTGAGAAACACTTGGTGCTAGGGTAGTGTTGAAAAACATAGTTGGGGTGGTGTTGAAAAAACACTGTTGGAAGCAAGTGGCCCAAGAAACCCAGACGCACAAAGAGACCCAAGATAAGCTTAAAACAACGTATGCCCCCTAGACTAAGACAAGAGTCAATTACAGGCTAGGAGAGGCAAAGTGAGAAGTGGAGCGAAGGAGTGCCATGCAAGACTGATAGACATAGGTGCAAGGGTCTCAAGTAGTGCCTGTTTCTACGTTTTCACCACTTGATAGATTTTTTCAAGACTTTTTTTCAAATTTTTTTTATTTTTTTTTGTGAGACATCAAAGCGCCTATTGCTAAGTTTTCACTAGGATGCTCATTTTTTCAGTACTTTTTATGTTGTTTAGGATTTTTTCAGCATCATATATGAATTTTTTGAATTTTTTTAGGATCAATAAAGATATGTACAAAGAGCTCAAGAACCTTAGGCATAGAACTTTTTCAGATATAGAACATTGATAGGCTTGGTAAGCTCTTCTCCCTCAGGTGTAGATAGATGATAGGCTCCAGACCCAAATGCTAATGTGATGATATAAGGTCCTAACCAATTTGGCTCAAACTTTCCTTTCTGCTCCCTATTCTACTAATTTTTTGGATTTTCTCTGAGAACTAGCTCACCCACTTGAAACTCTCTAGGATGAACTTTCTTATTGTAAGAAGTAGACATTCTCTTTTGATAGGCACGCATGTGATCAAAAGAGGCCTTGTAGCATTCTTCCAAAGTAGTGAGCTCATGCACTCTCATAGCCCTCTGGTCTTCATAGGTAATCAAACCATGTAAAGAGACTCTTAGTGAAGGTATTTCAGCCTCTAGTGGTAAGACAACCTCAGAACCATAGACCAAGGAAAAAGGTGTGGCACCTGTAGGAGTGTGAATAGAAGTTCTGGAAGCCCATAGCGCAGGATTGATCTTCTGATGCCAATCCTTGCTTGATTTGTGCACTGTTCTGTGGAAAATTTTCAGCAATGTTTTGTTTGAGGCCTCAGCTTGGCTGTTCCCTTGAGGGTAGTAAACAAAAGACCAATGTTGTTTGATTTTGAAATTTTTGCACAAGTGCTTCAGGTCTTTGTTTTTGAACTAGCTGCCATTATCCATGACTATGGAAGAAGGAATACCATAGAGGTAAATGATGTGATTTAAAATAAATAGGGCAACATGTTTTCTTATAGCTACAGATAGTGGGATAGCTTCAACCCATTTAGAGAAATATTTAGTAGCTATAATGATGAACTTATGCTCGCTTGAAGAACTAGGATACATTTTGCCTACCAAGTCAAAGGCCCATTACTGAAATGGCCAGTAAGTAATAGAGGGAATGAGCTCGCATCTTGGAGCATGAATGAGATTCCCATGTAGTTGACATTTCTTGCATGACTTGGCATATTGAATAGCATCATTTTGCATAGTAGGCCAATAGTAACCAGCCCTAAGCAATTTCTGAGCTAGCGCAAGACCATTAGAGTGTTACCCATATATGCCATCGTGGATGTTAGCTAGCACCTTTTCTAACTCCTCTATTTCTAGACACCTAAGGAGAGTTCCATCTAGACCCTTCCTATACAAGTCACCAGAGACAAGGGTAAAGTGTGAGGCATTGCGGATGAGTTGGCACTTGTCATTGCGAGTTAGATTTTCAAGGATAACTTGATCTTGAAGATAGGAAAAGATGGTGGCATAGTAGGAGGAGTCATGACCAACCATAGTTTAAATGACATGGTCATCAGGGGAATTGTAGGTAGGATAGTGCAATTCTTCCACCAGGAACTCAAAGCGTGATTCGTGCTCTTGCAGTTGTAGAATGGATGCCAAAGTAGCCATGGCATCAGCAGCCTTGTTCTCAACTCTAGGAATTTGTTGAAATGTAATAGATGTGAAATAATTCATGAGTGAGTCTATCATCCTCTTGTAGGGAATAACTTGTCATACTTTGTTTGGTAATCATCATTTACTTGGTTTATGACAAGCTGAGAATCTCCAAAAATATGCAACTCAGTGATCCTCCATTCAAGGGAAAGCTTAACACCATTCAGAAGAGCTTCATATTTAGCTATGTTATTGGTGCATGGAAAGAGAAGCTTATAGGATTTAGGAATGGTGTATCCGTGAGGGGTAAAGAACAAGATTCCAGCACCAGCCCCATTTTGTGTACAAGAACCATCAAAGAACATTTTCCATGTGCACCCTGTGATATGCATGACTGAAGCATTTGGGAAGTCTATCTAAAGATGAGCATTATTAGTTATGTGGAACTTAGCCAATTGATCTGCAATTTCTTTCCCTTTAATAGCTCTCCTTTTGACATACTAAATGTCAAATTCTGAGAGAATAAACATCCATTTAGGAAGTCATCTAGTAAGCACAGCTTTACTTAGGAGATACTTTAAAGGATCAATTTTGGCAACCAGCTGTGTAGTATGCACAAGCATGTAATGTTTGAGTTTTTGAGATGCAAACACCACTACTAGACATGGCTTTTTAATGCTGGTGTAGTTGAGTTCATAAGCAACCAGAGTGCGACTGATATAGTAAATAGCTCGCTCTTTGCCCATATCATCATGTTGTGCAAGGAGGGCTCCTAAGGAATTTTCTGTAGTAGAAATGTACAATATCAGAGGTTTCCCTTGGATAGGTGGCATAAGAATAGGAGGTCATGCTAGGTAATCCTTGATCTGGTCCAGGTTCTTTTTACACTCCTCATTCCATATACAAGTAGCTCCTTTATGAAAATTCAGATTGAAGGGTTGAGCTTTGTCAGCTAACTAAGAAATGAACCGCCAAATAGATTGGAGATGGCCCTGGAGACCCCTTAATTGTTTGATGTTGTGAGGAGGTGGCATCTCCATGATAGCTTGCACCTTTTCTGGGTCTATTTCTATCCCTTTTGCTAAGATGATGTACCCTAGCTATTTCCTAGAAGTGACACCAAAAGCACATTTTTTAGGATTTAATCTAAGTTGGAATCATTCCATGCGGTCCAATATCAAACTCAAATCGGATAGGTGTGTGCTCCTTTGTTGAGATTTAGCAAGTGTGTCATCAACATAGTCTTCCATGTTATTATGCATCATATCATGGAATATAGTGGTCATATCCCTTTGATAGGTTGTACCAATATTCTTAAGACCAAAGGGCATGACATTCCAACAAAAGGTACCCCAAGCGCAAGTGAATGCTATCTTCTCTTGGTCTTCAAGGGCAATTTTGATCTGATTGTACCCAGAGAAGCCATCTATAAGGGAGTACATTTCATAGCCCACCATCATGTCCACTATCATGTCAATGTTTGGAAGTGGAAAATCATCCTTAGGGCATGCTTTATTTAGGTCTTTGAAATCAGTGCATATGGGAATAGACTTGTCATGTTTGGAAATAGGGACAATGTTAGAAATCCACTCAGCATAGTCTATAGCTCTAATGAAGTTGGCTTTTAGAAGTTTCTTGAGTTCAGCCTTAACTAGTAATGCCACATGGGGATGCATCTTTCTGAGCTTCTGCTTGATAGGTTTTACCCTTGGAGCAATGGAGAGATGATAGATGATAAGCTCGGTGTCTAAACCAGGCATGTCAGAATATGTCCATGCAAAGTTGATCTTTTTCTCTTGAAAGAATGTGGCAAATTGTTCTTTCTCCTCTGCTGAAAGGGACTGAGCCACATGTATGATTTTAGGAGAGTCGTCTATCCCTAAGTTGATGGGTTGTGTAGGCTCTATTAGAACTGAAGACCTTTCTTGAAAATAGCTGGGCAGACTACCAAGTACCTCATCCTCAAGCACCTCAGGGAGGTTTTTACCCTTAGATACATCTTTATTTTTACTATTTTTAGGTTCGAATACCGCCACAATGTGGTTTTCACCATCTGACCATTGCTTTTTTATTTTGATTTTATGACTAAGGTACTTGATATCTGATTCAGTCATGTTTTTCATTGGTTCACTGGTGGAAGAAGTAACAGGTTCAATGGCATTGAGGTAGTAGGCAATCTCATAGTCATTTTGGAAAGAAGGCAATGCGGGTCGTTGATCCTAGGTGGACCAATCTATGAGATCTAAGTGGAGGAGAGGAAGTGAAGTGACAGGTTCAAGAGCATTTATGTGGTATGTGTCATCTCTAGTGATGAGAGAGGTTGAGCCTATAGAGTAGGCTCCAAAAGTGTGAAGATCTAGATTTGACATAGAAGGACCAGCGTGGTTCACTAAAGCAATACGTGGATTAAACTTGTCAGACCCTACGTGAGACTCATCAACTATGTCAGGTTGGGTACTATAAGTATGAACCACATCAACCTCCATATCCATCGTAGAAGATCCCTATGAGAGAGTATCCCATTCATACTCATTTGAATCCATTGTTGAGCTTCTACTGGGATGTTTGCACCAAGAAGGCTTAAGATGCTAAGAAGTAGAGGCACCCAAGTCATTATGTGTGAGATATCCTCTATCTACCAATCAAAATATATTCCTGTGTTATCTACTTCTAGGTGTAGAGGCTTCAACAGTGTCCTCATCAGGTATGCGTTCTTCTCCCCAAAGGAGTGAAGTAGAAGGGAGACTGTCATCTATTTGAGCCATAGTGTGTAGTGGTGACTCATTTGTATCTATGTTTGAATCACTGATCATGGGAGCATTTCTGGAATATTCAGGGAGGTCATCATTGGCACCGTATCCTAGACCTATGGTATCTTTAGAGGGTCGGCCATTGGTATGACTCAAAGGCTTGACTAGGGCGTGCCCATTATCATTTATAGGTCTGTGACCTTGATAGCCCATTTGCTGCAATAATTTATAGCCTTTACCATAGCACTTAGGGGAGATAAGAGTAGCAATTATCGTACTACTCTCTTCGTCTCTATAGATCCACTCCCTAATAGCTTGCTCTTCTTTTTCTGCCTCTAGGGGTATGGATGAATGAACAAAGGTATCAAATATTGTCATAGCAAAAGTAGAAGACTTTGGCTTGTTAGAGGGTCTCCCATATGATTTAGGAGAAGTAGGCATAGCAGCAATGGAATCCAGTGTATATTCACCCATGCCAATGCTCATCATCTTTAATTTTTTCTCAGCAGCAATCAGGGATGCATTAGGATCATGAGAAGGTTTGTTGTGAGGAACAAACATCTCAGAAGCAGTCAAAGTATTGATAGCTATAGCATTATCCCCAAGAATCACAACTTTAGTGCCATTGTATGGAAACTTGACACACTGATGGTAGGTGGAAGGGATAGCTTGCATGTCATGGATCCAAGGATGACCCAGAAGAATGTTATATGCGAGTGGGATGTCCAACACTTGGAACAAAATATCTTTCATGACAAGGCCCACTCAAACAGGCAGCACAAAGAGACCCTTGGAAGATCTTTCCACTTCATTGTATGCTTTTATAGTAATCTTCCGCTTAGGATCTACAACAAATTTTGACAAACCCAACTATTGCACCACATCGAAAGAAATAATATTTAACCCCACACCATTATCTATCAGGGCTTGATGGACTCAGGAATGGTAGACTTGGACTTCAATGTGTAAAGCAAGATTATGGGGATGGCTAAGAGATGTGTCATCCTCTAAAAAAAAGGATAGGTAGTGGGGAGATGAGATATGGTTGACCATAGCCTGTAACCGATCTAGATCAATGTCATTGGGGACATTTGTTGTACACAGAGCCTTCTCAAGGATCTCCTTATGCAAAGGGGATAACTCGAGAAACTCAAAAATGGATATCTAAGCGGGTGTCCATTGCAATCGGTGCACAAGGTCATAACTAGACAAGACTAAAGGAGCCACTTGTTTAGAAGAAGAGGCTTGCTTGGGATCATGCGCGGTTTTAAGGATAATTTTGGCTTGCCCCCTAGTAACAACATTCAATGTCTCACTTCAGGAAGATGAACCATCTAGTGTTTGCAAGACCAACTTTGGCATACCATGATTGGCATCATTATCATCTTGAGATCTCATCATAAGAACACTCTTAACGGGTTCCACCATGTTGATCACAAGTGAATCGAGAGTATATGTATAGTTGGTCATTGTGTCATGATTGTTCTTATTTGCTTGAGAGGACTCCCCCTTTTCGTACTTAGGTAGAGGGGTCTTGAAAGCCTTGTGATCAGAATTTTTAACTAAGCCATCTGTGAGAACGGTGCCTCCATCAATGAGATCTTGGATAGCATCTTTAAGCTTAAAACAATTTTCTGTCTTGTGTCCCTTATTTCTATGATAGTGGCAGAAATGATCTTCTCTCCACCAATCAAGCTTAACTAGAAGATCATAGGGACAAGAATTGTCAAGAAGCATAAGATACTTGTTGGCAACCAAAGTCTTAAGAATCACATCGTATGGTTTAGCCAACTTGGTGTAAACCTGTAGATGGTATTGCTTCTTTGGCTTGTCTACATACTGAGGCTTAGGAGCACTATGAGTGTTGGCAACCTCTTGTTGTTTTTCTACGTAGATAGCATTAGAAAGGTTGAAAGAAGGCTCTTTAGCTTTTGGGACATCTACAACCCCATCATTGACAACATACTTGTTTCTATTCCAAGGTTTTCTCTTGTCCTTGCCATTGCCTCTAGTATCTTTATTAATAACAATATCCCCCTTTCTTATGGCCACATCCTCAATCTGATATGCACTTTAAACCATGTCATTGAAAGAGGAGAACAATTTTTTCCTTAGATCATAATACAACTTAGGCACAAGAGTGTTGACGAAGATGTCAATCTTTTCCCTCTTGGGTAGTTGACGAGGATATCAAGAATACAATGACCTCCAACATTGTAAGTAAGTGGAAAATGGCTCACCTTGATTTTTCCTTAGATCACTTAGATCTATCATGGTGATAGGCTATTGGATGTTGTATGAATAATGTTGGGTGAAGCGCCTAGCCAACTCATCAAAAGTCTTAAGAGGCGGTGTCAATTTTGCAAACCATTCCAAAGCTTGTCCTCTTAAACTTCTAGGGAACAGTCATAGTAGAAATGTGTCTTCATGAAGGAAGTCCATGCTAAGGGTTTAAAAGTGATGCACATGGTCATGGGGGTCACCGTTTCCATCATACTTATCATATTTGGGAACCTCAATATCCCTAGGAAATGGGACCATGTATAGACTCCTATCAAAGGGAAGAGCACAGATAGACTCTACAAAAGAGACCTTTGGAGGCTCCCTTTCTATTGCCATTTGGGAAAGATGTTGATTTGTCTATTGTAATTCCTCTCTAAGGATTTCCAATTCTATTGGTACTCTTTCTTGGACAATTTATCAAACATCATAACTGGGAGGAAGATTGTATCCTCTAGAAGTCATGAATTGAAAATATTGGTCTCCATTATGCTCTAAAAGCTTATGCATCATTCATTGGGAGACCTCATCTTGTTAAAATATCATAAGCTCCTCACTAGAAATTTCATCAATGGCCTCTTCTTCATGATGAGAGGGAGGGGGTCTAGGAGGTGAAGAAGGTATAGTGAAAGTCCATCTTGGAGGAGACCTAGGTGGTGTGTTGTTGCCATAGTTTCCATTAGTACCAAAAAGTGGTATATGCTCATAACCACTAATCTCGGGTTGCTCATGAGACACTCCTCTCATAGCCATGCATCTGGCAGCATCCATTTTGTCTAAATGGGCTTGGTTGTCCTTATGCTCAAAATGTTCTTGCAAATGGTGGAACTTTTCTTGTTCAGTGAGAGTGAGGGAGACATTATCTGTGCTTTTGGAGGTCTTGAACATGGAAAAGAGGAAGCCTCCTTTGTACCATAGGGTGACCTTAGAATCCTCAAATTGGTTAGGACTAGAACTGTCATTGCTATTTGGCACTCATGAGCATCTGGTTGGAGAAGGTAACTGTGTATAATTGAATAGAGGGTGACTCTCTTGCTCAAATTGAGACCGAGTTGTAACTGGCATGAAAAGAATTATTGGTTGACTAATAGAATGAGACAAAGTTTTTTAGATATTGAGAAAAGAAAATCTAATGAAGATCACTTGTAAGATAGAACAATAGAGATGGCTTGTCAAAAGTGCTCAAGAACTTACAACAATCAATTGACTCAAGCCAAGAGATGAGCAAGAAGCTCGATTAGCAAGTAGCTATAGAGGTAACCAGGGTATGACAAGTGATCAAGAGTAGCATTTTTTAGGCTCAAACCCAATAGTTTTAGCTCATTTTTTTCAATCTCGAACAAACCTAAGTATGCAGATAGCAAACTAGCTTCAGGTAAGAACATGAAAAGACACTCTGCAATAGGTTAAAATTCAAGTTTAACAACTTCAGATTGCAACAAAAATAGGATAGAGGAATAACTCAGGACTCTTGATTGAGGGTGTGCGATGATGTTTTAGTATCATATGACTCTTGACTAGTGAACATGAGAAACTCAATTTTGAAAGCAATCTGGTCAATGTTGTAAGTTGCAAGGTACAATTTCTTGGTTTCAAGCACAGTAATATCAAGAAATAGACAAGTTTGCAAATAGTAGGTGATCAAACATGTCATAAAACACTTGTGCAAGAGCAAAAGAAACCTTTCCAAGACAAGTAATTGTGATATCAAAATGAAAAAATCTATGAGCACTACTGTGATGTTTTATGTTCGAGAACATTTGCATGGGTAGATCACAGTGAGAACACTTCAAGCACTTACTACCTAGAAGGACAAAGGCTCAATACTTAACAACTTGGCCCACACTTGATGTCCCATCACCTTACATAAAGTGGTTTCCCACAATAGATGTTGGCTTTGTCATGGAAGTGCCAATGAAACAACCAAAGGAACATAGATGGTGAGTAATATTGGGGTGATCCAGGTTAGTCTACTAGGATCAATCCTTGCTCCAAGATGTTAAGCGGAAAAATGGTGTAGCTTCTATCTATGGTTCTTAGTAAGGGCTTCCATTCATAATACTCCTCTTGCTCCCCAAAGGGACTCCTTACCTTGTGGCAAGTAACAAACCTCGCGGCCACAAGACTACCTTAATCATTCTTGCTCAACATTTTCCTCATGGTCAAAATCCCACAAGTACTCACATTAATTGAAGACAAGTACTACATCTACCAAGGTTTTGTTTCCTTGATAGCCTTGAGTTTATAGTGGGTGAAAATAGCTCGATATTAGCTTGTCCCCACTTGGGTCATTCCTCTTGATTGCTCAAGAGCAGGCCGCTAAAGGATTCTAGAACTAAACAAAGAATGGATTAATCTTTGAGGTTCAAGATTTTTGGTTCACCTCAAGGGTGAAGAGAATACTCTCCTAGCTCAAAAATCTCTCCCAAACACACCAAGCAAAGTTTAATTACCCTCTTGCTTTCAAAATCTAGAAGTGGGTCAAGATTTATGGTTCACCACAAGGGTGAAGAGCATACTCTCCTACCACCAAAAGACTCCTATAACAAGATATTAAGTGCCTAAGAAATGAAGCAACTAGTATATGCCACAGTCAAAATGAAAGCAATTAAACAAGCACTTGATTGGTTTTTATGCTTTGGGCAGCCCTACAAAAACCATTAGTAGCCCTTGTGCATTTGGAGCTTTGACATGCATTCTTTTAAGCAAATATTTCAAGCAATGAGAGCACCTACAAGCACAACTTGTTAGCTCCATAATGGTTAGCACATCAAAAATTAGATAATCTACAAGTAAAATAGCTAATCAAATGACAAAATTTGAAAATGAAACCAGCATGGTTGGATCAAGCTCGAAAAGAGCTTTCCAACGATATAAAACAACAAGCAAAATTGGCAAATCTGGAATTATGGGTCTCTGTCTGTCACGGAATTTCATGTGAGACAGTACTCAAGGCCATGTGAGAAAGTATCGAACCGTGCGTGAGAAAGCACAAGCTTGCGTGAGAACATATGAAGGCTCGTGTGAGAAAGTACAAGGGCTCACATGAGAAAGTACATAGGCCCGCACAATAAAACACCTTTTTCGCACGCAAAAGTGCTAGCACTAGCAAAACCTCATGTGATACACTGAGAAAATTTGCATGGGATTCTATAATAGTGACACACAAACGTACAGACAGCGTACAGAAATAGTAAAAAACTAAAAAATAGCTGAAACATGCAGCGGAAATGCAAGAAAAGAAAGGCAAAACAGAGTTGTTCTGCCCCACGGTGGGTGCCAAAAATGTACACACTAGAATGTGCACTTCTCTAAGCCATTGCTTCCAAGAGAATCCATGAATGGGAAACCTTGGAAAGGTGACCTAGAGCTCCCTAGGCATGGAGTGCAAGGGTTTTAAGAATGCTCTCAACTAGAGCTATTAAGCCAATAACCTTGCTAGTAAACCATGCAATGGGAGATTCAATGAGACAAGGGAAAGAATGCCAATATCCTCAAGAATCCAAATGGAGATTTAATGCAAGCTATGTTAAAAATGGAAATGCAAGCTAAACTATGGAAATGAAAGATAGAAGTATTACAAATCCTTGCTAATTAAGCTATGTGAAGTAAACTAGAGCATGAAAAGAAACTAAGCTAAGAAAGCATAAACATGAAGCTAAGCTAAGAATGCAAGAAATGAAGGCTAAATGCAATAAGATCTCCAAAAAGCTCCAAAGTCTCCAAGAAATCTTGTAGCATAAGATTAGCATAAAAATTTGGATCCTAGAATGAGAAGAGAGCTCTTCTTTTATGGTAATTGAAAAGGAATGGACCATGGAGATTAAGAAGCAAAAGATTTAATCAAGGGTGGAGATTGAAAGAGGAGCTATCCATGTGCACAAGTTTCTTCCAATGAGAAATAAGTGTTGAATTTTGTGCCCCATGTGAGACAAAAGGCCTTTTCTTATTTTTATAAAATAAGAATAATGCTTTATTTGTGCAACTTAGGATAAGAGGAAAAGTGGGGGCTTTTTATTTAATAAAAGGGGAGGAAATTCCTTTTAAATAAAGACTTAGGATAAAATGGTTAGCCCATAGAAAATAATCGAATAAATGATAGAACTAGGGTTTGATCAAGAATAAGCAATTGATGATTTTAGCAAATAATGCTAGCAAGGGGCTAATAGTCTAGATGACCATTTTTGGGTGATTATAGTTGATAGTGTTGCTTGAGGGAAGGGGGATTGTGAAAGACTTTTTATCATTGTATTGTGTATTTCCAATATGTTTGGATGTAGGGTAGACTAGGAGAATGAAGGATCACTCACTGATTGCATGATAACCTAGTTTTTAAGGGTCACTGGTTGAGGGGACAATCAAGGTCTAGATGATTGGGCCATTGGAGGACCCTATTTCTTTGTATTAATTTATATTCATATTAGATGTTTGGATTTCTTGTGAATTATCAACTGCTATGTATCCTGCAACTATATCCATAAATCTGCATATACTTCTCTAGGGTTGTAAGCCACTTAGGGATCAAAATAAAGAAAATAAATGAAAATCATTCTTTGTCCGATTTCCTTTTAACAAAGTCTCAACTATCAATGATACAATACATTTGATGCCCTAATCTATCAATACAAATGGCACCTATCTAGAAGCTCATGGGATGTCCATTTCATAACCACAGTCAACATTTCAAAAAAATCAATATCCTTGAGCACAAGCACCAATAACATCAAATAATGGAGTTAAAGAAAGGGCTAGGGCACGACACTAGTAGAATGTGGTCATCTCAGTGAGCATCTTAGCAATATACAATGACATCATTAAACATGCCAATAATATCAACAAACATGAATCCAAACATTTCAAAACAGTGAATTGATATCCTTGAGCACATGCACCAATAACATCAACTAATAGAGATAAAACACGGGCTAGGGCATGACACCAGTAGAATGTGGTCATTTCAAAGAGCATTCATGATCAAATAAAATGCACTGCATTTGAAATTTATGGTTGAATATGATGCCAAAGGCTCAACAGATGTTGCTCATCAAAGATACCAATCAAAGATGAAGAAATCACATACCTACCCGCTCATTCATCTTTCACCCACTTGTTTTATCCCACTCATTTTCTCTCCAATCAAAATAAAAATGTTTTGGGCGTTTCACTTTTTTTTTTTTCTATACCCCGAACTTGTCAAAATTCTGATGGTCAATTTAAAACCCGTCAGAATACCGACACCATCGAGGCCTATTATAAAAAAAACACCAAATTCATAATAAAAAATTACCCGTCGGAAGTGTCTGTCAAAATTTGGCCCCAAATGTAGTAGTGTATTAAAGGGATTGAAGAATCCACCAAGCTCTCAAAGGAGCTCATAGCTTTGGATGGAGTCATGTGTGATGACCTTAGATGCATTGAAGTGTAGTTATTTAAAGAGGATGGGAAAATAATGGAGAAACCAGATGAAATGATCAAGGCCTTCAAGGAAAGGGATCAAGTAGTAAAAGAAGTTAAAACATTGGTCGTAGGTGATTTCTCAAAAATTGCTAAGATTGAATCTATGTTGATTATATGCCTTGATCATCTAGAAACTCATAAAAATAAAGTGGCACAAGTTTGAAAAGAAAAGAAAGTCTGGAAGCAAAGGATTCCACACATAGGGGTTCTAAATCATCAAGTTATGGTGAGCTTCTCAGCTTCACACATGGAGTGGAAAAAGCAACATGGCATTTCCTCAGTGAAAAACAAATTTTCCTCATCTGTGACTCCACCTTAGCCCTAAACATGATCCAATGATATCAACATTGGCTTTGATCCTTTAATGTTATCTTTACTTAATTTTGTTGTTTTCTGTTACAAACCTTTTACTTTACTCCTGAATGGAGTTAGTTATTTCTAGAAAAACTTAATTACCTCTGATAGTTACACTTGTGAGGCTATATCTATGGCTTATTATGAATCTTTAAGGGTCGGCCAAATTTTGGATAGATTAGTAGTGATTTTATGAAATTCTCAAACAACTATGTTTTTTGAAGAATTTTTAGCAGACTTTGATTCGTTGGTTAAATGAAAGACATTATGGTTTTAAATGTGTTCATTTGAATTGAATGAATCTTTCTTCTGTTGGAGTTAATTTAATTTTCATAATGTTTTATTGTTGCACATTCATTCTGAAAATTTCATTGAATGGGAAGTCTTAGTGGTTAGTTAATACCTTAAAATATTATGATGATAAGTTTTTTGGCTTGATCAGATCATTTATGTGTGAGTGTATTTCTTTCAGGATTCATGTTGTGTTTACAAATGACATTCTTTTTCCATTAGATACTTTCAGGTTAAAAGAATTACTCATGTTTTTTCTTTCTGATTCGAAGTATTGATTGGAAATCATTTTACAAGGAGATGTACAGAAGGAATAGTCCAATGATATTCCCAATTATTATTTTCCTAATCAAATGGGTATATAGAGTCATCTTGTTCAAGTCTCATTGAACATTACATAAAAGGAAAAATATGTTAACTAACACATTGTTAGATTTAATCATTATTACATGCTAGAATTTCATTTCCTTTATTTCAATTCAAGGTTAATTCCTAAACAGGGGCTTGACCAAGGCAAGCCCCCTCCCCCAAAAAATTTCACCTCTCTTTGTTGTGCAGGTGAAGATTCAGATTCAAAAATTCAATTGTAGATCTAAGGACACTTTTTAGAGACCTTTCTAGATCTATCTTTTATTCTAAGTTTTGACACCATCTGGTATAGGTCAAGGTCGACTTGTACCCTAGTTTCAATAGTACACTTTCCATTTATGAATTTGGTAAGCCTAGCAATAGATTTGCAAAACTGAGTTCCACTTTTTTGGTCTAGGTATAGGTCGAGGTTGAATTGTACCTAATTCAACCTGCATCCCATAATTCAACCTATACCAAGGAAGTTGACCTATTCATGAGACCTTTGAATTTACACAATATGTAGTTCCTAGCTTCTTGATTCTAGATCAAGCTCTATTATGGTTGCTGACATAGTTTTATGGTCCATTTGTAGATCTAAACTTGTATCCTCTTATAGTCATCAAGATGGATACATTTCCCTCTTTTTCATTTTATAGCACTTACTTTCATAGATTAGATTCATATATTGTATATCATTTATGACTCTTTCTCTTATGGAAAGGAAGAACCATCCAAGACCCTACATTGTGAAGATCATGAATTGGCACCATACCTTGGGCTTATCAGGTTTCCTTTTTTTTTTAAAGTCTTGAATCTTCTTGAATATAAAATATACTTTGGTGAGAGATCTATCCTATTAATTCTCTCCATTTAGTATGTTAGATTTTGGTGAACCCAACTTCTTACATATCCATTTTGATTTTGGTGTTAGATTTTATTTTATAGCTTGATCTACTTTATTACATTGTAGGCACCTAGTTAGATCTCTTTTGTATGCATAAAAATATACTTTATATGCATAAAAATATACTTTATATGCACTTATTTATTTCCTCTCATGTTTCACAAGTTATTTAAAACAATCTTCCAATGCCATTAGATATCACTTTTGAGATAAAACAACATCCTCTTATTAATTTTCCTTTACATTATGTAATCCCAAAAAAAAATCAATTTAGTGTATGTGATGTTTCTTTGTCCTCTCTTATATCACCTTATAATGACATATTAGAGAAAGAAGATGATTTTAGCCTTTCTCTCAATGATATTCCTCTTTGGAAAGGTGAGTTGAGCATTGATGTTAACTTTGGAAAGGTGAGTTGAGGATTGATGTTAACTATTCTCCTGATATAATCCTTATCTACGAGGATATTTTGGTTAAGGATGAAACTTCACCTTCTTTTACTTTCAATTCTTCCCCCTTTGCGGATCAAGCTTTAATGGACCATGACCATTCCTCTTCTACAATGTGCTTTATTGATAGAGATGTTCTTATCCTTGATGATTCTCCTATTTGGGATGAACCCTTTGATGATGACATGGATTACTCTCTTCCTCATGAAGAAAAATTAGTAAATACAAATAATACAATAGTTGTCATTACATCTGCTTCTCCTATAGATGACCCATTCATGTTTTATGTTTCTCCTTCTCCTAAAACATAACCTCTTCATAGGGATATTTTAGAACAAGAGGAATACATAATAAATACTTTTATCATTATCACTTTCCCTTCATTTAACACTCCTAGTAGAGATGAAGCCTTAAAGGAAGTCCCTAATCACTTTTCTAAGGACATCTTGTAAAAAGAGGATAATATCAATTTCCTTAATGCTCTCCCTTCTAGTGATGAACCTATGCAGACTCAAGCATATGATCAAGTTAATGTTGTCAATATTCATGCCCAACCTATGATAGTAAAAAATAATGTGATATGTGTCAAAGGATATCCTCAATATTCTCCTCAAAATTTCACTACACCCATGATCACAGTTAAAGGATATGCTCTGTTCAAGCCTATTATAACTGTTAAAGGAAAACCTAGAATTCCTTTGGATTTCTTTATGAATTATCATGAGGTGGCTCACACCTATTGTACAATAAATAATCCTCAACCTACCAATATGGTTGCTCCTATTTCTCTCCCACCTTATCAACCCATTCTTCCTCCTCCACCCAGTCTTCCTCAAAACCTTGGAAAGGAGTACGATTTGGTAGAACAAGTTTGTAATACCCATACAAATATTTCTCTTTGGGAACTTCTTCAAAATTCTCCTACATATCATGAAGCCTTGCAAAAATATTTAACCACTCTTCCAACTTCACCTCCTAATCAAGATAATATCAATTCCTTTTTGCAATTCATGAATTCTATTCATGTCTCACCTCAAATACTATTTAATCAAGATGATTTACCTCCCAAAGAAGTTTAAATTTGATATGATGCTCTTATGGTAGCTTTATTGATAAATGGTAATCTTGTTCATAGGACCTTAATTGATAATAGGTCTGGGATAAATATTTGTAGTATGGACATGGGGAAAGAAATTAAAGCTAACATTTCAACTATTCAACTTGATAACATTCCTATACGTGGCTTTGATAATATTGCTAAGAAATAATTAGGAATCATAACTTTACCTATTAAAGTAGGTATGTTTATGATAAATAATCCTATTCATGTGATGCTTGGACCTCTTAATTACAATCTTCTTTTGGGTAGACCTTGGTTACATATTATGCATCTTGTTCCCTTAAATATTCATTGAAAAGTCAAATTCCTCTATAACAATGTGATGTACACTCTTCATGTGGATGATAGACCAAATATTTATTTGAATATTGAATAAAGAAATACTCCTATGAATATCAAGGAAAGACAAGATCCTTAATTCTAAAATGGATTCTCAACCTAAGGAAGATCTTCCTTCTTCTAGATCTCTTTCAGATGATGATTGGAGATCCTTAGATTTCATGCCAACTTTTATTGGATAATACAAAGTTTTAGAACTTCAATTTATGCAATCTAAAGTTTACAAAGAATTCAAAACAACTCCTCTTTCTAATGAGATTAGTGACAATTTTGTCGCTTCTTCCGCTCCTAAAAATTTCAAGAAATTATCAAACCTAGTTGTGATGACATAGTAACTAACAAAGATCCAGTATCTCTTTCTGATATGGCTTCTTGTTATGGTCCTAAATTGTTGGGATAATGGAAAGATAAGTATTGAGAGGGGAGGGGTGAGTTAGTACCTTCAAAAACTTTCAACACTAAAAAATTTGCAATTGTAGATCTTAATTGACTGACTGAATCCATTGTTTTCAACAAACACAGGCATAAATTTAAAAAAAAACAAAGTTTTCCTTCTATAATCCGACCAAGCAAAACCTTTTTTTTTTGGTCAAAAATTTTGGTAGAAAAACTAGGTCGAATGTACTAGTGATACCTGTCGATCATTGAGAATAATCACTGCCTTGCCTTTATGTACACTGCACAGTATCCAATATAAGAGAAGGCAGAAAATATGAATGGATAAAAGAAATGAAAGATACAATAAAATTATCTTTTTGTTTACCTTCTCATAATTGATCCCACTCTTGCAAAAGTAATTGTATACAATCACTAGCACATTTTTTGCATGGATGAGAAACAATATCCAAAGTTTCTAGATTCTAAGAAGAGGTATGAGTGGAGGCCAAAAAAAGGATATTTGTGAAGGTTTTATAGATGTAATATTGAATCATCATCTCTGCATGGGTACTCAATCTGGAAACCCTCTCTAGAAAATCTCCACATCTAGCAAATCTCCACAAAAATAACTTTTTGCCTCCACTACATATACGTCTTCTTAGTATCTAAAAACTCTCCATCATTGATTCCCGTCATTTTTTCAGCATCTTTGTTGACTGAGACCTTAAATTATTGAGCTTCTCTTTGTTTCGAGAATAGTTTAACATTCTCTACTAAACAGGGCCAACCATGTGAAGGTGGAAGCTCATCTGGCCCCTCCTAGGAGCCTCTTATGAGCCTTTATGACATTTTAAGACCTCTAAGATGTGTATTCTTATGGATCGTAAAGGGTCATAAGGGGTCCTGGAACACAACATCTGAGAAACATAAATGTAGGCATCATGGTCACAAGTTTTTGGAGACAACATAATTGAGTGGTATACCTAGATGATGCAAAGCAACCACTACTCTTCTCATTCCAAGTCGACACTGCGAGATCCAAAAACCATAGATAAGGAATAAATTTAGAGAGCGGAGGAGGGTCATAACAACCAAAATAATACATGAAGACAAACCTCAAGTTAAATGAGGCAACTACAAACATTTTAATATATTTTCATTATTAAATAATGAAATTTGCATATACTAGTGTTCTAAGCCCCCTCTGACTTACGTGTCTAGAAAATGAAACTACAACCTATTGGGATTGAGACAAATCTTATAAAACAACAATAGCTAAGAAGGGTCACTTGCCAACATCTGTTGAATACATCTATTGGAGGACCTTGTATTCAACAGATGTTGGCAAATGATCCTTTAGCTGATGTTGTTTTATAAGGTTTGTCTCAATCCCAATAGTTTATAGTTACATTTTCTAGATGTGTAAGTTAGAGGGGGCTTACAATAATAAATCATGTAATGAGGGGGCTTAGAACACTAGTATATGTAAATTTTATTATTTAATAATGAAAATCTATTAAAAATTTTATAGTTGCCTCATTTAACTTGAGGCTTGTCCTGTATTATTTTGGTCATTATGGCCATCCTCCGCTCTCTAAATTTATTCCTTATCTATGGTTTTTGGATCCCACATTGTCAACTTGGAACCATAGGAGTAGTAGTTTCTTTGCATCATCTGGGTATACAACTCAATTATGTTGTCTCTAAAAAATTGTAACCATGATGCCTACATTTATGTTTCTCAACTGTTGTGATATCTACATTTATGTTTCTTAGCCATTGTGTTTATGTGCATGTTTTTTATGTGTTTGGGAAGACATATTTCTAGCCTGGGCTTGGATCCTATGACAATTAGCTTCATAACAATGAAGTAGATGATAGATGAGCAATTAGCTTCCCAAGAAAAATCCCATAAATTAACTATGTGTACCCCAATTCCTATGCCCTTTATGCGTACCCAAATGATATATTTGAAACAACAAGGGTAAGGCTTAAAGAAGTTAATTTTGCATCACTAGACAAATCTGTGTGTTTTATCCACAACAACCAAACTTCATAAAACATACAGACCTGTGTAGTGATCATATTGTGTTGAAGGTGGTGCCCAATGCTTTGCTGTTGCAACAACTACAAATTGTGATGCAAAATTACCTTCTTTAAGCCTTACCCTTGTTGTTTCAAATATATCATTTAGGTACGTGCAGAGGGCACAGGAATTGGGGTACACATGATTCATTGAAGAGATTTTTCTTCAGAAGCTAATTGCTCAGCTCTCATCTGCTTCATTCATTATTAAGCTAATTGTTGAAGGATCCAAGCCTAGGCTAGAAAGATGTCTTCCCATTTTTTTTAAGCCATAGTCCTTGTTCTTGTCAAACTTCCTTGGTACGGGAGGCTTGCTCTCTACAATACTCTTCTTCAATCTATGTTCGATGATAAGCATCTTCTTCTTCTTCCTAATTGCAGCCAGAGCTTCCTTTTCATCAGGATTCAACTCCACTTCCCCCATCTCATCATCCTCATCACCCTCAGCTGCCATCCTAAGCCCTTCTTCCCTCTCCAGTTCTTCAAGCCTCTACATGATATCTGGATCAATAAATTCTGTAACATTGCATCCATCCATGATCTCAGGAATATCATCTTCTTTCCACTCTTCATTTGCCAAAATATACTGCTTCTTCAAGCTTGTAGAGTAGTGCACCATCATCCCCCACCCCCCTCTTGATTCCCAAAGAATCCACCCATATTTTTCCTAGCCTCAAATCTCATCTCTACAACCAATTTTGCATCTTCCTCTGGTAGTGTCTCTAGTGGTTACAAATTAATCTTATTACAAACTACGATAAGAGGCTTATTGGCAAACAAAGGTTTTATGCTACCTGTTGCGCAATACTATAACCATAGGACCCCAAAACATGAAGGAAAAATAAAACAACCACCTTCAAATGAGAAAAGGCAATAATATTGAGCATCTCGATGGTGTTCCTATCCTCCAAGGGGTGGTCCAAAATACCAGGAGTATCAATAACCTGATACCTCAAGTACTTATAATCAGTATGCCCGACAAACAGAGACTTAGTAGTAAAAGCATAAGGTTGCACATCCACATCTACCCTAGTAATCTTATTAATAAAAGAACTCTTGCCAACATTAGGGTACCCACATATCAAAATACTCCTCGTATTTCAACATATAGAGATTGAACTAGGTTGGGTTATTACATTTCCTTCTCACTTTGTATTGACTGAAGTTAAGTATGATACATTTTTTAATTGGAAGTTTGTGATATTAAATTGTTATCATGGTTATTTGAGTAAACCTTTATGAATGACCTGAATACAATGCTCTCTTGTTTAAACTAAACCATTCATATAACAAATACAAAAAATTGCAAATTGAATTTGGAAAACAACTTCAGTCAAAGTGTTTAGAAAATACATTTAGATCATCCTTAGGATATTACAAGGTATAAATCCAATTGGTGTCTCTTTGGTTGGTTACAATGCTTTCCTATCATTCATGGTGGAAGATGTGAAGGAGAATTTTGTAACTTCGTGCAATATGAAAGGTACCATAGTCCATGGAGACATTATTGTTAAAAACTTAAAAATGATTCTGATTTTTTGAGTTTGACTAGTAGTTCTTTGTCATCATATGTGCCTTGTAGTGAGGACATTCAAGAGAGGTTTGATGAGTATTCAAATTGCTCAAAGACTGATTTTGAATCTGTAAAGGATAAAATAGTGTATGGGGTCCTAGACCAATGGCTTACACATAAAAGAGACCCCAAAGCCAATATTTTACACTTACATGAAATTGTATTGATATAGAAATTAAATATAGATGACTAATATTGAAATTAAGAAATAAAGGTACTTCCCTCTGAAAAAGACTCGACTGAAAACCCTATCAAACGATCTAAAAAACTATTGATTCTCATGTGCTTGAACCAAAACTGTGAGATCTACAAAAGCCAAAAATCTTTTTTTGAGATGGCTCAACTTGGGTTTGACCCTAATAAAAGGTCAAATACCACATTCTTTATGGTAAGTCCAATTTGAATTTTGTTCCCAGATCCTAGAAGTTTGCCGAAAACGGTATCCAAATTCACTCTTAGATCAAAAATTCTGCACTTGTACCTGCAAGAAAAAGAGGGTTTTTGGTTGTTTATTTGGGGGGTTTGCCTCAGTCAAACCTCAATTTATGAATTAACCTTGAAATTGAATTGAAATTGCTGGAATAAACAAAGTAAACAGAACAATTCACCTTGCTTGAGTTGAAACCCTTGTGGAGGATTCGAATCCTTGAATCCACAAGAATGGATAAATGTAGAATCAAATATAGGATGTCTCCAATCAATTGTCTTTAGATCTTCAACACCAATCTTGAATGGATCTTGAACTAGGAAGAGGCTTGAATAGAAATGGAGGAATCTTCAACAAGAGAGCTCCATAGAGCTTGAATCCTTCAATGGATACTAATGGATCTCCTTGATGAATTGGATGCTTGAATGCTTGATCTTCTTTCTTGCTTTCTATTGAGAGCTTGAGAGATTGTGAGATGAGATGTGTAAATGAGAGAGGAAGGCTCCCTTTTATAGTGATCTAGGGCACAAGAGGGGCTTCGTAGAAAATAATAATTAAGGGCCCATGGCACAAAACTCTAGAGAGGTGCACATGGAAAGGAAATTAAATTAATGTCTTGACACAAAACTCTAAGAGGGGACCACCCTTAATATATAAATAAAATAATTATTTAAGAGCCTTGTTACAAAATTCAAGGTAAGGCCAACCCCAAAGTTAATTTGAGTATTAGGCACAAAACTTGAGAAAGGCTAATCTCCAATAATAAATTAGGATTCTTATACAAATATCGAGAAAGGTCCACCTCAAATATTAATTTGAGAATTCGATGCTTAATCTGAGAAATAGTGGCCCCGAAGAGGGAAAAGACAAGTTTTTGATGAAATCCCGCAACTGGAGGCTAACCCTAAAGATCCCAAACCTTAGATTCAAGGTCAAGGTTGACCCTGACCTAGTCAGGGTCGAGGTTGACTTTGACCCCATAAAGTGGACTTTGACCTTAGGGTCCAAAACCTCATATTCATAGTCTAGATTGCTAGGAAGAAGTGGAAAATGGGGTAGAACAGGGGGAAAAGCCAGATCCAAGTTGAATATCCATTCAAGGCATTCGACATGACCCCAAACCACTTACTCAGAGGGCTAAATGCTCTTACCATGGAAGTGCTTCCATTTTAAGACAATACATTAAGCCCCCACTTTAGCAAGAGTATGGACTCGATGCAAACTCTTGGTAAAGGAGATCATAAAGAAAAAGATAATCTTATTGAAATCAAAGGGACAAAGGAATCCTCAAGCCCCTAGGGACTCGAGTGTTCATCAAATCCAAGATTGTAATAAGAGAGACATCACTAGAAGAAGAGAGAAAGGAGAGAGAGGAGTGGTTAGCTCACCCAGTAAGATGTGTATATCTCACTGTGAACCACAAAAGGATAGGATGGCCTACCAAGAAAACACTTGATAGTCACCCCATAATGTTGTGCACCTTTCGATGGCTTTTGTAAAGTACCCATGGATCCACCTTCTTGTATCACCATGAATATGAAATGCATGTCTCCTCAGGATTTAGCAACTTATGTGTGTTACCTTCGGAAGATTTAGCATATTGAAAAATTTGAAAAATGTGTGTCTCCTCAGGATTTAGCAACTTATGTGCATTACCCTCAGAAGATTTAGCATATTTGAAATTGGAAATGCATGTCCCTTCAGGATTTAGCAACTTATGTGCGTTACCTTCCAAGATTTAGCATGCTGCCAAACAAAAGGTTAGAACAAAAATACATAATATAGAACAAGGGAGGCCTTATATATGCCCCCCTCCTTAATGTGGCAAAAACATACTATTTTGACATGTTAAGGAAAGAAAAGAACAAGGATAAAGCCTTCTTCAACATCAAGACAATATCCATAGACAACACCCAGTCCAAGCCAAGAAGGTCACAGCTCCTATGAGGCCATGGAAGGGATGAATGCAAAGAGATATCATGCAAGAAGTGAAAAAGTAACCCTTGTGAGAGATAGCACACTGTTCAGCTTCCAAGGTGAGATATATATCAACCATGGAAACCCAATGTCAAACAATGAAATAGGTTGTGATCAAGGAAAAAGATCCTCAATGCAAACCAAAATGTTCATGTATAATTGGATATCACATAATAGATAAATTCTTCTTAACCAAGGAAAGAGGTGAATCCCGGAAAGATAGTGTAGACTAGGATTTGAGTGTGCACCTAAACCTGTTTTGAAGGCCAAAGACAAACAAACGTCATAGCATATAATCAAATCAAATTTAATGGTAAACAAACTAAAATCAAAGCCACCTCAGTTTAAGCCTAAAACGGATGCGCCCATGCACCGTTTGATATGCTTGGATATAGATGGATGTGGGTGTGCAAACTCAAGCACTTGGAGCATGCAAATTAGGATGATTTGAGGATCAAGAAGACCCAAAATGACACAAAATAGGTATGAGGAACCTATTTTGCCTCAAAGGCCTCAAGAACACACAAATATGCAAAGCTAAAAGATGAACTAAGATTGATAAAATGCATGAATCAACAAAGAAAGCTAGGTTAATCCAATTAAGCTAATTTAGATGTGATTTAAGCTTGGAAATGATCTAAAATGATGAGTTTATGCTTATGCTAGAATGAAAATGGCATTATAACTTTGCTATTGAGTTTGAGAGTTGAAAGATGAGAGAGGATGGTTTGCTCAAAGAAGTGAGGCTATTTATAGGAAAAGGAAAGGTCTTGGGTTTAAAAGGATGAGTCAGAGTTAGGGCTAAGGTTAGGGTTGAGTCAAGGACAAGTGTCCTGACAAGTGTCAAGGGAGGATTGAGTTGAAAGTTTGAGGGCATGTGCACAATTTGGTAAATGTGCCCAAGGCCAAGAGGTGGCAAGGAAGGGATAAGAAGGTCTTAAATGCATTTGAAGAGGTGGCCAAGAAGGCTTAAGAAACTCTTAAATGCATTTGAAGAGGTGGCCAAAGAGGTGTCCCTCTTTGTTGACCAAAAAGGATGACTAAGAGGAGGTTAGCATAAGTTTTGGTAAACCTTTTGCTAATGGAATGTGACAAGATTAGAAAGGGGATTAGGATTAGGATTAGGAGAAAGGGATGGGCAAGTGGCTTTTGGTGAGATTTAGATATTTATTAAAGGTAAATTTAATAAATATTAAATATCTAGGCTTAGGGTTTGAAGGGACTAGATTAGGGATTTGACCCATTTAGAGGAAGGTTTAGGACTTTCTAGAAGAGTTTAGTGCTCTTTAGAATTTTGGCCAACTTTGGGATAAAAAATAAATTAAAAATAAATTAATTTATTTTTGAAGTTTTTGGTCAATTTATTAATTAAATAATTAATAAATTAGGGATAATGTCCAAATGACATTTTTAGGCTAGATTCCTTAATTAAAGATTTTTAATTAAGAGAGAGGGATTTAATGCCATAAAAATAAATAAATTAATTAAATAAATAATTAATTAATAAATGATGATGTCATCAAGGATTTTCAGAAAACAAAAATAATTTATTTTCTGAAGGATTTTTCGGTGTCTACAGATAGAAATGAAGGAGATGACATCCTTTCCCCCCAAGTGTAGGAACAAGGAAGGAAAGGGACCTATTATATCACTCACAACACTATGCAAGACAATGAGCCCCCAAGGATTAGGCTAACATTGTTTACATAATGTGGAGTTCCATAATAGGAACATAAATGTTATTTAGAGAAAATAGGATTGAAATACAACTCATTGCTACATGATATATAAATAACCTTACTATCAATGAGCTGCTTAATCTTATAATGTAAAGCTTGACATTCATTAGTAGAGTGATCATGAATTCTATGATATAAACAAAAAGGAAGAGTCTTCAAGTGTGAACTACATTTCTTTTTGCATTTAGGTCTAGTAATCATCTTAGCATGAAGGAGTTTAGGCAAAAGAACTTCTTGGTCAAATTCCTTCACAGGTTCATCATGTCTTAAAGTGTTATTCAAGATGTTAACATTGATTTTTTGTCGAGGATTAAATCCTAATCCATAAGAATGCTCATGCCCCCCAGTGTGTAAGGGCATTTGAATTCCTTGTTTATGCTTATCACATCCTTGAATATTAAATCCTTTTTTAACAAGGAAATGATAACCAGGAACATAATGAGAAGACATATTAGAAGGAGTCAATGGAACTTGAGTAGTCACAATATCATCCTTAGTAGATTTGACAAGTTGGGTAGAAGCAATGAAAAAGTTATTACAAAGGGATTTAGAAGTAAAAACTCATTGTCCAAATTGTCTTTGTTTCTTCATAAAATCAAGATCATTAACCTTATATTCTCCCATAAAGGTAGGAGTAAAATCCAAGGTTCCCCAATCATCACTAGGAATAGCATTAGAGAAAGAAGGATCACCATTAGAAATAGGAGTAGTGTGAGTTTGAATATTAAGACAAGGATTAGGTGCATCATTCGCATGAAGTGTATACATCCCATTGTTATATATAAACTTGACTTTACAGTGAAGGGTGGAAGGAACAACATGAATCTCATGCAACCAAGGTCTACCCAAAAGAAGATTATAATTGAGAGGTCCAGGCATAACAGGAATAGGTGTATTCAGGATGACCGGTCCTACTTTGATAGGTAAGGTAATGATGCCTAAAGTGTGCTTAGCAATGTTATCAAAACCACGTATAGGAACATTGTCAGGTTGAATAGTTGAAAGATCATTGTTAATCGCTTTGAGCATGTCCATGCTACAAATATTAAGCCCAGATCCGTTATCAATGAAGGTCCTATGAATGATACTTTTATTGATAGAAACATCAACCATAAGAGCATCATACTGATTCTGAACTTCTTTAGAAGGTAAATCTTTTTGAGTGAAAACAATAACAAGAGGACCCGGGGTAGCATGCATGCATTGTAAGAATTTATTAATGTTCTCTTGATTAGGAGGTGGAGTGGGAAGAGTTGCTAGAGCTTTTTGCAAGGCTTCATAGTAGGTAGGTGAAGTTTGAAGAAGCTCCCATAAAGAAATCTTGGCAAGAGTATTTTACAATTGATTTATCAAATCATACTCCTTGCTAGGAAGACAGGGTGGAGGAGGAAGAATAGGTTGAGAAGGTGGAAAAGAAGTAGAAACCACCAGATTTGGTTGAGGATTATTCCTTGTATGATAAGTTTGAGCTATTGAATCTTGATCATTGAAAGACTCCATAGGTTTACCTTTGACAGTAATGCAAGGACAACCTTTGACAGTCAACAAGGGTTTAGGATAAACCATATTAGTTGTCTCAACACTACAAATAGATTCATATAAAGGAAGCAAAGAGGACATCCTAGGAGGAGATTAGGTAAGATCTTGATTCTCCATAGGATCATCACTAAAAGTGAGAGCATTAAGGGAATTCATATCATTCTCCACTAATGCCTCATCACTAGAAGGAATCTCAAATGGAGGTAAAGCATCTATAATATCATCTTATTTCGCTAAAATGTCCGCATAAGGGGAGTGTGTTTTAGGAAAAGAGTTTTCATCATGTAATAAATCACCCTCTTGTATCAAACATTCTTCAAGAGGAGGGGATAAATCAATGTCTTTATCTAAGGGATCATTCACAATGGTTTCATGAGGAAGAGAAAAATCAACATCCCCATCCAAAGGTTCAATAAAGCACTTAAACCACACTTGAGATAACTTATGCAACATGATAATGAATAAAGAAATGCATATAAAATAGATCTAGATATATCTAAATGCATTCAAATGAAATATTTTTGGATTTTTAAAGAAATTTTGCAATTTTTTTTTTGTATTTTTGAAATATAAATGCAAGAGCATAAAATAAATCTACTCTTATTGCAAGATCTAACACAAAATGCAAATCTAACACAAGATAATAGAAAGGGAGATCTAACACAATAGAGCATCTAAATCCACAAAAGAAAGGAGGGAAAGCGTGTCGGGTTCACCAAAATGTAAAGGATAAAATAGTGTATCGGGTCCTAGAACAATGGCTTGCACATAAAAGAGACCTCAAAGCCAATATTTTACACTTACATGAAATTGTATTGATATAGAAATTAAATATAGATGACTAATATTGAAATTAAGAAATAAAGGTACTTACCTCCGAAAAAGAATCAGCTAAAAACCCTACCAAATGATCTCAAAAACTATTGATTCTCACGCACCTAACCCGAAACTACGAGATCTACAAAACCCAGAAATATTTTTCTGAGATGGCTCAACTCGAGTTTGACCCTCATAAAAGGTCAAATACCACATTCTTTATCGTAAGTCCGATTTGAATTCTATTCGCAGATCCCAGAAGTTTTCCAAAAAGGGTATCCAAATTCACTCTCAGATTTGAAATTTTGCACCTGTACTTGCAAGAAAAAGAGGGTTTTTGGTTGTTTGTTTGGGGGGTTTGCCTCAGTCAAACCTCAATTTAGGAATTAACCTTGAAATTGAATTGAAATTCCTGGAATAAACAAAGTAAACAAAAAAATTCACCTTGCTTGAGTTGAAACCCTTGTGGAGGATTCAAATCCTTGAATCCACAAGAATGGATAAATGTAGAATCAAATATAGGATGTCTCCAATCAATTTTCTTTAGATCTTCAACACCAATCTTGAATGGATCTTGAACTAGGAAGAGGCTTGAATAGAAATGGAGGAATCTTCAACAAGAGAGCTCCATAGAGCTTGAATCCTTCAATGGCTACTAATGGATCTCCTTGATGAATTGGATGCTTGAATGCTTGATCTTCTTGCTTTCTTTCTCTTGAGAGCTTGAGAGATTGTGAGATGAGATGTGTAAATGAGAGAGGAAGGCTCCCTTTTATAGTGATCTAGGGCACAAGAGGGGCTTCGTAGAAAATAATAATTAAGGGCCCATGGCACAAAAATCTAGAGAGGTGCACATGGAAAGGAAATTAAATTAAAGTCTTGACATAAAACTCTAAGAGGGGACCACCCTTAATATATAAATAAAATAATTATTTAAGAGCCTTGTTACAAAATTCGAGGTAAGGCCAACCCCAAAGTTAATTTGAGTATTAGGCACAAAACTTGAGAAAGGCTAATCTCCAATAATAAATTAGGATTCTTATACAAATATCGAAAAAGGTCCACCTCAAATATTAATTTGAGAATTCGACGCTTAATCTGAGAAATAGTGGCCCCGAAGAGGGAAAAGACAAGTTTTTGATGAAATCCCACAACCGAAGGCTAACCCTAAAGATCCCAGACCTTAGGGTCAAGGTCAAGGTCAACCCTGACCTAGTCAGGGTTGAGGTTGAATTTAACCCCATAAGGTCGACTTTGACCTTAGGGTCCAAAACCTCAGATTCATAGTCCAGATTGCTAGGAAAATGCTAGGAAGAAGTGGAAAATGGGGTAGAACAAGGGGAAAAGCCAGATCCAAGTCAAATATCCATTCAAGGCATTCGACATGAACCCAAACCACTTAATTGGAGGGCTAAATGCTCTTACCATGGAAGTGCTTCCATTTTAAGATGATACATTAAGCCCCCACTTTAGCAAGAGTATGGACTCGATGCAAACTCTTGGTAAAGGAGATCATAAAGAAAAAGATAATCTTATTGAAATCAAAGGGACAAAGGAATCCTCAAGCCCCTAGGGACTCGTGTCTTTGTCAACTCCAAGATTGTAATAAGAGAGACATCACTAGAAGAAGAGAGAAAGGAGAGAAAGGAGTGGTTAGCTTGCCCAGTAAGATGTGTATATCTCACTGTGAACCACAAAAGGATAGGATGGCCTACCAAGAAAACACTTGATAGTCACCCCATAATGTTGTGCACCTTCTGATGGCTTTTGTAAAGTACCCATGGATCCACCTTCTTGTATCACCATGAATATGAAATGCATGTCTCCTCAGGTTTTAGTAACTTATGTGTGTTACCTTCGGAAGATTTAGCATATTGAAAATTTTGAAAAATGCATGTCTCCTCAGGATTTAGCAACTTATGTGCATTACCCTTAGAATATTTAGCATATTTGAAATTGGAAATTCATGTCCCTTCAAGATTTAGCAACTTATGTGCATTACCTTCCGAGATTTAGCATGCTGCAAAACAAAAGGTTAGAACAAAAATACATAATATAGAACAAGGGAGGCCATATATATCTCCCCCTCCTTAATATGGCAAAAAAATACTATTTTGGAATGTTAAGGAAAGAAAATAACAAGGATAAAGCCTTCTTTAGCATCAAGACAATATCCATAGACAACACCCAGTCCAAGCCAAGAAGGTCACAACTCCTATGAGGCCATGGAAGGGACGAATGCAAAGAGATATCATGCAAGAAGTGAAAAAGTAACCCTTGTGAGGGATAGCACAGTGTTCAGCTTCCAAGGTGAGATATATATCAACCATGGAAACCCAATGTCAAACAATGAAATAGGTTGTGATCAAGGAAAAAGATCCTCAATGCAAACCAAAATGTTCATGTATAATTGGATATCACATAATAGATAAATTCTTCTTAACCAAGGAAAGAGGTGAATCCCAGAAAGACAGAAATGAAGGAGATGACATCCTTGCCCCCCAAGTGTAGGAACAAGGATGGAAAGGGACCTATTATATCACTTACAACACTATGCAAGACAACGAGCCCCCAAGGATTAGGCTAACATTGTTTACATAATGTGGAGTTCCATAATAGGAACATAAATGTTATTTAGAGAAAACAAGATTGAAATACAACTCATTGCTACATGATATATAAATAACCTTACTATCAATGAGCTGCCTAATCTTATAATGTAAAGCTTGACATTCATTAGTAGAGTGATCATGAATTCTATGATATAAACAAAAAGGAAGAGTCTTCAAGTGTGAACTACATTTCTTTTTGTGTTTAGGTCTAGTAATCATCTTAGCACGAAGGAGTTTATTCTTGGTCAAATTCCTTCATAGGTTCATCATGTCTTGAAGTGTTATTCGAGATGTTGTTAACATTGATTTTTTGTCGAGGATTAAATCCTAATCCATAATAATGCTCATGTCCCCCAGTGTGTAAGGGCATTTGAATTCCTTGTTTATGCTTATCACATCCTTGACTATTAAATCCTTTTTTAACAAGGAAATGATAACCAGGACCATAACGAGAAGACATATCAAAAGGAGTCAATGGAACTTGAGTAGTCACAATATCATCCTTAGTAGATTTGACAAGTTCATTGTGGGTAGAAGCAGTGACAAAGTTATTACAAAGGGATTTAGAAGTAAAAACTCATTGTTCAAATTTTCTTTGTTTCTTCATAAAATCAAGATCATTAACCTTATATTCTCCCATAAAGGTAGGAGTAAAATCCAAGGTTCCCCAATCATCACTAGGAATAACATTAGAGAAAGAAGGATTGCTATTAGAAATAGGAGTAGTGTGATTTTGAATATTAAGACAAGGATTAGGGGCATCATCTGCATGAAGTGTATACATCCCATTGTTATATATAAACTTGACTTTATGGTGAAGGGTGGAAGGAACGACATGCATCTCGTGCAACCAAGGTCTACCCAAAACAAGATTATAATTGAGAGGTCCAGGCATAACATGAATAGGTGTATTTAGGATATCCGGTCCTACTTTGATAGGTAAGGTAATGATGCCTAAAGTGTGCTTAGAAATGTTATCAAAACCACGTATAGGAACATTGTCAGGCTGAATAGTTGAAAGATCAGCATTAATTGCTTTGAGCATGTCCATGCTACAAATATTAAGCCCAGATCCGTTATCAATGAAGGTCCTACAAATGATACTTTTATTGATAGAAATAGCAACCAAAAGAGCATCATACTAATTCTGAACTTCTTTAGAAGGTAAATCTTTTTGAGTGAAAACAATATCAGGAGGACCCGGGGTAGCATGCATGCATTTTAAGAAGTTATTAATGTTCTCTTGATTAGGAGGTGGAGTGGGAAGAGTTGCTAGAGCTTTTTGCAAGGCTTCATAGTAGGTAGGTGAAGTTTGAAGAGGCTCCCATAAAGAAATCTTGGTAGGAGTATTTTGTAATTGAGTTATCAAATCATACTCCTTGCTAGGAAGACGGGGTGGAGGAGGAAGAATAGGTTGAGAAGGTGGAAAAGAAGTAGAAACCACCAGATTAGGTTGAGGATTAGGCTTTAGTGACTGACTTTGAGTTGAGAAACTTTGGTGTCTAAAACTACATTGTTTTCAAGCAGTTGGTAGATTTTAGTTTGTCTTGATGGTTTTCTTCCAAGATTTCACCCATTTTTGTGAAAGCTATTTACATTTTGATATTCACTAAATCACCAATTACAAAGTCTTAAACACTAATATCAATAGAAAGAAAATCCTAATTAGATGTGAGAGCGATGACGAAGATAAGACAAATGCTAGGATTTCCTAGCAATGATGATGGAGGTGGTAGAAACCAGAGACAAGGACATAATGGATGAAGGAAAGGAAAAATATTTCCATGGTGCCCTCTAGGATGGGGTTGGTAGTTTATGAAATTTTTTGGAGTGCATAGCAGAAGAGGATATCCTTAGTGAGGAGAAGGGAGGGGTAGAAATGATGGTAGAAACTACTGGGGTTATTCAAGGATATTCAATGGCCCAGAAGATGGATTCAAGGCATTGGAAAGAAAGGACTGGAAGCCAAAGCTCCCCTACCATCCATAATAGGTGACCAAATAAAAACCTTATACAATAGATAGTTGAGTCATATTAGTTCAGATTGAACCAGAAGAATAGAAGGATTTAGTGCAGTGCTTAAGAGAGCGGGTCTTTTTATGAAATGGAGTAGAGGATGGATGTCATATCCTCATATTCGGAAATGGATGAGTGAGAACCGGGGTAAGCATTTCTCTCTAAAGTCATTACCTTATGGTTTCTTTTTGGTAGTCACTAGAAATACAAGATAAAACCAATGGGTAATTAATAATGGCCCTTTCATGATGGGGGGTATCATGTTTTTCATTAATGTTTAATGTTTATGGTCGGATTAAAATATAAGAGAAGAAGGAAGTTTGGAACAACATTTCAGAATCCATGAATGGTATGGATAAGGTGACCTTCATTCTTGGTCATGACTTCAATGAAACATTGGATATGGCTGATAAGAAAGGGAGCAAGGGGACTATGAGCAGGATCCAATTTGATTTTCAAATCTTTGTCACCAAAAATGGATTGTGGGAAGCTAAAACCAAGAATGGGGTGTTTACATGGATGAATAGGAGACATGGATTCTCACACATCATAGAGAGATTGTACCATTTTTTCTAGAAAGATAATGGGGATCCCTCCCCTTGATCTTTGACGCAAAAATAATTCCCTTGACCGGGTCGAATCACTTTCCAAATGCTTTAGTTTTGTGCATGGATTTGGTACCAATTTGATGCTCTTTGAAGATGGAGAAAATGTGGCTAAGAGAAGAATGATTCTAGAAAATGGTGGCAGAGTATTGGAAGATTGTACTTGTTATTTAGGGAAATATGGGGTTTCAATTGTTCAAAAAATTATAGTATATCAAGAATAAGCGGAAGTGTTGGAACTAAATTCATTGCAAGGATATATTTTTGGAAAAAAACATTAGACAAGCAGCTAGAGGTTTTAAAAAATAAGGTGATTCAGGAAGGTATGGATAAAATTGATTTCTTAATTGAAAAGGACTTGTAACAACAATATGAGGAAATTCTAGCCAGAGAAGAAATATATTGACACCAAAAATCTAGAGAGAATTGGTTGAAAGATGAGGACTGCAATACAATGTTTTTCCATAGTTCGGTCAAGGAAAGACCATTAATTAATAGAATAGCTTCAATAAAGAATGAAGTTGGTCAGCAAGTTGTGTAATTAGATGCAACTAACAAGGAAGTGGTAGAGTTTTACTCATCACTATGGTCATCACAGGATGGAGTTATAGTAGAGAGCTATATAGGGATGGTTGATAGTGCTCCTTGAGGGTAGGGGGATTGTTAAAGACTTGTTATCATTGTATTGTGTATTTCCAATATGTTTGGATGCAGGGTAGACCAGGACAATGAAGGATCACTCATTGATTGCATGATAACCTAGTTTTGAAGGGTCACTAGTTGAGGGGTCAATAGTTTTCCTGATCGTACACCGAATGCACATTTCTTTGGATTTAGCTTGACTTTGAATTGTTCTAATCTTACAAATATTCTTTCTAGAATGGGTAAATGTTCTTCCCTTCAGTGGGATTTATAAATTATATCATCTACAAAGTCCTCCATGAACTTGTGCATCATGTCATAAAATATAGTTGTCATGGCTCTTTGATAAGTTGCCCCAGCATTCTTGAGACCAAAAGGCATAACATTCCAGTAGAATGTTCCCCATGCACATGTAAATATTGTCTTGTCTTGATCCTTTGGTGCTATCTTTTTTTTATTATAACCACTAAACCCATCCATAAGTGAGAACATTGAATGTCCTGTTGTTAGGTCCACAATGGCATCTATGCTTGGTAGAGGAAAATCATCTTTGAGACATGCAAGATTAAGATCTCTAAAGTCTATGAAAATTCTGATGGACTTATCTACTTTGGAAACTGGCACAATGTTTGAAATCCACTCGACATAGTCAATGGCTCTTATAAACCCTACTTTCAGAAATTTCTCTAACTCCACTTTCACAATTAAAGCTATGTGTGGATGCATCTTTCATAGTTTTTGCTTAAGCGGTCTTACTCCTCTGATATTGAAATGATGCATGATTAAATTTGGATCTAAATCAGGCATATAATCATATGACCATGAAATTTTTTATTTTTTTTAATTGAAGAATTTGATGAAATCCTTTCTTTCCTCACTAGATAAGTACGTTTATAGGTGTATGATTTTTGGCTCTGATTCTGACCCAATGTTCACTTTCTCTATTGGTTCAATTAAGATAGGTGATCTTTCCTCATAGTTCTCGGGCAAAGTATCCAACCTTTATTCCTTAGGTGCCTCTATTAGGTTTTCACCTTTGGAAATGTTCTTTATTTCTTTTTCTTTTTGATTTAATGTTGCCACAATGTGGTTTTCAACATTAGATTGTTTCCATTTTTTGTTTTTTTTTGTTTTTTCACTTTTTTCTAAACTGAAAGGTTGAATACTCCCCTTTGTCACTTTTTCCTGATATTCCATGGTAGAAGAAGGCTCAACCACATTAAGGTATTGGGACACCAAGTTATCATTCAAGAATGTAGGGAGGATGGTAGGTCAATGGAATCCCATTCAATTAGTTTGGGATAGATAAGGGTCAAGGGATCAATGCTTCGGTTTGGTTCAATAGGGTTTAAGAACATGACCTCATTTGAAGGTTCAAACATTGTATCATTCAAATCTATGATATGTGCTTCTTCTAGATGCTCTAGAGAACTAGGGTCAAAATATTCCTCACTAGAATCCTCTAGGGTTTTCGTTGGGTAAAAATGTCTTTGATTAAACCTAGGGTTAGATTCATCTATAGTAGGTATCCATGATGGTATGTAAGGTTCTCCTACCCATTGATTTCCCTCAATTTCCCAACTTGGCACATTATCTAAGACCTCTTGACTAGAACTTGAAGCTTGATTCTGAGACTCATTCTTTCCCTTGCTAGGAGTATAGGTATGGATGACATCAACCTCTTTATCTTGACATGAATCACTTGACAATGAGTCTCATTCCCAATTGTTCAAATCCTCATCACTTTGGGACCTTAGATGTAAAATTTGGTCATAAACCGAGGGATATTTCTTTTGGGTGTACCCTTGTTCTAGGTACCCTAATCCAGTCTTTTCTTTACTATCTCTCCATGAAATTTCAATAGGTTCTATTAATCCTTTGTTTCTTGTACCTAAAGGCCCTTGTCCTTTGTATCCCATTTTCTGCATGATTTGAAATCCTTTTCCATATTGGTGATTGGGAATACTTTTGTTTTGAATGTGTTTTTCATGTGCACTTGATTCCTCATCTTTATATAGCCAATTTAAGATTTTATTATCTTCCTCATCCATGGATGAAGATGTGATTTCCCTCACAAAGTGGTCATTGGTATTTATGAGGTAGATTGGATGGTCTTCATGGGATTTTGGAGATAAGGGTAGATCCATCATAGATAATGAATATTCACCTACACCTTTCACTTGGATTTGGCATTGCTTTTCAAAATTCTTCATCATGTGGTCCATCTTTTGATAATGGGCTTCCTTGGTGTAAAATTGGATAGATCTTTCTTGGTCTTATTTCAGTTCATCATGATTCTTTTCCTCACTAACATTCTCTTTTCCTTTTGTCGATGTACTTAGGTTAGTGAGAACTTGGTAATTTTCAACAACAACACTTTCTTTTTCTTCCTTTTCTTTTCCTTTCAAAGATGGGAGATCTTTTGAACATTGTCCTTGCTCTATTCTTTGGGAAATAGACCCTTCTACATTATGTGGGACTAAGGAGTCATTAATAGGATTCATGTTATTACAATATTGGAAGGGGTTCGAATCCCCACTTACCATGACTTCTTGTCCTAGGTAGGGAAATTTGAGACATTGATGGTAGGTTGAAGGTATGGCTTGCATTTCATGGATCCATGGCCTTCCTAATAGGATATTGTAAGTCAATTTTAGGTTAAGGACTTGGAAAATGGTCTCCTTTTTCATTGGACCAACTTGGATGGGAAGTACTATGACACCTTTGGAAGCTCTTTCTTCATCATCATAGGCTTTTATGGTTATCTTTTTCTTTGGGTCAATAGCCTCCTCAAAAAATCCTAAGGCTTTGACCAAGTTTAAGGTACAAATATTCAATTCATCTCCTTCATCAATGAGGACTCTTTTCACTCTATGCTTGTGGATTATGACCTCTATATGCAAAGGTAGATTTTGCGAGTGGTTTAAAGACATATCATCTTGTTCTGAAAAGGATAAACAATGGGGTGCAATGGCATTGTCCATGTAAGGAGGATCCAATTAAGGACTATCCAAACTTGCAGCCAAACATCAACAATGTGGAATAACACAACACAACACAAATATAGAATCAAAATCTTCTTATTTCATCTGTAACCAAGCTTACAAGAAACATGTCAAGCTATAAGGCCTTCTCAATTATGGCCAAATACATCAAAGATTACAACAGTTCAATAAGATCACACAGGATCCAACACACCTCTCAGCTAGCCCAGGTCTGTAACACAACAAGACACTGGTAGGTACTCCAAGAAAGATCTAAACTTATCCTCACAAGCCACCAAGAAATCTTCTTGTTCCTAAGCTCACAAGCTACTAACTCTGCTACACTTCCTCTACCTCTTTTTGTCTTGCCCCCTACTACTTTACCCACACCCTCCTTAAATACTACACAACCATAAGTCAGCTTTACAAGCAAATAAATCCCAAAACCCATTCGGCTTCCAAAGATAAATAAATATTAAATTTAACAGTAGTCATCTCTCACATAGCCTTCCAAAAATTAATTCACCATGTTGGCATCTAGATCCACATAGGAGAATGCAACATGTCAAAGCTAGGTCCACACATGTCTAGTGGTCAATCTATAACTCGAGTTGGCAAGAATATCGAGTGCCAGTAATAAACACTGAGACCCAGTTGGTAACCGAGCACTGAGCTCCATCGGTGAAGCCAAAGAGACTCTGACCAATAACTATCACCAAAGACCAAGAAACTATAGTCTTCTACCAAGACCACTAGCCAATTAACTGAACTCCACCAAAAAGTTATCGAGACTTCCAGAATCTTTAGGAAATGAGGATTCCCCTACATCAGACACCCAAGGTAAATAAGAAAGTGTGTCCCACACTTTTCTCTTTCAAGAAAATCTGACATCCACTTCATCTTCACACAAGGCTTGTCAATCTACAAAGCCAGGAAAATGCACAAGTTCATCAACCAAGTCCTCCTTAACCGATTTGTCACCAACCAATCAACATGTTCAACATCAAGAACAAAATGAGCCTTCAACCCATCACCAAGTATCAAGTCAAAATCCCATCTTAGAACCTCATCACAAGACTCATTACTATCAACCAACGAAACAAGTCCATAACCAACAAACAACATCTACACCTCAACATCGAATGAAAGCAATTCGGTAACACCAGCATCACAAAGGTGTTCAACAGAAGGTAACTCCTCATCAATAACAACCTAACCATACACAACCAGATGCTTTTTAATCTCCACATCAGATGCAACTGACTGAACATGAAAACCAATCTTGTCACCAGCCTTAACAAGGTCAACAACATCGTTGGTAATCACAGGTATCTCATCAACAACCACAAGTTGCTCTGCAAGTTTCATGTCAAAATCCACCAACTGAACATCAAAACCAATTTTACATACCTCCATACTATCATAAGTAAGATGTCTTATCTCTCAAACCAGTCTTCTAATAGGCCAGACAACTTTCTTTTGGATTAGCATGTCCCAACTCCGATAAACTTTACAAAGCTCAACAACACTTTCCTTCACAAGGTTATCAACCTAGATCTCCATACAGTTCAACAAATCTATTTCCCACTTAGAAAACCTCTCATAAATCTTTGCCTCCACCACATCATGAAGAGAAACAATCACACTACGGTCCAATCCTCTCGGAGACATCTCCCAAAGATCTTAGAAAACCCTCTCCAAAAAACCCTACACGGACCACCTTGTGACAACCTTCAAGTTGTATGCAAGTCAGATCACAACCTGCCACCCTGCATGAACAACCAGGCCATGATTTCACAAGTTCAGTAACATGGATCTATAACTCAGATTGCACACAATCTCTTCACCAACTTTTCTCCCAACAAGATCAAGTCACTTTGATACAACCTGACGCAGTCCAAGTAAGGAGGATCCAATTAAGGATTGTCCAAACTTGTAGCCAAACATCAACACTATAGAATAACACAAAAAACAAACAAATATAGAATCAAAATCTTCTTATTTCATCAGTAACCAAGATTATAAGAAACATGCCAAGTTGTAAGGCCTTCTTGGTTATGACCAAATACATCAAAGATTACAATAGTTCAACAAGATCACGTAGGATCCAACACACCTCTCAGCTAGCCTAGGTCTGTAACACAACTACTAACTCTGCTACACTTCCTCTACCTCTTTCTTCCTTGCCCCCTACTACTCTACCCACACCCTCCTTAAATACTACACATCCATAAGTCATCTTTATAAACAAATAAATCCCAAAACCCTATCAGCTTCCAAAGACAAACAAATATTAAATGTAATAGCAATCAGCTCTCACATAGCCTTCCAATAATTAATTCACCATGTCGGCATCCAAATCCACATAGGAGAATGCAACACACCAAATCTAGGTCCCCACATGTCCAACGGTCAATCCATAACTTGAGGAGCGCGACCCAAATTAAATGCACCAGTCAGCCAAGCCGATTCATCCAAACAAACAAGTCAGTCAACAAGAACATCGAGCACTAGTAATAAACATCGAGACCCAGTCGGTAACTGAGCACCGAGCACCAAAAACATCGAGTCACTGAGTGACCATCATCCACTGAGCTTTGTCAGTACTGTTAACCGAGAACCACTACCATGACCACTGAGCTCCATCGGTGAAGCCAAACAAACTCCTACTAAGAACTATCACCAAAGACCTAGAAACGCCAATCTTCTACCAAGACCACCAGCCAATTAACCAAACTCCACTAGAAAGTTATTGAGACTGCTAGAATCTTTAGGAATCAAGGACACCCCTGCATCATGCAACAAGATGGCCTACCATATTTTGTAATTTATTTGCAACTAAATTTAAAGCCACATTGGTCTCCACTAAGGATTTTTCTAGAATCTCCTTATGAGTTGGTAAAAGCTTGAGTAATTCTAGAATAGAGATTTGAGCAAGGGCTCTTTGCAATTGATCTACCAAATTATATTATTTTAAAGATGAAGATGAGGTTTGATTTGGTAAGACAATTCTTGGGGCACCTCCCGGTAAGGTAATATTTGATGCTTGCCCCCTAGTTACAACATTAGATGTTGCTTCTTTAGACTTTTCTTTCATCACAATCACATTTATAGTGTTTTCATCACTTCTTAGAGTATTGATGGTGTTATCATAAGTATGAGAAAAGTTAAACTTCTCATTACCTCTTTTGTTGTTAGGATTAGTATTTGATGATTCCCCTTTTTCATGATTTAAGAAAGGGTTTTTGAAAGCTGTATGGTCTTCGTTATTTTGAGGCCCTTCCACTTTTATTGTTCCATCATCAATTAGGTCTTGGACAAGATGTTTCAATTTCACACACTCATTCATTTTATGTCCCTTGTTGCGATGGTACTCACAATGATGAGAATCATTCCACCAATTAGGCTTAACTTGGGGTTGATATGGCCTCGATTCAGGTAAGGTAATGATTTTATTAACCACCAAAGTTCTTAGTGCATTTTCCAAAGGGTCACCTAAAAAGGTGAATTTTCTCTTTTGATATGTGGAAAAGAAAGGCTTAGGTTTATTGACATTGGAATTATTAAAGGGATTTTTGTTGTTGTTGGCATTTTTATTGTTGCTATTGTTAGGGTTATTTTTATTATTAGTAGCTTTGGTCATTTGATTGACATTATACATTATATTCAACCTGCTTGTAGATAAGTTAAAGGGAGTAGCCTTTAAGTTGTGTGCTTCCACAACTCCATCATTCACAAGATTTTTATTATTGTTTTTCAACCATAGTCTTGGTTTGTCATTGTGATTGTTGGCTCCTTTATTATTGTTATAATTAGATAAGTTATGATTGTTATTAGTGTTGGTATAGGGTTTATTATCTTTGAATAGCTTGATTTCCCCTCTTTTAACCAACACTTCTTCAATTTTGAACCCATTTTCGATAAGCTTTTCAAAAGTAGGGGGACATTGAAGTTGGAGCCTATAATTCATCTCCACATTTATTTTATTCATAAATATCTCCATTTTTTCCTTTTTGGGGATGCTTCATGGATATCTTGTGAAAACTATTCTCCACCTTTGAAGAAACCCTAAGAAAGATTCACCATCTTGTTGTTTAGTGTCGCATAGGTTGAGCATGGTGATCTCATGCTCAATGTTGTAGGAATAGTGAGTTACAAATTTGGAGGCTAATTCCTCAAATGTCTTTATCCCTTGCGGAAGTTTCAAAAACCATTCCATCGCTTGGCCTCCTAAACTTCTTGGAAAAAGTCTCATTAGATAAGTCGTATCATGCATGAATTGGATACTTAGAGTAAAAACTCTCTAAGGTGATCTTGTGGGTTTGTTTTACCTGTATATTTGTCATATTTTGGAAAGACCACATTTATTGGGAAAGGTGCCATAACTAAGCTTTTATCAAAAGGAAATGGGCACAAGGCCTCGATGGAAAATGGCTTAGGTTTGGTTGCCTTCTTCATTAGGTCAATTTGGGTTGGAACATTTTTAGTTGTTTATTCATCACCCCCATCAGATTATCATCTTCCTTGTCTTTCTTAAGTTGATCAACGTCATAATCATGTGGAAGTTTCACCCCTGCTTGGGCTAAATTTAGGAAATATCTTTCCCTATCTCTTTCTATTAATTTGTCCATGACTTCAAGAAATTCAATGTCTTGAGCTGCCCTATTAGCTTTATCTTCGAGTGTTTCTTTAGGTCCTTGATTGGCATTATTAATGTTGTCATTATTTCCTCCATGGATTTAATCATGAAAAGTGGAGTTTCTATCCATTGGATTAGTTCTCTTTTCAAAAAGATTTGGGAGACTATCCCCTTGGTTGTGATTTATAAAAGAGTGTCGAGATTCAAATTCGGGGACCTCTTTTGCAATGCAAGTGTCATCTTCTTGTAAAGATAACTTGATTCTATGAGATCATGTAGAAACTGACATTCAACAAAGGTTTGATTAAAGATTTTTTTCCCCAAACATGGTAATTTTTTGTCTTTATGAAGAGATTTAAAAATATAAGATGAATTTTCAAAATGGATATCGCTTACTTGTTGTACATATTTTTCAAGCAAAACAATCACAAATACACTTGTTCTTTTTAACCCTCTACACAAAAAGTGTTTGAATTTGTAAGGATGTTATCATGGGTTTTTCACGAAAAGCACTTCAAGCAATCTACCGAGTTCACAAGTTGCTTCGTAAACATGGCTCTATAAGGTAGGCTTTGTTATTTTAACAAGGTATTTAATCAAGATTTCATTCAAAATGGACATTAAGTTTTCATCCCCAAAAAATTAGGAGGCTTCCCACCACTGGTATGTCAAAGTTTTGTTCAATCCTGAAGGACTACTTGAGGAAGTTTGAAAGCTTAATATCCTTTTGTCACATACCCCATTAAGGATGCATGAATTTTATTTTATAGTTGGTCAAATTTTTGTGGCAAAGGCAAATGTATCCCACTTTAGGTTGTCCCTCTCACCAGCCTCATTAATGCAAATCTCAAGAGGTGAGCCCACTAAAGATCTAGTTGTTGGAAAGTTGACTATACTATTGTATATGACTCAATATATTTTTGTCATTATGGAAACAAAGTCATATAGAGTTTTGGAGTTAGCGCACATCCTCAGAAGATCAAAATTGGCTAAGTACAAAAGACTGGACAGTTAGCAGTGCACCAATATTTCAGAGCATCAGTGCACATGTGTATGACTGAGTTATGATATGTGCCCTAGAAGATAAGTTGGTAAGAGTATATTCATGCTTAGTCCATGAGCACATGATCAGATATGCAAGTATGACGAAGTTACAGACAGTTAAAGTTACACAGCCAATGAATGCCAGAACAAAATAGTGTATGCATTCGGCTGATGGTAAATTGATTAGTGACTAGAATATTGTTGTGTAAGGGCTATGCACCTATTGTAATTAAGTTGTAGACATATAGTTATGTTTTTTTGTAAACACGCTTGAGCCAATTCAATTGGAAGTGTTGTATGTAATTGGTTATAGGGCCGACCTAGTTAATTGTTTTATATGCGCATATAAATATTAGATGTGCCCTTGTAATTAGGCATGAGAGTGGAATTAGAGTTAAGAGAAGTAGAGAAGAAGTATGTGAAGATTTGTTAAGAGTTTTTAGAGCTTTGCAAGAGGTCAAATCATCAGCACATCAAAGGAACTGATCAGACAAGTAGTGTCACAGCAATGGTTCATCCAGCAGATATAGTGTGTATCTAACATCTGAAGGTTGTAGCCTTCACCACTTGAGTAGTGAGCTCTAGGATAGTGTGTCCCCACCCTTAATAGGGTTATTGTAAAAGACTCCTAACAGGGTCCAACCTTTGACTAGGTCTACTATACTAAAAGTAATGTAAAGACAACTCCTAATAGAGTTAAGGATCTTCTAACAAGGATCACAATACACTAGTGCAAAATATTAGTGGGTGTCAATTTCCACCAAGGTTTTACCTATTTGGGTTTCCATGTAATCATATTGGTGTCATGTGTTGTTTTTATGCATCTTGATTTTGTTGATGTTCATTTGAGTATTTAAGCATTTAAGTTAAAGTTAAAAGAGAAAAGAGAAAAGATTAAAATATAGTGAACACTGATTCACCCCCGCCCTCTCAATGTTCCCATTCCTAACTATTGGTATCATAGCTATGGTCCTCAACAAAGAAGTTTAACCACTTGAGGAGATCATGGAAAAGATAGAAATGAAACATCTGAAAATAAATCTTGAAGCTTCTCTTGAAGACCTAAACAGATCTGAAAAAGAATTGAAGAACTAAAAGAAAAAGTCAGTGACGCTCAAGCATTCATCAAAAGACTAAGACAAGATTTAAAAGAATGTTCTATCAATGGCTTAGGTTTAATGGTCCAAAATCTAAATGAAGAGAACACATCTCTGAAAGATCACATTGAAGAATTGGATGACAAGCTAACTAACAATCAGGAAGTCTATGATGAACAGATCAAAGAAAACCTTCAATTGAATGAAGAAATGAGGCAAGCAAACATGGAAATCTTGGTTAAGAAACAAAAAAGAAAGCTTGGAATCTGAATTGAAAGAGGCTAAGAATCACATTGATAAATTACACATGAGCAAGGATCAGATTGAATCTCAATTATATGCTCGGAAGCTTAAAGGAGATACTAATGGCATTGGATTCAATGAAGCACAAAATCAGATTGACAACATGCGAGCAAGAATGAAAGCACCAGAAGACACCACAGATGCTAAGGAGACTAGAATTCAAACTAAAGATCATTTTGAACCATCCAAGAATGAGTGCAAGCCAGTAGATCTAACTTTTTATGCATCTAACAAGCATGGACATATAGCAAGGAACTATATAGAGGTAAGACCTTTCAATGGTTACTGTTATTCATGCAATAAATTTGGTCATAGAGCTATGAATTGTAAGACAATTTAGAAGAACAAGACTCGGCATAATCAGAGAAATCAAAATCAACCAAATGTAAGAAGTTCTCAGAATGTTACATGTCAGATATGTAACTATAATGGTCACTCAGCTAGACAATGTAAAATGGTAACCCATGTCAATGTGTCAAGGAATATAAGGCCTCCAATTATTTGTTACTCATGTAACAAGTTTGGACACATCTCAAAGTTCTGTAGATCTAGAACGCAAAGTCAAAAAATCCCTAAAAAGCTAGAAGAATCAATACTAGATACCAAAGGAGAAGTCAAGTTCGTGAAAGCTTCAGAAGATGTGAGCTTGATTTGGTCAGAGGAAAAGAAGGATAAGGTTGATGAGAATGTATTGGATGCATCCATAATGGATGCACCCTCTACATCTGGATGAATGTCCCTCAGGGTCATATGGGGAGCTAATTTAGCTATAGACCCCTATGCGGCCGATACACTCACCCTCTAAGTATGCACCTTTGGATTTAATCTTTTGGAGACTAGAAGAACCTATGAGCAAGACTGCACTAGCTGATTGATATCAAAATGAAAGTTGGAAATTTTCAATGAAAGTCTAGTTTGCGCAGCAAGCTTTAATGGAAAAATTTTTACATTAAGTACATAGAAGCTTTTAGATCACTCATTTCATTTGAGTTCAGAGTGATTGGAGAGTAGAGGAGCCCTAGAATTTGATAGTGAAGGATCGCAGATTGATTCACCAGTGATTAGCAGTGCATTTGATCGATTATGGAAGCCCTAATCTATCACGTTGATTCAGAAGTCTTTGAGATCATTTGGAAAGAAATATACAAGTAAGTAATGACTACTCTTATTGTATTTGATGTGGTGGAGAAGAAGTGATATGTGTTTAAGAGGCATCCATTCAAGTCCACACTAGATGACCTAGAAGGTGCATTCTCCTGCACTCCCATGGGTGTTATGCATGTGGAAGATATCAGGGCATACATATATTGCAAGAAGGAACCAGTAGGTTTGGATAGAATAAGAGCACACATGGAAACAATGATGAAACCTAATAAAACCTTCATGGATGAGTATGTGTAGTTGGAAAATCATCCTATAGTGGAATATGCTATCGCATATGAGTTCTATGAGTCAAAATGGATCAAGATCCTACTCAGTAGGATCCATGATGACCTATTTTGGATAGGTGAAGTGCCGGTTAGGATAATAGGAGATCTAATTCATGAGATGATAGGACTCTCAAGGATAGGTGTCATTCTTCTAGTGGGCAAGGATGTCAGAAAACTTGTAGAACAGGCTTGAAAATCAAGAAGTGATAGGCACGGAATGACAATAGAGCCTATAGAGGAGAAAGACATCAAATTGATGTCCATGATACTGGGATATAGGTTCCAGCACACTAGTAGAGTAAACAGTATGTCAAGGGCCACCATTCTAGCATCAATAAGGTTGGTAAGAGAGAATGGAGAGTTTAATCTATGTGAGATCTTGTGTGCATAGCTAATAGACAACATAAGAGCCATCAAGCATGACAAGACCAAGATATTCAAGTTTGGGTCTTTAATAATCTATATGTACTTCCATATTCTTGGAAAGGTGTCTGATTTGTATCTAGACAAATCTATTCCCACTATGCCATAGATATCCTTTAAGGAATCCACAGAAAGTACCCTTAAGGATTACATGGAATTGGAGTTGAAAACATTCAGAGTGAGAATGCAGATGAGGTATAGGATACCTAAAAAGATAGTTGAAAAAATACAAGGATAGTATTTGTTTCATGGTATAGACTAATACAACATGCATGGAGGCTATTGAACCAAGAACAAAGTGGATTCATCCACTAGGATATGAAGTTGAAGAGCCTATTCTAGAGGCTTATGCTCAAGTTATGTTGTCAGCACCTAAGGACCTCAATGAACCTAGATGGGGGACTTATGAAGAGAAAACAAGAGAAGTAGATGTTGTATTGAACAATGCAGTAACAAAAAGAAAAGTTTCCAAGGTTACTTTAGAGATTTTGAAAATTCATGGAGTATCTCAAGTAGACCTAGACAAAGCAAGGCAAGAGAAGATTGCTTTGGAAATAGAGAGCACAGCTGTAGCAAAGACAGAATCTGATGATTCAAAGATGAAGAAGGTGAAAATTGAGAAATCAAATGATCATAAGGGTAAAATTGATGTTACCCCTCCTGCGCCCAAGGAAACTATTGATCTTACTGCTCCTACGAAGTATAAGATAATGGCAAAGAGGAAGAAAGAGATAGGAACAAGTCATCCATCCTTGCGCACCACAAGGAGTCAGAAGAAGAATAAACAAGCACCACCTCAAGTAAGTTTTAGACCTAGTCTAAAAGTACTCAATTCAAGAATAGTAGAAGGAAAGATATATCAGATAGAAAAATTTTATGACAAGTACAGTGAGATAGATAAGTTTGGGATCCAAAACATGATTATCAAGCACATGCTTAAGTTTAAAAAGATAGTATTAGAGTTGAAGACAATAATTCCAGATAATGTATGGAATATCTTTGATTTCTTGAAAAGATAGGCTATAGAAGAGGATTTGAGAATAAGGGAGAAGATCTGAGATGAGAGCCTACCAGTATGTTCTCTAGAGGAGAAGACATTATTTTTGGATCTAGTAAAGCCACATCTTAGAACAAAATCAAGGAATTTGCACATTATGGACAAGAACTATGATCTTGTTGCAAAGGAAATTGAGAAAGCATTTGAGACAGTTTTCCTAAATAGGCACATGTTCCCTCCTACTGCACCCACAACTCAAGTGCCCACAAAGGTTGCAAAAGAGTCAGAGACCATAAATGTACCATCTATAGGTCCACAAGATTCAGCGCATACAATTGATGCACCCACAAAGGAAAAGAAGCATGTGCCTATAGCAGAAGTTCAAAAGAATGACAATTTTTATTGACAATGTAGAGATAGCTATGGTGGCCTCTGACATTGACTTGGATAAGTTTGAAGAGGCATTTGTGAGTACTCAAGAGGCTAAGACTCTATTTGGTAACACCCCTCCCAATTAGTAAGAAGTTTTGATTGAGGATATAACAGAGGAAGAATGAGAAAAAGAAAAAGAAGAAAAGCAAGCAGAAAAAGAGAAAGGAGATGAGAGTATGAAAATAGATGAGCCATCTATTGAGATGTAGATTAGTGTTAAGCATGAAGTAATGGATAGTACACCTATCACTCCACTACCCTCAGTAGTATTGTTGTCAAGTTTGACACCTGACACAACCAGTTTGGATTAATGGGGAGAAGAAGACCTGATCAAGATTAATGTCTAAGGAGAAGGCCAAGGAGAAATAGGTTATGAGGAATCCCCTCTTTGTAGAATCAGTAAATATCCTAAACAACTTGTTACCAGTAGATAAGAAAGTGTCCAAGGTACACTCTATTGATGATGTAAGTGCAATTCTTTCACAGTTCAAGAGTAATTTCTCTAACTTGGAAGAATCAACATCATTAGTTCCAGAGGAGAAGTATATGAAGAAAATACTAAATGAGTTGGTCAGTAACTTCTCACTAGACCTTAGTTCACTCAAAGTTGGACAAGCAACTTTGAAAGAGTTTGCAGCAAAAGGAAGGAAAATTATTGCTGACTGTATGAATCAAGATAAGTTGACAGTCGATCACTACAAGAAGATTCAAGAAGAAGAGGCCATGATTGAAAATGTGAGGAAGTTTGTAGAAGATCCCTCTACTAATGTAAACATGTGTAACAATGTATATTAGTGACAGATTGACAAAATTGAGAAGGCAGAAAAGGAGATGCCAAAGATAAGGGCTAGGCAGACTCAGCTTAGAAATGCTCTTGCGCCCTCCCTAGATGTGTTGAATCAGAATATCAAGTTGATTGATGCCACCATGGTGACATATGATCAAGGTCCTAGCTCAAATTTGGAGAAGATGGAGAAGCTAAATTATGCATTATGCGCCCATCTCCAAATAGTCAATGCACTGATTGCATTTTGGAAGCAAGAGATCCACAAGTTACAAGTAGCATATCCAGATGTACATTCCCTGTAAGTACTTGTAGATACAGTTTTTTGGAACACCTTTGTCATTAATGTCAAAGGGGGAGTATGTATAGAATATAGAGATATAAATATGTAAAGAAGATGTATAGTAAAGAATATAAGGGAGATATAAGATAGAGTATGATAAAAGTTTTTGTATAAAAGAACAGTTAGTAACTGTGCCATATTCCTTTGTTGCCATCAATGACAAAGGGGGAGATTGTTGGAAAGTTGACTATACTATTGTATATGACTCAATATAGTGTTTTCATTATGGCAACAAAGTCATATAGAGTTTTGGAGTTAGCGCACATCCTTAGAAGATCAAAATTGGCTAAGTACAGAAGACTGGACAGTTAGCAGTGCACCAATAGTTCAGAGCATCAACGCACATGCATATGATCAATTTATGGTATGCACCCTAGAAGATAAGTTGGTAAGAGTGTATTCATGCTTAGTCTATGATCACATGATCAGATATTCAAGTATGACAAAGTTACAGATAGTTAAAGTTACACAACTAGTGAATGCCAGAACAAAATAGTGCATGCAGCCGACTGATGGTAAATTGGTTAGCGACTAGAATATTGTTGTGTAAGGGCTATGTGCCTATTTTAATTAACTTGTAGACATATAATTATGGTTTTTTTTAAACGTGCTTGAGCCAATTCAATTGGAAGTGTTGTATGTAGTCGGTTATAGGGCCGACCTAGTTAATTTTTTTATATGTGCATATAAATATTAGATGTGCCCTTGTAATTAGGCATGAGAGTGGAATTAGAGTTAAGAGAAGCAGAGAAGAAGTATGTGAAGAGTTGTTAAGAGGTGTTGGAGCTTTGCAAGAGGTCAAAGCATCAGTGCATCAAAGGAACTGATCAGATAAGCAGTGTCACAACACCAGTTCATCCAGTAGATATAGTGTGTATCTGACATCTGAAGGTTGTAGCCTTCACTGCTTGAGTAGTGAGCTCTAGGATAGTGTGTCCCCACCCTTAACAGGGTTATTTTAAAAGACTCCTAATAGGGTCCAACCTTTGACCAGGTCTACTATACTAAAAGTAATGTAAATACAACTCTTAACAGGGTTAAGGATCTTTTAACAAGGATCACAATACACTAGTGCAGAATATTAGTGGGTGTCAATTCCCACTGGGGTTTTACCTATTTGGGTTTCCCTGTAATCATATTGGTGTCTTGTGTTTTGTTTATGCATCTTTCTTTTGTTGATGTTCATTTGAGTATTTAAGCATTTAAGTTAAAGTTAAAAGAGAAAAGAAAAAAGATTAAAATACAGTGAAAATTGATTCACCCCCCCTCTCAATGTTCCCATTCCTAACACTAGCATATTCGTATTGAAAGTGATAAAAATGGAATTAAGAGATAGGTTGTGGGAATTTGATTCACCAAAAAGGTGAAGAGCATATCCCTATCTATTCTTGCTTCCTAAACACTATTAACAATGTTCAATTTCCAAAACCCACTAACTAATGGGAATTGAGTATTTCTACTCTTTTCCACAAACAAGGGGTTGTTTGATTTAGTGCTTGATTTTATTCTTTAAGCTATTTACTTACTAGATTTGAACAAAAATTGCAAGGCCACAATTTAAAGAAAAATTGACCAAGTTTAGGCTTACCTTCAATCGAAGCTAGCAAAGGCTAGGGGCATTTTTGGTGATTTTTCCATGATTTATGCTTACCTAGTGGTGATCGTTCCTTCCTTTTTGCATCTCCTCCAACAAGTTAGTCAACACCAACAAGAAAAAATGAAGGAAAAACAAGAACAAAGTTGAAATATAACCTTATTTATCAAATTTGAAACAAATTAATTAAGGCAAGTAAATCCAACTTAATGAGGCAAATTTATATACAGGCTTCTACAATCTTCAAATATTTTTTATATACCTGAGTTTCTTACTGTGAGTTTTCCAAAACCAGGTTGATATGTGCTATGTTCTCCTCGTTGATCTTTTTAGCCAATAATTTTCCTTCACTATTGAATCTGGTCTCTGGCTTTTTGACTTTTTTATGACCAATCATCCTGCAGACACAAACAAATCATTTTTTGAATGTTAGATTTTGGAAATTTTCAATTTAATCAAATGTGTAACAAAATCTATTAAATGTGTAGTTTAAATGATTGAAAGCATTGTTAAAAATTTCAAATGCACTGCAGGAAAATCTTAAAAGTGCATAGATAGAATTTAAATGCATTGTTTAAGTAAGCAAAGGTGTTAAAATAAATCCTCAAGTGCGTTGGAGAACAAATTGAAAGCGCTCCAGAGTCAGGGCACATGCACTGAAAGAAGTGAGACGAGAAAATAGAAAGATTGAATGTGCTGAAACTTTGTGTAAAGGAGCACAACTTTATTGTAGGAGTGTTGTTTCAAACCTTGTACGCGCTGGAGAAATAGGTGTACATGCTGCAGAAACTGTCAAAAGTGTTGAAAAACCTGCAAAACAAAGAATAATAGAAGGATTTGCAAGAAAAATTCAATTTATCTGAATTTAAAAATTAGTGAGGCCTATTTCCCCACGGTGGGTGCCATTTTGTGTGCTAGGATTAGTACCTTCATAGGGTTAGCTTTGTCAAATAAATCAAAATAGGAATTAAATTACCACAAAAGCAATCCAATTAAGCTATTTAAAAGATAGATGAGCACCCTATGGCTCTCTAATTAGGGATGCTAATGAAAAGCTCTTAGCAAGCTTCCATTAGTGACAGTCCTAATATGAGAAAGTATGATAAAACAAGCTAAAACAAGTTAATTCAAAATGAAATAGACTAATTAGCTCCTAGATTTTCCTTTCTAGCTTAAAATTGCAAGAGGTTTGATGCTTTTCAAATAATTGTGGATGATTATTGATTGAATTATGCCTTACTTTTATAGATTTTGGCAAGGGTAGGGGGTGGAGTTGATTTGATCATACTTTGATTAGGGTTAAGTCCATGGTTCCACCTTTGGAGACCATTTAAATATTTTGTCCTCAAAGCTTGGGATAAGAGGACAAAATGGGTGGACAAGATTCTTTCTCCCCATGGGTGGTGGAGATTCGATGTGAGCTTGATTCATGTAAGCTTGGTTCTCAAATCCTATTGGTTGATGCATTTTCCTCCCATTTGGCGGTTGAGGGAAAATAGGAGCCATGTGTACCCCTTGACTGGGTTAATTTGATTTAAATGAACTATGTAATTAATTAGATTAATTGCTCAATTTATTGATTTAAATAAATTTATTCAATCAAAATTGATTTTTTTTGGCTTTTGATTTTCAATTAAATTTAATTATTGGCTTGATTACAATTTTTCTATAATTTTAGCTTGATTTGATTTAATTGCCTTGATTGCTCACTCGAATTAATCTTGTCCATTTTCAGGTGATTATAGTAAATAAGATGAGAATGACTTGCAAACCATTCTTGATGTGCTTGAATTCATGGATATGGGATCTCCTCTAGGTGTTTCATGTGGGGAATTGGTATGTGGGGTAAAGATGAAGTTTCACAGATATATGCTTGGATATCTTTGTCTACATCATTTGGAGGGTGGGTTGCAATAAGACATAGAATTGTCAGTTTGTTATGGACCTTCAAATAGTTATCCCTATCATATTCATACTTCTTAAAATTTTGATAGCATTTATATCTATTAGTAGTATCAACACTGATTTGTGTCCATGTCCATTGTCTCAATTGGATCATGGTCACTTATCCATTGTCATCTATGTAATGCCTAACATTATAAATCTAAGTTGTGACATGAAACATGAAGTATGAAATGGAACACAGAAAACAATGATAATCAATCTAAACAATTATGGTTTATGAATAATAAATTATTCTTTTTCATATTCAATGAAAATGTATGCATGCAAGATGGAAATGACTGTTGAATAGAATTCTCAAAATGTTTGTTTTATTCACTGTTATGTGTGGGCAATTTTTAATATGAAATAGTTTGGAGTGAACAATAAGGATAATATAGAAAGTATAGAAAAAGTGAGAGTGAATTGAATGCCAAGGAATCAAAACACGCCATGAGGATGTGAAACAACTAGTGAATGATAGGAAAACTGAAATTAAATGAATAAAAAGAAACAATAGGTGAAATTTTTAAATATGTGATCCTCTTAAAATATAAATGAACAAGAAGGAAATAATAGAAATGATAGATAACTAGAAATGAATTGAACAACAAGAAAAATATAGAAATAATAAAAAAGTGAAAGTGAATTAAATGTCAAGGAATCCAAACAAACCGTGAGGATGTGAAACAACAAGGGTATAAAAAACTAAAAATGAAATGAACATGAAGGAAACAATACAAAAACCAATAGGTGAAGTTTGTAAATATGCAAATATCTAAAATAGAAATGAATAAGAGGGAAACAATCGAAATGATAGATACTTGTAAATGAATTGAATGACAATGATAATATAGAAGTAATAGAAAAGTGAAATTGAATTGAATGTCAAGGAATCCAAACAAACCGTGAGGATGAGAGACAACTAGTAAGGGTTTAGAAAATTAAAAATTAAATGAAGAATAGGGAAATAGTGGAAGGGATAGATAACTGGAAATGAATTTAACAAAAAGGAAAATATAGAAATAATAGAAAATTAAAAGTGAATTGAATGTCAAGGAATCTAAACAAACCACGCGGATGTGAAAAAACCACTAAGGATATAGAAAATTGTAAGTGAAATGAACATGAAGGAAATAGTAGAAAGGATAGATACCTGGATATGAATTGAATAGGAAGGATAATATAGAAAGAATAGAAAAGCGAAAGTGAATTGAATGGTGAGAAATCCAAATAAACCGCAATGATGTGAAACAACTAGTAAGGGTATGGAAAATTGAAAATGAAATGAACATGAAGGAAATAGTAAAAAAGATAGATATGTGGAAATGAATTGAACAAGAATGATAATATAGAAATTTAAAAAAAAAATAGTATTGAACAACAAGGATAATATAGAAATAATAGAAAATAGTAATAAACATTTACATACCTAGAAAATTAACTTGAATTATTTCTTCTCTTCACTAGGTGTTGAATGGGATGAATGATTTGGTTTGAAGTCCACTTGTATGTTACAAGCTTGTTGTGTTGGTGTGGTATCTTTAATTTGTGCACTCTTGTCAATTTGAATTTTGAATTTGAAGCTTTACTTGCAAGATTTCATTCGAGTGTTGCTTTAATTTTAGATTTGATTGCCCTTGAATGTTCATGTGTGGCCTTGCACAAGTTGTTTTTAAAAATGTAGGTGTTTTAATGTTGAAGTGACAACAAGATATGAGCTTGAGGTTTAATGAAGAAATAAGGTAGCTGGAATGATGAGACAAAGTCTCATCTAATAGTTTAGGGTGGTCACATCTATGTAGGCACTAGTGGTCTTAGTACTTGCATTGCACTAGCAACTGTCAACGTGTTTTGGATCGATGGACTTCCATGTCACAATGTTTTAATTATACTATGGTTTGTGGTTGAGGTGTCAAGCCTCATTTGAGTGTAAAAGTATTATATGTATCTGATTGGAAATGTTTTGAGTTTGAGTCAACATGATTAGCTTTTTTGTTCTGAGCGACCCACTACAAGGCAACTCAGAACTTCTCAGTGAGATGAACAAGTTGATTGTCTGACAAGAAAGGAACTAAATACTTTATTTCATGCATATATTAAAAATAATTATTCTTGTTAAGTGATTCTTATTTTGGTATTATATTAATCAAAGCTTATTTATTTTACATTCAAATAGTTGTTGACTTGTACTTGGTCTAGGTGGTTAGGTGTGGGCCCCAAACAGGTTCTTTAAGATCACACCTACTAAACTGAGCCATACACACCTACTGGCTCCTCTCCCCATATCAAAATTCTTCCTTGTTCTTTTATCCCCCAAGCCAAATGGTTGTAATTTAGTCAATGGGCTTCCCCTGTGCGGAAGCTTGTGTACAACTCCACTAATATTTTCTCATGGTGTCTCATGCCTGAAACTTGTTTGCCGAGAAGTTTTTGTGAAATAAGATTGTATTTTTTGTGTGCAATTGAGGGTTATCATTTTCCCTTTGCCATGCCTTTTCATCCACAATTTTTTCTCCCTCTATCATTCCATCTGCAGGTTGTTTTTCATCATTCTTGTGTTGGAGTATCTCATACCTCTATTTGTTTAATCATGGCCATCGCACCTGCTCAAATTAAGTTTTCATCTACATTTCCCTTTTTTGTATGGAAAGCCTCCAAGAAGTGTACGCAATACCTTGTACACTTCACCTCCTCACATGTAACACCCTGCCAGGGAACCCAGGAGAACTGACCATCTAATCTCTAAAGATGAAGTCATTTTTTTTTTGAAACTATAACAATGCACATTATCAAAAGAATTGATACAAGTATAATCACAAAATATGAATGCAGCATAAATGAAGATTTCCTAGTCCTCATAGGTTCCCTAACACCACTACTCAAACAATATTGATTAATCTAATTACATTTAAGAGTTTCATAATGAATTACAAGTCTAGCATATTTATAAAACTTCAAGTCTAGCATATTTATAAAACTTCATAATAAATGATCACTATCTCATGAACATGTTTCAGTGATTAGTCACCATCATTTAATTTAACAACACAATCCATTTCTCATAACTAACTAATGGAATTTCATAACATCTGTAAACTATCTTATAAATTTAGTTTCATATAGACCTTAGGGTAAAGATTATCATTCATTATCACATACCCTACCACCTAGATGTCTATTTTAAGACACCAACCAAAATGTTCCTAACTTGTTATTAATATTAATTATAAGTTAACAATATGTGAGTCAATTTATTAAGTTACTATCATAGGTTACACTGAACCAAAAATGTATTGTACTTCTTTTTTATAAACTTTCCTTAATATTTGGTATCTCATTTCTCAATTATACAGCTATTTCACAATTGTAATTTCATTATCATTTATCACTTCCTATAGTCCTTATCTAACAATAACATTTCACTTATTAACAAATCATTTCATATTATTCCTTTTTAGTCTATTATATAAGAGAGAACTTACTTATCACATTAATATAAACTAGCTCTCTTTATCTAAAAAATAATGTGATTAAATTTTTATGCAAGAGATCATTTACTTTGTTACAAGATAACATAGGAGGGAAAAAAATGACAAATTCCACCTTATTTTAATATTGGTAACAAAAACAAGTAAGAGAATAAATTTTCCCTTCATTTCACTTAGAAATACCCATTCCCACTACATTGATTTTCCCTTCATTTACATTTCATTACATTACCCAACAAGGGCTTTCAATAAATAAATGCATCAGAATTACAACTCATTGAAGTACATGATGCAGAAGTAGAATCCTTGACAGCTTCCAAGCATGAATCCAAAGGTAAAGTCATCCATGAAACCATGAATAGTACCTCAATAAGATTAACCACCCAGCCACATGGAACCGTGGAGTTACACTCCCTCGTGCTAGGAGATAGAACCAAGGTCCACACAAGCTCTAAGGAAATCTAAGGTCAACAATACACCTTTCCCAAAAGAACCATCCAAAAGAAAATAAAAAATAAGAAATGCAAAATACAAACAAGTATCCAAACATCACAAAATATGAGTGAGGCCTCCAGATTACCAAGTAGGTGAGTGTCATCACACAGCCTGTGTATTGGGATCCTCCCTGGAAACCATGTAACCCCAGTCCCCTCTCAAAGTTTAAGGATCCACCATGTTAGTTACCCATGGTCCTAGTAGTCCAATAGGTCTATACATACTTTAACACGTCTTATCTTTTATTATGTTTTAAACTCACCCATAGGATCTCTGAGCAACCACTTTGGATCCTAGCACCTATGGTGATCCACCCACCTAGGGTACCTTGTTTCCCTACTCAAACATGCCATCAAAAGTGACTTGCAATCACTACAAAATATCTAGTCCTTAGCTTTAGGAAACTCTCATGTGTTCTCAAACCATCAAGATGAGTCCAAACCCTAACAATGTGCAAAATATGAATAATAAAAATATATGGCAATCAAAAGATGCCTCAATAATGATATGGAGCTTTCTCATACACAAAATCAAAGATAGAACATAGAAGAAAATAATACCACCTGAAATAAACTATCAAAAGGAAGGGTGATAAAATGACATCCTAAACCTTCAAAAAAGCAATAACAATTAAATAGGAGTTTAACCAATATCCAAATATAATTCAAAACCACACATGAATACATAATCACTCCCAATATTAGATAGTGACAAACTCATTAAGCCTACACATTAGATACAGATACTTATTTCCAGATTCCCTTACGAACATTTTTAAACTACCTTACTTATCTATAAATATGATCAATAATAGAACATAAACAATAACAAACACATTCCTAAAATAAATCACATAGACACAAGAAAATTCTTTCAAGTTTTAGACTCTACTTGGAGTCTTCCAGATAATTCCCTTGGTGTTAGAGAAATTCTATAAACCTTCAGGTTGTCCAACTTCCTTCTTGTTGTCCTCTTGGACAGACCCATGCAAAGAGATCTATAACTTTTGAACCACATTATATTTCTTCTATCTCTCTAGTGAGAAGTGACACAATTGGGTTCTTACCAACATATTAAAAACTTAGCAAGATCCAACAGTTGGTTAGAGAGATATGATCTCCGCATCAGGACTGTATTTTTCTTGCAACAATTGTTTCTCCATTTTATCAAAAAAATAAAACACTATTATCTTCCTCAACTCTTGATGAATAACACCATTTTCAAATTGAAATAGTTATTCTTAGAATCTCCATAACGAGATCTCCATGATATTATTTTTCTTTTTTCCCATTTCTCCAAAAATGTCCCTCCTCTAGGAAAAATATTTTACCTCATACATATAGGCAACTATATGGTTGGAGGAGTTACTTTAGGGGAAGCAACTTCTCCAACTTCCATAGTTGGTTTCCAAATTAATTAATTATTCATGTGAATGATAGGTTACAACTTTAATTATTTATTAACTTAAATAGGCTTATGAAGTAATCAATTATACTAATGATAAGAAAGATGATCAAGTAACTCACATAACCCGATGGTGACTAGCTAGCCTTACTCCTAGGAGGTCTTGAGTTCAAATCTCCTAGAAAGCTATTTTTTCCAATTAGGTATAATAATATTAGTTCTTCTATTAGTTTATTTTATTTTATATCTCAATACAATATTTACATCACAACTCTAATTATACATATACATATCTTTATACACACACAAATATATTTATATATATACATAGGCATATATGTATGCACCCATATATACATATATTTAGTCACACCATAAACTTATTTAAACACATAATATATTGTATAAGGTAAAATATGGATGAGGTCCTAGAACAATGGTTTGCACATAAAAGAGACCCCAAAGCCAATATTTTACACTTATATGAAATTTTGTATTGATATGGAAAGTAAATGTAGATGATTAATGTTGAAATGAAGAAATAAATGTACTTACCTCCATAAAAGAACCTATTGAAGACCCAGTCAAATAGTCTCAAAAACTATTGATTTATGTGATCTTGAATCGAAACTGTGAGATCTACAAAACCCAAAAATATTTTTCTGAAGTCAAGTCGTCTCTGCCCTAGGTCAGTGTCTAGGTTGTCCCTGACCTAGGTCGGGGTCTAGGTCATCCTTGACCCAACTTCTCTAATGGAAAATCTATTCGTGGATCCCAAAAGTTTGATGAAATGGGTATCCAAATCTGCACTTCAATTCATCATCTTGTACTTGTACCTGCAAGAAAAATGGTTTTGTTTATTGGGGGAGGGGTTTACCTTAGTCAAAACCCAATTTGGAATCAACCTTAATAATGAATTTGAAATGGAGAATGCTAGCACATAGTAGAAGTAGATCTAACAATGAAGCTATGATATTCAATAGATATGCAATTGTATTTGCAATGTAAACAAGTATGTTGATATGAAAGCTTGAACATAACATTTAACAAATGTAAATCAAACCCTCCATGATTGCATGCTTGGAATCCACCTTGAGGGAAGAATGAATGGATCTTGAAGATGAACAAAGGATCTTGAAGGAAGATCACACCACCATGATGGCTAGATCTAGGGTTTTGAATGATGAATCTTGAATGCTTGAACCAAATCCCTTCAAAGGCTTGAATGCTTGAATCCTTGATCTTCAATGGATAACTTGAATGGAGAAGAAGACTTGAATGGATGATTTCTTTAATGCTTGCTTGATCTTTCTTGAGAGAGAACTTAATGGCTTATGAATATATCCTTGAGAGCTCTTGATCATGAAATTGCTTGGTGTCTTGATCATGAAAAGTGGATGTGAAAATGAGAGAGGAAGGCTTCCTTTTATAGTGATCTAGGGAAAAATCCTCTAGAGGGGCCACCATGGGGAATTAAATTCCAATTAGGCCAAAATAGCCAACACAGAAGTAGGAAAACAATTCTTTCTAAAACCCAACATTCAAAAATCATGGAAACTTGAAATTTGGACCTGGGGTCAGGGATGAGGTAGACCCCACCCTAGGTCAAGGTCAAGGTAGTCCTTGACCCAAAAATGTCACCCTTGACCCAAAAGTCAAGAATCTCAAAATTTCAATCTAGAATGTTAGGAAAATGCAGACAGAAAGTGGAAAAGGGGGCAGAATCAAGGGAAAATGCTAGATCTAAGCTAGGAACCTATTCAAGGTGTTCAACATTATCCCAAATCACTTACTCGGAGGGCTAAACACTCTTAACATGGAAGTTCTTCCATTTTAAGATGATACATTAAGCCCCCACTTTAGCAAGAGTATGGACTTGATGCAAACTCTTGGTAAAGGAGAAGAAAGAGGAGATCCAAGTAGATTCGCAACAAGATAAAATAACACTTAGCTAAGGACACAAGCCCCCAAGCTAAGGATTCTAACTCAAAATACACACATGAGGGTACGAAAAGAGAAAACCAAAATAATAAGGGTTAGTACTAAACAACCCAAATCAATTAGCATAAGAAACCTTTCTAAGAAATATTTCTCATACTAATATCATATTTAGAAAGCTATCATAAAAGCATAAATGATTACATAAGAAAGACAAGAGAAACACTATAAATAACATAGCTTCATGATCGAGTCCTACTAGCATGAAAGTGAAAAGAGAAAAAGGAGAAAGTGATTACCTCGCCCAATAAGATGCCCACCTTACCGTGAATCACCCTAGAGGGAGAGCCCAACAGGTTCACCCATAAATTATGCCTTGAAATTGTAGTGTGTCTTCTGATGGCTTTTAGAATACCCATAGATCCACCTTCTTGTATCACTATGAATATGAAATGCATGTCTCCTTAGGATTTAGCAACTTATGTGCATTACCATTAGAATATTTAGCATATTGGAAATGTGTGTACCTTCAGGATTTAGGAACTTATGTGTGTTACCTTCCAAGATTTAGCATGCTACAAAAAAAAAGGTTAGAAAAAAAATACATAATATAGAATGAGGGAGGCCGTATATATGCTCCCCTCCTTAAGATGGCAAAAACATACTTATTTGACATGTTAAGGAAAGAAAAGAACAAGGATAAAGCGTTCTTCAACAACAAGACAATATCCATAGACAACACTCAGTCCAAGCCAAGAAGGTCACAGCTCCTATGAGGCCATGGAAGGGATGAATGCAAAGAGATATCATGTAAGAAGTGAAAAAGTAACCCTTGTGAGGGATAGCACACTGTTCAACTTCCAAGGTGAGAGATTTAGCCACCATGGAAACCCAATGTCTAACAATGAAATAGGTTGTGATCAAGGATAAAGATCCTCAATGCAAACCAAAATTTTCATGTATGATTGGATATCAATAATAGATAGATACATCTTAACCAAGGAAAGAGGTGAATCCCGAAAAGACAGAAAACAAGGAGATGACATCCTTGCCCCCCAAGTGTAGGAAAAAAGATGGAAGGGGACCTATTATATTGCTCACAATACTATGCAAGACAATGAGCCCCCAAGGATTAGGCTAACATTGTTTACATAATGTGGAGCCCTATAATAGGAACATAGATGTTATTTAGAGAAAACATGATTGAAATAAAACTCATTGCCACATGATATATAAATAACCTTACTATCAATGAGCTGCCTAATCTTATAATGTAAAGCTTGACATTCATTAGTAGAGTGATCATGAAATCTATGATATAAACAAAAAGGAAGAGTCTTCAAGTGTGGACTACATTTCTTTTTGCATTTACGTCTAGTAATCATCTTAGCACGAAGGTGTTTAGGAAAAAGAACTTCTTGGTCAAATTCCTTCATAGGTTCATCATGTTTTGAAGTGTTATTTGAGATGTTGTTAACATTGTTTTGTTGTTGAGGATTAAATGCCAATCCATAAGAATGCTCATGCCCCCTAGTATGTAAGGGCATTTGAATTCCCTATTTATGCTTACCATATCCTTGACCATTAAATCCTTGTTTAACTAGGAAATGATAACCAGGACCATAACAAGAAGCCATATCAGAAGGAGTCAATGGAACTTCAGTAGTCACAATATCATCCTTAGTAGATTTGATAGATTCATTGTTGGTATAAGCAGCAACAAAGTTATTACGAAGGGTTTTAGAAGTAAAAAATCATTGTTCAAACTCTCTTTGTTGCTTCATAAAGTCAAGATCATTAACCTTATACTCTCTAATAAAGGTAGGATTAAAATCCAAGGTTCCCCAATCATCATCAGGAAGAGCATTAGAGGAAGAAGGATTACTATTAGAAGTAGGATTAGTGTGGGTTTGAATATTCAAACAAGGATTAGGTGCATCATCCACATGAAGTGTATACATCTTGTTATTATGTATAAACTTTACTTTATGGTGAAGAGTGGAAGGAACAGCATGAATCTCATGCAACCAAGGTCTACCCAAAAGAATGTTATAATTGAGAGGTCCAGGCATAACATGAATAGGAGTATTCAAGATGACTGGACCTACTTTGATAGGTAAGGTAATGATTCCTAAAGTTTTCTTAGCGATTTTATCAAATCCATGTATAGGAACATTGTTAGGTTGAATAGTTGAAAGATCAGCTTTAATCGCTTTGAGCATGTCCATGCTACAATATTAAGCCTAGATCCATTATCAATCAAGGTCCTACGAATGATACTTTTATTGATAGTAACAACAACCATAAGAGCATCATATTGATTCTGAACTTCTTTAGAAGGTAAGTCTTTTTGTGTAAATATAATGTCAGGAGGACCTGGAGTAGCATGCATGCATTGTAAGAAGTTATTGATATTCTCTTGATTAGGAGGTGGAGTGGGAAGAGTTGCTAGAGCTTTTTGCAAGGCTTCATAGTAGGTAGGTGAAGTTTGAAGAAGCTCCCATAAAGAAATATTGGTAGGGGTATTTTGTAATTGGTTTATCAAATCATATTCCTTGCTAGGAAGATGATGTAGAGGAGGAAGAATAGGTTGAGAAGGTGGTAAAGAAGTAGAAACCACCAGATTAGATTGAGGGTTATTCCTTGTATGATATGTGTGAGCTATCGAATCTTGGTCATTGAAAGACTCTAAAGACTCCATAGGTTTACCTTTGATAGTAATGCAAGGACAACCTTTGATGGTCAATAAGGGTTTTGGAAAAACCATATTAGTTGTCTCAACACTACAAATAGATTCACAAGAAGGAAGAAAAGATGACATCCTAGGAGGAGATGAGGTAAGATGGTGATTCTCCATAAGATCATCACTAAAAGGGAGAGCATTAAGGGAATTCATATCATTCTCCACTAATGCCTCATCACTAGAAGGAATCCCAAATGGAGATAACACATCTATAATGTCATCTTCTTTCACTAAAATGTCCGCATAAGGGGAGTTTGTTGTAGAAAAAGAGTTATCATCATATATGAATATGTCATCCATTAATAAATCACCCTCTTGTATCAAAGGTTCTTCATGAGGAGGGGATAAATCAATGTATTTATCCAAAGGATCATTCACAATGGTTTCATGAGGAAGAGAAAAATCAACATCCCCATCCAAAGGTTCAATAAAGCACTTGAAAAATACTTGAGATAACTTTTGCAACATGATAACCAATAAAGAAATTCATAGAAAATAGATCTAGATATATCCAAATGCATAAGCATGAAAAGGAAATAGAACACCACAAACACAATAGGGCATCTAATTCCACAAAAGAAAGGGGTAAGTGTGTCAAATTCACCAAAATGTATAAGGTAAAATATGGATGAGGTCCTAGAACAATGGTTTGCACATAAAAGAGACCCCAAAACCAATATTTTACATTTATATGAAATTTTGTTGATATGGAAAGTAAATGTAGATGATTGATGTTGAAATTAATAAATAAAGGTACTTACCTCCATAAAATAACCTACTAAAAACCTAGTCAAATAGTCTCAAAAACTATTGATTACCGCATTCCTCAATCGAAACTACGAGATCTACAAAACCCAGAAATATTTTTCTAAAGTCAGGTCATCTCTGTCCTAGGTCAAGGATGAGGTCATCTCTACCCTAGGTTAGTGTCTAGGTTGTTCCCAACCTAGGTCAGGGTCTAGTTCATCCTTGACCCAACTGCTTTGATGGAAAATCCGTTTGCGGATCCTGGAAGTTCAATGAAATGGGTATCCAGATCTGCACTTCAATTCACTGTCATGTACCTGTACCTTCAAGAAAAATGGTTTTGTTTTTTGGGGGAGGGGTTTTCCTTAGTCAAACCCCAGTTTGGAATCAACCTTAATAATGAAATTGAAATGGAGAATGCTAGCATATAGTAGAAGTAGATCTAACAACGAAGCTATGATATCCAATAGATATGCAATTGTATTTGAAATGTAAACAAGTATGTTGATATGAAAGCTTGAACATAACATTTAACAAATGTAAATCAAACCCTCCATGATTGCATGCTTGGAATCCACCTTGAGGGAAGAATGAATGGATCTTGAAGGAAGATCACACCACCATGATGGCTAGATCTAGGGTTTTGAATGATGAATCTTGAATGCTTGAATCCTTGATCTTCAATGGAGAACTTGAATGGAGAATAAGACTTGAATGGATGATTTCTTGAATGATTTCTTGATCTTTCATGAGAGAGAACTTGATGTCTTGTGAATATCTCCTTGAGATCTCTTGATCATGAAATTGCTTGGTGTCTTGATCATGAAAAGTGGATGTGAAAATGAGAGAGCAAGGCTTCCTTTTATAGTGATCTAGGGAACAATCCTCTAGAGGGGTCACCTTGGGGAATTAAATTCAAATTAGGCCTCAACCCTTTAGAAATGGACCTAAATTAAATATAATTAAGATTTTACCATTTCGGAAACCAAAACAGCCGACTAGAATGTGGGAAAACAATTCTTTCCAAAACCCGACATCCAGAAATCATGGAAACTTGAAATTTGGACTTGGGGTTAGGGATGAGGTAGACCCTACCCTAGGTCAAGGTCTAGGTATTCCTTGACCCAAAAATGTCACCCTTGACCCAAAATTCAAGAATCTCAAATTTTATGTCCAAAATGCTAGGAAAATGCATATAGAAAGTGGGAAAGGGGGCAGAATCAGGGGAAAATGCCAGATCTAAGTCAGGACCCATTCAAGGTGTTCAACATGATCCCAAATCACTTAATTAGAGGGCTAAACACTCCTACCATGGAAGTTCTTCCATTTTAAGATGATACATATATATATATATATATATATATATATATATATATCTAATTAAAATAACCAAGAATCATATTACAAATATAATTGACAAGAATAAAAGAACAAGATGAACTAACCAAAACATAAATATCAAAACCATCGAAATAATAATACAACCCAAGCCCAAATAGGGTATCTTCCTGAGAAAGGGACCTAAGTCAAGAGGGTATACTTGAGGGAACCTTGGTAGTATCTCCACGACAACAACATTCAAGGATTTTGAGGGCACTCTTAGACCTATGTGGCTAGGTGGAGTCGATGCCTGGTACATGCATCCTGAATCACCAAGTTGAGAAACACAAATATATATACATATGTGAAAGTAATGACAAAAAAGGAGGGGGAGTGTGACATCATTTGGATCTCCTGTTGAAGTGACTGCGACTGCCTCCCCTCATCCTACACACATACCATACAATACTCATTCTAAATCATTATTGAGTTAGTATTGTTAGCTCCACCATAATCTCAGAATAAAAATGAACTATCATCATTGATAATGCCATCATGTATATAAACCAAATTCCATTAAATATTCTAAGACTATAATTCATTAGGTGACATTCATATCATTTACAAACTATCATTAGAATGAACATATTATCCAACATATTTTGAAAGAAACTCATCATCTAATCAAATATGAGAAAGCATAGAGTTCAATTATGATGCCAGTAGGGTATAAGAACCCATAATACAAAGTATTACTAATTAATTACAAGACAAGGGTTGGATTGACTCCATAATATGATCCATTAGGTGATTTGGGTTAATCTCGAATCAATAGTTAACATCACAATCATTCATAAAATCATACAAGAGTGTTTATTATGACTAGGTAGATCAAAGAATAGAAGGAACCTAATCTTATGGAAATTTTGAACAACATATATACACCATCTAGAACATTTTCATAAAAGTATCTTAATCAACTTAATTCATCCAAGTGTACTCAAACCATCAAATACAAAGTTCCTCACACAACAAACCTATCAGATTATTCCATAACACAACATTCATAAAATATCATGAACACATAGTAGGCATCACTACTCAAGGATAATTATACATTAAACACTTATGTGGAGATGAGATAGATTGGATTAGTAACTTCAATCAAAATTGTAATGTCCCCACTAGGGAACCCATAAGGAATTAGGTCTTATGACCAAAAATTGCAACTAACAAATTTTTCTAACATTAAATCATTACTACTTCACATTTACATTCCTTAAGGTTCCCTTAATGAATTCATTTACTAACATATTTACATTACTTATCCAAATTGAATTTCATTTCCTTTCTTTACTTTCACATTTTAGAACTTAAGAGATAGGGTAAGAAAATAACATTTCTTTTACAATTATATTTCTTACTTTATATACTAATTTCATTTCTCCTTCCTACACATTGAATAACTATTCCTTATGTTTACATCTTAACCTTAGGATAATAAACATTTTATTTCATTGCTACATAGGAGAGATAGAAAAGATAATTTCAACATGACATAATATATTTCCAACTTCGATCTTTCAAATAAAAACCCTTGAAACAAAGCCTAGAACTATCCCTCCCAATTACATTGCTTTTCTTTCCAATTACATCTTTTTGATAATAGATCTCATAATAACAGGTACATGAATGGCCCGAAGGTGTTACAACATATCTTTTCATCTTTCCTTTCAAAAATACATAATACAAAATACAAATATCTGCATCAATACATAAATTTCAACGCATCCAAGTCATGAACCATGAATAGGACCTCGAAAGATTTTTGCCACCCAACCATGTGGAACTAGTGAGGTTCCACCCCCCGTGCTAGGAGATAGAACCAAGATACTCACAAGGCCCTAAGAAATCTAAGGCTACACAAAACCCTAATCTAAAATAAATAACATAACAATATATCACTTTACTAATCACAAGGGTTAGGTTCCTAGTATACCCTCTAGGTGAGTGTCATCACATATCCTGGATTTTGGGATCCTTCCTGGCAACCATATAACCCCGGTCCCCCCTTTATGAATAGGGATCCATCTTGGTGGTTATCCATGGTCTTGGTACTCCAATAGGACTATGTGGCCATTAATATGTTTTCTTTCATTATCTTTTGTTTCCCCCCTTTCCCAGATTCATTTTTAGGTTATCACTTTTTACTAACCCACCTATAGGATCATCTGGTAACCACTTTAGGGTTCCAACACCTATGGTGAGCCACTCACCTAGGGTACCTAGTCCCCTAACCACACACACACAAGCAATGGAAACATAAAATACTTTCAAAAGATCCATCTCATAGGTCTAGGGAGCCCTCCAGTGCACTTAGGCCACCCGAACAAGTCCTGACCTTATATTATGGACTCAACCAAAACCCAAGTATGAACAAAAGCTTAAAATTAAAACCATGTATAGAAATTCATTAAACACAACATAAAACTCCCCACAAGAATTTAGACAACATTCCATAACTTATTTCAAAAATCTAGGGAAATCTCATGTGCCTAAAATTTGGCTAAGTTTGAATTTTTAAGAAATCTCAAAATTAGAAGTTGCATCTTAACTCCTATGAAGCTGAAACCTATCTCAATCATCCCAGAAGGCACCTAATTCCTTTATACAAGTATAACTTAAAGTATAAGAAATTAAAGTAATAGTCTTCTCGGTTGACACTAGTTTGGTCGGTTAACACTACTTGGTTGGTTAACACTACTTTGGTCGGTTGACACTGCTTGGTCGATTAACACTACTTTGGTCGGTTGACACTACCTTGGTTGATTAACATTTCTTTTCTTGATTGACACTAAACTGACCTGGCTCATTTACTACTAAACCGACTGGGCTCGGTTAATACTAAACTGACCTTGCTCGGTTACCACTAAACCAATCGGGCTCGATTAATACTAAACTGACAAAAACTACAAAATACGACTGTCAACTCTAACTTGTGGGTTAAACTGGGCATTATGGGGACTATGGTTGCCTAATCAAAGCATGACCCATTTGAGATCTCCCAATTTCCCTTTAGAAATGACTGATCAATCCATCCTATCTATCTAACAAATCTGTTCTAGATCTAGACAAAGAAAGGTGGTGCAAAAATAGATATGAAATTGTAGGGTTGAAATAGAAGTTCTAAAGCCTTGATGAACTCATGGACATTCTAGATAAGAAAGGAGATACAAGGAGAATGCTAAGGACCCTACAATCTCTTACAAATGTAGAAATATTCATATACATACAACATGGAAAATTATTTAAACATAATCCTAAACTCCAATTCACTAATATAGGCACAACATATATATGTATAACATAATCATTCTAAAATTTACATAGGCAATAAAACACATAGAGAACACATTCATACACAAAGAGGAAGAATGAAGATTCTTCCCAGTTTAGACCCTACCTTGGGTCCTGCGGAGAATCCTCTTCCCTTGACTAGAGAATCTCTGTGAAACTTCAATCCTTGAGTAGATATCCTTCTAGAAATCTTCCTTTGGCAATCAATTCCAAGAAATCCTCACACAGGTGGCTTCACCAACCAGAGACTCTCAAACTCACATAAATTCTCACCAAAAATTTCTGGAGAAATCAATTACAAACAACTCAAAAGAAAACAATTCTTCCAAAAATTAACATCCTCCCACACACAAAAATCTTCAATTATTTATCCTCCAACTATGTGCTTGGAGGAGTTGCTTTACGGGAAGCAACTTCTCTAACTTCCATAGTTGGTTGGAGGGCCAACAAAATAATTTCCCGTAAAGACTTAATCAAGGTTTTTAATAAATTTGATTAAAATATCTCTTAAATGAAAGAATAACAAGAATAATAGACAAATACCTTTCAAGAAGAATACATAGCACAATAGGAAAACAAGTAGCCTAACTTCTAGGAGGTCTCAAGTTCAACTCCCTCCTAGATAGCCAAATTTACTACAAAGGACATTTTCCTTTTATTATTATTAATTTTACTCTTTTATTTAATACATTCATTGAATATACTTTATTTAACTCACTCTATTTACTTATTATAAACAACATATCATTAACACAATTAATGAAAACATACAATTATTATTATTTATATAAGCATGGATATATGTGTGTGCACCCACATATACACATACCTATATAAAATACAAACAATTATAACATAATTATTTATTATACATATAAAATAGATTAATTCTAACACATAACATAAACTCAGACCAACATCAAATGAAGTCAAAAACATAACTGCATTCCATTTTCCCAACTAGGATAACTTCCTAAATAGAATTCTAAGTCCATGGGTAACCTCGAGAGTAACTTGGTTAAATCTCCACATATCAATAGTTCAAGGATTTTGAATGCATGCTCAGACCTGTGTAGCCAGGTGGAGACGATGCCTGGTACCTGCATCCTGCATCACCAACTGATATGCATATACAAATATATAAATATAAACAGACAGTGGAAAACAAGGAGGGAGAGTGCGACATCGTGTGGATCTCCCATAGGAGTAACTACGACTACTCCTCCTCATCCTACACTCACATCAACCAGTGAATCATCAAACCATAATAGGGTCAGTAGGGTTAGGTCATAATAAAACATCATAACACAAATCAATGTAAAACATTTTACTGATAGTTCATTTCTAGCCATTCATCATTAAATTATAACTCATTTAATATTTCCAAATAAACTATAGTAACCAAATATATATGCTCAAATGTCTCATAAAATGCTAACTAAATAATAATCATAGTCCATCATAAAATCCAAAGTGTCAAAGCAATAGTCCTTTCAGTCTAACATAGGAAGATGCTAGGGTGGGCATTACAAGAATCATTTAATAGAGAATACAAGTCCAAACTTCCAACGTGCATAATCAGGTCTTGTGAGGGTTGGAGGGGAGTTACATCCTCCCCCCCTTATATTTGACTTACTCTTGGAAGTCGGTAAGTACTAGAATATTTACCACTTTTACGGAACAACCAAATATCTAACCAAAAATTACATAACACATTCAAGTAATACCACTATCAAAGTTTTGTGAATCTTACATTGTTTTAACTTATTTTAGATAACCATATGTCACTCATGGATAATATATGAAAAAGACTATCATAATGAAAGGAATCTATACAGAAAATACACAACAAAGAATTAGAATGTATTTGCAATTTTACACCAATTCGTAACCCTTAATAGTTCCTTCTTACACATTCCTACTAAGACTAATATCAGGTATAAAGAAAAAACATGGTTTATATTGATATTCTTAATTTTCATAAAAATCAAAGTTCTTATTTATAGTAACTAAGACACGGGGTAAGAATTATTTATAACATCTCAAAATCTAGCAACATAGAAAATATGAGTCACAAAGTATCAAATTTTTTATCATGATAAAATATCACTTTAAACCTTAGGAATAATTATAATTGTAAAGTACTTTTGGGATTCCTATGCAATTTTCAAATAGGGACCCTAAAGTACAAATCCAATATGAGCTAGCATAAAACAACTATATGAGAAATCATCTTATTGTATGCAATCAAGCATAAGTTCAAACTTATTATTCACCTTAGCACCTAGTTCTATAGGCAACTCATAGCAAACACAAAGCAGTTCCTTATTTTATAGAGGCTATTGATTCTCTATCATCAAGTGTCTCAAATATGTTAGAAATAGGAAATACTGAGAGGGGGGGGTGAATCAGTATTTCACAAACTTTTTCTTTTGCCCACTTATGGATATAACAGATTACTTTAGTGCATACAAAGATTATCAAGTTGATTAACAAACATAGCAATAAATAGAAAGAACTCATAACACATGATATGTTCTCGAGGAAACCCTGGCCAAGGGAAAACCCTGGTGGGGATGGTACCCACAAAGATCACTAATCAAAAGTATCTTGTTAGGGATATTGGACCCTGTTAGGATTCAATTTACAATATATAGTAGATCTGTCCTGGTTAAAGGACTTTAGGCCTTGTTAGAAGCCTTAACCCTGTTAGGAGTTAGATTACAAAACCTGATCACCAGCTGAGCTCACTGCCCAAATAGGTAATACAAAATGTTTCTAACTATAATATGGTACTGCTTACAACTTTGCATCAATAGCCTTTGCTGCTATCACAGTATACAACTATCGCAAGTTATCTTTTCTTTCTTTTTACATATCACAAATCTTTTTTTTCATTACATTTCAAGTATGCCTAATATATGAGTTATTAGAGCTAATAAATTTACATGGTCGGCTTCCAAAATATTTATCCAAGAGTAAACATCTAGGATGTCATCCCTTCATAATGTTAAGTCATTATTTTGACAAGCAAAAAATAATCCCTTAACTCTTTCGCTAATACTGTCTCCAAAACTGTTCTGTCTGCAAAAACTATCTTCGGTAAACTTCGAATAACTTTGTCCGTACTACTATAAACTTTATGTGCACTAAGATGGGGTATCCTCATACTTTGTAGAAGCATCAGTTAACTGTGCAAATAGAAATATTGCTCCAGTGGACGTCGCCAACTAAATCTTCATCGGGTGCTCTGTCAAGATCATTGTATCCATACTTAGACAATTTCTTCCTTCAACTTGCCATACTTGCATTTCAGATTCTACACTCTCAATAGAGATCATATGTTGCCATAATGACAACATCTATGCATCCACATTAGCCAAATTGCCAAGAATCTCCCCCTTTGTCATTGGTGGCAACATATGGGAAAATTGGCTAAGTGTGCAAACAAAACTTCAAAGTATTTACACAAAATTGTGGCCAAAAGTTATACAAAACATATACAATATTGTACTCCATAGAATAGCTCCCCCTATGAGTATCCTTCCTCAACATATATTCAATTTTTTGCTATCTCTCCCCCTTTGACAACAATGAGAAAGATAGGGTGTACAAAAATTTCAAAAAAACTTTATACCTTGTTATCAGCTATTGCAAAGCCGGTAGGCTTGCAACACAGTCACCAAACTCTGACTTCCATGATTCAAAATATTTCTCCCATATCTTCCTGATGGATTCAGCAACATTGAGTAGAGTACTCAATCCGTATGCTGATGTCTGACAAGCTTGCAGGGAATTGAAGCTAAACTTCTGAAAAGATGTCTTTGTTGAAAGACACTGCTCAATTTGGTCTTCAACAATTAAGGTCTTGATTGAGATGTGCTCTCTCAATATGTTAATCCTAAGCATCTTTCTATTCTTCTCCTCTGCTAACATTCTGATTTCATCATTTAACTTCCTTATGTTCTTCTCTATAGAACTTATCTTTACATTTGGGCTTGACAAGGTGTTTGTTTCAGCTGTAATTGCATCTATCTTCTCTCTGATCTTCTTATCTTCTTCAGCTGTTAGGATTTTTAATTTTGTGCATTGTATATACAAACTCTTTCCAGTCTCAAAATGTTTCCTCAAATTCTTTATGCATACATCCAAATTACCAATATCATTTTGAATATTTACACATAAATTTTGTTGCATTTCTACTTCAAAGTCTTCCTAAACTTTTATTCTAGCAATATCCTTTAAGTTAGAAAATTCAAAGTCAAAAGAGTTTATTACTGTTTTAGTTTTCTTAAGTGGATCTGATTCAGATACCTTAGTGTTGATCACACTATCAAGTTTCTCTGTCAAAACTCTAACTTTGCCTTCAAGGTCCTTCACCTTCTTATTCTTTCCAATAATTTTATTAAGAGATGTGATGAACTCAAGCTGATCATCATCTTCAACTTCTTTTCCAAGGTCTTCAAAAATTGAACCAATTTGTCTCTTCTTACTGTCAGGTGCACTAGGGGTAGTGACCTCTGTCAAAATTTGTTTACCTTTAACTGTCTATTCTGCTAGAACTAATTCTGATACTGCTAGTACTTCCACTGCCTCTCTATCCTTTTCTGATTCTGTAATCTTCTCTTGCTCTTCTAAAGCCAAATTGTCAACAATGTTTCCTAGATCATGAAATACTGCATCATCTGACTCTAGTGTCACTTTGGTTCCTTCAATGTCCATTGATTCTTTGCCAATATTGATATGTGAAGAAGATGGAGCTTCTTCAATACCAACTTCCTCTGCATGTGGTTCCTCTGATTGCTTCTGTTGAGGGTCTGATTCAATGTGCTTTCCTGCAACTATATCTGCAAGAACTTGCATTACTGCTTGCTCTGTCTCTTTCTGTACTTCCTTCTTTTTGCCTCCCATTATAAGGATTGTTCTTCTCTTAGTTCTCAATAAAGTTCCAAGAGACTTCAAGAATCTCTTCAAATGATCTTCATCCTCAACTTCACAGAACTGTCTAATTACATGTTCTCTCATCTTTATGTCCTCTTCTTGTGCTCTCTATTTTCTATTCATAAGTCTGTTATACAAATCTTCTAGGATCTTACCATGAATAGTGCTAAGTTTCTTATCTATCACAATCATATGTGTAATCATTGCATTTTCAAAATTCAATCTATCAAATGATCCATATAGATCATAGAATTTATTCAACTTAGTGAAGTCTCCATGCTTCAATATATCTTCATTAACTCTTTCAATTCTTGGTTTCCAAGTTTTCTTCTTGATTGAAACTACATCATCATCTTTAATTACTGCTACATTTCTAGGTACAGGTGGTACAATCACTTTCTATCTCTTGTCGGGTCTTGTTGCACTCACTTTTACTCTTTTGCTAGGAATGGGAGAAAAAGATTTATCTCCTTCATCTTTTTCAGGTACTTCAACTTTTACCTTTACTGCAATAGGATCAATAGGATCTGCAATAGATGCCTCAGGTGAAATTACAAGATTTTCACTTTTCTTCAAGGCTTCTGCAGTCTTCTTAGCTATGTCAAACTCATGACTTGACATACCTAATTCTTTCAGTATTTTCTTCATAGTAGATTCAACTCTCTTACTAGATTTCTTCTTTTCTCTCAAACTTATTGCAGAGTTGAAATTCTCTTCATAGGTTCCAAACCTATTTGCATGACCATCCAACTCACACTTTAACAATCTATTCACATATCCTACTATTTCTGCTTCAAATATTTCATATCCAAGAGGGTCTATGAATTCCATTCTAGGTTCAACTACTTCAATGTAGGTGAAATCAGTGTCTATCATAAAACAAATGTCATATTTATGCTTTTCAACTAAGGATTGAGGAATCCTTGATTTGTTCTTAACAATATTCTGAAAAGTCTTCAATACAAGCTTCACACTGTCATTAACTTTATCAAAAAGGTGCTTCATGTAGACTGATTTTATTCTTTCCATTGTGTTCACATTGTCACTCCAATCAACTATGTAAGGAAATCTTCTCAAAATATGGAAAAACATATAGGTTATCAGAGATGAAAACCTAAACTATGTGTACTTAGCCTTCTTAATCTTTTCTAAGTTCTCAAATAACTAAATTTTCAAAATTTCACATAGGTCTACTTGTTTCTTCTCAATACACATAAGATAAGCTACATGAACCATTCCTATAGCCATGTCATCTTCCCTTGAACTACCATAGAATTTAGTTGTTAGGATCTTGCAAAGGTACCTAACATCATCTTGCTTAATCTTACTTATCGCAATTCCTCTACCATTATAACTAGATCCAGTGTTGTCTAAAACAATATTTCTCATGTTCTTTTCATTCAATGGAATCTCTCCAACTTTTGATAATCCAATAACATCATGAATTAGGTCGGCAGTTATATCAATAACTCTATCCTCCATCTAGAATTTCTCATTGTGGATTCTACTTAAAATGATCTTGGTACATTCCTCATCATTAAATTCATACTTCATGGAATATTTGATAATTTCATTGTTCTCTAGGTGCCCATAAGCTAGTTTAACTGATATGTCTTGATTGTACAATTTCCTGTAATCATCACTAAAATTTGCATCTCCCAAAGTTTCAAACTTGCAACCTAAATATCCTTTAACATTCTCAATGTGCAATACTCCATCTGGTACAGATGATAGTGCTAGACTATTATCAATTTCAGTTGGTTCTACTGGTTCTTTCTTAATCTTAGGTCTATTCTTATCCTTAACATTATGAACCATAGAAATATCCATCTTATCAACTGATTAAAGATCAAAAAATACCTCAACTTTGCAAATCTAGGGTTTCGGTATGAACATCGCTGCAAACTGCTTCCAAACTTCTTCAAATCATCCTCAACTCACTTTTTCTTCTTTTAAATCTCTTTTCAATCACTTTGTAATCATGATAACTTCAATTTTGACCTTATAACACTTCACATTAACTCGATCTGACATCGCATTCATTCATTTTGCCGCTAAAATCTCAAAAAGCTGATTCTGCAAACCTGCAACCATAAAACTTTCTGCGACCTCGCAAAACACAACATTTTATTTTGTGCACTTAACCATAGCATTAGTACAACATAATAAACCTATATCTAACTATGCAAAACTTAACTCATTCAAATTCCTAATCTACACTAATCCTAAGTCCTAAACTACAGAAACTTACATAATTTAAGTACTTAAAGAAGGGTCAGGTAAAGATTCATCCTTACCATTAGTTACATTACCTTCCTGACTACTTTCAGTGCTGACTATACCTCCTTGATCTATGCCTTTATCAAATTTTACTTCATCTTTATTGCTACAACAACCTTTCTCTTTGTTTCCTGCATTTTCATTCCTTCTTGCATTATTCCTAGGGTTAGGGTTATGATGATAACCTCCATTGTTCATTCTACAAAATCTTGCTGAGTGTCCAAACTTGTTGCATATCTGACAAATGATTCCATTGTTTCCAAATCTCTGTCCTTGCTGGTTAATCTATGACCTGCAATTTCTAGCAATATGTCCTACTTTGTTGCATCTAAAACATACTACCACTTTTCTTTGATTCATTTCTTCAATAGATTTATTATCTTCATTGTTAGTATTCCCAATCATTCTGTCATAATTATTCAAAATTACTTTAGGTCTTCTACATTCGTTAGCTCTATGTCCAAAACTATGACAATTATAACAATGTCCATTAAGAGGTTTAAATTGCTTACCTGTGCAATCTCTCTTCATGTACCCAATAGTATTACAAGCAAAACATCTACCTTTGAATTCTCTTTGCATACCTTTAGATGATTCTTCCTGTTTTGATTCTTCTTGATTTGATTCTTCTTTCTCTCTAGGTGGTTCTTCTTTAGGTGGATCTTCCAATGTGTTCTCATCTAGCTTTATTTCCTCCACACTTTCAGATGTCTTCAGATCTGGCTTCTTACTTTCATGGATTGTTCTAAACATACTAAATCCAAATCCAGTCCTATCAAAGAATGGTTCTTCAAAAGAAATTTGTTTTCCAGTCTTATCACTATTTGAATATAGCCTTTCAAGTTGTTGTTTAGATTGAGTTAATTCACCTTTCACAATTTTATTATACTTCTCAAGTTCCACATACTGCACTTTTACTTTTTCAGATTCGGATGTTTCCTTTTCAAGTCTTGACCTCAGATCTTCATTCTCAATTTTCAATTTTTCATTATCAGATCTCAAATATCCATCTTTCATACTAAGCTTCAGATTTACTATCTTCAACTCATGCTTAAGGATCTCATTTTCTTTTTCTAATTCATCACAATCTTCAACAAGCCTATTAGATTTCTTTTCAGATTTCAGATCTTCAATCTTACCTTTTAATTTGTTAATAGCATTCTTTGCATCTTCATATTTTCTTCTTAAGGAGTTTCTTTCATCAGTAAGCATATCAATCTATTCAAGAGCTTCTTCAAGATTCTTCTGAAGTTGATCCATATCCATAGAGATCTTACTCAAGCTGCTAAGCTTTCCTTGAATGTTCCTTCTCTGAGTAATTGTGCTCTAATACCAATTGTTAGAAATAGGAAATACTGAGAGGGGGGGGTGAATCAGTATTTCACAAACTTTTTCTTTTTCCCACTTATGGATATAACAGATTACTTTAGTGCATACAAAGATTATCAAGCTGATTAACAAACATAGCAGTAAATAGAAAGAACTCATAACACATGATATGTTCTTGAGGAAACCCTGGCCAAGGGAAAACCCCGGTGGGGATGGTACCCACAAAGATCACTAATCAAAAGTATCTTGTTAGGGATATTGGACCCGGTTAGGAGTCAATTTACAATATATAGTAGATATGTCCTGGTTAAAGGACTTTAGGCCTTGTTAGAAGCCTTAACCTTGTTAGGAGTTAGATTACAAAACCTGATCACCAGCTGAGCTCACTGCCCAAATAGGTAATACAAAATGTTTCTGACTATAATATGGTACTGCTTACAACTTTGCATCAATAGCCTTTGCTGCTATCATAGTATACAACTATCGCAAGTTATCTTTTCTTTCTTTTTACATATCACATATCTTTTTTTTTCATTACATTTCAAGTATGCCTAATATATGAGTTATTAGAGCTAATAACTTTACATGGTTGGCTTCCAAAATCTTTATCCAAGAGTAAACATCTAGAATTTCATCCCTTCATAATGTTAAGTCATTATTTTGACAAGCAAAAAATAATCCCTTAACTCTTTCGCTAATATTGTCTCCAAAACTGTTCTATCTGCAAAAATTGTCTTCGGTAAACTTCAAATAAATTTGTCCGTACTACTCCAAACTTTATGCGCACTGAGATGGGGTATCCTCATACTCTGTAGAAGCTTTAGTTAATTGCGCAAATAGAAATATTGCTCCAGTGGACGTCGCCAACTAAATCTTCATCGGGTGCTCTGTCAGGATCACTGTATCCATACTTAGATAATTTCTTCCTTTAACTTGCCATACTTGCATTCCATATTCTACGCTCTTAATAGAGATCATATGTTGCCATAATGACAACATCTATGCATCCACATTAGCCAAATTGCCAACAAAATATACACTAGAAAATACTATAGAACACACACATAATAACATAATTTTTCAAGGATAAAATCAAAGACATCTACTATAGTAGACATAATTGTCAGATTATCCTATCCATACTCCTAGACATTCTAACAATTTAGCAATTTATTGTGTTGGTGTTTCAAAATGGCTTATACTCTTAGGCTGCCAATATACCTTCAAGCAGATTTTAGGAGTGGTTAATTCCAAAATGTATAAGGATCTTAAGGTAATTGGACCAACTATAGGGACAAGACTTCCCTCTACACTTTTGGCTCTGCGAAACCAAGGTGGGTATACCTAATCCAATGAAAACAATACTCTTACAACACCAAGACTAGATTTGAACAATAGATGATAGCAAGAAAGTACTAAATGTCAACCAAACATTCATTGACTCTCCATTGCTATGGGCAAGCTAACAACTCCTCAACCAAATTTTAAAATTTTAAAACTGGTTCTTGATTCAACTTTGCAAATTGTAACAACCTTGATCAATACATGTTAACAGGAGATATACTCACTTAGGCCAGTGCCTCATCCATTGGGAAAGAACTCCAAAACAAAGAGGAAGCAAAGACTATAAAATATCAAGGATTCATAGCCATAAATACATCTATCACAAATCCTTACTAATTATATAGAATCCTTGTGTAAATTAGGATGAACTCATATCCCATCCAGAGCAATATTTAATCTAATCCTAGATCAGAAATCAAGAATGAAGATACACACATAAACATTTATGTAATGAACTAGAAAGTTCAAAATTCATAAAACTTGACATAGAGGAGAGAAAAGGACTAGATATTTGTATTGAGTATGATGAATCATGCCTATGCATACAATCTATCTCAGAATACAAGCTTGCAAATAACAGCTTAGACCTACAACTTTCTATCTCTCATTAACAAATATTGAAGCAAAATTTTACAATCCTGACTGAGAATAGGGTTCACAAAGTATGCCTTTCAAACACCTAACTCCCAATACCCCTGAACGATCATGAAAAATCCTTTATTCACAAGGATTTCAATGAGCATCTGATCATTCAGGACAAAATTAAAAACACCCAACCACTTTCAAACAATTGAATTATTGCAGACAAGACATGTCACCCAGCACAAGGCCATCGAGATCAAACGGATCGACAATCATAGCAACACTCTAGCCATGTACCTCACAAGGACAGAGAATTTTTCATTAAAACCCCCATTGATTTAGGCTGCATCAGAGGCGGTGTGACTTTCATATCGATTCTCCTTGGGAGAAGCACCTCAGGATACAAAATTAGCATGCGGCGGCCACCATGATCCTACTGATCATAAATTTTTACCTGCAACCAAGCTGAAACATGACCAAAGCCAATCCGGCTTTATGGCTTTTCAGCTCGCTATTTCAAACCCTGCAGAAAAACCTAAATAGAATTTTGAATTTTGAAAAATAATGGCTACCACCAGGTTTAAAACATGACCGTCGATCAAATCTCTTCCTAACACATCGAATGACTCATGTCATTTGGCAACAGTCAACAAAGCCTTTTAAAATATCCTACCACATCATCATATCTGAGCATCCAATTAGAAATGAGCACCTCAATGAAACTTGGCACGAGGACCCACTTTGACCTCGAAAAGCTTCCCTTAACCCTTAGTCATTGAGTGAACACACAATTGAAGGCATTCTCCAAGTCACTGAATGTTAACCTTAACCCTGGTCCAGTCTGGAGATCATGCAAATGAAGGACTTCGCTGAGTCACTAAATACATTCTTTACCTTGGGTTATATCAAGAGAATAAGTGATAGCTATCAATCCTATCTTCATCTTGTGTTCCTCGTTCACCGCTCAAAACCTTACCTTAACTCATCCTAGATCTGGAGAACATGCGACTGAAGGCATTTGCTAGATCGCTCAATCTTTATCTTCACCAGGGTTATATATGGAGAACACATGAATGCAGTATTTGTTGGATCACTTGATGCCTTACTTAACTCTAATTCCATCTTGAAAACATGTGCCAACTATTGATCAAGATCAACATTGATGGTCCTTGCTGAATCACCAAGTCCAGAACTTAACTCACCTTATATCAAGTGATTCAGCAAACAAAGAGAAAACCATGACTTTCCTTTAACTTTGATTAGACCTAGAGATTATGTGATTGAGCATTCTCACATTTGCTAGATAAATGCTTGACCTCAGGCTAAATCATGAGAACACGTGAAAGCCTCAGTCGCCAGATCTCCAAATAGAAACATAACAGCCCAAGAAAGGAAATTAGACATGTGCAGAATGGGGACTTAAATGGCTTGAAAAGGTAATGAGAAAATAGATTTTGTCTATTAGAAAAAATTCATGAAACCCTTGGACATGGATAAACCGTATATTCTCAGACCTTAAAATTGCTACATCTCACTAGTTTTTACACTTGAGCACATGCGATCTTGACTAGAGCTTGATGACACCCCGAACTAACCAAGGCTAAGGGCGCAAGCCATGAAACATCATAAATCTTCTTCACAAATCAAAATTATGTTGCAGCAGCACAAGGAAAGTCCCTTAGGGTTTTTGCACATTAGGCCATGCGATCTGGAATGGAACTTGTATACATCTTGGACTATCCATGGTTAAGCTCGCAGGCCATAAGACCTTACACATCTTCTTTGCTAGGAAAAACAAGACTATAGTAGGGCATGGCAACTTTCCTAGGGTTTTGAAAGAATAGACCATTTTCATTTGATTTTGGCTATGACAAGAAAATGGCCTAACCTATTGCATCATTAATTTAGAATACTATTTTCTGCAATCTATATGTCAGGCACTTGTACAAACACACTTACTTCCAATCAAATCTAAATAGTAAGATGATGAGTTCATATAAACTTGTTATTTCATATATACTCATAGAACCATTAAGAGGAGGAGAAACACATTGCCACTACCCAATTTCCATTAATTATTTTACCAACATATTAATCATCTTTGCCTTTTCTTTCCTCGAGAGAATTCAGGAGTACCCAATCATACCCTTAACCTAATACACATGATTCATGTGTGTTTCCTAGTAAAGATAACAACATATTCCACTACCATGGTTACCTACATAATTGATTTCATTTAACAACATAAAGGTTTGTATCTATATTGATAACTATTTAATCATATTCCACTTGTATTCTATAACTCAAAATCCCTATACTATAGACAACCAACCAGAAATATTATCATATAAAAGATAATTATCATGCACACCTAAGCCAAATTCATTTTCATAATTCTTATTGATGGTTTCGTCTATTCACTAGTCATCTAGAAAATACACATTTAAAGTACAAATTTTACTTTAAACTTTAAGATAGAGAATCAAATACCAACTCCAAGAGAAAATACTTGGATGTCAGTATATTCTTACCTTAGTCTTTCTTGATTAATTTTGTACCTATTAACATGGATTGCAAAAATGATATAACTTTTCAAAATAGGAATAAAACACTTCTTCTTTTAACCCAAACGTAAATGGTAAAACCTTGGGGACATAGCTCCTTTACCCAAGTTTTTCTAGTTAGGCACATATGAATCTTACTGAAGGTATAATTGTCATATTTTTTTTCCTAAGGAAATTTTAGTCCTTCAAAACTTATTCTGAAAAAGGGAAATAGAGAGAGAGAAATATATGTATTCTTTCCTTTCAACTCCTTACTTCAATAAAGGTAGAGAAGAGAGAGAGGTATATATATATCTATGTGTGTGTGTGTTTGTGTGTGTGTATACACACACACACACACACAGATATATATATATATATATATATATCTGTGTGTGTGTGTGTGTATACACACACACACACACACACACACACACATATATATATATATAATAAAAAATAAAAATAAAAAACAATATTATCGATTACTTAATTTTCTAAGCTCATCACAACACTACAAACATATTTATCGATGTGTACATTATAAGTTTCTCCTTCTACTAGTTGTGAAAGTATAATAAGTAATAGAAAGTAAGAGACAACACACATTAAAACTTTGATATCAACATGACACCAAACTTTCAATGTTTAGATGTGTATGAACCTATACAATACACTTTTAATCTAGAAAAAAAATTACTATTTTGAGTGCTACCTTAATCACTTCTTAATTCATGTAAATAAATCAATTCTTCAATCAAATTGAACTCTTGTCTCTTTCACAATCACTAGGCATATTGTTGATTATTACTTTAAATATCACATCTATGAACTTCAATTAGTATAATTTATACAGGAAATAACAAAATGGGGAATCATCCAAGGAAAGCAGTATGTATAGTCCTAAAATTTCTCAAAATAATTAATTTAACAGCAGCTCAAAAGACATGTCATGACATTTAAGAGATGCATTGACATATACAAATGATCAAAATAAACATTTTCTTCCAAACACTTTAGGTTTTAAACAATATAAGTGAAAAGGTGTAGACTCCCTAGTGAGTAATTTTCACCTAAGCCGAACATTTATTTGAACACATTATTAACCCAAAAAACAAAATCTTCAAAATGTAAGTAAATTTCTAAGATAATTCAATATTAGTACTGTGTACTAGAAAAAGTACCTTCATAGGGTTAGTATCATCAATAACTCAAATAATAACTAAATTACCACAAATAAGAATCTAATTTTAAGCAAAGAATTGACAATTAAGCACTCTATGGATCTCTATTTAGGGATGCTAATGCAAAGTTCTCAACAAGCTTCCATTAGTGACAGTCCTAAAACAAGAATGAATGATTAAAAAAAAGCTAATAGTTCAATTCCAAATGAAATTACACCTATTTAGCTCTAAATCTGTCTTTCTAGCTATAAATTGCAAGAGGTTTGATGCTATTCTTAGATTTTGTGGATGATTATTGCTTGAATTATGTCTTGCTTTTATATATTTTAGCAAGGGTAGGGGGTGTGGTTGATTTGATCATGATTAGGTGAGGATTAAGTCTATGGTTCCACCTTTGGAGACCATTTAAATATTTTGTCCTCAAAGCTTGGGACAAGAGGACAAAATGAGTGGACAAGATGCATCCTCCAAGTGAGTGATTGAGATTCAATTTAGGCTTGATCCATGTGAGATTGGTCCTCAATTCCTATTGGTTGATTCATTTTCCTCCCATTTGGTGGTTGAGAGAAAGTAGGAATTAATTAATTAAATTTATTTAATTTGTTTAGCCATGTGTACCCCTTAAATGGGCTGATTTGATTTAAATTGAACTATGTAAATAATTAGATTAATTACACATTTGATTGGTTAATCATGATTTATTTGATTCAAATTGATTTAATGGCTTTTGATTTTCAATTAATTCAGATTATTAAATTGATTGCAATTTTGCTTTGATTTTAACTTGTTTTGATTTAATTGCATTGATACGATTGATTTGCATTGGTTTTTGCCTTGATTTCTCACTTAAATGATCTTGTCCAATTTTTGGTGATTACAAATGCCCCTCTTTGATTTGACATGTGAAGCATGTCGATTCAAATAATGTCTTGATTCAACTGATATGAGGTCCTGATTCCGTCAATGGTCGACTGCGATGTTGGATAAAAGATGCCAGTTCTGATGGAGTTTGATTGATTTGATGTCCTGATAGTCGATTTGATGATGAATTGCCTAATATGATATTTGATTTGATCTAATTCGATGTTTAATGCCCCTTTCGATTGATAAGAGAAAAAATTTCTGATAAAAGATTACGCTCTGATTTGATGGTCGTGCCCCTGATTCAATGATACTACTATTATTTCTGATTATCCGAGTGTATGCCCCCTCGGAAATGAAATGAAATTTGACAGTCGTTTGAAAGATATGACGGTTTAGGTCAATTTTGTGTCAATTAGGTCAATTTATAATGAATTTCAATTTCATTTCCGATAATGAATTTGTGTTCGTTTGATGACAAATGCCCCTGATTTGGCAGAATTGGTGAAAAATTTGGGTCCCTAGTCATTTTTTGGTCAAAGATGCCCTTTTTAGGTCAAAATGGCCTATATATAGGGGTAAAAAGTCATTTTCACTATTCATTTTCACTTTTCTATTTGACTTTTCTCTCTGACTTCTCTGAGTTGATTCATCATGGTTATCTCGATTCGCGAGCACCAATTCAAGCGAGGATGTCAATACCTGTGGCTGCCTGGCTATGGACCTCCGGTATGTACCCCGAAAACTTATTTTGTCAATTTAATGCATTTAATTTGAAAAAAAAATTGAATTTTTCTTAGAAAAACCCTTTTTTCTTTCTTTTTTTCAAATTAAATAGCGCTTTTAAATATTTTAATAGCGTGTACACCTCTCTTTTAGTGCTTTCACGATTTTTATTAGCACTTCTACAATTTTTAATGGCTCGTACACACATTGAACTTAGGTCTTATTCTGCATTTAAAATTTTCTCTAGCACATACAATTTTAAATGCGCTTTTGATTTTTTGTACATGCATTTCTTTTAGCACGTACAAAGTTTTTTAGTGCTTTTACCATAGAACAACGCTTTTACCATTTTTAATTGCGCTTTCAATATTTTTAGCTGTGTTTTTTCCTTTTAGCGCTTTTAATCATTAAAAAGGTGCTTTCACCCTGTTTGGTATAAAATGTCATTTTTTTACGTCAGCTTTTCGAACTATCCAATGTCGTCAATCAGTTGATTGGCTTAGGTAACAAACCTGATTTGGTAGCAAGTTGTTGGATGTTAGTTTGAGTCAATGTAGTTTGAATTTTTTATTATCAATCTCGATTTAGATGATGGATGATGATAAATTTTTCGTCCTCTCTGAATAGGATCAGGAAAATATATTGTGGTGTGATATATATTTTTTTAAATGTTTGATTGACTTAGGATGATTCAAAAGATATTGTTACAAATACTGATGTGATTTAAACTTTCTTTTTGCAGGCTGCACTTAAGTCACTAGTCGTTAGAGGTATGTACCCCTTACCATTTTAGATGATCGACGACCTCAGTGGTCTAGATCACCGATTGATTGGGAGGTGTGGTCTTTCATTCTTACTTGTCCTACCTTGATTCTGAGTGAATCGAGGATTGATTATAACTATGACAGAGAGGTGGCACTCTAACCATAATACATTCCATCTACCTATGGGAGAGATGACTATCACTCCTAAGGATGTGTATCGCATCCTATGTATCCCCACACATGGAGTTATTATACTATGATCAGGTATACGATGGTACAACTTATCGATGGGTGTTTTAGGACCCGATGATCGGTGATGACCATATCCAATGGATGCAGTTCCCTTCATTCCCAGTTCTTCCAATGGTCTTGGGTGCTCTGATTGGTAGATTTCTTCTCCTTGATTGCTGAGGGCATGGGTTCATTATTGGTTGGGGACACATTCTTGAGGACTTGATTGCTCAACCCCAGTGGTTTGATTGGGGTACGTGTGTTTTGGCGTAGCTATATCATGAGCTGCATACAGTTGTTTATCATCATTCAATGACTCTATATGTTGGGTCATCTTGCTTCAACTATGGACATGGGATCATATCCCAGTTACTAGGCCTATCATTGTGTGTCACCATAATCATGGGTGGCCTTTTTCCTGGATGTATGAGGGCATGGTAGTGCAGGCCCATTTGGGCAAGTTGGATTACTGGTAGCAGATGATCAATGATGTAGATCAGGTCATATAGTGACCGTACATTAGATGCGAGGCTTGGCTAGAGGATGCTTCAAAGCTTCTATTTATGTGTTTTCCTTAATGGATGATAGGGCACACTCCACTCATCATTGAAATATTCTGCTTCCTTTGAGTTTTACGACAGTATGGTCATACATAAGGCATGCCTCAAGGTTTAGCTATGTATGCATAGGTACAGGTGGAGCGATCACTATGGGGGCCCAAATTAATTATAGGATGGCTCGGCAGGAGGTAGAGAAACTAGGTCACCTATCATGGGATATGTGAGACCATATTATAGATGATGGGATGACTAATGAGTATGCAGATTGGTTTGCTCAGAACCCTTTTCTAAGGTTCACAGATCTAGTAGAGCGGATACCAAGGATTGTGGTGCAGGGGCACCAAGGATCAACAAACATGGCATGAAGACACCTAGCGCAATCAGGAAACCTATGAAGACATTGAAGTCATCTAATGCAAATCAAAAGACAAAGGAGGTTCTAAATGGTGTCAATCATATCAATTATCATGTGTTAGCACCTATCATGTTTTGATGCCATGAAGTGGCATTTGAATTTAGGAATCATTTTATATCCTTGAAAGGATTGAATAAATGTAATATGGACCATTAGATTCCCATGGATGTTTTAGGGTAATTAGGATTATAGGAGAGATTCTATTAGAGTCTCCTAGGTGTTTAGCACCTTTTGGAGTTCTTAATTTTCCTATTTATAAGGTTTTTCAAGCATTTCTCAAGTTTAAAAATTCAAATGTTTGAGCCATAATGGCTAGAAGTCATTTAGGAGGGCAATGAGTATTTTAGTGTCTAAACTCTCAACTAATCTATATAACTAGTTGGAAGAGGTTAGGGGAGTTGAGTTTTGGTTTCTTATTTGTAATCAAGTCCATTGTACAAGCAGGGGGAGATCTAGTGTACGGTTGAACAGTGAATAAACAAAGAAACTTACCTTTGTTTGCAACCTTGGTGTTGGTTTTGTGTTTCATTGGTATGTGATCTTGATATAAGTATTTTAAAGATGCAACAAGAAGTGTGTTTGATTCATTACAGATCTTTGTTCAACATATTACATTTTTTTTTGAAGTTACACGCCTGGTATTTAGTCACAGGCTGGATCAATAGACTGAATCTTTGTGACAGTCTGAGTTTTTCTTAAAGATGTTACCATCCCATGAAATCTAAGGGCTCTAACTTAATGGGATGTGTTAATATAACATTTACATTATCCTATTAACTCATTAAATGTAGGAGAAAGTGCAGGGTTGTTTGATCTTCCTGGAACAGTGAAGGAAACCTAGTGGAATTGCTAGGTACCAACTAGCAGTGAGATTTTGGCCTTAAGGGCATAGATTTTTTATGATTATAATGGTTTAATGTTTTTGTGTGGATGGTGAATCAATCACCAATTGACCTTGGTAGTGTTTGGAGAGGCGAGATTGGAGAAACCTTCAAATCAAGGGTTTTGTGTAACCAAATTGGGGTTTTTGATGTTCCTAATGTGTTGGGTTAAATTCCTCTTGGATTTAGAGGTTTTATGATGTTTGGAGAGACTTTCTAGAGTTTGGAGTCCTGAAGTTATAAACAACTAGTAGTTTCTTTGGAAAATCACCAACTTTTTAGTATATTTACAAGGGGATAGTCTTAGTACTATCATTTGGTCCAAAGTATCAATATCTAAATTTTTGATATGTTATTGTATAGCCAAAAGGGTGTCTATATATGTGTTTATATCTTCTAGTATTTTGGGAAAGTGTGGATTTTAAAGACCAAAAAGGTCTCTGCAGGGCTACAAGGTTGGCTCATTAGGCCTCTAGGCCAGTTTGAAGACATTTAGCCATTGGGAGTAAAGAGTAAGTCTAGAAACCTTGAAACCACTTTAATCTATCCTTATAAACCTCAAATAAATCAAATACATCATTGGATTTCATTAGAAAGAGTCTTAGTTAAGTTGAGTATCTTGAAGCCATTAGGCATTTGGGAGAAGTTGTGGGTTTGTAAGCCAAATTTGTGAATCTTACCTTGTGTATTAGGTCCACTACCCTTTCCTTTGCATCAGATTGAGGAGGATTTGGATGATGATGGTGGGAATGGGGATGGAGGTGGGGGTGGTAAGAGATAGGCTCGTCGGGGATGACTAGGTCGTTGGGCGGCTAGAGCAGGCAGAGTCATGATCCTAGTTATTGCTATTGCACCTATTCCTCCTAGGGGTGGTGTTCTAATGAGGGGTGGTAAGCCTGGGGTTTGTGGTGCTAGTGTGGATAGAGTTTTACATCAAGTTTTTTGTGGATCTTGTTGCCAGATGGAGCTGACATAGGGTCTGATATCAGAGATAGGTTGGTGCTTAGGTGGTGGCCAATGTGGATGCTCAGGCCACATAGTTTTCACTGGATCAGGCATAGGGTAGACCAGCACAAGCTCCTCTTCCATAGGCTCCTCCATAGGTTATTCCATAGGCTCCTCTAGTACAGGCTCCTACTTCCTCTACGATGCCATCTTCTTCAGTTATTCCTTCTCCTTCTTTTGATCCATCTTTATGCATTCCATCATCTTCCATTCCATATTCTTCCATGGCTCCTCCACTGACTCCTCCTACCCAGGCCCCAGCATAGACTCCCATACCAGATTTAGCCTCAGATGTGAGATCCCTTCAGTTTGAGATGTTAGAGATGCGACAATAGATTACTCAGCTGAGTTTGATGATGTAGGCATTTATGGCTGCTATGAGTCAACATGGTTTATAGGCTAGTTCCAGTAGACCTCCTGATGGTGACCATGGTCCTGATGGTGCTAATGTTTCCGATGGTTATGGGAGTTGATTATATTTTAAGCTGACATATATTCTTTATTTATTGATGTACATGATGATCCCATTTTTTATATCGAGACATTGGACTCTATTCTATTATGTTGATCAGTTGATGTTCTTTATGTTATGCATTGATATTTGTTGATACTTTGATGGACTTTGATTTCCTGATGTTTCATGATGATGATACCATGGAATTTGTTTGATAGATTTACTTTATGTGATGTCATTATGTGTTGATACTTTGATGGACTTTGATTTCCTGATGTTTCATGATGATGATACCATGGAATTTGTTTGATAGATTTACTTTATGTGATGTCATTATGTGTTGGACCTTATTTTTCAAGTGTTTTTCTATGATATGTAGATCTATATGGTTTTATCTCCTATGTGCTTTGTTTTATGCTTTTCAGAATGCAGTTAATGATATGGATGCACATGTTCTATTTATTCTTTAATGGTTGTCTTATGTATGACATAGAAATAGGTGAATGTATGCGATATGGACTTTAAATGATTTGTGATGATTTGTGATGTATGATGTTTTTAATGGTTTATAGATGCAAATGATACATAAATGTTTTTGATGATGATGTAATGATTAATGTGATGTAATGGTACTTATGAATATATGGATTTAAATGATATGGATATGTAATGAATATGTATGTAATGGATTTATGGTATGCAAAATGTGATGAAAAAATGTGATGGACCTATATGATGTAATGATGGAATATTGATATTTAATGATTAATGATGTATATGATCCTAAATGTTATATGTTATATGGATGAATGATGTAAATGCAATGATATATAATGTATGATGGAAATAAATGCCATGAGATTTTAATGAATGGATTTAGATGAATGATGCAATGTGCAATGTTTTTAAATGAACTAAATGATATGCAATTAATGATGAACTTACGTCTATTTGAATGAAATGACTTTGTTAGCACCTTGAAAAAATTTCATGGCTCTAGCCCTTTTCTTCTGGTCTCTGCAGTTGCTTTTAGGTCTTTGGCATAGGCCCTTAGTTCAAATTTTTTAAAAACTAGTCGTTGTATGAGAAATCCTTTGAAAAACCCTGGCCCTATTCTATTTTTGTATTACCTTTTTGGGTCACTTAAAGGTCCTAAAATGCATGTGCTTTATACTTTTGGTCGGCCCCCGCTTTAATTTTTCCTAAGTTTTTACCCCCAGTGGCCTTTAATTTTTCCTAAAAGCCTAAGTCCTACGCTTTAATTTTTCCTATAGTTTCGGCTTTGATATTTCCTGGGCTCGGCCTTCTAACACCATCTTGATCCAACAGTTGTTGTGAAAGCACAAAGGTTTTGTCAGAGGCTTGTGATCTTATGACAGCCATTGATCCCTTTCCATGACATAGCTTTTCTAAGTGGGCGGGTCCACTATCAGAGGATGTTGAATTGGTTGCTTTTTATTGGATGAGGGCGGTGAGTTGGATATAACATGTCAGGCAGGCCCAATATCTCAATCGGCTAAGATTCCAGATCGACAGTTGGCGTATGAGCACATAGAGTCTTTTGAGCCTTTAAGATCTTGTGTCATCCGTCTGATCTTCCAGGCGGTATAATGTTCTTGGTGGGTCCTAATTGCCATGTAAGCATGGTTGGTGGTCTCTTATTGGTCCATGAGGTAATGACTTGGCATTTTTCAGTGGGACCTAGTTTCTGGATGTGTCAGAGGGTCCTGATGTTGTTAGTAAATCAATGGTTGGCATAAGTTCTTATGAGATGTGTTAGAGGTTTAAGATCTTGTGCTGATCGTTGATTTCATATCCTGTCAAAGGGTTGTCAGGGCAGGGCAAGATTCTTCATCCAACGGTTGTCTTATGATCTGGAAGAATCTTGGAGGTCTATGCAAAGATGAGATAACTGTCAATCTTCTTAATGCGGGCCTGGTAAATTTCCCTAGTCTTTTGGCAGTTTGGATAAAGTTTTGGCGGTCTGACAGATTTCAAGGGTTTTCGCTCATTCGCAAGGAAAAGTGGTGGTGTTCCAAATCATTTGGTGATTCGACGGAGGAAGGTCACGCAATCGCTAAAATTTTTAGTAGTGACTTAAATTTTTCTTTGAATTAGCGAAAAGGTCTTCAGTCGCCAGTTTGCTAAATAAGAGACTAGAGTTAGTAACTTTCCTTTGTTCGCTAAGTCGGGGGGTTAAGCGGTGGGTTAAGATTTTGTTCTGCGAATAGGAAAATTGTTGCCGTGTGTTCGCTAAGAGTTAACCCAAGGTATCTGGATGGGTTAAAGACATAAAGCCCGTGAAAGAAAGAGATCAAACAGTCATGATATAAAGTTGATCTAAATTCAAATATCGACCGCCGATGTGCTGCTGGTGCTTGGAAATAATCGTTGAAATTCAAATTCAAATTTGCAGAGGGTTTCCAGCGACAAAAAGGACTGATTTTAATTGTTTTTGAGGCTGGATTTGATTTTTTTGGTGGTATTGATGGTTGCACTGTGGTCCAAGGTGCTCCATGATCATTTGCAGGGGTTTTTACTCTATGGTTTTGTGCTCGAGGTTTGTTTGCAGGTGGCCGATTTGACTGGTTTTCATGGCAATTCCTTGTTGTTTTGTACTGTTCTCACAGATTTTGATGATTTCAAATCTATTTGAGATTCATTTTCTCTGAGTTGCTTATGTTTCTTCCCCTGCAATAACTTCTGATGTAATTTTTGACAGGTTGGGTAGTTGAAACCTTAACCCTAGTCACCCGAAGCTTGATGCATCCTCTTTGAGGATTCCAAGGTGACTAGGGGTATAAGTTGTAGCATTTTTTATTTTGTAAGGGTGGTTGTTGATGGTATTATACTGAACAAGAGGAGCTTGGATTTTGTGTCTTGTTCCTAGCATCTGTTTTCTTGGTAATGTATTGATTCTGAGAGTTAATAAGAATACACTTGAATTCCTATCTCAAACTTTTGATTGTCTTCTTGTTCTGATTGTGGATTCATATATGTTAAGGTCACAAAGTGGATTAGCATATGGTAAACAAAGAGTATTGTGAGGTTAGCTTGGAGTTCCTAACAAAGTTAGGATTAAAGCCTTTAGGGTGATCTCAGTGAGTTCATTTATTAGATTGGAATTTGATGATCATGTTTGGGAGTGAGGGGAGTAATAGGCAAAGCACTTACTCTAAGTTCATGTGTGTTTAAGTTAAGGTTTTAGTTGATATATGTTATCAAGTGACTCTTTGCCCTGGGTTAAGGCACTGATCTATTCTTTGAAAGCAATCCATCATCATCAATCACACACACATTTAAATGATAAAATCTTAAATCAATTGGTAAGGGGTATAGCTGTATATTGTTTTGAGACTCCTTTGGAGAAGTGAGTCAAGGGTACACCCACCTGAGCATTAAGGCTCAAAGTGTAGGAGGATCTCATTGTTGATCCTTGTTAATTGGCCCTCTTCCTTGTAGACTTTGGAGTGGTGATAGAGTCAAAGTTATATTTAGGTTATCCATCAAAGTATAAATCTACAAGTTTGAAGATCAAAGGGAACTCCCAACAGACTTAATGGATGGAATGAATTTTATCTAAAGAATTGTAATCAGAAATGAGCTTAATGGTTTAAATATGAATGATTTCTTTAAAATAATGCACACTAAATGAGATGGATCTTTAAAATAAATGCAACCTAATGCAATGTCACTTAATGAAATGGATTTTAAATGAATGAAACCTAATGCAATTAGCTTAATGAAATGGATTTTTAAAATGAATGCAACCTAATGCAATGAACTTTAGTAAAATTGATGCGAGCTACATGTAATGAACTTAATTGAACTCTAGGGAGAATTCCTAAATGAATGCAAGATTACCAGAATCTAACAAATGCAAGTGAACTAATGCAATGCACCCTCATTTTTTTTTATTTTTATTTTTAATTTCCAACACACTCGATCACATATAGTTTTTTATGTCCCTTGATTTTTTATTTGACTCCGTCCCCTTTCTATTTTCCTCTTTTGTAAATTTGTGTTTTATGCTAAGAAAGGAAAATACTTTAAATGCATTTATTCTAAGATGTATGCAACTAACTGTCACTATTCAAAAATTTGAAGCTTACATTAATCATTGAGCAGTTTGTGATATCCTAATTTAGTACAATCATCACTAGTTCAACTATGATGATATGAATACCTTTTTCACCTCTTATGTTTCTTTCCCATCCTTTGGTATGACTATCACTGATTGAAGTCAATCATGAGAGTACGAATATTGATTTTGTCAAATTCTATGTTGCAAGTGGATTTTGGTATTATGATATTTAACATCAAAATATCCAAGGTATCCTTTTGCGTAAACAAACAAAGATCTTAGTTTCATTATATGTACAAGTCCTCGATGATTCTTTGATGATCACATCCTTAGACAAATAATACATGCTTTAAAACTTTGATCTTAAGACAGTCATTCAGAAATCAATAAAATACCATGCTTTCATCATAGCTTGTCTAGTTTAAAAACTTTCATCGATTCGCTAGAAAGAGATGATTTCATCAATCAAGTCAACACTTTAGAAAATTTTGCACTATTTTTCAAATCCATCTTTCAAGTATAGTTCCATCCATTTCATATTTTTAATCCTTATAAAGATAAGGTCTTGTGAGATTTTGGATCAAGTTTTTGCATTTGGTTGACGTTGGATTTAGGATTAGGATTTGATTGAGTGTTTCACTTTCATTTTGATGAATTGATTTGATGTCTGATTAAAGTTTTCTTTTGACGAATCCTCCCTCCTTTAGATTAGATTTTCCCCAGTTTGATATGATTACATTTGTGGGACTTAGGACAATTTGCAGATTAGGTGACCAAAATCCTTAGGTACTTGCAAATGCAATTGTGAGGTTTTATTAAGCAATATATACAAATGCTGGCGAATGCAATATTTACAAGGATGACTACTAGGTATGCGAATGACTTGGACTTTCAATGGTTCATGTTTACCAAGTTTTCACAGATTGAATGGATTTTCTTTCTTTTTCTATTTTTAAAGCTTTTTTCCTTTTTTTTCTACCAAGGCACCTATTTGCTAGGTTTTCACCAAGGCACTTTTTCTTTTCTATTTTTTTTTTTGTATTTTCCCTTTTTTCAATTTTTTTAATCATCAAGGTGCCTATTTTCTAAGTTTTCACCAAGACAACATCTTTTGAGGATCATATCTGAATGTTTTTAGCTTTCTTCATGCTCAATTTTCCACTATTTTTTATCTTTTCCACATTTCTGATTTGTTTTCCCTTTTTTGTTTTTCAATGTTTTGGTATTTTCAAGATCTCTTTTGATTATATACAATAAATAGGATGCTTTCCATCTGATTTTTTGATACTCTTTTTTTTCTTTATACTCTTTCATTTGCTTCATTTGTAGAATCTTTTTAGATGAATACTATTGATAGGTTCTTGTAATTCTTCTCCATCACAATCGGCTAATTTATAGGTGTTTGTCCCAAAAGACAAAGTGATCACAAAAGGTCCTAACCAGTTTGTTGGAAATATAGATGGAGTAACTGAGAGGGGGGGTGAATCAGTTAACCACAAAAATATTACCACAGATCCCTTAGATGTCTTATTAATCCATTTACTGCTATCACTCAGTAAACATACAGAGAAATGTTGAAACTCGGTTATTGCAGTAAGTATTAATTATAACTGTTCTTAAGTATTCATCAATGATTAACATGCATGCATAAAGAAAATAACATGAACACAAGAGACACCAAATTTAACGTGGAAACCCAATATGGGAAAAACCACCAATGTAACTAGTTACTATTTTTCACTCTTCTGAAGTGAGCCCTGTTAGGAGCCAACCCGATTAAAGGTTACAAAACACACTGTTAGGTGTGACGTTGTTAGAGGATTTAATCACCCTGTTAGGAGTGGCCTTGTAAGAGGTCTTTGAAATAATTCAATAGAACTGTCACCTTGTTAGAGGATTTACAAAATTGTTGTTAAACCAACTCTGTTAAGAGATTTTGAAATCACTGCTACAATGGTGAGAAAGTAACAATGAAATGACCTGAATAATGATGCAACTAAATTGTTGATTACAGATCTCTGTTCTGCTTCACTAGATCCTTCCTAATCAAATATATCTCTGCTGCTCCTCGAGGATATCTAACCATCCTTCAAAATTCACTCACACTTTCCTTCTTTTTCACTTTCACACACACTTTTAATTCACAACTTGACCTTCTATATATACCATTCAGATTCTCCATTCACATTTTCAAGTCAGCACTAATAATCATTACAAACATTAACACTCATTACAACTATCGGCTGAATAAACAAACAAAATTCTTTACTGGGCCGACCTTACTCGATAAACACTAATCTTCAAAAGATTTCCTTTGGTGACCAAGTGAACTCAATAAACACAATGAATTCTACAACATCCTTTAAAGACTGAGAGATCTCAGTAAACACAGAAAACCACCTCGATGACTGACTAAACTCGGTAAACACTGGGAATCACTTAGCTGACTGATAGAGCTCGGTAATCACTGGGAACTGCTTTGCTGAATAACTGAGCATGATAAGTGATATGACATTTGTGTGACATCAAAGACAACACACAATTAATCCAACAATCTCCTTCAGACAATTGTATCCAACAATCTCCCTCTTTGGCATTGATGGCAACACAACATGTCATAGCACAATGAAATTTCATAGAAAACATAGAGTAAGGAACATATCCTTAGCTACATTTTGATTCTCATCTATGAGAACTCCCTCTGTTAGCAAAAGTCTCTTTCTAACTAAAAAACTCTCCTTCTTAACTTCTCAAAATCTCCAAGAAAACTCTCCCACTTAGAAATCTTAAGAAATTTCTTGAAATATGACAGCAAACTCTCCCTCTTTGACAACACATGCCAAAGACAACACATATCAAGTGAATAGCAATGTACCTTGAGTACTAATTCATATGCAATGATTCCTTGACTAAGTTGCATCAACTGACTGATCTTCAATATGCTCTGGTTGATGCATCACTAAAACTTTATTTAGTGAGCCTCGGATAGGGGAATGACCCCTAACTTACCTCTTAGATACAATAATGCATCCTTAGGTAGTGGCTTGGTGAATATATCTGCAATCTGTTCTTTTGTATGAATATATTCCAATTTGATTTCCTTGTCCTGTACCAATTCTCTGACAAAGTGATATTTTATAGCAATGTGCTTGGTTTTGGAATGCATTACTAGATTCTTTGAAATATTTATTGCACTTTTATTATAACAAAATATAACAAATGGTTCTTTGATCTCAACCTTCATGCCTTCCAATAACTATTTAAACCAAACAATATTAGAGCAGTTTACTGCTACAGCAACATATTCTTCTTCTGATGTGGATTGGGATGTGCAATTTTGCTTTTTACTAGTCCAAGATACCAACCTCTTGCCAAGAAAGAATGCTCCACCACTTGTACTCTTTTTGTCATCAATGTTTCCTACCCAATCAGCATCAATAAACACTTTTAAGTCCAGATTGCCTCCAAATTTATACCACAAGCCATAATCTCCAGTTCCTTTCAAGTATCTCAAGATTCTTTTGATTTCCATCATATGATTTTCTCTAAGTTTTGCTCAGAATCTTGATACTATACCAACTGCTAAGGAAATATCAGGCCTTGTATGAACTACATACTATAATTTTCCAATCATTGATCTATATAAGGTCTGATCTACTTCTTTTGAATCATCATCTTTGGTAAGCTTCAGTCCAATACACATGGGGGTACCAACTAGTTTTGCATCTTCCATACCAAACTTCTTAAGTATTTCCTTGATGTATTTAGATTGAGTAATGTAGATACCATTCTTGCTCTACTAAATTTGAAGACCAACAAAGAACTTTATTTGACCAAACATAGACATTTCAAATTCTTTGTTCATTTGCTTTGAAAATTCTTTGCATTGATCATCATCACCTGTAAACACAATATCATCCACAAATATTTCTACCAAAACAATTATGTTATCTGGTCCTTCCTTGATGTACAAACTACTATTATCATTAGCTCTTTTGAAACCAATCTGAATAAGATAGTTATGTAATCTTTCATACCATACTCTAGGGGCTTGTTTTAGACCATACAATGCTTTGTGTAACTTGTAGACCATATTCCTTTTGTCTAGATCAATAAAACCTTTAGGTTTCTCAATGTAGACTTCTTCATCAAGAATACCATTGAGAAATGCAGATTTTACATCCATCTGATATACCTTAAATCCTTTATGTGCTACATATGCAAGTAGAGTTCTTACACCTTCTAATCTTGCAATAGGAGCAAAAGTCTCACCATAATCTATACCTTCTTCTTGAGAATATCCTTTACACACCAATCTAGCTTTGTTTCTTGATACTTGACCATCTTCATTCAACTTATTCCTGAATACCCATTTTGTTCCAATTACTTTTTTGTCTTTAGGCCTAGGTACAAGAGTCCATGTTTTGTTCTTCTCTATTTGTTTTATTTCTTCATTCATAGCCTCAATCCAAATTTCATTTTCCAATGCATCTTTGACATTTCTAGGTTCAAAATCAGCAAGTAAACATGTACCTTTTAGTTTACTTCTTGTCATAGTACCATTTGATTTGTTTCCAATAATCTAATCTGGTGTATGATGCCTCCTGACATATTTGGCCAATACAAGTTCCTTGCCTCTTGAATGAGTTACATTTTCATCTTCTTGAATTTCATCTTGAGGTTCTAGTTGCTCAAGCTTGATAGATATTGGCTCGGTAGCTTCAAATTGAGACTCGGGTCCTTGTGACTCAGTTTGAACTTCTTCTTGTGACTCAGTTTCAACTTCTTCTTGTGACTCAATTACTGTACTGGGCTCGATAGATGCAATCTCCTTATTGACAGATGTGTCTAGTAATGTATCAGGTTCAATGTAAACAAATCTCCTGTAATCCTCTAGTTCCTTTTTGCTTTCTTCTTCAGTCTTTTCTGCAAACTCATCAACTTTCACATGTGCACTTTCTATGATTTTGTGAGTAGACAAATTCAAACATCTATATGCCTTACTTTTGCAAGAATATCCCAAGAATATTCCTTCATCACTTTTTACATCAAATTTGCCTTTTCTAGATTCTTTTAAGATGTAACACTTACTACCAAATACTTTCAAGTAACTTACATTGGGTTTATAGCCATACCATAACTCATAAGGAGTTTTGAATGTGTCTTTCTTCAACTGTACTCAGTTTAAGGTATGAACTGCAGTGCTACTAGCTTCCTTCCAGTATTTCATAGCAATGTTCTTTTCAATCATTAGAGTTCTTGCACAATCCATGATAGATCTGTTCCTCCTTTCAGCTATTCCATTCTGCTCAGGAGTTCTTGGGGCTGATACCTGTCTTTTGATTCCTCTTTCAATGCAAAAATTATTGAATTCATGGGAGATGAATTCACCACCTCTGTTTGATCTTAAGCATTTCATTCTTTTCCCTGTTTCCTTTTCTACTCTTGCCAAATACCATTTGAATTTCTCAAATGCTTCTGACTTTTCTCTTAGATACATAATAGTCATCATTCTAGAGTAGTCATCAACAAAGAGAATAAATAATTTTTCTCTAGTATAGCTCTCAATTCCAATAGGTCCACATAAATCAGTATGCACAATTTCCAAAATATCTTCAGACTAATAGTTTTTACTTTTAAAGCTAGTCTTTCCCATTTTTCCAATCTGACAATTCTTGCATAGACCAACATCAGGTTTCTTCAAAGTAGGAATGCCTCTTACTTTCTTGAATTTGCTTATTTTCACCATGTTATCAAAATTTACATGACATAACCTTTTGTGCCATAACCAAATTTCTTCAATTTGAGCAATAAAACATGAGCATTCAGCAAGATCAAGATAAAACAAGTTACCTTTGGTTTGTTTGCCTGATCCAATTAGTTTTCCCTTGTCATCCAGCAGTCTTGCTTTGCCATGCATGAATTCAACTTTGAATCCAATGTTGATTAGCTATGCTACACTTAGAAGATTATGCTTTAGTCCTTCAACCCAATACGCATTATCACATATAAGTTCTTTGGTTAATGAGATTCATCCTCTTCCTTTTATGCAACAAGGTTCATTGTTTCCAAACCTTACATTACCACCATCATAGTCTTCAAGGTATCACCAATCATATGATGTGAACATCCACTGTCTATGATCCATGTATCATTTTTGCTTATGAGAGATAAGTGCCATCTCATCTTCATCATCATCAGATTCATCTTTTACAGCAATGAAGATAATTTCTTCTTCACTATCATCAGAATCCTTAGCCAAAAAACATGTTTTCTTACCTTTATCCTTGAATGATTTGAAATTCTTCCTACCATTGTACTTGTGACCTTTCTTCTCATCCTTGCTTTGCTTGTTTGGGCATCTAGCTGTAATATGACCAATTTCTTCACATGAAAAATAGATTAAGGGAGTTTTACCTTTGTATTTACCTCTGCCTCTAGTATATTTCTTTGCAAGTAATGCTTCAATAACTTCAAGATCACTATCAGAACTTTCCTCTTATTCTTCTTCACTCTCTGACTGGATGTCCTTTATTTTCTTGCCCTTCTTAAGTGAAATTTTGGCCTCAAATGCTGATTCAATATTTTTGGAAGTTGGAACATAGTTGTCATAGTTATCCAACTCAAAGGCTGTCAATCTTCCCACTAAAGAATCCAAAGTTATATTGTTATTTTCTTCACATCTTCTTTCTTGAATAGCAGATACTCTTATTGCATAGATAGGAAGTAATGTTCTGAGAACCTTACTTATAACAGTTTCATCATCAATTTTTCCTCTAGAAGCTCTGATTGCACTAACACTTGCCTTGATCCTTTCAACATATTTTGCAATGTTTTCATCTTCTCATTTTCATCTGATCAAATTGTCCTCTTAGGCTTTCTACTTTGGCTCTCTTCACATTGTCATCACCGCCATAAATTTTCTTTAGCTTGGTCCACATTGCATAAGTAGTTGTGTAGTCTTTGATCTCATCAAATTCTTCATAGCTGAGAGCTGATGCAATGTATATCATCATGGTGTTATGGTTCTTTTTCTCTGCAATGTCTTCAATAGTTAATGTGCCAGTAGGAGCTGTATATTCTTCATCAATAGATTTGCATCCTGAATCACCAATGGAAGCCAGATGAAGTCTCATGAGACCTTGCCATGCTGAAAAGTTATCTCTGTTAAGACTTGGAATTTCTCTCTTGTAAGACATCCTAATCTTGAGCTTAGGTCCTTGAAATCCTTCCTACAAGCACCAAAAGCTCTGATACCAATTGTTGGAAATATAGATGGAGTAACTAAGAGGGGAGGGTGAATCAGTTAACCACAAAAATATTACCACATAACCCTTAGATGTCTTATTAATTCATTTACTACTGTCACTCAGTAAACATACAGAGAAATGTTGAAACTCGGTTATTGCAATAAGTATTAATTATAACTATTCTTAAGTATTCATCAATGATTAACATGCATGCATAAAGAAAATAACATGAACACAAGAGACACTAGATTTAACGTGGAAACCCAATATGGAAAAAACCACCAATGTAACTAGTTACTATTTTTCACTCTTCTGAAGTGAGCCCTATTAGGAGCCAACCTGGTTAAAGGTTACAAAACACATTGTTAGGTGTGACCTTGTTAGAGGATTTAATCACCCTATTAGGAGTGGCCTTGTAAGAGGTCTTTGAAACAATTCAATAGAACTGTCACCTTGTTAGAGGATTTACAAAATGGCTGTTAAACCAACTCTGTTAAGAGATTTTGAAACCACTGCTACAATGGTGAGAAAGTAACAATGAAATGACTTGAATAATGATGCAACTAAATTTCTGATTACAGATCTTTGTTCTACTTCACTAGATCCTTCCTAATCAAATATATCTTTGTTGCTCCTCAAGGATATCTGACCATCCTTCAAAATTCACTCACACTTTCCTTCTTTTTCACTTTCACACACTTTTAATTCACAACTTGACCTTCTATATATACCGTTCGGATTCTCCATTCACATTGTCAAGTCAGCACTAATAATCATTACAAACATTAACACTCATTACAACAGTCGGCTAAATAAACAAACAAAATTCTTTACTGGGCTGACCTTGCTTGGTAAACACTAATCCTGAAAATATTTCCTTTGGTGACCGAGTGAACTTGGTAAACACTGTGAATTCTGCAACATCCTTTGAAGACCGAGAGATCTTGGTAAACATAGAAAACTGCCTCGCTAACCGACTGAGCTCGGTAAACACTGGGAATCACGTAGCTGATTGACTGAGCTCGGTAATCATTGGGAACTACTTTGCTGACCAACTGAGCATGATAAGTGATATGACATTTGTGTGACATCAAAGACAACACACAATTAATCCAAAAATCTCCTTCAGACAATTGTATCCAACACAGTTTGCTTCCCATTTTCCTTTATTTTCTCTTTCTGCTTGATTCTTGGGATTTTCACGCAAAATTAAGTCACCTGTTTGAAATGTCCTTGATTTGATATGCTTGTTATAGGTTCTTGACATTCTATTTTGATATACTTTCAAATGATCAAAGGCTTGTCGATGTTTCTCATCTAGCATTTCTAGTTCATGTAATCTAGCAACCCTATAATCTTCCTCGCTTATCAAACCATGTAGAGATACTCTTAAAGATTGGATTTCTACCTCCAAAGGTGAAACTACCTCTGCTCCAAAGACTAAGGAAAATGGTGTAGCTCCTATTGGTGTTCTGATACTTGTCCTATAAGCCCACAAGGTTGGGTTTATTTGTATATGCCAATCTCTACCTGAATTATCCACAGTTCTCTTCAATATCTTTAAGATGTTCTTATTTGTTGCTTCTGCTTGTCCATTACCTTGGGGGTAATATATTGAAGATGAGTGATGTATCATGTGGAATTTTGTACATAACTCCTTTAAATCCTTATTTTTGAAATGTTTTGCATTGTCAGTTATGATGTCATGTGGGACACTATATCTACAAATTATGTGATTTAGAATAAACAAGGATATTTGTTTTCCTGTAGCTGTTGACAAGGGTACAACTTCCACCCATTTGATAAAGTATTATGTTGTGGTGATGATGAATTTATGACCATTTGAAAATGGTGGATAAATCATCCCTATTAAGTCCAAACCCCATTGATAAAAAGGCCAAGGTGTAGTCATATGGTGAAGCTCTTGTGCTGGTACATGGCTCAAGTTCCCATGATATTGGCACTTATGACAAGTTTTTGCAAAGTGACAAGTGTCTTTTTCCATTAAAGGCCAAAAATTTCCTATCCTAAGAAGTTTCTTAGCTAGGGTTAAACCATTCGAATGTGACCCACAAATTCCTTCATGGATTTCTCGTAAGGATACATCTATTTCCTCTTTCTTTAGACATCTTAAAAGCATTCCATCTAGACTCTTATGATACAATGTGTTAGATATTAAGGTATAATGAGAGACTTGTCAGATAAAGCTTTTCTTTTGATTCTTGGTTTGGTCCATAGGTAGGATTTGGTCTTTTAAGTAGGTATAAATGGCTCCATACCAAGGTGATTCATGTCCTATTAGAAAACAAATGGTATGGGGATGGGTAGGGTCAAATGCGGATTGCTCAACTTCTACCAGGAATTCATATCTACATTTTGATCTAGTATTTGGAGAAGTGATGCCAAAGTAGCCATTGCATCTGTTGCTTTATTCTTATCTAATGTAGTCAAGGCTGGTGGATCCAATTAAGGAGTGACTGACCTTGCAGCCAAACCAATATGCAGCAGAAATACACAATAACCAAAACAAATCTGAAACAAAATAGAACTCTTTATTCATCAAGTCATCGATTACATGCAATGTATCAGGTTGTAAGGCCTTCCTGATTACGGCTAGATACAAAGCAAATAAAAGTCTACAAGATCTCACTGAATCCAAATCTTTTCCACAACATCAGCATTCAGCTAGCCCAGGTTTACAATACACAGCACCCTGGTAGGCACCCAGGAAAGATCTAAACTTGTACTCAAACTTCCAAGAAATCTTCCTACTCTTAAAATCATAGGCTACTAACCTTTCTCCCAATAATTTGATGCCTTAAACATCTACCCAAGCAACCTATAAATATTGATTCCCAACCACAAGTAAACTAATGAAAAATAAACCCTTACAAATAAATATTAAATGCTAAAACATCAGTCGGCTCTCACATAGCCTTACAAAATAAATAAACTCTCAAAGATGGTCCCAATGGTCATCAGATCCACATAGAAGAATGCAACATGTCAGATCTAGGTCCCCACACGTCCAACAGTCAATCCATAACTTGAGGAGTGCAACCCAAATCAACGGAACCAGTCAGCCAAGCCGATCCAACAAAAAAATATAGTCGGTAAGCAAGAACACCAAGCAAAAGAGGAAATAACGAAGCACCAGTCAATCGACCATGCCACGCATGACCAAGGAACATAGTTATCGCCGAGCACCAAAGAACTGATGCCTTCAGTCTCTGAACATTCTTCAGAGACCGAGCACTCCGGTAACCATAGAAACTGAGCAACCATTCTCCCAAACCGAGCAAGTATTCCATCAAACCAAGATCAAAACTAAAAATCTACCTTCAAAGACAAACATATTTATTGGTTGATATAGGATTGCCAAGAATCCTAGGATGCTCCTACATCAAACATCCCAGGTAAGAAATATTTTCTCATAAGGAAATCAGGAACATCTCAAGGGAATCAGAATAGGTATGATGAATCTATTCTTCACCCATATCTCTTCTTGTCCTTCATCCCAAGTAGTCTTTACTTCATTCACTGTCTCATCTAGAAAGTCCTTCTGCTTTCCACTTTGTTTACCCCTCCTGTCGATAATTGATAACAACTGACTTTGACCACTACTGATCACCTTAGTGCCTCGATAAGGTTCATCCATTCCAAACTCCTCAACCAACTCAATATCATCTTCATCTCTCTGTGTCAAAAATGTCACCATCTTCTATACCATCTTTACTAGCAAGACCATATGTCTCTTAATCTCAACAAACTCTTTAGAGATATCATTCTCCTTCTCCTTCAAACTAGACTTAACAAGAATAGGTTCATCAACCTTGTGCTCTTGAGGTTTGTTATAAGGACAATACCTAATAACTCCACATCTCTTAACCCCTGTCTCATGTAAAGGTATCAACTTATGTTGAGCTCCTTCATGCCTAACCACATAGGTATTAGCATGACCATCAAACAAAACATTCCTGTCAAACTACCAAGGTCTATCGAGCAACAGATGACAAGCATCCATGGGCAATACATCACACAATATCTCATCATAGTAAGATCCAATTTGAAACTTAACCAAGCATTTTTCTTCAACTCTAACCTTAGAAACATCGTGTATCTAACTAATCTGATAAGGATTAGGATGCTTCCTTCTTTCCAAATACAATTTACTATGACATTACATAACTTATCCTTGCACTTACATCTAGTTCTAAACAAATTTATTCATTGCACTGGTTCATGAACACATGTAGCTAATCTCTTAGTGATAAGTGATGGGTGTGCAAATGTGCTTTGTTTTTGTACATTCTTTTAACATTCTTGCCTTGCTTTAAGCCTATCTTAATTCCTATTATGCCATTAATCATTCAAGAATATAATGCATTTAATAAAGTTTAAAGGTATGAAATATTTCTTGAAAAGTGGATGGTTATAGCAGAAATAATGATACATCATGGTTTATTCTATTACAGGAACTAAAAATGCATGAGTGGATATGGAGCCAGCCACCTAGTTGGAGAAGTAGTTCGAAGGCTGTCGTTTTGCTATGTTATTTTGGGCAATCAGTTTTAAATGTTTGAATAGATCAATTTACGGTCTTATGTTATTTTGGCCAAGTTTTTTTGTAACCAAATGAAATCTAGATCTATCTATGTTTAGGATGAAGGCCTTCAGCCATTATAGTTTAGATATTAGTTAGTTAGATATTTTGAACCTATATAAGCAAGTGTTAAAATCACAAAGACAGTGCGTGTGTGGATGTGTGATATATAAAAGCTTTGTTAAAATTATCTCTCTGAGTTTTTGGCATTGGAAACATGGAATCTTTGTAGCGGCGTGTGTTAATTTAGTTCTCACCATGCAAACTAGAGGAAGGGCCCCCTCTCGGGAAACTTGGTGAGATCAATCTAGTTTTAGATGTTTACTTTATAGTTGCTGTATAATTTCTTCCATTAAATTTTGAATGTGTGAATATTAATTAGTGTGACTATTGTGTGTATGAAATCAGATCATTACTTTGTTATTAAGGTTTAAACATGGGACTTCATTATTTATTATCTCCTTACTCTGTTCCATTCATTCATTATAGTGTACATCATTATCATTCATACACCATTCTTGATTACCATAATTCCATAATAAATCCTTAGCCACATTACATACCAAATAATTTCCTGTCGCGAATTCTTACTCCACCTCATGTAACTACCGAGCTCCTATTGCAACTCTTCCTACCTCCTATCACAAATTAGTCTGTTTCACAAGAGTTCCTACCGCAAACTAATTCTTATCACTTTTCATTCTGCATTACTGAAGTCCCGATTCCTGAGTTAGCATTAGTCTTTGATTATATCCCTTAAGGAATTTAAATGATTAAAATAGATGTGTGATTATTTAATTATAGATGAGATTAGTAATGTTTTCTTAGAATAAAACCTTCATTACATATAGATCATGCTTTCATTTGATGTGTGGTTTTACATGTAGTATTCATTCATATGGTATTCATTCATATACATTTGATTTGTATAATTCTAATTTAGATATTTTCTTTAAATTGCATCTCATCCCCACTTAACTTGTTATCTTCATCCCTTTGGTAAATTGCCCCAATATCTTTCAACAATCTACGACCCCGGATTGACATTCAATAGGAGTAAACTGAACATCCAAAGCAAGACCAAATCTTAAGTTAATTTGAAACACAGTTTTACCCAACATTTTTGGTGCCGTTGCCAGGGAAAGATATTAAAGGCGTGAAGTCGTAGCAAGTTAAGTTAGGAACATTGTGCCCTTGAGAAGTCTTGAGCAATTGTCGACCTTGCTTAGGATAGTACCTTTGGTTTGCACTGCAGTAAATCATTTAAGTGCATGAATAGACCTAGAGATAGTCAAGGCAAGTTTGTTAAGAAAGAATTAGTAGGTAGTTCAAAAATTCAAAAACCACAAAAAGAGAAGAGGTCATTGAATAACAAACCCAAACCAAACAAGGAGGCCAATTCACAGCCACCTGACTTCCCTCCTACATCCTCTGAAATCTTTCAACAATTCAAAGACTCATATGATATTAGGTGTAGTAAATCTCAGGATTTACCGGAGAAACCTTTTACAACATATTACACACCTTGGGCAACACAAGTTTTAGGGGAAATCATGGGTGATAATGCAGGAAATGTGGGGGAAGGAAATAATGCTGGTAATGCCATTGTCCAACACAATACGACCTTTGAATTTCCCATTTGACCTCCTGAGGATAATGCCCCTATGAAAAATATCCCTCACTCAGCACTTCCTATATTTAGAGGATCAACCTCTGAGGATCCTGATATGTTCCTATTTGAATTTAATGTCCTTTGTAATAGCTATGATTACCAAAATGATGCACAAAAATTAAAGCTATTCCCAGCCACATTGAAAGATGTTGCATTACGATGGTTTATGAGTCTTAGGGACATTAGAACATGGGATCAAATGAAAGAATCTTTCCTGGAAAAATACCAGGAGTATTGTAAGACTAAGGAAGTATGGGATGAAATCTTTCACATGACTCAACGGGAAGATGAGTCAGTTGAAGATTTCCTAGAGCGTTTTGCCTTTAGTTTAAAATGCTCAAGACACCCTGATTTAACTGTAGACACTATCAAAATGCTCTTTCTAAGAGGGATTCATGATGAAACCATGGATGCCTTAAATTTGATTGGTAAAGGTGATATTTCTAAAATGCCCTTTGATGATATTTGTGACATATGCAGGAACTATTCGCGATCTCATAGATCTGTTCGTGGACCTTCAACTAAGTTTTCCACCATGGGTAATGCATCAGGTATCTCCAAGCGAGAAATTGGTAACTTACTTCAAGACCTTAAAACTAATTTATTAAATCACATGGGCAAGCAAATTGACACTTTGTATACTCGCAGGAAACAAGAAGAAGCTGAAAAGGCCTTAGCAGTATACTACCCAACTTGTCGTAAGAAGCATGGACCAGAAGATTGCCCTTATAATCAGACTCATGTTGCATCCCTTGAGGAAGCTATCAAGACTTCAACACTACTCCCATTTCTTAAAGGGAATGTTCCTATGGAGTACACCGAAGAACCAGTTTACTATATGGCTCCACGACACCCATTTCCACCTAGAGGGTTTTCTAATGAACATTTTTCGGGACCATCTCAACAATTTTCCAGCCAAATTCCATGGTATGGTGGTTGGCAACAACCTCAGCCTTATTCTCAATGGCCCCAAACTTTTCAACCTAGTACACAACCATGGCATCAGGCATGGAGGCCACATGTGCCACAATTTTCGTATCCACCTCCACAACCTTATACACCACCTTATTTTCCACAACAATCCTTTCCACCACCACCAATGATAAGTCCCTATCAACAACCTCAACAATTTCTTCCTCCAATACCTTCATCTTCTTCAAGTCCACCTTTAAATCCACTACAACCACCTAGACCCACATCCATGCCAACTCAACCGAATCCAAATCCCAACAACAAACCTCCTCAGCCCGTATATAATAATGAGGTGGTAAATTACCCTACTTATCCAATCAATGTAGTCAAACTGGAAGGAGTTCAATTAAGGTTAGGAAAGGCTCTCCAAGGGCCAACCATCACAGAAATTGAAGAAGAAGATAAGGAGGACATTCCAAAGGAACCTCCCTTTCCTCCGCCTTTTCTTGAGCACTTTCTTTCTAAACCTATACCAAAGGAACATATACAAACTGAGTTTGATTTTATGAATGAACTCAGGAATGTTAACATCAAAATTCCTCTTTTGTAGGCTCTTAAGGATATTCCAGTATATAATAAAATAGTATGTGAGTTATGCACCTGACGACAGAGGAAGAAGGAAGATCCAAAGACTGTTCAAGTTATTGGATAGTTAGCTGAATTGATGTTGGGGAATATAACCATTCCAAAATATGCAGATCTTGGTAGCCCTGTTATACAGGTAAGTATCGGTACAATTATTATTCCTAACACACTTGTAGATCTAGGTGCTGCTATAAATGTGATGACCAATGAAACAAAAATCAAATTATCTTTGGATGGACTTAGACCTACTCCTACAGTGCTTCAGATGGCTTATCGATCCTTAGTTAAACCAGAGGGGGTTATAGAAGATGTTATTCTTTCCATTGATAGTTGGGATTATCCAACCAATTTTATGATTTTGCAACCAAAAGCTAAGTTGGGGGGATATCCTTTAATTCTAGGGAGACCCTGGTTAGCAGCTGCCAATGCCCACATCAATTGTCGGTCAGGTAATATGGTTATTTCCAATGGAGAGAAAACAAAACAATTGACCTTATATCCCCCTGCTCACCCCTTGTTGGACACAGAAGATCCTGCATGGATTGATAGTGATCTAGAAGATTCAATACCAATCCTTGCTATCGAGAAAGTCCATCACCTTGAGGAGCCTACCGAGGACACCATTTTGCTGAACTTTCTTCAGAATAGGTATGAGTCCAATGATATCTTAGAAACTATGGTTTTTCCTTCTCATACAACTATTGATTGTCCTTTTGGGAATTTTCCCCTTATTAGCAATTCTCAATCTATCAAACACTTTTTCATTTTACACCAGCTTTTGCCACATCAATGTTTGTATAGTCCATTATTATCTTTAAATAAACTAGGAACATCAGCAGAACTCATTCTTAATACTCCTCCACCTTCAGAACCTATGGAGATTTTACCAGGACGTACCCTCAATATTAATCCACAGTTAACACCAACTCAAGTCAAAGATCTCATAGGTGTGCTCAAAGCACATAAAGATGCATTTGCATGGGAGTATCAAGATATGCGAGGTATTCATCTAGACACTTGTATGCACCACATTTACATAGAAGAAGGAAGTCACCCCGTTCGACAACCACAATGAAGACTTAATCCTGCTTTACGTGACATAGTTAAGGAAGAGCTTCAGAAATTATTGAATGTTGGTTTTATATATCCTATCTCAGATAGCAGGTGGGTATCTCCTTTGGTTGTTTTTCCAAAGAAAAATGGTAAGTGGCATATTTGTGTTGATTATAGAGCTTTAAATAAAGCTACTAAGAAGGATCATTTTCCATTACCCTTTATTCATCAAGTTTTGGATACTCTTGCAGGAAAATGATTCTTCTCTTTCTTGGATGGATTCAGCGGGTATAATCAAATCTGCATTGCCCCGGAAGATCAGGATAAGACCACTTTCACTTGTCCATGGGGAACTTTTGCATACAATGTTCTTCCTTTTGGATTATGTAATGCCCCTGCTACATTTCAACGGGCATTATTAAGCATCTTTGCTGATCTAGTTAATGATTGTGTAGAAGTTTATATGGATGATTTTACTGTTCATGGGAATACTTTTGAAGAAGCCAAAGATAACTTGGAGAAGGTACTTAAAAGATGTATTGACACCAACTTATCACTAAGCCATGAGAAGTGTCATATGTTAATGACTAAAGGAATTATCTTAGGTCACCTTATTTCCTCAAAAGGTATCCAAGTCGATCCCAAAAAGGTCCAAATAATCCAAGACCTCCCTATACCTTCAACTCAGAAAGATGTTAGGAGTTTCCTTGGTCATGCTGGATATTACAGGATTTATTGAAAACTTCAGTAAGATTGCTTCTCCTTTATTTGCTTTGTTAGGCAAAGACGTTGTTTTCACTTGGACTCCTGAGTGTCAAGAAGCTTTCGAGACTATTAAGAACAAACTTGTCACTACTCCCATCCTTAGAGGCCCTAATTGGGAATTACCATTCCATATTCATACTGATGCTTCTAATTTTTCAATGGGAGCAGTGCTCGGACAAAAAGAAGACAACCTATTCTATTCCATTTACTATGTCAGCAAGAACTTCATTGGTGCCGAGGTAAACTATACGGTAACTGAAAAAGAATTTTTAGCTGTTGTTTATGCTATTAATAAATTTTGGCATTATATTACTGGTTATAAAGTGTTTGTTCATACTGATCATTCAAAAATTTGATTTCTAATGAATAAACCTGTGGTAACTGGTAGAGTTATTAGATGGTTACTTTTATTACAAGAATTTGATGTCACTATACTTGATAAGCCTGGTCGAGAAAATGTGGTTGCAGATTTCTTGTCTCAGTTACAGCAATCAGATGGTGAATCTGTTCTTGTTGATGATATGTTTCCTGATGAACACCTCTTTGCCATTTCCACCAAGAGTCTGTGGTATGCCGACATTGCCAACTATTTGGTTACATGCAAGTTTCCAATGCACTTTTCTCCTCAAGAACGTCAAAAGTTGGTCAGTCTGAGTGGACAGTATACATGGATCAACGGTCTTCTCTTCCGTACTGGCATTGATAACATTATGTGTCGGTGTGTCCCTGAAGAGGATGTCTTTGATATTCTACGTGCCTGCCATACTGAACCTTGTGGAGGACACTTTGCTGCTCAATGAACTGCTCAAAAGATTCTTACTGCAGGATATTACTAGCCTACACTCCATAAAGATTGTAGGTGTTATGTTCATCATTGTGATCAATGCCAGTGAATGGGTCATCCTACTCATTCTAATGAAATGCCACTCCATCCTCAGCTCTCTATTGAACCTTTTGAGAAGTGGGGTCTTGACTTTGTGGGCCCTATCAATCCACCTTCTAATAACAAAGAATACATTCTTGTTTGTACTGATTATGTTACCAAGTGGGTTGAAGTGGTTGCCCTCAAGCATGCCCGTGATACCAAAGTTGCTGCCTTCTTGTACTCTGAGATTTTCACCCGCTTTGGTGTTCCACGAGAGATTACTACAGATCAAGGACCTCAGTTCACTTCAGATCTCATTGCTGCATTAGTCAAAGAGTATGAAATCCGTCACCGAAAATCATCACCCTATCACCCTCAAGCAAATGGATAGGTAGAGGTCACTAATCAAGAACTGGAGAATATTCTTACCAAGACTGTTGCTCTTCATAAGTGTGATTGGGCCACATGGCTTCCTGAAGCTGTATGGGCCTATCGTACAATGTGGAAGACTACCACTAGTCTGACCCCTTATGAGATGGTCTATGGTAAGAGGGTTGTTCTTCCTATTGAGTTCGAGATTAAGACTCTTTGAACTACACTTCAACTCAGTTTGAGTCTCTCTGATGCTCAGCGGGAATGCCTAACACAACTCCACTCCTTGGATGAACTCCATCAGGATGCACTCCTCCATATTGAACTTGTCCAAAATCAGCAAGCACTTTGGCACGATAAACATATTCGTCAACGTTCTTTTTAGCCAGGTGATTGGGCACTTTTGTATGATTCTCGGTTTCAAGATTTCAAAGGTAAATTCCATACTCGTTGGCTAGGTCCCTATGAAATTGCCCATGTCTTTGATAATGGTGTTGTACAGCTTTGCACTGTGGATTCAGAGCATCGCACACTTCTTGTTAATGGGCATCGACTCAAATTATATCGGAGGCCTTTATCAAAGGAGGCATTCTCTCTTGCTATCGCCAATGAACTCACCATGGTTCCCCTTGGTTTCCTCCAGCAATACTAGAATATATATATTCTCTTAAAAAAAAAAAAAAAAAGATCCAACAATGAAAACCAGTCTTTGGCGTTGTTGGCCAACTATTGGTTGACAACTGGGTAATCCAGTGATCGGTAGTTGTTAGACTCTCTGGTAGTGAAAACTGGTTCGCCAGTGCTTCCAAGCGGCACTTGATTGAAAACCAATTTCTCGGCGGTCTTGTGTCATACGTAAATTAAAATAAATAAATAAAAAAATAAAAAAAGATGAATCTCTGCTGGTTGCGACAGAAGGTTTCCTTGTTCCTGTCACCCTTCTCTTGCTGTTGCACAAGTAACCGCCCTCAACCACTCATCTCTGCCTAATGCGACAGGAGGTTTCTTTGTTCCTGTCGCCATTCTCTTGGTGCCCCTTCCTTGTGACCCTCCTGTCACTCCAGGTTTTGTAGTGTACTCCAATGCTACGCCTGCCACGTGTTCCTGACCGAGATCTTCAATTTTGAGGATCGTTCCTTCACATCTTTTTGCTGCGGGTCCTTATTTACTCCTCTCACTTGCCTGTTGTCTCTTTCCTTGGGATTGGCGGCCCTCTCCTTTGCTTGCTGGATGATCTTCTTGGATTTTCTGACGTCTTCAGATCTGCCTTCCTCGCTATCGACACATCAGGAAGTATTTTCTTACTTCATGCTTTATTTTATGTATTTTATTCTTTTGATGATTACTTGGCATGACCGGGACGGATCAGCCACTTAAGTTGGGGGGAGTTTTGTGCCAGGTCATTCTATTTTTCTCTCCACGTATTCTCATGAGTCTTTTTGGGTTACAATATTAATTATGATCCCCTTTCCATTATTATCATTCGTGAGTTCTGTGCCAGGTCACTTCTCACAATGAAGTCCTTTGTACTAATATTAATTATATATCACCTTACCATTATTACCACTTTTGATGGTACCGTTTCCATTTATTCTATTCGCTATTGCTAAAATTATTTACACTTCCTGTCATTTTCACTTGTTTCCTACTATGTTAAACCTACTTGAATCCTGTCGCTTGTCATCATGGGGGGAAAACATCTTCATTTTGAACTAGAGTCACTGGATAAGTTGAATATTGATGAGGAAGCATTAAAAATTTTCATTTATTCTGGATGGACAAAGTTCTTTGAATGTTTAAATGGGTTTGATGCTACCATAGCTGCAAAATTTGCTACGGGATTTCAGGGAACTAATGCTATAGTCCGAGGCCTACAATTTCCTATGGATTTGCAGACTATTGCAATAGTCACCGACCTACCTCAAATTGGTGACCATTTCTTTCACAATCCGTCATCGAGTGTTACAGATTTAAAGCTTCATAAGAAGTAGTTTCTTCAATGAGGTGAGTCAATTGAGAATGTCCAAGGGCAAGGGGTAGCACAGAAATCACTTCCGAAACCATGGGATGTTGTTGCCAAGTCTTTAATTCATTATATCACCTACGAAGGATGCTTCAAGTATGTATTTGCCCACCATTTCCACCTCATGTTACATTTGCGATATGGTGTTTTTGTTAGTCTTCCATATTACCTCTTTTGCTCCCTAAAGCGGTCCTGTGACCAGTATAATCAGGGTCATGTTGATTCCTTGTCTCACCATGGATTAATTAAGCTCATTATTGACCATAACCTTCGTCTGGCTCAACCGGTTCTAGAATGAGATGCATTTGTGAACCAGACCCATAAAAAAAACCCTCAACCTCCTGCCGCTGATAATAGCCTCAAAGCTGACTCTTCCAAAAAGTGGCATTTGAAACCCTCAAGCTCACAGAAACAAAAAGCCCCAAAACCTAAAATTTCTAAAAAGAAGATGGGAAATGAAAACCCAAATCCTAGCCCACATCCTATGGTTACTCATCTGAAACAACATACCCTTGATAGGTTACAAGGATTAGCTGAAGCAGTTGGGTCCGTATGTGATATGGAAATTCTAGGAACATAGCCCCCTTAGAAAAAAAAAATGATCAGCTCTTAAGAAGATTGAGAAGTCAGCAGCGTAGGAACAAAAAGCAACAGCAACAAAATGAGGGCTTTACTATTGAGGATCTAATTTTAGAAGAAGAGGAGGTACATGAACAAAGAACTGAAGAAGAAATAGAACATCATGTGGATGTTGCTCAGTTCAGTGGAGAAATTGGTGAAGAAATTGGGGACGAGATTCCATAATGTAATATGAATATTCAGCCTACTAAAGATGAGGGCGCTACAGGAAATCAACAAGAGAATCCTAAGATTGAAAAATTACAGGAAGATGCTCAGCAACCACCCGAAGAGGTATACCCTACTTCTTATGAGGAAAATACTCCACAAGATGAGGCCATAATAAAGGAACATCCAACCACCAATACTAATATAATTCATTATCAAGATACACAAATTGAGCATCCTCTTTATGAATATGCTCTTGCAGTGATCAATTCCAGTAGTAATACATCCCCTGTCACTTTAACAGTTCAGAATGATCCAATTGTTACAGGAATGGGTGGAACTCATGGAGTTCCTGAAGCAGAACAGGGCATGTTACTTCTCTTTAATATATAGTTATGGCAGATTGTTACTCAACTCCAACAATCCAATCAGCAGCTACAGTTACAATTGCAAGCACTTGTTTGTCAGAACAGGGGAGCCACTGATATAACTGAAGATGAAGAGAATATAGAGATACTAAATGTCAAGCCTATTGGATCCAGCTAGCCACCTCATTTGCATGAGGACATGCAAAATCCTTAAGTTGGGGGGAAATGATGGGTGTGCAAATGTGCTTTTTTTTTGTACATTCTTTTAACATTCTTGCCTTGCTTTAAGCCTATCTTAATTCCTATTATGCCATTAATCATTCAAGAATATAATGCATTTAATAAAGTTTTAAGGTATGAAATATTTCTTGAAAAGTGGATGGTTAGAGCAAAAATAATGATACATCATGGTTTATTCTGTTACAGGAACTAAAAATGCATGAGTGGATATGGAGCCAGCCACCTAGTTGGAGAAGTAGTTCGAAGGCTGTCGTTTTGCTATGTTATTTTGGGCAATCAGTTTTAAATGTTTGAACAGATGGATTTACGGTCTTATGTTATTTTGGCCAAGTTGTTTTGTAACCAAATGAAATCTAGATCTATATATGTTTAGGATGAAGGCCTTCGGCCATTATAGTTTAGATATTAGTCAGTTAGATATTCTGAACCTATATAAGCAAGTGTTAAAATCACAAAGACAGTGTGTGTGTGGATGTGTGATATATAAAAGCTCTGTTGAAATTATCTCTCTAAGTTTTTGGCATTGGAAATGTGGAATCTCTGTAGTAGCATGTGTTAATTTAGTTCTCACCATGTGAACCAGAGGAAGGGCCCCCTCTCAGGAAACTTGGTGAGATCAATCTAGTTTTAGATGTTTACTTTATAGTTGCTGTATAATTTCTTCCATTAAATTCTGAATGTGTGAATATTAATTAGTGTGACTGTTGTGTGTATGAAATTAGATCATTACTTTGTTATTAAGGTTTAAACGTAGGAATTCATTGTTTATTATCTCCTTACTCTGTTCCATTCATTCATTATAGTGTACATCATTATCATTCGTACACCATTCTCAATTACCATAATTCCATAATAAATCCTTAGCCACATTACATACCAAATAATTTCCTGTCACAAATTCTTACTCCACCTCACGTAACTACCGAGCTCCTGTTGCAACTCTTCCTACCTCCTATCACAAATTACTCTGTTTCACAAGAGTTCCTACCGCAAACCAATTCTTATCACTATTCATTCTGCATTACTAAAGTCCCGATTCCTGAGTTAGCATTAGTATTTGATTATATCCCTTAAGGAATTTAAATGATTAAAATAGATGTGTGATTATTTAATTATAGATGAGATTAGTAATGTTTGCTTAGAATAAAACCTTCATTACATATAGATCATGCTTTCATTTGATGTGTGGTTTTACATGTAGTATTCATTCATATGGTATTCATTCATATACATTTGATTTGTATAATTCTAATTTAGATATTTTCTTTAAATTGCATCTCATCCCCACTTAACTCGTTATCTTCATCCCTTTGGTAAATTGCCCCAATATCTTTCAACAATCTACGACCCTGGATTGACATTCAATAGGAGTAAACTGAAAGTCCAAAGCAAGACCAAATCTTAAGTTAATTTGAAACACAGTTTTACCCAACAATAAGTGTCTCACCTTTTTCTGCAACATTCACAATATCTTCTTCAGCAGTCAGTGCAACTCTTTTCTTAGAACACTGCCAACTTCTATGACCAGCTTCACCACAGCTATAACAAGTGCCAGTGAACTCATTCTTCCACCTTCCTCTCTATCTAGCATTCTTAGTAACTTGACCACTGCTAGATCCCACATCAGTCTTAGGATTCTTTGTCACATTACTCTTAGCAACTATCTCACTGATTTTACCACCTCGATTCCTATTATTTTGTTTTCCTTCATACTTCTTATTCAACTTCTCTTCAATCTTCAATGCCATCTAATAAGCATCACTAATTGTTGTCATCCACACAGTAAGTAACTCTTCTTGAATACTAGGTCTCAAACCATAGACATACCTAGCAACCTTTTCTTTATCAGCTTCAGAATGACTAGTCCTAATCAGGATTCTATAAAACTCCTCAATATAATCCTGTACTGATTTGTTAGTATGCTTCAAAGCTTTCATCTTCTTAAACATGTCCAATTCATAATCCACCAGAAGGAATTGCTTCTTCAACTTATCAACCATTTAGTTCCACTTAGTGATCTTTTCCTTTCCTCTTCTACCTCTTTCCAACTGAACTTCTCTCCACCAAATATTTGCATGACCCTTCAACTTAGTCTTTGCAAATCTAACCCTATCAGGATCTTCTATTTCTTCATACTTAAAGTACTCATCAATCTCATCGATCTAATCAATCAATTCTTCTGGCCTAAGGCTTCCAAAAAATGCAAAAACTTCAATCTTAGGTCTTTTCCCAATCTTATACATAGCTTTCAGAATTCAATTCTCCTTAGTATCTCTAGCTTCTTCAAAGTGATCTTCCTCAAATTCATCATCACTATCCTCTTTCAAGGTAGGCTTCTTCTTTCTCAACTCCTATTGCAGATCTTGCACTTGTTTCTGCAAGGCCCTAAAATCATCAATATTGAATTCACCAGTAGCTTCCTCTTCCTCAGAGATCTCATGGTTTCTCCTCGAAGGCATCTTCAAATAAAAATCTAGACATGAACACACAAGATCCACTCAGCTCCAATAGGAATAGACCTTGCTCAAACAGGAACAAAGTTCACTTTAATACCACCTGATGCAGTCAAGGCTGGTGGATCCAATTAAGGACTGACCGACCTTGTAGCCAAACCAATATGTAGTAGAAATATACAATAACAAAAATAGATCTAAAACAAAATAGAAGTCTTTATTCATCAAGTCACTAATTACATGCAATGTCTTGGGTTGTAAGGCCTTCCTGGTTATGGCTAGATACAAAGAGAATAACAGTCTACAAGATCTCACTGGATCCAAATCTTTTCCACAACATTAGCATTCAGCTAGCCTAGGTCTGCAACACATAGCACCCTGGTAGGCACCCAAGAAAGATCTAAACTTGTACTCAAACTTCCAAGAAATCTTGCTACTCCTAAGCTCACAGGCTACTAACCTTTCTCCCAATAATCAGATTCCTTAAACATCTACCCAAGCAACCTATAAATACTGGTTCCTAGCCACAAGTTAGCTGATGAAACAATAAACCCTTACAAACAAATATTAAATGCTAAAACATCAGTCGGCTCTCACATAGCCTTACAAAATAAATAAACTCTCAAATATGGCCCCAACGGTCATCAGATCTGCATAGAAGAATGTAACATGCCAGATCTAGGTCCCCACACATCCAATGGTCAATCCATAACTCAAGGAGTGCGACCCAAATCAACAGAACCAGTCGGCCAAGCTGATCAATAAAACAATCTAGTTGGTAAGCAAGAACACCGAGCAACAGAGGAAATAACTGAGCACCAGTCAACCAACCATGCCAAACATGACTGAGGAACACAATTATCACTGAGTGCCAGAGAACTGATGCCTTCAGTCACTAAGCATTCTTCAAAGACCGAGAACTCCGGTAACCATAGAAATCAAGAAACCAGTCTCCCAAACCGAGAAAGTATTCCATAAAACCAAGATCAAAACTAACAATCCACCTTCAAAGACAAACATATTTTTTGGTTGATATAGGATTGCCAAGAATCCTAGGATGCTCCTACATCATTATCCCTTGGTACTTGCTCAAATGTGATGAGAGTGAAATATTTCTTGAGATTCTGAATCATATTCTTGTAAGGTATCAGCTTGTCATCTTTAGTTTGATATTCATCATTAATTTGATTAATGACTAGTTGTGAATCTCCATAGATTTGTAGCTCTGTCACTTTCCATTCTAATGTCAATTTTATACCAATGACCAATGATTCATACTCAACTATATTATTTTTTCATTGGAATATCAATTTTTATGATTTCAGAATTGTAGACCCTTGAGGATTTATCAAAAGTATGTCTGCTCCTGATCCATGTTTTGATTACGCAAAAGCAAGTTTTGAAAGGACCCAAAACCTTTTACATCAGAGTTATAATATAATCATTAATGTTCCAATAGTACTATGCAATAGCACCAAAAAAATACACACAACCAAGTCCTTAAACAGAGATAAAAATAGAGAAAAAAATAGAGGACAGCAAAAAGACAGCAAGACAGCAACCTGCGGGCTAAATACATTTCATAAGGTCTACCGCCTGTTTAGCTAGCATCTGCATATTAGCTGAGGACACTTTGATTTCTTCAATGTCATTGTTCTTATTATCCTCCAACTTCCTGAACCTAGATCTATTCCTCCTACTAGGACCGTGATCCTCTTTGACCTCGATGATCACCTGCTCCCCTTTTCCCTGGTCCAGTTTGTCCACCAAAATCTTAAAATGCTCTACCAAAGCCTTAAGGATAGAAAAGATCTACTCCACTATGTTTCCAACCATTTTCTCTAGCTTTTCCACTTTATTTTCCATGATCTGAATTCTTTTTTCCATCCCCTCTCCCTTATCAACTTTCTCTTACATAGCAGTAATTCTGTCATTAAAGATAGTGAGCCCCTCATCCCTATCGACTATCTCCATGAGCTCATCAATACTTTGGCCCATGGTTTTCTCCCCTAGCTTCATCTTCTTAAGGATCCCAATCTCTTTTTGAAGCTAGCTGTGATGTCACTTTTCATATTACTAAGGTTAATCAGAAAAGCAAGACACCCAAGATTCTCAAAATCCTTGTTCACTCTCTCTGTTTCCTTTTTGGAACTCTCCACCTTATCCTTCCTAGTTTTAGCCTTTTCCTTCTCCTTCCCATCCTTCTTAATATTTATCACATCCTGAGCCACATCATGTAGAATATTCTCCTTGAACAGAACATTTTGGTCCACCCCCATACTCTCCTCCAATATGGGGTCATTTTCCAACCACTCTTCCTGATTATCATAGTTATTCTTCTGAGAAGAAGAGCCCTTAGCAGAGGAGATGAAAAACCTCTTAGCAATTTTCCTATTCCCTTTCTTGGCTCTGGTACACTACCCAATGGGCTCCATTTTGTTTTTGTTAGGAATGGGAACACTGAGAGGGGGGGTGAATCAGTGTTCACTAAATTAAATCTTTTGTTTAGCTCTTTAAACTTAACTTGAATGCTTAAGTACTGAAATAAATATTATCATAAAAAATATAGAAGAAAATAACACATAACACCAATATGGTTATGGGGAAACCCAAATGGGTAAAAACCCCAGTGGGAATTGACACCTACTAATATTTTGTACTAGTGTTTTATGATCCTTGTTAGAAGATCCTTAACCCTGTTAGGAGTTGCTTTACAATATGTTTAGTATAGTGACCTGGTCAAGGGTCAAACCATGTTAGGAGTCTTTTACAATAAATCTTATTAGGGGTGTGGACACACTGTCCTAGAGCATACTGCTCAAGTGGTGAAGGCTACAACCTTCTGATCTCAAATACACACTATATCTATTGGATGAACTATCACTATGACACTACTTATCTGATCAGTTCCTTTGATACACTGATGCTTTGACCTCTTTTAAAGCTCTAATACATCTTATCAACTCTTCACACACTTCTTCTTTTCTTATCTTAACTCTATATCAACTCTCATACTAATTACAATGGGTGCATCTAATATTTATATGTGCATACAAAACAAATAACTAGGTCGGCCCTTTAATCGATTACATACAATGCTTCCAATTGAATTGGCTCAAGCATGTTTACAAACAAAAATAATTACATTTTGGCAACCTAATTACAATAGGTGCATAGCCTTTACAACATAATAATATAACCGCAAACCAAAATACCAACAGTTAGCTTCCTGCTCTGTTCTTCTCTGGCATTCATTGTCTATGCAACTTGAACTCTCTGTATCTTCCTCATACTGAACCTTCTAATCATGCACTCTTAGAATTAGCATGAATATTATTTTACCAACTTAACTTCTAGGATGCATACCATAATTCTGTCGTATGCACATGCGCTGATGCTCTGATCTTTAGGTACTCTATACACTATCCAGTCTTCAACACTTAGCCAATTTTGATTTTCTCATCAAGTGTGCTGACTCCAAAACACTATATGACTTTGTTTCCATAATGAAAACATTATATTAAGTCATCTACACTATTATAGTCAACTTTCCAACAATCTCCCCCTTTGTCATTGATGGAAACAAAGGAATATGGAACAGTTACTAACTGTTCTCTTATACAAAATTTTTTTGTTATATTCTATCTTATATCTCCCTTATATTATTTACTATACATCTTCTTTATATATCTATAACTCCATATTCTATACATACTCCCCCTTTGACATTAGTGACAAAGGTGCTTCAAAACTGTATCCACAAATACTTACAATGAGAGAACATCTGAATATGCTATATGTAAGTTTTGGATCTCTTTCTTCCAAAATGTGATCAATGAATTAACAATCTGGAGATGGGCGCATAATGCATATTTTATCTTCTCCATCTTCTTCACATCTATGCTAGGACCATGATCATATGTCACCATGGTGGCATTGATCTTCTTGATATTCTGATTAAGTATATCTAGTGAGGGTGCAAGAGCAATTCTAAGCTAAGTCTGCCTAGCCCTTATCTTTGACATCTCCTTTTCTGCCTTCTCAATCTTGTCAATTTGTCCTTGATATACATTATTGCACATATTTATATCAGTGGATGGGTCTTTCATTGATTTCTTTACTTTCTCTATCATAGCTTCTGCATCTTGTATCTTTTTGAAATGGTCATCAGTTAACTTGTCCTGATCCATACAATCTGCAATGATCTTCCTTCCATTTGTTGCAAACTCCTTCAAAGATGCTTGACCAACTTTTAGATAACTTAGGTCAAGTGTAAAGTTACTGACCAATTCACTAAGCCTTTTCTCTCTATACTTCTCTTCTGTAACTTGAGATGTAGATGTTTCCAAGATAGCAAAGTTAGTTTTAAAAGATGTGAGGATGTTGCTAACATCATCAACTATACTGATCTGGGACACTTTCTTGTCTAAAGACAATGGGTTGTTCAATATATTTACTAACTCAACAAATAGGGGATTCCTCATTACCTATTTCTCCTTGGCCTTCTCCATAGCTAAGACACTGAACTTGATCAGGTCTTCTTCTCCCCATGAATCCAAACTAGTTGTGTCAGGTGTCAAACTTGACAATAATGTTGTTGAGTGTAGTGGAGTGATAAGAGTGTTGTCCTCTACTTCTTTCTTTACTTCGATTAGCATTTCAACAGATTTCTCATTTCCTTTTTCTTCCTCCTCTTCCATCTTTTCTTCTTCTTTCTTTTCTTCTTCTTTTTCTATTTCTTTTTCTTTTTCTACTTCTTTCTTTTCTTCTTTTTCATCAGTTATATCCTCAATCAATATTTCTTGTTGATTAGGAGTGTTACCACATAAGTTCTCAACCTCTTGAGTGCTTACAAAGGCTTCTTCAAACTTTTCCAAATCCATGTCTATGGCCGCCATAGTAACTTTTACATTGTCAATGAAAATTGCATCATCCTTGAGTGCTTCTGACATGGGTGTAGACTTTTCTGCCTTTGTGGATGCATTAAATACATGCACTAAATCCTATGGACCTGTAGATGGTATATTAATGGTCTCTGACTTTTTTTCAACCATTTTGGGTACTTGAGTTGTGGGTGCAGTAGCTGGATACATGTGTCTATTCATGAAGACCTTCTCAAAGGCTTTCTTTGTTTCTTTTGCAACTAACTCATAGTTTTTGTCCATTATATGCAGGGTCCTTGACTTGGTTCTAAGATGTGGCTTCACTAGATCTAAAAATAACCTCTTCTCTTCTATTGAGCATGCTGGGAGGGTTTCATCTAAGATCTTTTCCCTTATCCTTAGGTCCTCTTCAATGGCATGTCTCTTTTGGAATTCTAATATGTTCCATACATTATCTAGAATTGTAGTCTTCAGTTCTAGGACTGTCTTCTTAAATTTCAACATATGTTTGACAATCATTCCATGTATCTTTGATTTGTCAATATCATTGTATTTCTCATAGAACTTTCCTACTTGATCAATTCTGCCTTCATCAACAATCCTTGTACTTAACACACTGAGACTAGGTTTGAAACATACTTCTAGAGGTGCTTGAGTGTTCTTCTTGTTTCTTATTACTCGTGAGGATGGATGACTAGTGCTAATCTCTTTCTTCCTCTTAGGCATTGCCTTATACTCAAGAGGATTAGTAAGGTCAATGGTTTCCTTGGGCGCAAAAGGAGTAACATCAGTTTTACCCTTTTAAACATTAGATTTCTCAATTTTTACCTTCTTCATCTTTGGTTCATCTGATTTTATCTTTGTTGCAGTTGCGCTATCTAATTCAAAGCAATATTATCTTTCCTTGAATTATCTAGGTCTTCTTGAGACACTCCATGAATTCTCAAAATCTCTGAAGTCACCTTGGCAACTTTTCTTTTTGTTGTTGCATTGTTCAATACAGCATCTACTTCTCATGTCTTTTCTTCATAAGTCCCCCATCTAGGTTCATTAGGGTCCTTAGGTGCTAACAAAAGAACTTGAGCATAAGCCTCTAGAATAGGCTCTTCCACTTCATATCCCAGTGGATGAATCCATTTTGTTCTTAGTTCAATAGCCTCCATGCATGTTGTATCAGTCTCAACCATGAAACAAATACTATCTTTGTATTTCTCTACAATACTCTCAGGTATTCTATATCTCATCTGCATCTTAACCCTGAATGTCTTCAATTCTAGTGTTATATAATACCTTAGTGTACTCTCAGTAGTTTCCTTGAAGGATATCTATGGCACGATAGGAATAGTCTTGCCTAGGTATAAATCTTTCCAAGAATGTGGAAGTACATGTATATTATTAGAGACCCAAACCTGAATATCTTGGTCTTGTCATGCTTAATGGATCTTATGTTGCCTATTAGTTATGCATCAAGATCTTGCACAAATTGAACTCTCCATTCTCTCTCACAATTATTATTGCTACAAGAATTGTGGCCGTAGACACACTATTCACCTTGCTGGTGTGGTGAAACCTATACCCCAGTATCATGGATATCAATTTGATGTCATTTTTCTCAATAGACTCTATAGTCATTTCGCGCCTATCACTTCTTGATTTACATGTTTTCTCAACAATATTTATTACATCCTTACCCACTGGAAGAATGATGCCTTTCCTTAAGAGGCCTACCATCTCATGAATTAGGTCTCCTGTAATCCTAACCGGCACTTCACCTATCCAAAATAGGTCATCATGGATCCTGCTGAGTAGGATCTTGATCCATTCTGACTCATAGAACTTATATATTGTAGCATATTCCACTATAGGATGATTATTCCACTGCGTATACGCATCCATGAAGGTTTTATTAGGTTTCATCATGGTTTCCATGTGCGCTCTTATTCTGTCCAAACCTATTGGTTCCTTTTTGCAATGAATGTATGCCCTAATGTCTTCCATAAGCATAACACCCATGGGAGTGCAAGAGAATGCACCTTCTATGTCATCTAGTGTGGATTTAAATGGATGTCTCTTAAACACATATCTCTTCTTCTCTACCACATCAAATACAATGGGAGTATCCATTACTTACTTGTATATCACTTTCGAGATGATCTTTAAAGACTTCTAAATCGGCGTGATGAACTAGGGTTTTCGCAACTGATCAAATGCACTAAAAATCACTGATGAATCAATCTGAAATCCTTTACAATCAAATGCTAGGGATCTGTTGCTCTCCAATCACTCTACATTTGAATGCAATGAGAGATCTACAATTTTTGTGTACTTTAAAGTAGAAATTATGCCATTAATACTTGCCATGTAAACCAGGTTGTCACTAAAAATTTCTAACTTTCATTCTACAAATAATCAGCTAGTGTGCTCTTGCACATAGGATTTGTTAGTCTCCAAAAGCTTAAGTCCAAAGGTGCATACTCTGAGGGTGAGTATACCAGTTGCACAGGGGTCTAGAGCTAAATTAACTCCCCCTATGACCCTAAGGGCTATTCATCCTGATGCAGAGGGTGCGTCCATTGTGGATGCATCCAATACATTCTCATCAACCTTATCCTTCTTCACCTCTGACCAAATCAAGCTCGCATCCTCTGAAGCTTTCACAAACTTGACTTCTCCTTCGGTATCAAATACTAGTTCTTTAGGCTTTTTAGGGGTTTCTTGACCTTGTGTCCTTGATCTACAAAACTTTGAGATGTGTCCAGCCTTGTTGTAAGAGTGGAAAATGACTGGAGGCCTTATATTCCTCGGTGCATTGACATGGGTCACCATTTTACATTGTCTTGTAGAGTGACCATTATAGTTACATATCTGACATATAACATTTTGAGAACTTCTTACATTTAGCTGATTCTAATTTCTATGATTATGCTGAGTCTTGTTTTTCTAACTTGTCTTACAATTCATAGCTCTATGACCAAATTTATTGCATGAATAACAGTAACCATTGAAAGGTCTTACCTTTGTATAGTTCCTTGCTATATGTCCATGCTTGTTACATGCATAAAAAGTTTGATCTACTGGCTTGCGCTCATTCTTGGATGGTTCAACATGATCTTTAGTCTAACTTCCAATCTCCTTAGCATCTGAGGTGTCTTTTGGTGCTTTCATTCTTGCTCACATGTTGTCAATCTGATTTTTTGCTTCATTGTATCCAATGCAACTAGTATCTCCTTTAAATATTCTTGCATACAACTGAGATTCTATCAAATCAAAACTGGTGTGTAATTTATCAATGTGATTCTTTTCCTTTTTTAATTCAGATTCCAAGATTTCTTTGTTGTTCCTTAGCTCCAAGATTTCCATGTTTGCTTGCCTCAATTCTTCATTGAGTTGAAGGTTCTCTTTGCTCTGTTCATCATAGACTTCCTAATTGTTAGTCATCTTATCATCCAATTCTTCAATCTATTCTTTCAAAGATGAATTTTCTTCATTCAGCTTCTTATCATTATCCCTAAATCATTGGTAGAGCATTCTTTCAAATCCTTTCTTAGCCTTTTGATGACTACTTGAGCATCACTGACTTTTTCTTTTAGTTCTTCAATATCTTTTTCAGATCTATCTAGGTCTTTTAGAGTAGCTTCAAGATTTCTTTACAAATGTTTCATTTCTACTTTGTCCATGATCTCCTCAAGTGGTTAAACTTCTTTGCTGGGGACCATAGCTTTGATACCAATTGTTAGGAATGGGAACATTGAGAGGGGGGGGTGAATCAGTGTTCACTGAATTAAATCTTTTGTTTAGCTCTTTAAACTTAACTTGAATGCTTAAGTACTAAAATGAACATTATTATAAACAATATAGAATAACACAACACATAACACCAATATGGTTATGGGGAAACCCAAATAGGTAAAAACCCCAGTGGGAATTGACACCTACTAATATTTTGTACTGGTGTTTTATGATCCTTGTTAGAAGATCCTTAACCCTGTTAGGAGTTGCTTTACAATATGTTTAGTACAGTGACCTGGTCAAAGGTCAAACCCTATTAGGATTCTTTTACAATAAACCCTATTAGGGGTGTGGATGCACTTTCCTAGAGGTCACTTCTCAAGTGGTGAAGGCTACAACCTTCAAATCTCAGATACACACTATATCTATTGGATGAACTGTCACTATGACACTACTTGTCTGATCATTTCCTTTGATGTGTTGATGCTTTGACCTCTTGAAAAGCTCTAATACATCTTATCAAATATTCACACACTTATGCTCTACTTATCTTAACTCTATATCAACTCTCATACTAATTACAATGGGCGCATCTAATATTTATATGTGCATACAAAACAAATAACTAGGTCGGCCCTTTAATCGATTACATACAATGCTTCCAATTGAATTGGCTCAAGCATGTTTACAAACAAACATAATTACATGTCAGCAACCTAATTACAATAGGTTCATAGCTTTTACAACATAATAATATAATCACAAACCAAAATACCAATAGTCGGCTACCTGCTCTGTTCTTCTCTAGCATTCATTGTTTGTGCAACTTGAACTCTATGTATCTTCCTCATACTAAACCTTCTAATCATGCACTCTTATACTTAGCATGAATATGATGTTACCAACTTAACTTCTAGGGAACATACCATAATTCTATCGTATTCATGTGCGTTGATGCTATGATCTTCAGGTACTCTGTACACTATCTAGTCTTCAACACTTAGCCAATTTTGATCTTCTCATCAAGTGTGCTAACTCCAAAACACTATATGACTTTGTTGCCATAATGAACTATATTAAGTCATATACACCAGTATAGTTAACTTGCCAATAGTTTTTACCCTTCTTTTTGATAATGTCCTCCCTACTCTCCTCTTCCTCCATATCCATATATGTGACCGAGTCCTCTACCTTAATTTTTTTCTTTTTTCTTTTGGGAACTGCCTCCTGGTACTCCTCAGAGTCCCCATCTTCATCCTTAGTTTCCTCCATGAAGGGTTCCTCCGACTCCTTACCATCTGTGTCATAGTCTTCTAGGGCCTTCCTATTCAGTTGAGGCCTCTCCACCTTCTTCAATTTCAACACCTCATGAATGAGGACCATTAACCCATTGTGATAGACATGGTCACCTTCTAGATCCCTCTGCCAACTAAGGATAGAGGCATTTAAAGAACTCAAAAAATAAAAGGGGAAATTGATTTTGACCCCATGCCTAAAATGATTCAGTAAAATCAAATGGTGATTGTAAATTTTGGTATAATGACCATCAAGAGTAATGTAGCTAATAATCACAAAGAGGACCAGTCTCCACAGCCTAGAAATACTCTTAGGATTAAAGTAGGAGTTATCCACCTTTACCATGTGCTTCCTCTCCTACTCCATTGGTACAAAAGCCTCCAAAGCTTTATCTAAGATCTTCCTATCCCTGTAGAAGTTAATACCTTCAATCTTAAGACCCATTGCCTCTACAATTATCTCCTCTGTCACCTCCATGCTCTATGTTCCCACCATGACTTTCCCTTTGTTCCAAGTTTTAATGAAGTTCTTGGTCACAGCAACTTTCCCTCCATGTAGATTCTCCAAATAAACTGTCAGGCCCCCATCTTTAACAATCTTCCACACCTCTTGGTTCTAGTTCCATTCATTACAATTCCCCAGTTTACATCTTTTCTTTCTACCTCCCATAGCTCTGCAATAGTCAGGAAAACCCTTCTCAATGTTTTTCACAAAGCTCTATAGATTAGGCTTAAAGTTGTAATAAAACCCTCTAACCCTATGAATGACCCATAAATCATGCCAAATGGAAGCAATTATCATCTCTAATCCCCCCACTATCCTTCATCATATTCACTCCAAATTCTACATTCATTACTCATTAATCTGCTCTTCATTTAGAACATTTTTCTTGCTATTAACCCAATCCTTATCAATTAATGATATCCCTTCAAAAGGGAGGACAAAACCATCATCCCACTTAATATCCACCTATCTTTGGCAAGCCACATTCGTAGCCCAATCAGCCACCGAATTGGCCTCTCTAAAATTATGAGTTATAATACACTTATCAAAAGAATCAATAATGTTTTTAGACTTACTAATAACATTGGCTATTGTCCATGAAAGGGTCAAAGAATTATTCAAACAATTAATAATATTTAGGGAATCCCCTTTAACCCACACTTTCCAATAGTTTTTCCTCTTGGCTAACAATAGACCATAAAGAGAAACATTAGCCTCAGCCACATGGTTGGTATTGAAACCTATAGGAATGGCCTTAGCCCCTTTATAGTTCCCATATTCATCACAGATAACTATACCACAACCAGCTATTCTCGGGTTGCCCTTAGAGGCACCATCGAAGTTGACTTTCATCTAGCCATTAGGGGGACATTCCCACCTGGCCTCATTTCTCAGACTTCTCTTGGTATCCTAAACCTTTCTCCCTTCAAGCTTCCAATTTTTGTAGACTTTAAGCTCCCAATCATCTTTTGATTCCTGATACTTTTTAATCATCCCAATGTTCTCCAATAGAATTATCTTAATCTTGTGGAAGATAACAACCCATCTAGACTCCTTATTTCTAAAAATCCTCTCTTTCCTCTCTTTCCAAACCCCCCAACACATATAGGGAAGAAATAAGCTCCATAATGACAATAAGAGTTTATTATTAGTAGGCGGCTTCCAAGATGTGAAAAGCTCCTGAATATCCTGTGGAAAAACCAAATCCATATTCATCAAATTAAGAAATTTCTCCCATATTTTCCTAGCAAAGGAATAATGGAGAACCATATGATTGATGTTCTCCTCCTCACTCTTGCAAAGACAACATCTATTGGTTAAATAAAGACCCCTTTTCCTTAGATTATCAATAGTTAAGATTTTATCCTGCAATAAGATCTAGAAAAAAATATTAATTTTAGGTGTTAACCCCTTGTACCAAGCATTGGCCCAACATGGTTTAGGGCTATCTTCAAAATTCTTCCTGTACAAGAAGAGACTGAGAAAGAACCATTAGAATTATATTTCCAAATAAGAGTATCATCTTCATCAACAAGCAAGACACCATTCAGAATAATATTCAGGCTTCTAAGAGAAGGATCCACCTTAGCCAAATCAGTCCACTTATCCCCTTCCAAATAGTCAGCCACATGATTTCCCAAAATTTGTTTGCAATGCATCATCTTTTCTTTCCAATTTGAGACTTCCTTGAGGGGGTGATCAAGAATCCAAACATCATCCCAAAAAAGTATGGTTTTTCCATTTCCTACTTTCCATTTGGTGCCCTTCTTGATCAAATCCTTCCTTCTCAAAGCATTATTCCAAATGCTAGACCCTCCTTGAACAATATCTTGATTCAAAAAAAATTTAAAATCATTCTTGTCCCTGTTATATTTATGGTTCCATATGGCACTCCATTCTCCTGAGGTCTTAAACAGTCTCCATAGAAGTTTGGCCATAAGAAAATCATTCATACTTCTTATATTATGGAGACCAAGGCCCCCTTTCTTAACAGGTTTAAAAACCTTCTCCCAGGCTATGAGAGCCATTATTTTTTTATGTTCCACTCCTGACCAAAGGAAATTATTTTGGATTTTCTCTATACTATCAACAAACTTCCTATGGATTTTGAAGATACTTAAAGCATAGAGAGGAATACTTTGGAGGGTAGCTTTAAGCACCAAAATCTTACCAGTCTAGCTAAGAAGAGCACCCTTCCAACTAGCTAAACTCTTATGAAATTTATCAATCATATCTCTCCAAAAAGATTCCAGAGGATCAAGGCACAAAGGTAAACCTAAATAGGATCCTGGGAGACTATCCACCTCACATCCCAACACTCTTTTTATCCTTTCTTGTCTTCTCTTAGGAACATTAATGAAAAAAAATAGAGCTCTTATTCCAATTTACAATCTGACCAGTAGCAGCAGCATAGATATCAAGGGATTTTTTGATAGTTTTACCATTCTTTATAGATGCTTCTCCCATAATAATGGGGTCATCCACAAACTGTTGATGAGAACAAATTAGATCCTTTGAAGAAGGTTTCATCCCTTTAAACTCACCTTTATTAACTAGCCTACCAATATATCTACCCAAACACTCCACCATAATGATGAACAAGATTGGAGATGAAGGATCCCCTTGTCTAAGACCTCTCAAGGACTTGAAGAAGGGAGTAGGAGATCCATTCATGAGCATTAAGAAAGTGGCAGAGGAAATCAAGCAATGGATAAGATCTCTACTTCTCTTCTTGAAACCAAAAGCCTCTAAAGTAGCCTTCAAAAAATCCCAATCAACCCTGTCATAGGCTTTAGACAAGTCTAACTTCAGCAAAAAACCTTCCTTCTTAGACAGATTCAAGGAATGAATATTTTCATGGACAGAAATGATTGAGTCCAGAATCTTCCTGCCAGGGACAAATCTATTATGTTGTCCAGAAATCAGGGAAGGAAGAAAAAGAAGAATCCTAGAAGTAAGGACTTTAGAAATAATCTTGTACACAGAGTTACATAAACTTATTGGTCTGAACTGGTCCATACTATCAACCCCCACTTTCTTTGGAATCAGTGCTATAAAGGTACCATTAAGTTCCTTAAGCATCTTTCTTGACCCAAAAAACTCTTTCACCACCTTCGTAACATCCTCTTTCACAATCCTCCAATACTTTTGAAAGAAAAACATAGGGTATCCATCCGGGCCCGAGGCTTTGTCTCCTTCAAAGGAGAAAATAGCCTTATGAATCTCTTCCTTAGAAGGGATGGCAATGATAGATCTATTGTGGTCTTCATTCAATATGCAAGGGATACCCTCTAACAGCTCCTTTTGGCATTCCTCATCTAGATTATCAGCTTTCTTTAAGAGCTCCCCAAAGAAGTTATTTTCTTCTCCACTGAAATCATCCTCTTTTTCACTAGTATTGTCATTAATCTTAAGTCTAGAGATTTTGTTTCCCATTCTATGTTTCACTGTGGTCATGAAAAAATATTTTGAATTTTTGTCCCCTTCCTTTAAAAAGATCTTTCTAGACCTTTGTCTCCAGAAGCATTCTTCTTTTGAGATAATATCATGATATTCAACAAGTTTAGTATCTTCATCCTCTTTAGTGAAAAAGTAATACCCATCTTTCTGAATACTATCCTGCATCTCCTTAGCTCCTCTACAATTTTCCTTTTATTGGTAAAGATATTTCCAACAGTCTCTTTGTTCTATTTTTTAATATTTTCCTTCACATTTTTTAGTTTCTTAGCAATTTTGAACATAGTCGTTCCTTCAATCCTAATACTCCACCACTCCTCAATGAGTTTTTCCATATTAGGATGAATCATCCACATTTTCTCAAAATGAAAAAAAAAGTTTCTTTTCAACCCATTAGGCTTAGCTATGATGGTAATTGGATAATGATAAGAACCAGCTCTAATATAAGTTAATAAGGTGCAAGAATAACTATTGAACCACTTGCTACTTGCAAGCACCCTATCAAGTCTAACCTGAATTAGTGTTGGCAATTTGGCTAAGTTGATTACATAGATGTTTTCATTATGGAAACATATGATCCACAAGAAGATTGCACAGGTCAGAGAGCAAGTATGACAGAGCGCATTGCAAATTTGTCTAAGTGTGAGACAGTGTTTTACCATTGAACCTGGATACAGTTTTTGTTTACAACATTGACTGGAGTACTTTCAATGCTTGCACACTTGAATATAGACTCTATGATGACTATTGATCACCCATCTTAGAGCACAAGTCATTACAACATGTACGGAAGAAGTTATGACAGTTTTACCAAAGATAGTGTGAAGCTGACAGGACAGAATATGAAGACAGAACTAGTAAAGAGTTAAGGGATTATTTTTTTTATCAAAATAATGACTTAACAATATAAAGGGATGACATCCTAGATGTTAACTCTTGGATAAAGCTATTGGTATAAATGTAAATGTAATTTTAATTTTAATTGTAGTAGCAAGTAATTGTAGTAGTATTGAAAAAGAAGGGCAAGTGATATGATGCAAAGTATATGAAGCATGTGTAATAGCGATAGTGAAAGAGTAGTGAAGTGATATTGATGCAAGTAGTATAAGGTTATATACCTTAACAAATTTTTTAATCAGTGTATATTGTACATTACTTGTTTGGGAAGTAGGCTCATTTGGTAATCACATTTTGTACTACAACTCCTAACAGGGTTGAGGCTTCTAACAAGGCCTATAGTCCCTTAATCAAGACTGATACACTATATGCTTGTAATAGACTCCTAACAAGGTCAACATCCTTAACAGGATACTTTTGATTAGTGGATCTTTGTGGGTACCATCCCCACCAGGGTTTTCCCTTGGCTAGGGTTTTCTCGAGAATAAATAATGTGTTATGAGTTCTTTATTGTTATGCATGTTGTTTAGCTTCTTATGTTATGCATGTATAAAGAAAATATATTATATCCATAATTGGGAAAAAGATAAAGTTTTTAGAATACTGATTCACCCCCCCCCCCCTCTCAGTATTCCCTATTTCTAACAATTGGTATCAAAGCTTAGTTACTCGAAAAAGAATCATTCAAGGAAAGCCTAGTAGCTTGAGTAAGATCTCAATGGATATGGATCAACTACAAAAGAATCTTGAAGAAGATCTTGAATAGATTGACTTGCTTACTATTGAGAAAGATACTTTGAAAACAAAGTATGATGATGTGAAGAACCTCATCGAGAAACTGAAAAACAAATTGGAAGATCTGAGATCTGAAAAGGAATCCAAAGTTTTTATTGAAGATTATGATGACAATGTGGAAAAAGAAAATGAGATCCTTAAGCATGAATTGAAGATAGAAAATTTGAAGCTTAGTTTGAAAGATGGAAATGGCAAGAATGAAGAAAATCTGAAATCTGAGAATGAAAGTCTAAAGACTGAAAATGAAGGACTAAAATCTAAACTTTCTAAAGTAACATCTGAACTTGAGAAAGTCAATTTGCAGTATGATGAACTTGAGAAATACAACAAGATTGTGAAAGGTGAACTGACTCAATCCAAACAATAACTTGAAAGGCTATATTCAACTAGTGAGAAGATTGATGAACAAATATCTTATCAGAAACCATTCTATGATAAGACTAGTCTTGGATTCAACACTTTCAAAGAAAATGATGAAGGCAAGGAACCAGATCTGAAGATATCTAAAAGCATGGATCAGAAGAAGCCTGATGAGATCAACAAATCTGAAGATACACCTAAAGAAGAAGAATCACCGAAGCAAGAGGAATCACCCAAAGGTATGCAAAGAGAATTCAAAGGTAGATGTTTTTCTTTTAATACTATTGGTCATATGAAGAGAGATTGCACAGCTAAACAATTTAAACCTCTTAATTGTTATTGTTACAATTGTCATGGTTTTAGACATAGAGCTATTGATTGTAGGAAACCTAAATTTATTGAGAATAATTATGGTAGTAGAATGTTTAGGAATACTAACAATGTAGATAAGAAACCTACTGAAGATATGAATAGAAGAAGTGGAGTAGTATGTTATAGATGCAACAAGGTTGGACACATTGCTAGAAACTACAGATCACAAATCAATCAACCTGGACCAAGATATGGAAACAATGGAATTGTTTGTCAGATATGCAACAAGATTGGACATATAGAAAGGTTTTGCAGAATGAACAATAGAGTTTTTCATCCTAATCCTAACCCCAGGAATCATGCAAGAAGAAATGAAGATGCAAGTAACAGTCAGAAAGGATGTTGTAGTAATTCAGATGAAGTGAAGTTTATCAAAAGAACAAATCAAGGAGACATATTCAACATTGAAGGTAATCAGGAAGGTGAAGTATTGAAAGGTAAGAATGAATCTTTACCTGACCTATCTCAAAGTACTTAATTCATGTAAATTATAGTAGAATAGGAACTTAGATTTAGTATAGAAGTAGATATATGATGAATTGAGTCTTGTGTAGTTAATGCAAGGTAGTTTATGATGTTCTAATGCTATGGTTAAGAGCACAAAGAAAAATATTATGTTTTGCAAGATCGCAAGAAGTTTTAAGTTTTGCAAGTTAGCAGAGACAGTTTTTTGGAAAGAAGTGGCAAAAGAATTGAATGCAATGTCAGATCTAAGTGAGATTGAATTAATAAAAGGTTATGATAGATATTATTTGATCATCAAAGAGAATTCAAGTGTCAAGGAGATCAAAGAGCAGTGATTGAAAGCATTTTGCAAGGATTTGGAGAAGAATTTTTGTGTCAAATCTACGCAAGCCCTAAAATTGCAAAATTAAGGTATTTCACTTGACAAATCTTTGAATCAGTAAAGGCATTTGAAGAAATCATGGATGTTTCCTTAATACACAATGTCAAAGATAAGAATAGACCTAAATTGAAAAGGGAACTAGTAGAACCCTTGGAAGAAGACCCTAGGTTTGCATTATCATCCGTACCAGATGAAGTTTTACATTTAGACAATGTCAAAAGTTATCTTGGATGCAAACTAGAGACAGTAAATGATAGTGATTTCACAGATGAATATCAGAAGATTTACAATCAGGATATGACACTGAAACAAGGTTTTGAATACTTGGAACATAATGAAATTGTCAAATATGGATTACAGTATGAATTTGATAATGAACAATGCACTAAGATTATTTTGAGCAGAATTCATAATGGAAAGTTTTGGTTAGAAGATAGAGTGATAGATATTACAGCTGATTTGATTCATGAAGTCACTGGATTATCTAAGACTGGATCTATTCCTTTTAATGAGAAAAATAGTCATTGACAACACAAATTCATCCTATAATGGTAGAGGAATTGTGATTAGCAAGATCAAACAAGATGATGTGAGATACTTATGCAAGATCCTAACTACTAAGTTTTGTGCTAATTCAAGAGAAGATGACATGGCAGCTAGAATGGTACATGCAACCTATCTTATGTGTGTTGATAGGGTACCAATTTATATGTGTGAAATTCTTAGAATTAAATTGTTTGAGAACTTGGAGAAGATCAAGAAAACTAAGTATACACAGTTTAGGTTCTCATCCCTGATCACAAATATGTTCTTTCATCTTTTGAGGAGATTTCCTTACACCATAGGAAATGATTGGAATGATGGACAAACTACAATGGAAAGGGTTAATGTAGTATACAGAAGGCATGTTATTGACAGTGTTAATGAGAGTGCAGTACTTGTTATTAAGACATTTCAGAATATTGCATCTAGCAAATCAAGGATCCCTAAGTCTCTTGTTGAACAATATAAAGATGATATATGTTTTATGGTGGATACTAATCTTACCTATATTGAAGCAGTAGAGCCTAGAACAAAGTTCATAGACCCTCTTGGCTATGAAATATCTGAGGTAGAAACTAAAGAGTATGATAGCAAACTACTGAAGTGTAAGTTGGACACTCAGTGTAACAGGTTTGGAACCTTTGAGGAGAACTTCAACTCCGCAAAGATTCTAATTGAAGAGAAGTAGTATAAGAAGATAGTTGAGAGCATCATTAAGAAAATCTTGAAAGATACAAGAATGACAGAGAGAGATTTTTTGGTAGCAAAGCAGATAGCAGCAGCAATCAAAGAGAGTGGACAAAAAGAAGTTTTGTCTATCCCTCCTTTATCATCAATTGCAGTGCCATAGGAAGAACCACAAGTAAAGGTGAAAGTAGAAGTACCTAAGAAGGACATAGAAAAAAAGATGTCTACTAAATCCACTTCCTCCACACCTAGCAAAAGAGTTAAGGAGAGTGCCACTGGACCAGGAAAGAGACATAAAACTCTAGTGCAACCTATTCCAAGAAAGATTACAGAGATTAAAGATGATGTCACTACTAAGAACAAAGCTTGGAAACCAAAAGTTGAAAAGTTTAATGAGTAGATTATTGAGAATGGTGACTTTGCAAGAATGAACAAATATTATGATCTTTATGATTATATTGATAGACTTAATCTAGAGAATGCAGTTGTGAAGCATATGATCTTGACTGTCAAAAAGTTTGATAATATTCAAGGATAGATACTTGATGATCTTTATAACAAACTTCTAAATAGGAAGAAGAGAGCATCAGAGGAAGAGATAGCTATCAGAGAAAAGCTTGAGAGGAAGCTTTGTGAGATAAGAGATGAAGCTCATTTCAATCAGATCATGAAAGCCCTAAGCACCCATCTGAGAACCAAAAGGAGAATAATTCAGATTATGGGAGGTAGGTATGAAGAAGTAAATTCTAAGACTGAATAGGAAATTATCAAGGTTATGGCAGAATATGTTAGAGAATCATCAGTTGCAGTAGAGCAAGCAGGTGAGAAAGTACAAGAGGACATTCCCTCTTCTCCAGCTATTAATATTGAAGATGAAACAATGAATGTAGAAGGTACACAAATCACCTTGGATACTGATGAAAATGTATTCAAGAATTTGGAGAACATTGTTGACAATTTGGCCTTTGAGGAACAAGAAGCTACAAAAGAAGAAGAGATGACAGAGACCATTGTTTTGGAACAACCAGTTACAGAAGAACAAGTTCCCCTTCCCACCAAAGAAGATATCATTCTTACTCCTGAGACTGGAAAGAAGACTCAAATTGGATCTATGATTGAGCATTTGGGAAAAGAAGTAGATGATGACGATCAGTCAGAACTGATTACATCCTTGAACAAAATAATTGGTAAGAATAAGAAGGTGAAGAGTCTTGAAGGGTGTCTGAAGGAACTAACTGAGAAGTTACAAAGTACTGTAACTACACAACTTTCAGAAGCAGACCCTATGGAGATGGAAAAGAAGGTAATGAGCACCTTTGATAATGAATTCACAAACCTAGCTGGTATTGAAAAAGTGAAAGCACAAGCAGACTATGAGGCTAGAATGCTTTTGAACATCAGTCAGTATATCAACAATGATATCAATACTCTTGATATCTATATCAAGGATTTGAGGAAGCACTTGGAAACAAGAAAATATTTGTACATACAGTGTACAAAATCAGAAACTTTGACAGCTGAGGAAGATCAAAAGATAAAGTTGAAGGAAGTAGAGATTCTAAATGAAACAAACCTTCTATCTAACCCCAATGTGAAGGTCTTTAATGTTGAGAAGAAAGTTAGGCAACTTTATGATGAAATCAGAATTGTACAAGATGAGAAAGATAGGAAATTGAGAAGATACACTCTTTTGAGAGAGCATGCTTCTATGAAGTTGAGCATAATTGAAGAATAGTTGGAAGAATGTCTTTCAGCAAAGACATCTTTTCAGAAATTTAACTTTGAAAACCTCCAAGCATGTGAAATTGCTTCTTATGGACTGAGCGCACTACTTAATGTGGCAGATTCCATTAAGAAATCATGGGAGAAGGAGATAGAAGCCAAGAAGATAGATTTTATAGATTGTGTGCAAGCCTACAGGCTTTGTAATAAATAAATTAAGGTATAACTTTTTGTGATACAATTTTGTGACCCTCCCTACCTTATTTTGTCATTGTTGTCAAAGGGGGAGAGATATATAGAAGAAAATTGATAGTATATGATAAGGGTTGTTACTCTTAGGGGGAGTACTATATTAGAGGAAATAATTTTTTGAGGAGTTATAAGGATAGTATGTATTTTATACTATGGCCATAGTTTTGAACAATTTTTGAGATTTTGAGTTGTACACTTAGCCAATTTTCTCATATGTTGCCACCAATGACAAAGGGGGAGATTGTTGGAAATTTGGCTGAGTTGATTACATAGATGTTGTCATTATGGCAACATATGATCCACATGAAGATCACACAGGTCAGAGAGCAAGCATGACAGAGCGCATTGCAAATTTGTCTAAGTGTGAGATAGTGTTTTACCAGTGAACGTAGATACAGTTTTTGTTTGCAACATTGACTGGAGTAAGTTCAATGCTTGTGCACTTGAACATAGACTCTATGATGACTATTGATCACCCATCTCAGAGCACAAGTTATTATGGCATGTACGGAAGAAGTTATGATAGTTTTACCGAAGACAGTGTGAAGTCGACGGAATAGAATATGAAGACAGAACTAGTAAAGAGTTAAGGGATTATTTTGTTTATCAAAATAATGACTTAAAAATATAAAGGGATGATATCCTAGATGTTAACTCTTGGATAAATCTATTTGTATAAATTTAAATGTAATTGTAATTGTAATTGTAGTAGCAAGTAATTGTAGTAGTATTGAAAAAGAAGGACAAGTGATATGATGTGAAGTATATGAAGCATATGTAATAGCGATAGTGAAAGAGCACTGAAGTACTATTGATACAAGCAGTATAAGGTTATGTACCTTAACCAATTTTTTAATTAGTGTATATTGTACATTACTTGTTTGGGCAGCGGGCTCATCTGGTAATCACATTTTGTACTACAACTCCTAACAGGGTTGAGGCTTCTAACAAGGCCTATAATCCCTTAATCAGGACTAATACACTATATGCTTGTAATAGACTCCTAACAGGGTCAACATCCTTAACAAGACACTTTTGATTAGTGGATCTTTGTGGGTACCATCCCCACCGGGGTTTTCCCTTGGCTAGGGTTTCCTCGAGAACAAATAATGTGTTATCAGTTCTTTATTGTTATGCATGTTGTTTAGCTTCTTATGTTATGCATGTATAAAGATAATCTATTATATCCATAATTGGGCAAAAGATAAATTTTTTAGAATACTAATTCACCCCCCCCCCCCCCTCTTAGTATTCCCTATTTCTAACAATTAGCTCATTTCCTGACCTCATGTTAGTCCATGTATAGTTGATCCCCTACAAATCAATGCCATATAATGCTTGGCCATAAATAAAGTCCATAAGATCTATTCTGCTATCCAAATTGGGTTGACTTCCACCAAAATTCTCACTCTCCTTTAAAGGAGTGTTGAATTCCCCCATAATAATCCATTCTTCATCAACAAAGTCATTCCTATTTCTAGAAACATCCCTCCAAAAAAATTTCCTCCCCCATCTAGTAATAGGTACATAGATATTAGTCAACACCCAAGAAGTACCATCCTTAATGTGCCAAAATCTAATATTAGCCACATTATTTCCTTGGGATATCATATCCCCTTTAATAACATTATAGTTCCAACTTGTCACAATACCTTTTGAAGCCCCATCTGCATCACCACCAAGGGACATGCCATTGCTAAAAAACTAGAGTTTCTCAACTTTATCCTTGGACATCTTAGTCTCCTGAAGTAGAACAATATCTGGTTTGTTGTCTCTAATCATGTTTTTAACCATATCTTGCTTATGAGGATTATTTAATCCTCATACATTCCATGAAATAATCTTCATTGTTTATGGAAAGGACCAGACTCTAGGATGGTTTTTTGACTGTCATTTGTAATGCTCCTGCTGGTCTCAAGAGCTCTCCTTTTCTGGTTTGAGGGCCTTCCTGGGGAAACATGAGTAACTCCCACATCTCCATTTTTATTACTTCTAGTGCTTCTAAGAATCAAAGAAGCATTCTTCATCATCTTCTACACACTTTCTTTATTTTTATTTTATTTTTTAACTATCTTTTTGTTCTCCACTTTTGACCATCCATCTTTAGACAAATCTATAGACCCCAATAGAGCAGCATCAATATCTACCTCATCTCCCCACTTCGCTGACTTGGATAAATTGGGTGACTACAAATCTGATCCCGTAGGTGTAGCAATAGTCTTCTAGGACAAATCCTCTGAACACCCCAATATCAGATAGTTTTGGGCATCTTGCCATATTTCCTTATTTTGTATAGATAAGGTTAAACCATTACCTCTTGAAATTTCACTTTCAATCAAATACACATCAAAATCCTCTTTACCCTCCATAGCTCCCAAAGGCCTGCTCTATATTTCTTCCACAAGAGAATCATCAGTTCTTTTGGGCAGAGATTCATTCACTATTTCTATGCTGCCCCCTAATTTTTGCATTGTTTATGAGGGAGACGTGTCACTACCTTCACCAGAAGTGCCTTTCCCCTCCATCTTTCCTTCTTGCTTCCCATTATCACTTACCCCATTAGAGTTCGATCCAGTTCTTGCCTTTCTAACCCCACACCTTTTTCATTTTTTTGTTTTGAGGTATTAGTTTTGGGCATTGCTTTGCCTAATGTCCTATTTTCTTGTAGTGAAAATAGGCAAAAGTTGTTGATTCATACTCTATCTTCTGAACCCATGAGCCTATTTTGGATTGGAGAGTAATAGACTCTGACATATCCACTCCCTGCTTCACCTCAACACAAATCCTAGCATATGTTAGGCATCTAGACTAGAGACCATGATAGGATCCATAGACAAGAGCTCTCCAAAAACATTAGCTATTCCCTTGAAAATATCTCCCATCCAGAACTCTAGAGGCAAACTCAAAAGATTCACCTAGACCGGCACCTGCACATTCAAATACTCTTGCATATTTAAGTTGGGACAACACTTATGCAGAATCATGGAGTGCTTTCCAATCACCCATGATCCATTGCATAAGATGTTCCTTAAATCTTCCTCACATGAGAATAAAAAAGCTAAACATCCATTAGGGAGAGCCACCACCTCCACTTGACCTTTCAAAACCCATTTTCTTTTAACAAAAGCCCTAACCACCTTGATTTTAGGACAAGATCCCAAGAATCTCCCCACAAGAGAGTTAACCATTCAAGGAATATCCAAATCAATAATTTGGTCTAGAATGGTAATATCAAATGTGCCTTGCTCGATGTTTGACAAGATTTTCACAAGTGGGAGAGAGGACTTACCCGTTGGTTTGACACCAAAAAGGCCTAACCAACTTTTGCCAGATTCACCAGTTTTCATCCTATTCTGATTTGAAAGCTCCTTTCCAGGACCCCCCCCCCCCCCGGGTCCCCTGATCCCAAGCTGACATCAAGAATCTTACCTTGTACCTCTTTCACATCTGTCTCCTCTTGTTGACCTCCAGCTCCTGATGGACCAGGGTCAAATCTGCCATTTCTTCTGTTGTCCAGATTTGAAATTTGAATTCCTCCTTTTCCACCCATTGTTTCCCCCACTCATTGTTGCCTTGCTCCAAAATTCATTGTTACAAAATTTCTCCCCTGATCCATGTTGTGTATAAGAACCATTAAAATATAATTGCCATGTTTTTCCTTCAACATTTACAATTTCAGAATTTGGAAATTCCACCTGAATGGGATGTTCATCTTGTAATGGTGAGTCCACTAGTTGGTCAACTATGACTTGGCCCTTGATATATTTTTTATCCACATATTCTATGTCAAATTCACTTAGCACCATGACCCATTTGGCTACTCTCCCATTTAATGTTGTTTTGCTAAATATTTTAAGGGATCAATCTTTGCAATGAGTCAAATTTTGTGTGATAACATATAGTGTCATAGTTTTTAGGAAGCAACAACTATAGCTAAACATGCTCTTTCAATGAAGGTATAGTTCAACTCATATTTTTCCAAAGTCCTTCTTATGTAGTATATGGCCTTTTCTTTTCATGATTCATCTTCTTGTGCTAGGAGTGCCCCTAATGAATGTTCATTCACTGAAATGTACAGAATTAAGGGCTCACCTCTTATAGGTGGCATCAAATTTGGAGGATTCATTAGATATTTCTTCAACAACGTGAAAGCTTCTTCACATTTCTCATCCCATTTGAAAACTATGTCTTTATGAAGGAGTTGAGTGAAATTATGGCACTTCTTTGCTAATTGAGAGATGAACCTTTGAATGGATTGGATCTTGCCTTGAAGAGATTGACTCATCTAACTTATATTTCTAGGTGCCTCCATTTCCATGATGGCTTTCACTTTGGCAGGGTGTACCTCTATTCCTTTCACTGAAACAAAGTACCCTAGTAGCTTTCCTGATTGAACACCAAATGCAAACTTCTTCAGATTTAACCTTACTTTAAACTGTTCCAATCTTACAAATATTTTCTCTAAGATGGCTAAATGTTCTTCCCTTGAGTGGGATTTAGCAAGTATATCATCTACATAGTCCTCCATGAACTTGTGCATCATTTCATGGAATATTATTGTCATGGCTCTTTGATAGGTTGTTGTGATGTTCTTTAGACCAAAAGGCATAACATTCCAATAGAATTTCCCCCATGCACATGTAAATGTTGTCTTGTCTTGATATTTGGCTGCTATCTTTATTTGATTATAACCACTAAACCCATCCATAAGTGAGAACATTGAATGTCCTACTATCAGATCTACAATGGTGTCTATGCTTGGTAACGAAAATTCATCTTTAGGACATGCAAGATTAAGATCCCTAAAGTCCGTGCAAATTATGATAGATTTGTCTACTTTTGAAACTGGCACAATGTTTGAAATCCACTGGGCATAATCAATGGCTCTTATAAACCCAACTTTCAGAAATTTTTCCAACTCCACTTTTACAAGTAAAGTTATGTGTCGATGCATCTTTCTTAGTTTCAGCTTTACTGGTCTTACTCCTTCTCTTATGTTCAAATGATGCATGATTAAATTTGGATCTAATCCTAGCATATCATCATATGACCATGCAAAATTGATTTTTTTTTCTTTGAAAATTTTGATGAAGTCCTTTCTTTCTTCACTAGATAGAGATGATGCTAAGTGTATGATCCTTGGTTCTAATTCTAACCCAATATTTACTTTCTCTATCGGTTCAATCAAGATAGGTGATCTTTCTTCATAGTGCTTAGGTAAATTATCCAAACTCCCTTCCTTAGGTGCCTCTATTGGGTTTTCACCTTTAGAATCATTCTTTATTTATTTCTCTTTTTGACCTAATGTTGCCACAACATGGTTTTCTATTAGAATAACTAAGAGGGGGGTGAATCAGTTATCCACAATCCCAAATACAAAATGTAAAACTTCTAAACAAATGTAGCTTAATCTGCAGCTCGGTAAACAATAATACTAAACTGTCTGTGCATTTTATCAATTACCAATTAATTGTTCATAGTGATTACCGACCAAATCAGATATGAAATATGTAAATTATGGCAATCAAACAATCACCACAATAAACACATAACACAAGATATTTAATGTGGAAACCCTGCAAAGGGAAAAACCTCCTGGGACCAGTAACCCAAAATATTTTCACTCTTCTGAAGTGAGCTTGGTGAGGAGCCAACCCTGTTAAAGGTTACAAAACACATTGTAAGGTGTGACCTTGTTAGAGGATTTAACACTAACCATTATCATCCAACCAGCGTTCACTATAGGGTTGACAGGATAACAAATGTACATTCTATAAATGACATTACAAGACTTTCAAGTCTACTCGGTTAAGGGATTTATCTAATTACAATGGTTAAACTATAATAGCAAGTGATCTGAATATAATACAACTTGATTTGAAGATGTTCAAATCTATTCTTAAGCTCATAAAATCCTCTGATCAATATATCTATTCAATTCATCAACATTCAATAACTTATTCTCCCTCAGTAAAAGCTCTATGATGCTCGGTTAACTCTAGAGTTCGGTTATCCTTTAACCAATATGATCAGACATGCATGAATCTTGTTCACGCGATATCTCTATAGTTATCTTCCTTCAATATAAGTTTCATTGTGAAACCCTAGTCTCTTAAATAGACAAGTAACCCATTTTCTTCTCATCCATCAAATTTTGCCGCTTAATCACCTTCATTGATTTTGCCGCTTAAACCTTCCTCGGTAGTTGTGTCAATAATATGTTTTGATTCCATCCATTAGATCTTCCTTCAATTTTTCTATATGTTGATCTTATAACAAACTTTATCTTTCTATCCTAATTATGAGGTACTTTTCAACTCATCAATATTATCAGCTAAACTAATCATTTAGTTCTTTTGTCCATACTCAATTAACAAAGAGATGCGTCAATGAACACAAGCTCATTTTATACTGTGCTCAATATATACTACATTGCTTGGTGTATACTAGAATGCTTCATTAACCAACCACACTGCTTTGTAACATTTTGCTTCTATCTCCATAACATATTCATGTAACATAATCAAGTCAACCATATGAAGTCATAGACTCATGATGCAGGAGCATCCTGGGTGTAAGAGCAATCTTGCATCACCCAAAAATATTTATGTTTTTGTATTCAATAAGGGCTATCTTGTGCAGAGCTGCTATTTATGGAAACTTTCTATTTTTAGTAAGTTGGTCATCCGATCTTAGAATGTTCTGATTTCTTCCTTGGAGGTTCATTTTGGTCATATCAACCTACCAGTAAAGTTTCATTGACAGATCAAGTCTAGCTTTGTAGATATTGAAGATTTTTGGTATTGGCAACATGCTACAAAAACTTTGAACTCAATTTTGAAGGCTTTAGAGGCCCCAAATGAGGTTAAAAATTTGGGTGATAGGTGCTTGCATGAGTCAAGGCTATAGAATGCTTCGTGGCCTTTTCAGAATGGGGTCATAATAGTCAATCGGGTCAACTGGTGATGACTTATGGTCTTCAGAAGTTGGGTCACCTGAAATAGTGGAAAATGATTTTCCTTCAAAATTTTTGTTTGGGTTTCAAAAGTTATTTTGAGCTGACTTTGATGTAATAAATTGTAAAATAAAATAATTCTAAGTTTGGTCGGCCTTGTTGGCTAAAAATTCTGGAACCCTCCTGGGCGATGGAAAAAGTGCCTATATAAGGAAGGTTGTAGTGTTGTCTTAGGTAGTTCGGGACAGTTCTGGGTAGTAGATCTAGGTATTGATTTGAGGCTTTGTCCTATAGAATATTGTAAGCGAATGCCCGTGTGGCTTTGCCTATTGTAATTCTGAAAGTTTTTAATTTCACATTTGTGGAGATAATAAGAAGCCCATTTTTTGTTCTTGCATATTATTTTTGTTTCTCTATTTCTATTATGTGTTTGTGGTATTAAGGGGAGCACCCTTCATCAAGTGGTATAAGAGTAGGAGTTCTTGAGTGTGTAAACAGATCGCTAATTGTGAGGTAGTTTGCACCAGGACCATGGGTTAGGGTTTATGTGTAAACAGATCACCGATTGTGAGGCAATTTGCACCAGGACCATGGTTAGGGTTTTAGCACGCATCACAAAAATGCCTCCATGAAGGGAATGTGGTGAAAGAGCTAGTGTTGTAACACCTAAGCTTAGAGTGCTCCAGAGACAAGTGTGAGCATTGCAAAAAGAGATTCCCAGAGGAATGAATCTTAATGTCAGAGACGAAAGCGAGGATGAAGCTGAAGAAGAAGATCAAAAAGGAGAAGTCAAAGTTGTGAACCTGGAGGAAGAAAGACTTTTTTGGGTCATTTCCAAGATCGGGAAAAGACCTAAGATTGAGGTTCTGACATTTTCTAAAAATCTTAACCCAGAGGAGTTGATCGACTAGATCAATGAATGTGAAAAATATTTTGAGTATGAAGATATTGAGGATCCTAATAGGGTCAAATTCATGAAGGCCAGATTGAAAGGTCATGCGAAGATCTGGTGGCAAGAGATTCAATTGGAGTGAAATAGAAGAGGGAAAGATAAAATCACAAGATGAGATCGGATGGTGGATAAATTAAAGTGACAATTCATCCTTGTTGATTATGAGCTTGACCTACTGAAGAAAATGCAAAGTTTGAAGCAAGCAGGATGATCTGTTCAGGAGTATACAGAGGAGTTCTATCGAATCCTCATTAGAATAGGCCATAAAGAAGCTAATAAGGAGAAAGTTGTCCATTACCTTAATGGGATGAGTCCAAGCATTTAGGAGGAGCTAAATTTGGTTCAAATGAATAGTATTGAAGAGGCATACCAGTTTTCCCTAAAAGTAGAGGAAAAGTTGAACAAGAAGTTCAAGAGTAGACAAAATGGAAAAGGTTGCAGTGGATGATCTGGTGGATGGTCATATGGAGGACAAAATGAAGATCTAAAAAAGAAGGATGAGGCTAGTAGCAGTCAAAAATAGAGAGGAAACAATTCCAATCATTTCCAAGATTATAACAATAGAGATCAGAGAGGAAGAGTAAGAGGACAAGGTTAAGGAAGAGGAGGCTTCCATGGAACATGTTTTCACTATGGAGAATAAGGTCATAGGGCATTTGAATGTCCTTAATGCCAAGGAAGGATGGATAGGAGAAATGAAGGCTAAGCCAGAGTGGCACATGTAGATGAAGATGTCAGATCCTCAAATTCTGAAGATGCTGAAAGAGGAGAAACATCGATTAACAAAAGAGTCCTGCTGAGTGGTGAGAATGAACCTAAACAAAGGAGGAACCTATTTCGCACTAGATGTAAGTGTGAGGGTAAATGTTGTGATGTGATTATTGATAGTGGAAGCACTGACAATTTGGTGTCAAAAGAGATGGTGACAAAGTTGAAGCTCAAGCGACAGAAACACCCACATCCATATCAGATTGCTTGGGTGCAGGATGACCACAAGGTCATGGTTAGTGAACAGTGCCTAGTAAAGTTCAAGATTGGTAGGTACCATGATGAGGTACTATGTGATATCATACCTATGGATGCATGTCACATGTTGTTGGGTAGGCCGTGGCAGTTTGAAAGATGTGTTGTACACAATGGTCATGCAAATACCTATTCCCTGACAAAGGATGGAGTGGGACATAAGCTAAACCCATTGAAGGAGACCAAAGAAAAGGTATGTGGTAATGCAAGAATAACTTTTGTTGATGGAAGAAAATTCCTAGATGGTATGAGGCATAAGCATGTGTGTTTTTCTTTAATTCCAAAAGCTGGCAAAGAGGAAGTAGAGGATGTACCTGTAGAGGTTACAAATTTGTTGAATGAGTTTCAGGATATTGTATTTGATAATGTACCTGATGGATTACCACTGGTAAGGAAGATCAGTCATTAGATGGATTTGATTCCAAGAGCCAATTTTCCAAACAAGGTAGCACACAAAATGACACCAGCAGAAAGGAAAGAGTTGAATAGACAAGTACATGAGTTATTACAGAAGGGGTTGATTCGAGAGAGTCTGAGTCCCTATACTATACCAGCGGTATTAGCACCAAAGAAGAATGGATAATGGAGTATGTGTATAGATTCTAGAGCAATAAACAACATCACAATCAAGTAACGATTTCCATTGCCACGAATGGATGATATTATGGATTGTTTGAGTGGGACTGTATGAGTGGTTAGTCATAAATTTTGGGCTAACCAATGCACCGAGCACTTTCATGCGGCTCATGAATGAGGTTCTGAAAGAATTTATGGGTAAGTTTGTCATTGTTTACCTAGATGATATTTTAATCTTTAGCAAGACATTGGAGGAACATATGATGCATATTCGTATGGTGTTTGAAAAGCTAAGAGATGAGAAATTGTTGATTAATTTAAAGAAGTGCAGTTTTCTGAAGAAGGAATTAGTGTATTTGGGATTTGTAGTTTCAGCAAAAGGTCTAAAAATGGACCTAGAGAAAGTACAAGCTATCCTTGAATGGCCTACTCCAAGGAGTGCTACTAAAGTAAGATCTTTTCATGGTTTGGCTAGTTTTTACAAAAAATTTATCAAAAATTTTAGTAGTATTTGTGGACCCTTGACTGAAACAATGAGAGGGGACAGAAAAGAGTTCAAGTGGACTAATGGGGAAGATAAGAGTTTTAAATTGTTGAAACAAAAAGTTACACAACAACCTATTTTAGCACTTCCAAATTTTAATAAGGTGTTTCAAGTAGATTGTGATGCTAGTGGTACTGCAATAGGAGTTGTTATGAGCCAAGAGGGTAAACCTATTGCTTATTTCAGTGAGAAGTTAAATGATGCCAAGAGAAAATATTATATTTATGATCAAGAATTTTATGCTTTAGTTCAAGTATTGAAGAAGTGGAGACACTATCTGCTTCCTAAGGAGTTTTTTTTATATATTGATCATCAAGCTTTGCAATATCTGAATAGTCAAGGAAAGGTGAATCAAAGGCATTTGAAATGGGTTGAGTTTTTGTAGAGTTATACATTTGTTTTGAAACACAAAAGTGGAAAGTCTAACAGGGTTGCAGATGCGCTTAGCAGAAGGCAACTATTGCTGATAGAGATGCAGATTGAGGTGGTTGGGTTCAAGGAACTTAAGAATTTGTATCTAGAGGATCGTAATTTTGGTGAAGCTTGAAAAGCTTGTACAGAACATGTTACTCTAGATAGGATGAAGTGGCTGGATTTCATCATTCAAGATGATATGCTATTCAGAGGGAGTTAGTTATGCATTCCAAGAAGTTCTATGAGGGAGAATCTCATCAAGGAGAAGCATAGCAGAGGATTGGCTGGACATTTTGTTCATGATAAAACCCTTGCTTTGTTTAGTGAGAATAATTATTGGCCACAGTTTTAGTAAGATGTCAAGAAGTTTGTATAGAGTTGCAGATTATGTCAGATGGCGAAAGGAGTGAAGCAGAATACTGGGTTGTATCAGCCATTACCTATACCAGAGAAGCCTTGGGAGGATATCAGTATGGACTTTGTTCTTGGTTTACCAAGGACACAGTGGGGACATGATTCAATTTTTGTAGTAGTTGACGGATTTTCAAAGATGGCACATTTTATTCCTTGCAAGAAGACTAATGATGTTGTTCATGTAGTAGAATTGTTTTTTAGAGAAGTAGTGAGACTACATGGTTTACCAAAGAGTATAGTTTCAGATAGGGACACTAAGTTCGTTGGATATTTCTAGCATACATTGTGGAAGAAGTTGAAAACATATTTGAAGTTTAGTTCATCACATCATCCATAGACTGATGGATAGACAGAGGTGGTGAATAGGAGTTTAGGAAATTTGTTGAGATGTTTGGTTGGAGATAAGCCAACAGGATGGGATTTGATTTTACCACAAGTAGAATTTGCATACAATAATTCTGTCAATAGAAGCACTGGTAAATCACCATTCGAGATTGTATATGGGAGTAGTCCCAGAAATGCATCTGAGTTGAGAAAGATAGATAAAGGGGAAATAAGTAGTGCTGAAGCTGAGGATTTTGCAGAACATTTGAAGAACATCCATGAGGAGGTGAGGAAGCATATTACGAAGATGAATGCATAGTATAAGGTGAAGGTAGATGAGAAAAGGAGGCATAAGGAGTTTCAGGTTGGAGATGAAGTCATGGTTCATTTGCGGAAGGAGCGATTTCCGGTTGGTACATATAACAATCTGAAAATGAAGAAGTTTGGGCCATGTAGGATACTGAAGAAGCATGATTCAAGAAATGCATATGAGGTTGAGTTGCCTACTGAGCTAAATATTTTACCAGTATTTAATGTTTCAGATCTGATAGAGTATCATGAAGGAGGTGTTGAAGATGAGGTTACAGTAGCACAATGGAGTATTCCAGCAACCAGTTTAGATATCAAGGAGATTAAAGACATACTGGATAGTCATGTTGGCAAAAGCACAAGGAATAGGACATATGAAGAGTATTTGGTCAAATGGAAAGGATGACCAATTGAAGATTCATCATGGCTAATAAAGGAGGAGGTTAACCATCTTGGTTTTCCTCTGCACACCTGAGTCGTGACAGGGTCACTTCTCAAATTACCCCGGGTGTCTGATGCAGGAGCATCCAGGGTGTAAGAGCAATCTTGCATCACCCAAAAATATTTATGTTTTTGTATTCAATAAGGGTTATCTTGTGTAGAGCTGCTATTTATGGAAACTTGTTATTTTTAGTAAGTCGGTCATCCGATCTCAAAATGTTCTGATTTTTTCCCTGGAGGTTCATTTTGGTCATATCAGCCTGCTAGTAAAGTTTCATTGACAGATCAAGTCTAGCTTTGTAGATATTGAAGATTTTTGATATTGGCAACATGGTACAGGAACTTTGAACTCAGTTTTGAAGGCTTTAGAGGCCCCAGATGAGGTCAAAAATTTGGGTGATAGGTGCTTGCGTGAGTCAAGGTTGTAAAGTGCTTTGTGGCCTTTCTGAAATGGGGTCATAATAGTCAATCAAGTTAACTAGCGATGACTTATGGTCTTCAAAAGTTGGGTCGCCTGAAATAGTGGAAAATGATTTCCCTTCAAAATATTTGTTTGGGTTTCAAAAGTTATTTTGAGCTGACTTTGATGTAATAAATTGTAAAATAAAATAATTCTAAGTTTGGTCGGCCTTGTGGGCTAAAAATTCTAGAACCCTCCCAAGCGGTGGAAAAATTGCCTATATAAGGAAGGTTGTAGTGTTGTCTTAGGTAGTTCGGGACAATTCTAGGTAGTAGATCTGGGTATTGATTCAAGGCTTTGTCCTATAGAATATTGTAAGGGAATGCCCATGTGGCTTTGCATATTATAATTCTAAAAGTTTGTAATTCCACATTTGTGGAGATAATAAGAAGCCCATTTTCTGTTCTTGCATATTGTTGTTGTTTCTCTATTTATGTTATGTGTTTGTGGTATTAAGGGGAGCACCCTTCATCAACTCATCAATAAGTTACCAAGAGTATTCCTTATCCTCATCTATCATATCCATCTTCCTCAATGTAGATATCTTGGTTCATCTTTCTCTTCTCTTCTATAGATTTGTTAGATATTTGCAACTACCATGATAAGTACTGTCAAAACTAGTTGACATCAATGACAACATAAAATTAATTCAATTATCTTACATAACACTTCAATTTTCGGTGATCTCTAATCACTTGTAGTTCTTCAATCATGTTCTCAATCAGTTGTAGTTCATCAATCTCTCCCTTTGGCATTGATGGCAACTCAAGCAATATGAAGTACACCATACACATACCAAACATGTATTCTAAAACTCTATAAAAAAATGTTGTAGCTCGGTATAAGCTCTCCCTAGCTTAATATGTTTAATCACTATGTTACATAACAGCATTGCAAGTGCAGACTATCTTCTACAGATATGATCTTTGCAGCTCTCAAATTTCTTCTTTTGTTCTCAGCAACTGATCTTCAACTCTCTCCCTGACTTTCTTAGATTGTCTCTCCCTTAGATAGATGTTCCAGTATTCTCCTTGGTTATCATATTGTTTATCTCTCCCTTTGACAACAATGCCAAAGAGACACATAAACATACAACTCTATAGTAGCCATGTAACTCTCTATTGTCGGGTTCATTTACTATATCTCAGTACATTGATTATGCCACTGGTTTCTCAAATATTTCACAACCTTAGATAGAATCCAAAGTGTGAACTATGTTGCATCAACATGAATGATCTTCTGATAAGAGTAGGCTGATGCAACCTCTAAATCACATTAGTGACTAGAAAATAGGGGACGGACCCCAAGTCTAGTCCTCAAGTATTCAAATGTATCTTTTGGTAGAGGATTGGTAAATGTGTCTGCAAGTTTCTCTTTAGATGTAACAAATTCTAGCTTCACTTGCTTCTCCTATACTTTTTCTCTTAAGTAGTGATACTTGATAGATATGTGCTTTGTTTTTTAATGCATCACTGGATTCTTTGAAATTTTTATAGCACTAGTGTTATCACAATATATAATCACTGGCTCAGTTATTACCTCATTCATCCCTTCCAACACTTGCTTAATATATGCAATATTTGAATAGTTTGTAGTAGCAACAACATACTTTGCTTCAGCTGTAGACTAGGAAATACAAGACTGCTTCTTACTTGTCCAGGTAACAAGTCTTTCACCGAAGAAAAATGCTCCTCCAGTTGTTCTTTTTCTGTCATCCACATTTCCAGCCCAATTAGCATCGGTGTAGACTCTTAGTTCAAATTTTCCATCCTTAGGATACCATAATCCATAGTCCTCTATTTTCTTCAAGTATCTTAAGATTCTCTTTGTAGCAACCATGTGTGACTCCCTAGGATTTGCAGGAAATCTTGCAACAATCCCCACAACATGTGCAATATCTTGTCTACTATGCACTACATACATTAATTTACCAATCATAAATCGGTATAGTGTCTAGTTCACCTCTGTAATTTCATCCTCTTTAGTCAATGTGTAGCCTGTGACCATTGGTGTTCCAATTGGTTTAGCATGTTCCATGCTAAATGTTCTCTGTACTTCTTTGATATACTTGGATTGTGTGATGAATATCCCATCATTCTGTTGAATAACCTGTAGTCCTAAAAAGAACTTAATCTCTCCAAACATAGACATTTCAAATTATTTTCTCATCTCATCAGCAAATGATTTACATATGTGATCTTTTCCTCCAAAGATAATATCATCCACAAATATTTCAGCAATCAGGATAGTATTATCTAATTCTCCTTTCATATACAGATTGTTGTTCTCACTAGTTCTAACAAATCCAATACTTAACAAATAAGTATGCAGCCTTTCATAATAGGCTCTCAGTGCTTGCTTTAAACCATATAAAGTTTTATGTAATCTACATACCATGTCTTTCTTGTCTGGATCTACAAACCCTTCTGGTTGTTCTATTTAGACTTCTTCAAGTATCCCATTCAGAAATGCAGACTTAATGTCCATTTGATAAACTTTAAATTTCTTATGTGTTGCATAGGCTAGTAACATTTTAACTCCTAGTCTAGCAATAGGTTCAAAGGTCTCACCATAATCAATTCCTTCCTCCTGTGCATATCCCTTGCAAACTAGTCTGGCTTTATTCTTTGTAACCTCTCCATTTTCATTTAGCTTATTTCTAAAGATCCACTTAGTACCGATAACATTCTTATCCTTAGGTCTAGGTACTAAGGTCCATGTCTTTTTTTTCTCTATCTATTCAATCTCCTCAGTCATTGCATTTACCCATTCATCATTCTCCAATGCAACCTTAATATTTTTCGATTCAAACTCACAGACTAAGCATTTACCTTGTCTTGACTTACTTCTCATTTGCATTTCAGCTTTCTTGTCACCAATGATTTGGTTCTTAGGATGATGTCTCCTAAAAAATCTTCCCATTACCTGATCTCTTCTTTTTTGTTCATCCTATTCAGGTTCAATTTCTTGATCGGTAACCTCTTCCTGCTCATCGGTGTTCCTTTCCTATTCCTTGGCATTATTTTCTTGATGCCCAGTTGACATAGTCTATAGCTTTGGTTGGTACTCTAGATGTTCAGTGTAAGTGAATCTACCATAATCTTCCAGTTCCCTGATGCTCTCTTCACTATTCTTATCATCAAATTCATCAACCCTGACATTAGTACTTTCAATCATTTTATTAGTAACTCTGTTTAGACACTTATATGCTTTTCTTTTAGTGGAATATCCAAGAAATATCCCTTCATCACCTTTTGAGTCAAACTTTCTAGTTCTTTCATCTTTCAGAATAAAGCATTTACTTCCAAAAATTCTAAAATAACTTACAGTGGGTTTGTGACCAAACCATAACTCATAGGGTGTTTTGTTAGTGTCCTTCAATTGTACTCAGTTTAGAATATAAACAGTTGTGCTAATAGCTTCTCTCTAGTATGTCTAAGCTACATTCTTCTCTACCGTGAGTGTCCTTGCACAATCAATAATTGATCTATTCCTCCTTTCAGCAATACCATTTTGCTGAGGTGTTCTTGGTGCAGAAACCTATCTTTTAATACCATGCTCATTACAATAGTTAGTAAATTCATCAAAAATAAATTCACCACCTCTATCAGATCTTAAGAATTTCAGTTCCTTACCGGTTTCTTTCTCTACTTTTTCTTTATACCATTTAAACATCTTAAATGTTGTTGATTTTTCTTTTAAGAACATCACAGTCATCAATCTAGTATAATCATCAACAAAAAAAATGAAGTATCTATCTCCATAATAGCTCTGTGTTCTCATGGGACCACATAGGTCATTGTGAACTAGCTCCAAAATTTTCTTTGTTGAGTAATCTTTGCTCTTAAAACTAGATCTTGTCGTCTTACCTTTCTAACATTGATGACACATTACATGACCTATTCAGACCTCAAACCCTTTTCTTTCTACTGATCTTGATCATGTTTTCAAAGTTTACATGGCATAACCTTTTATGCCACAGCCATGCATTTTCATCTTTCATCATTAAAAAAGAAGACTTATCATTATCAAGATAAAACAGGTTACCTTTCATTTGTGCTCATGTTCCAACAATTTTTCCTCTTTCATCAAATATCTTCACTGTCTTGCTCTCAAAAGCTACACAATGGCCTAAATTGTTAAGCTGTGCCACACTTAGCAAATTATAATTTAGTCCTTCTACCCAATAAGCATTATCACATTTAATTTTATCATTTATCAATAAGGATCTCTTTCCTCTAACCATACAAGGTGTATCATTGCCCATTTTTACAGATCCTCCATTATATTACTCAAGATGATCAAATTTTTCTTCATCACCAGTCATGTGATGGGTACAACCACTATCAAAGATCCATGTATCATTTTTATTAACCTTAGAGATAAGAGTTGTCTCTACATACCTTTCTTCTTCCTCATAATCATCCTTCATTGCAACAAACACTACTTCCACATCATCATCTATGTTGGTCTCGATATCATTCTCTTCAGCAATGTAACATACCTTCTTGCCTTTATCATTATTGTCCCAGTTGTCTTTGTTGTAGTGTCAGTAACTCTTGTTGTTTCTTCTCCCATAGCTTCCTTCACCAGATTGATCCTTTTTTCTATCATCTTCTTTCCTGTTTGGACATCTAGCAACAATATGACCAACTTCTTTACAGTTAAAATATGCTAAAGGTAATTTACCTCTATATCTACCTTTTCCTTTAGGTAACCTCCTAGCCATAAGAGCTTCAAGCTCATCATCACTATTACTATCATTATCATCATTATTGCTTCTACTACTAGATTTACCAATCTTCAAAGAAGTCATGAAAGAAGACTCAACATGCGGTACAACACTATTATCAAAGTTATCAAGTTCAAAAGTTGTAAGCTTACTGATCAAACTATCAAGAGTGAGAGTACTGCCAGGTGCAGATCTCATTTCATGTATTGCAGATATTCTGATAGCATAAACAGGCAATAAGGTTCTCAGAATTTTGCTTACCACTATTTCTCCAGAAATGACACCACCAGATCCTCTGATAGCATTAACTACTTCCTTTATTTAGTTTGTGTACTACACTATATTCTCTCCTTTCATTTTCATATCATCGAATCTTCCTCTTAAACTTTCAGCTCTAGCTCTTCTGACATTTGCAGCACCACTGTAAACTAGAGTAAGTTTATCCCACATGTCCTTTGAGGTAGCACAATCCTTGACATCTTCAAATTTGACATCTATAAGAGTAGTAGCAATCTCCATCATGCTAACATTGTGCTCATGTCTATCTCTTAACTGGTCAAGAGTCAAAGGTCCTATAGGTGGTGCTAAGTAGCCATTCTCCAATAGAGTGAGGGAAGAATTCCCAATTCCAGATATATGCAGTTTCATTCAGCTTTGCCATATTGTGAAATTATCCTTGTTCAGCTTTGGCACTTCCCTCTTATAAATTTTGTGACATTTTTGCTAAAGTCCTTAAAACTCTATTCCAAGCAACCAACTCTCTGATACCAATTGTTAGAATAACTAAGAGGGGGTTGAATCATTTATCCACAGTCCCAAATACAAAATGTAAAACTTCTAAACAAATTCAGCTTAATCTGCAACTCGATAAACAATAATACTAAACTGCTGTGCATTTTATCGATTACCAATTAATTGTTCATAGTGATTACTGACCAAATCAGATATGCAATATGTAAAGTATGACAATCAAACAATTACCACAATAAACACATAACACAAGAGATTTAATGTGGAAACCCTACAAAGGGAAAAACCACTTGGGACTGGTAACCCAAAATATTTTCACTCTTCTGAAGTGAGCTCAGTGAGGAGCCAACCCTGTTAAAGGTTACAAAACACACTGTAAGGTGTGACCTTGTTAGAGGATTTAACACTAACTATTATCGTCCAACTAGCATTCACTATGGGTTGACAAGATAACAAATGTACATTCTATGAATGACATTACAAGACTTTCAAGTCTACTCAGTTAAGGGATTTATTTGATTACAATGGTTAAACTATAACAATAGGTGATCTGAATACAATACAACTTGATTTGTAGATGTTCAGATCTATTCTTAAGCTCATAAAATCCTCTTATCAATATATCTATTCAATTCATCAATATTCATTAACTTACTGTCCCTCAGTAAAAGCTCTCTGACGCTCGGTTAACTCTACAGTTTGGTTCTCCTTTAACCAGTATGATCATGCATGCATGAAGCTTGTTCACATGATATCTCTATAGTTATCTTCCTCTGACCTAAGTTTCGTTATGAAACCCTAGTCTCTTAAATAGACAAGTAACCCATTTTCTTCTCATCCATCATATTTTGCTGCTTAATCACCTTCGTTGATTTTGCCGCTTAAATCTTCCTTGGTAGTTGTGTCAATAATACATTTTGATTCCATCCATTAGATCTTCCTTGAATTTTTCTAGTTGTTGATCTTATAAAAAACTTTATCTTTCTATCTTGATTATGAGGTACTTTCCAGCTCATTAATATTATCGACTAAACTAATCATTTAGTTCTTTTGTCCATACTCGGTTAACAAAGAGATGCGTCGGTGAACACAAGCTCAGTTTATACTATGCTTGATATATACTACACTACTCAGTGTATACTGGAATGCTTCATTAACTGACCACACTGCTTTGTAACATTTTGCTTCTATCTCCATAACAAATTCATCTAACATAATCAAGTCAACCATATGAAGTCATAAACTCATCAATAAGTTACCAAGAGTATTCCTTATCCTCATCTATCATATCCATCTTCCTCAATGTAGATATCTTGGTTCTTCATCTTTCTCTTCTCTTCTATAGATGTGTTAGATATTTGCAACTACCATGATAAGTACTATCAAAACTAGTTGACATCAATGAAAACATAAAACTAATTCAATTATCTTACATAACACTTCAATGTTTGGTGATCTCTAATCACTTGTAGTTCTTCAATCATGTTCTCAATCAATTGTAGTTCATCATTTTCAACATTAGATTCTTTCCATTTTTTATTTTTATTTTTTTTTTCATTTTTAATTGAATTGAGAGTTTGGATACTTTCCTTTGTCACTTTTTCTTGATATTCCATGGTAGAAGAAGTCTCAACCGCATTTAGGTATTGGGACACCAAGTTATCATTCAAAAATGTAGGGAAGATGGTAGGTTCAAAGGAATCCCATTCAATTAATTATGGATAGATAAGGGTCAAAGAATCAATGCTTTGGTTTAGTCCAATGGGGTTTAGGGACATGACTTCATTTGAAGGTTCAAACATTGTATCGCTTAAATCTATAATATGTGCTTCTTCAAGATATTCTAGAGAACTGGGGTCAAAATATTCCTCACTAGAATCCTCTAAGGTTTCCATTGGGTAAAAATCTCATGGATTAAACCTAGGATTTGATTCTTCCATAGTAGGTCTCCATGATGGTATGTAGAATTCTCCTACCCATTGATTTATCTCAATCTCTTGAATTGGTACACTATCTAAGACTCCTTGACTTGAGCTTGAGGCTTGATTCTGATCTAATTTTGAAATTGATTATTTTCCTTTTCTAGGAGTGTAAGTATGAATGACATCAATACCTTTATCTTGGCATGATTCATTTGACAATGTATCCCATTCCCAATCATTCAAGTCTTCATCACTTTGTCACCCTAATTGCAATATTTGATCATAGACCTTAGGATAGTTCTTTTGAGTGTACCCTTGTTCTAGGTATCCTAATCCAATCTTTTCTTTGCTATCTCTCCATGTCATTTCAATGGGTTTAATGAGTCCTTCGTTTCTTGTTCCTAAAGGTCCTTGTCCTTTCTATCCCATTTTTTGCATTATTTTAAATCCTTTCCCATATTGATGTGTTGGAATGCTTATATTTTAGATGCGCTTTTCATGTGCACTTGATTCCTCATCCTTATATATCCAATTTAGGATTTCATTATCTTCTTCATCCATGAATGAAGATGTGTTTTCCCTCACAAAGTGATCATTATATTTATGAGGTAGATTGGATGGCCTTCCATATGATTTTGGAGATAAGTGTAGATCCATCATGGATAAGGAGTATTCACCTGCACCCTTTTGTTTAATTTGACATTGCTTTTCAAATTTTCTCATCATATGATCCATTTTTTGGTAATGAGCCTCTTTGGTGTATATTTGAACGGATCTAGCTTGGTCTTCTTTCCATTTCTTAGGAGCACTCTCCTCACTAATCTTCTTTTTTCCTTTTGTCGATATAGTTATATTAGTAGGACTTTGGTTATTTTCAACAATAATTTCTTTTTCTTCTTTTTCTTTTCCCTTTAAAGATGGAAGATCTTTTGAACTTTGTCCTTGCTCTATTCTTTGGGAGATGGACCCTTTTGCATTATATGGGACTAAGGAGTCATAAATAGGCTTCATATTATTACAATATTGAAAAGGGTTTGAGTCCCCATTACCATGACTTCTTGTCCTAGATATGGTAATTTGAGACATTGATGGTAAGTCGAGGATACAGCCTACATTTCATGAATCCATGGCCTCCCTAATAGAATATTATAAGTCAACTTTAGGTCTAGGACTTGGTGAATGCTCTCTTTCTACATTGGACCAACTCTAATAGGAAGTACTATGACCCCTTTGGAAGCTCTTTCTTCATTATCGTAGGCTTTTATGGTTATCTTTTTCTTTGGATCTATAGCCTCCTTAGAAATTCCTAAGGCTTTTACCAAGTTTAGTGTACAAATATTCAAGTTGGCTCCTCCATCAATGAGGACTCTTTTTACTCTATTCTTGTGGATTAGGACCTCTATATGCAAGGGTAAATTTTACAGGTGGTTTAGGGACATATCATCTTGTTCTGAAAAGGATAGACAATGGGGTGCAACAAGATGTCCTACCATGTTTTGGAATTTATCCGCATCTAAATTTAGAGGTACATTAGTTTCTACCAAGGCTTTCTCTAGAATTTCCTTATGAGTTGGTGAGAGCTTGAGTAATTCTAGAATATAGCTCTGAGTAGGGGTTCTTTTCAATTGGTCTACCAAATTATATTTTTTTGAAGATGAAGATGAAGTTTGATTTGGTAGGACAATTCTTGGGGCATTTCCAGGTAGAGTAATTTTTTATGCTTGCCCCCTAGTTACAACATTAGATGTTTCTTCCCTTGGCTTTTCTTTTACCACAATCACATTTATGGTGTTTTCATCACCACTCAAAGTATTAATGGTGTTATCATAGGTATGAGAAAAATTGACCTTCTCATTACTTCTTTTGTTATTTTGATTGGTTTTTGATGACTCGCCCTTTTCATGATTTATGAAAGGGTTTTTGAAGGCCGTATGATCCTCATTGTTTTGAGGCCCTTCCACCTTGATTGTCCCATCATCAATGAGGTCTTGGACAAGATGTTTCAATTTCATGCATTCATTATTTTTATGTCCCTTATTACGATGGTATTCACAATGGTGAGAATCATTCCACTAATTTGGCTTAACATGGGGTTCATACGGTCTTAGTTCGGGTAAGATAATGATCTTGTTAGCCACCAAAGTCCTTAATGAATTTTCCAATGGTTCACCTAAAAAGATGAATTTTCTCCTTTGATACGTGGAAAAGAAAGGCTTCGGCTTGTTGGCATTAGAATTATTAAAGGGATTATTGCTAACATTGTTGTTGTTATTGTTAGAATTAGTATTATTGAAAGGAGCTTTGTTTGTTTGATTCACATTATATGTCAAATTTGCTCCACTTGATAAATTAAAGGGAGTAGCCTTTAAGTTGTGTGCTTTCACAACTCCATCATTCACAAGATTTTTATTATTGTTCTTCAACCATAGTTTAGGTTTATCATTGTGATTGTTGGCTCCTTTATTATTGTTATAATTAGATACATAATGATTATTATTAGTGTTGGTATAGGGTTTATTATCTTTGAACAATTTGATCTATCCCCTCTTAACCAACACATCTTCAATTTTAATCCCATTCTTAATAAGTTTTTCAAAAGTAGGGGGACATTGAAGTTGGAGCCTATAGTTCATCTTCACATTTAGGTTATTCATAAATATTTCCATTTTCTCCTTTTCGGGGATACTTCATGGATATCTTGCAAAAACTATTCTCCACCTTTGAAGGAACCCTAGGAAAGATTCACCATCTATTTTTTTAGTGTCACATTAGTTGAGCATCGTAATCTCATGTTTGATATTGTAAGAATAATGGGTTACAAATTTGGAGGCTAATTCCTTGAATGTCTTTATCCCTTGCGGAAGCTTGGAGAACCATTCCATGGCTTGAACTCCTAAAATTCTTGGAAAAAGTCTCAATAGGTATGTGGTATCATGCATAAATTCAATGCTTAGAGCACAAAATTATCTAAGGTGATCCTATGGGTCTGATTTACCCGTGTATTTGTCATACTTAGGAAAGACTACATTGATCGAAAAAGGTGCCATAACCAAGCTTTTGTCAAAAGGGAATGGGCACAAGGCCTCGATAGAGAATGGATTAGGTTCAAAATCCTTTTTCATTAGGTCAATCTATGCTTGGAACATTTTCAATTGTTTATTCATAGCACTTATCGGATTATCCTCTTCTTGGTTTTTCTCAAGTTGGTCCACATCATAATCATGTGTAAGTTTTACCCCTGCTTGGGCTAGGTTTAGGAAAAATTTCTCCCTATCTCTATCTATTAGTTTATCCATGACTTCAATAAATTCATTGTCTTGAGCTACTCTATTAGCTCTTTCTTCAAGTGTTTCCTTAGGCCCTTGGTTGACATTATAGATATTGTCATTGTTTCCTCCATGATGGTAATCGTGAAATGTGGAGTTTCTATCCATGGATTCAACTCTCTTTTCAAATAGATTTGGGAGAATATCCCCTTGGATATGATTATTGAAAGAGATTTGATATTCAAATTCAGGGACCTCTTTTGCAATGCAAGTGTCATCTTCTTGTAAAGATAGTTTGAGTTTATGAGAGCGTGTAGAAACTGGCATTCAACAGGGTTTAATTTCAAATCATTTTTCGCCAATTTGGTAATTGTTTGTTTTTATGAAGAGATTTAAAAATATAAGATGAATTTTCAAATGGATATCTCTTACTTGTTGTATGTATTTTTCAAAAAAAGCAATCACAAATACAATAGTTCTTTTTAACCCTCTACACAAAATTTTTTTGAATTTGTAAGGACGTTATCATGGGTTTTTGCACAAAAAGATACTCCAAGCAATCTACCTAGTTCACAAGTTGGTTCATAAACATGGCTCTACAAGGTATTCTTTGATATTTTAACAAGATTTTTAATCAAGATTCCATTCAAAATGGACATTAATTTTTCATCCTCCAAAATTAGGAGGCTTCCCACCATCGATATGTCGAAGTTTTGCGCAATCCCGAAGGACTACTTGAGGAAGTTCGAAAAGCTTAATATCCTTTTGTCACACACCCCATTAAGGATGCATGCATTTCATTTTAGAGTGGGTTGGATTTTCATGGAAAAATCAAATGTATCCCACTTTGGGTTGTCCCTCTCACCGGCCTTATTAAGGAAAATCTCAGGAGGTGAGCCCACTATAGATCTAGCATGTTCATTTTGAAAGAAATAAAGTAGAATGAAGAGATAGGTTTTGGGAGTTTGATTCACCAAAAGGTGAAGATAATATTCCTATCTATTTCTAAATTCCCAAACACTTTTAACAAGGTTCAATTACCAAACCCACTAACTAATGGGAATTGAGTATTTCTACTCTTTTCCACAAACAAGGGGTTGTTCAAATTTAGTGCTTAATTTACTTAGCCTTTCTTTTAGTCAAGGAACTTGATATTTTTGGCATTTTGATCCACTTAGAAAGTGAAGAGCATAGGCCTAGTATAAAATCCCTCAAACAATAATAGGCTGCTTTAATTACTAGATTTTGAAATTTGACAAGGCCACAATTTAAGCAAAAATTGACCAAGTTTTAGGCTTACCTTGTTTTGGAGCTAGCTAAGGCTAGGGGCATTTTTTATGAATTTTCCATTTTTATGCTCACCTAGTGGTGATCATTCCTTTTCATTCACTTCTCCTCCAACAAGTTAGTCAACACAACCAGCCAAAATGAAGAAAACAAGAATAACTTTGAATTTAAGCCTTATTTATCAAATTTTGACAAAAAATTGAGTAAGGCAAGTAAATCCAATTTAATGATATGAACTTTGATTTATAAGCTTCTACAACTTTCAAGTATTGTTCATATACCTCATTTTCTTGCTGAGAATTTTCTAAAACCAGCTTGATGTGTGCAATATTCTCCTCCTTAATCCATTTGGTCAAAGCTTTCCCTTCATTGTTAAATCTGGTCTCTGGTTTTTTAATTTTTTTATGACCAGTCATCTTGCAGACATAGAGAAATCATTTTCTGCAAGTTAGATTCCATTAATTTTCAATTTAATTGAAAGCACAACAGAATCTATTAAAAGCGCTACTAAAACAATTGAAAGCATTGTTAAACCAATCAAACGTGCTATAGAAAATTATTAAAAGAACTGAAACAAAAATTAAAAGTGCTATAGAACTAAGCAAAAGCATTAAAAGAAAGTCTTAAAGTTGGTGGAGAATGATTTGAATGTGCTAGAGAGTCAGGGTAAAAGCGCTGAAAGAAATAAGATAGAAAATAGAAGAAATTGAAAGCACCAAAACTCCACGTAAAGGCACAAATTTTTTTTGTAAACGTGTTATTTCAGACTTTAAATACGCTAGAAAAATTAGTGTTTGCACTAGAGAATGTCTCAAAAGTGCTATTAAATCTGCAAAATAGAGAGTAAACAAGATTTGCAAGAAAAAAAATTTACTTCTCTGAATTTTAAAATTTATGAGGCCTAGTGCCCCACGGTGGGTGTCATTTTGTGTACTAGATAAAAGTACCTTCACAGGGTTAGTATCATCAATAACTCAAATAACAACTAGATTACCACAAATAGCAATCTAATTAAGCAAAGAATTGACAATTAAGCACTCTATGGATCTCTATTTAGGGATGCTAATGCAAAGCTCTTAGCAAGCTTCCATTAGTGATAGTCCTAAAATGAGAATGAATGATAAACAAAGCTAATAGTTCAATTTCAAATGAAATTACACCTATTTAGCTCTAAATTTGCCTTTCTAGCTATAAATTGCAAGAGGTTTGATGTTATTCTCAGATTTTGTGGATGATTATTGCTTGAATTATGCCTTGCTTTTATAGTGCGTGATGATGATAATCACCTTCATGAAATTAAGATCAAATTAGCAACAATTCTAAAGTAAATACAATGCAAATCTATTTAAAAATGAAACTAAGATCTATAGCATCTCATGGCTCTCTAGAAAGAGGTGGTAAGTGAAGCTCTCAGCTCAAATCTCCACTAGTGACACTTCTAAAATGAGAATGTATGTTGTTCTATGCTTCTACAATGCTTCTATGATGATCATTCTAGCTCAAATTATAATGCAAATGCTCTAAATGCTCTTAATTACTCTTAGAATACTCTTCAATTGCCTATAGTAACAATGCTTTGCAAATGAATTTCTAAGATATCAATTGCTCTCAAAATGCTTCATATTTATAGTAAATTCCCAAGGGTAGGGGGTGGAGTGAAGTAATCATGATTTACCTTTGGTTGAGTCAAATACTTTTCTTTGTTCATAAATGGGGGGACAATTTAAATGTTTGTCTCAAAGCTTTGGACAAAAGGACAAGATTGAGTGATTGAGATTGAAACTTTAGAATGAGTGATTGAGATTCATCCTTTTTGAGTGATTTATATCTTTTTGTCCTCAATTCTCATTGGTTGCTCAACTTTGTTGAAAGATATTAGGAATTATTAATTCAATTAATTAAATAAATTTAGCCATGTAAGGGTAATGGGTTCATTTTGATTTTTGATTTAAACAACTATGCAACTAATTAATTAAAATCAATTATGTAGTGTTTTTCACCCCTTTAAGCTTTGATTTAATTATTTAACCACATTATTTGATTTTTCCTTTGCTTTTAATTGATTTTGTCCAACTTGATTTAATTATGTCCATTTTAATTGATTTAATCCCTTTTTTATTAAATTAGTGCATTTTGGTGATTTTGAGCCATTTTATTGATTTTTGCAATTTAAAAGCACTTTGTCCATTTTTGCATGTCTACAAATGCCCCTCTTTGAATTGATGTGCAAAGAACATTGATTCAAAGATCCTCTTAGTCCTGATTGCTTTTAGGTCCTAATTGCTGATTCACTTATTCACTTATTGTTGCCTCTGATTTGATATGATGCCTCTGATACTGATATGCTTCTGATATGCCACTGATAATGATACAAAAAAAATTTGATGCCCCACTGATTCCAATGATGTTTGATTTCAATTTCAATTTAATACCCTGATGCCCCCTCAAAAATTAAAACATATTGATTGCTTGATTTGAAAATTTTAATTGATTAATTGATCCAATATGTTTTCATTTCTGAAAAACATTGATGATATGCCATGATTCAAGAATGTGCCTCAGTTGATTTGATAGGTCAATATAGGTGTAAGTCAATTTTCACCTCCAAAATTAGGTTAGAATAGCTTAAATAGGTTGAAAAACCTTGATTTACTATTCATTTTCACTTTTGTCTTTGGTGATTTTGCCCTGATCCTACGGTGAATTTCAAGATGGTTGTCCCTATCCGAGAGCATCGATTCAAGAGACGTCAGTGATATGCAAGGCCACCTGACTATGGACCTCCAATGAGTTATTTCAAACTCCCTCTTTGCATTTATTTCTCTTTTATTAGCATTTATTGCAATTTTCCATTTCATCATTGCCTTGAATATGTAAATTCACGCCTAGGAATATTTCATTGTCGCCTAGACCTATTTACTGTCGCATCCACACTTTTCTCTCATGCAGTCGTGTAGTATAATGTCACCTAAGAAACTTTCATTCTTGCCTGAGAAAAAAATGTTCACGTGTAGAGCTAGGTCAAAAATGCCATTTTTCATATATTTTACCGCGTAGGAAACCCTAACAATTTACTGTCGCCTAGGCCAAATTTCGTTATCGCCTAGCATAATTCACTATCGTGTGACATGAGAATTATTGCATAACACCCACTAAATGTCGCGTAACCACTTTTTGGTATCGCTTAAGAGAAATGTTGCTTGGGATGATTAAAATCACGTCTACAGACTTTTGAAAAAAAAAAATTACACTTGTACTTGATTGTGTCTGATGAAAAATTTGATGACTTTAGATGCTTGATTCGAATGATTAGATTAGGTCTGTTGCATTTAACAAAACAATTAATTAGGATATCAAGATAGTGTTACCAACAAATGTGATTTGTCAATTCGATTAGGATAGGATACTAATAGGATAAATCAATCAGTGTGAAAACTAATATGATTTGATACTACTACTTCATTCTCAGGACACAGAGACATGAACAAATGGTACTTGGTGTGATTGCTTGATACTTTTGATAGAATTGATTGACTTGAGATAATTCCTTGATATGGTATACTGATATGATTCCTTTTCTTTGCCAACAGGCAAACTTCCCTACTTTGTACATCTGGACAGTTGCATCTTAGGTCATTGATTTGGGTCAGACACTTATGGATGCTGAGTTTTGTGTGATCGAGGTGTGTGGATTGAGCTTCCTTCTTGACCTTCCATGGTTCTAGTTGAACCATGGTTTATTGACTATAGTGGCAGAGCGATGGCACTCTGACCATAATACATTCCATTTGCCTTATGGGGAGATGACTATCACGCCTGAGGACGTGTATAGATTACTACGTATCCCATACAGAGGAGAGGTAGTTTATTATGATTCCACTATCTTCTAACAAGTGTTCGGGGACAACTCTATTGATGATGATACTATCACCTGGCCTCATTTTTCTTCCTTTCCTACATTACCAACAGTACTTGGTGCATTGATCGGTGGTTTGCTTCTTCACGACTGATGAGATCATGGTTTTTCTATCAGATGGGGTAGGATTCTGGAGGATTTACTTTCTCATCCTTGACGCTTTGATTGGGGTTCATGCATTCTTGCATAGCTCTACCATGATTTGCATGAGGTAGTCTATAGAGAGAGTGTGTCCTTGTTGGCCGGTGCACTTATTCTTCAGTTGTGGATATGGGAGCATCTTCCCATCACTAGGCTTATTTCTGATAGGGTTCAGCCTCATGGTTTTCCATATGCTTTTCTATATACTGGTATGGTTGTTCAGCACCATTTGGGTCATCTGGATTACTAGCAATGACAGATAGATGATCTCGACTAGGTTCTATGGAGACCATATAGAGGTTGTGAGTGGTGGAGAGAAGATGATGATGAGTTACCTTACATGTTTTCCCCTCACTGGATGATTGGTCGTACTACTACTACTATTGAGTGCTTCTACTTTGGTAGAGTTTCTAGACAATATGGTCGGATACAGGATATGCCTTAGGGTATAGCACTATATGCTCAGGTACAAGCAAAGAGATCTTTTTGGGGTCCTCTCATTGATTATTAGCTTGCATTGGATCATATTGCTAGTATGGCTTGCTGTAGATGGGAGATACTTCCTAGTATAGCAGATGCAGGTATGTCTTGTGAGTTTGCAGATTGGTGGGCTCGTAACAAGTTTACTCATTTCACTAATCTAGCAGAGCCTATCCCAGGCTGGGGTGATGATGGCGGTGGTGATGGAGGTGGTGGTGGTAGACAATGGAGATGGTGAGGATAGAGAGATCCTCCAGTTATGGGTTGAGTACGGGTGAGGTGGTCATGCTAGAGATAGAGATCGAGCTAGAGGACATGATGATGTAGTTGATAGACATCTTAGAGTAGTAGATAGACAACATAGAGCTCATAGATAGTAGAGACAGTAGAGACAGGCTCATGTCGATGCTGCTAGGTAGATTCTAGGTGGATTAGATCCTTTGGTTCAATTGCAAAGAGTTTCCTTAGCTTAGCAAGATGATGTTCCAGCATAGCAGGATTAGGTTCTGGCACAGCAAGTGCCTACATAGGATCAATAGCCACAAGATCGGGGATAGATTTCATAGGATGCTCCTACTATTAGTACTTTATCATAGGATGTGCAGGCTATGAGGATAGATGTGTCCACTATTGTTGGCCATTTAGATCAGGTTGCCACCTTGATGCAATAGTTTATGTCTACTATGGTTCAGAGACAGAGTGGAGCAAGCACTTCTCAGGCTCCTCCCCTACAGGATGGTAGAGGTCTAGATGGATCTGGTGCTACAAGATCTTGATTGATTGATGATGGATTCACTCATGGTTGACATCCTTGTATCACATGCCATGTTATTTGATTGATCAGACCATTTGATGTATCACTTTGTATGACATTGTATCTTGGTATACCAAGTTGATGGATCATTGATGAACACTTTTTTGATGATATATGATGCTATACTCCTTGGATCTCCTTGATGAGTTGTTTATGAGATTATCTTTTATGCAGATATATGATGTTTTATGCATTTACTTTGATTTATGCTATGGATGAAACTATCTTATTTTATGATATAAATAAATGAATGCAATGATGTATGGGTTTATGACATGGTTTTCTCTATTTCTCAGTGTATGGATGCAAAGCATTTTATGGAAATTTATATGGAAATGCCCCTATTTTTTTGGAATTTTTCAATGGATGCAATGCAATTCTGTCCTTATCTATATGTATGCAAATGATGTATGCTCCTTTTTCTTTTTCTCTCTTTGGTATATTGATAATGATTAATGATTAATGCTATGCATGAATGAAAAAGATAATCTCATTTTCTTTGTTTTGATTTATCAAGAGTAAGACGTTTGATTGAATCCCTCATTTCTTTAATGTTTTGACTAACCAAGATTATTGATGTACCCCTTGCCCTTGGAGAATTAACCACAAACAAATGCAATTAATCTAACATGATAATGAAATTAATCTAACATGATAATGCAATGCAATGCAACCTAAGTGTCACCAGCTTTTAGAAAAGAAATGCCATGGAGATAAATTTTCATCATTGAGCATATTGGGACTGGAAAGAAAGTACAATCATCACTGACCACATCATGATGATATGAATATTGCTTTTTATCACTTTTGGTAACCTCTTGTTGAACCAAGTACAACCCTCACTAGTTGGATGACCAAACTATGGGAGTCTGAATACTAGTGTCAACGGATTCAATGTTACAAGTGGATTTTTGGTATTAAGATACGGAAGATCTAAATAACCAAGGGATCTATTTGTGTAAACAAGCAAAGGTCAATCCTTCCTCTTATGGGATAGTCCTCGATGGTTCTTTGATGACCATGTCGTTATATGAACTATCATAAGTTGATGAATCTTCCTCAAAACAATCACTCAAAGGCAAGAAAATATCATGTCTCTATCATGGTTAATCTAGTTGAGACTTCATCAATTAGCTCAAAAGATGTGATAAAAAGTCAATTTGACAAAGATTATCAAAAGAAAGCTTCAAGTGTTTTGCAATGTTTCATGATTTTCAAAAAGTATTTCCAAGCATTCTGATCTTTAAGGTGTTTTGTCAATTTTTAATCCCAAATTATAAAGGCAATAAAGGCTCAAGGATCATGTTGTAGGATCAAATACTTGGGTTTGAACAAAGATATCCCTCAAAGGCTCAAGAAACTTTCCACTCTTCTAAAACTCTGATAAATCTCTCTCTGATGTGACTGAATGTAGCACTTATTGAATCCATTTGGTACCAAATTTCCAATCCTCTTCTGCCCCCAAGTGATAAATGTGATCATGTGACAAACTTAGGGCTGATAGGCAATGCAACAATGCAACTGAAAGGATTTATTATGAATATGCACAAATGACGGATGCAATGACAGTTTACAAATGGGATGTTGGAAATGCAATATGGACATATGTGACTAGGAAAGATAGACTTAAGGGAACAAAAGGCGATTGTTTACCAAGTTTTCACCTTTTGGATTTTTTTTCTTTTTTTCTTTTTCTCTTTTTTTTTTTTCTACCAAGGCACCTATTGCTAGGTTTTCACCAAGGCACTTTTTCTTTTTTTTTGTATTTTTCAAGATCTCTTTGACTATGTGCAATAAATATGATGCTCCTCCTTTGATACTCTTTATACTCTTTCATCTCCCTCATGTGTAGAACCTTTTGAGATGAATGTTGTTGATAGGCTCTTGGAGTTCCTCTCCTTCACAATCTCATAACTTATAGGTTCCCATCCCAAATGAAGACACAATGATGAATGGACCAAGCCAATTAGCCTCCAATTTGCCTTTCTTCTCTCTTTCAACCTAATTCTTTGGGTTTTCTCTTAACACTAAGTCTCCTACTTGAAAGACTCTTGGTTTGATATCCTTATTGTAGCTCCTCGAGATTCTATTTTGATACACTTTCAGGTGCTCATAAGCTTGTGTTTGGTGTTCTTCTAGCAACTCCAATTGTTGAAGTCTAGCGACTCTATAGTCTTCATCTGTGATTAACCCTTGTAATGACACTCGTAAAGATGGGATTTCAACCTCTAATGGTAGAACTGCTTCAGCTCCATAGACTAATGAAAATGGTGTGGCTCTCTTAGGTGTCTGAATGCTAGTTCTATGGGCCCATAATGCTAGATTAATTTGCACATGCCAATCCCTTCCCAATTTATTGACCGATCTCTTCAAGATTTTCAAGATGTTCTTGTTTGTGGCTTCAGCTTGTCCATTTCCCTAAGGGTAATAGATGGAGGAAGAATGGTGAGTGATATGAAATGTAGCACAAAGTTCATCCACATCCTTGTTTTTGAATTGCTTTCCATTATCTGTTATTATGGCATGAGGAATACCATATCTACAAATGATGTGGTTCAAGATGAACGTGGAAATTTGTTTACCCATGGCTGTGATCAAAGGAACTGTTTCGACCCACTTATTGAAATACTCTGTTGCGGTTATGATGTATTTGTGACCATTTGAAGAAGGTGGGTATATGACACCAATCAAGTCAAACCCCCACTGATAGAACAGCCATGGTGTAACAAATGGGTGCAATTCCTATGCTGGTGCATGTATCAGGTCACCATGATATTGACATTTGTTGCATATCCTGACAAAGTGGCAAGCATCTTTTTCTAAGGTCTTCCAGAAATACCCTAAGCAAAGGATTTTCTTGGCTAGGTTTAAACCACTTGAGTGTGACCCACAAATGCCTTCGTGAACCTCATGTAAAGATAACTTAGACTCTTCCTCCTCTAGACATCTAAGTAACATCCCATTGAGACCCTTACGATACAATGTTTCTGAGAGGATTATGTAACGGGCTGATTGGCATATGAAGTTTCATTTTTTAGCTCGGGATTGGTCTAAAGGTAGCACTTGGTCTTTGAGATATGTATATATAGGGTCATACCAAGGTGAGTCATGTCCATGTAATAGGGCAACAATTTAGGTTTCGGGAAGGTCAAATGCCGGTTTCACCAACTCTTCCACCAAGAACTCGTACTTCTCATTTTGATCTAGTTTTTGTAACAAGGAATCCAAGGTGGCCATTGCATCAGCTGCTTTGTTTTTCTCTCTCAAAATCTGCTCAAAAGTGATCAAGGCAAAGTACTTCTACCATCCATCAATCATGGTCTTATATGGCATCAACTTTTCATCTTTAGAGTTATATTCATTATTGACTTGATTGATGATGAGTTGAGAATCTCCATATATTTGTAACTCGGTGATGTTCCATTCTAAATCCATTTTGATGCCTATGACTAGAGCCTTATATTCCACTATATTGTTTGTACATGGAAACAAAAGCTTATAGGACTTAGGAATGGTTTACCCTTGAGGAGTGACTAATAATATGTCAGCCCCGAAACCTCCTTGAGTATACGAGCCATCAAAGTATAACTTCCATGTTTTTGCTTCTATGTTTACAATGGCGGAATCCATAAATTCCACTTGAGAAGTTTGTGTAGAATTCATTGGGTTCTCAGCTAAGTGATCTGCTATCACTTGTCCTTTTATTGCTTTTCTATCGACATACTCAATGTTGAATTCACTCAATATCATGACCCACTTCGCTATCCTACCTGTTAAGGCAATTTTACTTAGCAAATACTTTAGAGGATCAATTTTGGCAATTAGCTTTACCTTGTGCATCAACATATAATGTCTCAATTTTTTAGATGCAAAAAAAATGACTAGACAAGCCCTTTCCATGAATGTGTAGTTAAGTTCATATTTGATCAATGTCCTACTCAAATAGTAGATAGCTCTTTCCTTTCGTTGTTCATCCTCTTGTGCCAAAAGCACTCCTAGAGATCTTTCGGTAGCGGATATGTAGAGTAGCAATGTTTTTCCCTTGATTGGTGGCATCAGGATAGGCAGATTTATCAAATAAGTCTTCAATAATGTGAAGGCTTGATCACATTCTTCATCCCACATGAACATAGTATCCTTGTGTAGCAACCTCGTGAATAAATGACATTTTTTGGCCAATTGATAAGTGAACCTTCTTATGGATTGTATTTTTCCTTGTAGAGACCTCATTTGGCTGATGTTGTTTGGTATCTCCATATCCATTATTGCTTGTAATTTTTTTGGGTCCACTTAAATTCCTTTGGCTGAAACTATATAGCCTAACAATTTGTCGGATTGGACACCAAAGGCACATTTCTTTGGGTTTAGTCACACTTTGAATTGCTCCAACCGAATGAATATCCTTTTCAAAATTTGTAGGTGTTCCTCTCTCTTGTGGGACTTGGCCAATATGTCATCCACATAATCCTCTAAAAATGTGTGCATCATGTCATGGAAGATAGTTGTCATTGCCCTTTGATATGTGGCTCCGGCATTTTTAAGGCCGAAGGGCATGACATTCCAACAAAAGGTGCCCCGAGGGCATGTAAAGGTTGTCTTCTCTTGGTCTTCGGGTGTAATTTTGATCTGATTATATACGCTAAAACCATCCATTGGGGAGTACATGGAGTGACCCGCTATCAAGTCAACTATTGCATCAATGCTCGGAAGTGGGAAGTCATCCTTAGGACATGCAAGATTCAAGTCTCAAAAGTCCATGCATACACGAATGGATTTGTCATGTTTTGTGATTGGTACAATGTTAGATATCCATTCAGCATAGGCTATCACTCTTATGAATCCCACATTCAAAAAATTTTCTAATTCCACCTTGACTAAGAGGGCTATATGTGGGTGCATTTTTCTCAACTTTTGCTTGACGGGCTTAACCCCTGGTCTAACATTCAAATGATGCATTATAAATTTGGGATCCAATCTGGGCATGTCGGCATATGACCATGCAAAGTTCACTTGTTCTTGGAAGAAATTAATGAAATCCTCTCTTTCTAGAGGTGTAAGTGATGCTACCAAGTGTATAAATTTTTGATCTAATTATGTCCCAATGTTGACCTTTTCTGTCGGCTCTATGAGAATAGGTGACCTTTCTTCCTCATTCTCAGGTAGGGTATCCAATCTCTCTTCCTTTGGTGCCACAGTTGGGTTTTCACCAAAGGAAATGTCTTTTATCTTTACTCTTTTTGGTTCTAGTGCTGCCACATAGTGGTTTTCATCACTAGAACTTTTCTTTTTCTTTTTCTTTTTCATTTTTTTTATTTTGACTAAGAGATTGAACCCCCACTGTCTATATCATGTTCAGTTCAAATTCATTGGTGAAAGAGGGCTCAACGGCATTAAGTTATTGGTTTGTTGCTTGGTCATTTGGAAAATAAAGCAAGTCACTTGGCTCAGTTTGGTCCAATCAATAAGATGGGGATTTATCAAGGATAAGGTTTCATTAGGCAAGTTTTCATCAATTGGGTTTATGGACATGACTTCATTTGAGGGTTCATACATTGTATCATTTAGATCTATAACATGAGCTTCCTTGAGATGGTCCATGGAAGAAGGATCGAAATCCCCTTCACTTGAGTCCTTGTCAACTTCTACGGGAAATAGCGTGGGAAAAACCATGAGCAAATTAAAAATAACATTTGAATCTCCCTCCTCCAAAGGCATCCAAAATGTATCTATCCATGGCAGATTAGTAGGTGCTTGTCCTATGTTAAAACCTTGTATATTAGGCTCTTCATTGACTTGAGTTTCTTGCCTTGGGATCTTTGCATAAGTATGTATTGTGACTATCTCCTTATCATGACATGATTCATCAGATAAGGTATCCCATTCATAATCCTGGGAGTCATCACTATCCCCATCGGATTCTAAGGCATTTACTTGAGGATAGAAATTTTGCATGGGGCTGGAGGTTTCGCCTTTGTATTAATAGCCTACTCCAGATATTTCTTCTTTTTCCCTCCAAGTAGGTTCAATGGGTTCTAGTAAACCTCTATTCCTTCGGCCTAAGGGTCCTCTTCCCTTGTATCCCATTTTCTACATTATCTCAAACCCTTTCCCATATTGCTCAGTTTGTATATTAACATGTTGGATTCTTTCCATGGGATTGCTTGAGGTATCCTCTTCGTCATGATAAAGCCATTGAAGGACTTCATTCTCCTCCTTATCAAATGTTGCTTTGTCACTTTCTCTTACGAAGTAAGAGTTATACTTATGAGGTAAGTGCTCTTTTGATGGTTTCACATGTGTTCTTGGAGATGTGGGCATGTCAAATAGGGAAACAGAGTATTTCCCTACTCCTTTGGAACTGATTTTACATTGTTTGTCCAATGCATCCATCATCTCACTCATTTTCTTGTAGTTATCCTTTTTAGCTTCATCCTTTTCTTCTCTAGTGGGTTTGTAGAGTACTATCTCTGATTTAGGTGCTTGGTATAAATCTTCTTTTGGAGTTGGACCCTCGTAGCTCATCTTTTCATTTCCCTTAGTTGATGTCATTGAGCTAGCTTGAGGAGGGTTTGAAGTAGCACTTAATGTTATCATGGGATCATCCATTTTGGTATCTTCAATGGTGGCTCTTTGGATGAGTCCTTCTCAGCTATGTGGAATAAATAGCTCATGAAGGGGTTTGAGTGCATTGCAATATTGGAACAAATTTGAGTCCCCTCCAACCGTAATTTCTTCACCCATGTACAAAAATTTGATGCATTGGTGGTACGTAGATGGGACTGCTTGCATCTCGTGGATCCAATACTTGGCAATTGGTGTCCTTTTTTACAAGTCTCACTTGAATGGACAATACGATCATGCCTTTAGAGGCCCTTTCAGCTTCATCATAAGCCTTTATAGTGATTCTTTTCGTAGGTTCAATGCAAGACTCGGACAACCCTAAGGATTTGACAAGACTCAATGTGCAGATGTTAAGGCTAGCTCCTCCATCTATGAGGGCTCTTTTGACTCTATGCCTCTCTATCAAGACCTCTATATGCAATGGTAGATTTTGGGGATGCGTAATAGGCATGTCATCTTGGTCAGAGAATGACAAGAAATGAGGTGCTATGATATGACCTACCATGTTTTGAAACTTCCCCTCTTCTAAGTTAGTAGGAACATTCATCTCTACTAGAGATTTTTCTAAAATTTCCTTATGGTTGGGAGATAGCTTCAATAGCTCCAAGATGGAGATTTGTGCTGGAGTTCTTTGTAAATGATCTACCAAGCTATATGGTTTTGCTGCTATAGAATATTTCTTGATCACAATGTTGGACTGCGGAGTGCTAATAATTTTAGGATCAACCCCTTGTAGGGTAATCCTTGAAGTCTACCCCCTAGTAATAACATTGGATGTCTCTTTTTGGGGCTGCTCTTTGATTATTATAGCATTCACAATGTTATCATAAGGTGGCACAAAGTTAGTGTTATTGCTGCTTTGTTTCTTGCCATTGGATGACTCCCCTTTGTCATGTTTATAGAAGGGTTGTTTGAAAGTTGTATTGTCTTCATTGCTTTGAGGTCCATCAATGGTGATCATGCCACTATCAATTAAGTCTTGCACTACATTATTTAGCTACAAGCATTCATTTGTCATGTGCCCTCAAATTCTATGGCACTCACAATGGTTATTTGCACTCCACCAACTAGGCTTGTTGTGTGGCTCATAAGGCTAAATGCTAGGTAGATTAATGATATTGTTAGCTATGAGGGTCTTTAGTGCCTTTTCGAGTGGTTCACCCAAGGGTGTGAAGTTCCTTTGAGGAGTTGGCACCAAAAATTTATCAAATTTATTACTCCTTTGATTATTTCCTTGGTTGACACTATTAACATTATTGTTGGAAGGTGCATTGGAGGTCTGGTTTGCATTATTCACCTAATTAGGTGTTCTTGTAAGAGCAAATGGAGTCACCTTTAAGTTGCTAGAGTCAACAACCCCATCATTGACTATTCCCTTATTGTTGTTTTTATACCAATTATTGCTATTGAACCAATTCTTATTCTAATTGGTGCCATTGTTGGAGTTATTCTTGTTAGAGTTATTCTTGTTAGAGTTATTCTTGTTATCTTTATACAATTTCAATTCTCCACTCTTAACCAACACTTCTTCTATTGTTACTCCATTTTCTATGAGGTCTTGGAATGTCTTGGGACATTTCATTCTCAATTGGTAGTTCATCTCGGTGCTCAAACTATTAATGAATATATCCATTTTCTCCTTTTCATGCACACTCCTAGGATACCTAGCAAAGACTATCCTCCACCTTTGTAAGAAAGTGAGGAATGCTTCTCCATCCTTTTGTTTAGTATTACATAACGTTATCATTGTGACCTCATGCTTGATGTTGTATGAGTAATGGGCCATGAATTTTGAAGCTAGTTCTTCAAAGGTTTTTATGCCGGAGGGTAACTTAGAAAACCACTCCATAGCCATGCCTCCTAAGCTTCTTAGGAATAGTCTCAGTAAATAGGTGGTATCATGCATGAACTCTAAGCTCAATGCACAAAACTCCCGCAAGTGATCTTTTGGATCTGACATTCCTTCATACTTGTCATATTTGGGAAACACTACATTGATCGGGAATGGTGCCATTACTAGACTTTTATCAAATGGGAATGGGCACAATGCTTTGATAGAAAAGGGTTTAGGAGCCCTGCTTTGCTTGATTGTATCCAGTTGCATTTGCAATATCTTAAACTATTTGTTCATGATGTCAATGGCACTCTCTTCAACTTCTAGTGGTTTTAGTTGATTCACATCATAATATCGTGGGAGCTTGAGACCTGCTCAGGCTAAGTCCATGAAATACTTCTCTTTATCTCTTGCCATTGCTTTTTCCATGAGTCTTAAGAAATAGGGGCATTGAACAGCTTCATCAACCTTGTCATTGATGGCATCATCAGTAGTTGGTTCAGTATGAGTTCTTTGGTGAGTGGTATCAATTCCTTGAGTGTTTTGATCCACCCCTCCACTATTGGTGTTATCTTGATTAATCGTATCAATGCCCCCATTATTTGCATCACCTTGGTTATTTGGGTCAATGTTGTGTGTGTGAATTTTGTACCTGTTTGTAGACACAACACTTGAATAAAACATTAGAGGTTAGTTAAAATCAAAATCGTGCAGTGAAATGGAAACTAATCTAACCAAGTGATTTACTGCCTTCTAGAAGATGCAAGTATGTATTCTCAGATTATACCGAGATCGGTGACCTTGACGACACCTAAACGAAGGATTTGAATGCAAAATCTAGATATGAAATGAGATGCAAATTAATCTATATTTTTGGTTTTTCTATGCAATAAGATGAAATAAACTGATATGAATCTATTCTAGATGAAAAACTAATATGAAATGCAATTAATCTAACAATGATATACTAAATATGAATGATCTCACAAAAGTTGTTGATTTGCAAAAGAAGCTTCAATTCTTTAAATGTCAATTCGCTAGCATAAGTTTGCAAATTTTGAGATATGATTATGAAGAGATGAGCCTTGATTTTATAGAAATCCAAGGCTTTGGGGATGCATGGAAAAAGCCATAAATCACGCAGATAAACTCAAGTTGATTTTTGAGTTATCAAAGAATAAAAGATAAATTAACTCACAAATCATGCAAAATCATGCAAAATAGCTTTTTAACTCAAATCAGAGTTGAGTTTATTTTTAAAACAACTTGAATTGATTTTCTGATTTCAAGTTTAACTGCTTTTTGAATGTGCATAATAATTATGAATTAAATAAATAAACAAAGTGATTTATTCTCAACTTAACTGATTTTTAGAATTAAAAATAACAATTGATTTATTAGTTAATCAATTATTAAATCAAACTTTTATTCAAAAATAATATCATTAAATATGACAACTTTCTTTAATTAATTAAATAAGAATTTAATCAATTAATGATAGGAATTTTGATTTATTGTCAAATTTAAATAATAATAATTAGGAATAAATATAATTAAATTCAATTAAATAATTAAGTGGCAATATTAAATCTAATTAATTAAATATTTAGAATATTCAGTTAATCAAACTTTAGGATAAATAAGATTTATCGCAAATAATCATTAAATTAAAGATAATTAGGATAAATAGGAATAAGGAATATTCCCTGATGCAGAATTTAGGATAATCAATTAAGATTCAATAATGAGCCAATGGGCCTTAGGTTAGGACTTCGATGTCGATTTTGTTTGATGTGTCGATATAGGAGGTTAATGAACCTATAGCCCATTTTTGGGGTATTACATTTTGCCCCTCTTTGAAGTGTTGTGCGAAGCATAGTGGTTCAAAGACCGTCTGTGTATGATGTTTGAAACTGATGTTTGAAATTGATATTGATATGAAGCATAAACTGATTGAAGTTTGATATGAAGATAATAGGTCCTGAATGACCAAAGATAATGTTAACTCTAATAGCAATGAACCGATGATTGTGAAAAAGTGTCAAAACACCTGATTTTGAACCTTATGATTGCGAAGAAGTGAGTGACCAATTCCAAACCCGATTGTCAATAAGAATCACATTGGTATCACATCTGAACCCTTCAATTACGAAGAACCAAGGAAATAACACTAATGAACCGATGGTTGCAAAAAAAATTGATACAGTTTACAAGATTAAGAGAATACCAAATTGATATGGATCTCGATGAATCTAATATGCCCCAAGCAATGATTGATTTTCCCCAAGCGATGAGGACTTTTGATGAATCAGCAACTAGACATGGTTGTTGTCTTGATTACTAAGGAAAGATATGATTTCAATAAAGATATGATTTCAAATGTAGATTACAGACTTGAATGATGTGCAATACCATGCCCCCTTCGGGATTAAAATTAAAATCTGACAAGAAAAGTCAGTGTTGAATGGTGTAGAAGCATGTTAATTGATTTGAGAAGTGGTTGTACATGTTTGAGAACACATTCTACATCGTTTGGAGGTCCAGAAGACCAAGTTTGACTAGGTTTGACCATAAGTTGACCATGGTTGACCAAGTTGAAATTTTGATAGGTTGATGTAAGATAATCAGTTAAGTTGAATTATGGATTTCTATGATGATTGAAGGTCGATTATGCAAGTAGTCAGACAATATAAATGATCTCAGATTTCAATTCTGATCTCGAAAAAGGATTCTACTGGCTATTTCATTGGATGGACCTTCATGTGAAGTTTCAACTCTTGTTAGATTTGAATAGGTGATAGAAGAACCATTTAAGTGTTGAAGTTTGTTTAGCCATTGTGAGATCATGCAAACATGCAAAATGCAAAGAAACATGCAAAGTAAAATGCAACCTAAGACCTAGGACCTAGTCATTGATCATGTGTCAGTCAATTTCATCATTGAATTTTTAGGTAACCAGATAAATCAATACAATGTCCACTAGTGATGAAACCATAGACATATGAATATCAATTTGTATGTGTAGGAATCAATACAACACCTACTGATTAGGCAACCATGGACATATGAATATTGATTTTATTTTCGGAATATCGGATTAGATATAAGCACCAAGGCACAAACACCAACATGACCTGAATATCATGTCCATTTTGATATAGCAATTTGTATAAGCATCAAAACATAAATGTCGTGATGACCTAAATATGCCTTGCATGTACAAACACATCAAGTAGTCAAGAGATCATTCTAAATCCAATGTGAATTACCCGTAGTGACCCTTTATCGTTCACATCCTTAGGTAAGATCGTGTTTCATAGTAGGAGAAAGAACTCACTCAAAAATAGTTAGATCAAACTTCCTTGAATTTTTTGGGTATCAATGGTCAAGGTATGCATGGCCATCTAATTCGAGATAGAGGCTCTTACAGTCGGACACCATTTCAATCCAAAATTTCCAAAGTTGTTAGATTTTCCCATAAAAGTAGAAGACAAAGAAAAGATTATGCCCCCAGTCATCACTCTCTAAATCCTATAAAGGACATCATCGAAGAGCTCGAAGGGACAAAATATGCAAAAATCTCAATGCGAATTAGTAAGCATACAAGGAGATAAAAGTATGTAAAGCAAAAATTGTTTTCGGTTCGCGTTTGATGTTTGATTGCGTTGTTGTAGACGCAAAAATCCTCTAGAGACAAGACTGACTGACTGACTCAAATGAAGCCTCAAAGGACTCTGACTGGATATGATACGTCTAAGATACATTGGAGGCCATAGGATATGACTTTGATTGCCCCCAAGTGTGAACATTGATAGGATATAGACGCTTGAGCTCATTGATATACAAACCGACTTATTGAAAATAGAAACACAGAAACAAACTGGGAGATATGTACAAACTAAAGCAAGACTGAAAGCTGGGAAAGACCAAGATTGCGCTAATAGATGGAGCATTTTGAAACAAGTGGTGCCCATTTGCTGGGTTTTCACCATCTTGGCAGAGATTCTATTTTTGCTACCAAGGCACTTGTTTCCAAGTTTTCACCAAGGCACTTTTTCTTTTTCTCATTTTTTTTGTATTTTTCATTTTTCCAAAAAAAAAAAATTGTACTTTTGATATTTTTTACTTTTTTTTGTGAATGATCAAGGTGCCTATTGCTAGGTTTTCACCAAGATGTTCATTTTTTCAGGACTTTTTCATATTTTTAAGATTTTTTTAGGACATTTTACCATAGACTGAATGCCTTAGGCGTAGAATTTCTTCAAATGGAGAATGTTGATTGGTTCTTAGAGCTGTTCTCCTTCATTTGTTGAGATTTGATAGGCACCAGAGCCAAAAGTAGCAGTGATTACAAAGGGACCCAGCCAGTTGGGTTCAAACTACCCCTTGCATTCTCGATGTGATTGATTTTTACGATTCTCTCTCAAGACTAGATCACCAACCTAAAATTCTCTATGTCTAACTTTCTTGTTGTAACCTCTAGACATTATTTTCTGATATACTCTGAGATGATCATATGCTGCTTGTCCTCATTCATCTAGTAGTTCAAGTTCTTGCAACCTAGACACTCTGTAGTCATCATCAGTTACTAGACCATGCATTCTAATTCTTAGTGATGGGATTTCAACCTCAATAGGCAATACTACTTTAGACCCATAAAATAAAGCAAAAGGTGTAGCCCCAGTAGGTGTTCTGATACTTGTTCTGTAGGCCCAGAGAGCTGGATTGATCATGAGATGTCAGTCTCTTCCTATTTTAATAACTGTACGGTGCAAGATTTTCAATAGATTATTGTTAGAAGCCTCTACTTGTCCATTCCCTTGAGGATAGTAGATAGATGACCAATGTTGTGTAATCTTGAATTTAGCACATAAATCATCTAGATCTTTGTTCTTGAATAGTCCACCATTATCTGTGATTATGGAATGAGGTATCCCATATCTGCATATGATATAGTTCAATATGAACATAGATATTTCTTTTCTAGTTGCTTGTGTCAAAGGGACTGCTTCTACCCATTTTGTAAAATAATTTATAGTTGTGATTATATGGGTATGTCCATTAGAAGAATGAGGATGTATGGATCCTATAAGATCAAATTCCCATTGATGAAAAGGCCATTGTGTAGTAAAGGGAATCAAATCTCTCCATGGAGCATGAATTAGGCTACCACGTACTTGACACTTTTGATAGTTCTTAGCAAACTTGATAGACTCTTTCTCCATTTCAGGCCAATAGTACCCAACCCTAATAAGTTTTTGAGCTAGTGTTAAACCATTCGAGTATGACCCACAAATACCCTCATGGACTTCCTCTAATGCATGTTGAGACTCTTCCCATTCTAAACATCTAAGTAGCATACTATCTAGACCTTGTTTGTAAAGATCATGACCAATGATGACATATCGGGAGGCATTACAGATAAGGTATCTCTTTTCATGGAAGTTGAAGTTATTGAAAATGATTTGGTCTTTGAGATAGGAGAATAGGTTTTTATATATAGATGAATCATGACCCACAATAGTACAAATCATGCAGGTTTTAGGGGAGTCATATGCAGGATACAATAGTGCTTCCACCAAGAACTCATAGCGTAGCTCATGTTCAAGCTACTATAATAAAGTAGATAATGTTGCCATTGCATCGGCAGCCTTGTTCTCTGTTCTAGGAATTTTCTCAAATGTGATAGATATGAAATACTTCTTTAAATCATCTACCATTATCTTATAAGGAATGAGTTTTTCATCTTTAGTTTTGTACACATCATTGACTTGATGGATAACAAGTTGAGAGTCTCCATGAATGTGTAATTATGTTATTCTCCACTCAATTGTTATTTTCATGCCATTAAGAAGGGCTTCATATTCAGCAATATTATTTGTGAAAGGAAACTTTAATCTGAATGCTTCAGAAATTGAGTATCCTTGAGGAGTTATGAACAATATGCCTGCTCCAGATCCATTCTATGTGTAGGAGCCATCAAAGAATAATTTCCATTCTCTAGAAGAAAGAGTCATGATAGAGGAATCTAGAAATTCCATTTGCATTGGTGTATCATCAATCATAGGTGCATCTTCTAATTCATCAGCAATAACCTATCCTGTATAGATTTTCTTTCCACATATTCAATGTCAAATTCACTTAAGAGCATGACCCATTTGGCTAATCTACCTGTGAGGGCAGCTTTGCTTAGTAGGTACTTTAGTGAATCAATTTTAGCTACCAAATGTGTGGTATGAGCTAACATGTAGTGTCACAATTTCTTTGATGCAAAGATCACAATTAGACAAGCTTTCTCAATCATTGAGTAATTCTTTTCATATGCAACCAATGTTCTACTGATATAGTAAATAGCTCTTTCTTTTTTATTCTCATCATGTTGTGCTAGCAATGCCCCTAGTGATGTATCTATGGTAGAGACATATAAGATCAATGGCTTCCCTTGAATAGGAGGCATCAAAATAGGAGGATTTGATAGATATTGTTTGATATGGTCAAAGTTCTTCTCACATTCTTCATTCCATGCAAAGGTCACACCTTTATGTAATGTTTTTGTAGAAGGTTGTGATATGTCTGCAAGCTATGATATGAATCTTCTGATAGATTGAACTCTTCCTTGCAATGTCCTCATTTGACTAATATTCTTTGGAGATTGCATTTCCATTATAGCCTTTCCTTTGGCTGGATCAACTTCAATGCCTTTCTTTGAAACTATGTATTCTAAGAGCTTTCCAGAAGTGACACCAAAAGCACACTTCTTAGGATTTAGTCTGAGACTAAATTTTTCCATTCTATCTAGTATCTTGCTCAATTCATTTAGATGTTCAGCTCTAATCATAGATTTTGCTAAAGTATCATCAACATAATCCTCCATAGTCCTATGCATCATGTCATGGAAGATAGATGTCATACCTCTCTAATATGTAGCACCAGCATTCTTAAGCCCAAATGGCATGACATTCCAATAGAAGGTACCCCATGCACATGTGAAAGCATTTTTCTCTTGATCCTCTAGAGCAATTTTTATTTTATTATACCCAGAAAAACCATCCATTAAAGAATACATCTCAAAGCCTGCATTCATGTCCACTATCATATCAATGTTAGGTAGTGGAAAATCATCCTTAGGGAATGCTCTATTTACATCTCTAAATTATGTGCACACTCTGATTGATTTATTTGGTTTTGAAATAGGTACAATATTAGAGATCCACTTTACATAGTCAATAACTCAAATAAACCCGGTTTTCAGGAGCTTCTCTAATTTAGCTTTTACCAAGAGTGCAACATGAGGATGCAGCTTTCTCAATTTTTGCTTGATAGGTTTGACATTTGGAGCTATAGATAAATGATGCATTATAAGATTAGGATCCAACCCTGGCATATGTGAATATTGTTGGCATTAAACAGAATTGCCACTGGTGACAACACTTATTTGCATTCTGGGTGTAAACCGAGCAGACAGTGCAAACCGAGCAGACAATGCAAACCGAGCAGACAGTGCAAACCAAGCAGACAGTGCAAACTGAGCAGACAGTGCAAATCAAGCAGACAGTGCAAACCGAGCAAATAGTGCAAACTGAGCAGACAGTGCAAACCGAGCAAACAGTGCAAACCGAGCAAGACAATGCAAACTGAGCAAGTTAGTACAAACCGAGCAGGACAGTGTAAACCGAGTAACATCATGTCTACCGAGTCACCAGTATTTGCCGAGTTTAAAACCTACCAAGTGATCAGTATGAACCGTGCCTTCACTTCTACCGAGTGCATGACGATGCCGAGTAATGCAGTGGACACCGAGTATCAGAAAGTCACCGAGTTAGTTTGCAGGAACCGTGTAACCATACTTGGGCTGACTTAGTAGCACTTATGTTTATTTGTCAAGCTGACTTTGTAATTGTAATTGTAATTAATTGTTTAAGACTTGTATATAAACAATGTTGTAAAAATGTCAAGACAATGTAAGAAGCATATATGTGAAAAAGAAAGAAAGGTAGAGATAAGCGAATTACAAAGGGCTTTAGCAGTATAAGGAATAGCAAAGACAAATTCATCACAGAAGGTGATCAGTACATCAGCGAATCTCAATCAGCAATCCAATTGCAAAGCAAGAGATCTACTGTTTCATCCTAACAGGTGAATCAGTACTAAATCCTTTAACCGGGTAGACTTAACAGTCTTTTGTAAAATCTCTTTACCGAGTGCATACTTCATTGTATGTTTGTAAATCCTTTAACAGGGTGGATTTAGCAATCCTTATTGCTCCTAACAGGGCAGATCATCAGAAGTGATCAAATTGTAAGCCTTAACCGGCCAACTTTATTCTGCAGTATTAAAGCTTTGTGGGTTTCATCCCCACCCCAGTTTTACTTTCTTTTTGGAAGGTTTCTAGGTAACCAAATCTATGTGTCATCATTGTGAATGCTCTTAAGTTTCATATGCAAAGGTTAAAGTAAATTACATGTTAATACATCTGTAATTGAAAGAAAATTTGGAGTTACTGATTCACCCCTCCCCTCTCAGTAACTCGGTTAATTCCTGAATATTTCCAACAATTGGTATCAGAGCAGCATTGGTTCTCAAGACAAAGCTTAACTAGCTTGAGCAAAGATCCAGGACAATGGAGGTATTCAAACTGAACAAGGTGATTGAAAATGAAAAGCTAGATCTGGAAATGGCCATAGCTAAACTCAAAGAAGCAAAAGAACATCTTTCCCAATCCCTAAGAAGAAGAAAGGAACTTGCAAATCAGATGAATGATCAGAATTACATTGAAGAAAAGATTGAAGATCTTTTTCCCTCAAATAACTCAGATGAAGCAAACAATGCTGTCAAAGAACTCCTAGAAAAGAATGGGTCTCTGCAGGAAGAAGTGAGAAAATTAAAAAGAGAACAAGAGCTACACTCTACAAGATTCTGTGAGATCTTGGAACAAAGAAACAAGTTGAAAGATGAATTAGATGGAAGGAACATTGAATTCCAAAATAAAACCCTTCAGCTAGAAAACCTAATTGATCAGATCTCTCATACAAATGAGAAAATTCTGAATCTAAGATCAGAAATAGAAAGCACAAGAGAAGAACTAAGATCTAAAAAGGAAATCAATCTAAGATTGGTGGATGACCTAAACGCTGAAAAACAAATCAATGAAGGAATGTTGAAAAGTCAAGAAGACTTGAATCAGCTGTATGAGCGAAATCTTCATAGGCAAAAAGGAAAAGCAGGACTTGGATACAAAGGAGAAGGCAAATCCTCTAAGCAAGGTACTCAAAGAAATCAAAAACCTACTTGTAATCACTGTGGTAAAATAGGACATACTTCAAATAAATGTTGGAACAATGAAAAAGTAGAATTCAATGGAAAATGTTACAGCTGCAATCAACCTGATCACAAAGCAAATGAATGCAGGGAAAAATCAAGATTCAGAGGTAATTGTCACAAATGCAACAAACAAGGTCACAAGGCATCCGAGTGCAGCTCCAAAATATTCAATCCAGCAGAACAAATTATGAAAGCAATGTTTGGATGGGACTACAACACCTGGTGTAGATGTCATTACTGTGGAGAATATGGACACATTGGCATGAATTGCATAAAACATCATCTAAGGAAAAGAGATACTACCGTAAGATGCTTCAAATGCACTAAACTCGGTCACATAGCCAGAAACTGCATGAATGCTAGTGAAGTTGAAGATGGAAAGAAGAATGAAGCAACTAAGGTCAGGAAACAAGTGAGACAAAAATGGATTCCTAAATCTACGGAGAAATCCAGTCCAAGTAATGGAATGGATGGCTCTACCGACTCAAACTAAATTTCCAAGAAAGCACTGGAACTGTATTCTCATAGACCAATCTCAAGCAGTTCCAGAACTGAATTAAAAGAAAGATCTAAATCAGCATACAAGATGCAGTAAGATCACAGGGAGGTCGGTATCAGTCTTCACCGAGCGAGGTCGGTATCAATCTTCACCGAGCAAGGTCGGTACCCATCTTTACCGAGCGAGGTCGGAGCAATATGAATTCTCAAGTTCACCGAGTTGCGAAGTCTTTACCGAGCAATTAATTCTTAGTGGGTGACAGTCTGTCAGAATTTATACCCTAATTTGTACTGAGCATTAATGACAGAGTTATAAACAAAAAGCAAGTAATCGAACTCATTCTTCACCGCGAACCTTTAGCACTTTGAGAGCAAAAAATTTCAAGAGCAACCCAGCGATTCAACACTTTTGCGAAAGGAATTTTCTGTGAGCTACCATGGCATCATCCAGCACTTCAGCGAAGAAAGGATCTGATATGTTAGTCCAAGGGGAATGGAAAGCACCAGATTTCAAGATCGTGCCTGCAATTGCAGCAGCCCTAGATCCGAACGGAGCTCAATCTCAGATTCCTCCTAAGGTACTACTTATTAACGATATCCGCAATCATTTCAACTGTTCAATTCATGAAATGGGGAACCTAGAATTAGATATTGTGCGTGAAGAACTGTGTGTGGATGGTATTCTGAAACCCGAGCACAAACATCTGGAAGATAAAGGTTTAGTTCACATTACACATCTACCTTGAAAATTTTGAGATAAATGGGTTAGATACATTCTCAGCCGTGTACATGATGGCAAGATTTGGCTTGAGCAACCCATAGAGATCACAAAGAAGATGATTCATCAAATCACCGGTCTTCCCATGTTGAACAAAGCAAAAACTACCAAAACCCTAGGTCGGATGGAACTAGAGAAGAAAACCCTAGCCGAGTGGGACGGTAGAGGCATGAAAGTTAGCAGCATTACCGATGCTGAACTAAAGTTTGGTACACACATTATTGCCCATAAGATTTACAGTTCTAGTCGACAGAATAGTGTCTCCTGTGAAGCTATTGACCTAGCATACAAAGTGGTCAAGAATAACTTAACATTTGACCTAGCAGACTTATTGTTAAAGCAGTTTAACAAAAACATGGAAAGCATTCAAACTTCCAAAAAACAATCCATGTAAGTTTGGATCCTTATTGGTCTGTTTATTCTTCTATGTTCAGAAATTCTTCTCTTCTAAAGGAAAAGTTGTATGGAGAAAAGATGTGCCAGCCCTTTATGAAATAAATGAATACATCTCAGAAATGGGTGAAAATTTTGAAAGCATCATGGATAATTATTTTGAGTCATTCAAAGAGAAAATGAATGACAGATTTCGGATTCCACAGAAGTTGGTGGAAGATTATAAGGATGACATTTGTTTTATGGTGGATTGTGATAATGTATATATTCAAACAGCTAAACCGAGGACTGTATATGTAAAACCTCTTCCTTATGAGGTAAATATTGATGAAACCAAGAATATCATTGAAGCTCTTCTTAATCAGCCTGTCAATCCCAAAGCTCCATATTTTGGAACATATGATGAAGCTAAGGTAAGAATTGAACTAAGCATAAAGCTTCCACAGGCGGTAAACAAAGGAAAGAAGAGGATAGCCAAAATGCAAATGATAACCGAGGACAAAGAAGAAAAAGATGAAGAAGAAGAGGAAAAGGATGAGAAAATAGAGGAACCAGAACCTGCAAAGAAGAAAGGAAAGGTATTCATCACTAAGGCACCTAAGCCTCCCACTACTGTATTTACAAGGAGAAATGCAAGAGGCAAGGCAGATAAGGCAGACAAGGCAGATAAAGACATAGTATTCAAAAGGCCTCCTCTAAACTTTCAAGAAAAGATCAGACTCTTTAGAGACGGATCAGGATCTGGAGTAAGTAACATAAAATCTTTTAAATATGAAACCAGATCGGAAACAGAACAGAAGGAAATAGAAGATGCTGTTATTGAAAAGATGGGACAGTGGAAATACTCTCCTGAAGAAATAGCCCCACAGGTTCCAGCAGTTCTATTAAATCCAATAAAAATGAGATGGAGCAATGCAAAGCAAACTGTGATAGACATATTTGATCAAACCCTGAGACAGTTAATGCCGAGCTTGAAAAATGATGAAGTAAAGAAGGCATTAAAAGAAAATGAAAGTAAGATGACATTAAAGTTCAATACTTGTTTGATTTTGATCAACAATATTGAATCGGTTGTGAAGGCTGCAAATGCTACATGGAAGAACATATACCACCTTCACCAACCGAGTATTGAAACAGTCATAATAAAAGACATTGAAGATGACAATGATGAACAAGAAGAAGCCACTAAGGTAGATGATACTATGAGGATAGCAGCAGAAGTCATTGCATCCCTTCCTACCTCTCCAGTAAAAGTTTCTACATCCAGCCCGGAGACACCTTCAAGCATGGTTGTGACAACTTCAACATTTGTCCAATCATCTATAGCAACAACAGAAGAAACTACCATTTCTTCTACCAAGTTGCAGTCTCCCATTTCATCAAGTTTTCCAGCAGTAAGTTTTCCAGTTTTTGAATCTACAAGTGTAAATATTTTAAGCTCTCCAGTAGACAGTGTGCCAGTCTCTATAGCCAGCCCTACTATATCTATTGTCACTACTACTAAAGCATTAAGTACAGATAAGCCTAAGGCTCTACCGAGTATAAAATTTTTGGGTAAGAATATAGTAGAGGATATAGACCTAGATGAAGAGATAGAGATTCCAACATTAGATTTTGCAAATCTATCAGCGGACCAAATGCAAAATATAGGTGAGATCCTCCAAAGGAAAGCAAAACAAAAGAAGCTTAAAAAGGAGAGAGACAAGGAATATCAAATCATCAAGGATGCTAAGGACATTTTGTCTGATGCATTAGGTATTAAAGTAGACTCCTCCCAACATGTTTTGCTACAATTAGCAGAAGCAGTTAATAAATACAATGAGGATTCATCTAGGACAGAAAAGTTAGTTGAAAGAGCCGAGAAGAGATTCAACAATAAAGTGCTTGAGCACATTGCTCAGCACATAGCTATTAACCAAGTAGAATTGTCTTCAGTTTTGTCAAACATTGAATCTATCTATTCGAATGCTACCTCTCTTTTGGCCAGATTGTGCAATATTGCCGAGTTCACAAAGGATGTTAAGGATAAAATGAATAAAATGGATGAGGATATGAAGATTAGCATACAGAAGCTGCAACTTGAACCAAGTTCAAGCTCTGCTCATCACATGAAAATCTCACACCTATCAAATATGCAGTCTGATCTACTGAAAGAAGACACAAGGATCCGGTCCACACTGCTAGACATCCAACACATGATCCTTCCCATCATGAATACAATGTATAAGCACATTGAACATTCCAAAACATTGATTCATGACAATCAGTTCTCTATAGCAGATCACATGATTGAACTCTCTGCAGAAGTCCAAATTGCAATCCAAACATGTAAGATTCTGCAAGAAAGTTGGGACAGAACCCTGGCACTAATAATGAAGGTACATTCTGATTTTCTATCAAATTTTGGATTCTCTCTGTAAATAACTTGTATATACACCTTTGGCATTATCGTCAAAAAAGGGGGAGATATGTATAGAGGGAGATATATGTATAGAAGAAGATTTGTATAGAAACAGTTAGCACATTGAAAGGGGGAGACAATGTATAAAGCCCTATAACAAAGACAAATTTTGAAAAATCAAAATAAAACTCAGCATGATTCATGTATATAAGTTTTGGCCAATAAGTGTTTTTGTCACTAATGCCAAAGGGGGAGATTGTTGGCATTAAACAGAATTGCCACTAGTGACAACACTTATTTGCATTCTGGGTGCAAACCGAGCAGACAGTGCAAACCGAGCAGACAGTGCAAACTAAGCAGACAGTGCAAACCGAGCAAACAGTGCAAATCGAGCAAGACAATGCAAACCGAGCAAGTTAGTACAAACCGAGCAGGACAGTGTAAACCGAGTAACATCATGTCTACCGAGTCACCAGTATTTGCCGAGTTCAAAACCTACCGAGTGATCAGTATGAACCGTGCCTTCACTTCTACCGAGTGCATGACGATGCCGAGTAATGCAGTGGACGTCGAGTATCAGAAAGTCACCGAGTTAGTTTGCAGGAACCGTGTAACCATACTTGGGCCGACTTAGTAGCACTTATGTTTATTTGTCAAGCCAACTTTGTAATTGTAATTGTAATTAATTGTTTAAGACTTGTATATAAATAATGTTGTAAAAATGTCAAGACAATGTAAGAAGCATATATGTGAAAAAGAAAGAAAGGCAGAGATAAGCGAATTACAAAGGGCTTCAGCAGTATAAGGAACAGCAAAGACAAATTCATCACAGAAGGTGATTAGTACATCAGCGAATCTCAATCAGCAATCCAGTTGCAAAGCAAGAGATCTACTGTTTCATCCTAGCATGTGAATCAGTACTAAATCCTTTAACCGGGTAGACTTAACAGTCTTTTGTAAAATCTCTTTACCGAGTGCATACTTCATTGTATGTTTGTAAATCCTTTAACAGGGTGGATTTAGCAATCCTTATTGCTCCTAACAGGGCAGATCATCAGAAGTGATCAAATTGTAAGCCTTAACCAGCCAACTTTATTCTGCAGTATTAAAGCTTTGTGGGTTTCATCCCCACCCCAGTTTTACTTTCTTTTTGGAAGGTTTCTGGGTAACCAAATCTATGTGTCATCATTGTGAATGCTCTTAAGTTTCATATGCAAAGGTTAAAATAAATTACATGTTAATACATCTGTAATTGAAAAAAAATTTGGAGTTACTGATTCACCCCTCCCCTCTCAGTAACTCGGTTAATTCCTGAATATTTCCAACAAATATTTCCATGCAAAGTTGATCTTCTTCTCTATTAGGAATGTTGTAAATTTTTGCTTCTCTTCTTCTGATAAAGATTGTGCTACATGAATCAACTATGGTTCTTCTATTATTCCCAAATTTATAGATTGAGTGGGCTCAATTAGAACTAGAGACCTATCCTATAAATGACTCGGAAGAACATCAAATTGTGTGTGTGAAAATTATACCTGATCTGTAGACACAACACTTCAGTAAAACATTAGAGGTTAGTTGAAATCGAAATTGTGCAAAATTAAAATCTAATCTAACCAAGCGATTTACTACCTTCTAGTAGGTGTGAGATTGATGTTCTCAGATTGTTATCGAGATCAGTGACCTAGACGACACCTAAATGAAGGATTTGAATGCAAAATTGATGGATATGGAATATGAATGCAATTAATCTATTTTTTTGGATTTTAGATGCAATAAGAATGATAAACTGATATGAAATCTATTGCTAATATGAAAATTGATCTATGATATGCTAATCTAGAAATAATATGATATGAATAAAAACCAAATTGATCTCACAATAGCCTTGATTCGCAATAAGTTTTGATTCTCCAGATAGCAATTCTTCAGTGTGATTATGCAAAATTATGAGATGCCTTGAGATGAGCTAAGGCTTTTAATTCATAGAAATCCAGGGTTTAGAGGTGCATGAAAGAAAGCCATAAATCACTCAGATTAACTCAGCTTGATTTTTGAGTTTTCAGATAATAAAGATAATTTAATTCACAAAAACATGCAAATCATGCAAAAATAGCTTTTTAACTCAAATTAGAAGGTTAGATCAACTTTAAAACTCAAAAATGATGTTGAGTTCCAAAAAGTCAATAACTTGCATTGATTTTCTGATTTGGAGTTTAACTGCTCTTTGATTGTGCATGTTTTATTTATGAATTAATAAATAAATAAAGTGATTTATTCTCAACTTAACTGATTTTTTAATATAAATAATTGATTTATGGGTTAATCAATCATTTAATCAAACTTTTATTAAAAACTATATTATTAAATAATGACAACATGCTTTAATTAATTAAATAAGAATTTAATCAATTATTCATAGGATTTTGGATTTATTGTCAAAATTAAATAATACAATTAATAATAGATAGAATTAAATTTAATTAAACAATTAAGTGGCAAATATTAAATCTAATTAATTAAATATGAAAATATTCAATTAATCAAACTTAGGATAAATGTGATTTATCACCAAATAATCATTAAATTAAAGATAATTAAGATAATTAGGAATATTTCCCGATGCAGAATTTAAGATAATCAATTAGATTCGATGATGTGCAGATGTGCCTTAGGTTAGGACTTCTATGTCGATTTTGTTCGATTTGAGGATGTAGGAGGTTAATGAACATATAGCCCATTTTTGGGGTATTACATTTTGCCCCTCTTTGAATTACTGTGCGAAGCGTAGTGGTTCAAAGACAGTCTATGTTTGATAGAGATATGAAACTGATTTGAAATTGATAATTGATATGAGACAAAAGCCGATTGATATTGATTTGATATGAAGATAATAGGTCCTGAATGACCAAAGATAATGTTCACAGTAGCAGTGATGAACCGAGGATTGCGCAGTGTCGTATGACCATGGATTGTCATTTGGGCTTCTGTGGAGTGTCGTACGACTTTTGGAGCCAGTCTGGAATGTCGTTTGAGAGACAGTGAGCCCAAAATTGATATTTAGGTCAAAAATTTGATTTTTTTTATAATTTTTCCGGATTGTTGATCCTTTGACCCACCTTCTGAAATATCGAACTATTCCATTTTTGTACCATTAGCTTGATTTTGAACTCAATATTTGATAAAACACCCTATTTCTATATGATTTAGGTCACATATCCAGACGTCCATGTTTGTCATTCTTACCCGGTGACATAGAGATTATGCGTCTCGCTTCTTGACCCTATGAGGGTTCATCTTGCTGCATGTGGTTTTGAGCATCTCATTCATTTACCCGATATTAGGGTAAATCATGGCCTATTGACTGCGTTGATAGAGATATTTCACTTGGAGACTCAGACCTTTCATTTACCAACTGGAGAGATGACTGTGACTCCAGAGGATATTTATAGGATACTACGCATTCCATTCCATAGAAGTCAACGTCCTGAGTATGTGAGTTCTGGCCAAACTGGTCTTCATGCCTTCAGGCGTCTATTTTGTGATGATACACAGTTGATGGGGTCCATTTCCTGGGAGACCCTTGTACAGAGATATGGTCAGACACACCGTTTAGAGTGCATTATTATTGGGATGATCAAGGAGCTCATCATGCCAGGCCGTCAGCAGAATGGCTTTTTGATGGGATGGGCACCGATGGTAGCACTTCTTATGGCCACTCCCACTGAGCTTGCCTGGGGTCAGTGTCTTTTGGCCCACATGTTTTTAGAGATGCACGAGGTCATCTATCAGGATTGCAAGAGCTTCACTTTTGGAGCTCTTGTATTGCAGATATGGGCATGGGAGCATATCCTAGTGTTGAGACCAATTTTTCAGACACAGCGGCAGCCATAGGAGCTAGTGATATATATGTATGTAGGTTATGTTACACAGGTCTGCATGGGTCATACCAAGTACTTTTGATGATGCTTAGATGATATGACATTTGTGTATTGGAGACCCTACTTGCAGATAGAGGCTTGGCCCACTGCGAGGGAGCAATATAGTTTTCTTTTTTAGAGTCAGGTACTTATTGGTCGGTCTCCCACCGTGTTGGAGAGATTCTTGATTACTAAAGTGTGGCATCAATATGGACGTAGACAAGATTCCCCACAGGAGTATACTGCATATGCATGCATTGTTCATGAGATCAACCTCAGATGGACAACGCGGCTTACATATTCTTTATGCTCAGATGAGTACAGTCGCATCATAGGGAGAGATTGGGATTACTGTCCATGGGTTGTTGATGTAGGGGTTACAGATGGATACATTTCTTGGCTTGTGGATCACCCCATTTATAGATTCTTAGATCCCACTGAGTTGATACCCTCCATGGAGGAGGCAATGGATGTTACAGGTGCTCCTGTGGGACAGGGCCTGAGACCTCAGGTAGTGCATCCTACACCTCCTAGACAAAGAGCAATGGCTCCACTTCAAAGACCATTAGGACACATGAGGCCCCCTCATCCTTCTACTTCTACAACAGGTACATCCACAGGTTCACAAAGACGGAGCAGGGGGGAGAGGGGTACTCTAGGTAGTGTTGGTTCTGCATATGAGGTTTTAGCAACTGAGTAGTTTGTGGGTGGCAATGTAGATCCCTCGTAGGTAGATACCACTTTTGATCTGGGAGCTGAGGTTAGAAATCATAAGGTGCACAGAGCAGATACCACTGGTCAGCAGCCAGAGCAACCATAGGACACAGAGATGCCAGCAGTTGAGGCCGATCCTATTTCATCAGAGATGATCAGACGTCTCAGAGCTCAGGTCCAGGACCTGAAGGTATAGAGTGCTAGGTGGGAGGAGAGGTATTGAGAGGTAGATAGGTAGCACACTAAGCTTCATGTAGAGTTTCTCTCAAAGTTTCAGAGATTACAGACAGAGGTGACCCATCAGACCTCACAGGCTTCGTATTATGTGTCTGCATACTATGTTGTTGTCCCTACTACGTAGAGAGTACCTACGTATTCAGAGTACATGGTCACCTCAGAGGGAGCTAGGGCACTGAGAGTAGAGGCCATACTAGATGCACCACCACCTCCTCCACCAGATATCAAGGAGTGTGCCGATAGTTAATTCCTGTGCTTATGTTTTGATATACTCTATTCTTTTTTATAACTAATATATTGTTTTGACTCTGATAGCTTGTCAGAGCTCATTCTTTTGTACATTGTGCCAGTAGTGCACCCCTGACTCATTTCAAGTTTATGATATATATGAGATCAATTTTTTTGGTTGTGACTTCATCTGTACTTGTCATGTTTTGGATTTATGATGATATCATGCTATGCTTATGCTATGAGTAGTGTAGAATGTATGTATGGATCAATGCAATGCAATGATTTATTTCATATGTATGGATGTTATGCGAATGTAATTGTTTATGAAAAGATGTATGTATGATTTATGCTTATGCAATGGATGTAATGTAATGCAACAAATGATAATGATATGAGATGTAAATGCAATGATACACATGATATGTTTTTGCAGGTTGATGAAGACAAGTACTCAGTCTTATGTCAAAAGGATGTTTAACCCAGGAGGGTTACTGCTTGCGGTTCGATGAAGAGACCTTCAAGTGAAACTCAACTCTTGGTAGATGTGAAGAATTGATATGAAGATTTGTTTAAGCTTTGAAGTGTTTCCAAACAGTTGTGAGATCATACAGACATGCAAAATGCAAAGAGACATGCATAATGAAATGCAACCTAAGACCTAGGACCTAGTCTGATCATGTGTTGATTTGTTATCATCATTGAACTTTTAGGTAACTGAATAAATCAATACAATTCCCACTAGCTATGACACCATAGACATATGAATATCAATTTTTATGTGCAAGAATCAATACAACACCCACTAGTCAACAACCATGGATATATGAATATTGATTTTATTTTCAGAATGTCGGATTAGATATAAGCACCCAAGCACAAACACCGGGATGACCTAGATATCATGTCCATTTTGATATAGCAATTTGTACAAGCATCAAAACATAAATGTCATGATGACCTAAATACACCTTGTGTGACAAACACATCAAACAGCCAAGAGATTATTCTAAATCCAATGTGAATTACCCGTAGTGACCCTTTATCATTCACATCCTTAGGTAAGATCATGTTTCACAGTAGGAGAAAGAACTTACTCAAAAAGACAATAGTGAGATCAAACTTCCTTGAATTTTTTGAGTATCAATGGTTGAGGTACACATGGCCATCCAATTCAAGAGAGAGGCTCTTATAGTCAGACACCATTTCAATCCAGAATTTCCAAAGACGTTAGATTTTCACATACAAGCAGAAGACAAAGACAAGATTATGCCCCTAGTCATCACTCTCTAAATCCTATAAAGGACATCATCGAAGAGCTCGAAGGGACACAATATGCAAAAATCTCAATGTGAATCAATAAGCACACAAGGAGATAAAAGCATGAAAAGTACAGATTGTTTTCAATTTGTGTTTGATTGTTGTTGTAGATGCAAAATCCTTTTGGGAGACAAGACAAACCTAACTGACTCAATTGAAACTTCAAAGGACTCTGACTGGATATGACATGTCTAACGTATACTGGAGGCTATAGGATACAACATTGATTGCCCCCAAGTGTTAAGTAGTGATAGGATACAGACGCTTGAGCTGAGTGGTGTACAGACCGACCTATTGAAAACTAGAAATGCAGAAACAAACTGGGAGATATGTACAAACTAAAGCAAAACTAAAAGCTGGGAAAGACCAAGATTGTGTTGATAGATGGAGCATTTTGAAACAAGTGGTGCCCATTTGCTGGGTTTTCACCATCTTGGTAGAGATTCTATTTTTGCTACCAAGGTCCCTGTTTTTTCCAGGTTTTCACCAAGGCACTTTTTCTTTTTCTCATTTTTATTTATTTTTCATTTTTTTTTGGTACTTTTGATTTTTTTTATTTTTTTGTGAATCATCAAGGTGCCTATTGCTAGGTTTTCACCAAGATGTTCATTTTTTCAGGACTTTTTCTAATTTTTATAATTTTTTCAGGACATTTTACCATAGACTAAATGCTTTAGGCATAGAATTTCTTCAAATGGAGAACATTGATTGGTTCTCAGAGCTGTTCTCCTTTAGTCATTGAGAGTTGATAGGTACCAGAGCCAAAAGTAGCAGTGATTACAAAGGGACCCAGCCAGTTGGGTTCGAACTTCCCCTTGTGTTCTCGATGTGATTGATTTTTAGGATTCTCTCTCAAGACAAGATTGCCAACCTAAAATTCTCTGTGTCTGACTTTCTTGTTGTAGCCTCTAGACATTCTCTTCTGATATACTCTAAGATGATCATACGCTGCTTGTTTGCGCTCATCTAGTAGTTCAAGTTCTTGCAACCTAGACACTTTGTAGTCATCATCAGTTACTAGACCATGCATTCTGATTCTTAGTGATGGTATTTCAACCTCAATAGGTAGTACCACCTCAGACCCATAAACTAAAGTGAAAGGCGTAGCCCCAGTAGGAGTTCTGATACTTGTTCTATATGCCCATAGAGCTAGATTAATCATGAGATGCCAATCTCTGCCAGTTTTGTTTACTGTTCTGTGCAAGATCTTCAATAGATTTTTGTTAGAGGCCTCAGCTTGTCCATTCCCTTGAGAATAGTAGATAGAAGACCAATGTTATGATTATGGAATGAGGTATCCCATATCTACATATGATATAGTTCAATATGAACATAGATATTTTCTTTCCAATTGCTTGTGTCAAAGGGACCGCCTCTACCCATTTTGTAAAATAATCTGTAGCAGTGATTATATGGGTATGTCCATTAGAAGAGTGAGGATGAATCATCCTACTAAGATCAAATGCCCATTGATGGAAAGGCCATTGTGTTCTAAAGGGAATTAGATCTCTCCCTGGAGCATGAATTAGGTTGCCATGTACTTGACACTTTTGACAATTCTTAGCAAATTTGATAGAATCTTTCTCCATTTCAGGCCAATAGTACCCTGCCCTAATAAGTTTTCGAGCTAGTGTTAAACCATTTGAGTGTGACCCACAAATACCCTCATGGACTTCCTCTAATGCACATTGAGACTCTTCCCATTCTAAACATCTAAGTAGCGTACCATCTAGACCTTGTTTGTATAGATCATTACCAATGATGACATATCGGGAGGCATTACGGATAAGGTATCTCTTTTCATGGCGGTTGAAGGTATTGGGAATGATTTGGTCTTACAGATAAGAAAATAGGTTTTTGTATCTGGATGAATCATGACCTACAACGGTGCAAATCATGCGAGTTTCAGGGGATTCATATGTAGGATAAGATAGTGCTTCCACCAGGAACTCATAGCGTAGCTCATGTTCAGGCTGCTGTAATAAAGTAGATAGTGTTGCCATTGCATCGGCAGCCTTGTTCTCCATTCTAGGAATTTGCTCAAATGTGATAGACATGAAATATTTCTTAAGATCATCTACCATTCTCTTGTAAGGAATGAGCTTTTCATCTTTAGTTTGGTACACATCATTGACTTGATGAATAACAAGTTGAGAGTCTCCATGAATGTGTAGCTCTGTTACTCTCCATTCAATTGCTATTTTCATACCATTCAAAAGGGCTTCATATTTTGCAATATTGTTTGTGCAGGGGAACTTTAGTCTGAATGCTTTTGGGATGGAGTATCCTTGAGGAGTTATGAACAATATGCCTACTCCAGATCCATTCTATGTATAGGAGCCATCAAAGAATAATTGTCATTCTCTAGAAGATAGGTGCATAATAGAGGAGTCTGGAAATTCCATTTGCATTGGTGTGTCATCAAACATGGGTGCATCTGCTAGTTGATCAGAAATAACTTGACCTTTTATAGCTTTTCTTTCAACATATTCAATGTCAAATTCGCTTAGAAGAATGACCCATTTAGCCAGTCTACCTGTGAGGGCAGCCTTGCTTAGTAGGTATTTTAGTGGATCAATTTTTGCTACTAGATGCGTGGTATGAGCTAACATATAGTATCTCAATTTCTATGATGCAAAGATCATAGTGAGACAAGCTTTCTCAATCATAGAATAGTTCTTTTCATACGCCACCAATGTTCTACTTATATAATAAATGGCTCTTTCCTTTTTGTCTTCATCATGTTGCACTAGCAATGCCCCCAATGATGTGGCTGTTGTGGAGACATATAAGATCAATGGCTTCCCATGAATAGGAGGCATCAAGATAGGTGGATTTGATAGATACTTCTTGATATGGTTAAAGTTGTTCTCACATTCTTCATTCCATGCAAAGGTCACACCTTTATGTAATGTTTTTGTAAAAGGTTGTGATATGTCCGCTAGCTGTGATATGAATCTTCTAATAGATTGAACTCTTCCATGCAACATCCTCATTTGACTGATATTCATGGGAGGTTGCATCTCTATTATAGCCTTGACTTTAGCTGGATCAACTTCAATGCCCTTCTTTGAAACTATGTATCCTAAGAGCTTTCCAGAAGTGACACCAAAAGCACACTTCTTAGGATTTAGTCAGAGACTAAACTTTTCCATTCTGTCTAGGATCATGCTCAAGTCCTTTAGATGTTCAATTCTAATCATAGATTTTTCTAAAGTATCATCAACATAATCTTCCATAGTTCGATGCATCATATCATGGAAAATAGATGTCATGCCTCTTTGATATGTAGCACCAGCATTTTTAAGCCCAAATGGCATGACATACCAATAGAAGGTGCCCCATGCACATGTGAAAGCAATTTTCTCTTGGTCCTCTGGAGCAATTTTTATTTGGTTATATCCAAAGAAACCATCCATTAAGGAATACATCTCAAAATCCATAGTCATGTCCACTATCATATCAATGTTAGGCAGTGGAAAATCATCCTTAGGGCATGCTCTATTCACATCTCTAAAGTCTGTGCACACTCTGATTGAGCCATCTAGTTTAGAAATAGGTACAATATTAGAGATCCACTCTGCATAGTCAATAACTCAGATGAATCTGGTGTTTAGGAGCTTCTCTAATTCAGCTTTTACCAAGAGTGCAACATGAGGATGCATCTTTCTTAATTTTTTCTTGACAGGTTTGACATTTGGAGTGATAGATAAATTATGCATTATGAGATTAGAATCCAATCCTGGCATATCTGAATATTTCCATGCAAAGTTGATCTTCTTCTCTATAAGGAATATAGTAAATTTTTGTTTCTCTTCTTCTGATAATGATTGTGCGACATGTACCAATTGTGGTTCCTCTATTGTACCCAAATTGATAGATTGAGTGGGCTCAATTAGAACTGGAGATCTATCCTATAAATGGCTAAGAAGGACATCAAATATCTCATCCTTAGGTGCCTCAAAGAGTTTTTCACCTTTGGATACGTCTTTTATTTTTACTTTTGTAGGTTCGGAGACTACCACAAAGTGGTTTTCACCCTCAGAACTCTTTTTCTTTTTCTTTTTATTCTTGTTTTTCTGACTAAGATATTTGATGTCCGAATCGGTCATGCTAACACTTGATTCACTGATGGAAGTCCTCATAGGCTCAACTGCATTGAGGTAGCAAGCAAGGGCATGGTCATTCGGGAAGGTATAAATACCATGGCTAGGATTTGTGGAGGTTTGATCAATAAGTTCTGGATATTGGATAGTCAAAGTAGGCAAAGATTGGGAGATAGTGTTTACGGATATGGATCTATCATCATTGGTCCTAACCCAATGCTCAAGTTCAAAGGTGATATTACAACTTAAGACATTTAATTCATGAATAGGCTCAATGCCATCGTGGGAGTTCAATTCAGCCATAGGTGGATCAGACTCGATAGGTTCATCATTTCACTCTAGACTCACATTGGGATTAGGTACATATTGGTGAATAATATCAACATGTTTCTCTATAATAAGCTCATCTTCATCTGGTTCTGGAATGGCTCCCCATTCATAGTCATTTGATTCAGCTTCTGATTCAGGATCTCTAGGAAATCTTAGAAGATGAGTAAACTCAGGGTGAATACCCCAAGAAGGGTTACCCTCATATTCTGATTTGAATTCATACTCATGGGAATCTATCTCAGAATCACTACCACCTCCCTCTTCTTGATTATTTTCAAGATTAGTTGGTTCTTGTGTTGCAACTATCTCTTGATTGATAGTAGGTTCTTGTGTTTCTACTACATTAATTCTTTTGATTAGATCATCTTTATCACCAAGAAGGTCTTTGATTTCCTTAGGCAATTTTTCATAGGGGATGAGTTTTGAGCTGTCTGAATCACTATCTGATGGTTTTGTCTCTTCTTTCTTAAGAAGAGGTTCTCTTGGTGTGATCTACTCTATGACATGGGAACAATTACCTTTGAGGTGATAGGGTTTCTTCTTAAATCCTAAGCCAACTTTGTTTTTATTTTCTCTACCAGTATGTGGGAGAGGTGCCTCAAGACCTTTTCCTCTAATTCCTAGAGGTCCTTTACCTGAATATCCCATCTTAGCTATTAATTTATCTCCTAGACCATACAACTTAGAAGGGAGTTTGGATACTGTAGAGTCACTAGTTTGAACAACTTGAGATTCAAGTTCATCTTTGTATAGCCATGATAGCACAGCTTCATCCTCTTCAAATTCTTTCTTGGATACTTGTTCTACTACAAAATTCTTTTTATATGCTTCCAGAGGTTCTTTAGAGTTTGGTTTGGATTGTTTCAAATATTGCCCATAAGACTTAGGCGAGATAGGGAGAGATGTCAAAGATAAGACTGGCTCGATAGTATATTCTCCCATACTATTTTCTTTGATATTAACCTCTTTTGCAAGATCTTCCATTTTAGATGTGGATGCTTCTTTAGTTGGTTTAATGGAAGATTCTATGTTATTAGGTACAAGCTTATCGACACTTTCCTTCAAGGTGTTGCAAGTTGTGTTCAGATCTGCGGGAATAGTAACCTCTACTCCTTCATAAGGAAACTTCAAACATTGATGGTATGTAGAAGGAATAGCTTGCATTTCATGTATCCATGGTCTCCCTAGAAGGATGTTGTAGGCCAAAGGTAGATCAAGCACTTGACAGATGGTATCTTTGATAACTAGACCCACTCGGATGGGTAAGACAATGGTGCCTTTAGAAGATCTTTCTTGTTCATCATAGGCTTTGATAGTTATTTTCTTTCTAGGATCAATAGCTAATTCTAAAAATCCCAATTGTGTGATCAAGCTATAAGAACAAATGTTTAGGCCAGCGCCCCCATCTATCAACACACATTTGACCCTATGGTTCTGGATCAAGACTTCTATATGCAAAGGCTGATTGTGTGGGTGACTCAAGGAGTTTTCATCTTCCTCTGAAAAGGAGATATATTGCGGAGATGTAAGATGTCCAACCATAGTTTGGAACCTATCTAAATCAAGGTCATCAGGAACATTGGAACCGAGCAAAGCTTTATCAAGAATGGCTCTATCAGCTGGAGATATTCAAAGCAACTGAAACATGGAGATTTTCACATTAGTGTGTTGGAGTTGTTGGACAATGCTATAAGATGTATGCCTTATATCCTTTGGATTGGAAGATTTGGAATCAGCCTTCTGTTTAGAAGCAAATGAAAGATTGAAGGGCACCTTAGGGATATTTGATGAATTTGGGATTTGTCCTTTCAGATGCATTTGAGCTTGTGATTGAGTAACTGTGTTAGCTGAGGAATGATCTTTGTCTCTTCATACAATTGTGATGACATTGCAACTTTCAGAGAGACATGGTTCAACCATATTGATGACAACATTATTTCCAGGGTAGGCATAGTTGACTTTTGCCCCCATATTAGGCTGAGAAGTTGAAACTTCTTAACCATGTTTCAGAAATGGTTCTATGAATGTTGTATGATCATTATTACTCTAGGGATTGTCAATTGTGATGTCTCCACTATTGATCAGATCTTGAATGGTATGCTTCAAGTGGTAGCAATTATTAGTTTTGTGACCTTTACTCCGATGGAAATCACAGAATTCATTTCATCTCCACCATTTTGGTTTGGGGTCCTGATCATTTGGTCAGATTGGTGGTAAAGAGATGATGTTATCAGCCAGTAGAGTTTTCATAGCTGATTCTAAAGACTCTCCCAGAGGAGTAAACTTTCGATGTTTATCCCATCTTTTGTATTCTGGCTTCTTTTGAGATGGTTCAGAAGACTTTTGCTCTGAAGCTTTAATGGCTTGAGTGCCAAGAGTGAGATTGTAGGTTGGTGCCTTTGATGGGGCACAGATAGTGTCAACAACACCATCTGTGATGATGCCTTTGTTCTTGTTCCAATTTTTGTTCTTGTCTTTAGAACTGGATCCTGATTCGTACTTGTCTTTTTGAAGTGTGATTTCTCCTTTTTTCACAAGCACTTTTTCGATTTTGATAGCATTATCTACCATCTTATCAAAAGATGTATGATCTTTCATTTGTAGAGGATAATTGATTTTGGGAACAAGGTTATTGATGAAGATTTCCATTTTTTCTGTTTCTGGAATAGGTCTGGCATATAGAGAGAACTTCTTCCTCCATCTCTTGAGAAATGTTAGGAATGGTTCCCTTGGATATTGCTTGAGATTACAGATATCAATCATGGTAACTAGATGTTGAATATTGTAGGATTATTATTGATAAAACAATTTGATCAACTCCTCAAAAGTTTTGATAGTAGAAGGTAGTCTAGAGAACCAATGGATGGCTGCTCCCCTAAGAGATCAAGGGAAGAGACGCATCAAATAGGTTGGTTCGTGCATGAACTCCATTGATTGTGTATAGAATTCTCTGACATTATCTTGTGGATCTGAGTGTCCATCATACATATCATACTTTGGCAACTCCACTCTTTTTGGAAAGGGTGGCATGTACAAGTCTTTGTCAAATGGAAAAGGACATAGAGCCTCCATGGAAAACTCTTTGGGTTCCTTCTCTTTTTCGAGTTGATTCAGTTTGACTTGTAAAGTATGTATTTGTTTCGTCATAGCTATGAGTGGAGTTTCTTCCTCATGTGTGATGATAGCTTCAACATTAAAATTAGGAGGAAGCTTAGCTCCTTGATGAGCTAATTGTAAAAAGTATGCTTCTCTATCTTCTTTCAAGAAATGCTTCATCATCTATTTGAAGTTATCATCATTTTGATATTGAGAAATTTCTTCAGGTGTGGATTCCTGATCTGCACCATGTTGAGATTGAGCTCTTTGAGAGCCAAAATTCATCCCTTCTTGAGACATGGTAGGAGTTTGTGGACTCCCTAGATTAGATTGATGTGGGGTTTGTTGGGTAGCTCCGTGAGTTGATGGAGGAGGTATGTAACCAGATTTCAATCGATAGTTGCCAAGACAGTCGTCCTCGTAAAGACCAAAATTGATGAGTTTCTCAAGAGTTGGAGTTTGGAGAGTGGTGATAGATTTCTTGTGAGAGGAAGCTCTAGTCTCCACCATTAACCTCAAGTGAAACAAAAGAATAAGATCCAGATAACCGAAGAATGAATTGAATCAAGATGATCAGATGATGCAACCTTGTCAAGGTTTGATTGATTTAAATATTTGATTAGATGTGGATGAAGGATACTGTTCCCTGGATGTATGGGTAGGTTCCCAAAAGATAGTGGATAAGATATCACAACACTCAGTCATTTTGATGATTGATTGAAGATTGATTTGAAGATTGATAGTTATGACAAGGTTTTGACACGAGATGATAAAGACTCAAATTGATTAAATAGAAGGCTGAATCGGATTCAAAAGGCCACTTTAGGAAAATGATCAGATTCTTAATAGCTATTTCTCTATTCTTGACATGGTGATTTGATCGACAGATTCTGGAAATAGGTTGAAAAAGCTAAATATCTAGCAATTCTGACAATTTTTTGACAACTCTCAAAAATTTCCCAAACGACACTCTGCAAACTCATATGACAGTGGGTATGCTATGAAACGACAGTTGTAAAACTCGTATGATAGCTGCAAAACTCGTACGACAGTGGGTATGCAACGAAATGATAGTTGAAAATTTCATACGACAGTTGCAAGATTTTGACTTTGAGAATTTGTTGGCATGAAAACTCGTACGACACTAGGTACTCAATCATACAACAGATGTGTTGTAATGAAACAACACTTTGAGAAAACTCGTATGACTTTCTGACCTCCTGAGATGACTTTTGACTCTAGAAAAGAATTTTACTTCAAATTTTGCAAATTTTGAGTTTTCAGATTCGGATGGTTTGCAAATTTCAATGTCTAGATTTTGAGAATTGTAACAGATTTGTTCATTTTCAATAACCAGATAGATAAACAAGCATGCAAAATAGCAAGCAAGTGATTTCAAGCATGTCTGAAAATAATGAACAAAGGCAAAAGCAACCTTGCGCATGAACAATTAAGTGACTTATTCATTCTAATCCTCAGAAGCACTAATTATGTATGTTCCAAAAATGTTTTGCAATGATGAACATATACCCTAGAAAATAAAAAATTTGGCCTCGCTAGGGTTTTTAGTAATGGTTTGACTCTGTAACTTTTATGATCCAAAGGGGTGAACTCCAATCCCGATGCATTAGGGTTTTGACACAGTCTGAGAACTTAATCTTCAGGAGCTTCTAGGTAGATCTGACAACCCAACAATGAACCATACCCATGGAGATTTCTTCCACACGGACATTTATATAGCGACTGTCACTACCACGACAAAAATGGCTATTACCACTTGAGGTTCTGTCAACGTAGTTTTCCCTATGAAGGGATTGTCTACTACGGTTAACCCTCTCTAAAGATGACTCGTAGTATTGTACAACAAGGGGACTTGGCTCCAGATCCAAGGTTTTTGATGCCTTTTCACTTTTAACCCAAACAAAGAAGACAAATAAATCCGAGACGCTAAGACAAAGTTTTGCTTCACCAAGGTCTATGATATCAACCCCACGTGATCTATCAACCCCTCCGAAGAGAGAATGTATCAATCAATAAGAGAAGACGCACTAACCAATTTTGATTCACCAAAGCTCGTGATGTCAACCCCACGTGATCTATCAACCTCTCCTAGGAGAGAATGTATCGATCAATAAGAGAAGATGCACTAACCAAGTTGAATGTGAAATGCACTAAGTATCCTCCCTACCTATAAGGATTCTGTGGTCAAGAAGGATTTCACTGGGAATCCAATCTCTCAAGAATCATGAATAGTGTTCATAGGGCCTAATTACTATGTGAGCATAGATGTATGTTTCCAAAAAGTAAATGTGTCGAAAGTACTCAAAAGAAGAAAGAGGAACACTTAACGCTTAAAGCGAATATGAGGTGAGTCCACAAGGTGGAACAATTAACCCCTCACATAAGCTAAATATGAGTCCACAACTTATAAAACAAGTAAGTTCCAAAAAGCACAAAAGGGTTGCCTGGTGGAACAATTAATGCTTCTTTCCTTTAGACCCCTCCCCTTTAATGTGGTGCTGATATTGCAACCACGGGGTGAAAATGAGGGGCCGGCAGATTTAGCGAGTCCAATAACCCAAGATAGCAATCTAGATCAATCACAAGTAATCTAAGACTGCCAATAAATACCTAAGGTGTCACAACTTAGTATCAATTATGCAAGTGTGCAAAACAAAAGCATGAAAAGAAGCACTCAAGCTAGACACATGAGGGATTTATTTTAAGTCCAAATTGAAATGTTATTAGGTGAAGGAGAATACCTAGAATCCTCACAGCGTGCTTAGTAGATTTTACTTGATTTTTAGCAATTTATGCACTTGTTACAATCAAAACCAGCAAGAGTCAATCAAAAATAGAGAATTTCAATTGTTAAGATTAGCCGTTAGTCAAAATCTAAAAACTCAATATAACAAACTGCCCTAAAAAATGAAATGACAGTTGAAACCTGATGTTGAAACTCGTACGATAGTGGGTCTATTACCAGACAACAGTCTAAAAACTCGTACGACAGTGGGTATGCTCCCAAATGACAATCTAGAAACTCGTACGACACTGGGTGTATGATGAAACAACAATTGAACTTCCAGACGATAGTGTGTGCAGCCTGGCATGATTCTCAATCTGATAGACTATCGTACGACAATGGGTTCAGTGCGAAATGACTTTTGTCAGAAACTCGTACGAAGATTGTATGCACAAAAAATAAAAAATCATATTTCTACATAGAAACCGAGGAGAAAAAGATAGAAATTGATAGAATTGAATTGGAAACCCATTTCAGGGCCCCCCGGTGGGCGCCAGAAATGTGTGTGTGAAAATTGTACCTAATCTGTAGACACAACACTTCAGTAAAACATTAGAGGTTAGTTGAAATCGAAATCGTGCAAAATTAAAATCTAATCTAACCAAGCAGTTTACTACCTTCTAGTAGGTACGAGATTGATGTTCTCAAATTGTTATCGAGATCAGTGACCTAGACGACACCTAAATGAAGGATTTGAATGCAAAATTGATGGATATGGAATATGAATGCAATTAATCTATTTTTTTGGATTTTAGATGCAATAAGAATGATAAACTGATATGAAATCTATTGCTAATATGAAAATTGATCTATGATATGCTAATCTAGAAATAATATGATATGAATAAAAACCAAATTGATCTCACAATAGCCTTGATTCGCAATAAGCTTTGATTCTCTAGATAGCAATTCTTCAGCGTGATTATGCAAAATTATGAGATGCCTTGAGATGAGCTGAGGCTTTTAATTTATAGAAATCCAGGGCTTTAGAGGTGCATGAAAGAAAGCCATAAATCACTCAGATTAACTCAGCTTGATTTTTGAGTTTTCAGATAATAAAGATAATTTAATTCACAAAAACATGCAAATCATGCAAAAATAGTTTTTTAACTCAAATTAGAAGTTTAGATCAACTTTAAAACTCAAAAATGATGTTGAGTTCCAAAAAGTCAATAACTTGCATTGATTTTTTGATTTGGAGTTTAACTGCTCTTTGATTGTGCATGTTTTATTTATGAATTAATAAATAAATAAAGTGATTTATTCTCAACTTAATTGATTTTTGAATATAAATAATTGATTTATGGGTTAATCAATCATTTAATCAAACTTTTATTAAAAATTATATTATTAAATAATGATAACATGCTTTAATTAATTAAATAATAATTTAATCAATTATTCATAAGATTTTGGATTTATTGTCAAAATTAAATAATACAATTAGTAATAGATAGAATTAAATTTAATTAAATAATTAAGTGGAAAATATTAAATCTAATTAATTAAATATGAAAATATTCAATTAATCAAACTTAGGATAAATGTGATTTATCACCAAATAATCATTAAATTAAAGATAATTAAGATAATTAGGAATATTCCCCGATGCAAAATTTAAGATAATCAATTAGATTCGATGATGTGCAGATGTGCCTTAGGTTAGGACTTCTATGTCGATTTCGTTTGATTTGAGGATGTAGGAGGTTAATGAACATATAGCCCATTTTTGGGGTATTACACAAATATCTCATCCTTAGGTGCCTCATAGAGGTTTTCACCTTCGAATACATCTTTTATTTTTAATTTTGTAGGTTCTGAGACTGCCACAAAGTGGTTTTCACCTTCAGAACTCCTTTTCTTTTTATTCTTATTCTTATTTTTCTAACTAAGATACTTGATGTCTGACTCCGTCATGCTATCGCTCAGTTCACTGATGGAAGTCCTCATAGGCTCAACTGCATTTAGGTAGCAAGCAAGGGCATAGTCATTCGGGAAGGTATAAATACCATGGCTCGGATTTTTGGAGGTTTGATCAAGAAGTTCAAGATGTTGGATAGTCAAAATGGGGAAATATTGGGAGATAGTGTTTACAAATATGGATCTGTCATCATCGGTCCTAACCCAACACTCGAGTTCAAAGGTGATATTACAACTTAAGACATTCAATTCATGAATAGGCTCAATGTCATTGTGGAACTCCACTTCATCCATTGGTGGATCAGACTCAATAAGTTCATCATTTCGCTCTAGACTTACGTTGGGTGTAGGTGCATATTGGTGAATAACATCAACATGTTTTTCTTTGATAAGCTCATCTTCCTCTAGAATGGCTCCCCATTCATAGTCATTAGATTCTTTATCTATGCCTCTAGGAAATCTAAGAACATGAGTAAAGTCAGGATGAATACCCCAAGAAGGGTTACCCTCAGATTCTGATTTGAATTCATACTCATGTGAATCAGTCTCAGAATAACTACCACCTTCCTCTTTGTCTATTTGATTGTCTTTGAGATTAGTTGGTTCTTGTGTTGCAACTACCTCTTGGTTGATAGTAGGTTCTTGTGTTTCTACTACATTAATTCTTTTGATTGGATCATCTTCAGCTTCAAGGAGGTCTTTAATTTCTTGCGGCAAATGCTCTTAAGGAATAAGCTCTGAGCTATCTGAATCACTATCTGATGGTTCAGTTTCTTCCTTCTTAAGAAGGGATTCTCCTGGTGTGATCTACTCTATGACATGAGAACAATTACCTTTGAGGTGGAAGGGGTTTTTTTTAAAGCCCAAGCCAACAGTATCTTTGTTTGCCTACTCGTATGTGAAATAGGTATTATAAGACCTTTTCCTCTGACTCCTAGAGGTCCTTTACCTGGATATCCCATATTAGCTATCAATTTATCTCCTGGACCATATGACTTAGAAGGGATTTTGGATACTGTAAAGTCACTAGTTGGGATAGCTTGAGATTCAGGTTCATCCTTGTATAGCCATGCAAGCACAGCTTCATCTTCTTCAAATTCTTGCTTGGAGACTTGTTCTACTACAAAATTCTTTTTATATGCCTCAAGAGGTTCTTTAGATTCTGGTTTGGATTCTTTCAAAGATTGCCCATAAGACTTAGGTGAGATAGGGAGAGATCTCAAAGATAAGACTAGCTCTATAGTATATTCTCCCATACTACTTTCTTTGATATTGACCTCTTTGGCAATGTCTTCCATTTTAGATGTGGATGCTTCTTTTGTTGGCTTAAGAGAAGATTCTCTATTATTAGGCACAAGTTTATCCACACCTTCTTTCAATGTATTGCAAGTGGTAGATATGTCTGTTGGAATAGTGACATCTACTCCTTCATAAGGAAATTTCAAACATTGGTGGAATGTAGAAGGAATAGCTTGCATCTCATGTATCCATGGTCTCCCTAGAAGGATGTTTTAGGCCAAAGGTAGACCAAGAACTTGACATATAGTATCTCTAATGACTAGACCTGCTCTGATAGGTAAGACAATGGTGCCTTTAGAAGATCTTTCCTGTTCATCATAGGCTTTGATAGTTATTTTCTTTCTAGGATCAATAGCCATTTCTGAAAATCCCAATTGTGTGACCAAGCTGTAAGAACAAATATTTAGGCCAGTGCCTCCATCTATCAACACATGTTTGACTCTATGGTTTTGGATCAAGACTTCTATATGCAAGGGCTGGTTATGTGGGTGACTCAAGAAGTTGTCATCTTCTTCTGAAAAGGAGATGTACTATGGAGATGTAAGATGTCCAACCATAGTCTAGAACCTGTCTAAATCAAGGTCATCAAGAACATTGGATCCGAGTAAAGCTTTGTCTAAAATAGCTCTATGAGCTGGAGATATCCGAAGCAACTCAAACATTGATATTTTTGCATTAGTGTGTTGGATTTGTTGAACAATGCTATAAGATGTGGGCCTCATATATTTAGGATTGGAAGATTTAGAAGCAGCCTTCTATTTGGAAGCAGAAGAAAGATTGAAGGGCATCTTAGGGACATTTGATGAATTTGGGATTTGCTCATTTAGATGTGCCCGAGCTTGTGATCGAGTAACTGCATTAGCTGAAGGATGATCTCTATCTCTTTGCACAATTGTGATGACATTGCAATGCTCAAAGAGACAAGGTTCAACCATATTGATGATAGCATTATTTCCAGGGTAAGCATAATTGACCTTTGCCCCCATATTAGGCTAAGAAGATGAAACTTCTTGACCATGTTTCAAAAATGGTTCTGTGAATGTTGTATGATCATTATTGCTCTTATGATTGTCAATGGTGATGTCTCCCTTATCAATCAAATCATGAATAGTATGTTTCAAGCGTAAGTAGTTATTAGTTTTGTGACCTTTACCCCGATGGAAATCACAGAATTCATTCTTTCTCCACCATTTTGGTTTAGGATCAGGATCAGATTGTCAGATCTCAGGCAAAGAGATGATGTTATTAGCTAGCAGAGTTCTCATAGCTGATTCTAAAGATTCTCCAAGAGGAGTGAAGTTTCGTTTATTATCAGCGGACCAAGATTTGTATTATGGTTTCTTTTGAGATGGTTCAGGCACCTTTTTCTCTAAAGCTTTGATGGCTTGGGTACCAATAGTTAGATTGAAAGTTGGTGCCTTTGATGGGGCATGGATAGTATCAACAACACCATCTATGAGGATGCTTTTATTCTTGTTCCAATTTTTGTTCTTATCTTTAGAACTGGATCCTGATTAGTACTTGTCCTTTTGAAGTATGATGTCTCCTTTTTTCACAAGTACCTTTTCAATTTTGATCACATTGTCTACCATCTTATCAAAAGATGTATGATCTTGCATTTGTAAAGGGTAGTTGATCTCTGGGACAAGATTATTGATGAAGATTTCTAGTTTCTCAGTTTCTGGAATAGGCCTAGCATATAGAGAGAATTTCTTCCTCCATCTCTTGAGAAATGTCAGGAATGGTTCTCCTAGATATTGTTTGAGATTGCAGATATCGATCATGGTGACTGGATGTTGGATATTGTAGGAGTATTATTGATAGAACAATTTGATCAACTCCTCAAAATTTTTGATAGTAGAAGGAAATCTAGAAAACCAATGAATGGCTACTCCTCCCAAAGATCAAGGAAAGAGATGCATCAGATAGGTTGGTTCATGCATGAACTCCATAGATTGTGTACAGAATTCTCTGACATGATCTTGAGGATCTGAGTGTCCATCATACTTATCATATTTCAGCATTTCCACCCTTTTTGGGAATGGTGGCATGTACAAGTCTTTGTCAAATGGAAAAGGACATAGGGCCTCCATGGAGAACTCCTTGGGTTCCTCTTCTTTCTCAAGGTTATTAAGTTTGACTTGCATGGCATGCATCTGTTTCATCATAGCTGTGAGTGGAGTTTCTTCCTCATGCATAATGATATCTTCAACATTAAATTTGGGAGGAATTTTAGCTCCTTGATGAGCTAATTGTAAAAAGTATGCTTCTCTATCTTCTTTCAAGAAATTCTTCATCATTCTTTTGAAGTTATCATCATTTTGATATTGAGCAATTTCTTCAGGTGTGGGTTCCTAATCTGCACCATGTTGAGATTGAGCTCTTCGAGAGCCAAATTTTGTCACTGCTTGAGACATGGTAGGAGTTCTCCCTGGGATAGATCGAGGAGGAGTTTGTTGATTACCTCCATGAGTTGATGAAGGAGGAATGTAACCAGTTTTTAATCGAAAGTTGCCAAGACCGTCGTCTTCATAAAGACCAAAATTGTAGAGTTTCTCAAGAGTTGGACCCTTAACAATGGTTATAGGTAAGGTATGGGATGCTTCTCTAGATTTCTTGTGAGAGGAAGCTCTAGTTTCCACCATTAACCTTGGGTGAAGCAAAAGAACAAGATGAAGACAACTGAAGAACGATCTGATTCAAGAAGATCAAATGACACAACCTTGTCAAGGTTTGGTTGATTAAAGCTTGGATTAGACATAAATGAAGGAGACTGTGCCTTGGATGTATGGGTAGATTCCCAAAAGATAGCAGACACGAGTTCACAACACTTAGCCATTTTGATGATTGATTGAAGATTGATAGTTATGACAAGGTTTTTGACACAAGATGAAAAAGACTCAAATCGATTAAATAGAAGGTTGAATTAGATTCAAAAGGCCACTTTAGGAAAATGATTGGATTCTCAGTAGTTGCTGCTCTATTCCTGACATAGTGATTTGTTTGACAAATTCTGGAAATAGGCTGAAAAAGCTAGGTATCTGACAGTTCTGACAACTTTCTGGCAATTTTTCAAAATTTCTCAAATGATTTTCTGCAGGCTCGTACAACAATGGGTATAGCATGAAATGACAATTGACAAACTCGTACGACTATTGCAAAACTCACACGATAGTTGATAGCAGGGTTTTTGACTTTTTTGAATCGACTGGCAGAGAAACTCGTACGACAATGTACCATACACCATACGACAATCTGGGGGTTCTGAAATGACAATAGCCAAAAGTTGTACAACTTTCTAACTTTACAAGATGACTTTTGACTCCAGAAAGGTATTTAACATCAGATTTTGCAATTTTTGAGATTTTTAGTTTCAGATTGATTGCAATTTTTACTGTCCAGATTTGAAAGTTATAGCAAATTCGTTCATTTTCAATAACTAGATAGATAAGCAAGCACGCAAAATAGCAAGCAAGTGATTTCAAGCATGTCTGAAAACAATGAACAGGGGACAAAGAAACCTTGTGCATGAACAATCAAGTGACTAAATTGTGCTAATCCCGAGGAGTGCTAACAGTGTATGTTCCAAAAAGTTTTGCAATAATGCACATATTCCTAGAAATTGAAAAATTGGCCTCACTAGGGTTTTTAGTAATGGTTTGACTCTGCAACTTTTGTGATCTCAAGAGGGCGAACTCTAATCCAGGTGCACCGGGGTTTTGACATAGTCTAAGAATTTAATATTCAGGATCTGCTAGGGAGATTTGACAGCCCAACAAGAGAACACACCTATGAAGATTTCCTCCACAAAGACATTTATATAGCGGTTGTCACTACCATGATGAAAATGGCTATTATCGCTTGAGGTTCTATCAACGTGGTTGACCCAATTAAGGGAATGTCCACTATGGTTAACCCTCTCTAAAGGTGACTCACAAAATATACCACATGGAGACTGGTTCCAGATTCAAGGATCTAAGTTTCTGATACTACCCAAAAAGGGAGTAGAGCATAGTCCTCTAGCCTTTTCACTTTTAACCCAAACAAAGCAGACAGATTAATCTGACACACTAAGACCAAGATTATCTCACAAAGATCTATGATGTCAACAACTCATGATCTATCAACCTCTCCAGAGAGATAATGTATCAATCAGAAGCTGAAGACGCACAAATCTAGTAGAACGTGAGACGCTCTCAGTATCCTCCCTACCTACAAGGGTTCCTTCGTTGAGAAGAGTTTCAGTGGAAACCCACTCTCTCAAGAACCATGAATAGTGTTCATAGGGCCTATTTACTATGTGTAACAAAGATGCTGAAAAGCAAATCTATGTTCATTTTTATAGCCCAAAATGAAATATGTGATATGAAAGCAATAAAGGTCACACAAGCTTGACACGCAAGAGTTCTTTTTAATCCAAATCAAGATGTTATCAGCTGAGAATATTACCTGAATTCCTCACAACGTGCTTAGTAGATTTTACCTATTTTTAGCAACTCTCATGCTTTTTCCCAATCAAAATCAGTAGAAATCAATCAGAAACAACAAATTTCAATTGTTAATGTTAGCTATCAGTCCAAATCTAGAAAACTACCTAAAAAAGTGAAACGACAATTGAAACCTGGCACTAAAACTTGTACAACAGTGGGTTACCTCTGAGATGACAGTCTAGAAACTCGTATGACACTGGGTATCAGACCATACGATAATCGAGATTCCAAATGACACTGTGATTTTGATGGTATGATTCTCAATCAAATAAACTGTCGTACGACAGTGGGTATCTCCTGGTACAAGTTTTTGACAAAACTCATACAAAAATTGTATAGACAAAAATTAAAAATTACAACTTGGAACAAAAAATGACAAGAAGATGATAGAAATTGATAGAAATGGAATGGAAACCCATTTCAGGGCCCCGCGGTGGGCGCCAGAAATGTGTCTGAATTTTGTACCTGTTTGTAGACACAACACTTCAGTAAAACATTAGAGGTTAGTTAAAATCAAAATATGCAGTGAAATAGAAACTAATCTAACCAAGTGATTTACTGCCTTCTAGAATATGTGAGTATGTATTCTCAAATTATACCGAGATCAGTGACCTTGACGACACCTAAATGAAAGATTTGAATGCAAAATCTAGATATGAAATGAGATGCAAATTAATCTATATTTTTAGTTTTTCTATGCAATCAGATAAAATAAACTGATATGAATCTATTCTAGATGAAAAACTAATATGCAATGCAATTAATCTAACAATGATATACTAAATATGAATGATCTCACAAAAGTTGTTGATTCGCAAAAGAAGCTTCAATTCTTCAGATGTCAATTCGCCAGCATAAGTTTGCAAATTTTGAGATATGATTATGAAGAGCTGAGCCTTGATTTTATAGAAATCCAAGGCTTTGGGGATGCATGGAAAAAGCCATAAATCACTCAGATAAACTCAGGTTGATTTTTGAGTTATCAAAGAATAAAAGATAAATTAACTCACAAATCATGCAAAATCATGCAAAACAGCTTTTTAACTCAAATCAGAGTTGAGTTTATTTTTAAAATAACTTGAATTGATTTTTTGATTTCAAGTTTAACTACTTTCTGAATGTGCATAATAATTATGAATTAAATAAATAAATAAAGTGATTTATTCTCAACTTAACTAATTTTTAGAATTAAAAATAACAATTGATTTATTGGTTAATCAATTAAAATCAAACTTTTATTCAAAAATAATATTATTAAATATGATAACTTGCTTTAATTAATTAAATAAGAATTTAATCAATTAATGGTAGGAATTTTGATTTATTGTCAAATTTAAATAATAATAATTAGGAATAAATATAATTAAATTCAATTAAATAAATAAGTGGCAGTATTAAATATAATTAATTAAATATTTAGAATATTCAATTAATCAAACTTTAGGATAAATAAGATTTATCGCCAAATAATCATTAAATTAAAGATAATTAGGATAAATAGGAATAAGGAATATTCCCCGATGCAGAATTTAGGATAATCAATTAAGATTCGATAATGTGCCGATGTGCCTTAGGTTAGGACTTCGATGTCAATTTCGTTCGATGTGTCGATATAGGAGGTTAATGAACCTATAGCCCATTTTTGGGGTATTACAAATGCCACTATTTCTTTTATTACCCAATCTGTCGTAGTACATCATGTTATCTTCCACTTCTTGTTTGGGTGATTTTGGGGGTATTCTCGGAGTGGTAGAATCATCTCCTAGGTAAGGTAGATCTTGTCTTAAGTAAGTTTCGTCCGCTTGTAGAGTTTGCTTGATGTAGTTCTAGTAAAAGCATGCATGAACAAACCACTTGGAAAACAAGAATCAATCGTGCCCTTGGTCAAATCCTTTGTAAAATTTACAAAAATTGTGTAGAACGGGATTTTTGACTGGGTTGAAGGTTGGAGCAGTAAGAACATAGAAAAGGGTATTCAAATATATGATCAAAATTTTCTGACCCTCTCTACAAATACTCTCTATTTTCCCTTTTAGATTTATGGGTGTCACTGACCTAAGCGCAGGGATGATTGAATTTTTCCTATGCGTGAACTGGTATATTGTTAGGTGGCACACTGCAGGTATGTAGGCGGCACTTTCCTATTGATAGGTGATTTTTTAGTTTTAGCAGGTGTGTTTCAATATTTTCTTGACGTGACTTCACTGTTGCTACGCATTTTCATATAAGTCACAAGCATGACTGTACCTCTGATAGGCGGGATTGTTTTGTGCACAGGCAGCACTTCTCTGATCAAGTTTGTAAGATTTTGAATTTTTTAAACTTTTAAGATTGGGTCCTTTGAAATTTTCTTGTTTGAAAATAAAAAACAAGCGCAACACACACATCAATTTTTCATCATGTCCCTAAAACAATCTAGTGTGTATATTCTCGATCGTTTCCACAAGTATAACACAAGAAAGAATTCCAAGCAGCTTACCTAAAGTCAAATTTGGCTCTTAACATTTTGGCTCTAAAAGGTGGTCTTGCTACTTTATCAAGGAGTTATTGTAGATTCCGTTCAAATAGATCTTAAACTTTCATCCCCCAAGTATGTTAAGGGGTTTCCCACATGCACCAAGGTATGATTTTGCGTAATCCATAAGGACTACTAGAGGAAATTCAAAAAATTTAAAATCCGTTTGTCACACACCCCATTAAGGATGTATGTGTTTCATTTTATAGTGGGTTGGATTCCCGCAGCAAAAGTGAGTGTATCCCACTTTGGGTTGTCCCTCTCACCGGCCTCGTTAAGGCACAACTTGGGAGGCAAGCCCACTAATTCTCTATTTTAACTAGCATGTTCATATAAAGCAAGGAAATGAAATTAAAAGGAAGTTTTTGGAAATTTGGTTCACCTAAAAGGTGAAGAGCATATCCCTAAATTTCTCTTAGTTTCTCAAACACTCAAGCAACAATGTTCTTTTTTCAATCTCGTAACAAAGGGATTCTTATAATTGAGGTGTTTGGTCAAATTCCTTATTGTAATTAAGCTAGATTCAATGAATGCCACAATTTAAGCAAGTGCAAGCTTGATTCGATGAATATCTTTTCGTTTGTAGCTAGCAATGGCTAGGCACTTTTTTGTGATTTTTGTCTTTTCTCTTGCTTTTACTCACCTAGTGGTGATCGTTCCCGCTCCCTCCTCCAACAAGTTAGTCCAACACAGCCATTGAAAATGAGGGGAAACCAAAATCAAAAATTGATGAAGCAACAATTGTGTATGAATTTTAGAGAACTTATTTGCAAATTTTCAAAGGAAAACTTGATCTAAGGACTAAAAATCCAATTTAAAGAAACAAATTTTGATTTATATGCTTCAACAATTGCAAGATAGTTCTGAAATACCTGATTGTCTTCCTCTTGTGTAGTTTTAAGAACAACCTTGATGTGTGCAATGTTTTCCTTCTTAATCCTCTTTGCTAACACCTTTCCTTCTTGATTAAATCTACTTTCCAGCTTCTATACCTTCTTGTGATTACTCATTTACTATCAAATCATGTAAAAAGAGAGTTAGACAAATGATTTAATCAATTCAACAGTAAATAAAGGCAACAAGTAGCAGGCGACATTGTCCAGCTAATAGGCGTGAATAAATTGTCAGCAAGCGTAACTTTACTAATAGCAAGTGACACTTTGCAGTGACACAAGCGACACTAAAAATTACACAGGCATGAACAACTTATCACCAAGTGTGAACAAACTTTAAAATTGCAAGAAAATGATTTATGTTAAGTGACACTTTAATAACAATAAGAGTGAATTGAAAGATTATAAGTGTAACTATTATTTAAAATTGTGAAGCAAAGCCTAAAAATAGGCGATAACAAATTTCAGTAAAGCGATACTTCCTGAGTCACAGGCATGACTTTAAGCATAAAAGGCTGAATGCTTTGATCTCACAGGCGTGAGCTTCTAATTCACAGGTGACTGTAAAGAACTCAAGACCGTATAGAAGTTGTATGCCAAGTGTGAATCTTCAGATAACAGGCATCAGGACAGAGATCATAAGCGGTAGTAAAATGACTGCAGGCATGATTAAATCTTTCGTAAGCGTGACTTCACTTGTTTCCTGCAAAATATTCACAAAAAATAGACAATACAAGCATGCAAATTATGATGAAAATGATAAAATAAGGCCTAGGGCCCCATGCTGGGTGTCATTTGTGTGATGATGATAATCACCTTCATGAAATTAAGATCAAATTAGCAACAATTCTAAAGTAAATACAATGCAAATCTATTTAAAAATGAAACTAAGATCTATAGCATCTCATGGCTCTCTAGAAAGAGGTGGTAAGTGAAGCTCTCAACTCAAATCTCCATTAGTGACACTTCTAAAATGAGAATGTATGTTGTTCTATGCTTCTACAATGCTTCTATGATGATCATTCTAGCTCAAATTGACAAAAGTATAATGCAAATGCTCTAAATGCTCTTTATTACTCTTAGAATACTCTTCAATTGCCTATAGTAACAATGCTTTGCAAATGAATTTCTAAGATATCAATTGCTCTCAAAATGATTCATATTTATAGTAAATTCCCAAGGGTAGGAGGTGGAGTGAAGTAATCATGATTTACCTTTGGTTGAGTCAAATACTTTGTTTTGTTCATAAATGGGGGACAATTTAAATGTTTGTCTCAAAACTTTGAACAAAAGGACAAGATTGAGTGACTGAGATTGAAACTTTAGAATGAGTGATTGAGATTCATCCTTTTTGAGTGATTTATGTCTTTTTGTCCTCAATTCTCATTGGTTGCTCAACTTTGTTGAAAGATATTAGGAATTATTAATTCAATTAATTAATTAAATTTAGCCATGTAAGGGTAATGGGTTCAGTTTGATTTTTTATTTAAACAACTATGCAACTAATTGATTAAAATCAATTATGTAGTGTTTTTCACCCCTTTAAGCTTTGATTTAATTATTTAACCTCATTATTTGATTTTTCCTTTTTTTTTAATTGATTTTGTCCAACTTGATTTAATTATGTACATTTTAATTGATTTAATCCCTTTTTGATTAATTTTTGCAATTTAAAAGCACTTTGTCCATTTTTGCATGTCTACATATAGATTTTGGCAAGGGTAGGGGGTGTGGTTGATTTGATCATGATTAGGTGAGGGTTAAGTCCATGGTTCCACCTTTGGAGACCATTTAAATATTTTGTCCTCAAAGCTTGGGACAAGAGAACAAAATGAGTGGACAAGATGCATCCTCCAAGTGAGTGATTAAGATTCAATTTAGGCTTGATCCATGTGAGTTTGTTCCTCAATTCCTATTGGTTGATTCATTTTCCTCCCATTTGGTGGTTGAGAGAAAATAGAAATTAATTAATTGAATTTATTTAATTTGTTTAGCCATGTGTACCCCTTAAATGGGTTGATTTGATTTAAATTGAACTATGTAATTAATTAGATTAATTACACAATTGATTGGTTAATCATAATTTATTTGATTCAAATTGATTTAATGGCTTTTGATTTTCAATTAATTCAAATTATTAACTTGATTGCAATTTTGCTTTGATTTTAACTTGTTTTGATTTAATTGCATTGATACGATTGATTTGCATTAGTTTTTGTCTTGATTTCTCACTTAAATGATCTTGTCCAATTTTTTATGATTACAAGTACTATTTAAGTATTTTTCCAAAACACTTTATAACAGACACACCGAAAGATGTAATTTTTATAACTAAAATTCAATTTTGCAAGAATGATGCTAACATCAGTAAGAAATACAATACAAGAGCTTGAAGTGTAAGCATAAGTGAGTTATGAGTCCTAGAGTTCCCAGTGTGAAAACCTAGGGCTCTGATACAAGATGTTTTTATCTCTATTTGAGCATTAAGTATTGTCATTAGTATCAAATAAGATCAGTCAGTAATCTAAGATATTTACGTCGGTAAAGTCAGTCGATTGAACTTATAAATCCTTCATACCGAGCAATTACAAGGTAGAACATCAAGCTATAAGAATACAAGTTTAACCGAGCATGTTTACCAAGTGTCAGATATTACCGAGCACTAAGTCAGCAAACACCGAGCATTCTACACACTGAGCATCAGTTAATTCACCAAATGGGGAATGCACTATTTATCGAGTTATTCAGGAAACAACATAGTAATCAATAATGGCACATATCTCTATGCAAATGGTTTACATGGATCTATAAATGATTTACCAAGATTGAGACACATTTATTATGGATGTAATTATTTAATTTTGTGATGGTTCCTATATAACAATTAGATCTAGGTTATTTTTGTACACCGTAGACCTTAGGTTTTCTAAGATGTTGCAAACCTAATTAGGTCAAAGTAGTTTGCTATGTAATTATAATAGATGTTATTTTGACATATACATGATAAGGAGATCATGAAGTAGTAGCCGCATACAGGACATCAGTAATCAAACAAGGGTTTGCATGAATGAAAAGTTATCAGAAACAGTATCGGTTTATTAGAGACTTACAAGGCTACCGAGAAGGACAAAGAGTAATATTCTACACATCAAGGTGAAATCTACTTAGTATTTCATAGATCTAATTCAGACAAGAACAAGTTGTCATTTACAGATATTTTATGTTATCAATTTAACCATTGTAGAAGGATTGTAAATCTCTTTACAGAGTAAACTTAACCATTTGTTGTAAATCTTCTAACCGAGTGCACACTTATTTGGTGTTGTTAAAATATTTTCACAAGGTAGATCTAATCGATCTTATGTTACTCCTAACATGGTAAGATCACCAGAAGTTATCACAATTGTAGCCTTAATCGGCATACTTTATTTACTGCAGTAGTGAAGAATTTTTGGGTGTCATCCCTGTTGACACTAAAAATTTCAGGTTCTAAAAGAACGAAACATCAAGGAAGTATAGTATACATTTTTCATATTTTATATAATTTCCCTATGTTAAAAAATTAAAATGATAAAAGGGCATGTATGTTTGTCACTATTCTATTTTCATGTATTAGGTTGTTAATTATTTTATTTCAATTTATTTAATGTATATTCATTTTGAAATAAATAATTATTATAAAAAATGATGAATAAAATAAATTAAGTGAAAAAAAGGTGGCGAGAGGGAGTTGAACCCTCAACCTCTCAAGCCGACCTTTTTTTCCTACCTATCTACCCTCCTACCCCCTAACCAATTAGTCTATTTATTTTCTTTGAGAGGATTAGGAGGAGAAATTTATTTATTTTTGTTTTCATGTGTAGGTGAGAAGTTAATACAACTTTTCCATAGGGAGTAATCTTGATGCAGGAGCATCCTGGATGTAAGAGCAATCTTGCATCACCCAAAAATATTTCTGGTTTCTTTTCAATAAAGGTTATCTTGTGTAGAGCTACTATTTATGAAAACTTGCTATTTTTAGTAAGTTGGTCATATGATCTCGGAATGTTCTGATTCCACAGTTGGAGGTTCATCTTAGTCATATCAGCCTGCCTGTAAAGTTTCATTGCTAGATCAAGTCTGGTTTTGAAGATATTGAAACTTTTCAATTTTGGAAATAGGGTACATAAAGTTTGAACTCAATTTTGAAGGCTTTCAATGCTCCTCGTGCCCTTTCCAAAATGGGGTTATAATAGTCAATCGGGTCAACGGGTGATGACTTATGGTCTCTAGAAGTTGCGTCACCTGAAATGGCGGAAAATGATTTTCCTTCAAAATTTCTGTTTGGGTTTCAAAAGTTATTTTGAGCCGACTTTGATGTAATAAAATGAAAAATAAAATAATTCTAAGTTTGGTTCTGGAACCTTCCCAGGCGGTGGAAAATTGCCTATATAAGGAAGGTTGTAGTGTTGTCTTAGGCAGTTTGGGACAGTTCTGGGTAGTAGATCTAGGTATTGATTTGAGGCTTTGTCCTATAGAATATTGTAAGGGAATGCCCATGTGGTTTGCATATTGTAATTCTAAAAATTTGTAATTCCACATTTGTGGAGATAATAAGAAGTCAATTTTATGTTCTTGCATATTGTTTTTATTTCTCTATTTTTATTATGTGTTTGTGGTATTAAGGGGAGCACCCTTCATCAAGTGGTATCAGAGCAGGAGTTCCTGAGTGTGTAAACAAATCACTGATTGTGAGGTAGTTTTCATCAGGACCGTCGGTTAGGGTTTTTATGTAAACAAATCACCGACTATGATGCAATTTACACCAGGACTGTGGTTAGGGTTTCAACACGCATTGCAAAAATGCCTCCATGAAGGGAACATGGCGGAAGAGCTAGTGTTGTAACACCTAAGGTTAGAGCACTCCAGAGACAAGTGCGAGCATTGCAAGAAGAGATTCCCAAAGGAATGAATCTTAATATCAAAGATGAAAGCGAGGATGAAGCCGAAGAAGAAGATCAAGAAGGAGAAGTCAAAGTTGTAAACCAGAAGGAAGAAAGACTTTTTCAGGCCATTTCCAAGATCGGGAAAAGACCTAAGATTGAGGTTCCTGCATTTTCAGAAAATCTTAACCCAGAGGAGTTGATCGACTGGATCAATGAATGTGAAGAATATTTTGAGTATGAAGATATTGAGGATCCTGATAGGGTCAAATTTGTGAAGGCCAGACTGAAAGGTCATGTGAAGATCTGGTGGCAAGAGATTCAATTAGAGTGAAATAGAAGAGGGAAAGATAAAATCACAAGATGGGATTGGATGGTGGATAAATTGAAGCAACAGTTCATCCCTGTTGATTATGAGCTTGACCTACTAAAGAAAATACAAAATTTGAAGCAAGCAGGATGATCTGTTCAGGAGTATACAGAGGAGTTCTATCGAATCCTCATCAGAATAGGCCATGCAGAAGCTGATAAGGAGAAAGTTTCCCATTACCTTAATGGGTTGAGGCCAAGCATTCAGGAGGAGTTGAATTTGGTTTGAATGAATAGTATTGAAGAGGCATACCAATTTGTCCTAAAAGTAGAGGAAAATTTGAACAAGAAGTTCGAGAGCAGACAAAATGGAAGAGGTCACAGTGGACGATCTGGTGGACAATCATATGGATGCCAAAATGAAGATTCAAAAAAGAAGGATGAGGTCAGTAGCAATCAAAATTAGAGAGGAAACAACTCCAATCATTTCCAAGATCATAACAATAAAGATCAGAGAGGAAGAGCAAGAGGACAAGGTTCAAGAAGAGGAGGTTTCCATGGAACATGTTTTCACTGTAGAGAAGAAGGTCACAGGGCATTTGAATGTCCTCAACACCAAGGAAGGATGGATAGGAGGAATGAAGGCTAGGCTAGAGTGGCAAATGTAGATGAAGATGTCAGATCCTCAAATTTTGAAGATGCTAAAAGAGGAGAAACGTTGATTAACAGAAGAGTCCTGCTGAGTGGTGAGAATGAACCTGAACAAAGGAGGAGCTTGTTTCGCACTAGATGCAAGTGTGAGGGTAAATGTTATGATGTGATTATTGATAGTGGAAGCACTAAAAATTTGGTGTCAAAAGAGATGGTGAAAAAGTTGGAGCTCAAGAGATAGAAACACCCACATCCATATCGGATTTCGAGGGTGCAGGATGACCACAAGGCCATGGTCGGTGAACAGTGCCTAGTAAAGTTCAAGATTGGCGAGTACCATGATGAGGTACTATGTGATATCATACCTATGGATGCATGTCACATGTTGTTGGGTAGGCCATGGCAGTTTGATAGATGTGCTAGACACGATGGTCGTGCGAATACCTATTCCCTTATAAAGGATGGAGTGCGACATAAGCTAAAGCCATTGAAGGAGACCGAAGAAAAGGTATGTGGTAATGCAAGAATAACTTTTTTTGATGGAAAAAAATTCCTAGATGGTATGAGGCATGAGCATGTGTGTTTTGCTTTAATTCCAAAAGCTAGTAAAGAGGAAATGGAGGATGTACCTGTAGAGGTTGCAGATTTGTTGAATGAGTTTCAGGATATTGTATCTGATAATGTACCTGATGGATTACCACCGGTAAGGAAGATCAGTCATTAGATGGATTTGATTCCAGGAGCCAGTTTTTCAAACAAGGCAGCACACAGAATGACACCAGCAGAAAGTAAAGAGTTGAATAGACAAGTACATGAGTTATTGTAGAAGGGGTTGATTCGAGAGATTCTAAGTCCCTATGTTGTACCAGTGGTATTAGCACCAAAGAAGAATAGAGAATGGAGAATGTGTATAGATTCTAGAGAAATAAACAAGATCACAATCAAGTACTGATTTCCATTGCCATGAATGGATGATATTATGGACTGTTTGAGTGGGGCTGTGTATTTCTCAAAGATAGATCTGAAGAGTGGATATCACCAGATTCAGATCAGAGAAGGAGATGAATGGAAGACTTCCTTCAAGACAAAAGAAGGATTGTATGAGTGGTTAGTCATGCCTTTTGGGCTAACCAATCCATCGAGCACTTTCATGTGGCTCATGAATGAGGTCCTGAAAAAATTTCTGGGTAAGTTTGTCATTGTTTACCTAGATGATATTTTGATCTTTAGCAAAACATTGGAGGAACATATGATACATATTTGTATGGTGTTTGAGAAGTTGAGAGATGAGAAATTGTTGATTAATTTAAAGAAGTGCAATTTTGTGAAGAAGGAATTAGTGTATTTGGGATTTGTAGTTTTAGCAGAAGGTCTGAAAATGGATCCAGAGAAAGTACAGGCTATTCTTGAATGGCCTACTCCAAGAAGTGCTGTTGAGGTAAGATCTTTTCATGGTTTGGCTAGCTTTTACAGAAAGTTTATTAGAAATTTTAGCAGTATTTGTGGACTCTTGACTGAAACAATGAGAGAGGATAGAAAAGAGTTCAAGTGGACTAATGGGGTAGATAAGAGTTTTAAACTATTGAAATAGAAAGTTACAGAATAGTTTATTTTAGCACTTCCAAATTTTAATAAAGTGTTTCAAGTAGACTGTGATGCTAGTGGTACTGCAATAGGAGCTATTATGAGTCAAGAAGGTAAACATATTGCTTATTTTAGTGAGAAGTTGAATGATGCCAAGAAAAAATATTTTGTTTATGATCAGGAGTTTTATGCTATAGTTCAAGCATTGAAGAACTGGAGACACTATCTACTTCCTAAGGAGTTTGTTTTGTATACTGATCATCAAGCTTTGCAATATCTGAATAGTCAAGGAAAGTTGAATCAGAGGCATTTGAAATGGGTTGAGTTTTTGTAGAGTTATACATTTGTTTTGAAACACGGAAGTGGAAAGTCTAACAGGGTTGCAGATGCGCTTAGTAGAAGGCAACTATTGCTGACAAAGATGCAGATTGAGGTGGTTGGGTTCAAGGAACTCAAAAATTTGTATCCAGAGGATCCTGATTTTGGTGAAGCTTGGAAAGCTTGTAAAGAACCTGTTACTCTAGACAGAATGAAGTGGTTGGATTTTATCATTCAGGATAATATGCTATTCAGGGGGAGTCAGTTGTGCATTCCACGAAGTTCTATGAGGGAGAATCTCATCAAAGAGAAGCATAGCAGAGGATTGATTAGACATTTTGGTCATGATAAAACTCTTGCTTTGGTTAGTGAGAATTATTATTGGCCGCAGCTACAACAAGATGTGAAGAAGTTTGTACAGAGTTGCAAAGTATGTCAGATGGCGAAAGGAGCGAAGCAGAATAAAAGGTTGTATCAACCATTACCTGTACCAGAGAAGCCTTGGGAGGATATCAGTATGGACTTTTTTCTTGGTTTACCGAGGACTCAGCAGGGACATGATTCAATTTTTGTGGTGGTTGACATATTTTCAAAGATGGCACATTTTATTCCCTACAAGAAGACTAATGATGTTGTTCATGTAGCATAATTGTTTTTCAGAGAAGTAGTGAGATTACATGGTTTGCCAAAGACCATAGTTTCAGATCGAGACACTAAGTTTGTTGGATATTTCTGGCATACATTGTGGAAGAAGTTGAAGATAGATTTGAAGTTCAGTTCATCACATCATCCACAGACTAATGGACAAATAGAGGTGGTGAATAGGAGTTTGGGGAATTTGCTAGGATGTTTGGTTGGAGATAAGCCAACATGATAGGATTTGATTTTACCATAGGTAGAATTTGCATATGAGCACTGGTAAATCATTATTCCAGATTGTATATGGAAGTAGTCTTAAAAATGCATCTAAGTTGAGGAAGATAGATAAAGGAGAAATAAGTAGTGCTGAAGCTGAGGATTTTGCAGAACATTTGAAGAACATCCATGAGGAGGTGAGGAAGCACATCACCAAGATGAATGTGCAGTATAAGGCCAAGGCAGATGAAAAAAGGAGGCATAAGGAATTTCAGGTTGGAGATGAAGTCATAGTTCATTTGCGGAAGAAGTGATTTCCAGTTGGTACATACAACAAGGTGAAAATGAAGAAGTTTGGGCCATGTAAGATACTGAAGAAGCATGATTCAGAAAATGCATATGAGGTAGAATTGCCTATTGAGATTAATATTTCACTAGTGTTTAACATTTTAGATTTGATAGAGTATCATGAAGGAGGTGTTGAGGATGAGATCACAGTAGCACAGTGGAGTATTCCAGCAACTAGTTCAGATACTAAGGAGATTGAGGATATACTGGATAGTCGTGTTAGCAGAAGCACAAGGAATAAGACATATGAAGAATATCTGGTCAAGTGGAAAGGATGACCTGTTGAAGATTCATCATGGTTGACAAAGCAAGAGGTTAACTGTCTTGGTTTTCCTCTTCACACCTAAGTCGTGACAGGGTCACTTCTCAAATTACCCCGGGTGTCTGATGCAGGAGTATCCTGGGTGTAAGAGCAATCTTGCATCACCCAAAAATATTTCTAGTTTCTTTTCAATAAGGGCTATCTTGTGTAGAGCTGCTATTTATGGAAACTTTCTATTTTTAGTAAGTTGGTCATACAATCTCAGAATGTTCTGATTCCACAGTTGGAGGTTCATCTTAGTCATATCAGCCTGCTTGTAAAGTTTCATTGCTAGATCAAGTCTAGTTTTGAAGATATTGAAACTTTTCAGTTTTGGAAACAGGGTACAGAAACTTTGAACTCAATTTTGAAGGCTTTAGAGGCTCCGAATGAGGTTGAATTTTCAGCTGAATGAATCTTGCTTCATTTAGGTGTTATAGAGCTCCTAGTGCCCTTTCTGAAATGGGGTTATAATAGTCAATCGGGTCAACGGGTGATGACTTATGGTCTCTGGAAGTTGGGTCATCTGAAATGGCAAAAAATGATTTTCCTTCAAAATATCTATTTGGGTTTCAAAATTTATTTTGAGCCGACTTTGATGTAATAAAATGAAAAATAAAATAATTCTAAGTTTGGTCGGCCTTGTTGGCTAAAAATTATGGAACATTCCCAGGCGGTGGAAAATTGCCTATATAAGGAAGGTTGTAGTGTTGTCTTAGGTAGTTCGGGACAGTTCTATATTGTTGTTATTTCTCTGTTTCTGTTAATGTGAAATATTATTTTTCTCATGAATTATTTATTTTCTGATTTTAGGAAAAAGAATGGGGAGAGGGAGTTGAACACTCAACCTCTCAACCCATCCCTTTTCCTACCTAACTACCCGACTCTACCCCTACCAGTTACTCTATGTTATTCCTTGAGAGTGTAGGTGTAAATAAAGGTATAAGTTAAAGATAATCTTATTTCCTTTGAAATAAATTATTAAAGGAATGAATATTTTGTGTGTATGATAGAAGTTTGATATTTTGTAAAATTATTGTGGTTACTAATATAATTGTTTTTATTCTTAATTTATATTTTACTCCTAAAAACCTTAGAGTGAAAAAATATGATAAAGTAAATGTATGTGATAAATATTATTATGTTTTAGGGTTTTGATATGTTTTTTGATATTAATTTTTAGTTTTCATATCCCTGCATGTATTTTTGTATTTTCACCAAGTATTATATTCTTAACTTTAATAATTTTATTTTTTGAAGGGTGAAAAGGCTTAAGTAATTTATTTTTAATAAAAATTAATTGTTTTCTCAACTTCTTGTTTAGGGTTTATGTTTTGAAATACTTTATTTCTAAAAACCCTTAATTGGTTTTATATGGTTTTACATTAAAAGTATTATTAATTTTAGGGTTGTTATTGCACTCACCCTATGTCAAAATTATTCAAGTGATATTGTGCATATAGGGTAAAAGGCCCCCTTTTGAGGATAAATTGTAAAATCTTTCACCCTAATGTTTTTAACATTTATATGTTACATTGCACTTCAATTATGGATATATCTTAAAATAAATATAAGTGCATTATCATTTATCTTGGAAATAAAAGCAACATTATAAACATAATGTCATTTTATTTATTATTTTTTGAATATTATCTCATTAATGAAATTCCTTATGATTTAATAATTAATGTGATTGCTTATGTTTTTGATAATTAATGTGGATAACATATAATTAATATTTAATTTTTATTTTCCATTTTATTTATCAAATACAAGTATAATGCATGGCATGAATTTATTTTCAATTAATTAATAATTAATAAATGAATAATAAATAGTTTTATTGAAAACCTTATATATTATGAATGTAATGATTTTATTTTTTTGACTATCTAATGTTAGGTGTTTTGTGCAAGAAATTAAAATGTCAGATTATTATGCACATGTAACACCTAAAGTATATTAAATCAAGTTAATTGTACGGGAAATATTTCCCTAAGAACCATTATTATGGTTTAATTATATTTTTAGGGTTAGTTGTCAGGATTAGGTCATGTGAAAGGGCATGTCCTTTCACAGAGAACCATTAGGAAAGATATTTATATTAATTCAATTTATAAACAATAGACATCAATCACATCACGGTAAAAAATTGGAAAACTCTCCCGAATTACAGATTTGAACTTAATGTCCAAATTTTCAAGTGCAAATGACAGATAAGTGTTTATCCTTTGAGGTTATATAGTTTCTTATTTTTCAATTAGTTTTTCAGATTACCCTATGAACCAGGGTATCCTACTGTGTTCTTTATTTGATTCATTTATTTATGGTTAATTTATACAATTTGAATAGCAGTCGCATGGTCTGAGAACTTGTTATTGTTCCTTTCGAGCTCTTAAGTTGGGTTAAAATCCATAGGACTAATTGTATAAGTTATTTAAATTTTTGTTTCAACTGAAACCTGTAGGATGATGGTCTTGCTTTACAAGAGTGATTTACCTTAAAACAGTCTTTGTCTATACGTATGATTGAATATAATTGACTCTATTCCCAATTTGGCATCAGGCACTGATCTCATTTCATTTGTAATTGTCATTTTGTTCTTTTTGTAGTTTACATATTATATCTATTATCTTCTTTACAAAGCATTAAATTAGGTTTTAGTAATACTTTTAAGCTTTAGTTTAGATTTCAAGTTATTTAATAATTAGGAGATTAGGTTATTTTCCTCCAAGGATTGTTAACCCCTTTGGAAGGAATTGATTTTGTCTGTTCACGTGTTTGTGCAAATTGAAAGCACTTTTGATTCAAGCCTACCAGCCTTGGCTCGATCGAGTCAGAATTGCAGAGGCACTTATTTGTGCCTATCAGTTGGCCTCAAAACAGTCCAGCATTTTTGAGTACCAACAATCCCCACCGTAGTTTTTACCTTCTAACAAGGGTTTCTACGTAACCAAAATACTTAAGTCATGAGTTAGCATTTTCATGATTTTTTATTATTTTGTTTACATGCATTTTATATTTACAAGCTATTTGAATGTATGTTGTAAAAAATGGACTTAGTCAGTTAGTTAAGCACTACTATTTCAGATTGTTAATCAGTGAAAGTTTTTGAGGGTACTGACTCACCCCTCCCCTCTCAGTACTATATCTTTCCTATCCCAACAATTGGTATTAGAGCTAGATCTCTTATTTGGAAGCTTAACTGCTGAAGAGGAAAGATCTCAGGATGGAGAGATATAAGTTGGACAAGACAATTGAAAATCAAAATATTCAGATGCAAATCTTCATTGAACAATACAAGCAAGCAAGGGATGAATTGAAGAAGTTACTGGTTCAAAGAAAGGATATGGCTATTTGGTATAGTGAAACTAACTATCATGAAGAAGATATTGATGATCTTTTTGAATCAACTAGATCTGGTTTAGGCAGTATATCTGACATATTTGAAGGAGGAATATCTAATTTATCTGAGAAAAATCTTCATCTTAATGAACAATTTAAAGCCCTACAGATCGGTCAAGAAGCACAAATGGTGAGAATGATTGATGTTATGAACAATGCTAAGAAAGCTAAACAAGAGAGAAACTTGGTTGTTGAAGACAGAAGACAAATGACTAAGAAACTACAAGAGAAATAATTTGAGATACTGAGACTTACCGAGCATCATTTTGAAATCTCTAATCAAATGGTTGTTATAAGTCAGGAAGTCAACTGAGTGAATAGTGAACTTACAAGGAAACTAGAGGATATCGGTGAACTAAGAGAAGAAAATGAGAGACTGGAAAATGAAGTGAAGATGCAGCAACAACACAATGAAATGATTAAGAAAACTGATGATAGTTCCAACAAAATTGATGAATTTCTTATCAGTCAAAGAGGACTTGGAAGTACTACTAGATTAGGCTACATTGAGCAAGGAGAATCATCAAGACAAGCTGAACACACAAATCAAAGACCTAAGAAACTATCATGCTATCACTATGGTAAATCAGGCTACACATCAAATGTTTGTAGGAGCAAAGCTAAAGGTAATCCTAAAACCACTCCTAAGTTTAATGGTTATTTATATAGTTGTAACAAGTATGGACATTAGGCACATGAGTGTAGATCTAAGTTGAATAGGACTCCTAACAAACCCTACATGGAGAAACATTGTTGCACTTACAACATGCATGGACATACATCACAAGAATGTAGAACAAAGATGAAGCAAGTCTGGACACTGAAAGGACAAAACAAGACCTATCAACTGAGAAGACAAGGTAATGCTTATACTTGGGATTACAACACATGGGTTAGTTGTACAACATGTGGAAGATATGGACATATAGCAGCTAACTACACGAGGAAGAACTAGAGAGGCAGATCTCACTACTAGACAAACTCTAGTATGGCATGTTTACATTGTCACAAGGTCAGTCACTTAAGTAAAGATTACAGAGACCAAGCACCAGAAACACAAATTTATGAGAATGTAAATACAATTGAAGATATCATGAGGATAAGAAACACTATGTGGAGAAAAGCATTGGGTGATAATGTTGAGTCAAGTAATGCAGTCGGTGACACCTCGTCCATTGGATTGGGTGACATCACCACCTCCACCTAAGTTGAAAAGGTATGTATGGAACTACTAATTCAAATCCACTATATCTATCATACAGTTCCTTATATCAAGTGTTCACATACCAAATCTACAAGAATTAAGATGCACTATGGTTTCATATGTTTTGAGCTTTAAGTGTTTATAGTCGGTATATGCTAGACCGAGTGGGAAATTGCTAGTCAATAACTATGGGCAAGGTTAACCGAGTGCTAGTATTAATCGAGTAAATTTTTATGTGTTAACTAAGCTATGGACATTTTAAACTATACACTGAGCATGACTGTTGTTATCAAGTCATGTTAGGTCAAGCATTTATTGCAAAAATTTTGAGCGGGAATTTGGAAATTGCTATAAATACACAAAGGACTTAGCTTATTTTTTACACTACGATCACGAAGAGCTAAGAGACTTCAAAGTGAATTTGAGAAAATTATTTTCAAAGTGATTGAATAAATATTTGAAGAATTCTAATTTTTTTTGTCATTGTTACGAGTAAATGCTATCATCACCGAGCTATTACATTGATATTTCCTGAAGTGCTAAATTGAAGAAAATTGTATCTGCATCAAAATTTGATAAATCTAAGGCTATAACTAAGGAGGATGTTAGGTTAATTGTATATGCAACATATAATAAGCTGAAGTACAAGCTTCTCCCTGAAGTTCTATCATAAACTGACAAGACCAGAGCTTTCTCAAGCATTCCACCTAGGGTTTTGCTCATTGAGAAGTATGAACATGACATATGTTTCCTGGTAGACACCGACTATACCCTGATAAAAGAAGTAGAAATGAGAACTAAATGGTTAGCACCAATGGGATATGAGATTGATATTGACCAAGCATCAAGTTCAATCAAGGCTTTACTAGCAAAACCTAAGGATCCTAAAGCTACTAGGTTCGAAACCTATGAAGAAGCAAAACAGAGAATAAAAATGGATCTAGTTATTGGGAAAGTTACAAAGAAATCTAGAAAAATGATGGATAAAATGGTGAAATAATTTGGAGAAGGTGCAGATGATGTTGAGGCATCTGAGGACATTTCGGTTGAGGTAGCAACTGAGGGTCAGTTAATCTTATGTAACACTACATATGATGAAGAGGCAACTAAGCCAGATAAAGATTTTGAATCTACACCGGTTAAGCCCACTCCAAAGAAGAAGCAGGCATAAGTGCAAACTAGAGCCCAAACAAGATCTACCACTAATGCTTCACCACCACCGAAGAAAGGAGTTAGTAAGATTTTAAGGCCTACACCAAAAAAGACCTATCAAAAGAAGAGAGGTGCTCAAGCTACCTCTGAGGCACCAAAGAAGAGAAGAAAACTAATAAGAGGTAAGGATGATGTTGATGATGAAGAAGAGGAGGATATAAGTCAATTTAAAGTTATTGTAAATAGAGATCAATCTGTTGATGAACTTGAAAAGGAAATAATTGAGACTAGAGGTCTAAGTAACCCTAAGATGGGTAGATTTGTTCACATGTCCACTAAGAACCAGGCAAAGATAGAAGAAGTAGTAATTTAAATGCTGATAAATTTCAAAAAGGTACTAATAGAATTTTCAAGGTATGTACCTAAGAGCTTATATGATAAATTTTCTTCTAGGTGGACTTATGCTCTAAGTACCGAAAAGAAAATGAGGGAACATTCCCTAATATTAGCAATTACAACATTAACAGTCCTCGAGATTGAAGAGTTGATGAAGCAATATTCAAAGAGGTTTCTAGTGAAAAGTAGAGCACTAAAAATTCTAGTCGGGCAACTTGCAGAGGTTGATGAGAACAGTCAACTATTATGGACTTCCATTCTCCAAGCCTGAGCTAAAGCTGATAAGCTAGCATTGGATGTGATTCCCAAGAGGAAAAGTAAAAGGAAAGGCAAAGGCATCCACTCAGATGATGTTGATCTGACCACTAAGGAACCAATAGAACTATCAAATACTGAGGTGTGAGACACATCCATTACCATTGATTTTTATCTGGTAGGATATCAAGAAGTGTACCAGGATCCACCTGAGAAAACTATAATAACTGGTAGAAATGATGTTCTTATAGAAGATATCACTAATGGTGATCCTGATGATGTGAAATATGATGAGGACATCACCATTGCTACAACACAAATAGAAGAGTTAGCTCCCACCGAGTCAACAACAAGCACTATACCGGGTGACCTTCCAATATTAGTACAAGCAGTTGAGATTATTTCTCAAAAGGAACTCGAAGGCTCAACCCTCGAGCAGCAAAAGGACACAATAGGGGAACAAGGGACAAGTACATGAGGTACAATTGAGATAAATGAGCCTAAGGAGAAAGAGGCTAAAACATAAGAATTGAAAGACCCTAAGCTGACAGACACCACCGAGACAACCACAAATGACACTACAACTGAGGTCCCTACTCAATTGACTGAGACTCAGGTCACCGGGAAGCAAAAGAAGGAAGATAATGTGTCAAACGAGATGGAACAAACAAATATAGAGTTAAAATCTCTAGTTCCATTTGTAAAGTCTTCACCACAAGAGAACAAGAAGAAGAAAAAGAAGCATGGAAAAGGGCTAGTCACTTTGGATAAAATAATAGAGATTCCCAAATGTGACCCAAGGAATTTGAACCTCAAAGAGTTGAGAAAATATGGAGAATTGTGCATGAGGAAGGTTGCACAAGAAAAGCTAAGGAAAGAGAGCAAGATCAAGCAAATTTTAGAATATGTAAGAGACATGCTTCAGTAGGTTGTTCCCGACATTACATTAAATGAAGACACTCCTATATTGGATCAACTTGCATCTCTTACAAGCCACATAAATGCCTCTAACATAGATGTAGAAAAGAGGATTGAAGTGAGGGAAGAAGCAAAAATACAACAAAAACTTGCAGAGAAAATTAGTCAAGTGGCTATAAATAAGGTAAAAATTTATGAGGTTATAACCGAATTAGAATCTATTACTTAGAAAATAATACAAATTTTTTTTAAGTTATGCATTGTGGACACCTTCACTGCCGAGGTCAATGAGAAGTTAAAGAAAATTGATGAGGAAATTTTGGCCAGTGCAAATGCATCTCTAACCAATCCCAATGTTTTTCATAAGCATATACTAAAAGTACAAGAATTAAGGCAGTTGAGATTAGACTTACGGAAGCAAGAAGAAATCATAAGTGACCAAGTCACCGAGTTGCAAATTGAGTTGCTTCCACACTTGAAGATCATGGAGGGACATATTGAAAAGGCTAAGGTATTAGTAGCCACCCTGGAAATTTTAGTTTTGGAGAACATTTTTGACATGCATGCACGAGTTGGTCTTGAGCATATTGCTCTTGACAACTTGAAAGAGAAATGGGAAAACCTCTTCGCTTCATTATAGAAAACCCACCAGCACATATTTGAAAAGTTGTAAGTACATTTTTTATTTGGCATTAATTTCAAAAAGGGGGAAATCATGTATATGCCTATATACTTCACTATATATCGGGAGCATGCACAAAGGGGGAGTTTGTAAATGACTTAGTCAATATGTATATATTTTGTATTCATACGGAGTTAGAACATTTTTTAAGATTATTCAGTGCATATACATAAAGGTTTTGATACTAAGGCTAAAGGGGGAGATTGTTATCTCTATTTGAGCATTAAGTATTGTCATGAGTATCAAATAAAATCAGCCGGTAATCTAAGCTATTTAAGTTGGTAAACATTAGAATAAGGAGTTACACAAGTCAGTCGATTGAACTTAAAAAGCCTTCATACCAAGTAGTTACAAGGTAGAACATCAAGCTATAAGAATATAGGTTTAACCGAGCATGTTTACCGAACGTTAGATATTACCAAGCACTGAGTCAGTGAACATCAAGCATTCTACACACCGAGCATCAATTAATTCACCGAACAGGGAATGCAGTGTTTACCGAGTTATTCAGGAAATGACATAGTAATTAACAATGGCACATATCTCTGTTCAAACAGTTTACATGGATCTATAAATGATTTACCAAGATCGAGACACATTTATTATGGATGTAATCATTTAATTTTGTGATGATTCCTATTTAACAATTAGATCTAGGTTATTTTTGTACACCATAGATCTTAGGTTTTCTAAGATGTTGCAAACCTAATTAGGTCAAAGTAGTTTTTTATATAATTATAATAGATGTCATTTTGACATGTACATGATAAGGAGATCATGAAGTAGTAGCCGCATACAGGACATCAGTAATCAGACAAGGTTTTGCATGAATGAAAATTTATCAGAAATAGTATCAGTTTATCAGAGACATACAAGGCTACCAAGCAGGATAGAGAGTAATATTCTACACATCAAGGTGAAATCTACTCAGTATTTCATAGATATGATTCAGACAAGAACAAGTTGTCATTTACAAATATTTTATGTTATCAATTTAACCATTGTAGTAGGATTGTAAATCTCTTAATAGGGTAGACTTAACCGTCTGTTATAAATCTCCTAATCGAGTGCACACTTATTTGGTGTTGTTAAAATCCTTGCACAAGGTAGATCTAATCGATCTTATGTTACTCCTAATAGGGTAAGATCACCAGAAGTGATCACAATTGTAGCCTTAACTGGCATACTTTATTTACTGCAGTAGTGAAGAATTTGTGGGTGTCATCCCCACCGTAGTATTTACCTTTTAACAAGGGTTTCTGCATAACCAAAATACTTGAGTCATGAGTTAGCATTTTCATGAATGTTTTATTGTTTTGTTTACATGCATTTTATATTTACAAGCTATTTGAATGTATGATGTAAACAATGGACTTAGTCAGTTAGTTAAGCACTACTATTGCAGATTGTTAATTAGTGAAAGTTTTTTAGGGTACTGATTCACCCCTCCCCTCTCAGTATTATATATTTCCTATCCCAACAGATGTAACACCCCGCCAGGGAACCCAGGAGGACTGGCCATCTAATCTCTAAAGATGAAGTCAAATATTTGTTTTGATACTATTACAATGCATATTATCAAAAGAATTGATACATATATACTCACAAAACATGAATGCAGCATAAATGAAGATTTCCTAGACCTCACAGGTTCCCTAACACTGCTACTCAAATAATATTGATTAATCTAATTACATCTAAGAGTTTCATAATGAATTACAAGTCTAACATATTTATAAAACTTCATAATAAATGATCATTGTCTCATGAACATGTTTCAGTGATTAGTCACCATCATTTAATTTACCAACACAATCCATTCTTCATAAGTAACTAATGGAATTTCATAACATCTGTAAACTATCTTATAAATTTAGTTTCATATAGACATTAGGGTAAATATTATCATTCATTATCACATACCCTACCACCTAGATTTATATTTTAAGGCACCAATCAAAATGTTCCTATCTCATTCTTAATATTAATCATAAGTTAACAATATGTGAGTCAATTTATTGAGTTACTATCACAAGTTACACTGAACCAAAAATCTATTGTACTTCTTTTCTATAAACTTTCCTTAATATTTGGCATCTCATTTCTCAATTATATAGTTATTTCTTGTCTCCTATGTAATCCATCGCTCCCGTCCTAAGAAAATAGCTCTGCAAGTTGGCCGAAGTTTTTGGTGCATCGTATCTCGCATCGTCACTGTCTGCAGGTGGAGGGACCCATGGCTCCTTCGTACTACTCCCATGGCGGCCTCCCCAGTGGATGGTTTATGTGGCATGTGCTTGTTTTCCCGTGTGTCTTTTCTGTCTTTATTTCCCTTTTTATTTTGTTGTGTTTATTCATGTGTTTTGTCGCTCGCTTCATTTGGCATTTCCTTTCATTATTTCCCTCTGGGCTTTGACTCTGGTGCATTTATGTTTTCTTTTTTCCACTTGCGATGAAGGCCATCTAGTATTAGATTCTGGTCGATTTCCTGTGATTTCTTCTAATGGTGGTGGAGGGCATTAATGATGGAAAAGATAGGCAAGAAAATGATAAAAAGGTAGGAGAAGGGTTGTAGGATGGTGGTGGAGGAAAAAAAACACCTTCATACCGAGTAGTTGTGGCTGAAGAAACAGTTTTTCCTGAGTCAGCACAGTTTGAGGTGGTTGAAAAATATGGAGGAGGATCTCTCAGAACTAATGGATATCAACATGGAGGAGAACATATTGAATTTCTTGTAGATTGTTTCAAAGGAGAGAAAGGAGGAGAGGAAGGTAAGACTATGTTGCCTGATGCTAAGATCCTCGCCCTCTCTCTAAATGCAGACATGGTAAATGATATTAAAGTTGAGCAATCGCGCTTAAAGAACATTTCTATTTTATTTGTTTGTATGGCTATGAAATTTATGCCTGCTAGAAAATTTCTTGATGACTGGATTGGTAATGTGTGGGGTAAGAAACTTGGTATCAATGTTGGTTTTAGTCGAATGGTTCAGAGGGGCCTATTTGTTTTTTTTTTAAATAATGCTATGAAAAAAAAAGTGCTAAATAAGGGGTATTGGAACGTGGGGAAAACCATGTTTAGGGATCTTCCTTGGTCACCCAAGTGCAAATTTGAAAATGTCATTGCCCACTCCTCCCCGGTGTGGATTGAACTTAGGAATGTCCAGGCAAAATTATGGCAGTTTATACCCCATCTTTTGAAACCTCTCAGCTCTTTTCTTTAAGTCAAAGAAGAAAAAGTGACCCTCCCACATCTCAATGCTCAAGTCCTTGTCATTCTCAACCCTGACATTTCATTTCCAGATAAAATTTCTCTGGATATTGAAGGAGATAGATGGAATTGGGCTATTGTTAGACTCGGAGACATTGGGGCATGTTTTCATTATAAACTTAATTGACATAATAGGAAAGATTTCCCGTTGTTGAAAATTTTCTCTAAAAAATTCAGTGAAAACCATAGCCAAGAAAAAATTTCACCTCCCCTGTCGAAGGAGAAGGACAAGTCAGCCAACAGACACAATAACTCTGATACTAGTAACAAAGATAATAAAATTGGCTCAACCCATGAGGAATTGGCTAATAGAGGTAAAATTGATAGGCCCAAGGAAACTCTTGATACTCCCTTGGACAAGTTTGTCTCACTCTCAAACCCTCTTTTTGAAGATGAATTTGAGATCCACACTGCTTTCCCTAACCATGATGCCCAGAACCTCGTTGCTTGTCAACCACAGTACATTCCTATTCCCAAAGAAAAAGTTAATGAAGATAATACACTCTTTCCCAATGCCCAACAAATAACCCTATCCAAAATCAAGAACAAAAGCATTATTAGTAGGACTGAACAGCAATTGGTTGAACAGGATAAAGCTTGCCCTGGCACCATGCCTCCCGATAAAGCACATGAAGAATGTGAGGTTGTGAATTTGATTTAGATGCCCATGAGGGAAGAATATGCTAATATGGAGGAAAGCCCCTCCCTAGCTGCCTGTAGTGAACAAGGAGGAGATGAAGATGGGTTTGTAGAAGTTATGTCAAAAAAAAAAGAAAAACCTATGAAAGAAGCAACAACATTAAAAAATAATGAGAAAAATAATAAGGTGAAAAATAATGAGTTACCAGAATGCTTTAATATATTGTGAAAGAATTATAATACCCCCAAAACCTTATGATGATGAACATACATAGTTGGAATGTTAGGGGACTAGAAATGCCTGACAGGAAATACATTATCAGGAACTGGTGTAATAAGGTTCATAGTAAGGATATTGTTTGTTTACAGGAGATTAAAGTGACTGGATACAAAGCTCACAACACTCTTAAATTTATTTGGAGTCAAGCCACTTATCTATACTCTAATCATATTAGAGGCAAAGGAGGGGTTGTTATGCTGATAGGAAGTAAATGGGCTGACAAATTGGTAGATAAGGGTACCTCTCCTTGCCAAAGAGCTATATGGGGGAAGTTTAAAGAGAAGGACCAGGAGTTAGGAATTTGTAATATTTATGCTTCTAATGATTACAAGGAAAGAGCCACCTTATGGGTCTAGTTGGCTAGTAACCTTCCTGACATAAAATGGGTGTTTATAGGGGATTTCATGATGCAGTCAAGGCTGGTGGATCCAATGAAGGATAGTCCAAACCTCGCAGCCAATAGAATTACATAGTGGATTACTCAAAAAAGAAACTCAAATTAATTGTTTAACACTTATTTTCATTAACATGCCCAGCTGTAAGGCCTTCCGAGTTAGGGCCAATTACAATCAGAAAACAATTTTACAAGGTCCACAATCAAATATAATACAAACTCAGCTAGTTTAGTTCTGAAGATAATCAGAAGTTGATGGAAACCCTAAGGCAGATCTAAACTTGAGCTCGCAAGCCTCCAAGCAATTTCCTTGTTCCCAAGTATGCAACCCCTAGCTCTGCTACAAATGACTATCAGATTACAATCCGATCTGCAGGAACATCAAGAACTTTTCCACAACTTCACCAACTTCAGCTTTCAGAGCCTCAGATCTGACTCACGAAGTCTTCAAGTCATGAACTTCGCTATACTTCTTGATCTACCCCAATTTTTGTGAAGTTCCCCCCTAAACATCTACCCAAGCACTCTTTAAAAACTAATCATCAGCCACAAGTCGGCAAGATGAAACCCTTAACTCCCCAAAACAAATAATTAAATGTCATACAAGTTAGCTTACAAATGTATACAAACATTTAATTCAGTATGTCAGCCCATAACAATGGCTACCAACAATAAATTCACCAAGTCGGCTCAACAAATTACACAGAACTCTAGTCAGTAAGCCAAAACTACCGAGTGAAAGTAAAATCACCGAGCATGCTAGGCATCATCGAGCACTAGTGTTGACCGAGCACCGCAGGCATGACTAAGAAACAATTTCATCGAGTGCCAGAGACTACCGAGTTCCTTTAGTGACTGAGCTTCCTTTAATGATCGAGACCATCGGTCAAGGCTGCAACTGAGTAACACCAGCCAAAATAAAAACACTCCATGCAATTTCACCAAGGACACAGAATGCCCTACCTTAACTTTGGATGCCCCTACATCAGACACCCCGGGTTCCAAAAGATGTTCATATGTGAGAAGAACATCTTTCAGGATTCAACACAAATCCTAAACTGGTTCCTCACATACAAGTCCACCTTTTCTGCTTGCAAATTCTTCCACTTCAGTTTCCTCTATCTCTTCAAGTCTTTTCTTGACAATGTATAGGTCGGTTCTCCATACTGATCATTCATTTTCTCAGGATCCATAATCTCAACTCGGCTACCAATACTCAGGCTTCTCCTACCAAGCATTGTATCCATCAAAGGCATCAGTGAAAACTTCATGTCATTCTTCTCAACAGTAAACACATTCCTTACATAGTCATAAATAGCTCTGCAATCATATTGCCAAGGTCTACCAAGCAATATATCATAACTACTCATCTTCACAATGTCACAAAGCACAAGATCCTTGTACTAGCCAATCTGAACATTAATGAAGCATTTTTCTCTAACTTCCAAAGCATGAACATCTTGTAACTAGCCAAGCCTATAAGGACAAGGATGTTTCATTCTACTCAAACCAAGTTTCTAAATTAGGTCCTCAGCAACAAGGTTATCAGTACTACCACTATCAACAATAACATCACATAGTTTACCTTCAGTTTTGCATCGGGTCCTAAACAAGTTACTCCTCTGACAAGGTTCATCCTTTGTACCGAGCAATGTTCGCCGAAGCAGCAAGTTCTCTGATTCAGGTTCATTCTAAATGTTCTCATTCATCATAGTAGTTCATCAATCAACCTTCTTCTATGTACACTCAAAAGAATAGTGTCCTTCCTCTCCACAATTATAGCAAGTACCCTTAAAGATAACTCTACCTATCTTCTTCTTCGGTTCCACATGTTTCTATTCATCTTCTGCATCAGTCAGTTTATCCTTCACCGAGTGATCAATCTTTTATTTCCCTCAGGAGTTACTAGGTTGTTTCCTCTTCAACTTATCTTCTACCTTTAGAGCATACTGATAAGCATCTTCAATAGAATCAATCTTCAGCATACCAAGCTCATTATGAATATTGAATCTCAGACCATTCACATATCGAGCTACCTTTTCCTTACCAAGCTCTCAATGTCCAGACCGAATAGTAAGTTTGTAGAACTCCTCGGTATAATCTTCAATAGACAAATCCTTATGTTTCAGAATTTGCAACTTCTTAAACAAGCCAAGCTCATAGTCAGCTAGTATGAACTTAGCTTTCAACTTAGTCACCATCAATATCCACTGATTGATCTTTGTTTCATCTTCTTGGTCTCTCTGTAGTTCTTTCCACCAAAGAGCAACATGTCCTTTCAACTTTGTCTGTGCTAATCTCACCCATAGAGGATCTTCAATTTCTTCTAGCTCAAAGAAATCTTCAAGTTCACCAATCCAATCAATCAGATTATCAGACTTCAAAGTACCAGAGAAAGTAGAAACTTTCATTCGGTAACTACTAAACCGAGCAGTAGATCTAGGAAACTGAGCAGTTATGCCTTCACCAGATCTATTCCTCCGATCATCACCACTAGATCTGGTAGTTTCAAATTCTTCAGTAGCTTCTTCATAGCCATCCTTAGTACCAACATTTTGAGGTATTCCAGCAACAGTTCTCAAGATCTCGGCGACCATATCATTCTTCATCAATTCCATCTCAGATCTGAAATCTGATTTCACTTTCTCTATGATTCAGGATTCAACAGTATCACAAAGATTTGAAATAACTATAGGGTCCAATCTTCTCAGAGGAATCCTTAAAGATAAGAGAAACCCTCTACAACAAACCCTCACTGAGCACCTTGTGACAATTTCCAAGTTGCAACAAGTCAGATCTCAACCTGCAATCTTGCAAACAACTAGGGCACAATTTCACAAGTTCAGTGCTTCGAATCTAAAATCTAGATTGCGCACAATCTTTCACCCACAAGATCAACTTCACAAGGTCAGCCTTGCTAGGTCAACCTTCTATTTCAACAAGATCAAACTCTCACTCCAACAAGATCAACCTTCGCTCTGATACCACCTGATGCAGTCAAGGCCGATGGATCTAATGAAGGACAGTCCAAACCTTGTAGCCAATAGAATTACATAGTGGATTACTCAACAAAGAAACACAAATTAATTGTTTAACACTAATTTTAATTAACATGCCCAACTGTAAGGCCTTCCGGGTTAGGGCCAATTACAATCAGAAAATAATTCTGCAAGATCCATAATCAGATCCAATGCAAACTCAGCTAGTTCAGTTCTGAAGACAATCAAAAGCTGATGGAAACCCTAAGGCAGATCTAAACTTGAGCTCACAAGCCTCCAAGCAATCTCCTTGTTCCCAAGTATGCAACCCCTAGCTCTGCTACAAATGACTATCAGATTACAATCCGATCTGCAGGAACATCAAGAACTTTTCCACAACTTCACCAACTTCAGCTTTCAGAGCCTCAGATTTGACTCACTAAGTCTTCAAGTCATGAACTTCGCTATACTTCTTGATCTACCCCAAATTTTTTCAAGTTCCCCCCTAAACATCTACCCAAGCACTCTTTAAAAACTAATCATCAGCCACAAGTCGGCAAGATGAAACCCTTAACTCCCTAAAACAAATAATTAAATGTCATACAAGTCATCTTACAAATGTATACAAACATTTAATTCAGCATGTCGGCCCATAACAATGGCTACCAATAATAAATTCACAAAGTCGGCTCAACAAATCACACAGAACTCCAGTCGATAAGCCAGAACTACTGAGCGATAGTAAAATCACCGAGCACACCAGGCATCGCCAAGCACTAGTGTCGACCGAGCACCGCAGACATGACTGAGCAACAATTTCACCAAGCACCAGAGACTACCGAGTTCCTTTAGTGACCGAGCTTCCTTCACTAACTGAGACCGTCGGTCAAGGCTGCAACTGAGTAACACTGGCCAAAATACAAACACTCCATGTAGTTTCACTGAGGACACAGAATGCCCTGCCTTAACCTTGGATGCCCCTGCATCATTTCAATATGATTGAGAATAAACAGAATAAATCTGGTGGCAACAAGCATGAGTGGAAAGGCAATGAATTCTTCTTTTGGTCTAAATTTAAAAGGAGATTCCAAATCAGTGATCCTCTGGAAAATATAAAAAAAGAATACAATAATATTTGGTTTTCCTGGTGTAACAATCAGACCTATAAGAACAGGGTATACTATAGACTCAATAGGATCTATTTCAATGAGATGTGAATTGGGTTGAAGTAGTAACCAAGGCAAAACCCTGTAGAAATTATTCCTACTAGTCTATCCGATCATTCCCCAATTCATGTATGTATCTTTCTTAAAGCCTATGCTTATCAGTCCCCTAGGTGCAGGAGGAGCTCCACCTTCAAGCTTAACACATCCCTTTTGAATGATGGGGACTCCTTGCAAGCCATTAGGGTTGCCACTACTTTATCTAAGTTCTCTAACTCCAACCTTTCTGCTAGAGAAACGTGGAACTCGCTAGTCCTAACTTGGAAAAATATGTTCCAAATCATAGGGGCAAAGGGTGCCATTGATAGAAATAAAGAGGAGAACCTCTATCAAAACAAACTCAATCATATTGAAACTCAATTACAAGCTAAAGGAAAAGATCGGGACCTGGAGAAATCCCTCATTGACACTAAAGCTAGACTCAGAAAAATTCAAAACTATAAAATCTAAGGTCAAAAAGTTAGAGCTAAGGCTAGATGGATTAAAGATGGGGAGAGAGGATCCAAATACTTTTTCAACTTGATCGGAGCTAAACACTCTAGGGAAGAAATTGTAGGCATCCAAACAGAACAAGTTACTAAAGATGATCAAGAAACCTTGAGTGTTTTTATAGATTTTTACAAGAAATTATTTTCCTCTGAGCACAAAGAAGAGAATATTGAAGCAATGAATAGATGCACCAAAATAATTCCTTGAAAAGTGTCTCAAGAACAAGCTAGGGCCCTGGAACATGAAATCAGAATAGAGGAGATTGATGAAGCCATTGGATCTTTAGCCAATGATAAATCCCCTAGAATTGATGGGTTGCCGGCTGAGTTTTACAAGAAGAATAAAGAATGGATATATAGTGAACTGCTATAAGTGTATGAAGAAGCCTTTGAAACTGGGTCTCTAGGTGAAAACATTAATAGAGGGCTGATCAAACTGCTACCTAAAGATGGAGACAAATCTCAGATTAAAAATTGGAGACCCATCACTCTGCTAAATATTTCATATAAAATTATAGCTAAGATCATGGCCAGAAGAATCAATGACATCCTTAAAGAGGTGGTGTCAATCACTCAAACTGGGTTCATAAAGGCAGATACATTTTAGATAATCTCATCACCAGTTGGGAAGCTATGAATTGGGCAAAAGTAGACAATCAGAATGCAACTATGGTTTTATTAGACTTTGAAAAATCTTATGACAGAACTGAGTGGCCCTTCATTCTGCAAATGCTAGAAGCATGTGGATTCCCTAAGTTCTTTTGTAGATGGGTTAGCATCTTGTTTAAAGACTCATCAATAGTGATTGATGTTAATGATGAGTTATCTGAATGCATTCCTCTCGGGAGATCTATTAGACAGGGGTGTCCTCTTTCCCCAACTCTGTATGTTATTATTGTTGATGCCCTCTCCTTCATCCTTAAGGCTCTTGAATTAGGACACCCAGTCAAAGGTATTATGCTTCCCAATAAGGAGGACCTTCTCATCAAGCAGTTTGTTGATGACACTACATTGTTCTTGGAAATGGAGGAAGAAAACTTTGATAATGCTATTGCTAGACTCCAATTTTTCTGCTTGGCATAAGGAGCTAAGATTGCCCCTCATAAATCTGTCATCCTATGTTGGATAGAGGTATCCCAAGGTTGGGTTCAAAGAAAAGAATAGAAGTGGTCAGGACCTTCTACCATTGTAATATATCTGGGGGTCCCTTTTGCTATTAATCCATCCATTAAGGACATGTGGGAATGGATCTATAAAAAAATTGAAAGAAAACACCTAAAGTGGCAATCCCATATGTTGTCCTTAGCTGGCAGAGTTCAAATTGTTCGAAAGGTGTTATCTTCACATGAAGTATACTATGCTTCCACATGGGTTTTGGCCAATAGTCAAATCAATAAGTTGGAAAGAATATTGAGAAACTTTCTATGGTCAGATGGACATGGAAATGGGAAAAGGCACTGTGTTAAGTGGGAATGGTGTTGTACCCCTAAAAAATTGGGAGGGCTTGGGCTGAGAGATCTTAAAGCTCAAGGTTTTGCACTGGCAGCCAAATGGACTCTCAAGGCCCTAAAAGGGAATGAGCCTTGGAAAGTCCTGGTTAGAAATAATATTGCAAGAGAAACCATTAGAAAAGGTAAGAAGTGGAGTGATATTCCTCTAATAGATTTGGTAATGGGGGATTTTGAGATACAAGTTGCTGGTTCCAGGGCTTTTCAAACTATATGGAAGGCTTGGTGCCAGGTCAAACCACTTATCTGCTCAAGAATTGTTGTTGGGAAAAGTCCTTATTATGCAGTAGTGGATAGGTCTATTTGGTGGGGGTATATCTAAATGGAAAACCTCAGCCAAAAAATGGCATCAAAAAGGGATATCATTAATTCAAGATGTATTGATTGACAATAAACTGGGCTCTTCGGAGGTTTTGAGAGACAAGTTCAACATCCCCAATTCTCAGAAGAAGACATTCACTTTAATCTCTAAAGCTTTTGGGAGATTTTTTCCTGGTAAAATTCTAAAGTCAGAGCACTTGTTAGATTTCATGAGATGGAATGATGGTAATAAAATTGAGACATTCTCTTGCAAACATATTTATAACATGCTTAAAGAAGACAATGGAATTGTTAGCAGAATTAATCAAAGTTGGAATACTGATTGGTCTAATACTAGATGGCACTTCATGTTTGATTTCTTTTGGCATTCTAAAGTCGAACCCAAAATTCTTTATTTCCGTTGGTTGCTTTTATTTAAAAAAATTGATATTGGCTCCTTTTTGTCTCAAACTGGGCTTCAAAATGTTTGTTGTTCTTTGTGAAATTGTCCTGAAACGTTTGACCATCTATTTTTTTAATGCATTTTTGCTAAGAAACTGTGGGCTAGCTTTCTAGGATACCCTGTTGTATGGAACTGTCCAAACTCTTTTTTTTGGTCTGAGATCATCATTAGTTTTGTGAATAAGTTTGATTGCAAGTTGAATTCCTTTTGGTTTTCCCTAACTGTAGTTGTCTTGTGGACCATTTGGAAATTGAGGAATGAAGAGATCTTTCATAATAGGAAACGAGACCTTACTAAGTTTTTCATTAAACTCACACATCTTACTATTGTATCATAGGTTTCAGCAAGGATATAAATAATAGAAGAAAGATTTCAAGCTCTACTGAAGGAAGGAGTGATGATTGTATACAAAAAGGACATCTAGTCTGCTTCCTTGGTCGACCCCCCTCAGGAACCAAGTAGAGAAAGAATGATAGTTGTCACCCAGATGGACAATGCATGGAGGAATCAAGAAGAGGAAAATAATAATGAGAACAAGAGGAAGTAGCCCATAGTGAATGGGAAGCTAAAATAGGAAATGATAACTGGAGTTCTCAAGGTCAAAGAAATAGCAACAATGAATGGGAAAGCAACACAACCAGGATCAACACTAGTGGATGGGATGAAGCCTAGACTAGCACTCTGTCATTTTGATACTCATACTCATATTTTGAAAAGCGAACAACACTCTCTGTTATAAGCTAGAGTCTATGGCTCACTATATATATTTTTTGCTAGGTGCTCTTGGTAGAAACAAAACTTGTAGTTGTTGTTTTTTGGTTAATCTGTAACCGTTCAGTTGATACTCTATGGCACTATAAAAAAAAATTATATAGCTATTTCACAATTGTAATTCCATTATCATCTATCACTTCCTATAGTCCTTCTTATCTAACAATAACATTTCACTTATTAACCAATCATTTCATAGTATTCCTTTTTAGTCTATTATATGAGAGAACTTACTTATCACATCAATATAAACTAGGTCTCCTTATCCACAAAATAATATGATTAAATTTTTATGCAAGAGATCATTTACTTTATTACAAGATAACATAGGAGGGAAACAAATGACAAATTCCACCTTATTTTAATATTGGTAACATAAACAAGTAAGAGAATAATGTTTCCTTTCATTTCACCTAGAAATAACCATTCCCACTACATTGATTTTCCCTCATTTACATTTCATTACATTACCCAACAAGGGCTTTCAATAAATAAATACATCAGAATTACAATTCATTGAAGTACATGATGCAGAAGTAGAATCCTTGATAGCTTCCAAGCCTAAATCCAAAGGTAAAGTCATCCATGAAACCATGAATAATACCTTAATAAGATTAACCACCCAACCACGTAGAACCGCGGAGTTCCACTCCCCTGTGCTAGGAGATAGAACCAAGGTCCACACAAGCTCTAAGAAAATCTAAGGCCAAAAATACACATTTCCCAAAAGAACCATCCAAAAGAAGAAGAAAAAACAAGAAACAAAAAACAAACAAGTATCCAAACATCACAAAATACGAATGAGGGCTCTAGATTACCAACTAGGTGAGTGTCATCACACAACCTATGTATTGGGATCCTCCCTAGAAACCATGTAACCTCGACCCCCTCTCAAAGTTTAAGGATCCATCCTAGAAGTTACCCATGGTCCCGTTACTCCAACAAGTCTATGCAGACTTTAACACTTCTTATCTTTTATTATGTTTTAAACTCACCCTTAACCCAAGTTCATTTTAATGGTTATCACTTGATTAAGAACTCGCCCATAGGATCTCCTAGCAACCACTTTGGTTCCTAGCACCTATGGTGAGCCACCCACCTAGGGTACCTTGCCGCCCTACTCAAACATGTCATCAAAAGTGACTTGCAATCACTACAAAACATCTAGTCCCTAGGTTTAGGAAACTCTCTTGGGTTCTCAAAAAATCAGGATAAGTCCAAACCCAAACAATGTGCAAAATATGAATAAGAAAAATATACTTCCATCAAAAAACACCTTGATAATGATATGGAGCTTTCTCATACACAAAATCAGAGATAGAACATAGAAGAAAATAATACCACCTAAAATAAACTATCAAAAGGAAGGGTGATAAAATGACATCCTAAACCTTCCAAAACTCAATAATAATTAAATAGGAGTTTAACTAGTATCCAAACTTAAAATTCACATAGAATTCAAAACCACACATAAATACATAATCACTCCCAATATTAGATAGTGACAAACTCATCAAGCCTACACATTAGATAAAGATACTTATTTCCAGATTCCATTAAGAACATTTTTTAACTACCTTACTTATCTATAAATATGATCAATAATAGAACATAAACAATAACAAACACATTCCTACAATAAATTACATAGACACAAGAAAATTCTTTCAGATTTTATACTCTACCTGGAGTCTTCCAGAGAATTCGCTTGGTGTTAGAGCAATTCCATAAACCTTCAAGTTGTTCAACTTCCTTCTTGTTGTCCTCTTAGATAGACCCACACACATAGATCTATAACTTTTGAATGGTATTATATTTCTTCGACCACTCTTGTGAGAAGTGACGCAATTGGGTTCTTACCAATGTATTAAAAACTTAGAACAATCCAACAGTTGGTTAGAGATATATGGCCTCTGCATCAGGACTGCATTTTTCTTACAACAATTGTTTCTCCATTTTATCAGAAAAATAAAACACGGTTATCTTCCTCAACTCTTGATGAATAACACCATTTTAAAATTGAAATACCTATTCTCAAAATCTCCATAACCATATATCCATGATATTATTTTTCCTTTTTCCCATTTTCTCCAAAAATCTCCCTCCTCCAAGAAAAATATTTTACCTTATACATATAGACAACTATATGGTTGGAGGAGTTGCTTTACAGGAAGCAGCTTCTCCAACTTCCATAGTTGGTTTCCAGATTAATTAATTATTCCTATGAATGATAGGTTACAACTTTAATTATTTATTAACTTAAATAGGCTTATGAAGTAATAAATTATACTAATGATAAGAAAGATGATCAAGTAACTCACATAGCCCAATGATAACTAGCTAGCCTTACTCCTAGGAGGTCTTGAGTTTGAATCTCCTAGAAAGCTAGTTTTTTCCAATTAGGCATAATAATATTGTAATACCCCAAAAATGGGCTATAGGTTCATTAACCTCCTATATCGACACATCAAATGAAATCGACATCAAAGTCCTAACCTAAGGCACATCGGCACATTATCGAATCTTAATTGATTATCCTAAATTCTGCATCGGGGAAGATTCCTTATTCCTATTTATCCTAATTATCTTTAATTTAATGATTATTTGGCAATAAATCCTATTTATCCTAAAGTTTGATTAATTGAATTATATTCTGAATATTTAATTAATTGGATTTAATACTACCACTTACTTATTTAATTGGATTTAATTATATTTATTCCTAAATTATATTATTTCATTTTGACAATAAATCAAATATCCTATGACTAATTGATTAAATTCTTATTTAATTAATTAAAGTCAATTGTCAAATTTAATAATATAGTTTTTGAATAAAAGTTTGATTTAATAATTGATTAACCCATAAATCAATTATTTTATTTTTAAAATCAGTTAAGTTGAGGATAAATCACTTTATTTATTTAATTAATTCATAATTAATTACGCACATCCAAAAAATAGTTAAACTTTAAATCAGAAAATCAATTCAAGTTGTTTTAAAAATAAACTCAACTCTCTTTTGAGTTGAAAGCTGATCTCAACTTCTGATTTAAATCAAAAAGTTGATTTGCATGATTTTGTGAGTTAATCTATCTCTAAATTCTTGATAACTCAAAAATCAACCTGAGTTTATCAAGAGTGATTTATGGCTTTTTCCATGCACCTCCAAAGTCCTAGATTTCTATAAATTAAGGCCTCGGCTCTTCATTTTGGATCCATCCACGAATTGCATCCTCACGCTGGCGAATTGGTGATCAAATAATCAATCTTTGCAAATCAAAGCTGTTGTGAGATTTTCATTGTTTTTGAGCATTCATATCATTTAGCATATCATTGTTAGATTAATGGCATGTCATATCAGTTTCTCATATAGAATAGATTCATATCAGTTTATCTCATCTTATTGCATAGAAAATCCAAAAAAAAAGATTAATTTGCATTCATCTCATATCTAGATTTTGCATTCAAATCCTTTGTTTAGGTGTCATCAAGGTCACTGATCTCAGTCCAATCTGAGAATATCATAATCACACCTACTAGAAGGCAGTAAATTGCCTAGTTAGATTAGTTTCCATTTCACTGCACGATTTTGATTTCTGCTAACCTCTAATGTTTTACTAAAGTGTTGTGTCTACAGCTAGGTACAAAATTCACATACACAAATATTAGTTCTTCTATTGTTTTATTTTATTTTATATCTCAATACAATATTTACGTCACAACTCTAATTATACATATACATATCTTTATATGTATATATATATATATATATATATATATATATATATATATATATATATATATATATATATATATATATATATATATATATATATATATATATATATATATATATATATATATATATATATATATATACATAGTCATATATGTGTGCACCTATGTGTGTGTGTGTGTGTGTGTGTGTGTGTATTAGAGTAAAGTATTAATTTAATTGTGTTAATTAAATTAACTTTACTCCCTTCTTAAGATGTCACATTTTTTGCTTTAGTTGTTTATATTTAAACCTCTCTTGCATTGGTAGTGTTCTATTTAAAACACTCATGCACTAGTTGTTTTAAATATAAACTTGCATGCATTAGTCATGTAATAATTAAACTAATTATTACATGCACTTCTATTTTTTAGGGTTTGCCTTTCAAGGCTTTTGATCTTCTTTATAAGGTTGATCCATTGTATATTTTATTCATTCATTATTTGAGGATATTTTCTTCTTCATTTTTTGAGTCAAACCTTTGCCCTCTTCTTGTCTCTACTTCCTTGTAACAGGTTTTTGTATGCAGGTGATCTTCGGATTTTGTGGATTTGTATTGCTCAAATCCTACATGGTATCAGAGCCTAATCTGCTACAACTTGTTCGTGTTTGAAGGAATCAGAGCTAAGAAAATCATCTAGTTCAAATTAGGGCTTTTTTAGTTATTTTTTATTGAAATTAGGGGGTCCCTAAATTTTGGTGCACTTTGAGCTCAAACAGACCTCATTGTTTGTTGGCAATTTGGCTGAGTTAGATACTTAGATGTTGTCATTTTGGAAACATATGATTTACATGAAGATCGCATATGACAAAGAGCAAGTATGATAGAGCGCAAAGCAAAATTGTCTAAGTATGAGACAATGTTTTTTCCAGTGTACCTAGAGACAGTTTTGATCAGCGATGACGATTGGAGTAAGTTTAGTGCTTACACACTTGAACATAGATACTATGATTACTATAAAAGACTCATCTAAGAGTGCAAGTTAGTACAGCATGTACGGAAGAAGTTATGACAGTTTTACAAAAGACAGTGTTAAGCCGACAGGACAGTATATGAAGACAAAATTGGTAAAGAGTTAAGGGATTATTTTTTTTATCAAAATAATGTCTTAACAATATAAAGGGATGACATCCTAGATGTTAACCCTTGGGTAAATATGTATTTTGTATAATTCTTTTGTCAAGCTAACTGTAAGAGTTATTAGTCTTAATAACTTGTATAAATATGAGGTATTTGTAAATGCGAAGTATGAAAGCAATTGTAATGATATAGATGGTATAGCGAACATATAAGCAAAGAGATATTGATGTGAAGTTGTGAAAGAAAGCAAGAAGTATAAGATTATGTACCTTTCCATACTTTTGTAATTAGTAATCATTGTACATTACTTGTTTGGGCAGTGGGCTCATCTAGTAATCATATTTTGTACTACCAACTCTTAGCAGGGTTGAGGCTTCTAACAAGGCCTAAAGTCCCTTAATCAGGACTGAGACACTATATGCTTGTAATAGGCTCCTAACAGGGTCAACATCCTTAACAAGATACTTTTGATTAGTGGATCTTTGTGGGCACCATCCCCACCGGGGTTTTCCCTTGGCCAGGGTTTCTTCAAGAATAAATAATGTGTTATGAGTTCATTTGCTTTACTGTTATGCATATTCTTTAGTTTACTATGTTATGCATGTATCAAGTTAATCTTTTATATCCATAATTGGGCAAAAGTAAAAGTTTGTAGAATACTAATTCACCCCCCCCCCCCCCCCATTAGTATTCCCTATTTCTAACAATTGGTATCAGAGCCTAGTTACTCAGAAAAGAATCATTCAAGGAAAGCCTAGCAGCTTGAGTAAGATCTCTATGGATATGGATCAGCTACAAAAGAATCTTGAAGAAGCTCTTGAACAAATTGATATGCTTACTGAAGAAAGAGACACTCTGAAAGTAAAATATGATGATGCAAAGAACCTCATTGAGAAACTAAAAAACAAGTTGGAAGATCTGAAATTAGAAAAGGAATCTATAATTCAAATTAAAGATTGTGATGACAACTGGGAAAAATAAAATGAGATCCTTAAACATGAACTAAAGTTAGTACATCTGAAGTTAAGTTTGAAAGATGGAAATAGCAAGAACGAAGCAAATCTGAAATCTGAGAATGAAAATTTGAAATCTGAGAAAGAAGATCTGAAATCTAAACTTTGTAAAGTGACATCTGAACTTGAGAAAACCAAATTGCAGTATGATGAACTTGAGAAGTACAATACAATTGTGAAAGCTGAACTGACTCAATCTAAGAAGCAACTTGAGAGACTATATTCAACAAGTGAGAAGATTGATGAACAATTGTTTTATCAAAAGCCATTCTATGATAAAACTGGTCTTGGATTTAACTCATCTAAAGTGAGTAAAGAGAGCAAGGAACCAAATTTGAAAGTTTCTGAATACATAGAAGAAAAGAAATCTGATGAAGTTGACAAATTTGAAGATACACCTAAAGGTATGCAAAGAGAATTTAAAGGTAGATTCTTTATTTGTAATACTTTTGGTCATATGAAGAAAGATTGTACAGGTAAGCAATTTAAACCTCTTAATGGTTATTGTTATAATTGTCATGGTTTTGGACATAGAGCTATTGAATGTAGAAAACCTAAATTTTTTTAGAATAATAATAGTAGTAGAATGTTTAGAAATACTAACCATGCAGATAAGAGACCTATTGAAGATATGAACAGGAGAAATGGAGTAGTATATTATAGATGCAACAAAGTTGGACACATTGCCAGAAATTGTAGATCAAAAATCAACCAGTCGGGACCAAGATATGGAAACAATGGAATATTTTGTCAGATATGTAACATGATTGGACATACAACAATTTTTTGCAGAATGAATAATAGGGTTTCTCATCCTAACCCTAACCCTAGAAGTCATGCAAGGAGAAATGAAAATGCAAGTAACAGTCAAAGAGGATGTTGTAGTAATTCAGAAGAAGTGAAGTTTGCTAAAGCCATAGATCAAGGAGATATATTTAGCACTAAAGGTAATCAGAAAGGTGAAGTATCTAATGGTAAGAGTGAATCTCTACCTAACCCATCTCAAAGTACTTAATGCATGAAAAATACAATAGAATAGGAACTTAGGATAGTATAGAAGTTAGTATAGGATGAATTGAGTCTTGCACAGTTAATGAAAGGTAGTATATGATGTATTGATGCTATGGTTAAGAGAACATAGGATAATATTGTGTTATGCAAGATCGCAAGAAGTTTTAAGTTTTGCAGGTAAGTAGAAACAACTTTTTGGAAAGAAGTGGCAAAAGAATTGAATGCGATGTCAGATTTTTGTGAGATTGAAAGGTTAAAAGGTTATGATCAGTATTATTTGATTGTTAAGGTGAATACAAGTGCTAAGGAGATCAAAGAGTAGTGATTGAAAGTAGTTTACAAGGATTTGGTGAAGGATTTTCATGCCAAATCCACACAAGCCCTAAATCGTAGAATCGAGGTATTTTACTAAGCAGATCTAAATCGGTTAAAGAATTTATAGAAGTCATGGATGTTTCATTGATTCATAATGTAAGAGATAAGAATAGACCTAAGATCAAAAGGGAACCAGTAGAACCCTTGGTGGAAGACCCTGAATTAGCTTTATCATCTGTACCAGATGAAGTTCTACACTTAGAGAATGTTAGAAGTTATTTGGGATGCAAGCTTGAAACCCTTAGTGATAGTGATTTCACCAAAGAATATGAAAAGCTTTACAATCAAGATATGTCATTGAAAGTAGGGTTTGAACACTTGAAGGATAATGAAATCATAAATTATTCCTTACAGTATGAGTTTGATGATGAAGAATGTACTAAGATAATCCTGAGCAGAATTCATAATGGAAAGTTTTGGTTAGATGACAGAGTGATAGATATCACAGCTGACCTAATTCATGAAGTAACTGGTTTATCTAAAACTAGAGTCATACCATTAAATGAGAAGAACATGAGAAAAATAGTATTAGACAACACTAAATCATCTTACAATGGCAGAGGTATAGTGATTAGCAAGATACAACAAGATGATGTTAGGTATTTGTGCAAGATCCTTACAACTAAGTTTTGTGCTAACTCTAGAGAAGATGACATGGTAGCGGGAATGATACATGTAGCCTACTTAATGTGTGTTGACAAATTTCAAGTTGACATGTGTGAAATTTTGAGAATTCAGTTATTTGAGAACTTGGAGAAGATAAAGAAGACTAAGAACTCCCAGTTTAGATTCTCATCATTGATCACTTATATGTTTTTTCATTTGTTAAGAAGATTTCCATTTACAATAGGTGATGATTGGAATGATGGAAAAACCACAATGGAAAGGATAAACACAGTATTCAGGAGACATCTTATTGACAAGGTTAATGAGAGTGTAGTATTGGTAATTAAAACATTTCAAAATTTAATGAAAAATAGATCAAGGATTCCACAGTCTTTAGTTGAGAAGTATAAGAATGAGATATGTTTCATGGTTGATACTAACTTTACATTCATTGAAGCAATAGAACCTAGAGTAGAATTCATAGACCCTCCTGGCTATGAAATTTCTGAAGCTGAAACAGAAGAATATGTGAGCAAATTGCTTAAGGGCAAGTTGGATATTCACAGTAATAGATTTGGGACTTTTGAGGAGAACTTCAACTCCACAAAGTCTATCTTAGAAGAAAAATATTCTAATAAGAGAGTGGATAGTAGAATAAAGAAGATTATGAAGGACACAAGGATGACAGAACAATAATTTATAATTACTAAGCAAACAACAACAACCATCAGAGACATAGGACAAAAGGAAATTTTGTCTGTTCCACCCCTATCATCAGTTGCACAATAGTCATCAGACATTCAGATTAAGGTAAAAGTGGAGGAAGTTGAGAAAGATCAAGAAGTTAGAAAATCCACAAGATCATCCTCATCTACACCTGGTAAAAGAAATAAAGAAAGTGCTACTGGACCAGGCAAAAGGTAGAAAAAATTAGTACCACCAATATAGAGGAAGATAGCAGAAATAAAAGATGATGAAGAAACCCCAGTGAAAAAGAAAACATGGAAACCTAAGATTGAAAATGTGAATGAACAAATCATACAAGATGGAGACTTTTCTAAGATGAACAAGTATTATGACCTTTACAACTATTTAGATAGACTAAATCTTGAAAATGCAGTTGTGAAACACATGATACAATCTAATAAGAAGTTTGACACAATTCAAGGCAAGATACCTGATGATTTATATGAGAAATTAGTGAACAAGAAGAAAAGAGAAACAAAAGAAGACAATAAAATCAGAGAAAATCTTGTAAGAAAATTATGTGATGTTAAAGATGAACATTTCAAGGAGATCATGAAAGAACTAAACACCCATCTGAGAACAAAGAAAATAACCATTCAGATTATGGGAGGAAATTATGAAGAGATCAATAGAGAAACAGAGCAAGCAATAGTCAAAGTAATGACATCTAGTGTTGAAAGACACTCTAGTGCAGCGGGACAAACAGAGCAAGATAAGGAAACTGAACATTAGATAATTTCCTCTCCACCAGCTATAAACATTGAAGATGAGTCAATGCATGTGGAAGGAACTAAGATCACTTTAGATAGTGATGATAACCCTTTCAAGAATCTTGAAAGCATTGTTGACAATTCAACTTTTGAAGAGTAGGATAGTGCCAGAGAAGAAGAGAAGAGAGATTCAAGGATTGAAGAAGAAAAGGAAATAGAGAAACAAGTAGAAGCCCCTAGTCAAGAAGAAATCAGTCTTACACCTGAGACTACAAAGAAATCATAGATTGGATCTATATTTGAAAGCTTTAGAAAAGAAGTTGATGATGATGATCAGATGGAATTGATCACATCTCTAAACAAAATAATTGGGAAGAATAAGAAGGTGAAAAGCCTTGAAAGATCACTGAAGGAAATAACAGAGAAGTTGCAAAGCATTGTGACTACACAGATAGCAGAGGTAGACCCACTTGAAAGAGCTAAGAAAGTTATGAATGTATTTGATGATGAGTTTACTAACTTATCTGACATAGCTAAAGTGAAGGCACAAGTAGCCTATGAGGCCAAATTACTTCTAGACATAAGCCAGAATATCAAGAATGACATTAACAGCCTAGATATCTATATAAAAGACTTGAGAAGGAACTTGGATAGAGGTAAAACTTTGTACATTCAGTGTACAAAATTTGAGAATCTTGTATTAGAAGAAATTTAGAAGATTAAGGCCAAAGAAGCAGAGATTTAGACAGAGGTAAATCTTCTAGCCAGCCCCAATGTGAAGATATTGGATATTGAGAAGAGAATCAGCAAGATTAACAATGAAATAAGGATTCTATATGATGACAAGGAGAGGAAACTAAAAATATTCGCTCTTCTAAGGGAGCATATTTCCATTAAGTTAAGCATTGTTGAAGGACAATTGGAAGAATGTCTTTCATCAAAGACATCTTTTCAGAAGTTTAGTTTTGCAAACCATCAAGCCTGTGAAATAGCATCTTATGGATTGTGTGCACTACTCACCATTGCAGACTCCATTAAGAAGGCATGGGAGAAGGAGATAGAGAGCATCAAGATAAATTTTGCAGACCGTGTTGCAAGCCTACCGGCTCTGCAATATTGAATCAAGGTATACACTTTTTTTTTTAGCACAGTTTTGGCACCCTTTCTTTTTGTCATTGTTGTCAAAGGGGGAGAGATATTTAGTAGAAAATTGTTATATATTATAAGGATGTATATTCTTAGGGGAAGTACATGATATAGTTAAGATATATGGAGTTATAAGGGCAGTGAATATATACTTTTTTTATGGCCATAATTTTGAGATTATGAAGTGTTATGACTTAGCCAATTTTCTCATATGTTACCACCAATGACAAAGGGGGAGATTGTTGGCAATTTGGATGAGTTAGATACTTAGATGTTGTCATTTTGGAAACATATGATTTACATGAAGATTGCATATGATAGAGAGCAAGTATGATAGAGCGCAAAGCAAAATTGTCTAAGTATGAGACAATGTTTTTTCTAGTGTACCCGGAGACAATTTTGATCAACGATGACAATTGGAGTAAGTTAAGTGCTTGCACACTTGAATATAGATACTATAATGACTATAGAAGACTCACTTAAGAGTGCAAGTCAATATGACATGTACGAAAGAAGTTATGACAATTTTACCAAAGACAGTGTTAAGCCGATAGGATAGTATATGAAGACAAAATTGGTAAAGAGTTAAGGGATTATTTTTTTTATCAAAATAATGTCTTAACAATATAAAGGGATGACATCCTAGATGTTAACCCTTGGGTAAATATGTATTTTGTATAATGCTTTTTTCAAGCTGACTATAAGAGTTATTAGTCTTAATAACTTGTATAAATATGAGGCATTTGTAAATGCGAAGTATGAAAGCAATTGTAATGATATAGATGGTATAGCGAACATATAAGTGAAGAGATATTGATGCGAAGTTGTGAAAGAGAGCAAGTAGCATATGGTTATGTACCTTTCCATACTTTTGTAATCAATAATTATTGTACATTACTTGTTTGGGCAGTGGGCTCATCTAGTAATCATATTTTGTACTACCAACTCTTAGCAAGGTTGAGGCTTCTAACAAGGCCTAAAGTCCCTTAATCAGGACTGAGACACTATATGCTTGTAATAGGCTCCTAACAGGGTCAACATCCTTAATAAGATACTTTTGATTAGTGGATCTTTGTGGGTACCATCCACACCGGGGTTTTCCCTTGGCCAGGGTTTCCTCAAGAACAAATAATGTGTTATGAGTTCATTTGCTTTACTGTTATGCATATTCTTTAGTTTACTATGTTATGCATGTATCAAGTTAATCTGTTATATCCATAATTGGGCAAAAGTAAAATTTTGTAGAATACTAATTCACCCCCCCCCCCCCCCCCCCCCCCTCTCATTATTCCTTATTTATAACATTGTTGAGCTTGCAACACCCAAAAACCCCTATTTCGATATAAAATACATCTGATTTGGACAACTTTGCATTTTGTGGCATTTTTTGGTACCATACGACCTAACATGCTTCTCAAGGTGAAAATTGTACATGTTGACACACTTCCCAAGACAAATTTGTATGGACTAGCACACAAATCAAGGCAAAAAAATCTATTTTGGCACACAAAATGAGGCAAAACATTTTTTATTCGACACACAAATCAAGATCAAAAAAATTAGCACGTAAATTGAGGCAAAAAAAAATCATATGGCCTAGCACAAATCTCAAGGTGCGCATGCAATTTTGCAAAAAAAAAGTGGCAGCCATTTGGCCGTCAAATTTAAGCCCATCATTTGATGATGTCAGTATGCATCATCATCATTTGCACCATTTTTGGGCCCTCTAGTGCAACAGTTGGTATTTTGCTCATAACTTGAGCATATAGTGTCAAAATCGGGCAAATGAGATATCGTTGGAAAGCTAGTTCTGAGATCTATCCAGATATGGAGGTTTGAATTTCTTATTTTTCTTTTTTGATGGTGTTTTTTTCCTGTCAAAGCTAAATGTTCTATTTTTCACTCCGAGAGCTCTATTTTGCGCATCTGGACTCCGTTTTGGGCAAACGATATATCATTGGAAAGCTTGTTCAAAGATATTTCCAATGATGTGAGTCATTTTCCCAGATTCTGCTCCAAGTATATTTTATTAAATTTTTTGCATTTTTGCACTCTAGTGGATATCTTGGATGTTACAGGTCTTGGGATCTCTTCCCTTTAAGGGATGGCTCTTCTTAGGTTGTTCTTTTATTTCAACAGCCTTCACTCTTCTTTGAGCAATGTATACTTCACTTTTGTATCATTCTTTTATGCACATGCACTGAGATAAAGTGTCATTCTACTGCATGCTTGGAATCTTGAACATGTGTGTGCTATTTGTACTTGCACTCCATTATAAAGTGTCATGGGGGGTTTGATGTTTTCCCTTGTTTGCCATCTACCTTTTTCAAGTGAGTGTTCCTTCCAAAACATTAGCCTCAAGGTATCTTTATTTGTGTTTTTTATTTTCACTGCACCTTCGATGTTCCTGGTTCTTCACGATGCAGTTCTTATTGGCACTATTTTTAGTGTACTTGTCACCTCTCCCTTGTCAGCATTATGGGGGGGGTTTCTACTGATCATTCTACTTCCTTGGTTCGATAGTGTGAGCTATGTATTCAGTATTTGTTCCTATGTACTAGGCAGATGCAATGGCTGGGTACCTATGCATTTTGGTGAGATGGATCATTTACCATATATACACTTTTTCTTCCTATTTTTAGAGGCACTTTTCCATCTTTCATTGATCAGCTCTTCAGGCTTTGGTGTTTTATACCATCTGTATCTTTGAGTTCAGTTGTTTGCCTTTGTTTGCCTGCTGATTCGAATAGTGTCATTTGAGGGCACTCATACAGATTATAGTCTTCTCTACCTGGTCATGCTCTATTTTAGTGGAGGATCTTTAGATCAGTAATTACTTCTTGACAGAGTTTGCATCTTCTTACTTTAGTGATGTTCTACATGTTCATTCTTGTTCCTATTTTCTGGAACATTCCTAGTTTTGGAGGCTTCTTCAGTCCTTCAGATTAGTTTTTGTCTCTTTTTGGAGTAAAGTTTTTCCCATGTGGTTTTCTCTATTTCTCCACTTTATAGAGACTCTCTTTTGTACTTGGGTACCTGAACAGGCCTTTTGTTGCCGGGACCATTTTTTTCAGCACTGTAATTTCCTTTGCTTTCTGCTTACATTGTTTGTAGCTGCATTGTTGCTCATCTTAAGGGGGGTGTTAGAGTAAAGTATTAATTTAATTATGTTAATTAAATTAACTTTACTCCCTTATTAACATGTCACCTTTTTTGCTTTAGTTTTTTATATTTAAACCTCTCTTACATTGGTAGTATTCTATTTAGAACACTCATGCACTAGTTGTTTTAAATATAAATTTCCATGCATTAGTCATGTAATAATTAAGCTAATTATTACATGCACTTATGCTTTTTAGGGTTTTCCTTTCAAGGCTTTCAATCTCCTTTATAAGGTTGATCCATTGTATATTTTATTCATTCATTATTTGAGGATATTTTCTTCTTATTTTTTGAGTTAAACCCTTGCCCTTTTCTTGTCTCTACTTCCTTGTAACAGGTTTTTGTATGCAGGTGATCTTCGGGTTTTGTGGATTTGTATTGCTCAAATACTACAATATATATATCTAATTAAAATAACCAAGAATCATATTACAAACATAATTGACAAGAATAAAAGAACAAGATCAACTAACCAAATCATAAATCTCAAAACCATCAAAATAATAATACAACCCAAGCCCAAATAGGGTGTCTTCCTAAGGAAGGGACCTAATTCAAGAGGTTATACTTGAGGCAACCTCGGTATTATCTCCATGACAACAATGTTTGAGGATTTTGAAGGCACGCTCAGACCTGTGTGGCTAGGTGGAGTCAATGCCTGGTACTAGCATCCTGCATCACCGAGTTGAGAAACACAAATATATGTGTGTGTGTGTGTGTGTGTGTGTGTATGTGTGTGTGTGTGTGTGTGTGTGTGTGTGTGCATGTGCGTGTGTGCGTACATGTGTGTGTGCACACAAGTAGTGAAAAACAAGGAGGGGGAGTGTGACATCATGTGGATCTCCCGTAGAAGTGACTACGACTGCCTCCCCTCATCCTACACACACATGCACCATACAATACTCATTCTAAATCATGATTGAGTTAGTATTGTTAGATCCACCATAATCTTAGAATAAAAATGAACTATCATCATTGATAATGCCATCATGTATATAAACCAAATTTCATGAAATATTCTAAGACTATAATTCATTAGGTGGCATTCATATCATTTACAAACTATCATTAGAATTAACATATTATCTAACATATTTTGAAATCATCTCATCATCTAATCAAATATGAGAAAGCATATGGTTCAAGTATGATGTCACTAGGGTATAAGAACCCATAATATAAATTATTACTAATTAATTACAAGACAAGGGTCAGATTGACTCCATAATATGACCCATTAGGTGATTTGGGTTAATCCCAAATCAATAGTTAACATCACAATCATTCATAAAATCATACAAGAGTGTTTATTATGGCTGGGTAGATCAAAGAATAGAAGGAACCTAATCTCATGGTGATTTTTAACAACATATATACACCATCTAGAACATTTTCATAAAAGTATTTTAATCAACTTAATTCATCCAAGTGTACTCAAACCATCAAAATGAAGTTCCTCACACAACAAACCTATCAGATTATTCCATAACATAATATTCATAAAATAGATCATGAACACATAGTAGGCATCACTACTCAAGGATAATTATACATTAAACACTTATGTGGAGATGAGATAAATTGTATTAGTAAATTCAATCGAAATCATTTAATAGAGAATGCAAGTCCAAACTTCCAACATGCATAATCAGGTCTTGTGAGGGTTGGAGGGGCATTACACCACATTTATGTTTGGCCTGCATTAAACCCTTTCAAAAATGTTTAAATGAACAAAATCCCTACTTCTACACAAATCACTTACACACAAGGAATTCTTCATTTACTCAACATTCACAGTCAAGTAGCTCTAATCACATTTTCAGATTCTCTCAGACAAATGGTGGATCAAGTTTTCTCTTCTTTTGCCTATTCTGCTCAATGTCACGCCAATATGTTAAACTTTTGAATCCCCTTTACATATACACTTTGCATTTCATTTCATCTTTCTCTCCAAAAACCCTTTTGTTGGAGAAAATTGATTTCTTTGGGCTTGGGAGATTTTGTTGAAAGAAATTTCAAGCATTGTCTTGTTGGATTAGTGTTTGGATTGCTACTAGTTGTCAATAATCTCATTCACTTTCACAGTGTGTGCACAATTCTTCTTCATTTTTTGTCTTTTCTCTAATTTGAGGTAAGAATAACAATACCTCTCAAACTTATTCTTAGTTTTTGCAAATGATTTGTGAAATGAAAGAATGGGAGCTTGAAACTTTTACTTGTTCATCTAGATTTGCTGCAACCAATGCATAATGCAAGAATTTCACAGCCGACACATTAACTATCGCAACATTGGGTAATGAAGTAAGAATCTTATTACCCACAACAATCCCTATAATTTTTGTGTCAGGAAGGTAACTGACAACATTCTTATTAACCCAATTAGCTGTATTGGAATTTGACTCGCCAAGGGAAGGTTTTAAAGTAATGGTGCAAAATGGGACTAGCAAGTACAATTAATAGAATGCATTTTGGGCTTGTCCCTGAACCACAGACTCTGATTTGACTGGAATGAGAATATTTGCAATGTATCACATCTAGGGTTGACTAATATAATGCAGCCTAGAATTTGTACAACTGCAAATTTATTTACTCTAGACCATAGGATAAAAGTTGTGGTGGGTTTCCAAAGCAAGAATTAATTTAATTCACTTTAGATAAGCATATTTTTTAGCAATAAAAATGAGCATATTTATTAAAAAAAAAAAGTGAGAAACCTCAATTGTGATATAGAGAGATCATTTTATTTGTGATGTGTAAAATGGACGTGTGAAGTAACAAGGACACAAATCTTAAGTGGAGATCAATGTGGGTGGCTTAAGCCCTTTTATTAACAAATTCATATCTTTTTTATGATTATTTTTTGAGTTGGGAGGGTGGGTATATATGATTAGTTCATCTTTGTACATATAACTTTTTTTGTATTTTTCCTAGAGGCATATGTTGAAGAACTTTGTTTGAATCCCTTGTCGATTCAGGGAATTAAAAGACAATCAATTATTTTCCCAAAATTTTCTATCGATTGACAATTTGTGATATTGGCTATGTTTATTAATACCTGAATAGAGTGATAATATGTTGCCTAAATTCCTCAAATATGTTTATTGGCTACATAGTTCTTGTAGGGGCTACAACTTTCATAGCAAGCTAATATATTTGTGGGAGACTCTATAGACTCTATATCAATATCGCAGTCAGCATGGTGAGAAAGGTTGTGGATTTTGGCTTTACAACTACAAATTGCTTTGAACAACAACAGTATATAACAAATAATTCTATTGTCATATTGCATTTCTAGAAGAGTCTTTTATTGTGTCAACCCTCTTGCTACATTGTGACCTTAATGTTATGAAGTAGATTTTAGCTTCTAATGTGCATTAATTTTGTTTGCAAACTCATTATCCTCTCCACCTCAAAAGTGAACAAACCAGGCCGCACTTCTTATGTTGAATCTATGAGTTAAAACCTTCTTCTTCTTTTTTTTTACATTTATCAACATATATATGTCTATGTACATTTATTTATTTATATATATACATAAGCTCAATGAAAAAATTATACTTGTTTACTTTGATCTACTTACACTTCTGAATGAAGGTTCTTCTATTTCTTAGCTTTTGTATCAAAGTATATTTTTTGTTATTAGTTCAGTCCAAACTATGTTATAGAAAAGATGTCACATATCTTACAGTGTGCATGCTTTACATATTTATATCATATGGTTCACCATGATTGACCAACAACTGTTGTTGTCCAAGTTGGAGACTTTGCAGTTTTACATTACATTATGTTGGTCAATTCACAGTTGTATTTCAACCTAGTCATTAGGTGTAAATGTGGTCTATAGAGTTCATGCATAGACTTAAAATTTTCATTCATTGAATATATAAATTATTGGGCTAGTGGTAAACATTTCACTCCTATAGGCTCAAAACTTACATTCTATGGCTCTCTCCAAGTGCATTGGCAATGTTTGCAGTCTTCTTCCAAAAAATTAAATCTTTCCTTTTTTTCTAGGTCATGGAAAATCTATAGCAACCTAATTAGATTATTGATATTTTAAGTAGCTCTTTAGAAATTAGTGTTCCAATCCCCTCCATTGGCTCCAATGTGTTAATCAATTGGAATGGGTTTCAAGAAACAAAAATTCAGAATTTTGTAAGTAGTTTTTTGCTTTCTTGCCAGCTCAATGTTGAACAACTAAAAGTCAATAGTGCTCATACATGTGATGTAAAATACTTTAAAATTATGGCTATGGAAGATACAGTACATGAATTGCATGCAAACTATGTTAAATTTTTGAGCTTCTGCACTTTTCTTAGGGAAATCTATTTTGACGAATACTATGGAGAAGACAATGCTCCTACTATTTGACGCGCATTTCAGGCTTACCTCAATTACACATAGTCCATTGTGCATTTATGTACCTTCCTCTCTACTTTACCTATGTTTGTACTTACACATCAACTCTTACAAAAAGAGAAAAATTGAAGTTTTTGTTGGAAACTGCAATTGAAGCAATTGTTGTATTGTCATTGACGTCAAACCTTAACTGGTAAGACTATTGCTATTTAAGAAAGTACTAGATATATTTGAGTGTTGCTAAGGGGATAGGCAAGGTTGGTAACAATAGCACCTAAGGAAAGGTTGAATTATCTTGATACTTCAATGAGTACATGATTATGTGGCATAATGATAAGACAATGTATTGTTTATCTAAGTAAGAATGAAGACTAAACTGGTAGGCTTAATCGAGCAAAAGTGAAGAAATCTAGTTTAAGCTGAGTGTTATTTGTTCCGACCGAGCTAGTATGTGTCGAGTAAAATCAGTGTTGACTGAACACCAGTTAATTGTCGAGGAAGATAGTGTTAGCCGAGGAAATAGTTTATGTGGTGACCAAGCTTTCCAAAGAAGACCAAGAAGTTGGACACAGTATTGACCGAGCGTCAGTATTTTGCATTTGATGAAGAATTTAGATTTCCACTCGACATCATTGAATTCTTGGATATGTAAAATGTGTTGACTTTATTTATTGATTGTATGAAAGCATTTAATGCACTGTAAAATGTTTTATTGTAAATCTTTAAGAGATTCGAGATATTTCTAAGAGGATAGCCGAAGAACATAATGTAGGACGGATTCAATGAATCTGACCTAACCTTAAGATCTATGTAGGAGATTAAGTGCCAAAAGATGTATTGACCTAATAGAGGTTGTATTAAGGAAACCTAAGAGAGAGGTTGTAAAGAGAGAGAAGTGGATGTTGGAAGTGTTGTTGATGTTATTGACTATCTAAGCAAAAAAGGCTGAAGGAGAAGTGTTGTGATCTCTTGAAGGGTTCCGAGTAGATCAGTGATGGAGATGGAAAAGATTCATAGTCAGTAAGCCAACATATGTGTACGGAATTGGATCTGATATTTGCAAAGTGAGTTGTATGTTTCTTAGATCAATATTACAGCTACTTTCTAACCATTGTAACAGTCAAAATCCTTTCAACAGAGGTTGACCTAACAGTCATAGGTATAAATCCTTTGAACAAGGTTGCATTCTAATGGAGTGTATGTAAGTCCTATAACAAGTTGCAATTTTAATAGAGTGGTTTAAATCCTTTAACCGGGTCACACCTGACAGTGTGTTTGTAACCTTTGATAGGGTTGGATTTTCACCGAGCTCACTTCAGAAGAGTGAACATAATAGTAACATGTTACAAAGTGGTTTTTCCCAAATTGGGTTTCCACTATAAATCCTGGTGTTGATACTCGTGTGAATGTTTTGGTTTGAACATTTATGTGTTTTACAAGTTAGATGCTATTGGATAAGTGGATTGCACTGTTATATCTTTCTGTTATGCAATCAGTAATGACCGAGTAGGTGTTGGTTATTAGATCTTATTTGTTGAAGAGTTTAAAGATTGTTTTTATACATCTGGACCTAGGAACAACTGATTCACCCCCCCTCTTTGTTGTTCTAAATCATATTAACAATTGGTATCAAAGTTGTTGGTGCTTACAAAGAAAAATTTTGAAGGTACTTGAAGCAAATGATCAAGATGTATAAGGACGAGGTACCAAAGCTGAATAAGGAAAACTTTCCTGCATGGCAAAGCTTGATGAAGCTGCATCTGGCCGGTATTGGTGATTCTGCTAAGTATTACATTAAGCATGACTATGTCACACCTATTGCACCTCTGACTGTCGAGGAAATGAAAGCTAAACAAGAGCACAACCAAGCAATGTTGGAGATTGCATCTGCCCTAAGTTATCCAAAATTTGAAGACATCAAAGACTGCAATACTACAAAGCAAATGTGGGACACCCTTGCAAGCATTTATGGTGGTGATGTGAATGTGTTGAGAGTAAAAGCTGAGAGCCTAAGAGGTAAATTTGATGAAATGAGAATGCAAGAAGGTGAGCATATTGCACAATATTGTGGTAGAATAAAAGAAGTTCTAAATGCTATTAGAGGAGAAAATGCAACTATAGAGGATGAAACTGTAATAGGAAAAGTATTAAGAACTCTGTGTCCTATCTATGCAATCAAAATTTCTGCAATCTAGGAATCTAGATGTAACTCTCCTAATGCCCTTACTTTAGAAAGTTTGGTTGGTAAGCTTACTACTTTTGAACTTTCTAACTATGATAACCCCACTGTTAGTAGTATTGAATTTGCTTTTAAGACACAAATAGTTCTGAATAAGTCAAAGAAGGAAAAAGAAAAATGCATCAGTGAAAGTGAAAGTGAAAGTGATAGTGACAGTGGCACATCTGATGAAGAACTTGAGGATCTAGAAGCTCTTATGGCTAGAAGACTGAAAAGGGGAAAAGGAAAGTACAAAGGTAAACTCCCTATTATATGTTTTTTATGTAATAAAGTTGGTCATATAGCTGTTAGATGTCCTGACAGGGATAATAAGGATGAAGAAAGAGACAACAAGCATAAAGAAAAAAGAGAAGATAGAGGTTACCGAAGATACAAGGACTACAAAGGGAAAGGTAAGAAATCCTGCTACATTGCTGAAGAAGAGACTGGCACTGATAGTGATGATCTTGAAATTGAAGTTGTCTATGTTGCAATGAAAGATGAGTCTGATGAGGATGAGAAAACTGCATTGATATCTTATGTGAACAAAAATGATAAATGGATTATTGACAGTGATTTTTCACATCATATGACTGGAGATAAGAGTAAGTTTGATACCTTAAACCATTATAAAGGTAGGAGTGTGAAATTTGGAAATGATGCACCATGTCCTGTTAGAGGAAAAGGATTGATTAAGCTAATAGATAAGATCTCTTGTGAAAATGATTATTGGGTTAAGGGTCTTAATTATAATATGTTGAGTGTTGCATAGCTTAATAGCATTGGCTACCGAGTGGAATTTCATCATAGGAAGGCCAAAATATTTGATGCCATAGGTGAACTGATTGGAAGTGGAGAACAAACAAGAGGTAATTTGTTCTATCAAGACCTATCTAAAGAAACATGTATGATTGCACAACTTGATGATATTTGGTTATGGCATAATAAGCTATGTCATGTTAACTTTGATAATCTGGTAGAAATTAGCAAGAAAAAGAAAGTGAGAGGTCTACCTAGATTGAATAAACCTGAGAATGTAATGTGAAAAGAATGTCAGTTGGGTAAGATGACTAAGTCTAGTTTCAAGAGCAAAACCTTTACTTCTAAGAATATCTTAGATTTGGTTCATACTGACCTTTGTGGACCGATGGGTGTACAAAGCTATTGTGGTGCTAGATATTTTATCCTGTTTGTTGATGATTATACCAGAATGATGCATGTAATATTCTTAAAGGAAAAATCTTATGCTTTCCAATTTTTTAACTGGTATGTAGCTAAGGTTGAAAAAGAGACAGGTAAAAACCTGAAGTGTCTAAGATCTAACCGAGGTGGAGAATTTACATCGAATGAGTTTAATCTATTTTGCAATGATAGAGGGATCAAAAGATAGATGTCTGCACCTAGAACTCCTCCATAGAATGGTATAGCAGAGAGAAGGAACAAATCTATCTTGGACTGTGCATGAACATTAATGATTGAAAAGAATGTTACGCAAAAGTATTGGAAAGACGCTGTAAGTATAGTTGTTTATACTCTTAACCGAGTACAGATCAAAAAAGGTACAAATATGATACCTTATGAATTATGGCATGGGTATGCACCAAATGTAAAGTACTTCAGAATTTTTGGAAGTAAGTGCTACATATTGAAGGATAGTAGGAATGGAAAATTTGATGCTAAAAGTGATGAGGGTATATTCCTAGGCTATTCCACAAAAAGTAAAGCTTATAAGTGTTTGAATTCTAACACTAACAAAATTGTGGAAAGTGTGAATGTCAAAGTTGATGAGTATGCAGAGAAAAATGAAGCTGACAGTAACAGAGTACCAGAAGATTATAGATCTTTTGTGTATATAGAAGAAGAAGAGGCAAGTGACAGACCTGCACCTAATGTTGAGTCTCGGGTAAGCAATGCTAAGCATTAGGATAACAATGCTGAGAGAGAAGAAGAACATACTGAGCGACAAGAAGAAGCTGTTGAGTATCAAGAAGAGGTTGTCGAGCATTCAGAAGCTGAATCTAACAATCTTGTTGGTGAACCCGATGAGCCAAATTAAAGAAGAGCAGAACCTGTTCTAGCACAATATGTAAGGACACATCACAAGCCTAAACAAATTATTGGATATAAAGATACTGGAATTCATACCATAAGCAAGGCAAGAGATCCAACATGTTTACTATGTGAATATGAGCCTAAGACAACAAAGGAGGCATTAGAAAATGAAGACTGGATAGAAGCAATGAATGAAGAGATTAACCAAATAGAGAAGAATGATACTTGGACTCTGGTGCCAAGACCAGAAGATAAGAATGTCATTGGGACAAAGTGGGTATTTCGTAATAAGCTAAATGAACATGGTCAAATCACAAGAAACAAGGCTAGGCTAGTATGCAAAGGCTATGCACAAGAGTTGTGAAGAGCACAACAAAGTCAAAATCAGTCATAAGCAAGATGACAGAGGGAGAAATATTCTACTAAACTGAAAGGATGATATCTACATCTATAGGATGTATGTTTTTTTGTTGTTGCTTTGGTATTTTTGTCAGAGAGGGAGATGATGATAGATGAATACACAGAGTAAGGAGATCAAGACAGTGGGAGAAATTTAGTCGATAGTCAAGCATGGCTAATTGATTCTATATCAGAATGAAGCTAAGGATATTATAAATTTCTCTGATGGACATATAAGTTTTTGGATTGGTTGGTAATTCATGTGATATTCATATGGTGTTGCCATCAATGCCAAAGAGGGAGATTGTTGGAAACTGCAATTGAAGCAATTGTTTTATTGTCATTGATGTCAAACCTTAGCTGGTAAGATTGTTGCTATTTAAGAAAGTACTATATCTATTTGAGTGTTGCTAAGGGGATAGGCAAGGTTGGTAACAACAACACCTAAGGAAAGGTTGAGTTATCTCGATACTTCAATGAGTACTTGATTATGTGGCACAATGATAAGACAATGTATTGTTTATCTAAGTAAGAATGAAGACTAAACTAGTAGGCTTAACCGAGCAAAAGTGAATAAATCTAGTTTAAGCCAAGTGTTGTTTGTGTCGACCAAGCTAGTATGTGCCGAGTAAAATCAATATTAACCAAACACCAATTAATTGCTGAGGAAGACAGTGTTAGCCGAGGAAACAGTTTATGTGGTGACCGAGCTTTCCAGAGAAGACTGAGAAGTTGGACACAATATTGACTGAGCGTCAGTATTTTGCATTTGATGAAGAATTCAGATTTCCAACCGACATCGTTGAATTCTTCGATTATGTAAAATGTGTTGACTTTATTTATTGATTGTATGAAAGCATTTAATGCACTGTAAAATGTTTTATTGTAAATCTTTAAGAGATTCAAGATATTTCTAAAAGGATAGCTGAAGAACATAATGTAGGATGGATTCAATGAATCTAACCTAATCCTAAGATCTACGAAGGAGATTAAGCGACAAAAGATGTATTGACCTAATAGAGGTAGTATTAAGGAAACCTAAGCGAGAGGTTGTAAAGAGAGAGAAGTGGATGTTGGAAGTGATGTTGATGTTATTGATTGTCTAAGCAGAAAAAGATGAAGGAGAAGTGTTGTGATCGCTTGAAGGGTTCTGAGAAGATCAATGATGGAGATGGAAAAGACTCACAATCCGTAAGAAAGCATATGTGTACAGAATTGGATTTGATATTTGCAAAGTGAGTTGTATGTTTCTTAGATCAATATTACTGCTGCTTTCTAACCATTGTAACAGTCAAAATCCTTTTAACAGAGGTTGACCTAATAGTCATAGGTGTACACTAAGGAAAGTGCCTTCATAGAATTAAGGTTAGTCAATAAATGAAAATAGAAACTAAATACAACCACAAGGCAAATAGATCAACTATTTAGCAAAATAAAGACTAATTGAGCATCCTATGGCTCTCTAACTAGAATGAATAATGAAGAAGATCTTAGCAAGCTCTCACTAATGACAGTTCTAGAATGAGAATGATAAAGATAACAATGCTTGCTAACAATTAGATCAAAAGAAATGCTAAAATGCTTTCCCAAAATGCCTTTCTAAGCTCAAACTGCAAGAGGTTCAATGCAATTCTCAGATGTGTGGAGGATGAATTATGAAGGAATTATGGCTTCCTTTTATAGATTTCCCAAGGTGAGGGGGTGTAGTTGCATTTGATCATGGTTGAGTTGGGGTTAAGTCTTTGGTTCCACCCTTTGAAGACAATGCAAAGTTTGTGTCCTCAAAGCTTGGGACAAGTAGACAAGATGGATGGCTAAGATTCTCTTTCACTTTGAGTGATTGAGATTCAACTTGGCTTGATCCATGTTAGTGTCTTTCCTTTATTCTCATTGGTTGAGTGATTTTCCTCTCCTTTGTGGTTGTTGAGGAAAATTAGGATTTATTAATTGATTTAAATGAATTTGTTTAGCCATGTACCCCTTGAATGGGTTGAATTTAATTTAATCTAAGACTATATAATTAATTGATTTAATTGTACTTTGATTTTATTGCACTTGATTAAAATGCTCTCAATTTTGATTGGTCTTGATTTAGGATTTGATTTTCATTTTGATTGGCTAATTATGCATTATGATTCAATTGATTCAATTATTGTCCTTGATTTGCTTTGATTTGAATTGATTTGCTTTGAATTATCGTTAAGTTGCCTTTGTCCATTTTTAGGTGATTACAAATGCCCCTCTTTGAGTTGACGTGTGAAGCATGTTGATTCAAAGAATACTCTGATCTTGCTTGATTGATAGGTCCTAATTCAATGATGATCAATCTCTGTTGTCGTTTGATGTCTTTTGATGGTTGATCTTGATTTCTGATATGAGATTGATGTAGATATGATTGATATGAAACTCTCTTGATATGGTGTTTGATTTGGTGAAAAATCTTGATATGATGGTCATTTTGATAATGGTCCCTAATGTGATGATTTATTTGATTTACTAATATGATACCTGATTTGATGATCGATATAATGCCCCTTTTGTTTGATTACGAAAAAATTTCTGATAACAGCTTTTGATTTGATTCGATGATTGGTCTTTTGATTTTTGATGATGTTGATTCAATATCCATTGGTATGCCCCCTCAAAAATGAAATAAAATTCACATTTGATTTGACTTTTGATTGGTTCGTGATGATGTTGTTGATTTGTTTTTTTATATATCATTTTTATTTTTGATGAATTTTATTTGAATTTCCGATATCACTGATTTAATGTGTTTAATTTCAAATGCCCTTGTGTCAATGATTCTGATGATAACAGTGTTTGAGTAGGTCAATTATGATAAACATGCACTTGCAAAAGTCAAATTACATCCTTTTAGGTCAAAAACCTATATAAAGGGGTCAAAATCCCTTTTTACTATTCATTTACTATTCACCTTTTGACTTTTGCTCTCCTTTGTCTTTATCACGTGCTACAATGTCTGTCCCTATCCGTGAGCATTGGTTCGAGAGATGTCAGTGCTATCATCCACTACCTGGCTCAGGACCTCCAATGAGTACTCGTACCTTTCCCTTTTTTCCATTTACGCACGTTTTTTAATTTTTTTCAATTTTCTCCTATAGATAGCCCTTTTTTTCATTTTCTTTCATGAATGAGCGCTTTTGCGAATTTTAATGATGCTTTCACCTCTATTTGTGCACTTCCATGTTTTCAAATAGCACTTCTGCATTCTGATTGGGCACTTTTACGTGTTAAATTTAATCCTTTTCACGCTTTTACCACTTGTTTGCACGCTTCTGCCTAGGTTTAGCACTTTCGCTTTTTAAACCAACGCTTTTGCTTAATTTTCATGCTTTTACCTCTTTAAGCAGTGCTTTCAAGGTGCCTTTGGGTGCTTTTAAAATTTTTGCCGCTTTCGCCATATACATGTGTGCTTTTACCTTTTTAAGCAATGCTTTCAGTGTTTGCCGCTTTTACATCATAAAACAACGCTTTTACTCTGCCAAATTTCAATTTTTGCAATTTTTTTCCAAGTTTGCAATGTGTCGGTGTCGTGAATCATTTGTTAGGTTGATATGTCCTTCTGTGTTTGTTCAAGATTTGTGCAACAAGTTGTGAGAGGTCAGTTAGGATTCAATTATAATTAAGATATCTGTCATCAATCAAAATCCTGATGATAGGTGAGGATAAAAATTCATGTTCTATCTGAGTAGAAACATGAAATTTGATTGTGGGTTTGATAGGTATTGGAGAATGTTTGATTGACTTAGAATGATCTTAATCATTTCTGATTTCCTTTCTGATATGTTTGAACTTGCTTGTGTTTTTGTAGGCGGATCTCGGTTCATTGCGGATTTGCGATTCTTATCCATTATCTTGGGACATGATTCCTGCTTTGAGTGTTGCTGACTGATGACATATTGCTCAGTGTGGTCTTTTGTTCCTTCTATATCTTCCTTAATTCCAAGTGAATTGAGGCCTTATTACTGCTATGGCTGAGTGTTGGCACTCAGACCATAACACATTCCATCTTCCTATGGGTGAGATGACCATTACCCCTAAGGATGTGTACCGTCTTCTCCAGTTGCTGACTCGAGGAGAGTTGGTTTACTATGACACTGCGTATGATGGATCAGCATGTCAGTGAGTATTTGGGGATCAATCCGTTGGTGATCACCACATTCAGTGGGCTCAGTTTATGTCATTCCCTATTTTGCCTGCTGTCCTTGGTACATTGATTGGTGGTTTCTTACTTCCAGACCGGCATGGACATGGTTTTGTTGTTGGGTGGGGTCCTATCTAGAGGATTTGATGGTGGGGCCTCATCGTTTCGATTGGGGTTCCTATTTATTAGCGCAATTATATCACAAGCTGCACACTGTCGTGTACAGACGTTCCACTACATTGACTGTTGGAGCCATTCTATTATAGTTGTGGACTTGGGAGCACCTTCTAGTGACACGTCCTTTGACTTTCTGAGATTGTCCAGCTGGTTGGCCATTTGCATGGATGTACAGTGATATTATCAGGCAAACCCACCTGAGTAAGCTTGATTATTAGCACTGTCGGATAGATGACATGGACACTGTTATTTGGTGACCTTATCTTGGATGTGAGGCATGGCCCGAGGATGATGGTGAGCTTTCATATATGTTCTATCCTTGTTGGATGATCAGTCATTCTACTTTCATGATTGAGAGATTTTGCTTTCGTCACGTGTTCCATAAGTATGGTTGGATTCAGGATATGCCACAGGGGGTGGTGATGTATGCTCATGTGCAGGCGGAGAGGTCATTATGGGGCCCCTGCGTTGATTATGGCATAGTTGTTCGAGAGATTCAGGATCTAGGGTATCATCCCCAGAACCCTAGGTCATAGGTTATGGATGCTGGCATTACAGATGAGTATGGTGCTTGGATACACAGGTATCCTTTTCCAAGATTCACTGATCCTGCTGAGAGGATTTCAAGTATTGAGGAATTATCTGATGGGGATGATGGAGCTGATGATGATGACGGTGATGATGATGATGATGATGGAGATCAGGGTAGGATCAAGGGTCGACGTGGATGACGAGGTCATCATAGAGCTAGAGCAAGTCAGGTACGGATGCTAGTGTTAGCTACTACTCCTATCCCAAGAGATCATGGTAGAGATAGACTTTTGCACCAAGTAGCTAGGGGTGCTATTCAGAGGCCTCATGCTAGAGTACAGAGAGCGATTGACGTAGAGGTTGCATAGGTGTTACTTGATCAGGCGTAGGGCCCTCCTGCTACTCCTCCCACTATTCCTCTTATTGTTCCTCCTGTTGTTCCTCCTGCTGCTTTGACAGTTCAGGCAGGTGTTTTTGCTTCCATGCCTTCGTCTTCATCACATCCTTCTTCTTCTTAGTTTGTTCCTGTGTTAGGTGATCCTTCTTCATCTGCTCCCTCTTCCTATACTCCACTTCCACAGTCTTCAGTAGCTCATGATTTTCCTCCAGCGTCAGCATCAGATGTTGCTTCTCTGCAGACTCAGATATCTTTGATTCAGCAGCAGGTGTCACAAATGAGTTCTATGATGCAGGCTTTTATGGCCGCTATGAGTTAGCATGGGGTTCAGGCTAGTTCGAGCTGTCCACCAGATAGTGCACCTAGTCCTCAAAATGCCAATGATGATGGCAATTCTTGAGTGTTTATATATTCCTAATCTTTCCTTCTATTATCATGATCTAGACATTGGATTTGTATCATTTTTTATCAGTTTTTATGTTGATGTTTTGATATTTGATGATTGCTAGATACTGCTTTTGATGATCATGTTATAGACTTTGATTTGATGTTCATTTATGACAGTGATACTATGGACTTTGATGCATACTTTGCTTGATTTGACTATATAGGATGTCATTATGTGTTGGATTTCTTTTCAATTTTTTGATATGCAGCTATATGGTTCTATATGATTTATGTGACTTTTTTGCAGAATATAACTTTTTCATGTATGCATATGTCCTAAAGATGAGTAAATGATTGTCTTATGTATGACATAGAATAGATGGATGCTATGATGTTTATTTTATGTTGTGAATAAATATTAGATGGATAATGAATATTTTGAATGCTTTTCCTTTGATATGCACATGTGATGCCATGATGGTCTTTCAATGATATATGTATGAATGATCCTATAATGAATGAGATAGGTGTAATGCGAGATGACTTTACTAGATGGAATGATTTCTAACTGATGCAATGTAATTTTCTTAAATGGATGCAATTGTTTACTACTGCTAAGGAACTTTTAAATGTATGTTTTTTAATGATAATGATGAACTTAATAATGCATGATCCTAATAATCCTGAATTAATGCAAGACTTAATGATAATGGTATAATTAATGAAAGTAACCTAATGTAATGGACTTTGTTTTTTAATTCCAACACCCTCGATCCTATATAATTGATTCTTTATGATCGTTTGATTGTTTGATTTGTATACACCCCCTTTTTTATTTAATTTCCCCTCTTACAATTTAAGCTCAATGAGAAGAAAAAACAATATATACAATGCACTTAATCTAAGATGAATGCAACTAACTGTCATTATTCAAAATTTTGGAGCTTATAATCATCATTGAGCATTTTGGAATCCCGTCTTGAGTACAACCATCACTAGTTCAACCATGATTATATGAGTACTTTTTGCCTCTTTATATGCTTTCCCATCGGTCTCTTCAGTACGACTATCACTGATTGAAGCCAATCATGAGAGTACAAATACTGATTTTGTCGAATTCTATGTTGCAAGTGGATGTTGATATTATGATATTGAAAATCAAAATAGTCAAGGTATCTGTTTGCGTAAACAAGCAAAAATAACTATTTTATCTTATGTACAAGTCCTCGATGATTCTTTGATGATCACGTCCTTAGACAAATTACATGATTTAAAACTTTGATTTTAATACAGTCAGTCAGAAATCAAGAAAAATATCATTCCTTCATCATAGCTTGTCTAGTCTAAAACTTTCATCGACTCGCTAGAAAGAATGATTTCATCAATTGAGTCAACCCTTAGAAAAAAATTTGCTCTATTTTTCAAATCCATAATTCAAGTGTCGTTCCATCCATTTCATAGTTTTAATCCTAATAAAGATAAATTCATTTGAAGTTCTTGGATCAAATTCTCCCTTTTAGGTTCAAGTTGGATTGGTATGTAGATTTGAATAAATGTTCCTCTTTCGAGTGTGATGAATTGATTCTCTGATTGAATAAAGCTTGTTGATGAATCCTTGCTCCTTTTGAGTAGATTGCCCCCCAATTTGATATTGATTTCATTTATGGGATTTAGGACAATTTTTTATTAGGTGACCAAAATCTTAAGGTATTCAAATGCAACTGTGGGGTTTTATTATGATATATACAAATGTTGGCAAATGCAATATTTACAAGGTGACCTGCTAAGTATGCAACTAACTTAGACTTTCAATGGCACCTATTTACCAGGTTTTCACTGATTGAATGGATCAAGCTCTTTTTCTATTTTTTAAAGCTTTTCTCTCTTTCTTTTTTTTTGCTACCAAGGTGCCTATTTGCTAGGTTTTCACCAAGGCACTTTTCTTCTTTTTCAATTTTTTTGTATTTTTTTAATTTATTTTTTTATATTATCTAGGCACCTATTTACTAGGTTTTCACCAAGACAACATCTTTTCAAGGATCATATTTGAATGTTTTTCCTTTCTTCATGCTCAATTTTCCACTGTTTTTGATCTTTTGTGCATTTTCAAATGTTTTTGATATTTTCAACTTTTCCAATGTTTTTGATGTTTTTCAGATCTCTTTTGAACTATGTACAATAAATATGATGCTTTCCATCTGATACTCTTTATACTCTTTCATCTACCTCATGTATAGAACCTCTTAAGATGTATGCTACTTATAGGCTCCTGAAGCTCTTCACCATCGCAATCTGATAGCTTGTATGTGCCGGTCCCAAAATCTTCAACAATGAGAAATGGTCCTAACCAGTTGGCTTCCCACTTTCCTTTCTTCTCCCTTTCTGCTTGGTTCTTGGGATTTCCTCTCAACACTAGATCCCCTATTTGGAATGTCCTTGGTTTGACGTGTTTATTGTAAGATCTTGACATTCTATTCTAGTATACTTTTAAATGGTTAAAGGCTTCTTTCTGCTTTTCATCCAAGAGTTCTAGTTCTTGTACTCTAGCCACCCTTTAGTCCTCTTCATTTATCAAACCCTGCATAGATATCCTTAAGGATGGAAGTTCTACCTCCAAAGGCAAAACTGCTTCTATTCCAAAGACTAAGGAGAAGGGTGTAGCCCCTATTGGCGTCCTTATGCTTGTTCTATATGCCCATAAGGTCGGGTTTATCTTGATATGCCAATCTCTACCAGAATTATCCACCATTCTCTTCAATATTTTCAATATTTTTTTGTTTGTTGCCTCGGCTTGTCCATTACCCTGAGGATAATAAATTGAAGATGAATGATGTATCATGTGGAATTTGGTACACAATTTTGTTATGTCTTTGTTCTTGAAATGCCTTGCATTATCTGTTATGATGGCATGAGGTATGCCATATCTACAAATTATGTTATTTAGGATAAACAAGGATATATGTTTGCCTGTTGAAGTTGATAGGGGTACAGCTTCCACCCACTTAGTGAAGTATTATGTGGCTGTTATGATGAATTTATGCCCATTTGAAGATGGAGGATGTATCATTCCTATTAGATCTAGACCGCACTGGTAGAATGGCCAAGGTGTGGTCATTGGATGAAGTTCTTGCACTGGCAAATGTATCAAATTTCCATGAAATTGACATTTCTTACAAGTCTTTGCAAAGTTACAAGAATCTTTTTCCATGGTAGGCCAAAAATATCCTATCCTAAGAAGTTTCTTAGCTAAAGATAATCTGTTTGAGTGTGATCCACAAATTCCTTCATGAATTTCTCGTAAGGCTAAGTTTGATTCTTCCTCTTCTAAACACCTAAGGAGCATTATGTCAAGACTTCTTCGATACAATGTTTCAGAAATTATAGTGTATTTGGAGGCTTGTCGAATGAAGCTTTTCTTTTGGTTTCTTGTTAGGTCAATAGGAAGGGTTTGGTCTTTCAAATAGGTGTAAATTGGTCCATACCAGGGTGCTTTGATTGTAGTAAGTAAGAAAATGGTGTAAGGATGGGTTGGATCATATGCGGGTTGAGAGACTTCTTCTACCAAGAACTCGTATCTAGCAGTTTGATCAGGTATCTGTAAAAGTGAAGCCAAAGTTGCCATGGCATCTACTGCTTTGTTCTTTTCTCTTGGCACTTGTTCAAATGTGATGATAATGAAATACTTCTTGAGATTATCCACCATTGTTTTGTAAGGTACTAATTTATCATCTTTGGTCTGATATTCTTCATTGACTTGATTTATGACCAATTGTGAGTCCCCATATACTTTTAATTCTGTCACTTTCCACTCCAATGCCAACTTGATTCCTATAACCAAGGCTTCATATTCTGCTATATTGTTTGTACATGGAAATAGTAATTTGTATGACTTAGGGATGGTGGAGCCTTAAGGCGTGATGAGGAGTATGCCTGCTCCTGAGCCATGATGAGTGTAGGAGCCATCAAAATAAAGTTGCCCTATTTTTGCCTCCACATTCACAATCTCTAAATCTGGGAATTCAACTTGTATAGGATGATCATCGTGAAGGGGTGCTTCTGCTAATTGGTCTGTAATGACTTGTCCTTTAATTGCTTTTCTATCAACATATTCTATATCAAATTCACTTAGGATCATCACCTGTGTGTGTGATTTTTGTACCTGATCTATAGACACAACACTTCAGTAAAGCATTAGAGGTTAGCAAAAATTGAAATCGTGCAATAAATGAAAGCTAAACTAACCAAGTGATTTACTGCCTTCTAATAGGTGCGAGTATGATGTTCTCAGATTGTATCAAGATCAGTGACCTTGACGACACCTAAATGAAGGATTTGAATGCAAAATTGATATGAAATATGAATGCAGTTAATCTATTTTTTTGGATTTTAGATGCAATAATATGATGAAAAATTTGATATGAATCTATGATATATGAAAACTTGATATGATATGCATTGATCTAACAATAATATGAAAACAAAAGTGATCTCACAAAATGTGGTTGATTCGCAAAGAAGCTCTGATTCTCCAGATAGCAATTCACCAGCATAAGTTTGCAATTCTTGTGGATTTTAGAGATAGATTTGTGAAGAGCTAAAGCCTTAATTTATATAAATCTAGGGCTTTGAGGATGCATGGAAGAAAGCCATAAATCACTCAAATAACTCAGCTTGATTTTGAGTTATTTTAAAATAAAGATAATTTAATTCACAAAAACATGCAAATCATGCAAAAATAGCTTTTTAACTCAAATTAGAAGTTTAGATCAACTTTAAAACTCAAAAATGATGTTGAGTTCCAAAAAGTCAATAACTTGCATTGATTTTCTAATTTGGAGTTTAACTGCTCTTTGATTGTGCACATGGATAATTATGAATTAATAAATAAATAAAGTGATTTATTCTCAACTTAACTGATTTTGAAAAATAAAACAATTGATTTATGGGTTAATCAATTATTTTTCAAACTTTTATTCCAAAATAATATCATTAAATATGACAACTTGCTTTAATTAATTAAATAAGAATTTAATCAATTAATGATAGGAATTTTGATTTATTGTCAAATTTAAATAATACAATTTAGGAATAAATAGAATTAACTTCAATTAAACAATTAAGTGGCAGTATTAAATCTAATTAATTGAATATTTAGAATATTCAATTAATCAAACTTTAGGATAAATAGGATTTATTGCCAAATAATTATTAAATCAAAGATAATTATGATAAATAGGAATATTCCCCGATGCAAAATTTGAGATAATCAATTAGGATTCGATGATGTTCAGATGTGCCTTAGGTTAGGATTTTGATGTCGATTTCGTTTGATGTGTCGATATAGGAGGTTAATGAACTTATAGCCCATTTTTGGGGTATTACATTTTGCCCCTCTTTGACTTGTTGTGCGAAGTGCGGTGGTTCAAAGATAGTCTGTGTTTTGATAAAGATATGAAACTGATGTTTTAAATTGATAATTGATATGAGACAGAAACTGATTGAAATTGATATGAAGATAATAGGTCCTGAATGACCAAAGATAATGTTAACTATAGCAATGATGAACCAATGAAACAAAAGTGTCAAAATGCCTGATTCTGAACCTTATGATTGCAAAGAAGTGAGTGACCAATTCCAGACTCGATTATCTTAGAAGAACCATGTTGGTATCACATCTGAACCCTTCAGTTACCGAAGAACCAAGGAAATAACACTAATGAACTGATGGTTGTGAAAAGCTGATACAATTTACAAGATTAAGAGAATACCAGATTGATATGGATCTTGATGAATCTGATATGCCCCAAGCGATGATAGATTTGCCCCGAGCGATGAGGACTTTTGATGAATCAGCAACTAAACGTGGTTGTTGTCTTGATTAATGAGGAAAGATATGATTTCCATAAAGATATGATTTCAAATTAGATTACAGACTTTGAATGATGTGCAATACCATGCCCCCTTCAGGATTAAAATTGAAATCTGATAAGAAAAGTCAGTGTTATAGTTTAGAAGCATGTTAATTGATTTGAGAAGTGGTTAAACACGTCTGAGAATGCATTCTGCATCGTTTAGAGGTCCAAAAGACCAAGTTTGACTAGGTTAAACCATGAGTTGACCATAGTTGACCAAGTTGAAATTTTGATAGTTTGATGTAAGATAATCAGTTAAGTTGAATACTGGATTTCTGTAATGATTGAAGGTCAATTATGCAAGTAGTTAATAATATAAACGATCCCAGATTTTGATTTTGATCCTGAAAAAGGATTCTATTTGTTGTTTCATTGGAGGAACCTTCTTATAGGATTCAGCTCTTTGTTAGATTTGAAGTAGGTGATAGCATAATCGTTTAATCATTGGAAGTTTAGGTAGCCATTTGTGAGATCATGCAAACATGCAAAATGCAAAGAAATATGCAACCTAAGACCTAGGACCTAGTCACTGATCATGTGTCGATTTGTAATCATCATTGAACTTTTAGGTAATTGGATAAATCAATACAATGCCCACTAGCTATGAAACCATAGACATATGAATATTGATTTGTATGCACAAGAATCAATACAACACCCACTGGTCAACAACCATGGATATATGAATATTGATTTTATTTTCAGAATGTCGGATTAGATATAAGCACCAAGGCACAAGCGCCAGGATGACCTGAATATCATGTCCATTTTGATATAGCAATTTGTATAAGCATCAAAACATAAACATCGTGATGACTTGAATAAGCCTTGCGTTGAAAACACATCAAACAGTCAAGAGATCATTCAAAATCCAATGTGAATTACATGTAGTGACCCTTTATCGTTCACATCCTTAGGTAAGATCATGTTTCACAATAGGAGAAAGAACTCACTCAAAAAGATAATAGTTAGATCAAACTTCCTTGAATTTTTTGGGTATCAATGGTCGAGGTACGCATGGCCATCCAATTCGAGATAGAGGCTCTTACAGTCGGACACCATTTCAATCCAGAATTTCCAAAGTTGTTAGATTTTCACATACAAGCAGAAGACAAAGAAAAGATTATGCCCCTAGTCATCACTCTCTAAATCCTATAAAGGACATCATCGAAGAGCTTGTGGGAACACAATATGCAAAAATATCAATGCGAATTAGTAAGCATACAAGGAGATAAAAGCATGTAAAAAGCATAGATTGTTTTCAGTTTGATGTTTGATTGCGTTGTAGATGCAAAATCCTTTCTGGAGACGAGACAGACTTGACTGACTCACATGAAGCTTCAAAGGACCTTGATTGGATACAATACATCTAAAATACATTGGAGGCCATAGGATATGACACTGGTTGCCCCCAAGTTTGAACATTGATAGGATACAGACGCTTGAGCTGATTGGTGTACAGACCAACTTATTGAAAATAGGAATGCAGAAACAAACCGGGAGATATGTACAAACTAAAGCAAGACTGAAAGCTAAGAAAGACCAAGATTGCGCTGATAGATGGAGCATTTTGAAACAAGTGGCACCTATTTGCCGGGTTTTCACCATCTTGACAGAGATTCTATTTTTGCTACCAAGGCGCCTATTTCCAGGTTTTCACCAAGGCACTTTTTTCTTTTTCTCATTTTTTTTTTTTGTATTTTTCATTTTTCTAATTTTTTTGTACTTTTGATATTTTTTACTTCTTTTGTGAATCATCAAGGCACCTATTGCTAGATTTTCACCAAGATGTTCATTTTTTAGGACTTTTTCAGATTTTTAAGATTTTTTCAAGACATTTTACCATAGACTGAATGCTTTAGGCATAGAATTTCTTCAGATGGAGAGCATTGATTGGTTCTCAGAGCTATTCTCCTTCATTCATTGAGAGTTGATAGGCACCAGAGCCAAAAGTAGCAGTGATTACAAAGGGACCCAGCTAGTTGGGTTCAAACTTCCCCTTGCGCTCTCGATGTGATTGATTTTTAGGATTCTCTCTCAAGACTAGATCACCAACCTGAAATTCTCTATGTCTGACTTTCTTGTTGTAACCTCTAGACATTCTCTTCTGATATACTCTGAGATGATCATATGTTGCTTGTCTACGCTCATCTAGTAGTTCAAGTTCTTGCAACCTAGACACTCTATAGTCATCATCAATTACTAGACCATGCATTCTGATTCTTAGTGATGGGATTTCAACCTCAATAGGCAGTACCACTTTAGACCCATAAACTAAAGCGAAAGGAGTAGCCCTAGTAGGCATTCTGATACTTGATTTGTAGGCCCAAAGAGTTGGATTGATCATGAGATGCCAGTCCCTTCCTATTTTATTAACCGTTCGGTGCAAGATTTTCAATAAATTTTTGTTAGAGGCCTCAGCTTGGCCATTCCCTTGAGGATAGTAGATAGAAGACCAATGTTGTGTGATCTTGAATTTGGCACATAGATCATCTAGGTCTTTTTTCTTGAATTGTCCACCGTTATCTGTGATTATGGAATGAGGTATCCCATATCTGCATATGATATAGTTTAATATGAACATAGATATTTGCTTACCAGTTGCTTGTGTCAAAGGGACTGCTTCTACCCATTTTGTAAAATAATTTGTAGCTGTGATTATATGGGTATGTCCATTAGAAGAATGAGGATGAATCATCCCAATAAGATCAAATGCCCATTGATGGAAAGGCCATTGTGTTGTAAAGGGGATTAGATCCCTCCCTGGAGCATGAATTAGGTTGTCATGTACTTGACACTTTTGACAATTCTTAGCAAATTTGATAGCCTCTTTCTCCATTTCAGGCCAATAGTACCCAGCCCTAATAATTTTTCGAGCTAGTGTTAAACCGTTTGAGTGTGATCCACAAATACCATCATGGACTTCCTCTAATGCACGTTGAGACTCTTCCCATTCTAAACATCTAAGCAGCGTACCATCTAAACCTCATTTGTAAAAATCATGACCAATGATGACATATCGAGAGGCATTATGGATAAGGTATCTCTTTTCATGGCGATTGAAGGTATCGGGAATGATTTGGTCTTGGAGATAGGAAAATAGGGTTTTGTATCTGGATGAATCATGACCTATAACAATGCAAATCATGTGGGTTTCAGGGGAATCATATGCAGGATAAGATAGTGCTTCCACCAGGAACTCGTAACGTAGCTCATGTTCAGGCTGGTCTAATAAATTAGTGTTGCCATTGCATCGGCAACCTTGCTCTCCGTTCTAGGAATTTTCTCAAATGTGATAGATATGAAATACTTCTTTAAATCATCTACCATTCTCTTGTAAGGAATGAGCTTTTCATCTTTAGTTTGGTACACATCATTGACTTGATGAATAACAAGTTGAGAGTCTCCATGAATGTGTAGCTCTGTCACTCTCCACTCAATTGCTAGTTTCATACCATTCAAAAGGGCTTCATATTCTACAATATTGTTTGTGCAAGGAAACTTTAATCTGAATGCTTTGGGTATGGAGTATCCTTGAGGAGTTATGAACAATATGCCTACTCTGGATACATTCTATGTATAGGAGCCATCAAAGAATAATTTCCATTCTCTAGAAGAAAGATGCATGATAGAGGAATCCGGAAATTCCATTTGTAGTGGTGTGTCATCAAACAATGGGGCTTCAGCCAATTGATCATCAATGACCTATATTTTTATAGCTTTTCTCTCAACATACTCAATGTCAAATTCACTCAATAGCATGACCCATTTAGCTAATCTACCCATGAGGGCATCTTTGCTTAGTAGGTACTTTAGTGGATCAATCTTGGCTACCAATTGAGTGGTATGAGCTAACATGTAGTGTCTCAGTTTTTGTGATGTGAAGATCATAGCTAGACAAGCTTTCTCAATCATTGAATAGTTCTTTTCATATGCCACCAATGTTCTACTGATGTAGTATATAGCTCTTTCCTTTTTATCTTCATCGTGTTGTGCGAGCAATGCCCCTAGTGATGTATCTATAGCGGAGACATATAAGATCAATGGCTTCCCATGAATAGGAGGCATCAAGATAGGAGGATTGGATAGATACTTCTTGATATGATTGAAGTTCTTTTCACATTCTTTATTCCATGCAAAGGTCACACCTTTATGTAATGTTTTTGTAAATGGTTGTGATATGTCCGCTAGCTATGATATGAATCTTCTAATAGATTGAACTCTTCCTTGAAATGTCCTCATCTGATTGATATTCTTAGGAGGTTGCATCTCCATTATGGCCTTTACTTTAGCTGGATCAACCTCAATGCCCTTCTTTGAAATGATGTATCCTAAGAGCTTTCCAGAAGTGACACCAAAAGCACACTTGTTAGGGTTTAGTCGGAGACTAAACTTTTCCATTCTATCTAGGATCATGCTCAAGTCCTTTAGATGTTCAGTTCTAATCATAGATTTTGCTAATGTGTCATCAACATAATCTTCCATAGTTCGATGCATCATGTCATGGAAAATAGATGTCATTGCTCTTTGATATGTAGCACCAGCATTTTTAAGCCCAAATGGCATGACATTCCAACAGAAGGTACCCCATGCACATGTGAAAGCAGTTTTCTCTTGGTCCTCTGGAGCAATTTTTATTTGGTTATATCCAGAGAAACCATCCATTAAGGAATACATCTCGAAACCCGCAGTCATGTCCACTATCATATCAATGTTAGGTAGTGGAAAATCATCCTTAGGGCACGCTCTATTCACATCTCTAAAGTTTGTGCACACTCTGATTGAACCATCTGGTTTAGAAATAGGTACAATATTAGAGATCCACTCTGCATAGTCAATAACTCGGATGAATCTAGCTTTCAGGAGCTTCTCTAATTCAGCTTTTACCAAGAGTGCAACATGAGGATGCATCTTTCACAATTTTTGCTTGACAGGTTTTACATTAGGAGCTATAGATAAATGGTGCATGATAAGATTAGGATCCAATCCTGGCATATCTGAATATTTCCATGCAAAGTTGATCTTCTTCTCTGTGAGGAATGTTGTAAATTTTTGCTTCTCTTCTGCTGATAAAGATTGTGCTACATGTACCAATTATGGTTCCTCTATTGTACCCAAATTGATGGATTGAGTGGGCTCAATTAGAACTGGAGATCTGTCCTATAAATGACTTGGAAGGACATCAAATATCTCATCCTTAGGTGCCTCAGAGAGGTTTTCACCTTTGGATACGTCTTTTATTTTTACTTTTGTAGGTTCTGAGACTGCCACAAACTGGTTTTCACCCTCAGAACTCTTTTTCTTTTTCTTTTTATTCTTATTTTTCTGACTAAGATATTTGATGTCTGACTCGGTCATGCTAATGCTTGGTTCACTGATGGAATTCCTCATAGGCTCAACTACATTTAGGTAGCAAGCAAGGGCATAGTCATTTGGGAAGGTATAAATACCATGGCTCAGATTTGTGGAGGTTTGATCAATAAGGTCTGGATATTGGATAGTCAAAGTGGGGAAAGATTGGGAGATAGTGTTTACGGATATGGAGCTGTCGTCATTGGTCCTAACCCAATGCTCGAGTTCAAAGGTGATATTACAACTTAAGACATTCAATTTGTGAATAGGCTCAATGTCATCGTGGGAGTCCAATTCAGCCATAGGTGGATCAGACTCGATAGGTTCATCATTTCATTCTAGACTTACATTGGGTTGAGATGCATATTGGTGAATAACATCAACATGTTTCTCCATGATTAGCTCATCTAATTCTGGAATGAATCCCCATTCATAGTCATTAGATTCATCATCTGATTTAGGATCTCGAGGAAATCTTAGAACATGAGTAAAGTCAGGGTGAATACCCCAAGAAGGGTTACCCTCATATTCGGATTTGTATTCATACTCATGGGAATATGTCTCAGAATCACTACCACCTCCCTCTTCTTGATTATTTTTGAGATTAGTTGGTTCTTGTGTTGCAACTGTCTCTTGATGGGTAGTAGGTTATTGTATTTCTACTACATTAATTCTTTTGATTAGATCATCTTTATCATTAAGAAAGTCTTTGATCTCTTTAGGCAATTTTTCATAGGGGATGAGTTCTGAGCTCTCTGAATCACTGTCTGATGGTTATGTTTCTTCTTTCTTAAGAAGAGGTTCTCCTAGTGTGATCTACTCTATGACATGAGAACAATTACCTTTGAGGTGATAGGGTTTCTTCTTAAAGCCTAGGCCAACATTATTCTTATTTGCTCTACCAGTATGTGGGAGAGGTGCCACAAGACCTTTTCCTCTTACTCCTAGAGGTCCTTGACTTGGATATCCCATCTTAGCTATCAATTTATTTCTTAGACCGTATGACTTAGAAGGGATCTTTGGTGTTTTAGAGTCGCTAGTTTGAACATTGTGGGATTCAGGTTCATCTTTGTATAGTCATGCAAGCAAAACTTCATCTTCTTCAAATTCTTGCTTGGAGACTTGTTCTGCTACAAAATTCTTTTTATATACCTCAAGGGGTTCTTTAGAGTCTGGTTTGGATTGTTTCAAAGATTGCCCATAAGACTTAGGTGAGATAGGGTGAGATGTCAAAGATAAGACTGGCTCAATAGTATATTCTCCCATACTATTTTCTTTGATATTAACCTCTTTTGCAAGATCTTCCATTTTAGATGTGGATGCTTCTTTAGTTGGTTCAATGGAAGATTCTTTGTTATTAGGCACAAGCTTATCTGCACTTTCCTTCAAGATATTGCAAGTTGTATTCAGATCCACGGGGATAGTAACCTCTACTCCTTCATAAGGAAACTTCAAACATTGATGGTATGTAGAAGGAATAGCTTGCATTTCATGTATCCATGGTCTCCCTAGGAGGATGTTGTAGGCCAACAGTAGATCAAGCACTTGACAGGTGGTATCTTTGATAATTGGACCCACCTAGATTGGTAAGACAATGGTGCCTTTAGAAGATCTTTCTTGTTCATCATAGGCTTTTATGGTTATCTTCTTTCGAGGATCAATAGCCAATTCTAAAAATCCCAATTGTGTGATCAAGCTGTAAGAACAAATGTTTAGGCTAGCACCCCCATCTATCAACACACGTTTGACTCTACAGTTCTGGATCAAGACTTCTATATGCAAAGGCTGATTATGTGGGTGACTCAAGGAGTTTTCATCTTCCTCTAAAAAGGAGATATATTGCGGAGATGTAAGATGTCCAACCATAGTCTGGAACCTATCTAAATCAAGGTCATCAGGAACATTGGAACTGAGCAAAGCTTTGTCTAGTATGGCTTTGTGAGCTGGAGATATTTGAAGCAACTCAAACATGGAGATTTTGGAATTAGTGTGCTAGAGTTGTTGAACAATGCTATAAGATGTAGGCCTTGTATCCTTTGGATTGGAAGATTTGGAAGCTGCCTTCTATTTAGAAGCAGATGAAAGATTGAAGGGCACCTTAGGGACATTTGATGAATCTAGGATTTGTCCTTTTAGATGTGCTTGGGCTTGTGATCGAGTAACTACGTTGGTGGATTGATTTTTTCTATCTCTTCGTACAATTGTGATGACATTGCAATGGTCTGAGAGATAGGGTTCAACCATATTGATGACAACATTATTTCTAAGGTAGGCATAGTTGACTTTTGCCCCCATATTAGGCTGAGAAGTTGAAACTCCTTGACCATGTTGCGGAAATGGTTCGGTAAATGTTGTATGATTATTATTGCTCTTAGGATTGTCAATTATGATGTCTCCACTATCAATCAAATCTTGAATGGTGTGTTTCAACTGGAAGTAGTTATTCATTTTGTGACCTTTACCTCGATGGAAATCACAGAATTCATTTTCTCTCCACCATTTTGGCTTAGGCTCAGAATCAGGTGGTCGGATTGCTGGCAAAGAGATGATGTTATCAGCCAGTAGAGTTTTCATGTCTGATTCTAAAGATTCTCCAAGAGGAGTGAACTTTCGATGTTTATCCCAAGATTTGTATTCTGACTTCTTTTGAAATGGTTTGGATGACTTTTGTTTGGAAGCTTTAATGGCTTGGGAACCAAGAGTTAGGTTTTAGGCTGGTGCCTTTGATGGGGCATGGATAGTGTCAACAACACCATTTGTGACGATGCCTTTATTCTTGTTCCAATTTTTATTCTTGTCTTTAAAATTGGATCCTGATTCGTACTTGTCTTTTTGAAGTGTGATTTCTCCTTTTTTCACAAGCACTTTTTCAATTTTGATAGCATTGTCTACCATCTTGTCAAAAGATGTATGATCTTGAATTTGTAGAGGATAATTGATTTTTGGAACAAGGTTATTGATGAAGATTTCTAGTTTTTCTATTTCTGGAATAGGTCTGGCATATAGAGAGAACTTCTTCCTCCATCTCTTGAGAAATGTTAGGAATGTTTCCCTTGGATATTGCTTGAGATTACAAATATCAATCATGGTGACTGGATGTTGAATATTGTAGGAGTATTGTTGATAAAACAATTTGATCAACTCCTCAAAAGTTTTAATAGTAGGTGGCAACCTAGAAAACCAATGAATGGATGCTCCTCCCAAAGATCTAGGAAAGAGGCGCATGAGATAGGTCGGTTCATGCATGAACTCCATGGATTGTGTGCAGAGCTCTTTGACATGATCTTGAGGATTAGAGTGTCCACCATATTTATCACACTTTAGTATCTCCACTCTTTTGGGGAATGGGGGCATGTACAAGTCTTTGTCAAAAGGGAAAGGACAAAGGGCCTCCATGGAGAATTCCTTGGGTTCCTTCTCTTTCTTAAGATTGTTAAGTTCAACTTGCATAGCATGCATCTATTTCATCATAGTTGTGAGTGGCATTTCTTCCTCATGCATAATGATATCTTCAACATTAAAGTTGGGAGGAAGTTTAGCTCCTTGATGAGATAATTGTAAAAAGTATGTTGCTCTATCTTCTTTCAAAAAATGCTTCATCATTCGTTTGAAGTTATCATCATTTTGATATTGAGCAATTTCTTCAGGTGTGGGTTCCTGATCTGCACCATGTTGAGATTGAGTTCTCTAAGAGCCAAAGTTTGTCCCTACTTGAGACATGGTAGGAGTTTGTGGACTCCTTGGAATAGATTGATGTGGGGTTTTTTGGGTACCTCCATGAGTTGATGGAGGAGGAATGTAACTAGTTTTTAATCGATAGTTGCCAAAACTGTCATCTTCGTAAAGACCAAAATTGATGAGTTGCTCAAGAGTTGGACCCCTGGTAGTAGTTATAGGTAAGGTCTGGGATGCTTCTCTAGATTTCTTGTGTGAGGAAGCTCTAGTTTCCACCATCAACTTTGAGTGAAACAAAGAATAAGATCTAGATGACTGAAGAATGAATTGAATCAAGATGATCAGATGACGCAACCATGTCAAGGTTTGATTAATTTGAAGATTCGATTAGATGTGGGTGAAGGATACTATGCCCTGGATGTATGGGTAGGTTCCCAAAAGATAGCAGACAAGATATCACAACACTTAGTCATTTTGATGATTGATTGAAGATTGATAGTTATGACAAGGTTTTGACACAATACGAAAAGGACTCAAATCGATTAAATAAAAGGCTGAATCAGATTCAAAAGACCACTTTAGGAAAATGATTGGATTCTCAATAGCTACTGCTCTATTCCTGACACAGTGATTTGTTTGACAGATTTTGGAAATAGGCTGAAAAAGCTAAATATCTGGCAATTCCGACGATTTTCTGACAACTTTCAAAAATTTTCCCAAATGACACTCTGCAGACTCGTACAATAGTGGGTCTACTATGAAATGATAGTTGAAAAGCTCATACGATAGTTGCAAAACTTGTACGATAGTGGGTATGCTATGAAATGACAGTTGAAAAGCTCATAAGATAATTGCTAGCAGGATTTGACTTCTGGAATTTGACTGGCAGAAAGACTCGTGCGACATTGGGTTCTCTATCATATGACAGATGAGCAGTAATGAAATGACACTTGATAGAAACTCGTATGACTTTCTGACCTCCTGAGATGACTTTTGACTCCAGAAAAGAATTTTACTTCAGATTTTGCAAATTTTGAGTTTTCAGATTCGGATTGTTTGCAAATTTCAATGTCCAGATTTGAGGATTGTAATAGATTTGTCCATTTTCAGTAACCAAATAGATAAACAAGCATGCAAAATAGCAATCGAGTGATTTCAAGCATGTCTGAAAATAATGAACAAGGGCAAAAGCAACCTTGCGCATGAACAATCAAGTGACTTATTCGTTCTAATCCTTAGAAGTGCTAATTGTGTATGTTCCAAAAATGTTTTGCAATAACGCACATATACCCTAGAAAATGAAATTTTGGCCTTGCTAGGGTTTTTAGTAATGGTTTGACTCTGCAACTTTTATGATCCAATGGGGTGAACTCCAATCCCGGCACACCAGGGTTTTGACATAGTCCGAGAGCTTAATCTTCAGGAGCTGCTAGGGAGATTTGACAACCCAACAATGAACCACACCTATGAAGATTTCTTCCATAAGGACATTTATATAGCGGCTGTCACTACCACGATGAAAATGGCTATTACCGCTCGAGGTTTCATCAACGCAGTTTGCCCTGTGAAGGGAGTGTCTGCTACGGTTAACCCTCTCTAAAGGTGACTCACAATAGTATACCACAAGGGGACTTGGCTCCAGATCCAAGGGTTTGACACCTTTTCACTTTTAACCTAAACAAAGCAGGCAGATAAATCTGACACACTAAGACAAAGATTATCTCACCAAGGTCTATGATATCAACCCCATGTGATTTATCAACCTCTCTGGAGAGAGAATGTATCAATCAATAAGGGAAGACGCACGAACCAAGTAGAATGTGAGACACACTAAGTATCCTCCCTACCTATAAGGATTCTATCATCAAGAAGGATTTCACTGGGAATCCAATCTCTCAAGAACCACAAATAGTGTTCATAGGGCCTAATTACTATGTTTTCACAGATATATCAAAAAGCAAATCTATCCAAAAGCATTCAAAAGCATAAAAAGGTTGTACACTTAATGCTCCAAATAAATGTGAGGTGAGTCCAAAAAGTGGTGCATTTAACTCCTCACGCCAATTTAAAAGCAATTCCACACCCTAGAATACTAATGAGATCCGAAAAGCACAAAATGGGAAAGAACTGGTGGAACAATTAACACTCTTTCTAAGTAGACCCCTCCCCTGAATATGGCGCTGACCTTGCAACCACGGGGTGAAATGAGGGGTGAGTAAGAATAAGCGAGTCCAATATCCCAATTTTGCTAATAAGATCAATCAAAAATATCCTAAGACTGCTTATCAATACTTAAGGTGTTACAACCTAGTATTCAATTATGCAAAATTGAAGAAAAGCATGCAAAGAAAACACTCAAGCTAAACACATGAGAGATTCATTTTAGGATCCAAATTGAAATGTTATCAAATTAAGGAGAATACCTAGAATCCTCACAACACGCTTAGTAGATGTTTACCTGCTTTTAGCAATTCTTGTGCTTTTTCCAATCAAAACTAGCAGGAGTCAAAAAAATAGAGAATTCCAATTGTTAAGATTAGCCATTAGTCAAAATCTGAAAATCAAATCTAACAAACTGCCCTAAGAATGAAACGACAGTTGAAACCTGATGCTGAAACTCATACGACAGTGGGTCTTCTACCAAATGACAATCTGAAACTCGTATGACAGTGGGTATGCTCCCAGACAACAGTCCAGAAACTTGTACAACATTGGGTGTATGATGAAATGACAGTTGAACTTCTAGGTGATAGTGTGTATAGCCTAGCACGATTCTCAATTTGATAGACTGTCATACGATAATGGGTGCAGTGCTAAACGACTTTTGTCAGAAACTCGTACGAAGATTGTACGGACAAAAAAATAAAAATCATAGTTTTGCACATAAACCAAGGAGACAAAGACAAAAATTGATAGAATTGAATTGGAAACCCATTTTAGGGCCCCACGGTGGGTGCCAGAAATGTGTGTGTGATTTTTGTACCTGATCTGTAGACACAACACTTCAGTAAAACATTAGAGGTTAGCAAAAATTGAAATCGTGCAATAAATGAAAGCTAAACTAACTAGGCAATTTACTGCCTTCTAATAGGTGTGAGTATGATGTTCTCAGATTGTATCAAGATTAGTGACCTTGACGACACCTAAATGAAGGATTTGAATGCAAAACTGATATGAAATATGAATGCACAGTTAATCTATTTTTTTGGATTTTAGATGCAATAATATGACGAAAAATTTGATATGAATCTATGATATATGAAAACTTCATATGATATGCATTGATCTAACAATAATATGAAAACAAAAGTGATCTCACAAAACGTGGTTGATTCGCAAAGAAGCTTCGATTCTCCAGATAGCAATTCACCAGCATAAGTTTGCAATTCTTATGGATTTTAGAGATAGATTTGTGAAGAGCTAAAGCCTTAATTTATAGAAATCTAGGGCTTTGAGGATGCATGGAAGAAAGCCATAAATCACTCAAATAACTCAGCTTGATTTTGAGTTATTTTAAAATAAAGATAATTTAATTCACAAAAACATGCAAATCATGCAAAAACAACTTTTTAACTCAAATTAGAAGTTTAGATCAACTTTAAAACTCAAAAATGATGTTGAGTTCCAAAAAGTCAATAACTTGCATTGATTTTCTGATTTGGAGTTTAATTGCTCTTTGATTGTGCACATGAATAATTATGAATTAATAAATAAATAAAGTGATTTATTCTCAGCTTAACTGATTTTGAAAAATAAAACAATTGATTTATGGGTTAATCAATTATTTTTCAAACTTTTATTCCAAAATAATATCATTAAATATGACAACTTGCTTTAATTAATTAAATAAGAATTTAATCAATTAATGATAGGAATTTTGATTTATTGTCAAATTTAAATAATACAATTTATGAATAAATAGAATTAACTTCAATTAAACAATTAAGTAGTAGTATTAAATCTAATTAATTGAATATTTAGAATATTCAATTAATCAAACTTTAGGATAAATAGGATTTATCACCAAATAATTATTAAATCAAAGATAATTATGATAAATAGGAATATTACTAGGAATATTCCCCGATGCAGAATTTAAGATAATCAATTAGGATTCGATGATGTTCAGATGTGCCTTAGGTTAGGACTTTGATGTCAATTTCGTTCGATGTGTCGATATAGGAGGTTAATGAACTTATAGCCCATTTTTGGGGTATTACATCACCCACTTTGCTAATCTTCCATTTAATGTTGTTTTTCTTAGTAAATACTTTAAAGGGTCAATCTTGGCGACGAGCCTTATCTTGTGGGCTAGCATATAATGGCGTAATTTTTGTGAAGCAAAAACTATAGCTAAGCATGCCCTTTCCATGAAGGTATAATTCATCTCATATTTGACTAAGGTTCTACTAATGTAGTAGATTGCTTTTTCTTTTCCATTTTCTCTTCTTGTGCTAGAAGTGCCCCCAATGAATTTTCTGTGGCTGAAATATACAAGATTAAAGGCTTTCCTCTAATAGGTGGCATCAATATTGGTGGATTCATGAGGTACTTCTTTAATAGGTTGAAATCCTCTTCACACTTGGTATCCCATTTGAAGATTGTGTCTTTATGCAAGAGTTGATTGAAATTGTGGCATTTTTCTGCCAATTGAGAGATAAACCTTCTAATGGATTGTATCCTTCCTTGTAAAGACCTCATCTGACTAACAGTTTTGGGTGCTTCCATTTCCATTATGGCCTTCACTTTAGCTGGGTCCACCTCTATTCCTTTTGCTAACACAATGTAACCTAGAAGTTTGCCAGATTGAACTCCAACAGCACATTTCTTTGGGTTAAGTCTTACTTTGAATTCCTCTAACCTTTCAAAGATTTTTGCCAAGATGGGAAGATGTTCTTTTCTTGAATGTGACTTGGCTAGTATGTCATCCACATAGTCCTCCATTAATTTATGCATCATATCATGGAATATTGTAGTCATTGCTCTTTGATAAGTTGCTCCAGTATTTTTCAAACCCAAAGGCATGACATTCCAACAAAATGTGCCCCATGCACATGTAAAAGTGGTTTTGTCTTGATCTTCAGGTGCTATTTTGATCTGATTATAGCCACTAAATCCATCCATGAGTGAAAACATGGAGTGTCCCGCTATGAGGTCTACAATAGCATCAATGCTAGGAAGTGGAAAGTCATCTTTAGGACATGCCAAGTTTAAATCCCTAAAATCTGTGCAGATTCTGATGGACTTATCCACTTTAGATACTGGCACTATATTGGAAATCCATTGTGCATAATCAATGGCTCTTATAAACCCCACCTTTAATAGCTTCTCTAATTCCACTTTGACAAGTAAGGCTATATGAGGATGCATTTTCCTTAGTTTTTGCTTGACTGGTTTAGCTCCTTCCTTTATATTGAGGTGATGCATTATCAAATTTGGGTCTAACCCCAACATATCATCATAAGACCATGCGAAGTTAACTTGCTTTTCCTTAAAGAACTTAATGAATTATGTTCTTTCTTCGCTGGATAGGGATGATGCTAAGTGAATGAACTTTGGCTTTGTTTCTGTTCCAATGTTTATCTTTTCTGTTGGCTCAATTAGAATTGGAGACCTTTCTTCATAGTGATTTGGTAGAACATCCAAACTCCCTTCCATAGGTGCCTCAGTTGGGTTTTCACCTTTGGAAACATCCTTTATTTCTTTATTTTTTTCTTGATCTAGTGTTGCCACAAAGTGGTTTTCAACACTCGATTCTTTTCCTTTTCTATTTTTTTTTGTTTTTTTATTTTTCCTCGGATTAAGAGTTTGGATGCTCCCTTTGATCATTTCTTCTTAATAGTCCTTGGTAAAAGAAGGTTCAACCACGTTGAGGTATTGGGACAACATGTTGTCATTCAAGAAAGTTGGCAAGGTATCGGGTTCCATGGCATCCCATTCGATTAGGTCCGGCCAAATGAGAGTTAATGGGTCAACACTTGGGTTTGTCTCAATTGGGCTTAAAGTGTTTATCTCATTATTGGAAGGTTCATACATTGTATCTTGAAGATCTCGGACATGGGCTTCCTCTAAATGTTCTAAAGAAGAAGGATCAAAATCCTCCTCACTAGACTCCACTATGGTTTCTGTTGGATAAAAATCGTGTGGATTAAACCTAGCATTTGACTCTTCCATAGTAGGTCTCCATGAAGACACAAATGGTTCCCCTACCCATTGATTTATTTTGATTTCTATGCTTGGCATGTCATTTTGAGTCACTTGGCTAGAACTAGATGCTTGATTTGGAATTAATTCTGCCATTAGTCCTTTATGTTTATTAGAGGTATAGGTGTGAATAACATCAATGCCCTTATCTTGACATGACTCATTAGATAGAGTCTCCCATTCCCATTCATTAGAATCCTCATCACTATGAGATTCTAATTGTAGTATTTGATTATATAATTTGGGATAATGTTTTTGTGTGTATCCTTCTTCAAGATATCCTAAACCTGTCTTCTGCTTGGAATCTCGCCATGTGGATTCTAGGGGTTCAATTAGCCCTTCATTTCTTCTACCTAAAGGTCCTTGACCTTTATAACCCATCTTTTGCATGATTGCAAATCCCTTCTCATATTGATGTGTGGAAATGATTGGATTTTGAATATGTTTAACGTGGGCACTTGATTCTTCATCTTTATATAGCCAATTCAGAATTTCATTGTCTTCTTCATTCATGGAGGATGATGTACTTTCTCTTACAAAGTTATCATTATACTTATGAGGTAGGTTTGGAGGTTTTCCAAAGGACTTTGGTGATAAGGGTAAGTCCATCATAGATAAGGAGTATTCTCCTACTCCTTGTTGCTTAATCTTGCATTGCTTATCAAAGTTTTGCATCATTTTGTCCATCTTTTGATAATGAGCTTCTTTGGTATATCTTTGAACATCTTTAATGGAGTCTTCTTTTGCTTCTTGGGTTTCTTTAAGATATCTTGTGATAGCCTTGGTAGATTCTTCTTTTTCTTCTTCACTAAAAATGTTATTCTCATTAACCTTCTCTTTTCCTTTAGTCGATGTAGATTGGTTAATGAGTTTTGGAGTTTCTTGAACAGCAATTTCTTCTTCCATCTTCTCTTTTCCTTTCACCAAAGGGATGTCTTTAGAACTTTGGCCTTGTTCCATTTGATTGGGTATAGACCCTTCAACATTGTGTGGAACTAATGAGTCATTTATAGGTTTGACATTATTACAATATTGGAAGGGATTGAGGTCTCCACTTACCATTATTTCTTGCCCTTGATATGGGAATTTTAGGCATTGATGGTAGGTTGAAGGAACAACCTGCATTTCATGGATCCATGGCCTTCCTAACAAAATGTTATAAGTCAATTTGAGGTCCAATACTTGGCATATGGTTTCTTTTTGTATAGGACCAACTCTTATGGGCAAAACTATGACTCCTCTCAATGCTCTTTCTTCATCATCGTAGGCTTTTATGGTTATCTTTTTCTTTGGGTCAATAGCCTCCTCAGAAAATCCTAAGGCTTTTACCAAGCTAAGGGTACAAATATTTAAGCCAGCACCTCCATCTATAAGGACTCTTTTCACCCTATGCTTATGGATCAACACTTCTATGTGTAAGGGCAGATTTTGGGGATGATTAAGAGACATATCATCTTTCTCAGAGAATGATAGGCAATGAGGTGCAATTAAATGCCCCACCATGTTTTGGAACTTATCTACCTCCAAGTTTAGAGGCACATTTGTTTCCAACAAGGCTTTTTCCAAAATGTCCTTATGGATTGGTGATAGTTTGAGTAGCTCAAGAATAGAGATTTGAGTGGGAGTCTTTTGCAATTGATCAACCAAGTTATATTGTTTCGATGATGATGTGGAAGCTTGGTTTGGTATCACCACTTTTGGAGCATTATTAGATATGACAATTTTCGATGCTTGCCCCCTAGTGACCACATTTGTTGATGCTTCTCTTGATTTACCTTTTATTACAACCACATTTATGCTTTGATCTTCTTGACTTATGGTATTTATTGTGTTGTCATAAGTGTGGGCAAAATTCACTTTATCATTACCCTTTTTATGGTTTTGATTTGTATTGGATGATTCCCCCTTTTCATGATTCAAAAAGGGGTTCTTATAGGCAGTGTGATCCTCATTGTTTCGAGGTCCTTCAACTTGGATGATGTTGTTATTAATCAAATCTTGTACTAAATGCTTCAATTTCATGCACTCATTGGTTGGATGACCTCTTTTCCGATGGCATTCACAATGATGAGATGCATTCCACCAATGAGGTTTGACTTCAGGTTCATAATTTGATATATCTGGTAGTGTGATAACTCGATTAGCCAACAAAGTTTTTAGTACATTCTCCAAAGGTTCACCCAAGGGAGTGAATTTCATTTTATTATAACTGGAGTTTGATTTTGATTTATCCCAAGTCTTATTGTTGGAAGTATTTGAATTATTGTTGTTATAATTATTGGAATTGTATGGGGCTTTATTTGCGTGGTTGACATTGTTTGAAGAATTCGCTCTATATGGTAGAATAAAAGGGGTAGACTTCAAGTTGTGTGACTCCACAACCCCATCATTCACAAGATTTTTATTGTTACTTTTATTCCATGATTTCAATTTATCATTGTGATTGTTGGACCCTTGATTGAAATATTTAGGAACATAATTATTGTTATTGTTGTTGTTGTTGTTGTTGTTGTTGTTAGATTTATTGTCTTTAAATAACTTAATCTCCCCTCTTTTGACCAAAACATCTTCAATCTTAACTCCATTTTCAATAAGTTTTTCAAATGTTGGAGGACATTGAAGTTGTAATCGATAGTTCATTTCCGTGGTCAAGTTATTGGTGAAAATCTCCATCTTCTCTTTCTCGGGGATTGTTTGTGGATACCTTGCAAAAATGATTTTCCACCTTTGTAAGAATCCTAAGAAGGACTCTCCATCTTTTTGTTTAGTATCACATAATTTGAGCATAGTAATTTCATGCTTAATGTTGTAAGAGTAGTGGGTTATGAATTTAGAGGCTAACTCCTCAAAAGACTTTATTCCGGGAGTTAGTTTTGAAAACCACTCCATTGCTGGACCTCCTAAGCTTCTAGGGAAGAGTCTCATTAGATAAGTGTCATTGTGCATGAACTCTATGCTTAGGGCACAAAATTCCCTTAAATGATCCTGTGGGTCTATTTTACCCATGTATTTATCGTACTTAGGAAAGATGGTATTAAAAGGGAAAGATACCATTGCTAAGCTTTTATTGAAAGGAAAAGGACACAAAGCTTCTATGGAAAAGGCCTTAGGCTCAGCTGCCTTCTTCATGGTATCAATTTGTTCTTGAAAGACCTTAAGTTGCCTAGTCATAACATTCATGGGATCATCTTGTTGCTGGTCCTTCTTAAGTTGGTCAATATCGAAATCATAGGGTAGCTTTACCCCCTTTTGTGCTAGGTTTAGGAAGAAGTGTATGCAAATTAGTTGGATACTATTCTAAATGATGAATTAACTAATTAAAAGGTTAATAAATCTATCTAATAAGCAAACTACAATAAAGAATGCAATAACAAATGAAACTAAATTTAACAATTTACCTTCACCTACAAATGCAGCTTGTCTCCATTGTCCTCCTAGCCTTGATTTCTTGAAGATGTTGAGCTCTCAGATTTCCAAATGAAGCTCTTTCCCAAGATGATTCCAAAGTATGGAGATTGAATGAAATGAGTGCACAACTAAAACTGGATTATGCAAATATGGTGGATGAAATGCAAATGATGGGATGATAATATGGATGCTTGATTGCTTGATTGCTTGAATGCTTGAATGCTTGAATGCTTGAATGCCTATTCTCAAAAATACCTATTAGCTTTCAAATGGAAAATGAGGCTCCTTTTATAGAGTTTTGGAGGATCTAGGCCTAGGTGGCAGAATCCTACGGTTGAGAATGAAAGGTGGAAGATCCTAGGGCTAGAATTGACTTGGTTGAAGGAGTTGAGAGAAAGGGGGATGTAGTTGGAATGTGAGAGAAAGAATAGGGATGATGTTCCTCTCACATTGACATAGAGGAGAAGAAGGTGGAAGGGAAAGACACATGTCAAGTGTCTCACAAAGACCAAAGAGAGAAAGAGGGAGAGACCTTTTCCTCATGAGGACTCTTTGCACAAGTGTCCTATGAATCACCCTTGACCCTTAGAGGTGGCTTGAGAAGCCCCTTAGGAATAGGGAATGTCTCTTGACTTGGTTGTTGAGAGGACAAGTGGTCATGAGACCAAGTCCTATGAGGCCACATAGCCCTTAAGAATAGGACATGTGTGGGTGAGGATAAATATGAATAAATAATTAATAATAATATTTATCTTAGCCAAGGTGATGTGTTAGGTGACTAGGTGGATGAAGTGGACTAAGGGAATTAGTCATATTTAGGTGATTGTGTATTTAATTAAATCACTTTAATAGACTATTTAGAAGACTTAGGATATAGAATTAGACTATAGTGAATTTATTAAATAAATTGAATAATTTACTTAATAAATAGAAAAAATAAATATTAATTAAATAATAAATATTTAATTAATTTATCAAGTCAATAGTAATTAAATAATAAATATTTAATTAATTAATGAAGCCATTTTTAGGTGTATACATTTTTCCCCTCTTTGAAATAATGTGCTGGTCACATTGTTTCAAAGAAAAATCAAGCATTTTTGCCCCTGCCACAGACAATGTCTCAAACGACCTATGCATGCCCCCTCGAGAGATTGATTGACAAAAAAAGTTATGTGAATTTTGTAAAAATAAATTGTGTGTGTTTTTTGTTTTTTTTTATGGGGTTGTGCAATCAATCTCACGAACGAACGATAGAAAAGATGGAGAAAAATGGGGTAGAATGGAAGAAAAACATCAAGTAGGGTCCACACACCAAGCACATCAGGTCCACAAGCTATAAATAGGGCGAAGGGGTCCACAGTAGGCTCATTGTGCACACTTGTCACTTGGAGATTAGAGCGCGAGAGAGAGAAGAGCAGAGCTGCCAGGATGTCATTCCCCTTGTCAGATCACCGCTTCGAGAGAGTCAGACGCTTCCAGCGACCACCTGATTCGGGTGAACCAGTAGGTGACTCGATCCTGCTTTGAAATTCCATGATTTGATGTATGTTAATGTAGAATTTTAGCATGTTTAGGGTAGATCAAATGATAGAATTAGATTAGAAAATTTGAGTTTTTGTAGTGGAAGATGAATGTGCAATTGCGCCGCATCAATGTGCAACAACTTGTGGCATTTGCGCAGAAACTCAATTTTGCTACACATTCATTACGAATATTTGCGCATTCATAATAGGATAATAGTAGTGCTGCGCAAACATAAATTAAAAGTGCCCATAGATACTTGTTGCACATGTGTGATGAAAAATTGCGCAAATGGTCAACAAAATGGCGCATATGTGTAAAGTTGCACAAATGTCGATAAATGTTGCACAAATGTGGAAGAAAGTTGTGCATCGGTGAAAACCGGTGCAAATGTGTAAGAAATATGCACATGCATGTTTAAATGTTGCGCATATGTTTTAGGTGGTAGAAGTTGGTCATAATAGATAGTCAATTAGGTCAAACTTGATGTCGATAAGCCAATTTGATCTGTCGGTGGTTGATTGTGATCAATTTGATCAAGATTGGCAACATTGTAGCATGTTCACTAGTTAGCCAGTCTAAAATAGACAATTGATAGAATCATCTGTTGAAACATGTGATAAACATGTTTGAAATTGATATGATAGGATAGATAGATTGATAGATCAGTTTATCAAAATATAATAGGTTGATTGTTGTTGACTTGAATAGGAGGATATCACAGATGTTCTGATGTCATGGGAGAGATATCCTGTCACACAGAACCTGAGACCAGCATTATCGGAGGCAGAGATACTGGTGATAGGAGCGTCGGGACTTTACTATGTGATTTACACGCTCGAGATTTAGGTGAATTTGAGCATGATGACCGCATTAGCTGAGAGATGGCACTCGGAGATGAGTACTTTCCATCTTCCGACAGGGGAGATGATAGTGACACTAGAGGATGTATATCGCATCCTTCGGCTTCCCCATCACAGGAGATTTAGTGCAGTACGATCGACATGGCGGAGTCACAGAGTGCAGAGCCGTCTTTGGGGATGATGATATAGAGGATGGGGAGATTAGTTGGGAGGATATGGTCAACTTATATGACCCTCTTCCAGTGGTTCTAGCAGGTGCGATTGGAGGATTCGTATGCCCTAATCGGAGGTCACACGGATTTGCAGTTGGGTGGGGTCGGACATTACAGCGGGTGATGGAGGGGACCCGATTTGCTTGGAGGGTGTGTTTATTAGCACACCTATACCTATAACAAATATTTGGAGTCAAGGTATGCGATGGCGTATCACCACAAATAGCATTTATTTAGAACAACATGATTTGCATGCTGTCAATACTATGAACTGGATGAAAGCACTTATACACAGACACCCCAATTACTTGTTCCTTCGATTTCATCAGAAAATACCCCACAAACAGCAATCAAAGAAAATACCATGCCCTATCCCGACTATTCTAATCAATGACATATGGGAGTTTCAAACTCATGTCAAAAGATATCCCGGAATAGCATAGGAAACATGATAACAACGAAATCTAGATATGAATGCATAATCTACAACAAATCATTCTAACATGCCTGTCATGAATATACATTTCTTTTGCCAAAAAGATTGATGTAGGACATGTTGATCAATTCAAGTGATGATGTATAGTCAAGATATATAGATAAGTGGTCACGTTTCGAAGAATAGATCATAGATTTGGATTCAGCATGAAGATACCATTGTAAAAGGACATTTGATTGTGTCTACTTGCCTGGTGAAAATAACTCCATTATGTCCTCTAAGAGTCATGAATATCATAGATCCACTTCCCAAACTAGGTCAAGGACATGCCCCCAGCTAGGTGATGGACTGACTTATTATGGATGAAGAAAGACACAACAAGACTAGGATGAAGACCATGACAAAAGATCAAGCTATGATGGGATTTTATTATGGATAAATACAAGGAATGGTGCATGAACTAGCCATTTTATTATGATATATACATGGTGGGGATGAGGACTGACTAACCATTTTATTATGGATATATACAATGAACGGACACACTAAAAGAAGCCTAATAGATAGAGGAGCTAACTTGTCACATATAGCGCCTGTTTCCAAGTTTTCACCACATGCTTTTATTGCAGTTTTTCTTTTGATTTTGTGATTTTTTTATTTTTTTTTGGATTTTTTATTATTTTATTTACAGAATATATATATACATGCCTCTTGCATTGGGATTTCAAGGATAGAACTTCTTGAGATGGATACTATTAAGAGGCTCATCCAAGGGATCCCCTTCAGGTGTAGATAACTGATAAGCTCCAGAACCATAGACTATTGTGATCACAAAAGGTCCTAACCAATTAGGTTCGAACTTACCCTTCTTTTCACGGTGTTGTTGATTCTTTGGATTTTCTCGAAGGACTAAGTCACCCAGCTGAAAGTCTCTGATCTTTACCTTGCTATTGTACTGACGGGACAAGCGCTACTGATAAACTTTCAAATGATCATAGGCGCGCTGATGGTGTTCATCTAGGAGTTCCAATTCAGTCAAGCATGCAACTCTATACTCTTCATCAGGAATTAAATCTTTAAGAGTAACACGAAGTGAAGGCAACTCGACCACGAGGGGCAGGACTGCTTCAGATCCATAGACAAGGGAGTATGGAGTGGCTCCAGTAGGAGTACGGATGGAGGTGCGGTAAGCCCATAAGGCAGGATTAAGTTGAAGATGCCAGTCACGGCCAGCATCATTGATAGTCTTTTGTAGGATTTTAACAATTGTTTTGTTTGACGCCTCAGCTTGGCCGTTTCCTTGGGGATAGTAGATGGTGGAATAGTTGTGGGTGATATGGAATTTGGCGCACAATTCATCCATGTCCTGATTTTGGAACTGTTTCCCATGATCAGTAATGAGATACATAGGTATACCATATCTGCAGATGATATAGTTTAAGATAAACATGGATATTTATTTCCCTGTGGCAGTAATCAATGGAATGGCCTCAATCCATTTAGTGAAGTATTCTGTGGCAGTGAGGATCCATTTGTGACCATTGGAAGATGGAGGATTGATAGCGCCCATGAGGTCGAGTCCCCACCGACTAAATGGCAAAGTAGTTGTAAAAGGATGTAACTTTTGTGCTAGAGCATGGATAAGGTTTCCATGTATCTGACATTTCTTGCATGCCCTAGCAAAATGAAAGGAATCTGCTTCCATGGTAGGCCAATAATAACCCATACGCATGAGTTTCTTAGCCAAAGAGGGACCACTCAAATGTGTCCCACAAATACCTTCATGTACATCCCGTAAGGAAAGTTGAGCTTCATCATGTTCGAGACATCGCAGGAGAGTACCATCAAAACCTCGCCGATAAAGGGTGTCAGATATTAAGATATAGCGAGAGGTTTGGCGAAGAAAAGTTCATTTTTGATTGCGGGATAGGTCGGGAGGTAGTGTTATCTTTGAGGTAAGAATAGATCTTTCCATAGGTTGGGGAGTCATGTCCAATCAAATGACATATAATACTCGTATTAGGGTCATCATATGAAGGACAAGTCAAGGATTCCACCAAGAACTCAAAACGGGCCTTGGTATCTTCGATATCAAATAAAGAAGCAATCATTGCCATGGCATCAGCAGCCTTGTTTTCATGCCGAGGAATCTGCTCAAAAGTGATGACAGAGAAATACTTTTTAAAGTCATTCACCATATGTTTATATGGCAATAACTTATCATCTTTGGTCTGGTAATCATCATTAACCTGGTTAACAATCAGCTGAGAATCTCTGTAGACATTTATTTCAGATACATTCCATTGTAAAGCCATTTTTAACCTAATTAGCAAAGCCTCATATTTTGCTACATTATTAGTGCAAGGAAATAACAACTTGAAAGATTTCAGAATAGTGTATCCTTGTGGCGTGATAAAAAGTATACCAGCTCCTGAACCCTATTAAGTGTATGAGCCATCAAAGTATAATTTCCATGTTTGTGTGGACAAAGCTAAGATATGAGCATCAGGAAACTCTATGTGTATAGGGTGGTCATCTATTAATGGAGCATCAGCTAGTTGATCTACGATCACTTGACCCTTCATAGCCTTCCTATCTATATATTCAATATCAAACTCACTAAGTAGCATGACCCACTTAGCCAACCTGCCTGTCAATGTAGTCTTGCTTAACAAATACTTTAAAGGATCAATCTTTGCAATAAGCTGAGTAGAATATGACAACATGTAATGTTGCCACTTCTGTGAAGCAAAAATGATAGCCAGACGTGCTCTTTCAATAGGGGAATAGTTTAACTCATATCCCACTAGAGTGCGACTGATGTAGTAGATGGCTTTTTCTTTTCCTTCATGATCTTGCTGAGCGAGAAGAGCACCTAGTGAGGCTGTCATGGCTGAAATGTAGAGCAAGAGTGGCTTGCCTGGAATTGGTGACATCAAAGTTGGAGGATTCACTAGATACTGCTTGATTTTGTTGAAAGCTTCCTCACACGTACCATCCCATTGGAATAAGATATTTTTATGCAACAAATGTTGAAAGGGATGACTGCGATCTGCTAGTTGAGAAACAAATCTTCGGATAGATTGTAGACGCCCCTGTAAAGATCTTAGCTAACTGATGTTAGTGGGGGAAGCCATCTCAAATATTGCTTTAACTTTTTCTGGATCTACTTCGATTCCTTTAGCTGAGACAATGTACCCTAACAATTTGCTAGATGTGACCCCGAATGCACATTTCTTTGGATTGAGTTGAATCTGATATTTTTCCATCCGGGTGAATATTCTATCTAACACTCTCAAATGACTAGCTCTGTCTTTGGATTTTTCTAAAATGTCGTCAACATAATCTTCCATGATGGTATGCATCATATCATGGAAGATCGTGGTCATGGCTCTTTGGTAAGTTGCTCTAGCATTTTTAAGGCCAGAAGGCATTACATTCCAGCAGTATGTACCCCACAGACAAGTAAAAGCAGTTTTTTCCTGATCTTCCAGCGCAATCTTGATTTGGTTATAGCTAGAAAATCCATCCATTAATGATAACATCTCATGCCCAGCTATTAGGTCAACAATCATATCAATATTTGGCAAAGGGAAGTCATCTTTAGGACAAGCTTTATTTAGATCTCGAAAATCAATACAAATTCTGATAGACTTGTCTGGTTTTGAAACCGGAACAATATTTGAAATCCACTCAGCATAATCAATAGCCCGAATGAATCCAACATCTAGGAGCTTCTTCAATTCTGCTTTCACCATTAGAGCAATGTGAGGATGCATTTTGTGGAGCTTCTGCTTAACTAGTTTTACACCTAGTTTGATAGATAAATGATGCATAATGAGATTGGGGTCCAAACCAAGCATATCAGCATAGGACCAAGCAAAGTTGATTTGTCATTCTCTGAAGAATTTTGCAAAAGCTTCTTTCTCTGATTCTGTCAAGGATGCTGCTACCTTGAGGATGCGTGGAGACTCCTCTGTTCCAATGTTAAGTGGTACTGTTGGTTCTATAAGAATGGCAGATTGCTCTCAATCAAGATAGTTGGGAAGAGTGGCAATCCTTCCATTGTTAGGCACCTCAGAGAGGTTTTCACCATCAGATGCATCTTTTCTTTTTACTATTTTTGGATCTAATACTGCCACTGAGTGGTTTTCACCATTAGATTTGCTGATTATTTTTATATTTTTATGACTGAAAGGATTGGCACTCTCTCCAAAATAGGCCATGTCATTGAGTTCTATCAAAAATCCTGACTTCTTATCCCCTGGTGGTAAATGATCCCTGATACCAAGATAGTCAATGATCGCGTCATCATTATGGAAGACATCAAGTTCTGGGTGATCAGGAGAATCCCAATCAATAAGGTCAGGACGGACAAGGGGCATTGGATCATTTGGGTTGGTTTCAAAAGTAGAGATAGTATTTATGGAAAAGTTGTCAAGGTTTACGATAGTATCAATGAGGTCTATTTCCATACTCTCATCTAAATTATCTATCACAAGATAACGCTCACTTCACTCACGATCAACACGAATAGTATTACGTGGGACCAATCCTAGTGAGTCACTCATTGAACTCTCACCCTCATGGTAATCATTACTATATTGATGGACAACATCGACTCCTATTTCTTCAGTGCCATCAGATAAGGAATCCCATTCATAATCATTAGAATCAGAATCATCATTATCTTCAAGTCTATCAATGATTCTTTGAGCTATCCTTTGTTTCTCTGGATCTACATACATACCATGCTTTCTGAATTGTAAGGCAGGAGCTTTAGATGTCTCATGAAAAGGTGGCATTTTTGCTTTTCCTTTTGTTTCTTGTGATCCTTCTCCTTTATATCCTAATCCTGTAGTGTCTCGTTGATAATTAGGATTTTGCAAAATTGGTTTTATAACACCTTCTCTTTGTAACCCTAGAGGTCCAGCACCTTGATATCCCATCTTTTGTAGCAAAGTATACCCTTTTCCATAGACATCAGGTGATATATAATCATGTTTAATATCATCTTCAATCTTCTGTGTCTTAAGCCAATAATTTGCATTACGCTCAACTGCCTCTTTGGATATTGTGCCCCCACTTATAAATGTGTTATAAACAAGTTTGGAAGAGGGTTCTGATTGTTGTTTAGTGATCAAAGACCTACCATATGATTTGGGAGATAAAGGTAACTCAGTGATACAAAGAGCTTGACCTAAAGTATATTCTCCCATACTTCTTTCTTTGATATCTATCTTGATCCCATCTGATTTAGAAGTTGATGCTATATTACTAGGGTCACCAGGTGTAATTGCAGAAGATCCAGTACGATTATAGGGAACCAAAGAATCAGAAATCTACACATTGGTACAATATTGAAAAGGACTAGAATCTCCTTTGATAGTGATCTCCTGACCATTATGAGGGAATTTTATACATTGGTCATAAGTTGATGGCATAGTGTGCATGGAATGAATCCATGGTCTTTCCAAAAGAATATTATAAGCAAGATCCATGTCCAGGACTTGACAAGATACATCTTTGGCAATAGGGCCAATTCTAATTGGAAGAACAACGGACCCCTTGGATGATCTCTCTTCCTCATCATAGGCTTTTATTGTGATTTTCTTGTTTGGATCAACGACATTCTCAGAAAATCCCAATGCAAGGACCAACTTTAACGTGCAAATATTCAAGCCAGCTCCCCCATCTATTAATACTCTTTTAATCTTGTGATTTTGGACAAGGACTTTGATATGTAAAGGAGCATTATGAGGTTGGGTAATGGCTAAATCATCATTTTCAGTAAAGGATAAATAGTGTGGGGTCGTTAAATGGCCTACCATAGCTTGAAATTGATCAGGGTCTAGAGTTGTTGGAACCTGGGTCTCTAAAAGAGCTTTTTCAAGGATATCTTTGTGAGATGGAGAAAGACGTAAAAGCTCTAAGATGGATATTTGGGCTGGTGTCTTTTTGAGCTGTTCCAAAAGATTATACTAGTTGGAAGTATTGGGTATGGACTTTGGGACATAAACGGACTTGTTCTGAGTAGCGCTTGGTTTAGACTGGACTCCTTGGAGAGTAACCTTGGCTTGAGCACGAGTAGTAGCATGGATTGGTTGACTCTCTGATTTTCCCTTTATGGTAATAACATTGGCATAATATGCAGAAGGATGATGGTCAGAAATGTTACCAACATATCTATAGGGTGTGTTATTATAATTGGCTTGGTTGTCACCCTTATTGTTGGAAGAACCTCATTTTTCATGCTCAGGAAGTGGATCTTTGAAGGCCGTATGTGATTCATTCGAGACATGTCCATCAACACTAATTTCATCACTTTCGATTAAGTCTTGGATCACATTTTTAAGCCTTTGACATTCATTAGTTATATGTCCTTTTCCTCTGTAGAATTCACAATAATCATTTCCATTCCACCAAGAAGGCTTCACTCTAGGTTCATAATCTTTCGGTTTAGGAAGCGTGATGAGTTTCTTGGTGATTAACTTCCGTAATGCTGATTCGAGAGATTCCCCTAAAGGAGTAAAGTTTCTTCAAGGTGAGATAAAAGGCAATCTTGGTTTAGGTGAATCCTTGGTGGTATTTTGACTTGTTGACTGATTGTTGTATGTAGCTTGAGTAGCGTTGGTCGTACTTGTGAGATTTAGTAGAGGTTTTGTCGGTTGGACATTACGATTATCAACAATTCTGTCATTGACAATGTTTTTGTTTTTATTCCAATATTTCGATTTGTCATTGTTGGAATTGGAATTATAAGTGTTGGAATTCAAATTTGAGGATCCAGCATTGTCTTTGGAATAAAGTTTTATCTCACCTTTTCGGACCATGGCTTCCTCAATCTTGATACCATTTTCTATGAGCTTATTGAAATTTGGTGGACATTGCAATTGTAACCTATAACTCATTTCTGGTGTAAGGTTATGCACAAAAATATCCATCTTTTCTTGTTCAGGAATCGTTCGTGGATATTTAGAAAATAATTGATGCCATCTTTGCAAAAAAGTAAGGAAAGGTTCTCCATTCTTTTGATGTGCATTGCAAAGATCAAGCATAGTGACCTCATGTTTGATGTTATATGAATAATGAGTCACAAATTTGTCAAGAAGCTCATTGAAAGATTTGATGCTGGGGGGAAGTTTGGAGAGCCATTCCATGGCTTGTCCTCCTAAACTTCATGGAAATAGTCGCATAAGATAAGTGTCATTGTGAGCGACTTCAATACAAGCAGCACAAAACTCACGAATATGGTCTTGTGGATCTGAATTCCCTTTGTATTTGTCAAATTTTGGTACCTCAAAATGAGGAGGGAATGGAATCATTGCTAAATTCTTATCAAAAGGATAAGGACATATATCATCCAAAGAATACTTCTTAGTTGATGATCCAGTTTGGATATCACGAATTTGTTGTTGAAGCATCTGGATTTGTTGTACGATGGGATCCAAAGATAATGTGTTTCCTTGCAGGTTTTGGGAAACATTATACTGTTGAGTATGTTGAGGATCATTGGATTGCTGATTATTTTGAAAAACATTTTGTTGTTGATCACTATGGGATGCATTGGATTATTGATTGACTTGAGAGGCATTGGATTGTTGATTGATTTCCTTTGCTCCATGAGGATCTTGAGAACCTTTAAGGATATCTTGATTTTTTGTAGGAGTTGGTTCTCTAAGATTGGTAACATCAAAATCACTTGGTAACTTAGCTCCTTATTGAGCAAGCATGAGGAAATACATCTCTTTATCCAAGCCTATGAGTCGTTCCATGACTTGTAAAAAATTAGGATCTTGTGCAGCATCCCTAAGTTCCTCATCAGTAGGTTCATCGTCAAATGTGAGAGGATTAGTTTTCTTAGGAGGTTGTTTGTGCCAAGGATTCTCATCATTACTGTTATTGCCTTCCATTTTGTCTAGGGATTCTAGATTAATAGGTTGTTTGAGTTTCTGAGATCGAGTTTGAACCATAAAATAGATGAAATTGATTGCAGAAAAGAAAGATTCTTGATAAAAAGATATGGAGAATGATTGGTAGAAAAGATATGATAAGTATTGAAAATTGGGGTCAAGAAACAATAATCTAAGTAAGCTTGATGGTTAAGGATGATATATCCTGATATGATAAGCTCACCAAGATCAAAGTCTGATAGATAAGGTAAATCTTCAACACCACACTGAAAATCTTAAGACTGGAAGAAAGTGATTTGTTGATTCTTGAGAAGAGAATGATGATGGAAAATGATGAAAGTGGTCAAATTAGAAATCAGAGGTCTATGTAACTCAACTGTTGTTTTTAGAATCTTACTAAGGATGAAAATGGGTATCTGAAAAAGTGATTTTGAAATTCCAAAAGCCTGTGGGAATGCTCTTTGTTGTAAATGCGCAGGACAGTGTGATATATGCGCAGGACAGTGTGATATATGCGCAGTAAAATGAAACAAATGCGCAGCAAATTTTGACAGATGCGCACTGATAAATGTAAATGCGCAGTAACCTAAATCGTATGCGCATCAATTTTGGATGTATGCGCAGGTTGTCAAATTTTGGTGATTTTGCTGTTTTGATGATGGGGAATTTTTTTTGTTTTTGTTTTTCTGATGTTTTCTGGTTTTTGGCAAAGTAAAAATGCATAAACACACACACGCAAGACAAAGATGATTTTAATCTAATATGAATGCACAAACATGCTTACAATCCTAAGGTTGGCAAGGACGATATCTATTGAATCCCCACTAGGATAATAAAATCCAGCCACGCAAATCCACAGCGGACAGCCTAGGAACTTGGAGGCACGGGCTCCTCCTTACAGTGCACTCACTTCTCAGGCACACCAAGTTCTAAATTCAATGGGTCATTACTTCCCAAAGAACTGCTATCTCTACTATGAACCGTGAGTAATGTGGGGTGTCTTCACGAGCTTGGGTGACTCCTTGAGCCAGCAGATAGAAGGTTTTTGGCCACTAAACAAAAGTTGTTAATAAGGACATCCGTTCAGGTGGTTGTGATCAAGTCATTTTCCCAATTAAGGGGGCTCTCCCAATCCTTTCAAAGCAAGGATTTCACCTCTACTAAGTAGGACTTTAACACACCACTGGGGTACTGGATGAGATTTTGGTTGCCACAACGAATTCACACTTGTCTAATGTGAGACTAATCACACTAGCATTTTTTATATACCAGTCTGGAAGAGCTTGGCTTTAGCCTGTTATCGGTTGGGTCGTTCCTTGGGGTGAGTACCTCTTTTCCCACCAAAGATCGCCCTCTAAAAATTATAACAATTTCTCTTACACCCAAGGTCCACGAATGGCGAGGGGAGAGGATACGTTGTTATAATTTTGGGATTACAAGTATGCTATTAAGCAAAACACAACAGACACGTGAATCTATGCTAAGGAAAACACACAAAGCAAAAACATGTCATATTTTAAGCCCAAATGAGATTTTAGTTTATTTTGCAAACCCCTTGGCAATCTGCAAATAAAATTGTTAGAAAAATGTTTTTAGCAATGGGGTCTTCAAAAATTTACGTCCTGCAAAACAGCCTAAAAAATACTACCAGAACGAACAGATACTTGTCAAAATGTTAGTTAAAAACAAATCTAACAGAAAATTGAATTTTTCTACAGAAACTGATAAATGCGCAGAACAGTGATATAAATGCGAAGTAAGTATGGATGTATGCGCAGGAATGATGTATGCGTGAAACAGTTTAATGAATGTGCAGCTTGGTGGCATGTATGCGCAGTAACTATGGATGCGCAATGAAAATTGATAAATGCGCAGGAACAGCGGACAAATGCGCAACAATTATAACAAAGAGGAAAACAGATGAAAATTTTATGCCAAAGAATGGATGCGCAGCTGAAATGAACAGATGCGCAGGAATTGTGGACAAATGCGCAGAAATAACCTATAGAAAAACCTGCACACGGAAAACTAAAAATTGAAAGTGAAAAGCCCAGTTGGGCCCTCCTTCTAGCACCAAAAATGTATGCAAATTAGTTGGATACTATTCTAAATGATGAATTAACTAATTAAAAGGTTAATAAATCTATCTAATAAGCAAACTACAATGAAGAATGCAATAACAAATGAAACCAAATTTAACAATTTACCTTCACCTACAAATGCAGCTTGTCTCCATTGTCCTCCTAGCCTTGATTTCTTGAAGATGTTGAGCTCTCAAATTTCCAAATGAAGCTCTTTCCCAAGATGATTCCAAAGTGTGGAGATTGAATGAAATGAGTGCACAACTAAAACTGGATTATGCAAATATGGTGGATGAAATGCAAATGATGGGATGATAATATGGATGCTTGATTGCTTGATTGCTTGAATGCTTGAATGCTTGAATGCCTATTCTCAAAAATACCTATTAGCTTTCAAATGGAAAATGAGACTCCTTTTATAGAGTTTTGGAGGATCTAGGCCTAGGTGGCAGAATCCTACGGTTGAGAATGAAAGGTGGAAGATCCTAGGGCTAGAATTGACTTGGTTGAAGGAGTTGAGAGAAAGGGGGATGTAGTTGGAATGTGAGAGAAAGAATAGGGATGATGTTCCTCTCACATTAACATAGAGGAGAAGAAGGTGGAAGGGAAAGACACATGTCAAGTGTCTCACAAAGACCAAAGAGAGAAAGAGGGAGAGACCTTTTCCTCATGAGGACTCTTTGCACAAGTGTCCTATGAATCACCCTTGACCCTTAGAGGTGGCTTGAGAAGCCCCTTAGGAATAGGGAATGTCTCTTGACTTGGTTGTTGAGAGGACAAGTGGTCATGAGACCAAGTCCTATGAGGCCACATAGCCCTTAAGAATAGGACATGTGTGGGTGAGGATAAATATGAATAAATAATTAATAATTATTATTTATCTTAGCCAAGGTGATGTGTTAGGTGACTAGGTGGATGAAGTGGACTAAGGGAATTAGTCATATTTAGGTGATTGTGTATTTAATTAAATCACTTTAATAGACTATTTAGAAGACTTAGGATATAGAATTAGACTATAGTGAATTTATTAAATAAATTGAATAATTTACTTAATAAATAGAAGAAATAAATATTAATTAAATAATAAATATTTAATTAATTTATCAAGTCAATAGTAATTAAATAATAAATATTTAATTAATTAATGAAGCCATTTTTAGGTGTATACAAGAAGTTCTCCCTATCTTTATCTATTAATTTTTCCATCACCTCTAGGAAATCATTGTCTTGGGTAGCTTTTTCAACCCTTTCTTCGAGTGTCTCTTTAGTATTGTAATTGGCATTATTGATGTTATGATATGCTGAATTCATATCACCCATCTCTTCACATCTTGGTTCAAATAGATTTTGAAAGATTTCCTCTTGATTAGGATCTTTGAACACACTTTGGTACTCTACCTCTTGCCTTGGGTTTACAAAGATAGTACTATCGCCTGGTAATGATTCCCTATATGCTTGTGACCACATGGAAACCGACATCCAACAAGGGTTCATTTTTGGAATTACTCCTTGATATTGAGAGTTGTTGATTTTATTATTGAAGATATTTAAAAGTATAAGATGATTTTCAATGGATATCTCTCACTTGTTTATGTATTTGCAAACACAACAACCACACATTCACTTGTTCCTTTTTACCCACTTAAAAACAAAATGTTTGATTTGTAGAACGTTATCACGAGTCTTTCACAAGAAAACACTTCAAGCACCTACCTAGCTCAAAATTGGTTTGTAAACATGGCTCTATAAGGTGGTCTTGCTACTTATCAAGTATTTAGTAAGTATTCTATTCGAATATATTTCAATCTCTCATCCCCCAAGTATGTTAAGGGGCTTCCCACATGCACCGAGGTATGATTTTGTGCAATCTGTGAGGACTACTAGAGGAAGTTTGAGAAATTAAGATCCATTTGTCATGAACCCCATTAAGGATACATGTGTTTCATTTTATAGTGGGTCGGATTCTCGTGGTGAAAGAAAGTGTATCCCACTTTGGGTTGTTCCTCTCACTAGCCTTGCTAAGGCAAATTCGGGAGGTGAGCCCACTAGATTTCTAGCATGTGCATGTAAAGCAAGAAATGAACTTAGTAGGACAAGTTTGGGAGTTTGATCCACTCAAAGAGTGAAGAGTATATCCCTATTGTCTTCCTTTGTTCCACACAATCAAATACACATTTGTTCTTTTTCAATCTCTTGACAAGGAGATTCTTATAATTGAAGTGTGAAATTCATTTCCTACTTTATATCCAACTTATATCAAATTGAATGCCACAATCTAAGCAAATGCAAGATTGAAATAGAGAAATACCTTGTTCGTAGCTAGCATAGGCTAGGGGCATTTTTGAGTGATTTCATTTTATTTCACTCACCTTGGCAATAACTCCTTCCAATTGTGTGTGTCCTCCAACAAGTTAGTCAACACAAACACTCAAAATGAGGGGAAACCAAAATCAAAATTGACAACACAAGGCTTTATGTAATGAATTTCAAACCAAAATTTGAATTTAAGGACTGAAAATCCAATTTAAGGATACAAATTTTCTCTTATAAGCTTCAATTACAACAAGGTATTTTGGGTATACCTGATTGTCTTCTTCTTGTGTTGTTTCAAGAACCGCTTTGATGTGTGCTTGGTTCTCCATTTTGATCCTTTTTGCAAGTGCTTTGCCTTCCTGATTGAATCTCGTCTCTGGCCTTCTTGCCTTTTTATGCCCTGTCATTCTGCAGATTAAAAATCATTTTGCAACAGTCAGATTTATTCATTCATGAAATTATGCAAAAGCTCACTAGAATTAATTGAAAGCACTATTTTATGATTCAAAAGCACAGCTAATTGAATTAAAATTGCTATTTTATGCTGATAGGAAATTGCAAAAGTGCACAAATAAATCTTAAAAGTGCTACTTTAAAAGGCAAAGGTGATAATATTAATGCAAAAGCGCTAATAAAACAAGTGAAAGCGCCTAGGGGTCAGGAGTAAAGCGCTCTTTCACGATGCAAAAGCACTGCAGATCGATGCAAAGGTGCACAACTTTTCTGTAGAAGCGCCGGAACAATGATTGTAAGCGTTGTTTCTTCTCGCAAAAGCGTCATTTAATCTGTCAAAAGCGCTATTTCCTGAAAAAGTCGAGGGTTAATGATATGTAATTTTGGAAATAATGAAAAATTTATGTACGATTAGTAATGTAGAGCATCGAGCCCCATGGTGGACGCCATTTTGTACACTAAGGAAAGTGCCTTCATAGAATTAAGGTTAGTCAATAAATGAAAATAGAAACTAAATACAACCACAAGGCAAATAGATCAACTATTTAGCAAAATAAAGACTAATTGAGCATCCTATGGCTCTCTAACTAGAATGAATAATGAAGAAGCTCTCAGCAAGCTCTCACTAATGACAGTTCTAGAATGAGAATGATAAAGATAACAATGCTTGCTAACAATTAGATCAAAAGAAATGCTAAAATGCTTTCTCAAAATGCCTTTCTAAGCTCAAACTGCAAGAGGTTCAATGCAATTATCGGATGTGTGGAGGATGAATTATGAAGGAATTATGGCTTCCTTTTATAGATTTCCCAAGGTGAGGGGGTGTAGTTGCATTTGATCATGGTTGTGTTGGGGTCAAGTCTTTGGTTCCACCCTTTGAAGACAATGCAAAGTTTGTGTCCTCAAAGCTTGGGACAAGTAGACAAGATGGATGGCTAAGATTCTCTTTCACTTTGAGTGATTGAGATTCAACTTGGCTTGATCCATGTGAGTGTCTTTCCTTTATTCTCATTGGTTGAGTGATTTTCCTCTCCTTTGTGGTTGTTGAGGGAAATTAGGATTTATTAATTGATTTAAATGAATTTGTTTAGCCATGTACCCTTTGAATGGGTTGAATTTAATTTAATCCAAGACTATATAATTAATTGATTTAATTGTACTTTGATTTGATTGCACTTGATTAAAATGCTCTCAATTTTGATTGGTCTTGATTTAGGATTTGATTTTCATTTTGATTGGCTAATTATGCATTGTGATTCAATTATTGTCCTTGATTTGCTTTGATTTCAATTGATTTGCTTTGAATTATTGTTAAATTGCCTTTGTCCATTTTCAGGTGATTACAATAGGTATAAATCCTTTGAACAAGGTTGCATTCTAATGGAGTGTATGTAAGTCCTATAACAAGGCGTAGTTTTAACAAAGTGGTTTAAATCCTTTAACCGGGTCACACCTAACAGTGTATTTGTAACCTTTGACAAGGTTGGCTTTTCACTGAGCTCACTTCATAAGAGTGAACATAATAGTAAGATGTTACAAAGTGGTTTTTCCCAAATTGGGTTTCCACTATAAATCTTGGTGTTGATACTTATGTGAATGTTTTGGTTTGAACATTTGTATGTTTTACAAGTTAGATGCTATTGGATAAGTGCACTGCATTGTTGTATGTTTCTGTTATGCAATCAGTAATGACCGAGTAGGTGTTGGTTATTAGATCTGATTTGTTGAAGATTTTAAAGATTATTTTTTATACATCTGGACCTGAGAACAACTGATTCACCCCGCCTCTCTATTGTTCTAAATCATATTAACAATTGGTATCAGAGCTGTTGATGCTTACAAAGAACAAGTTTGAAGGTACTTGAAGCAAATGATCAAGATGTATAAGAAGGAGGTACCAAAGCTGAATAAGGAAAACTTTCCTGCATGGCAAAGCTTGATGAAGCTGCATCTGGTCGGTATTGGTGATTCTGCTAAGTATTACATCGAGCATGACTATGTCACACTTGTTGCACCTCTGACTGCCGAGGAAATGAAAGCTAAACAAGGGCACAACCAAGCAATGTTGGAGATTGCGTCTGCCCTAAGTTATCTAGAATTTGAAGACATCAAAGACTGTAGTACTACAAAGCAAATGTGGGACACCCTTGCAAGCATTTATGGCGGTGATGTGAATGTGTTGAGAGCAAAATCTGAGAGCCTAAGAGGTAAATTTGATGAAATGAGAATGCAAGAAGGTGAGAATATTGCATAATATTGTGGTAGAATAAAAGAAGTTGTAAATGCTATTAGAGGAGCAAATGGAACTATTGAGGATGAAACTGTAATAGGAAAAGTATTGAGAACTCTGTGTCCTATCTATGCAATCAAAATTTTTGCAATCTAGGAATCTAGATGTAACTCTCCTAATGCCCTTACTTTAGAAAGTTTGGTTGGTAAGCTTACTACTTTTGAACTTTCTAACTGTGATAACTTCACTATTGGTAGTATTGAATCTACTTTTAAGTCACAAATGGTTCTGAATAAGTCAAAGAAGAAAAAAGAAAGATGCATCAGTGAAAGTGAAAGTGATAGTGACAGTGGCACATTTGATGAAGAACTTGAGGATCTAGAAGCTCTTATGGCTAGAAGACTGAAAAGGGGAAAAGGAAGGTACAAAGGTAAACTCCCTATTATATGTTTTTTATGTAATAAAGTTGGTCATATAGCTGCTAGATGTCCTGACAGGGATAATAAGGATGAAGAAAGAGACAACAAGTATAAAGACAAAAGAGAAGATAGAGGTTACCGAAGATACAAGGACTACAAAGGGAAAGGTAAGAAATCCTGTTACATTGCTGAAGAAGAGACTGACACTAATAGTGATGATCTTGAAATTGAAGTTGTCTATGTTGTAATGAAAGATGAGTCTGATGAGGATGAGAAAACTGCATTGATATCTTATGTGAACAAAAATGATAAATGGATTATTGACAGTGGTTGTTCACATCATATGATTGGAGATAAGAGTAAGTTTGATACCATAAACCGTTATAAAGGTAGGAGTGTGAAATTCAGAAATGATGCACCATGTCCTGTTAGAGGAAAAGGATCGATTAAGCTGATTGATAAGATCTCTTGTGAAAATGCTTATTGGGTTGAGGGTTTTAATTATAATCTGCTAAGTGTTGCATAGCTTAATAGCACTGGCTACCGAGTGGAATTTCATCATAGGAAGGCCAAAATATTTGATGCCACAGGTGAACTGATTGGAAGTGGAGAACAAATAAGAGGTAATTTTTTCTATCAAGACCTATCTGAAGAAACATGTATGATTGCACAACTTGATGATATTTGGTTATGTCATAAGCGGCTATGTCATGTTAACTTTGATAATCTGGTAGAAATTAGCAAGAAAAAGAAAGTGAGAGGTCTACCTAGATTGAAGAAACCTGAGAATGTAATGTGCAAAGAATGTCAGTTGGGTAAGATGACTAAGTCTAGTTTCAAGAGCAAAACCTTTACTTCTAAGAATATCTTAGATTTGGTTCATACTGACCTTTGTGGACTGATGGGTGTACAAAGCTATTGTGGTGCTAGATATTTTATCTTGTTTGTTGATGATTATACCAGAATGATGAATGTAATGTTTTTAAAGGAAAAATCTGATGCTTTTCAAATTTTTAAGTGGTATGTGGCTAAGGTTGAAAAAGAGACAGGTAAAAACCTAAAGTGTCTGAGATCTGACCGAGGTGGAGAATTTACATCAAATGAATTTAATCTATTTTGCAATGATAGAGGGATCAAAAGACAGATGTCTGCACCTAGAACTCCTCCACAGAATGGTATAGCAGAGAGAAGGAACATAACTATCTTGGACTGTGCATAGACCTTAATGATTGAAAAGAATGTTACACAGAAGTATTGGAAAGAAGTTGTAAGTACAAATGTTTATACTCTTAATCAAGTATAGATCAAAAAAGGTACAAATCTGACACCTTATGAATTATGGCATGGGTATGCACTGAATGTAAATTACTTTAGAATTTTTGGAAGTAAGTGCTACATATTGAAGGATAGTAGGAATGGAAAATTTGATGCTAAAAGTGATGAGGGTATATTCCTAGGCTATTCCACAAAAAGTAAAGCTTATAAGTGTTTGAATTCTAACACTAACAAAATTGTGGAAAGTGTGAATGTCAAAGTTGATGAGTATGCAAAGAAAAATGAAGCTGACAGTAGCAGAGTACCAGAAGATTATAGATCTTTTGTGTATATAGAAGAAGAAGAGGCAAGTGACAGACCTACACCTGATGCTAAGTCTCGGGTAAGCAATGTTGAGCATCAGGATAACAATGTCAAGAGAGAAGAAGAACATGCCGAGCAACAAGAAGAAGCTACCAAGTCTCAGGAAGAGGTTCTCAAGCATTCAGAAGCTGAATCTGACAATCTTGTTGGTGAACCTGATGAGCCAAATGAAAGAAGAGCATAACCTATTCTAGCACAATATGTAAGGAGACATCAAAAGCCTGAATAGATTATTGGAGATAAAGATAATGGAATTCAAACTAGAAGCAAGGCAAGAGATCCAACATGTTTACTATGTGAATATGAGCCTAAGAAAACAAAGGAGACATTAGAAAATGAAGACTAGATAGAAGCAATGAATGAGGAGATTGACCAAATAGAGAAGAATGATACCTAGACTCTGGTGCTGAGACCAGAAGATAAGAATGTCATTGGGACAAAGTGGGTATTTCATAATAAGTTGAATGAACATGGTCAAAATACAAGAAACAAGGCTAGGCTGGTATGCAAAGGCTATGCACAAGAAGAAGGAATAGATTATGGGGAAACATTTGCCCCTGTAGCAAGATTGGAAGGAGTCAAAACTCTGCTTGCATATACTGCCTATAAAGGTTTCAAGGTATACCAAATGGATGTCAAGTCTGCATTTTTAAATGGTATCTTGGAAGAAGAAGTATATATTGAACAACCAGAAGGATTTATTGATCCAAACAAAAGACACATGGTTTGCAAACTGAATAAAGCACTGTATGGACTAAAGCAAGCTCCCAGAGCATGGTATGAGAGATTGAACAACTACCCAATACAGATTGGATTCTCAAGGACAAATGACACAAGCAATCTGTACATAAAAGATGAAGAAGGTAAAGGAATCCTGTTAGCCAAGATCTTTGTAGATGATATTATATTTGGTGGACAAGATGCCTTTTGTAAGAAATTCTCAAATGAAATGCAAACTAAATTTGAGATGAGTATGTTTGGGGAGATCAAATTTTTTGTTGGTTTGCAAGTATATCAAATGGAAAAAGGAATTTTCATCACCCATTCTAAATATGTTCATGAGATACTGAAAACCTTTGGTATGGAAGACTCAAGGCCAGTAAGTACTCCCATGGCTACTGGATAGAAGTTGTCTAAGAATGATGATGCTGTAGAAGTTAACCAGACTTTATATAGATCTATGATCAGAAAGCTACAGTATGCTATACATAGCAGACCAGCTATTGCATTAGCTATTGGGATTGTGGCAAGATTTTTTGCCAATCCTAAGGAAACTTACATGATGGCGGTTAAAAGAATCATGAGATATTTGAAGGGAATTGCTGACTATGGATTGTACTACAAGAAGCATGACAAATTTGAACTGAGAGTGTATACAAATGCTGATTGGGCAGGAAATGTAGATGACAGAAAGAGCACTAGTGGTGGAGCTTTCTTTCTTCGACAGAGATTAGTTTCCTGGACAAGCAAGAAACAAAATTGCATTTCCCAATCTACTGTTGAAGCTAAGTATGTGGCTGCAGCTGTGAATTGTTCAAATTTGATATGGATAAAGCAATTGTTGGTAGGCACGAAAGAAGAAATCATTGAACCAGTTGTCATCTTCTGTGACAACACAAGTGCTATCAACATCTCTAAAAACCCAGTGATGCACACAAAGACCAAACACATTGACATCAAGTATCATTACTTGAGAGAACTGGTACAAGATAAAGAGGGCCGCATGGAATATGTGAATACTAAGGAACAATTAGCAGATATATTCACCAAAGCTTTACCTAAAGAAGCTCATGAATACCTGAGAAGTCAATTAGGGGTCCTTCCCCTAACTGAGGCTGCCTAGTCAAGCTAGGAGCACTACATCAAGTGTGCTGCAAAGAACATCTAACAAATGGATGTAGAAATAGGTCACACTTTAGGAGCAGCCTAGAGTTGTGAAGAGCACAACAAAGTCAAAATCAGTCATAAGTAAGATGATAGAGGGAGAAATATTCTACTGAACTGAAAGGATGATATCTACATCTACAGGATGTATGTTTTTTTGTTGCTGCTTTGGCATTTTTGTCAAAGAGGGAGATGATGACAGATGAATACATAGAGTAAGGAGATCAAGATAGTGGGAGAAATTTAGTGGACGGTCAAGCATGGCTAATTGATTCTGTATCAGAATGAAGCTGAGGATATTATAAATTTTTCTGATGGACAGATAAGTTTTTGGATTGGTTGGTAATTCATGTGATATTCATATGGTGTTGCCATCAATGCCAAAGAGGGAGATTGTTGGAAACTGCAATTGAAGCAATTGTTGTATTGTCATTGATGTCAAACTTTAACTGGTAAGACTATTGCTATTTAAGAAAGTACTATATCTATTTGAATGTTGCTAAGGGGATAGGCAAGGTTGGTAACAACAACACTTAAGGAAAGGTTGAGTTATCTTGATACTTCAATGAGTACTTGATTGTGTGGCATAGTGATAAGACAATGTATTATTTATCTAAGTAAGAATGAAGACTAAATTGGTAGGCTTAACCGAGAAAAAGTGAATAAATCTAGTTTAAGCCGAGTGTTGTTTGTGTTGACCAAGCTAGTATGTGCCAAGTAAAATCAGTGTTGACCAAACACCAGTTAATTGCCGAGGAAGACAGTGTTAGTTGAGGAAATAGTTTATGTGGTGACCGAGCTTTCCAGAGAAGACCAAGAAGTTGGACATAGTATTGATCGAGCGTCAGTATTTTGCATTTGATGAAGAATTCAGATTTTCAGCCGACATCATTGAATTCTTGGATTATGTAAAACATGTTGACTTTATTTATTGATTGTATGAAAGCATTTAATGCACTGTAAAATGTTTTATTGTAAATCTTTAAGAGATTTGAGATATTTCTAAAAGGATAGCCGAAGAACATAATGTAGGATAGATTCAATGAATCTGGCCTAACCCTAAGATCTATGAAGGAGATTAAGTGACAAAAGATGTATTAACCTAATAGAGGTAGTATTAAGGAAACCTAAGCGAGAGGTTGTAAGGAGAGAGAAGTGGATGCTGGAAGTGTTGTTGATGTTATTGACTGTCTAAGCAGAAAAGGCTAAAGGAGAAGTGTTATGATCGCTTGAAGGGTTTCGAGCAGATCAGTGATGGAGATGGAAAAGATTCATAGTCAGTAAGCCAGCATATGTGTATGGAATTAGATTTGATATTTGCAAAGTGAGTTGTATGTTTCTCATATCAATATTACTGCTACTTTCTAACCATTGTAACAATCAAAATCCTTTTAATAGAGGTTGACCTAATAGTCATAGGTATAAATCCTTTGAACAAGGTTGCATTCTAATGGAGTGTATGTAAGTCCTATAACAAGGTGCACTTTTAACAGAGTGGTTTAAATCCTTTAACTGGGTCACACCTGACAGTGTGTTTGTAACCTTTGACAGGGTTGGCTTTTCGCCGAGCTCACTTCAGAAGAGTGAACATAATAGTAACATGTTACAAAGTGGTTTTTCCCAAATTGGGTTTCCACTATAAATCTTGGTGTTGATACTTGTGTGAATGTTTTGGTTTGAACATTTCTGTGTTTTACAAGTTAGATGCTATTGGATAAGTGGATTGCACTGTTATATGTTTCTGTTATGCAATCAGTAATGACCGAGTAGGTGTTGGTTATTAGATATGATTTGTTGAAGAGTTTAAAAATTGTTTTTATACATGTGGACTTGAGAACATCTGATTCACCCCCCCTCTCTGTTGTTCTAAATCATATTAATAGTTTTTGGGCTCTTATGATTAGAAAAACATTCCACCTTTTCCTTGTATGTTCCACCTATTAATGATATATGTGATCTTTGTATAAATTTTATTGTACTTATAATAAAATTGCATGATATTTATTTCCAACACTTTTGCATCTATATACTCAATTCAACCCTTTCTTTTGTGTTAACTACGGAACACCAATGCATTTGAATCTACAATACTCGCTTTTCAAAATTGCATCCTCAATATTTATTCCATTACATTTTTAAACACATGTTTTGGTAACTTTTTAAAATCAATCTATATTTCCAACATCTTTATTCAACACGCTTTCACATTTGATATCTTGGTTTTCCCCTTTATTATGTGCAATACAATTTTTAATTTAAGTTATTACTAAAGTTGGGATACTTTAAATAATCTAACCACATTTTTTCTTCCAAATCCCTTCACGCTTATGTTTCCACAAATTTAAATACTCCTATAACCTATTTTGTGTTCTATCCTCACAATAGTTAGACGTTGCATCTCTCGCATTAAACTTAGATTATTATGAGTCCTACTAGACATGTAAATCACCTCTAAACTATGCATTAATAAAGTTATATGTACCTTTTAAAATTGAATTCTCACTTTTAAGTACTTGAAAGATGATTTTGTTGGATTATAAAGGGGGGGGGGGGTATGAATCAGTAATCCCTGATTCCAAATACCTTAACAAATTTTCTCTGATTAACTCGGTAGTAGCTCGGTAAAATAAACTTCAATGTTTACTGATAATAGTAAATAAACTACAATAATAAATAAATCATTCAAACAAATAATTCACAACATCTCATTTCTTTTTCTCCTTAACTAATCATTATCAAATGATATGGCAACATAATATAAACTAGAAATCAATTGCTTGACATCAATGACAAGAAAATAACTGATCTAACCTTTCTACTATCATGTATTCTTTCTTATCTTGGTCAGTCTTCATCATCATCACCATCAAATAATCAATCTTTAACATTATTATCAGCTCTGGTAACAATCTCCCTCTTTGGCATTGATGACAACACTAATAAATTTAGTGTTTAATTGATGATGGTATGCTTCTCTGTCATTCACATTTTGTACTCCCTCTAAGCAGTAACTTCTTCTTTTATGTTCTTGATCTTCCATGTGTAATCTCTCTTTCTGTTAGTAGTAGTCTTTTGTACTATTTCTATTTTTTATTCCATTAGCAACATTCTCCTTCTTTGTATTCAACAACCATCGATGACATTCTCCCTCTTTCATATATTCTCCCTCAATTGATAAAATTTCCTTACATCAATTAACTTATTCATCTCCCTCTAGACTTCTCCAGACATTTTTAGATTTCTCCCTATAATAATGTCATTCATCTCCCTTATTTGGTAAACTTCTCCCTCTTTGACAACAATGCCAAAGAAATATAAACTTCTCATATTATACCTAATGTGTATAGGTTTTCCATTGCAGTCATAAACATTCTTCACATCTTCAAGCTTCACCTATAGAGTGAACACTAGCATCAACTTACAAAATATATATTCTATTGATTTCCTGAATTGATACAACATGCATCTTGCCTTAGTGCACATTGGATAGGGGAAGAACCCCTAACTTACCTCGAAGATACTCAAAATCATCCTTCGGTAGTGGTTTATTAAATATATTAACTATTTGTTCTTTAGAATTCATATACTCCAATGTCACATGCTTATCTTGTACTTGCTCTCTTAAGTAGTGATGCTTAATAGATATATGCTTTGTCTTTGAATGCAACACATGATTCTTTGATATGTTAATAGCATTGGTATTATTACAATAAATTATAATTGGATCAATAATCTCTTCATGCATACCTTCCATTAGTTGTTTGACCCATACAATGTTAGAACAATTCATAGCTGCAACAACATACTCATCTTCAACAATAGATTGTGAAATACAACTCTTTTTCTTTCTTAATCATGTCACTAGTCTTTCTCCTAAAAAGAAAACTCCGCCACAAGTGCTTTTTCTGTCATCAATATTTCCAACCCAATCAGCATCAATATATACCTTGAGATCAAAATCTCCTCTTTTTGTGTATAACAGACTGAAATCTTCAGTCCCTTTCAAATATCTAAATATCCTCTTTACTGCAGACAAATGTGTCTCCTTTGGGTTTGCAAAAAACCTTGCAACTATACCAACAAAATGTGCAATATCAGGTCTACTATGTACAACATATTATAGTTTACCAATTATAGATCAGTAAAGTGTCTCATTCACTTCCTTTGTGTCATCTTCTTTTAACAATTTACAACTAGTAGCCATCGGTGTTCCAACCGGTTTTGAGTCTTCTATATTAAAAGTCTTTAAGATCTCCTTGATATACTTTGATTGTGTTATGTAGATCCCATCCTTTTCTTGTTGAATTTGAAGTCCAATAAAGAATTTAATCTCTCCAATCATAGACATCTCAAATTCCTTTCTCATTTCCTCAGCAAATAATTTAGACATTATCTCATTACCACCAAATTTAATGTCATCAACAAATATCTCAACAATCAAAATTTCATCAAAACTATCACATTTCAAGTATAGATTGATGTTATCATTAGTCCTTTCAAATCTAATATTAACTAAGTAAGAGTGTAGCCTTTCATACCATGCTCGGGGTGCCTGCTTCAATCCATATAAATCTTTATGCAGTTTGCATACCATATCCTTATTGCTTTTGTCCACAAATTCATCAGCTTGTTCAATATAAATTTCTTCTTCAATTATTCCATTCAGAAATACAGACTTAATATCCATTTGATAAACTTTGAATCCTTTGTAAGAAGCATATGCAAGCAATATTCTTACACATTCTAATCTAGCAACATGGGCAAATGTATCACCATAGTCAATACCTTCTTCTTGTGCATACCCTTTGCAGACTAATCTTGCTTTATTTCTAATCACATTTCCTTTCTCATTGAGTTTATTTCTGAAAATCTACTTTGTTCCAATCACATTCTTATCCTTGGGTCTCGGTACAAGTGACCAAGTGTTATTACTTTCAATATGATCTATTTCTTCTTTCATAACATTCATCCAATCTTCATTCTCTAGTGCATCCTTTACTAATCTTGGCTCAAATTTAGAAATAAAAAATGTGTTATCTTTCAACTTACTTCTTGTCATGACTCATGCATTCCTGTCTCCAATAATTCTACTCGGCGAGTGGTGTCTTCTCATATATTTTTCTAATATAGGTTCGGTAGACTGATCATTAGTGTTTCATCTATCGGTGGAGGCTCATCTTGTTCATTAGTTTCTTCTTATTGATGCTCAACCGAATTACCTTCCTGTACATAGACAAATATTTTGTAATCCTCAGGTTCCTTTTTGCTATCATCTTCATTCCTTTCTGCAAATTCATCAATTCTTACATTTGCACTTTTAACTATTTTGTTAGTAGCCTTGATCAAACATTTATATGCTTTGCTCTTAATAATTCACAGACTTAATATGCATGGGAAGGCTTATGATTTCTATGTTAGTAGAAGTCATGTTCTAAACACACTAGCACACACAATCAAATATGACCCTTACTACAAGGATTTTGAAATCAATGATTCTACACTGTCACTCCCACCCGATTCTACTACCGACATCTCATGAATGCTTCATACACTACACAATGACACTGATGACCCAACATTAACAAATATTGAATTTGAAAGCATGCAAAGTGAATTGGAAAGTGACATAGAATATTATAGATCATTTATGGTAAGACTGCCAAACAAACTTTGTGAATTACAAATCATTAAGGAATATTTGCACCTAGAAAAGGAAAGTGAAACCATTCTCTATTGGCCACATATAAATTCAACACCCATTAATGAGTACTCTATTGAGGGCTTATTTGACATGGCATTTCCCACTCTTTTCCCAAATGGAAATGCACAAACCATGCAACCTTGAGCAAGGGAAGTGCAACTCCATGAATATACCTTGCATCGTATCTAATTTCATGACAATAGATTTGGCCAACACCCACGCTTTAGATACTTTCTTCTAAACCTTATGATGTGTCACTGTAGCCAATCTATTACACTAGTCTTCATTAAATGAAAAGTCAAAGACAATATACCTACCACTATTGAGGACCTTCACTCCCACTTAACTAACCTCCCAGATAATCAATTGGCAGAAGAATTGATGCATTTTGGCTCTACCTTACAAGGGACACGTGCATATTGGAACAAGTGTCACACTAATCTAACAAATATGATAACCCAAATAGGTTCTCCAACATTGTTCTTCACATTAAGTGCAGTTGACACAAAGTGATCTGATCTCCATGTTGTCCTTTCACCAAATGATATATTTTATTTCCTATCCAATAAACAACACACAAAGAATGTGGTTAGAAACCCCCACACAACAACATTGTACCTACATCAACGTTTCACAATCTTTCAAGAAGAGGTCATCAAGAAAATCATGGGGGTAGTTAACTACTGGTATTGCTATGAATGGTAAAGTGAAGGATATGCACACATCCATGGTTTCATTTGGATAAAAAATGCACCAAACATGGGTACACTAGGCTGGGCCAACCATTCTGAAGTACAAAATGCAAAAGAATTCTTTGACAAATACATCACTGCTTGGAACCCTTGCTCTAAATCTAAAATTGGAAACATGCTACATAGAACTCCAACTGATGATCCATGTGTGCTCAACGCAGATGAAATACTTGCTACATATACTTATTTTGATTATGACGAGTTGGTAAATTATGTGCAAAGACACACCAAATGTACTGAGAGGACTTGCCTATGTAAGAAAGGAAGTCATGTAGAGTGTAGATATAAAGCTTCTTGGACATAATGCGAAGAATCTAAACTACTATGCAATGAAGCATGACACAAATCGTATGAACCATCAAGAAATGATGACAGGTTGAACATCCATAACCCACATATGCTCTCCCTATGGAGGGATAATATAGATGGCCAACCTGTCACCTCACAACTTCTTGTTCTTAGATACATTACCAAATATGCATCAAAAGCAAAAATGAAATCAGAGAGCTATATTCATATGCTTTCAAGAATTTGTTCCTTTGCGCACCAACAAGATCATGCCATCAAAGCATACTGGAAGTTCATGGTTGAGGTTGTTACAAAGAGAGATATAAGCGCACAAGAAACATGTTATATATGCTACAAAAACTACCTCTTGTGATTTGCAATAGCCAATTCATATCACTTAATGTAGGTAAAAAAGTGCTCCACCACCTCAAACAAACAACCGATGGAAGTGAGATACAATATACCTATATACAATCCTACTTACAATGTCCAGGTCACTTAGAACTAGTTACAATCACAGAATCAACAAGATCTTACACATATGTTGCCAATCGCAAAGGATGCAAATGGCGTCGTCGAAAGGAAAACACAATAGTCCAAGTCTTTCCAAGGTTTTATACCATTCCAAAAGAAGACTCTGACAATTTTGAGGCATTATGTTGGAGTGATCTACTTCTATACAAACACTTTCGAGCGATAGATATAGATATAGGCCTAAACAAAGAGGAGATCATTTCTAATTGGAAGCACATGAACATGATTTTTTTACTATGTGGCATGTTGATCGTACAAATCCAAATGAAGATGTCTTTGAAGAGGAAAATGAGAGTGATAGAGAAATAGGTACACAAGACCCTGTACAATTGAATGAGTGGGAGCTATTGTCTCAAATGGGCCTTTCTAATAGTATCAACTTGAATGAGCTTGACATGTGGGGAAAGTGTGATTTTGACAACAATCACATTTGGGATGAGCACAATGTTGCTTCATAACTGCATGATATTGCAATTCAATTTGTTCATAGAAACAGGATGTCCCAACAAGATATTCTCTCCCCCACAAGTATGTACAACCAAAACTATAGGTTATTGCCTCACCAACAACTGCCACTTTCTCTCATTACAACCCACTCCACAACTAATTGCTTAACTAAACCTTTGTATATGGTCATGTACAAGGAACAACAGGAACTAAAAAATCATATATAATTAGTTGCATTAGAAATGCACTACAGAATTGCAGACCACAAGGAATAAATCCACTCCTTGTTCTCGCACCAACATGAATCACAACATTTAATATTCATGCATCAACCATATATGCAACACTGAAAATCCCAATTAGAGAAATGAAACCACTACAAGCCCAAACATTGACAACATTCCAAGAAGACATGAAAAAAATACAAGTAACTCATTGATGAGATGAGTTTCATAGGCCCAAAACTACTCTTGAAAATTGATAGAAGGTTACATGAAGCAATGCCACAACGACAACACATTTGCTTTGGTGGTGTCTCTCGAATTCTAATTGGAGACCTCGCCCAACTTCCACCAGTCATGGACAAACCTATCTATGCATCGCACACAGTTGCAAGAAATCTATGACACAAATTTGATACAATTGTAACATTGTAGACAATTTTTAGACATGATAGTGATGACCCAATCCATATACAATTCCGCCAAGCATTACAAAACATGCGTAATGTGGATCCAACAGAGCATGATTGGAAGTTGTTAATGACTCGCACAAACAAACACCTAACACCGGTTGAGCATGTAGAGTTCGACCAAGCAATACATTTATTTGCTACAAATGAACTTGTAGCACCACACAACAAAAAAATGCTAAAACAACTAAATGTTCCTATTGCACTCTATGTTGCACTCAATACACAATGTAAATACGATGAATCTGATAACAATGACCAACTTCTTCAACAAGTCCTTTTGTGTAGATCTCAACGTGTCATGCTCACAACAAACCTATGTATAGAAGCTGGTCTTGTCAATGGATCTCTTGGAACGATCAACGATATTGTATATCCCTGTGGCTCTAAGCCCCCAAAGCTGTCGACATATGTTTTAGTCATATTTGATAACTACAATGGTCCACCTTGGGATTCTCAAAACCCAACCACTATCCCCATACAACCAATAACCAAAGGCAACAGTACATAACTACCACTATACACAAGTCACAAGGCCTCACCCTAGATAGGGACACAATTGATATAGGTAAATCTGAAAGACAAGGCCTCACCTTTACAACAATCTCCATAGTCAAATCCCTACAAGGCCTTTGCATAGAACCCGCCTTCACTTCTGAGCGCTTTTGTAAAATGAAAAAGAATTTGTACAACATTATTAGAAAGAAAGAAGAAGCTCGTTTACAATTGCTCTCAAGTTAAGTTTGGGTATGTGATGTTACTCCCCCCACTCTCATTAAATACTTCTATTTATGTTTTTCACTTCCCTCATTTAAGCCAACCATTTGTATCTTAACTATTTTGTATTTTCCTCTTCTACAAGTTTACGTGCGCTCCTCCACAAAATAGAAAAGGTTGTTCATTTATGCAAATACAACATTTCCTACTGTGCTCCACTAAATATCGCTGCTTTGGTTTTCTAGGAGAACCTACACAGAACAAAGGCTTCTAATACTTTACAGGTCATCTATTCCATGTTCAATTGTATTATATACAACAACAACTATTTTGTATTAATTTTGCTTTATTATGTTTGGAATTTATACACTCGCTATTCTCCAATCCTATACATTGTAAACATACCTTCTCACTTGATTTGCTTTCATTCTATTGCCTTCTCATTTACACTTTTACATACTAAGTTTTATTATATAATGCTTCAATTATACTTTCAAATTAAATGCCTAACCGGATTGAAGGAGGTGCAAGTTCTAGTTAAATTCAGCCAATTTGTAGCCTATAAAATTACCAACTAAACCGTGTTTGCTCATAAAACAGAACCGTACATATAGCCATTTCAACAATTTAATCAAAAATTTACGTCGACCATTAGAAAATTAATTTTTAAAAAAGCAGAGGAGGTTCACGATATGAATCGGAGGGTATCTTCACAGTAAAATAGAAATAGTTTTGCGTCAGATCTTTTTTCGTACAAGAGGAAAGGGAGATTTCTCTGTTCTTTTTGTCATTGCCGTTCCTCATCAGAACAGATCAACAGAGAGAGAAGGAAGAGGAAAAAGGAATTCTGAGTGAGAAGCAGGGTATAGGGTTTTGAAGGGGATGAGCGTTGCCATGGCCGTTTCTCCATCGTCTTCTTCGCTGGAGGCCGCGGCCGTTAAACAGCACCACCAGCAGGAGATGAATCCGGGAGTTGAACCCGTGACCTCTCAGTCACAACCACAGGTACATACAATGCAAACACCACCGCAGGCGAGTAATAGCAATAGCAACAGCAACAGTAATAATGTCGTTGCGGCGGCCTTCACGCCGCCGCCTCCTGGTTTACAACCTTACACCACTTCACAAATTCCGCCCCCACAGGTGGCGCCTGTTTCATTTTACAGGCCGGTGGTTCAAACCCCGCCGCCGCCGCTGCCGCTGCATCCACCGGGTGTTGTAACCGCTGGACAGACTCCGCAGCAGCAGCAGGTTGTAAATCCTAATTCTAATGCAGGGTTTGGACAGCAGCCGCCGAGCGGGAACTCTAATGTAGGGTTTGGGCAGCAGGCGCCAGGCCCTAATTTGAACATGAGCCCTAATCCTAGTCTAGGGTTCGGGCAGCAGCCTGCGTCCACAATTACGCCTCCGGCTGTTCGTCCACCAGGATTGTTTCCCGTCTCGGCACCGCAGTATCAGCCGCCTCGGCCATTCGGTCACCCGCCAAATGGTTATAGCTCTGCGCCCATGCAGCTGCCCGGGCCGCCAGGCGGGCCGCCTGTCCAGCAGCCGCAGATGATGAATCCTGCAGGTAATTATTTCTATCTGAGTTATTGTAAAAAAAGCTTCTGGTTATTTTTAAAATCTGGATGGCACTATTTGACAAAGATATGTTGTTAAGTGATTCTTAATTCTCTCTGTTTTTATACTACGTCCCATGTATATGCATTCCAAATTCTATCCGAGCTATATTAGAAATGGCTTCTGGACAGACACTCGAATAGTTTTTAATTTTTTTTTTTGATGCGTGTGAGCGTACGATGCGATGAACATCAGACTATTTAATGTCTAGGCTTTCCAAATTCAACCCAAGGTTCAAAGTGTAAAATGTCATGGAAGGACCTGCGAGTGATTTTATATATTTGTAAACGAGTCATATCACACTACAGAATGAATATGTGATGTTCAGGCTTTCCTAGTTTTGTGGCATTTAAGTTGTTTACGCAGTGGAAATTATTAAGGTGAATTTCTGGATTCAAATGTAGTTTATACCTTCTAAGTTTTCAACGTTTAGTGTGGCTTGAAATGTTTGCAAGGAATATCATGCAACAGTTTTATAAAGGACTCGTCCCAGTGTCCAGTTTCACACGAGAAATAGTAGAGAAGGTTTCTGAAAAAGACATGTGATGAAGATGTAAAGTATAGGATGTTCTTAATTCATTTATTTGATTAGATATAATGTGTAGGCAATTCCTCATTCTATGTAGTTTTTCAGTAGATGATGTGATGTGTAGGTATAATTAATTCTATCTGAGATTTAGTAATCTGGAAAATGCCTGGTATTGATTTTAGAAATATAACAATGTTTTGGATAACACTAGCTGGTCCATCATCAGGATTGAGATGTGATTGTATGCATTCCTAACCGTGTCTGATTTTTAGCTTAAAACTAAAAAGCTTTCAGAAAAGAGATGTGTTGTGCACACATGCCTAATTCTATACTATATTTCGTAGATAAGACTTTTAGAGTAAGACCTTTTCATCAATTTTCTAAAATTGCCACTCTGGATGCATACTCCCCTTTAGATCCCAAGTCCAAATCAGTCAATCATTGTGAAATCCCCTCATCTATATTTCCATGTGCAAGTTAGTTGGCCATATATGTACAGCCAAAGTAGGAGAATGGACACCCGCACCATTCAATTCACCCTTATCCTATATGTTGGTAGGGCTTCTGCTTGTACTATCCAATGAATTGATGGTTAGAGTCATGGAAAGGAAGGCCTGGGAGTTGGGATGAGTGGGCCTTAGTGGAAGACTGAAATGGAGAGCAAAAACCCAATTAAGTGTTTCTTGGTGGTATTTGGTAGTAACCACTCTTACCACTGGGCCAAGTTGAGTGGCTTTTTAATCTTTTATATTTGTAATGTTCAAGCATTACTACCCACCCTGAAGACTTGACAAATTTTTATGGCTTGAGACCTGTCTCAATGAATTGAGACAAGCGAGTCATATCATGTTAATAGTTTAATGATTATCCTATCGCGTGATTCCTTAGAGTCAGCAATGATAAATTCCATCAGAACGAGAAGTCCCTTTAGTATGTCATATTGATATAATAGGATTTCGTTTGATTATATATCGATATGTTTTGGCATAAAGATGTATCATAATGCCATGATTATGTGGAGTGGTAAAATGAACCTTTCATTAATTTATTGTGCTGGATATTCAACTATGAGAATTTTGAACTTTTTCATTCCATTTTTTATAGCATATATGGCGTGTTTGGAATGTTCAAGATTAAGGATGCTTGTCTGAGATCTCTTTACAAAACATTGTATGGATGTACTGGAATTTTTGTACATGATTTATGAATAATGTGCCATTTACTTATCCAATGTAAGAACCTATGAATTTTGTAAGATTCTAAAAAATTATAATTTTTCAAAGTAGTATTGTTTGGTAAACTGGTAGAAATATGTGGAATTAATGAATAATTAAAGGGCAGTATATGCCAAAAAAAGGAAGAAGAGATCAGCAGTCCACTAGGTTAGTTGGGATGGATGAACGAGTGCAATACAATCCGATGACAGGATGTTTTCTCCTACAGCATCTGATTTTTATGGTGAGAGCTTGGAAAGTGCGCTGTTGAAGCTGGTTAAAGATCGTTCTACAACACCTCTTGTGGTATGCATTAAATTCTCCACATGTAGCTGTAGTAGTCATTAAAACAGCACTTTGTCTGCTGTAGTAGTATTTTCCTGCAATACTTTCTGCACTGTCTTCTTTACAGTGGTAAAACAGTTATTCAAGCTTGTTGGGCATTTGAATTTCCCTTTGGTTTTGAGTTTGACAATTTTCCAAGGAAGAATGAATGGTTGTGCCAGCAATACAAGCAGTATGCTCATGCCTGCAATGTGTGAAAGCAAGCCCATGTAATAGGTTCCTTTCTTCTAGATATTAAGAACAGTGTCACATGGAAGGACTTACTTCGTTTGAACAACAGTGGATCATCTTTAGCGCTGAAGTAATAAGGTATTGGTGTTGTTGGTTTATTTTTTGTTTCTGCTGTGATATTGAGGAAATTATTTTTGCGCATTTAGGCGAGCTAGTAGCTAGTCTTGTTAACTTCCTGGTGAGGTTCTCCCTGTTTCCGGATTTTTAAATATTCATTTTTAGGACTTGGTCTTCAGAAGCTTTAACTCATGCGAAATTATAAGGTAAGAGAAATGGCCTAATATTTTGTTTGAGTTACTAATGTTTTGTTTGTATAAAGTATTTGGTCAATTTTAATTATGACTGTTGTGTTTTCTACTATGTTTTTCCATGCTAATGTGGTTCTGTAGCAATGAGGCCTGCAGTGATTGCGGAGGTTCATTTCTCTCCTGTCTACACTTTTTTCTGGATAAGCAATAAATTTCATAACATTGTTGAGATATGACTACTTGTGTTATTGGTTCTCACATATTGCTTGTGCAGTGCCGGGATCTGCACCTGCAGGCATGCCCAGGTATTCTGGTCCATATCCCCCTTTGGTGCGACCTACATTTGCACCACGTCCACCTGGAGCTATGGGCGTGATGCCTTTGCCACGGCCTCCCATGCAAGGAGTTCGTGCTATGCCACAAGTTCTGAAGTATCCTCTTCCAGTCTCAGCAACAGATCCTTCTTTGAAAGGTGCCTTACCATTACTCACAACTGCGGAGAAACCACAAACAACAGTTTATGTGGGAAAGATTGCACCAAGTGTGGAAAATGATTTTTTATTGTCTCTGCTTGAGGTGAGTTCTATTGATAGTAATGTCCGACCTGCACATTTGCTCTTAAATTGTTGATTTACGTATTAGTGTCATTGTATTTGGTGATGTAGTTATGTGGGACAATCAAAAGCTGGAAGCGTGCTCAAGATCCAACAAATGGTACCCCAAAAGGATTTGGCTTTTGTGAATTTGAGTCTGCGGAAGGGGTGCTTCGTGCCTTACGCCTTTTGAACAAATTTAGTCTTGAGGGGCAAGAATTAGTGGTATGATTTCCTTTTCCTTAACGTGCAGCGAAGTAGCTGAAATATGTGTTTTGTTTTCACTTTTGGAATTTTGCTTGTGGGAAAATTCTTCTATGCAATCAAATAGTGATAACAAAATTCAATTTTATTTATTTTCAACTACCTAAGATGTTAATTGGGGTTTCCAATATATTGTAATATGCAAGCCAAAGGATTTGCATTGTGGGAGGAGCACTTTTAGTTGGCACTTGTTGCCTGGGCTGTGCCTGGTCAAATGGGCATGGCTTGGAGGTGGTCAAATCTGTACTTTTTCATGTCTTTCAAAAAATACTGTTTTTAGGGTTTTCTTGTTTTAAACCCACATCATTGAATTTCATTTACACTTTCAGTTTGTTGTGTCAATACCATGTAATTCTACTTGGATCACACAATTTATTTATTAATGCACAAGGCCATTATACATGTTGCATTTTCTGTTGTGGACATGATTATTTTTTCTACCAATCTTTTTACTTATCTTGTTTTCATGCATAATATCAACAATGTTCACCCATTCATACCATTACAACCTGGGAGCTCCAAGTCACATGGAAGGTTGTACCATAGCAGCAAAAAATGCTTTGCGGAAGAATGGTGAACCATATGATTTTTTTTCAAAATTGGAATTTAGTTGGGAAAAATCATATTTTCAAAAAACATAGAGAAAACACGAAAGGAAAAACCTATTGTTTTACTTTTTAAAGATTTAAAGGCATTTTATCAGCATAGAGATAAGTGTTTATTCCATGAATTGTGGAATATTACATTGCATTGTATAGTGTATGCTGCAAGGTGCATAAATGATAATTAGATGCTAATTTTTTTTAAATCTTCAGTTAAAATCTACTCTGTATACTGTCAACCTACAAACAAAGTATAAAGTTTTAAAAACTCGAGGTAGGTAATGACTTGCTCTTATGTAAAGAGCTATAATGAAGGGACAGAGGTACTGATGATGAAGCTCATAGGTTACTGCCTCACCTAAGTTGTTTGTCCAACATCAATATCAATGTTGACCTCCCTCAGGATATCTGAATCACTACGATCAAGGATATCATCATTTGCAATCCTCTCATAATTTCGATTGAGCTTGTCGTGTTCAATTGGCTTCTCATCTTTGAGAGTAGTTGTTATTTTTCACAGAGTTGAATGTGTCTAATTAAAAATTGCTAGTTCAAGCCTATGTCACATGGTTTTTTGAGTTTTTGTTCTTTTTTGGCAACATTAAAAACTGGACAAAAGCAATAAATATATTAAATTAAAAATAAAACAATAGTATATTAAATTTGAATGCATTAAGAAATTCAAAAACATTATATTTTATAATATAAATATGTTTAATATAAATGTAAAAATAAATTATTTTGATAAAGAACATAGTACTTTTTAGCCTGGCTCGAGCCAGGTGAGGCCACAAATGAGACACCTCATCCGGAGCATTCAAAAACAATATTAATGGGATTATTGTATGAGCATATAAGGGTTTGGGACAGATCTTGCAAAGAAAACATCTCTGAGGAGCATAGGATAAAACATGCTAAGGAAAATCATTTTATATCACGTGAACTACCTAAAATTTGGCATTGTATCAATAGTAGATGAATCATTAGGTAGAAGCAAATAACCAATAAAAAGGAGATATTTATCTGTAAACTTGAAAACAATTATTGAATATTTTGTCTGGACAATGTCTTTCTTTCAATTGTAATTTGGAAAAAGTATCAAATGTTATGACAAGTTGTATAATAGTAAAACCCTATTGTATGGAATTCTTTGTCATATGGTGTTTAAAACCCTTCTGTCCAAAAATGTCAAAAATGGGGTTACTTGTAATTACATGTGATCTTGACATCTGAGTTTCAAAAATTTCATGAATATACATGAAAAACTCTGCAAGAAAATGCCACCTGCAATTTCATCAGGTAAGACAATTTTTTGGAGGGAAATATTGTCAAATCAGGTGATTCACATATGTTAGTGATTTTGCTGATCTCCTTGAAAGTAGAATTCCGAGTGACCTAGGACGATGTGTGTTTGTGTGTGAGAAAATAGGGAATCAATTTCAAGACTCCTCTTTAGAAGAAAAAATAGGAGTAGAATTGTACAATAAAACCTGAAGCATATAAATAATAAAAGGCACACACTTATGAGCCTTCACATTCCTTCCTTCCTTTGTAAATTGCTTTATCAATAGTAGGTCAATGCAGAGAGTTAGTGCATTGCAACAATGATCCTATGCTCATCAATATATCTTACCTTTCTATACCCATTACAAGGTTACATGGAAGCTTGCCATTTAGAAAGAATGTGGAATCCATCAAAAGAATGGTGCGTAATTATAGTATTTGAGCAATTAATATCATACAAGTAATTTCCAAGGTTCCTTCTATGTGTGGATAAGCTCAATGGTTGATGTGATATGTTGGTATCACAAAGGGACTTACGATATTTCCTCAAGTCAACTTCAAACAACACTAGCAATGGGAGCTATTCAAATGATATGGAACTGAAAGTACATTTTTTTGAGGTTTTCACGGAATATGCAGAAGGTAAATAAGATACGGGCTCATGAATTCTACTCTAATTCTAGGAATTTGAAAGACAAATACTGCTAAAGTGAAATCTACCACACTTTGCTTCTCCAAATTCAACAACTACACAAAGGGGGTGCAATCTTCAAGGGTTGTGCGAGAAATTTTCATATCACTAATAGACACCATCATGAAACAATGCAAATTTAGTGATAGAAGTTAAGCATACACATATAAGCTGCATACACTGCACATAGAAATCATCTACTTGGCAAAAGGTACGAGCGAATCGATTTCACTACAACAATACTATCAATCTCATTCAACATATAACAACTTGGAAGTAAATCTATTCTAGGTGAAGGAATAAGAAACCATGCAAGCACTACAATACTTCAAGAAATCACCAAACTTCAATGACAACTTTATTACCTTGGTAGCCTCGTAAGCAAAAATAATATTCCATCCTCTACAAATTAAAAGTGAACCCTTTATATGGGATTCTAATTACAATGAGCAGCCAGGACAGAAACAAACCAATGGCCCAAATTGTGCCACCTTAGCCCTAATTAGGGCTAGGGCATGGAAAGAAAATCTACAATGAATGAATGAGTCCACATAGACCAATAAGAAGAAGGGCATCCACTTAGTGGGAGAGTGGTCAAAGTGGACCTCATAATGAGGCAGGATGCTCTCTAATCATTAAATGGCCATCTGCCTAGAATAGATTATTCTCAATTCCCTTCTTTAAATGCAGCGAATTTTGACTTGAAATCCTTTGATTAGCTAGTGGAGATGATTAGGTGCCATGTAGGCCCGGGTCTTTTCTAACTACATCATTTTGTAACCCAGATCCAACTTTGATTACTCCTTTTGAAATTATCTCCCTTTGATCATTTTCTTCCTTCCACGTGTCGACTTGGGAATTCATCTTCTTGAAATTGATTGGACCTTCTTGTTGACAATTATGTCATTGCTGGACTTTTTAACTTTTGATCTTGGGTTTCTGGAAGAACTCCAAGATGTTGCATTCTTCCTTCTAAATTTGTACTTGAACTTTGATCTTTGAGGTCTTGAACCTTGAATGACTTGAACTAGACTGCCTGAAACTTGGATGTCTTCAACTTTGGAACTGGAATTGTGGGACTTGTATGTCTTCCTTGAATGTTTGGGGAATTGAAATTCTTCCTCCTGCAAAATAAAATAATTGACACAAGGATCATGTAAGAAATTAAAATAAAGGACATTTCTACATCTCATTCCAGACTTGGAATAAAATCTAAACTCTTGGAATCTGAAATTTTACTATTGAACTGCTTCTCTCTCTCTCTGGAAAGAAGCTTTCTCTCTCCAAAATTCTCATGCCTCTTTCTTGAATTCTTCTAATTTGTTTTAAATTCTCTTCTAATTCTCCTGCCTCTTTTTTGACTTTACCAATCCACTTCAGAATTACTTCTCTCCAAAATTTCACGTGTTCATTCTCTCTCCAAAATTCTCACACCTCTTCTCTCTAGAAACATCTCTCTTCAAAACTTGCACCTCGTCTTACTCTCAATGCCACTTGTTATGCCCTTTCCCTTATTCAAAGATTCCTTTTTGGTTGTTATCTTCATCAACACATTTCGTTCACCCATTGGTGCACATTTGAAGAGGGTAAAATTTTAAATACTTAGACAGTTTTAAAATATTCCAGTGTTTTGCCATTTAAATTTTGGGTGCCATTTAGATGGGTAGGAGAATTTTAAAATTTAAAATGAATTTCCAACATCAACATTTTAAATCAATCTTTGACTTTGATTTTCCACATTAATTAAAATTAGATTATTTCCATCCAATCCTTTTCACGGTTGTACTTTCAACATTGATGTAGAACTTCAACATTTAAATAAGTTTTTGAGCGTATAGTGGATATAGACATGGACTGCATTTCTATCCAAAATTTAATTGTCTTTTCCAACCTCTTCCATGGGCGTTAGCTAGACACGAAGGCAGATTTTGAACACAACCAATTTTCCATATTTTTTTGGAATATAAACCTTGGGCATGTCATGATAAGCAGGAAATGTTGCAAGAGGAGATGCATTGTGGACAACAAAGTGCCATTGCTTGAACTGGTTGTTGCTGGACAACTGTTGGTAGTGCCACTTGAATTGTTACTTGTTGAATTTGTGCAACTCCTTGTTGATTGCTTCCTTGAGTTGGTCCTTGTTGCACATAAGTAGTTCCTCGCACTTGACATAGGGGTGGTGAAGTTTGTAATAACTTCGTAAGATCTTCTACTGTTGGTGAAGTCTGTCTTGTTGATGCTTCCTTCTTGCCTTGCCTAGGCTTCTAATCAAACTTTAACTCTTGTGGTTCTTTTGTTCCCAGAGTGGATCTCAAGATTCTTTGAGCACCTCAAACATGAATGAATTAGTACGCTCCAGTATGTGAAATCTTCTTGGCTTGATCTATGTGTGCTATGCCCCTCCCAGCGCCAATTTCTGTTGATGGTGTGATGATGGAGGGTGTGTCTTGAAATAACTTCCTTCTTGCCTTGCCCAGGCTTCTAATCAAACTTTAACTCTTGTGGTTCTTTTGTTCCCAGAGTGGATCTCAAGATTCTTTGATGCACCTCAAACGTGAATGAATTAGTACGCTCCACTATGTGAAATCTTCTTGGCTTGATCTATGTGTGCTATGCCCCTCCCAGCGCCATCCCAGCGCCAATTTCTGTTGATGGTGTGATGATGGAGGGTGTGTCTTGAAATAACTTCCACTTTTGATGATTCTTCCTATTCTTGATCAATTGAGACAATCCAATGTCCTTGTTTGAGCCCTCCTAGTGCCAATTCAGTTGATGGGTGTTTTATGACCACACCAACACAGAGTAAAATACCAAGGTATCTTATCCTCTCATTATCTGAATTCTGCGTATGCTACGATTGTAAGAAAGATCACACACGTAATTTTCAAGGTTCCTTCTATTGTGGATAAGCTCAATGGTTGATGTGATATGCTGGTATCACAAAGGGACTTACATTATTCCCTCAAGTCAACTTCAAACAATATTGTCTTCTATGAGCTTTTAGATGATATGGCAATTAAAGTACCTTTTTGCGGTTTTCATGAAATATGTTGAAAACTAAATCAGATAGGGTTTAGGTGGACAGAGTTGCATGGACTGTCATGAGGTAGGATGCCCACTAAGCATTAAATGATCGTTTGCTCAGAATAAATTATGCTTGATTCCCTTCTTTAAATGCAGTGAATTTGGACATGACTAGAATACTCTTGATTGGGCTGTGAAGATGACTGGGTGCCATGTCAACATGCTGGATGTCATGTAAATTTGGTAACTCATCACAGGCAATGTTTTCTGATTGCATCATTTTGATTCCAAGGTCCCAATTTTGATTAACTCTTTTGAAACTATCTCTCCTTGAACATTTTCATCCTTCCATACACTTGCTTGAGAATTCACCTCGTTGAAATGGATTGGACTTCCTCTCTAATGACTCTGTCATTCTGGAATTTCTTCACACAGAACTGCCTGACTATGGTCTAGCACTCATGAGCACCATTTAGAGCCTTCGGCGGATTTTATCAACACTTAAGAAATTCCATGACACCATGGAACTTGCGCCCTTGAGCACTATTTAGGCAAGGTAATGGAATTTTGAACATTTGATGAAGTCCTTGACACATGTAGATTAGTGCTCATGGGCGCAAGTTGAGCTTGGTCAAGGAATTTTTCTTTGAACAGTTACATTTAAACCATTTCCATGCCCTTTGACCAATCACTTAGTCACTTGGATTAATTTTTTTTAATTTCTCCATTTTGGGTGCATTTGAGGTAGTGTCATGGAATTTTCCATGACTTAGTCATTTTGTCATCTTTATGCCCATTTTGATCAATACTTAGTCAATTCTTCGCACTTCCATTTTTGGATGCTTTTTCTGTGCTTTTTTCGGAGATGCTTAGTCATTTTGTCATCTTTATGCCCATTTTGATCAATACTTAGTCAATTCTTCGCACTTCCATTTTTGGATGCTTTTTCTGTGCTTTTTTCGGAGATGCTTTTTCAGAAGATAGAATTGAACACTCTTATTGAAGATACTTTTGACATATGTCTGGAAATCGCTTGCTGCTGAGCTCTAATGTCTGTTACTAATTTAGTTTCTTTCATTTTATCTTGTGGCAAATTTTTTCAAGGTCAATGCCTTACTTTTGTTCAAAAGTTTTAGCCAATTAACTTGTAATAAGTTTTTTCTATAGAATTGTCTGCCTTATACCCTAGTCTTGTAGGCCTACTTTGCAATCTAGAGTGTTTTTCAGTTTTTTTAATTCAACAAGCTATATTACGTTACTTCTCTATTGCTTTTTCATTCATATTTTGTATATTCACTTAAAATGACACAGGTTTATGTGAAGTTCCCGGTCCATGTCTCATGGGATATGATGTTCCTCACAGCTTTTCTTGGCCTTGGCTTGTGTGGGTATTTTGTTTAGGTTGTTCTAGCCTAGAATTTGCTGGAAGGAATGGCCTTAAGCATGCTCTTTGCCATCTCTACACCAGCATCCTTTTATTTGTAGCATCTGTTGTGAGAAGTAAGAACCTCATCGTACTTTATGCTTTGTTTCTCAGTCAACTCATTGAATGTCTCAAGAACATCTGATTTGTACTTGAGTGAAAGGATGCATATTAAATCAACACCTGTCTCATATCATTGGTGCCAGAATTGAATTTGAATATTTCCAAACATTCTTGCTTTTTCTTCTTGTAGCAAACATCAATGTTAGCTATACATGATAGACTGCCCTTGTTAGTTCATACATTGGAGAAGCTGGTAGAACCTTTCAAATGGGAAATAAAGATTGTAGTATTAGGCATAATAGATTGGAAAAATCAGCAATGGTACAACACTCACTAGCAACTAAGCATAATATTTGCATTGACAAAGCAAACCTGTTCGTTAGGAAAGACCACTATGTGAAGAGGCAAATTGGTGATGCCATTGAAATCATGTGACATGCTCTGATGATGTCAATAGAGATGGCTGGATGATCATCCACTCTTGCAGACTAATCACAAGAATAAGATTAACTAAAATGAATATAACAATTTGGAACTATGTCAATGTCATCATTTATGATAAGCAGAAATTAAATAAGAATATTATTGATGAGATAATGGTTTTAACATCATTAGTTATTAAAATACTTTTTTTTTTGATTTTTAGAAATAATAAATTTCCTTTTAAAAATAAATTAACAAGTAAGAAAAAGTCTAAATAAATTTCCTTTGACATTCCTCAAATTATAACTTATTATCCTATCTTTTGTATGTAAAGATCAACGAGGGCAACCATAAACTATGTTATTCATCTTGTAATGGCTTATCATTAAAGTGGCATCCAAGATATACAATATATCATATAATATACCCAAAAATAAAATCAGAATTATCAACTATCATCGCTTTGTGGTTGGTAAATTCAATTGCTTGAATGCTCTTAAAGATATTGGCGGATGAAGACTGTATCAAGGATTTTCATAGTAGTACTTGCCTTTGTGACTTTTGCTGAACAAATAATTTTTGAATATCATAAAGCTTGAAGTGGCTTTCACTTTCATTGTTTCTTTGTTACATTTGTCTTTGCTACCTGAATTTCTTTAGTTTGTTATCTTTCGTGCTTTTGGTGGAAGGTCATGTTCCAAAATTATTTATTCAATCATACAGATTGGTTTTACAAATTTTGCTCGAGCATTTCATATGAATCATCAAATGCTGAGGATGTAACTCTCTCTAATAAGCTGATAATTGTTACAAGCGCTTGAAAGAATGGAGGTGGTCACTATTTTCTTTTCCACACAATTAAATTAATGTCTTTTATTCTTGAGTTTGGTAAGAGGATTTGTCTGTTCCAATTCTCTCGATCCATACAATTGATTTCTTGATTACAGAATCCATGTGCCACTTATATGCCTCATTCAAGCCTTTTGGTGTATTCCAAGATTTTTTGTCTTCAGTATTTATGACTTGCACATTTAAATGATGTCATCTGTGGTTGGCATACCGATGATCAATTCAGCATGACAATGGTGGTGTCACTCCTAGAATGTGATGAACAACTATCAGCAGTTGGCTATTCTGATCTTTGTCTAACACTTTACATCTACTGTTGACCTGTGCAATGCTTTTCATTTGGAGTGTTTTTTCTATAAAGCATAAAGTGTGTCCATTACAAAATTTCCGTCTCATGGCTCAGAATAAGACCACTGTTAACTGCTGCTATAAAGTTGTATCATACTAACATTAAGTCTAGAAGTCTATAGTAGCTATCTTCCTGCTGAGAGATATTACATTGCTTGCCCACTATACAGGATTATGAAATATAAATGACCACTACAAAAGGAGGTACAGTACATTGAAACTATTCAACATAATATAAAACTGAAAAGAACAACTGTATCAGATCACTCAGTCATCCCCTGTGAATGGGAACTGGGCTATCCATCCATGGGTTTCCTCCATCAGTCTCTGCATTTTGTCCCAGTTTCTTGGAAGCACCACGTCTTTGGCCACGGGTACCTCTGGAGCAACTACAGCCAAGGGAACCACTGCCTCTGCCACAGGAGCTGAGGTTTCTTCACCATGTATCTGTTTCTCCCAATTCCTGTTGCTCTCCAGGTCTGCCATGAAGTTGCTGAGACTGATCTCAAATGGGGTTCTTTCCTCTGACTTCTCGTCCAAGTGTAGCCATGTGAGATCTCCCAAGTGAAGACTCTCGCACTGCCGTCCTGCAAAAGATGTTCAAATTTGCTTCTAGCCAATTTCATAGTAACTGTTACCTTCCATGAAATATTACAGCTTATGAGTCTCCTGTGAGACCCAGTAAGCATCCTATCTTGCCCACTAAAAACATCATTATTCCTAGATCTCCAAAGTAACCATAGAATTTCACTAGATAAAATAGACCAAAAGGAGTTATCTTTCTTGAGCACTGACACATAACCACAAATTATATCCAAAACACTGACATTACCATTCATTGAGATACCAAATAACTTCCAGACTTCTTTGGCAAAAAAACAGTCAAAGAAAATATGGTTGACAGTGTCAGGAACTCTGCAAGCAGAGCATATATTAAAATCCCCATCAGGCTTAAGAATAGCTGATTAGGCAATTTTTTCAAGAGGAGGCAATTTCTATGGGTCTCAACCACAGATTACCTATAGAAGTCTGCCAGGAGGTGGGGTCTAACAAGGAAAACCAGGAGGAGATATGAACCAGAATGTCATCTTTGTCAACCAGCTGAGAGTATCTTTGTCAACCAGCTGAGAGTAAATGGCTTTGGCCTTAATATTAGGAAGGAGGGTACCATTGGGCCAAGAGAATTGGCAGAACCTATCTGTCACAACATTACAGTATCTAGGGAGGGAGAGTGAATTACAAGGCTCTCTGAGCACTGTATAAGTGTGTGCTGGGTATGTCAAACTTGTTACAAATTTCCGTCCAAGGGATCAATTGTCCATCCACAATAATGTCCTTGAGATTCTTAATGCCTAAATCTGCCCAGCATTTATCTGAGCATCCTTGGAGAAGAGTCAAAGGTCTGCCCTTATGTTCCAGATTCCACCAAATCGACCTTTCACCACAGACCTTGCCATCTCTGCTAATAATAGAGTTCTGAGAGATCAACCCCCTAACACATTCCCATGCCTTCCATAGTTACTTAAATACAGTAGAACCTGCAGGCTTGACCGAGAACTGCCCCGCAATAAGGTCAACATTTGGCAGACCCACCCAATTAGGTCTCTGTTTAGGCACAGAGTTAGAGATGTTGTGCCTAATTAGGACTTTCCAAGGTTCATCACCTTGCAGGGCCTTGAAAACCCATTTGTTGGCTAAGGAGATGCCTTGAAATCTCAAGTCTTTTAAACCCAGACTATCCTTCAGCTTATTCATAGTACAGCATGCCCCATTTCACTGCATGCGTTTTCCTGTTCCCTTTACCATCTGATCAGAGGAAATCGCTGACTAGCTTTTGGATGTGATTGAATTCGCAATTACTGAATAGCCATGCTGATGACTAGTATATATTATAAGAAGACAAAATTTTCTGACAGATTTGGATCCTCCCTGCCAGTGAACTAATCCTTTAGGATAGGGCAAACAGCAAAGGGTATACTTATTAGTAATCATGGACATACATTTTATTCCATGGTAGGAGTCTGCCAAGTCATGGCAAAGATTTCCTTTTTTATATTGAAGGTTGATTCCTTGTCTGGAGATAAAAAGTGAGTAATGTATTCTGTGTGTTAAAGTTTGTGGCAATGGTCTTTCACGGTGCAAGATGTCTATGCTTTGTTCTGGTGATCAGGCTGTATGATGTATACTCTATATGGGTACCAATTCATTATAGTTTGCCTTGAATAAACTTATTTTAATAGGATAAATTAGTTCTGGTTTTGCCTTTCTTACAAACAGGATATTGGGAAATGTCATAGTTTCATGCTTGAGTAGGAGATCCAACTTTTCAGGCCAGCTAAGCTATGCTTTGGCATATTTAGTTTGTTTTATGTGCAATGTTGTTAACATTAAGGTATCTTCATGGCTATTAATAGCAGTTTAATTGGCATGGGAGCTAAATAGGATTGCTATTTATTTGGTCAAATACTTGCCCAGACAAGCTTAAGATAATGTTCTCAAATTTTGTGCGCAGGGCATTTAATGTCTTCACTATTTTGACTCTATACCTATAGGCTATTGCTGGTACAGTTTATATGGACTTTCAATGCCAAATATAGTACTGTGTTTAAATCTTGTATACAATGTGCATACCAATGTTTTCTTATGTAACTTATACCCGAGTTTCATACAAAAGTTGTATAATGCTCATTCTACTTTGAACAGTCACCCAATCAGACTCTGTATTATTAAAATACATCTTATGTGATTTTATTTGTGGAATGCTTGCTGCTGCTGCATAGTGAGACTTTTTGGTTGAACATTATCTGTCCTGTTGTTCATTTTATTAACTCACATGTTCTGCTAGTAATTTGTTTTAGGTGTCAAATTATTATGCATATTCTCAACTCTATTACAATATTTCTAGATTCATTAATGCTATTGATGTAATGATGAATTCCTCTATGATATTGTGAATTCTGTTTTAACCACTTTAGTACTTTGTTTTCAAAAAAGCCTGCACAAGGAAAGTTTTGCCGTGTTGTCACCTCTATTGAACATGTAGTTCCCAAGGTAGTATGTGGCCTGGTTGAGACTTGGGGATAAGTATGTGTATTCTGGGTTTGTGTTGGTGTACAAATATAAAATCTAAAAATAAGCCACTGCATGCTAAAGTCTAGTACTGATTAATATGGACAATTTTGTTGTGATTCTTGAATATTACATGTTAATATTTTCTTTCCATCACTGAAATTGCTGAAGAAAATGTACCTTTGTCTTCAGCTTTTTTCTTGCCATCAAAATGCTCCCTGCCATAAGCAACAGATAAAACACCTGTTAATTGGACCTTAAAATATCAGTACTAAACTTAAAGATCTAAGTGGAGACCACGTTAAGGAACCCTCTTGCCACTTTCCCATTAATGTTTCCCCCTCTTCTTTGATCATGTTAAGGAACCACTTCCCATTTTTCCATTACTATTCTCCCTTTTCTTGCAGGCCGTCACTATTCCATTTCGTACTTAATTAAGCATAACTTTTCCTACCTGCATGTTTTGGACTTGTTAATACAGAGATCTTTGGATTGGTGTGGTTTTTGGCAGTTCTTATTTCTATTTTTATTCTCGGTGGATATTAGTTCATTTTTTTAATTTTTGGCAAGGAATGGGGCATCCCTAACCAATATTGTCTTGGTAGATTCTGAGGCATATCTGTTGTCTTCCTCTTCCCACCTGTAAGGGTTTGTACACTCATGTTTTGAGACCTATATTTTGACAGGAGTCAGACCTGACGCAGGAATATGTTTCAACTCAATTGGACATATATGTCCATATAAGTGTGTTGAATTTATGATTGAATCCAAAGGTTCATGTTTTGTGAAATTTGAATAATAGTTATGAGAAGCTCTTTTCTCTTTAGACTTTTTAAGGTTGCATTACAGGATCATAATAATGCATTTTTTCTGACAGGCGTCTCATTACATGTAGATAAATTGATTCCACTGTATGGTTAAGCTAAGGATTGATGGTTGATCCATTCTTCACTTATTATATTTGTGAATGTAATGTTGAATAACATGTTTGTAATGCGTTTATTTATTGTATTACATTTTAATTGACAGTTAATATAAATCTATGAGCTTCATTGATGCTTTAATCAGTGCAAAAATCACATCTAATAAGTATGTAAATTTTATGTTATTGCAGTTGAATGTCAATCAAGCAACACGTGATTATCTGGAGCGATATGTTGAAAAGAAAACTGAAAGGGAAAAGCAAATCAAAGCTGCAGAACTTCAGGATGCTGACAAAGAGGAAGAAACTGCACCGGGAGTTGAGAAGAAAGAACCCCCAAAACCTCCACCAGTGGATAGCCAAAACAAAGTCAATGGTGATTCTGAAGATCAGGATAGTGGGAAAAGGTTTGGCATTGTCAATGATGCTGATCGACAAGCTGATGAAAATGCTTTGCTGAAGCTGAAAACTATGCTTGAAGAGAGGTTAGTCTGGTGCATGCTTATGCTTCTAAGTTATATTTTTAAAGATTGTTGTATTAGCTGATTGGATTTTCTCTAGTCACTAATCTATCAATATTCACAGATCAAGGCTCCGGCCCCTCCCACCGCCTCCACCCCTTCCTACTTCCACAGATGGTCCCGGAAAATCTGTTTCTGCATCTGAGGCTACTGCAAGATCCAAGGATGCAGATTCTGATGTTGAAATTATGAAGAGTGGTAGTGTATTTGGAAGGATACTTTGTAGTTTATATTGCCTTAATTTAGTGAAGACAGACTCACTGACTAGTAATTTGTTGTTTCAGATGTTGCAGATGACAAAAATGAAGATGACACAACAAGTGAAAATAAACCAACATCTGAGCACGAGAAGCCTGAGACAAGCTCATCTGATAGAGGGAGGCGTTATGATAGAAACAGAGAGAGAGATCGAGAGAGAGATTTAAAACGTGAGAAGGAACGGGAATTGGAGAGATATGAAAGGGAGCGTGAAAGAGAGAGACTGCGTAGGGAAAGGGAACGTGAGATGAAGATCAGGGAAGCAGAACGCCTTTATGAAGAACGTGAAAGGGAATGGGAAGCCAGAGAGAGAGAGAAGGAACGGCAGAGGCAATATGAAAGAGAAAGGGAAAAGGATAGAGAAAGAGAGCGGAGGAGGGAGATCAAAGACAATGAGGATGCCAGTGATGATGAGGATTGGAGGAAAAGGCGTCACAGAAGTAGCATTTATGAAGACAAAAGAAAAAGAAGACAGAGAGAGAGAGAAGAAGACTTAGCTGACAAATATAGAGAAGAACAAGAGATTGCAGAGGCAAAGAAGCACAAATACGAAGATACACGGCCAGATATGGAGGATGCAAAAGTATTGATACGGGTACATTCTGATCCACATGATTCTGCAGGGATGTGTGTAGATGTAGTTAAGGGTGATAAAAAAGATAGTCCGATGGAGCAGGGTTATGGGAGTGAATCTGGCGAAGAAACTAACCAGGGTAAGTTTGACACTAAAATGTAAAATTTGTAAAATATATTTTTATCTTTAGGTGGTCTGTTCTGTTGCACTGCAGGCTAATCTGAATAGGATTTGTACATATCTCAGTGATGCAACTGACTAAGCAGTGCCCTATTTTTTTTTGTCATCCATATATCTTGCAGATCTAGTAGTTCAAAGTAATAATAGGATGGGATCATCAGATCTCGTGCAAAAAATGCCTGGTTTGCTGCTTGTTTAGAACTATTCCTACACTGTCTATATGATAATTAGCATTCTCTTACTGATATCGTTTTTAATCGTTTTGGACTTTTGAATTGAGCTTTTTTTCTAGAAGAACTTTAGCATGCACGCATTCACATTTATTTGTTGTTGTTTAGCTGAAGCAGCATTAAGGAATGGAAATGCTAGTATATCAGGAGATGAAGTTGCCATGGAACTTGGCACAGAATCCAGGCAGAATAGTAGTGCGCCTATTAAAAAGCTTGGCTTTGGACTCATAGGATCAGGGAAGCGAGCTGCAGTTCCATCTGTTTTTCATGAGGAGGATGATGAAGACATGCACAAAGATAAGAAGATGCGACCATTGGTACCTATTGATTATTCTGCAGAGGAAATGCAAGCAGTGTCAGCAAATCATTCATCTGGAACAGCCTCAAATTTGGCAGCAGCAGCAGAGTTTGCGAAGCGTATCTCTACTTTGGGTACTAAAGAGGAGCGGGTTGAGTCTGAAAGGGACAGAAATAGAAAGCAAAGTGATAGATCAGGCCAGAAGGAAAGAGAAAGTAACCGCACTGATGATAGAAATCGCAGCAAGGAAGAGAACAATGATAGAAGTCGAGATAGGGACAGGAATCGTGAGAAACATCATGAGAGAGACCACAATGCGGAGAAATCAAGAGCACCAGACAACAATAAGCTTTTGGATGTGAGGCAGTTAATTGATACTATTCCTAAGACCAAGGAGGAGCTATTTGCTTACAACATTGACTGGGCTATATATGACAAGGTGAGGCATTGCGTAGCTTTACATTTGTTCTATGTATACATTGTTTTATTTTGGATTGTTTCTGTTTGTGAATTTTAATGCTATTTATATTTGATCACGGACTAAAATGAGGCTGTTTACTTGCCTTTCTTTAATATTTAGCACAATCTACACGAGAGAATGAGACCATGGATCTCAAAGAAGATAACAGAGTTTCTAGGTGAGGAGGAACCAACACTTGTGGATTTTGTTGTTTCCAACACCAAGAAGCATGAAAGTGCAGCCCATATGCTAGATGTTTTGGAATCAATATTGGACGATGAAGCTGAAATGTTCGTATTAAAAATGTGGAGAATGCTGATCTTTGAAATAAAGAAGGTTGAGACAGGGCTTGCTTCCAAGTCAAAGACCTGATGAACTTCAATTTCTTTTATGTAAGTTGTTTTAGATTTTTCATTAATTGTATGTTTCATTTTTGGGCATATTCAATAGGTGGTTTTGCCACCATTCTAATTTGACTACTATGTGTGATGTGACCACTGATCACTGATTATTGTCATGAATCGGACCTATACATGCTGTAGCAGAAAAAAATTGAGTTATAGGTGCTATTGAATACACAATCCTCTTGGCATGAGTGTTTTGAGGCTATGTAATGGCTGTCTTAATGCTTTGTATATTTGTTGTAAAGCTGGTGAAATGCAAATCTTTGCCTTGAAATCAGTTTGACTGCAATTACTTTACACTGATGTAGAAGGGTAAAGCAATTGTATATTCCTATTTATATTCCGTTCTCATAAACACGATGTATAACTAAGGAATTCATTTTTGTTCAGAAACTTAGCATTCATCCGAAGAATGCTTCAGCATCAGATAATTACCTTGTATGCTTGCTTGCTGCCACTGTTGCTGCTGCTCAACTTACAACCTCTCATGTTTATACCACAAATTATTTTTCACAACTCCATTTTACCAGATATTCTGGATAGATTAGGCGCCGTTGTGTGTTGTTTGTACTGCACTTGAAAATGACTCTAATACCTGAAGGATATGTGATACAAAGTTGGCTATTCCACTTGATCGATATTTTAAATATACATCTCTTTGACCGGCAAGGATTCTAAACAATGTTTGAGGGATCTGAATTGGTGTTACAAAGATATGAATGCCTTCTGAAATGAATCTTGGGGACCTAAATATGTGAAATATGAACTAAGGTATATGTTTCATGTTTTTGGCTGGTTTTTTAAGTTTTAGAATATCTTCTGATTCAAATGTATTTGATTAAATGTCATTGTCAATTCTGTTGCTTCCATTCTCAGATGGTCGATACAGCCCTCTTATGTAAGTCACATATGGAGTGGCAAGGTGGCCTATTAATACAAATGGATTTGTTTTTAAAATACAAGTAGAGCAAACCCCTGTAGATTAAATAATGTTTCATATTTATAAAGTTGCTAGTCAGATTCTCATCAATGGAGTTAAGATATGTTTAAGAGGATTATTGTATCAAGGGATTTCACAATGATTCAAGTGCTTTTGGCTTCTTGTTATCTTATTACTTGTTAATTAACTTTCAAACTCACAGACATAGAGATTGCCACGAAGTTGGTAGTCGATGAAGCTTTGATGATTCAACAATACTTAGGAATTGCCAGATACCTTTTGTACATGTTGAATGATAGGGGGTATTATAGAAGATGTGAATGATATGAAACTGGAGGTATTGGTATAGTGTTGTAAATTGAATTGAACATGTTGCGTTTCTGCTGATGCAATTATTGGTTTTTCTAAGTAGCAAGTCCACGTGTCTGCATTTAAGAATCAACATTGTAGTTTTTGTTAATGCCATGAAAACTAAATACCTAATATACTTGCATAATTTGATCAAAATTTGCAGAGTAATTATGTTTGTACAGTATATAAACCTACATGATAAATCGAACATAAATATTTTTGCTAATGTCCCGCAATTCACACCACTAAGTCATATTTGGCTTCTGATACTAATGTGGCTAAATATGTTCTGGTACTCTTCTTCTGGTGCATGACAGTTGCACTGGTGGTTCATGAATTAATATTTTGCAGTGTACTGCTTCAATTTTGGTGTAAAGCAAAGGATGAATTGAGAACATTAATTATACATTGGTTTTCTATTTAAATTATGAGACTCAGTAGATTTCATGTTCAGTGTTAAACATTACTAAATATGCCCCACTGCTCTTTTGTTGTGATGCACATCAGTTAAACAGGTTCTTCAGGTCCGTGAATTTATATTTTACAATATGTACTGCTTTGTTGTTGGTCTAAAGCAGAGGGGTATAGAGAACAATTACTATACTTGAGTTTTCTATTCAAATCATGATACCACCGAAATCATGAATTTGCCATTGGACATTTATGAAGAGCATAGGAAATACTGAGAGGACGGTGTATTGAGAACTACTACTATACTTGGGGCAATTTTGGTGTAAAGCAAAGGATGAATTGAGAACATTAATTATACATTGGTTTTCTATTTAAATTATGAGACTCAGTAGATTTCATGTTCAGTGTTAAACATTACTAAATATGCCCCACTGCTCTTTTGTTGTGATGCACATCAGTTGAACAGGTTCTTCAGGTCCGTGAATTTATATTTTACAATATGTACTGCTTTGTTGTTGGTCTAAAGCAGAGGGGTATAGAGAACAATTACTATACTTGAGTTTTCTATTCAAATCATGATACCACCGAAATCATGAATTTGCCATTGGACATTTATGAAGAGCATAGGAAATACTGAGAGGACGGTGTATTGAGAACTATTACTATACTTGGGGCAAATCAGTATTTCAGATTTTTAAACTTTTAAATCCATAAAACCATATAAAAATAAAGAGGGCGGGGAAGGAGTCAGTATTTCAGATTCTTCGTATTTCAGATTCTTCAACTTTTAAATGCATGAAACCATATAAAAATAAAGAGAACTAAATTTTTTTTTAACAAAATTCTCATGGAAAACCCATTTGAGCAAAAAACAACAGCAATAGTTTTCATTAACAAAATGGGCAGTAACCCAGATCACAAAAGTGAGCGTCAACTCAATCTCAGCACCCTCTCTTTATTAAGGGCCCGTTTGGTGCATGGCATACAGAATGCCGGATATAGCCAATTCTGGAATATGCTGCAATTCTAGAAGATACATATCCTCAAAATGATATTCGGAATATGTGTGTAACTGTTTGGTTCACCCAAAAGATAACTGAGAAGATGTATTTTCAACATTTGGATGCCACAATCAGGAATTGGAATATGCAATTCGAGTCGGAAGCAGATCTGAAAAATTCTCAGGATTCCAATGTAGAGTTTGGCTTGAATCTCAGAACCCATGTTGCTGCACCCATGGAAATTGATCAGAATGGAGAGGAGGGGTTTAAAGGGATCGATCAGAACGGACAAATCAATAATTCGGGTTTTTTTAGGGTTAATGACTTCTGGCGAGGAAGAAAGGAGGCATATTCGAGCGTGCCTGTGCTATTTTGAGGGGCATGGGCTGGTCTGAAGGGAAAGCGATCAGGGGTGCGAAGGAGCCTGTTATGCCTATTGAGTATGTGAGGAGGGCGGGGAGAAAGGGGCTTGGGGCAACTCCTGCTCCCTCTGTGGATAAGCCCAAGAGATTTGTGAAGCTTGGTGAGAGCAGGGAGGATAGGAGGAGAGACCTTGTTGCTGCACCTGGGCCTGATGGGAGGGTGTTAATGTGGGGGAGAAGCTCGTTGAGAGGCAGAGGAAGGGTGTTGCTGCGGGGAAGATTATGTTTATTGCAGAGGGCAGACATGTCGGGTTGAGGTTACTGAAGTTTTGAGCAAATAGCAAACAGTGAGAAAATGAACGACAAAATGAAATATATCGGGCGCCAAATATTTCATTTTTGATCAAGAGGAATCGATGGGAAATAAAATGGGTATTTGAAAAGTGGAATTAGAATGAGAATTTCTAATTCCACCTTTTCAAATGGAAGATGAAATGCTCATTTTGTGGGCAAAATTGGAATTTCAAAATTCCAATTCCTGCTTCCTAAGATAGACACAAACATAGAATAGAATATGCTGAAAAAGCTATTCCGGAATATGGGCCCATATTCCATGTACCAAACGGGCCCTAGAGAACAGCAACCCTCTTCGCCCAGCACCAACTCCAAACACAACTGAAGCACCAAAACTAGAGTCAGCTGAGGTGCCAACTTCAATTGACCACCAATTCAAAATGACTGAATCTAAAATTTCACTGCATCACATACAAACTCCTTTGATCTCTGTCCTTTTCATACCAAGCTTTTTAATCAAAAATATCGTATACGCTCCTTTCCACTCACTAGCATCCGATCAAAAATATATATTAGCTTTTAAACATTTTTGTAACTCCTGACTTCATACACAACTATCCTTTCTATCAATAATTTCTTACCGCCCAGTCCATCAACACAGTACACTCCGTAACAGACCCTGTTACTCCCCAAAAAGATGCTGAACCATTTCTAGAATACTCAACTCTAAGAAAAGAATGCCACCAGTCATGCACTTAATCACAAAAGCTCAACAGCACACCTTACCAGCATTGACCCCCTTCATTAAATTCATGATACTCGATTTTGAATGTGTTTCAACTCCCATACTCGTCTCTCTGCAGTGGCAAACATTTCTTCATACGAGCTAATTTGAAATGCTGTACACCAGTTACCGAAACACACCGCACATGAGTGTGAAACACATTATTAACAGACGAACTTGTAAGGCTAGAAAAATGCATGATTAGTATAAATGAGAGAATACCAATTCTCATAAATAATATATGAAAAACCAATCTAATTTACCATAAAAGCCACTTGAAATATAAAAGAATTCAAACAACAAAACCCTCTTTCAAGTGTAGCTCCTATGTTCTCCTTTCTTCTTGATTGAATGATTGAATGAGATTATCTAGCTCTTGTATGATTAAAAGGTACTAAAATTGAAACCAAAATGATGATAATGAGGATATTAGGAGTGTGGTTAGGCAAATTAGTGTAAATGAGGTTCAATTTATAGAATTCGCAAGAGAAATTGCAAATTTATCAATTAAGTGTGCAAAAGGGCAATTGTGATAGATTATGGCAATTGGCAAATTTGAAAGAGGAAATTTGTTATTAATTATGACAATTTATAACAAACTGAATGTACAATTAAAAATTAGTGAGTAAAAAAAAAGAGAAATTTGTCACAAACTTATGACAAATATGACAAAAGGAAAAAAAAGAAAATTGTCATAAATTGCGACAATTTATGACGAGGGAAAAAAGAAATTGTCATAAATTATGACAATTTATGACAAAAAGAAAAGGGAACGTGGAGGCAAAAAAAAGAGGAAGTGGAGGCTAGAAAAATGGATGACACATATTTTAAAGGATAAAATCTCATTTGACAAAAGGAGAAATTTTTTGAATTTGAAAATTTATTTATTCCAACAAAATAGAAATTAAGATCTAAGAAATATGAAAATTTCATAAATCAATAAATAGTCAATTAATTAGTGTCAAATTAATTAATTGTGAAACTTAAGAAAAAGAGGATAAATAAATGTAATTTATTTATCAAAACTAAGACTTAGAGACAAGATAAGATAAATTTATTAATGTCCAACGTAAGACCAACAAGGGTCTATGGGATAGGAATCATACAGCCAAAATAGCAAGAAACTAGAGGACCACCAAAAAGTGGTCGGGGGAATATGCTAAAAGAACAAGGAACCAAACAAGAAGCAGAGAACAAAAAATCAAGAACCACCAGGGCAAGGACTAGGGGTCCTTCCCGAGCGGAAAGAAATCTAACACAGAAGGATAGTGACTCGGAAGAATATGGGTATGGACTCGTCGTCATGATCTACTGGTGGTCTGCCGTTGATGGGTAGAAGCATTGCGAGGTCTCATGGATCTGGAGTGACCGATGGCGGAGGCACATGAGGGCCGCTTCACACCCCGAGCCAAGGGCGAGGGCGAGAAGAAATCTGTAATGAGTTGCTCGGTGACCTACTTCTAGGGAAATAGAAGCTGCAGGGTCTGGTCACAGAGCCGTATCGTCTCCCGTAAATAGAGTGCCAAACATCTCTGGTCAGAGTAACAAAAGAAGGAAGTCAAGGAGTTGCAATATTTGAATAAGCAATAGAATCTCCCTTTGATCTCATAGTATATAGGGCAACGGAAAATGAAATGTGTCTCAGTTTCAATCATAGACAATGTGCATAAATAACAAATGCGATCCTCTTTGTCAATGTGATGATCAGTCTGTGCTCGCAGGCGGTGAGAGCTTTGAAAGATCCCAGCACGATCCGAAGAGCATGGCAACAACGTTGTGATAAATATCTGGGTCGAATGATGATCCCATCTTGAATGTGTAAGAAGTGCTCAACATAAAAAGCCATCCTTGGATGTAAGCCCCCACTAGGGTTGGTCCAGGTCGAGATGATGTACTGCCTATAGATGTCAAGTTTGACATGCTCATTCAACTCCTGTCTGGAGGGGAGAAGATGAGCCAGAGCGTCCAAAGAAAACTGAAAGGGGGGTAGGTGATCAATATCAATCCCGATGGAACCCAAAAGGGAAGTGGCCTGAGCATACCAACAACGAGCTCTAGGGGAGGTGTCAGATCTAGCCAGCTCAACAGAAGAGCAATAGGCGAGGTAAGAGTATCTAATCTGGTCATCCGAAGAGTTTGCGAAGCAACGTAGGTGGTGAAGAAACCAAACTAGGTCGAAGATGGCTCCCAACCTAAAGGGATGAGCCCCGAACTCAGCCAAGATGATGCTGTGGGAGGTGGTACGATGACATCTGATGATACGCCAAGGAGGAGAATCTGTATATGCTCAATAGAGGCCCAGTCGAAATCAAGAAGAGATGGTCCCCAAACAATAGAGCCATCGAGTACAGTAGGTCTAACCAGAGAATCCAGGAGGGACAACTTGGACGAGGTGTCTTGAAAGTGGTGTCTAAAGCATTGTCTCTTGATCAGGGCGAGGGAACCCATCCCTTTGCTGATTCTGGGCTGAATAGCAGGTCTCAAACTGAAGCGAGGACCAGAAAACTTAACCTTGAGGTATGTGTATGCGGAAGCAATCTCGATCTCCTGTCCTTGGAAGTAGAAGTGTAGATGAGAGGTCTTCAAGCAGTTGAAGACCATGATCCGTGTCTTCCCCAGATTAACCACAAGCTGTCTCAAATCACAAAATGAGGCCAAGATATCAATAATTCTCTGGAGACCCTCAGGTGAGGAGGCTAAGAGAATCATGTCATTAGCAAAAAGAAGAATGGAAACTAAGACCTGGTGTAAATAGCAACCATCACCTGGGAGAGACGAGTCTCTGATGAAGCCCTTGAGCTTGTTAATGTAGATGCCAAATAAGGTGGGGGAAAGAGGGCATCCCTGTTTCACCCCAATAGTGCTCTGAATAGGGTCTGAGAATCCCTTCGGAGTCCTAAATCTACCCTTAACACGCTCGTAAAGTCTCATAATGGCAGTCAAAAGAATCTTAGATATCCCAATGTCTCTAAGTCTCTGAAAAAGGGCCACTTGGGGGACGGAATCAAACACCTTACGAAAGTCAATGAAGCAGCAATAGACTTTCACATAGTGATAGCGAGCCTCCTCAATGATCGCTTGTAGTGTCAAAATGTGGTCCATGGTTTGGTAATCTACACGGAAAATGGCTTGACCTCTAGCCCTATAGTCCAACCTGTCAAGCTGTGAAGAAAGAATAGTGTTCAATGTCGTGGCATAGAGTTTGGCAAAGGTATGCCCAATTATGATGGTTCTGTAGTTGCCGGGGTCTGAGATTTATCCAGTCTTATGGATCGGATGAATCAAATGTCTCGACCAATCCTCAGGGAAGCTAGTGCAAACCACTATTAAAGAGTGTGGGAAGATAAGAGCCTAGCACTGTGATACTGAGCTTAAGGAGCTTCGCCTGAAAACCATCCTCGTCGGCTGCTCTACTGCATCTCATAGATCTAACGGTCTCGTGAATGCTGGATGCGGTGAAGATATGGCAGTGAGGGGGTGGGATGAGGTGGAGAGAAGGCTGGCCTGGGATGTCATAGAGAGTGGAGGTGTGGGAGATGAGAGGGGCAAGGTCGATGGTGGAGGGCAGAGGGGGGTGTCGCGGGAATAAGGTACGCCAAAAGAGCTTAGGATCCTGGATAAGTGTGTTACACAAGGCTTTGCACTGTGAAGCAATGAAAGAATGTTTCTTCGCGCGAAGAAACCGACGGTAGGAGTAACATAGATCAACAAAATTTGAAAGGAGGGACTCAAAGGCCGAACATAATCTGCAGTGGAAAGCTTTACAGTCATCGTCGTACCAATGGTTCATGAGGCAAGTGTTCCGACGTTTAGATCTAAAGATAGGGCGATGGGGGATGGAAAGGAAAGTCAACTCCCAAATGGCCTTGGTCAATAGATCAAACATGGATGTAACATGGCTACACTCAGAAAAGCTCATGGGGGAGAGGAGTCGACACAGGTGGAAGGTGAGAATGTCACAATCCCCCTCAGCATAGAGGAAGCAGACAAGGTTAGGGACGTGTCCCCAAATAGTCGGGAGGCTGGGAGGGTGAGGCGGGCGATGGGGGGAGAAACGGAGCGCAAGGCTCAAAAGAGAATAATCAACCAAAGGAAGGCGGGAGATGGTGAAGTGGCGGACGGAGGGGATAAAGGAGGCTGCAGTGAACACATAATCAACCACACTAGCGCCACTGCAATGAGGCCAGCATGTGAAAATCTTAGAACCGAGAAAGCAAGAAAGGCCGTTCAGAATGATCATATGAGAAGACTCACAAAGCTGGAGGAGGTGGCGACCATAAGTGGATAACGACCCGCTATAGTCGTTAGAGGTACGCTGAAGCCCAAGGCTGGCCGGATCTAACTCTGAAGTGCAGGTCCAATGATGCAGGAGCATCTTGGGTGTACGAGCAATCTTGCATCACCCAAAAATATTTTTGGTTTCTTTTTAATAAGGGCTATCTTGTGCACAACTGCTATTTATGGAAATTTACTATTTTTAGTAATTTTTTCCGTTTTAGCTCATAATGGTCTATTTTTTTCCCTGGAGGTTCATTTTGGTCACATCAGCCTGCCAGTAAAGTTTCATTGCTAGATCAAGTGCAGAGTTGTAGAGTATGTCAGATGGCGAAAGGAGTGAAGTAGAATACAGGGTTGTACCAACCATTACCTGTACTAGAGAAACCTTGGGAGGATATCAGTATGGATTTTGTTCTTGGTTTGCCAAGGACTCAGCGGGGACATGATTCAATTTTTGTGGTGATTGACAGATTTTCAAAGATGACACATTTTATTCCCTGCAAGAAGACTAATGATGCAGTTCATGTGGCAAAATTATTTTTCAGAGAAGTGTTGAGACTACATGGTTTGCCAAAGAGTATAGTTTCAGATCAGGACACTAAGTTTGTTGGATATTTCTGGCGTACATTGTGGAAGAAGTTAAAGACAGATTTGAAGTTCAGTTCATCACATCATCCACAAACTGATGGACATACAGAGGTCGTGAATAGGAGTTTGGGGAATTTGCTGAGATGTTTGGTTTGAGACAAACCAACAGGATGGGATTTGATTTTACCACAGGCAGAATTTGCATACAATAATTTTGTCAATAGGAACAATGGTAAATCACCATTCCAGATTATATATGGAAGTAGTCCCAGAAATGCATCTGAGTTGAAGAAGATAGATAAAAAAGAAATAAGTAGTGCTAAAATTGAAGATTTTGCAGAACATTTGAAGAACATCCATGAGGAGGTGAGGACACACATTACCAAGATGAATGCACGATATAAGGCTAAGGTAGATGAGAAAAGAATGCATAAGGAATTTCAGGTTGGGGATGAAGTCACAGTTCATTTGTGGAAGGAGAGATTTCCAATTGGTACATATAACAAGCTGAAAATGAAGAGGTTTGGGCCATGTAAGATACTGAAGAAGCATGATTCTGAAAATGTCTATGAGGTCGAGTTGCCTACAAAGCTAAATATTTCACTAGTATTGAACATTTCAGATTTGACAGAGTATCATGAAGGGGGTGTTGAAGATGAGATCATAGTAGCACAGTGGAGTATTCCAGCAACTAGTTCAGATACCAAAGAGATTGAGGACACACTGGATAGTCGTGTTGGTAGAGGCACAAGGAACAAGACATATGAAGAATATCCGGTCAAATGGAAAGGATGACCTATTGAAGATTCATCATGGCTGACAAAGGAGGAGGTTGACCGTCTTGATTTTCCACTTCACACCTGAGTCGTGACAGGGTCACTTCTCAAATTACCCCGGGTGTCTAATGTAGGAGCATCCTGGGTGTAAGAGCAATCTTGCATCACCGAAAAATATTTCTAGTTTCTTTTCAATAAGGGCTATCTTGTGCAGAGTTGCTATTTATGGAAATTTGCTATTTTTAGTAAGTTTTTTCATTTGAGCTCAGAATGGTCTATTTTCTTGCCTAGAGGTTCATTTTGGTCATATCAGCTTGCCAGTAAAGTTTCATTGCTAGATCAAGTTTAGTTTTGAAGTTATTGAAAATTTTCGGTATTGGCAGTAGGGTATAGAAACTTTGAGCTCAATTTTGAAGGCTTTAGAGGCCTCGGATGAGGTCGAAACTTCATATGAATGAAGCTTGCTTGATTTAGACGTTGTAGAGTGCTTCACGCCCTTTTCGAAATGGGGTCATAATAGTCAATCGAGTCAACAAGTGATGACTTATGGTCTCCGTAAGTTGGGCCACCTAAAATGGTGGAAAATAAATTTCCTTCAAAATTTCTGTTTGGGTTTCAAAAGATGTTTTGAGTCGACTATGATGTAATAAAATGAAAAATAAAATAATTTTAAGTTTGGTCGGCCTTTATGGCTAAATTTCTGGAACCTTCCCAAGCGGTGGAAAATTGCCTCTATAAGGAAGGCTGTAGTGTTGTCTTAGACAGTTTGGAGCAGTTCAGCGTAATCCTGGGTAATAAGTCGAGGCTTTGTCCTACAGAATGTTGTAAGGGAAATGCCCATTTGGCTTTGCATATTGTAATTCTGAAATTTGTAATTCCACATTTGTGGAGATAATAAGAAGCCCATTTTCTGTTCTTGCAAATTGTTGTTGTTTCTCTGTTTCTGTTATGTGTTTGTGGTATTAAGGGGAGCACCCTTCATCATCCAATCAGTGTCCCGTTCATGAATAGGTGACTGTAACTCCTTCATCCGTGCATTGAAATCTCCAAGGATGAGGATATCACTCGAGGCACTAAATCTAGAGAAGCCCTCCAGAAGATCCTGAAAAGGATCCCCATCCTCAGCACTCTGCATGGCATATGACGAGGAGGCTGGTGGGAAGTAGCAAACTGTGATGATGACATCTCTCTGGTGGTGACCAGCATGATGTACCTGGATCCACATGAATCTAGCAAATACATCTGAAAGGACTATAGAGGTAGCGCTGAAAAGGCTATCCTGAATCAAACAAGCCACACCACCAGAGCCCCATACACCACCAGAAGTGCAGACCTCCTCTCTGCATATAGATAACCACTGATAACCGATGAGACCTGGGAGGGGATGTGCATGACTCTCATGTGTCTCTGTAATTGCCAAGATATCAGCAAAGCCGACCGCATCCTAAAGAAGACCTGGTAACGACCAAAGAGAACCGTTACCATTCTAGCAGTTAAGGAGAAGCAAGCTAGAGGGGGGGGGGGGGGTGGCCCACCCCTGCTCAACTGTCGGTGTGACCATCATTTGGACTTAGTGTCCTGCCTCGGTTCCCATCCAGTAGGGGGAGAATCTTGAATAACTGCTCTAAGGTTCCTGACAACCACCCATTTCCCACAGCATCTTGCCTCAGTAACTAGGGATCTGGCTTGTTTTAGTTCTGCCTTATGTGATTTTGTGAGATCCTCATCCAAATAAATCTTTGAGGGAAGAGTGAATAATTTCCTCTTCGCTCTAAGAGCCCATAACCTATCGTGTAGGGATGAGAACTTGATGACAAGTGTACCATCCTGGTCAAACCAGCAGTTGTCGAGTGTAATATCGGGAATATCAAGCTGGTCCTTGAGGAAGGATTGTCCAGCAAAGGATGGATTAGCGGTAGAGGGGAGACCACGGACACGCAGATTCAATTCGCATTTCCATCTCATGTGTTCATCAATCATCTTACCCTAGACTAACTCCACAACGTCGGAGAGAGGTGCAACAATAGCGTTGTTATTGCAGATAGAGGCCCAGGATTTGACTTTCTCCTCTGTTTCGGTCATTAGTGAAGAATGTTTGGAAACCAAATCAGCTTGTTCTATTTTGATGCTGTCGAATTCATTCAGTTGTGCAATGACAGATTCCAGATCAGTTTGAATACCTGTTGCTTGTGATGTGAAGGTGGATGAGAAACTATGTAAAAGAGCTCGATCGGTTACAACTTGTTGTTTGAGAGTGGAAATTTCAGAAGTAAGGGTTGCCATGTTGTCTTTGAGTGACTGATTTTTTGCTTCTATTCCAAGGAGTCAATCAAGGAGCTTTTGGGAAACATTGGATAAAGAAAGACATGTGTCTTTCAGTGCTACATCATCAATTTCCAGCGTATTCAAGCGATCCACTATTTGCTTATAAGTATCTATATCGGGTGGGGGTTCCATGGCAATCTTCCTCTGCTGTTGTAAAGTAGTAAGCAATTAATTAATTAAATGTGTCATAGTCTCAGATAGGATTTCGTCATTTCGTCAAACAGTTCTCATGCAATGTCTTGTTGCTCGAAGCTGCCTATGCTGGGCCCTATTCACCTCTTTCCTGCTGCCCCGTGCTCTTTCCTGTCATTTCTTGCTGTGTGCTAGGCCCTTGCCCCTTCTCTATCTATGATCCCAACACGACCCCACCTGCTGTGTTGACTCTGAACACAAGCGACAGGTCATCCTGAGATCATCTCACCTGTAGATCAAATATATTTCTGCGAGAGCACCATAGATCTAATTTTGGGTAGACGCAGTCAACTGCAAGAAATCTACACTCCTGTTTGCCCAAAAAATCTAGAAATTCCACAAACTGAAAATCTCAGAATGAATGGAATGCCGCACAATTTTAACTCTTCTTCTTGGTCACAACCTTTCTAAAAAATCCACATAACGATGCAAATAGGTGAGTGCAAAGCCAAATTGCAAAGCCAAATTCACAACCTCTGAGCATTCTTCCTACCGTAATGCCTGCCACTAGGGTTTCTCACAACGATGTGTCTCCTAAATGTAGCAACGGTATATCTCCAAACAATAGCACACGTTATAGCTGGTGCCCTCCGCTTCTTCTTGCTTTAACTCTGTTCCGTGCTGGAGAGACAATGACTCATTATTTCTAAAATGTTTTGCAAATTAAGAAGTGTGAGTGTTTGAAGGTTACTTGGCAAGATGGAGGCAAACTTCACTGTCTTGACGACCAAGAAAAAATTGGAGTTTTAAGGGGAAATCGGAGAAAACTAGCTGAAGTTTGTGTTGAAATCTATGACTCTATTTTTACAGATTGTAGATTTAATATTGGGCGAGGAGTTTATGAAGACAAATTAATTGATTTGACCAAATTGATGATTTTGATAAGGAGTTTAAATGACTAATAATTTTGATAATGACTTGAATTGATTTTGAAAGCAATTAATTAGGTCAAAAATGAGAAAAAATTGAGGAGAAATATTAGTGAATTAGGGATGCAAATTAGACATTGAAGACATGTAAAAAAATGGGCACATAAGCGTTGACCATTTTTGAGTGTCTACATTTTGCCCCTCTTTGAGATAATGCGATTAGTGTTTGGTCAAAGAAAAAGTAAATGATCATGCCCTAGTGGATTGATAGGGGGGAGGTAGGATGCCCCCTTGAAAAATTGGGCGGAAATTGATATGGGGACAATCTTTCGAAAAGAGAATGATTGGAAAATATTGACAAAATAAATGTTAGATAAAGACAAAAATTAGATGGAGAAGAGCTAGTAATGATGAAACTTTCTTTCATAAGTGCACTTTTGTCATGAGAGATTTATTTAATATAGAAAAATGGATATGTCACACCATTACACAGAAAACCAAGACGATAATGCGAAAAAACACATAGTAGACAAGGAATGTTTCCATCTATCTTGAAGCATATGACATACGTGCCCCAGAACATAGAAAACACCCCACAAGAAGAAGACAATAAAAAATAAAGGACTGTGAACCATCCCAAGTACTCTCATCACTCAGTGATATCCTACAGTGACATAGGAACATGACCAAAGATAAATAAATAAAAATAAGATTCACTAGACCAAGCAAGTCAACAAACAATCTGATCTTATTGTCAAAGTTGATAGTTTGTTTGATAATAATGATGGTGGTGTCTGGTTTCAGGCATGAAGTACCCCGTCTAAGACAGATACAGTCTGCTTTCGAGCATACAACACCTTATATACGACAAGTGACAGGTTGATAAAATGATTGATTGATAAGACAAGTTTGATCTAATTGATTGTTGACATGATTAGATAGTTTGTTTGTTGAAGCATGAATTCATTTAGCACAATATTTATAAGTCTTTAGATTGTGTCTACTGAAATGTTTGTCTTGTCACAAGGATAATTTATTGAAAATAAGGAAAATAATTATGTACAAATTTATTGAAAGATTTGATTTTTTATTTTTAGGATTTTTCAAGACATTTTAAGATTTTTAGAAATTTTTTTGGACTTTTTATGCCTTTTATTGATTTTTTTAGCTTCGTATTTGATTTTTATGGATTTTTCAGGATCTTAAGCAATTTTTAAAATTTTTTTCAGGGCTTTATGCAATTTTAAATTTTTTTTTCAAGTCTTTATGCAATTTTTTCAAGTTATTTTTTTAGGACTTTAATATTTACATGAGCAAGAATTGCCCTTAGTGTCTAGCAAAGCAGGGTCATTAGAGATTGATGGATGGGCCAGATAGATGGATGAAGGCCAAGGGTCACTTAGTATGGTATTGAAGCTTTGTTTGGGTTGCCAAAGACTATCCACAAAATGTGATAATATGCGTTTAATCAAGCTTAGAGATTAAAAAATGACAATGATAGGATAAAAATGGTGCATTGGATGACAAGTTATGCATAGGACTAGACATGTCAAGAGGTTTTTTGAAATATGTTTTAGAGTTGAAATCCTTATTTTCATCAAGACCAAGATGTGGATTTCGATAGGATAATGCTAGGATAGGGATATGATAAGAAAGATCTATAATGGACAAAGAGAAGGGATATGAAAACTTCAATAAGATAGACAATATGGACCAAAGGGATTAAGATAAGATAGGTGATATGGACCAAAGGGATCATGATAATATAAAGAAAATTAGGACATTTGATACTTCTAGGAAGATCCTTAACCTTGTCAAGATCAAAGTTGGGAAAAAGAGAATAGGGCTATCAGGGATAAGGGATATGAAGGGTACAAAATAATGAAGGAAATAAAAAAGGTAATTGATGATAACATGGGTAAAATCTACCCCTAAGTATGGAATGCAAGAAGTTCATAAATTACGCATGACACCTATTTGCCAGGTTTTCATCATGTTACTTTTCCAAAGCGTCTGTTTGCCAGGTTTTCACTATTGGACTAAATTCTTTCTCTTTATTCTTTTTTATTTTTATTTATTATTTATTTTTTGAATTTTTCTTTTTGCTCTTTTTTTTTCAATTTTTTTAAAAACTTTTTTTTTAGAAAATTTTTCAAAACATAATGGACGTGTGACATGACATGGATAAGGGACTCAAGCATCTTTGTTCTCTAGATAATGCTCTTGAAGGACATGCAATAATGGACCATGATTGTGAAAGTATGCTCAAAGATGTTGGTAGGGTAGTGACAAAGGGATATGAAATGGATGTCTGAATAAGAATGGATAAGGACTTAGGCAAGGGATTGGATAGTTTGGATGAAAGGTTGAAAAAGAGGTGTTGGATAATGGAGAGAATGTAAGAAGGCTTGATTTCAAGTGGATGAAAATGGATGCAAAAACAACATTGACACACACCTTGAGGGGTGATGGGGTGATGGAGGAAAAGGAGATGTTGGACTTGATGGAGGAATAGATATGGATTTTGGGACAAAAGGACCCAAAATGGATTTGGAACGTGGAATTAGACACATAGATGGTGGGATAACAAATATGGATGCCAAATTGGATTTTTCTTTAGGACATTGTGCTTCAAGAAGCTTCTTGGGAATCCACATGCATTTTGTCTTTTCATTATTTTGTGGGGAATGCATTGCTTGTACAAGGGATTTAGGAACTCATATTGATTTTGACTTTTCTTTTTGATTGATGGGCCTTTGTGGCCTTTTGAACATTTCTTTTTCTTTTTGAATTATATTTTTCTTTGATTTCTCATGTTGATTAGACTGGACATGTTGATCCTTGAATGCATGTGGATTGCTTGACTTATGGACTTTATGCTTGACATCCAAATTGCTTGGAAAGAGAATGAGATTCATGGATGGATAAGATTGACATTGAGGCTTTGTGGATGGATGGAAGGTTCTCAAAGATGTGTTCCTTTGATGATTTGCATAAGGTAAAGGGTAAGTGGATTGTGAACTAGTGGATGTAGGAATATATGGACCCAATATGGATGGAAGGGGTGAAGGAGGAGGTATATGTTTGGATTTAGGTTTTGAAGCGATACCAACACCTTGAGAGTGAACTTTATAATGAAGGTCACGAACATTAAAATTTTCTTTGACTTAAAAGGGTATTAATATACCTTGTTCATGGATGCTTAACCCTTTTACTTGATATTTCTTTTGAACAATAGGAAAATTGCTACAAGACGCGAGTTTATTTTGAGGTACATATGATATGGATGGACTGATAGCATCATGAAGTAGACTAGACTCAATATAACTAGAGGAACCCATTTGAAGTGTAAGGGGTTCATGATCATCTTGCACAAATGCGTTCAAACCATGAGGGGGGTCAAGAGGAATATTGGAATCTTGTGGTGTAATATGAATAATGATAGGATCATCTGGTGATTGGATCTTGTAAGAGATCTGGAGGAAAAGGGTATGGACATGAAGGAATGGATGGATCTTGAGGAGGATCCAAAGTGATGATGGGATCTTATGGATAATTTGGAGGTATGATTGGTGTTGGAAATCTATTGTGGGAAAGTGAGATACTGAATCAGATATCAACCAATTGTTCCATTTTGACATAAACTACCTCACATAACATAAGCATCAAATTTAATACTGTAACAGATCTAATATCCTAATCATCATCCATGGAAATAAAGCATAACACAATGATTTTGGTTACCCAGAAACCCTTGAAAGGTAAAACTAGGGTGGGGATGACACCCACAAATCTTCACTATTGGTGTATTAAAGTTTGCCTGTTAGGGCTACAAGTTTGATCATAAATGATGATCTACCCTGTGAAGAGCTTTGAGACTTATACTTTCTACCTTGCAAAAGGATTTAAACTTAAAACAAAGTAAGCAATTGGTTAAGAGATTTACTTAGGTCTGTTAAAACCACTATGTTAAGAGATTTACCCCGATTCACCTGTTAGAATGTCTTAGTACCTGATCCTTAGGTTGGCACTGTGATGATAATTACATATCTTCTCCTTACAGTATATATTTGATCTCCTCTATCAAATATATCTCTATTCTATCCTTCACTGCTCTGCTCGGTCACTGAACTGTGCTTATGATAATCAAAGCACTTGGCTTCTCTGCAAGTATGAGATCTTCTTTTTACAATTCTCCTCTCTCATGATACATTTTAGGGTTTGGATCTCATCTTATATAAATAATTAATCATCTCCATGATATGAGATCTACGATCTGGATTTTCTACTTTTTTAACTTAACCATTCCCTAATTATGATTCGTTACATGAATTACATAGGGATTAATGATTACAATTCTAAAGAATAATCACCTCTGTGATCATTTCCTCTATTAATAATACATATCATGTAGATGTTGGCCAATATGGTTTACCTAAGTGTTTGTGCCATAACAAACACATATGTCAAATCTGGCTTACTCGACATTCGATATCTCTGGCACTCGACACTCACTATTCTTCATACCCTGGTGCTCGGCACTGACATCTCTATATAACTCGACATAAACTGACTCGACTAATACTAAAGTACTTGGTGACCACTGATTTGCTCGACAGTAACTACTGCTTAGTAAATGTACAATATACATAACTTGGCCTATACATGATGACTCGATCACAGTGATGACCAACCAACAGTGCCTAGAAAATGACTAAGTGTAAGACACTAATAGACAAAAAAGCTTAGGGATCAACAATCTCCGCCTTTGACATTAGTGGAAAAAACACTTTGTCATGACATTTACATTACATTACAAGAGTACTTAGTAATAGCAAAAACTTCTATAGAATACTCCCCCTAAGACTTGACTTAGTCTTCAATTTTTTTTTACATATAAATAAGACTCCTTATTGACATGCAACCAAATATATACAGTTGCACCACTTAGTATGTCATACCATGTTTCCACTATGTTCAGTTCCCTATTTCTTCTCTTTTCTATTCTTCTGAACTCTGTCATTTCAATATGTTTAATATGTTGTCATGCTAGTTATTTCCCCCTTGTTTTTGTCACTTCAAGTTCCTAGGGTGTGGGGATTTTGAAATGCTTGTCCAAGAATGGTTTGTGAAGCTGCATTAATATCCCTAATGCATTGTCCCAATTGGACATTATAGACTTCAAAACCTCAAACTTAATTTCTAGTTCGACAACTAGCTCAACTAGGCTCTCGATAATAGAAATATGAGGGTCTTTCTGAACTAATTCCTTTGCGGTGACTAACTCCCTCTGCATAAACTCGAGAAGAGGTGTCGACACTATTTGAATAGATATTAGTCAAGCCCTTATTTTACTATCATTAGCCACCAACTTGGCTAATCTACCTTGGGAATGTAATAACTTGGTAAAATGTATAGAGCTAGAACTTGCATCCATGCTCAGGGAGTGACCTGTAGACTTTAGATCTAGCTGTAGTTTGTCTATTAGATCCTGATTATCCTTTGTAAAATCTTCCACATTTCATAACTTCTTGTACAAGGAATGGACATTTTGTACAACTTCTTCTAAATTTGTTATTAAGGTAGAGAGTTCTACCTATTTCACTACAATGTCAGTAGAGACCTTATTAAGTACCTTGGTCTCAAACTTCCTTTTTGACCACTGTAGCAACTTATCATTGGCTTCACTGTCATCATCAGTTACCTTCTTAATAATATGTACAAGTTGCCCCAGAATAGGTGTATAATCATTTACATCATGCATCTCTAAAGCATCTATGAAAATACCTTTTATCTCATGTAGTACCTTCTTTTTCTGATGTTCACTTCTCATCTCTTCCCATTTACTCTTGTTCTTTAGTAGATCTTGCAAGATTTTCATTTTTTCATAGGTCAAGTTATCAGTGTCCCACTTAGGAATCACTATAACCTCTTCAAGTGTCACCTGTGTGTTAGGAGATTTCTCCTTCTTCATTTGTGACTTCTTCCTAGATGTGTTCCCACTCGACATCTATATTAAAGCTTTTATTGCCTCTTGTTCCTTAGGCTCTTGTGTGTCCTGTTCTTTCTCTTCCCTAGTCTTTTCCTTTTCCTTCTCCTCCACATGAGGACTCACTACTACCAATGCAAACTGTTCTACTTGCTCTTTTCTTGTCTCCTTGACAGACATAGGCTTTTGTGTGATTACTGACTTGTCCTATTTCTTGGCATTAGCACTTGGTGAGACTAGTTGATCAACTGTGACTATATGGGGGCTTGTTGGGGTAATATTAATAGTTGATGTGCTCTCAATACATGGATAATATTTTACTTGTAGTAGTACCAGATCGATGCTCGGTAGAAATTTATCCTTAGCTGCCTCGACTTGTATATGCTGCTGAATTTCTTCCTCGGTCAATATATTTGTTTTTACTGGAGAGTACTCTATGATGTCAACAATTCTGATCACATCTTGTGATTCACTTATTCCATCCTTCTTTTCTGCTTCCTTCTCCTCATTCAGTGACACGACAATATCTTCCTTATTATCTAGTTCTACTCCACTGGATCTGCCTGCACTCAATTGTGCACTCTTATCAACTATAAGACCAAAAATGATTTTCCATAAATCTTGTGCTCTGTTGCAAAATCTCTTCAGCTTTGTGTTGTAACACTGAATATGCTCGAAGCTTGGGTACAAATCTATTTTTGTACTTCTCCATATATTGCTTGATATATTCAGGGGATAAGTCAGGCATGACTTGAGCAAGAGTGCTCTCCATAATTTTCTTCTCGGTCATTAAGGCATATTCCCATTTCTGAGCTATCCTCTTGTACAATTCATCAGGAATATGACTACCCAACTGTAATGGTGTCATCTTAAATATATAGAGCATCTCAAGCATAGCTTGTTCTACTCTCTCCTTGTCTTTAATGCCTAGTTGCTCAAATCTAATTTGCTTAAAGCCTGCTACGCCAACAATGCTTGTGATGTTGTGGCATATCTTATCCAAAATTAGTTGTTCCTTTGAGGTAATGCCTTTTTCTTAATATCCTCATTAGATTCTGTTTCCTCATCATATTTCTCCAAAATTAGCTTTCTTCTTGGCTTCTTCCTTATATTTCTTGGTACAACCTTAGCCAGAATTGGTTTTATTTTCCCTAAAGTAGGGGTCTTCTTTTGTGGCTTAGCTACCCTAGTTCTAGGCCTAAGTACCAAGGAGGAAATGGGCTTAGGTTTCTATACTTTCTTTTTGATAGGCTAGGCAACTGATGCCTTCTTGCCTTTCTTTACTACCACAGTCTCCTCCTCTTCACTTTCTTCTGACTCACTAGACTTGTAATATCCTAATCCTTGAGTCAATGCAAGAGGTGTATCTACCTCTTCTTCTCCTAACATTTTCTCTATGTTTTTTACTATCTTCTTTCTTTTCCTCTCCATGGTAGCAGATTTTAATCCCATGGTTATCTTAGTTTTAGCTTCCTCATATGTTCCAAAATATGTAGCCTTCTTGTCAACTTCTTCAGCTAATAGGGATGTGATTTCTACTATTTTCTCATCTATATTTACTTCATAAGGTAATGGCCTTAGCCATGATACCCTCAGTATGACTGCTTGTGCATATGTGAAATATGTATCAACTAGGAAACATATATATTTGTAGTAATTTTCCACTAGTGATACATGGATGCTACTTCTTTTCCTCATTTTCTTCTTGAATTCAACAAAATAACTATCCATTACACTCTCAAAGTTCTCACCCATCTGATCAATAAACTCACTAATCCATAATGTGATAGGTCTATTCTTATCCCATGCTACATCCCCAGAGTAGGAAAACTATTCTGTATGTAGAAAATAGACAGACAAGTAGAGAACCAAACTTACACATAGAATTCTTTGCTTTTCTAATGGATGTGAGGTTCTCAGCAAGTTGTGTGAGTTGAATCTCAACAAGGTCATATGTATGATCCTTCTTTACTATCTTCCAAGCTTGGTCTACTGCCATGCATGGGACACTTTCCAACTGACTAGACTGATAAAACTTATGAGCTATCACCCTCATTGAAAAATCAATTTCTGGGTCTGTGATAGTTAAAATTGTCATTCCCCATTGGTTCCACACCACCTGGGTGTTTTCTTGAATTTCCTCTTTTCTTTGACATCTCATGGTTTTCTTTCTTGTGAGGCTAGGGTATCCAGTTATCATTTCTTTGGTGATCTTAACTGGTCCATCTTCCAGCTAAATTTTCATGTCGTGTACTCGACTCAGTACAATTTTGATCCATTCAACTTTGAAATTCTATGGGAAATCAAGGGCATGGACCAACCCTCACTCGGAAACCTTCTAGTGTTCAGGATTCAACACCCCATTGCTACACAGTTTATCATATGATTCTCTGAGCTCATAGTCTCCAATCTCTCCGATATTACACATATAGCATGAGCGAATGTCATTGATCATCAAAACCTTCTGAGGGATAGATGATAGGGCTCCAGTGAGATCCCCCAATATTGCACTCTCCAGAACGACTTGGAATTTCTGCGGCTTACATGCATCATTCCTTACAAGTTGAACATTAAAAACTTCCTTCCCTTACTTCTTAACTGCAGTTGATGATGAAGATGCCATTTCTTCAAATTCAAGGGTTTGATTTTTGAAATAAATAACTCGGTAAAATACCTTGCACAAGTGGTTCTCATATGTTTGCCGACAACATGTTGTGAAGATATCTAAAAATCACGCTTAGCACAAGTTGCTCTAGTTAATCACTCTAGAATCGTTCTAAAAGGTTCTCAAATCATTGGTGAAATGAGGATAAATGGTAACTTACCGCTTTATAGACTTCAAATGGTCAGATTAGGGCTTCATTAATGATTCGTACACTTTCTAGGTAAGATACAACTGTCTTGGCAATCTCATGTCAACTCGGTTAATATAAGCTCGGTCGATACAACCATTCAGTTACGACTCAGTGTACATCATATCTCGGCTATCACATGAGCTCGACAAACACTAGTGACTCAGTCACTATAGGCTAAAATACTAATGCTCGACATCAAATATACAATGTAGCTTCTCACTTAAATCTGTCCTAATGCATCTTAATCTATGTAGATATGAACCTTATCTTATCAAATGTTAGGAACTGATGTAAAATAAAAGATTGCAAGATTCAGTTCCACACATACCTTATTTGATTAGTTCGAAGTAGTGTGATCACCTGATCCATCGGATTGGGTGACCTCAGGTTCATTGGATCCACTCCTTCTTGCTTCCTCTTTCTTCTTCCATGTCTTGTTCATGTGATTTCTCATCTTCTCAATAATTTCTTTATTCTTGTTTTGTTCATTACTCGGTATATGTGCTTTGCAGTCTTTCTTTAAGTGACCAATCTTATTGTATTTGTAGCATACCATACTTCCATTCATCTAACTCTTGGATTTACCTCTGAAATGTGTCTTCAAAGTGTTTTCTCCAATATGACCGTATTTTCCACAATAATGATAACTATACCATATATTGTAGTCCCAATTATATGTATTATCTTTCTTAGGTGCCTTAGTCTATTGATTGGATGTCCACTTAGCTTTGGATATATACTCATATGCTTTATGTCCAAATTTATGACAATTAAAACAATGTCCTTGAAATCTAGGTGATGTAGGTGGATTATTGACCTTTGTCCTACATTCATGTGCCTGATGTCCATGGTTTTTACAGTTAAAACAATATCCATTGAATTTTAGTTTAGGATCAGACTTACCATGTTTGCTTCTGAATCTATGTTAGCTGTGTGTCTTAGCTTTCCACAATGATGGCATGTAGGCTTGTTGTTCTTTGGCTTTGCATTCCTCTGTTCTCCACTCTTTGATGATTCTCCTTCCTCAGTGGATGACAGGTGCTCATCATGTCCAAGTCCAGATGTATCATTGGATCTTCTAGCTGACCTTAACATTTCTTCAAATTATCTCATAGCTTCATTGGGATTGTTCATCCTTTCATTTAGTTATTTTTTAGATCTTAGTTCATTCTTCAGTTGGATGATCTCTGATCTCAGATTTGTGATCTCCACATCTTTCCTGCTTAGTTCTTGATTAGCAAGTAGAAACTGATTTACCATCTCCAATTGAGTGTTTGCCAATCTTTTCATGTCACATGTCCTTTCATCAAGTCTCATTGATATTTGTCTTTTATCTTCTTCAATAATTTCCTTATCTTCTTCAACTTTCTTTTCTTGTTCAACAACTTCACATAGTCTTACCGATTGTATTTCTTGTTCTCTTTTCAGATTTATGATATCCCCACTCAGTATGCTATTTTTCTCTAGTAGATATTTATGGCTTTGTCAGTTTCAGTAGAGTTACCACTGTCAAATAGTCCTTTAGTATCCTCTTCCTGGTATTGAGTTTCATTCTGCTATATTTCTATTTCTCTTCTTCTACTTAGGGATTTCTTCAGTTCACCTCTGACTGCTTCAAGTTGTTGTAATGCAAGTTGAATATCAATCTTCTGATTTTCTATGATCTTTGCCAACTTATAAACCTCCATCTCAAGGTCTTTGTCTCACAAGTGGTTAGAATTCTTTAAGAGACTAGGCTCTAATACCAATTGTTGGAAATCTATTATGGGAAAGTGAGATAATGAGAGGGGGGGGGGGGGTTTGGGTGAACTAGATATCAACCAATTGTTCCATTTTGACATAAACTAGCTCACATAACATAAGCATCAAATTTAATATTGTAACAGATCTAATATCCTAATCATCATCCATGAAAATAAAGCATGACACAATGATTTTGGTTACCCAGAAACCCTTGAAAGGTAAAACTGGGGTGGGGATGACACCCACAAATATTCACTACTGCTGTATTAAATTTTCCCTATTAGGGCTACAAGTTTGATCATAAATGATGATCTACCCTATGAGGGGTCTGCCCTATTAAGAGATTTGAGACTTATACAATCTACCTTGAAAAAGGATTTAAAATTACAACAAAGTAAGCACTTGGTTAAGAGATTTACTTAGGTCTGTTAAAACCACTTTGTGAAGAGATTTACCCTGATTCACCTGTTAGAATGTCTCAATACTCAATCCTCCAGTTTGCACTATGATGTTGATTACAAATCTTCTCCTTATAGTATAGATTTGATCTCCTCTATCAAATATATCTCTATTCTATCCTTCACTTCTCTGCTCGGTCACTGAAATCTATTTTTGATAATCAAAGCACTTGGCTTCTCTACAAGTATGAGATCTTATTCATACAATTCTCCTCTCTCATGATACAATTTAGGGTTTGGATCTCATCTTATATAAATAATCAATCATTTCCATGATATGAGATCTACGATTTGGATTTTCTACTTTTTTTGCTTAACCATTCCCTAATTATGATTGGTTACATGATTTACATAGGGATTAATGATTACAATTCTAAAGCATAATCACCTCTATGATTTCCTCTATCAATAATAAATATCATGTAGATGTCAGCCAAAATGGTTTACCTAACTGTTTATGCCATAAAAAACCCATATGTCAAATCTGGCTTACTCGACATTCAATATCTCTGGCACTCAGCACTCACTATTCTTCATACCCTGGTGCTCAACACTAACATCTCTATATAACTCAACATAAAATGACTCGGCTAATACTAAAGTACTCGGTGACCACTAAATTTCTCGACAGTAACTACTGCTCATTAAATGTACAATATACATAACTCAACCTATACATGATGACTTGATCGTAGTGATGACCGACCAATATTGCCTAGAAAATGACTAAGTGTAAGACACTAATAGACAAAAAAACTTAGGGATCAACAATTGGATCATGTGGAGGGTATGAAAGCAGGGGGATACTTTGATCTTGACTTGGATTAGTTTCATGGGATTCCATATTAAAGGTGTTTTTCTCTTCATTTTGAATGGAATCATTAGGAAGACTGGAAGGGGGATCATGATCTTGCTTATGGATTGAAATATCAATGTGACATAGAAGGACATTTTGTTCTTGACATGGAATTCTATTGCATAGGAAATTCAAGGATAATGGGATTATCATGATGCTCAAGGGAAGTAGGATCTTGGTAAAAAATTGGACTGGATTGTGTTACTATAACTGACGGTGATGATGAAGAAGACCGACTAAGCTTAGGGGTATACATGATTTTATAAATATTAGATCAATTATTATATTTTCATTGATGTCAAGCAATTGATTTCTGATTTATATTGAGTTTCTATATCACTTGGATTATGACAAAAGTTAAGTAAGTAAATGAAGAAGAAGTGAAACAAAGTATGATAGATGTCGATTAAGTAAAAGAAGAAGAAGAAGTGAAATGTTGTGAAGTAGAAGAACTTAATTGAACAACAGATACAGATCAAACAATGTTAAGGTTATGCTGATATAATTGTTTTCTACCAAGCGTGTGATTATATCAAGTCGATAAAGAATATTAGTCAAGTTGGTAAGTAAAATAGTTTGGCTACTGAGTAGGAAAAAGTCATTCAATAAAAGGAAAGTAAGTTTCGGTAAAGAGAAAGGAACTCAAGACACCGAGTAGAAGGTTTCAATTATCGAGCGAACTTAATCAAAATTCAATTGAGGAAAAGAGTTTACCACTGAGCAAGGAACAAAAAATAAATACAAGGATCAGAATGATATTTAATGATGAGCTATGATGAGTTGGAAGATTATAATGATGAGGAAGAGTTAGTTAATGAGATATATGATTAGGAAAATTCAAGGTGATGATCTATGGTACAGATCTAAGTGGTAAAAAGAGAAGGTACAAGTTCCAAGAAAGTTCAAGTTTCAAGGTGATGATAAAATAGTTTACTGAGATCTAAATTCATTGAAATAGTTTGTGAGGATGATTGAACGACTGAGATTAATCAAAGGAAAAAATAATAAAGGAGATTAAGAGGCAAAAAAGTCTATATAAAGGATGAATGTGTATGAACAAAAGACTGGCAAGCTGAAGGGTTGATGAGTCACTGACTGATGTAGTGAAGAAGGAAAAGGTTGAATTTTGATTCAAAAAGCTAAGATTGATGAAGTATTGAAGCCAGTGGAAAGTAAAGGATTGAAGTGAAGACAAAAAGTACACAAGAGATCTGATTATGCAAAAAATAGTTGCTGATTTACAGGTCAATTTATATGCTATTACTTATTAACATTTGTATCAGAAAAATATCTTAACCGAGTGGACTTACAGTCTTATTGTAAATCATTGCAAGAGGTAACATTCTAAAAGAGTGTTTGAAGACCTTTAACAAAGCCACTCCTAACAGGGTGAAAATCCTAGTAGATCTGAGGGAAATCCTCTAACAAGGTCACATTTAATAATGTGTATTGTAATCTTTAACTAGATTGTCTTTTAACCGAACATACTTCAGAAGAGTATTTTTTTAGTGGGTGACAATTCCCATAGTGGTTTTTCCCAAATTGGGTTTCCACGTTAAATATTGGTGTTATATGTTTACTGTGAATGTTATTACTTATTGATAAAGTTAATTTATTGTTATTGATTGTTAATGAAGTGTGTCTAACCGAGTTGACACTGAGTTGAATCAGAGAAAGTTTTTAAGGTACAAAGAATCAAAGATTACTGATTCACTCCCCCTCTCCGTAATCCAACAATTGATATCAGAGCTAAGTACTCTAAAGGGATAAGTTTGAAATACTCGAGTAAAAGATCCGAAGATGCATATGAGAGAAGTACCTAAGTTGAACAAGGAAAGTTTCTCTACATGGAAAAGAAGGATGAGGTTATACCTATATAGAATTGGAGAATATGCACTCAATAATTTGGATACTAACTATACTCTACCATCTCCTAGATCTATGACACTTGATCAGATGAGACAAAAGCAGGAACACAACTCAGTAATGATTGAAATTTATTCTTCCTTGACCGATGCTAAGTGCAATGACATTAAAGATTGTATTACTGCAAAAGAGATGTGGGATAAGCTTGCACTTGTTTATGGAGGTGATCTTCATGTACAAAAAGAAAAGGTTGTTAGTCTTAGAGAAAACTTTGATGAGATGAGAATGCAAGATGAAGAAAACATTTCTCAATATAGTTTCATAATCAAGGAAGTGGTAAGTGCTATCAAAGCTTCTGGTGGAACACTAACTTGAGAAGAAGTGGTAAGCAAAATTATGAGAACTCTTTCACCCAAATATGCTATTCGAGTCTTTTATATTCACGAACTGAGATCCATACCAAATAAGACTGTTATTCTTGATGCCTTGATCGATAAGCTGACTGCATTTGAGCTTAGTAATTATGATAACAATCTACCAACTATTGAAACAACTTTTAAATCATCTTTGAGAATTGGTAGTTCAAGAAGCGAAAGAGAGAATCACAATAGTTCATGTGGAAGTGACTATGACAGTATCCTAACCGAAGAGAAAGAACAAGAAGCGTTGGGAGCACTATTGGTAAAGAGGCTACCAAGAGGTAAATAAAAGTATAAATGTAAACTGCTTCTAAAATGTTTTAATTGCAACAAAATTGGCCACATTGCATCTAGGTGTCCTGGCAATGACATGAATGATAAAAGTGACAAGAAGGAGAATCGATACCGAAGGTTTAGAGATTTCAAGGATAAAGGAAAAAAATCATGCTACCTAGCTGTAGGAGTAATTGATGATGAATCTGATGACACAGAAGAAAGTATGGAAGTTGTCTATGTTTCTATGAAGGATGATTCAAAAGAAGAGAGGTATGAAGATGAAAAATCCCTTATTTCTCATGTTAGCAAAACTAACCCATGGATAATTGATAGTGGTTGTTCACATCATATGACTAGTGATATTGATAAGTTTGAGAACCTAGAAGAGTATGATGGAGGATTTGTTAGATTTGGAAATGATGCTCCATGTTCCGTAAAAGGAAAAGGATCCATTATGTTGAATGAAAATATAAAATGTGATAATGCTTATTGGGTTCAAGGACTAAAATATAACTTGTTGAGTGTTGCACAATTGAACAAAACTGGTCACTAACTGTAATTTCAGAATAGAAAAGTGAAGATCTATGGTGTTGATGGAGAATTGATTGGAGCTGGTGAACAATCTAAAGGTAACCTATTCTACCTTGATATTGTTACAAAAAGTTGCTTGTTTGTTAAAGTTGAGGATGTATGGCTATGGCACAAAAGACTCTTTCATGCAAATTTTGATAACATGATTAAGGTGAGAAAAAATAATAGAGTCAGAGGTCAACCAAAATTAAGCAAACCTAATAAAGTGATGTGTAAGGAATGTCAGATTGGTAAGATGACAAAATCAAGTTTCTCAAGCAAGTCTTACTCATCTAATGGTATATTGGAATTAGTACATACTGATCTCTGTGGTCTTATGAGAATACAAAACTATTATGGTGATTGCTATTTCATTTTATTTGTTGATGACTACTCAAGAATGATGTCAGTAATGTTTCTAAAAGAAAATTCTGATGCAGTCCAAATGTTTAAATGGTACAAGGCAAGAGTTGAGAAGGAAACATATAAGAAACTGAAATGTTTAAGATCAGATATAGGAGGTGAATTTATCTCTGATGAATTTACTATCTTCTACAATGAGAATGGAATCAAAAGATAAGTATCTACACCGAGGACTCCACAACAACATGATATAGTTGAAAGATGGAAAAAATCAATAGTTGATTGTGATAGAGCATTGTTGATTGACAAGGAGGTTGCACAAACATTCTGGAGAGAAGCCATTAGTACTTTTGTCTACACACTCAACCAAATATAATTGAAGAAAGGTACAAATAAAAATCTGTAAGAATTTGCAAATAGCAAATATTGAACCAAGATCAAGAGGTTGAAGAAAAGCACAAGAGAGAGAAAATATGAATGCAAGGATGGATTGAATAGATCCAATGAATTAATGATCTCCAATGAATGAAATGATTAAAATAATAGGCCTCCTTATATAGGAAAGGCAATATGAGAGAATGATAAGGAGCTGATAAGCTATCACCTATGCTAGGTGTAATCACATGTCCACCAAATGTGGATCATCCTCCAATATGCAATAAAGTATGTGCATTGGATTAGGATGATAATGTGATAAGAGCATGAAAGGTGGATCTCACACACAAAGAGGTATGTGAAGACAACTATCACACCAAAAGTGGAATTTATCCTACACCATGTGCTTAATAGATGTGCACACTCCTAGGTGTCTCAATTACAAACTACTATGCAATGCATTAACCTAAGTAAGATTAAGTAAAGTGTAATTAAGAATAATTAATTACACCAACAAACTCCTTATGAACTCTAGTATGGGCATACATCGAATGTTATCTACTTTAATTTTTTTAGAAGTAGGTGTTAAATGGTAAAATATGCTAGGAATGGAAATTTTGATTCTAATGGAGATGAAGGTATATTCCTAGGATACTCCACAAAGAGAAAAACTTATAAATGTCTGAATAAGGCTACTAGAAAAATTGTGGAAAATGAAATTGTGAGGATTGATGAATTTGCAGAAAGAAATGAAGAAGATAGCAAAAGAGAACCTAAATATTATCAAAGATTTGTATATGTACATGAAGGTATTTCAGGTACTCTAACCAAGCTGCAATAAGAAACTAAGGAGCTAGTTGAGCCTCCACTGAGAGATGAAAATGTTGAAGAGCAGTCTACCGAGCCTATTTTAGAAAAATATGTGAGGATACACCACTCACTGAGAAAAATGATTGGAGAGAAGAATGTAGGAGTCATGACAAGAAGTAAGTTGAAAGATAATACATGTTTGATTTCTGAATTTGAGCCAAGACTAGTCAAGGATGCTCTTAAAAATGAAGATTGGGTTAATGCAATGAAAGAAGAGATTGATCATATTAAAAAGAACAATATTTGGTCACTGGTACCGAGACCTAAGGATAAGAATGTTATTGGCACAAAGTGGATTTTCAGGAATAAACAAAATGAGAATGGAGATGTGATAAGAAATAAAGCAAGATTGGTCTACAAAGGGTATGCACAAGAAGAAGGTATTGACTATGGTGAGACATTTTATCCTATTGCAAGATTAGAAGGTGTAAGAATCTTAATTGCATATGCTGCCTATAAAGGATTCAAAGTTTATAAAATGGATGTTAAGTCTACATTTTTGAATGAAATTATTGAAGAAGAAGTTTACATTGAACAACTTGAAGGATTTGTTGAGAATTCTAACAATGATATGGTATGCAAGCTACACAAGGCACTATATGGCTTGAAGCAAGCACCTCGAGCATGGTATGAAAGATTACATTCATATTTAATAAAAATTGGATTTCAAAGGACAAATGACAATAACAATTTGTATCTGAAATGTGATAGTATTGATAAGATTTTGATTGCTGAAATTTTTGTTGATGATATTATATTTGGAGGAAATGAATCAATTTCTAAATCATTTGCAAAGGAGATGAGAAAGGAATTTGAGATGTCTATGATAGGAGAGATAAAATTATTTATTGGACTAAAAATTCAACAAGTGAGAGATGAGATCTACATAACATAATCAAAGTACATCAAGGAGATCCTAAAGATATTTAGTACGGACGAGTCAAAACTGGTTGGTACACCGATGGCTACTAGTTGTAAATTGTCAAAGGAAGATGAAACAAATGAAGTAAATGAAACACTCTAGCGATCAATGATTGGTAAGCTATAATATGTTGTACATAGTAGGCCTGATATTGCTCATGCTGTTGGTATTGTTGCTAGATTTTTTTCCAATCTGAAGGAAACACACATGTCTGCAGTCAAAAGAATATTTAGATATCTGAAAGGGACTGAAGATTTCACTCTACTATACAAGAAAGGAGGAGATTTTGATCTTAAGATGTACATTGATGCTGATTGAGATGGAAACATTGATGATAGGAAAAGTACAAGTGGCAGAGATTTATTTTTAGGATGAATGTTAGTGACATGGTTAAGCAAGAAACATAGTTGTATTTCACAGTCTACTATCGAAGCTAGGTATGTTGTTGCATCTATGAATTGTTCAAACATTGTGTGGATCAAAAAATTACTTGAAGGTATGCAATAGGAGATTACTGATCCAATTACTATTTACTCTGATAATACTAGTGCTATTGACATATCAAAGAATTTGATTATGCATTAAAAAACAAAGCACATTTCTATCAAGTATCATTACTTGAAAGAGCAAGTTCAAGACAAGCTTGTGATATTGGAGTATGTTAATTCAAAGGAACAAATAGCTGATATATTTACTAGACCACTATCGAAGGATTCTTTTGAGTATCTCCGAGGTAAATTAGGGGTTCTTCCCCTATCCAATATTTACTAAGGCAAGATGCATGCTGCATCAATTCAAGATTTCATTAGAATATCTATTTTGTGAGTTGATGCTAGTGTTCACTCTTTGGGTGATGCCTGAATTTGTGAAAAATGTTTATGTGTGCAATGAGAAATCAATACATGTGAGGTATGATTCACTTCCTGAACAAAGTTTTCAGGAGTATGTGTCTTTGGCATTGTTGTCAAAGAGGGAGAAGATTGCTAAGAGGAGAAGATCTAATGAAGGAGAAGATTTCTATTGACGACTACAACTAATAGAGGGATAATATGTACAAAAGAAGATAAATCTCAGAGGGAGTAAAGGACAAAGAAAAATCCTTAAGTGTTTCCATCATCAATTGATAGTACAATGAGTGTTTCCATCAATGCCAAAGAGGGAGATTTTTACTATAACTGGTTACGATGATGATGAAGACCAAAAAAGATCAGAGGTATACAAGATAGTAGAAATATTAGATCATTTATTATCTTTTAATTGATGTCAAGCAATTGATTTATGATTTATATTGAGTTTCCATATCACTCAGAGTATGATAGAAGTTGAGTAAGTAAAAGAAGAAGAAGAAGTGAAACAAAGTATGATAGAAGTTGAGTAAGTTTATGATGATATAATTATTTTCTACCAAGCATGTGATTATATCAAGTTGATAAATAATATTAGTCAAGTCGGTAAGAAAAATAGTTTGGCTACTGAGCAGGAAAAAGTCATTAGATAAAAGGAAAGTAAGTTTCGGTAAAGAGAAAGGAACTCAAGACACTGAGTAGAAGGTTTTAGCTATCGAACAAAGTTAACCAAAATTCAATTGAGGAAAATATTTTACCAATGAGCAAGGAAAACAAATTAAACACAAGGATCAAAATGACATTTAATGACGAGTTGGAAGATTATAATGATGCTGGCAAGTTAGTTAATGAGATCTATGATCAACAAAATTCAAGGTGATGATCTATGGTACATATCTAAGCGATAAAAAGAGAAGGTACAAGTTCTAAGGTGATGATTAAATATTTTACCGAGATCTAAATTCATTGAAATTGTTTGTGAGGATGATCAGACAACTGAGATTAATCAAAAGAAAACGTAATAAAGGAGATTCAGAGGAAAAACAAAGTCTATATAAAGGATAAATTTGTATGAAAAAAGGCTGAAAAGTTGAAGGGTTGACGAGTCACTGACTCATGCAGTGAAGAAAGAAAATGTTGAATTCTAAGTCAAAAACCTGAGATTGATGAAGTGTTGATGCCAGTGGAAAGTGAAGGATTGAAGTGAAGAAAAAGAGCACACAAGAGATCTTTTTATGAAAAAGATAGTTGCAAATTTACAAGTCAATTTATATGCTGTTACTTATTAACATTTGTATTAGAAAAATCTCTTAACCGAGTGGACCTAATGGTCTTATTGTAAATCCTTGAAAGAGATAATATTCTAAAAGAGTGTTTGAAGACCTTTAACCAGACCACTCCTAATAGGGTGAAGATCCTAACAGATCTGAGGAAAATCCCCTAATAGGGTCACATTTAATAATGTGTATTGTAATCTTTAACCAGATTGGATTTTAACTGAGCATACTTTAGAAGAGTATTTCTTTAGTGGGTGACAATTCCCATAGTGGTTTTTCCCAAATTGGGTTTCCACGTTAAATACTGGTGTTATATATGTTGAATGTTTACTGTGAATTTTATTACTAATTGATAAAGTTAATTTATTGTTATTGATTATTATTGAAGTGTGTTTGACCGAGTTGAATCAGAGAAAGTTTTTAAGGTACAAAGAATCAAGGATTACTAATTCACCCCCCTCTCCGTAATCCAACAGATTGGTCATCATTGGAATCTTGATCTTGATTTATTTTATGACTTGTGTCTTCAAACTTTGGATCATCCTCTTGACATGGGTTATGAATTGGAATGTGTATGGGAAGTTTTGGAAAGGGATCAATGTCTTGACATGAAGGAGATGGACTTTGTATTGGACTCTATGATATGGGATTTCTTGAAGATGGAAGACATGGTGGAATTGGCTCTAGTACTTTGAAAGTATGAAAGGGAATTGCATCAAGAAATGGATTATCTTGGATTTCATCTATGGATAGCCCTTGGGGGGTTTCATCATTAGATATGTCACTGGTGGGAGATGGAGGAAATATGTCTAGTGAAGAATTAGCGGATAAAGGGATGTAAGGGGACATGGATGTTTCTTGAAGGTCAATGTCTCGAGGGGAAATAGGTTTATTATCCATGTGATTGTTTTGGGATGGGGAATTTATAGACATGAGTGCATCATTTGTTTCATCCTCTTTATATAATGTTTGAAGAAAATTATTTAAAAATTTGGATGTGATAATAGGTTTCTTATTAATCATGTTTGACTGGTGTTCAAAAGATGACATACTTGAACTTGTGCTTGTTTGGGAAAACCTTGGTATTGATTGGTTTGTTTGCATGACTGGCACAATAGGTTGTCAAATTGTTTTAAGGAAATTTGGTTGCATTGGGATGAAAATTGGTTCCTAATTAGGTGGAGGTCGCCATTGAATTATACCATGCTCTGGTTGAAAGTTCGAAGGGTATGCCAAGTTTGGGTTAGAATCTTCCATTTGTCTTGCATTAGGAAGTGCTTGTGATAATTCCATAGATATTGGGTCATAATGTGTTTGGATCCCTTGTCTTGAAGGGTTCATGATGCTAGTGTTATCTTGTCTCAACGGCGATATGGGTCTTGTGTCATAACCTTGTGTTTGCAAATGTGTGCTTTGTCTTGGATCAAAATGGGGTTCCTCACTTGAAGTGTACATGAGTTGATAGGAACCTTTTTGCCTTGTCATGATGAATAAATGCAACTAAGTATGAAGGATATGCAAGATGCAACTTGTGTTTTTGATTTTTGATTTTGAAAATGTGAATGCAATCTAAGGTATGCAAAGGATTTTGGAAATATGTACAAAAATGCAACTTAGGGAAAGTGCTAATGCAAATTTTAATGAAAATTTTGGGATTTTGAAGGATTGTGCAAAATGCGACTATGTTTTTGGAATTTTGGACTTTGACAAAATCTTTGAAAAATACAAATTTAAGGGTATAACCTTAGTAAATTGAATAGGGATCTTGAATTGAAAGGATCAAAAGGAAAAATATGTTTGGATAAAAAGGGAGGGTCAAATCCAACATGACAAAGATGGAGTTTGACAAAAGGACAATTTTTATAAGAGGGATATAGGGACCAAGTCAAGATACTATCTTCAATAGCATATAAGGAAAGACTCTAAAAATTTGGATTTTTGTGGGATTTTGCAAAAGTTTTGAAAGGTTCTATGTGCAAAATGAGACTTATGCGAAAGGACTATAATGAGGACCAATGCCAAGGATTGGAATTAAAAATGCAAAGGGAGGGGAGATAGTGCAAAATATGCAAGGACTATGATATGGAAATGGATGCAAATGAGGACTACTCATGTAAAAGATTACCCTAGGATTGCAACAAGGCTCCAAGGTAAATGTTTTGAAATTTCACATTTGGAAAAGTCTATGAAAGAGTTTTTGAAATGTTTTTGAATGTCTTGGAATGTTTTTGAAAAGGTTTTGACTGTTTTGCAAGGTGTTATGAGTGTTTTGGAAATGTTTGAAATGTTTGAACACTCACACAAGACACATAAGACATAATGGTTGTTGTAAAAAGTAAAACAGACACACAACCTAGGCTGGAAGGACAATATCCATTGAATTCCCACTTGAACAAAGTCCAGCTACACCTACTCATAATAGATAGCCTAGAAGCTTGGAGGCACAGGCTCCCCCTTACAGTGCACTCACTTCTCAGGCACACCAAGATTAAAATTCCAAGGGCCATCACTTACCAGGGAACTTCTATCTCTACTTTGAGCCGTGAAAGTGTGGGATGTTTTCATGGGAATGGGTGAACTCTTGTGTTAGTGAATACAAGGTTTTTGGAAACTACACCATGATTTTTTAGTATGGGACATTTAGTTCAATGGGTGGTGTGATAAACTCCCGTAGGAGGTCTCCCAATCTTGAGAATCAAGGTTTTACCCACCACATAGGTACTAGAGGAGATCTATCACCAAGACAAACCGATTGGATTATTAGTCACAATCACATATTTATATAGCGGGTTGGATGGAGACCTGACTTTGGCCTGTTATCGCTTGAGGTCATCCCTTGGCACGTTCAAAGTGAACACCTTGGTCCAAGACATGCCTCTCTAAAATAATTGCATGAATTTATCTTACACCCAAGATCCGTGAAGGAAAGTGGAGAGGATAAATCCATAAAATTCTTAAGGGATTACAAATAAGAAGACACACTAAACACTTAAAAGAAAAATCTCATTTTAGGCACCAAACCAAGTATTTTGTAACTACTAAAAACACACACAATGTTTTTGGAAGACACACAAGGTCTTTGTCAATCATCCTGCACCAAATGGATTAGTAGTTTAGGATTGAATATTCATCCCACAAGTACCAAGGGGCTGCAAAGATAATTAGTAACACAAAAAATACCCTATTCTAAGCTCAAAACAAAAGCATGGAAGAAGAATTGCAAAATTAAGCCCCAAAACCCTGAAATTCATCAATTATGCATAAATATGGACCAAGTGTGCAACTCTAGTGACCAAGTTCACAAAAAACATGACCAAGTGCACATGAACTCTCACCAAGTGCGTAGGTTCAACCACCAAGTGCGCATGACCTGAAATAGAGGCTAGAATGACTCAGAATGCTACCAAGGCATGTATAATGACCAAATTTGCATTAATAATCATATTTATTACTATTATTAGGGTCCATTAATCTATTAAAACCTTTATTTGAAAGTATTTTGAATAAATATGAAACCCTAGTTAAACTAGTTGCAGATTTGGAGTGACTAAGAAACACCCTAGAACTAAGCAGATTTGCAATGCACTTTAGACTAGATGAATACATTCATTTTAGGATCCCAAATCAAGTATGAATGTTAATTTTAGGTTTCATATTGTGAACTTGAATTGAATTGAAAGAAGATAGAGTAACTAGATTTGTAATGAACCCTAAACTTTGTGAGGTTTGTTTTAAGAACATAGATCAAATGTGAGAGTTAATTTTAAGCTTCCAAAACCAAATATGAGATTAATTTTTCACTTAATAAACTTTATTTGAAAGATTTTGAAACAACTTGAACTCCTAATTAAACTAGATGCAAATTTGAAAACACCTTAATTAGGTAAGTTTGAATTGAACCCTAAACTAGGCAAATGTTTATTTTAGGAGCCCAAATCAAGTATGAGTGTTTATTTTAGGTTCTTAAATTGAAATTTGAGTTTATTTTAAGTTATTTCAGCCATTAATTAGGTTCACTCATGCTTTAGAACATAGAAATGACAAACATGATCCAATTAGAAGCTAAAATGAGGCCTAAAACCCTAATTTTTGGAGTCTAAACCCCAAGTGCCCAACTTTCATGACCAAGTGTGTAGCTCTAGAGACCAAGTGCACAAATATGAGTTCCAAGTGCATAGAAACATCAACCAAGTATGCATAACAAGTATCCAAGTGCTAGGATGTTCTCAGGGACCGGCAAGTGCACAAAAAATATCCAAAAATCAATCAAATATACATGTTCACGTTGGGTTCACCAATTGTAGGACTAGATAAAGGCATGATTAGAATAAATGAGAGGACCAAAAATCTCATAAAAAATATATGCAAACCAATCTAATCTACCATAAAAGCCACTTGAAATATGAAAGAATTCAAACAACAAAACCCCCTTTCAAGTGTAGCTCCTATGTTATCCTTTTTTCTCCATTGAATTGGATTATGTAGCTCTTGATGACTAAAAAATGTATTAAAATTGAAAGCGAAATGATGATAATGAGAATACTAGGAGTGTGGTTATCCAAATTAGTGCAAATGAGGCTCAATTTATAGAATTTGCAAGAGAAATTACAAATTTATCAATTAAGTGTGCAGAAGGGCAATTGTCATAGATTATGGCAATTGAAAAATTTGAAAGAGGAAATTTGTCATTAATTATGACAACTTATGACAAATTGAATGCACAATTAGAAATTAGTGAGTAAAAAAAAGAGAAATTTATCATAAACTATGACAAATTTGACAAAAGGAAAAAAAAGAAAATTGTCATAAACTATGACAATTTATGAGGAGGAAAAGGGGAAATTGTCATAAACTATGACAATTTATGACAAAAGGAAAAGGGAATGTGGAGGCTAAATAAGAGGAAGTGGAGGCTAGAAAAGTGGGTGAAGCACAAATTGAGGGATAAAATCTCATTTGGCAAAATGAGAGAATTTTTGAATTTGAAAATTCATTTATTCTCACAAAATGGAAATTAGGATCTAAGAATTATGAGAATCTCATAAATCAATAATTAGCCAATTAATTAGTGTCAAATTAATTAATTGTGAAACTTAGGGAAAAGGGTATAAATAAATGTAATTTATTTATCAAAATTAAGACTTAGAGATATATTATGGGTTATTTAGCACTAAAGAAGACAAATTAATTGATTTGACCAAATTGATGATGTCGATGAGGTAAATGATTGATTTGATGATTTTGAAAAGGATTTTAAATGACTGATAATTTTGATAATGACTTGAATTGATTTTAAAAGTGATTGATTAGGTAAAAAATGAGGAAAAATCGAGAAGAAATATTAGTGAATTAGAGATGAAAATTAGACATTGAAGATATGTTAAAAAAATGAAACACATAAGCATTGACCATTACTTCATACGTGCTAATTTGAAATGCTACACACTAGTTAATCCAAAATATACGACACATTAATGTGAAACACATTATTAACAAACACACTATACACTGAAAGTGTTGTACTCCAAAATAATGCACCACCCAAATGTCTTTTATCCAACATACATCAACTCCTCTAATCAATGATATATAGCCTAGTAGAAAGTGCAAAACTTCCACAAACTAAAAAACAACTCATTAATTAAATAGATATAGTTGCATTAACATTAATAAAATCAATTTCATGACTTGCATTTTTTTAGGATACACACAACTTGGTCTTAATGCAGATGCCCATGTTTTTCACATTTAAAATTTCATCGCACAACCAAGGAAAAATAAACGCACAAACATTTCATACGTTGTAACGAAGTCACAATCCTGTCAGCTGCAAAAATAATGATTCCCTTGTTTAATTCATGGTGTTACACAAAGTTGGAGCCCCTGACCTTGAAAATGGCCCGTTGAATCAAAAGCTAGACACTCAACTAGGTAGATCTGAGATTGATCATTAACCTTTGACTTCAATAACAATGTACTAAATTTTTTTTATGTATAAATTAATTTTCTTCTGAAATATATTCATTTTTAAAATGATGGTTTCTAGTATGATGCAAAACCTGATGACTGAGTATCTGGTGATAGATTTTACCCATTTGATGTGTTTTTCACTTGTTTCATGTATTGATTTTGTTTTTGTTTTTAAGTGCGATGATGTACCTTTTTACTTGTATAACTGGCCCCCCTTCAAGTGCAGGTTTTTTTTTAGTGCATGTGTCTTTGTGGCATGCCAATAGAGATGTACTTGACTTGTTAGTTAAGTAGCAGTCCTTCCCTTTAGGATATAGTTCAACAAACATTAAACTCATAGCTGATGGATTTTTTTTTCTTCAATTAAAATACATAATGCATCAAACGAGGCTTTCATCATCACCCTCTGGGGGATGCAAAATGACTTTAGCCCAAAGTTTTGTCAATCAATCGACCCAATGGTTATTTATTGTTGGAACAGGTTATAAGAAAGATGATAGAGAGATAAGAGAGACTAGAAGAATTTTCTTGAAAACTGAAACATAATCAGTGCTGAAAACATTCCCAACCAATTAAGATAGATTGGCAACAAAAATGTAATACGATATATTTCAGTTATGAGATCTATTGGTTAAAACTCATACGAAAGTTTCAGGTTGTGATATTGCTATTAGGATTCAACTATGTAGTTTTTGAGTCAAACTTATTAACCTATATTTTGGGTTTTCACTCCAAACGACTATATTTTGATATATGAATGGACGTTAGGGTGTAGCGCTTGGCTTAAAGTAGCTTAGATCTATAGTTGACCCTAAAAATTCTATAACAAAGACTTTTGACAATTAAACTAATTACTATAATTTTATGTATACAAAGAAATTAATAATACATTTTAAAAGAAATTGACATTCTCATTAGCTATTCATATTCAGATTTCCAAATGACTAACATTCTGAGATATGAATATAAACCCAGAAGTCAACTACATAACAATATAAATTGAAGGGATTGGCTTAGAGTAGATCTATAATCTGAAACATGGTTAACCCAAAGACATTTGACAATAAGCTAATTAGTACTTTAATTTTTGATGCACAGAGAAATTAATAATACATGTTAAAAGAAATTGAGATTGTCCTTAGCTATTCAAAAGGAAAATATATTTTAGATATTGATCCCGTGATGTTTGAGGCCTTTCCACCTTCGCAAGAGCGGTTAACTAAATAAGAGATGATAAACACATTTATTTCAATATTTTTTTGGGCAAAGAGGTGCAAAAAAATCAATATAACACAAAATGTTAAATTCAATATATTAAAACATGAAAGATAAAATAACACATTTCCAATAAATTGTACATTATTTACCTCAATAGTCTTTTCAAGAGGTTTAATATTTTTATTAACATATATTAGGGGTATTGTTAAATTTCATAGATTAAAAAATGAAAGATAAAAGTGGAAGACTGTTAGAGGTCTTGATAATAATTAATAAGAGCTATTTAAACTACCCATACCTCCAAAAATTATTTGTACCTTTCATTTACACCATCACACATTGGTTCAATTTGACTCGCGTTGAGGAATTGATGTAGATGCCTTGTTGAGACATTTGGTTCAAAAGTGTTTTTTGGGCAAAACATGAATAGCATGTAATATATTAGGTAAATAAATAATACAAGTAGAAATACAATAAAACAACTCCATATTGGAGAGAATGCAACCAAATGATGGAGACATAGTCTGGGAGAAGGGGCGACCAAACCACCTCACACAACATTTAGAGACCTATTGCAAAGAGTAGATTAGACTAAAGAAGAAATAGTTGCATAAAGGGAGCACTCACAAGATGTAAGGGAATGACAAGAGAGACAATCTTAAACAATAGTGGTATAATCTCATCATAGATAGTGGTAGTATAGATAACATTTTGGCAAAAAAGATGGCCGATAAGTTAGGCATTATAAGAATCAAGCGTCCATCTCCATATAAGGTTTCATGGTTATAGAAGGGACACCAATTTTTAGTCAATGAGAAGGTATGATTTTCCGATTGGAAGTTATAAACATAATGTGTTGTGTGATGTGATGCCCATGGATGTATGCCATGTTTTTCTTAGAAGACCATGACAATTTGATAAGAAAGCAATACATGATGGAAGGGAGAAAACATATACTATAGAGAAGGATGGAGTGAAGCATACTTTAATGCCCATAAAGGAGCAAGAAGAGGACATCAACAGTAGTAGAAACAATAAGGTAATGTTGATAAACTGTGGTAAGGAGTTTCTACAAGACATGAAAAAGGCAAAAATAAGATTTTCTTTGGTTCATAAACCTAGATGTGTATCTACTTCCAAAAAAATTGATGATTTGCCTTTTGAAGTTAAAGATTTTTTGAAGGAATACATGGATATTGTTTCATCTGATTTTCTTAGTGAGTTTCATCCTCTGAGAAGCATCAACCACCATATAGATTTGATTCTAGAAGCTAGCCTTCCAAACAAGGCTGGCTATAGATTGACACACATGGAAAATGAAGAGATAGGAAGCAAGTGGTAGGCCTTTTGAAGAAGGGTATGATGTACATGAAAGCATATGTCTGATGAACTACAACTGATTTAGAACCTGAATGAAGAATCTGTAATTTAAGATTACTAAAGGAGTTGATGATTAGGTATGCAAGATGATTAAATCAGTATTATGTTGTCATTAATGTCAACTAGCTTGACAATAATTATCTTGTAAGTTACTATACCGAAACATCTGAAGAAAGGTGAAAGAGATGAAGAACATAAATATCTACATGAGGAAGATGTATATGTCAGATGAGTATAAGGAATACATTGAATAACTTGTTGATGAGTCTATGACTTGATGAAATTGACTTTATTATGTTGCATTCATCTATGATAGAGAATAGAGTTGAAAGACACAAAGCAGTGTTGTTAGTAAATAAAGCATTTTAGTATACACCGATGGAATGTAGTGTATACCAAGCGCAGTGTTAACCAAGCTTGTGTTCAACGACACATTTCTCTATTAACTGAGCAAAATAGAAATGAATTAAATGATCATTTTAGCCGATAAAGTGATGAGCTGTAAAGTGTATGAAATCGAGGTAACAGATAAGGTTTGTTATGAAGATCGACGACTAACATAAATCAAAAGGGATCTAATGGAGCAGATTGAAACATGTTACTGACACATCAGCTGAAGAAGCCTAAAGTGGCAAAATCTATGAATATGATTAAGTGGCAAAATCTGATGGAGGCAAAGAAATTGATTTACTCATCTATATAAGAGAAATTGGTTTCATTATTGAAAAATAGCTGGAAGAAGAAGATACTGCAAAATTATCGTGTGAAGGAGTTTTCATGCATTTTGATCATACTGGTTAATAAGAACTGAGCTACAGAACAATTATCGAGCTACAAAGAGTAATTACCGACAGACAGTAAGTTTATACTGTATTGAATCTAAAGTGGTGTATTGATCAGAAATATTTGAATGAGCTGAACATTGATCTGTAAACTACAAATTGAAGTTGTTTAAAGGTAGATCATCTACTGTTACATATTTAACCATTGTACACAGTCAAATCTCTTAACCGAGTGGACTATGAAAGTCTTTTGATGTTTCATTCATAGAGTGAACATTATTACCTTGTCAACCCCAGAGTGACTACTGGTTGGACGGTAACTTCTGGTCTAAAATCCTCTAACAAGGTCACACCTAATAGTGTGTAACCTTTAATAGGGTTGGGTCTTCACCGACCTCACTTCAGAAGAGTGAACAATTTTGGGTTACCGGTCCCAGGTGTTTTTTCCCTTCATAGGGTTTCCACGTTAAATCTCTTGTGTTATGTGTTGATTGTGATATTTGTTTGTTATCATACTTTGCATATTACATGTTAGATTTAATCGGTAACTGTTATAAAGTTTAGACTGACAATCGGTAAAACACAGATAGTGAAAGTAATTTTTATTTACCGAGTAGCAGAAGTTGAAGAATTTATTTTGGATTATACATTTTGAATTGGGACACTGGATAATTGATTCACCCCCTCTCAGTTATTCTAACAATTGGTATCAGAGCCATGGCTGCTTAGAACAAAGTTTTAAGGACTCCAGCAAAAAGGTCTCAAGATGTATAAGAGGGAAGTGCCAAAGTTGAACAAAGATAACTTCGCAGTATGACAAAGTTGGATGAAGTTGCACATATATGGAATTGGGAATTCTGCACTAGTACTGATGGAGAATGGCTACATTGAACTGACACCTGGTCCCTTAACTCTTGATCAACTAAAGGATAGGCATGAACACAATATTACTATGATGGAACTTGCTGCTACCTGTACCGATGCTGAATTTGAAGACATCAAGGATTGTGATATAGCTAAGAAGACGTGGGACAAGCTGACTCTAATATATAGTGGAGATGCAAATGTTAAGAGAGCTAGAGCTGAAAGCCTAAGAGGTAGTGTAAGAATTTTGATATCACTCTGATACCATGTAAGAATTTTCCTAAGGCAAAGAATAAAAGCCAAGATCTAGAAGCTCAAGAGATAGCACACGAGAGATATGAAAAATAATCAAATAATTGATTATAGCTAATTGAATTGATTACAAAGTATGAGTGCCTAAATATATAGGCAATGCAATAAGACTACATGATAAGGATATGATAAGATATCACCCACACAAGGTGGAATCACATGTCCACCAAAGGTGGATCATCCTCCATTGTACATCAAAGTATGTGCAACATGTGCAACAATGAGAGGATGATAATGTGATAAGAGCACTAAAGGTGGATCTCACACAAAAAGAGGTATGTGATGACAACTATCACACCTAAAGTGGAAATTATCCTAACCATGTGCAAAAATGAAATGCAAAATCTTAGGTGTCACAATGACAACTAATATGCAAATGCATTATCCTAAGTAAACTTAAGTCAACTGTAATTAATGAATATTTAATTACTCCAACAAGTAGATTTGATGATATGAAGATGGAAGAAGGTGAGAACATTGTGCAATATAAAAATAGACTAAAAGAGGTGGTACATGCTATTAGAGCATCCAATGCAGTTATTGACGATGAAACATTAATAAGCAAGATTCTCAGAATTTTGCTGCCAATTTATGCGATCAAGATCTCTACAATTCATGAAACAAGAGCTACATCGAACCTCACTCTTGACACACTGATCGATAAGCTTACAACCTTTGAATTGAATAACTTTGACAATAGTGTTGTACCTTCTGTTGAATCCACTTTCATGTCTTCTTTGAAGATTGGTAAGTCTAGTAGCAGGAATGATAAGAATAATGATAGTGATAGTAATACCGATGATGAACTTGATGAGCTTGAAGCTCTTATGGTCAGAAGATTGCCCAAAAGTAAGGGAAGGTATAGAGGCAAGTTACCTTTAGCATGTTTTAATTGTAAAGAAGTTGGCCACATTGCTGCTAGATGTCCAAATAAGAAAGATGATGATAGATCCAAAGATCGATCGGAAGGAAGCTATGGGAGAAGAGTCAACAGAGGCTACCGACACAACAATAGAGATAACCGAGATAGCTTTGACAAAGAAAAAAATGTATGTTACATAGCTGAAGAATTTGAATCTGAATCTGACACTGATGATGATGTAGAAGTAGCATTTGTTGCTATGAAAGATGATTCAGAGGAAGAAGAGAAACATGAAGAAACATCACCAATCTCTAAAGTAAGCAAAAATGATACATGGATCATAGACAGTGGTTGTACACATCATATGACTGGTGATATAGAGAAATTTGATCTACTTGATGAATATGATGGTCGATCTGTTAGAATGAGAAATGATGCACCTTGTATGGTGAGAGGTAAAGGTTCACTAATGATTAATGATAGAATAAAATGTGAGAATGCATATTGGGTAGATGGACTGAACTACAATTTGTTAAGTGTGGCACAACTGAATAACTCAGGTGACTGACTTGCTTTTGAGAGCACAAAGGTAAGAATCTATGATGATGGAGGAAGACTTATTGGAACCGGTACACAGTCTAGAGGTAATCTATTTTATCTTGATATTGATTAGTCTTCTTGTTTATTAATGAAAGATGAAGATGCATGGTTGTGGCATAAGAGGTTATGCCATGTGAATTTTGATAACATGATCAAGATTAGTAAGAAGAAAAGAGTTAGAGGGTTGCCTAACTTGTCAAAATCAGATCATGCTATGTGCCATAAATGTCAGAAAGGTAAGATGAATAAGTCTAGTTTTAAGAGCAAAGACTACTCAACAAAGAAGATACTTGAGTTGGTTCATACCGACCTATGTGGTCCTATGAGAACTCAGAGCTATTATGGTGATAGATACTTTATTCTTTTTGTTGGTGACTATACTAAACTGATGACTGTTATGTTCTTGAAAGAGAAATCTGAAGCTTTTAAGATGTTTAAATGGTATAAGGTGAAGGTGGAAAAAGAGACTAGAAAAGAAATTAAATGCTTAAGATCTGATAAAGGAGGTGAATTTATCTTCGATGAATTTACTAATTTATGTAATGAGAATGGTATTAAGAGACAAGTCTCTGCAGTGAGAACACCTAAACAGAATGGGATTGCTGAAAGAAGGAACATGTCAATCATTGATTGTGCTAGAACACTGATGATACAAAAGAATGTTGCTTAGACATATTGGAGGGAAGCTTTCAGCACAGCTGTATATGTGCTTAACCGAGTACAACTGAAGAAGGACACCAACCGGACACCTTATGAGCTATGGTTTGGACACAAACCTACTGTAAGTTATTTCAAAATTTTTGGAAGCAAATATTTTATTTTGAAAGATGAGAGAAATGGGAAATTTGATTCTAAAGGTGATGAAGGAATATTCTTAGGATATTCTACTAAGAGTAAAGCATACAAATGTTTGAATAAGGTTACAAATAAGATAATTGAAAGTACTAATGTTCATGTTGATGAGTTTGATGACAAGAACACATAAGAAAGAAAGGAACCGAAAGACTATGGTAGATTCACTTACATTGAACTTCCTGATTATCTACCGAAGTCACAACCTGTGATAACCGGTCAGCAGGAAAATAACCCCGAGGAACAGGAAAGGGAAACTGACAAACAAGATGGTGCTACCGAGCAAGCACATGAACTTGAACAAGATGAACAAGAAAGAAGAAAATGAGTACTGGCTAGTTTTTTCAGAAGACATCATCCTGAGACACAAATTATTGGAAACAGACAAGTTGGAATGCAGACAAGAAGAAAAACAAGACAAGGTACATATCTAGTCTGTGAATTTGAACCAAAGAATGTGAAAGTTGCATTAGAAAATGAAGAATGAGTTAATGCAATGAAGGAAGAAATAAAACAAATAGAGAAAAACAAAACTTGGTCCTTAGTACCCCAACCTAAAGATAAGAATGTTATCGGTACTAAATGGATATTTAGAAACAAACTGAATGAAAATGGTGAAGTGACAAGAAATAAAGCGAGATTGGTATGCAAGGGATATGCACAGGAAGAAGGCATTGACTATGGTGAGACATTTGCACCTGTTGCTAGATTGGAAGGAGTTAGAATGCTACTTGCATATGTTGCACACAAGAAATTTAAGGTTTATCAAATGGATGTGAAGTCAAGATTTCTGAATGATATACTTGAAGAAGAGGTCTACATAAAACAACCTAAAGGATTTGTTGATCCAGACAATAGAAACATGGTATGTGTATGGTGAAAATGTGACCACACTTCTATGAATCATTACATGCAAGGGAACTCAAGAATGAGGCCTCACAAATCGATCCATAGCTCCTTAGGCATGGAGTGCAAGGGTTTTAAGAATGATCTTAGCTAGAGCTATTTAGCCAATAACCTTGCTAGTAAACCATGCAATAGGAGATTCAATGAAGACAAGGGCAAGAATGCCAATATCCCCAAGAATCAAATGAAATGCAATGCAATGCAAGCTAGCTAAGAATGAAGATGCAAGCTAAGCTATGGAAATGAAAGTACAATGCAAGCTAAGCTATGAAAATGAAAGATGCAAGAAATGAAATCTAACTATGAAGCAAGAAAGCCATGATGATGCAAGAATGAAGACAAGAAGATAGAGTGTTGATGAAGATCCAAGATGAATGCCAACAATGCTCCAAATCTTCAAACCCTAGATGCAAGAATATCTCCAAAAGCTCTAAGATGACCTAGAAAACCTGTAGCATAACAATAACATAAAAATTGTGTGTGCAAATGAGGAAGAGAGCTCTCCTTTTATAGGGAATGAAAAAGGAATGGGCCATGGAGATTAAGAGGCAAAAGATTTAATCAACGGTGGAGAAAAAAAAGAAGCTTGATCCTTGTGCACAAATATCCTCCAATAAGAAAATTAGAAGCATTTACTTTATGTTGAGCATTTAATTTATGTCCATGTGAGACAAAAAGTACTTTTTCTTTTATTTTATTTTTATTTTTCTTTATAAATAAGAATTAAATGCTTTATTTGTGCAACATAGGATAAGAAGAAAAGGTGGGCTTTTTATTTATTAAAAGGGGAGGAAATATTCCTTTTAAATAAATAAAAACTTAGGATAAAATGGTTAGCCCATAGAAAATAATCGAATAAATGATAGCACAAGGATTTGATCAAGAATAAGCAATTTATGATTTAGCAAAAGGGGCTAATAGTCTAGGTGACCATTTTTAGGTGTATACAGTATGTAGATTACACAAAGCTTTATATGGTTTAAAGCAAGCACCGAGAGCATGGTATGAAAGACTGCATACTTACTTGTTAAGTATTGGATTTGTGAGAACCAGTGAAAACAACAATTTGTACATGAAAGGTGATATTGATGACACTATTCTTATTGTTGAAATTTTTGTTGATGATATTATTTTTGGAGGTCAAAATCATGTATGTAAATCTTTTGCTGATGACACAAGGAATGAGTTTGAAATGTCTATGTTCGGAGAGATTAAATTCTTTCTTGGATTACAAGTGATTCAACAGAGTGATGTGATGTTCATCACATAGTCCAAGTACATAAAGGATGTTTTGAAGACATTTGGCATGGAAGATGCTAAACTTGTGGGAACACCGATGGCTACTGGAAGTAAATTGACAAAGGAAGATGAAACTACAGAGGTAAGCTAGACACTTTACCTATCCATGATTGGTAAACTAATGTATGTAGTTCACAGTAGACCAGATATAGCACATGCTATGGGAATTGTTGCTAGATATTCTGCTAATCCTAGAGAATCACACATGATTGCTACTAAAAGGATCTTCAGATATCTGAAAAAGACAGAGGATTATGGATTATGGTATCCTAAGGAAAGAAAGTTTGAGCTGAAGGTTTATACCGATGCTGATTGGGCTAGAAATGTGGATGACAAAAAAAGTACCACCGGAGGGGCATTTTTCTTTGGTGAAAGACTTGTAACCTGGACAAGTAAAAAATAGGCTTGTATTTCTCAGTCTACAGCTGAAGCAGAGTATGTTGCTACTGCTACCAATTGCTCAAACATTGCATATATCAAGCAAGTGTTGGAAGGAATAAATGAGGTAATCACTGACCCGGTGATCATATACCGTGACAACACAAGTGCTATTAATATTTCAAAGAATCCAGTGATGCATTCTAAGACAAAGCATATATCAATTAAGTATCACTACTTAAGAGAACAAGTGTAAGAGAAGCAAGTGAAGTTAGAATTTGTTACATCAAAAGAATAACTTGCAGACATTTTTACAAAGCCTCTACCGAAGGACACATTTGAACATTTGAGGACTAGACTTGGGGTTCGTCCCCTATCTATTGGTCACTAATGTGATCTGGCTATTGCATTAGCTTAATCTTATCAGAAGATCATTCATGTTGATGCAACATAGTTCACACTTTGGATATTGTTCAAGGTTGTGATTAAGTTTGAAGAACTGAAACAGATTGGGATATCAGTATACTAAGATACATAGGAAGTAATGGACAACAGAGAGTTACTTAGCTACTACAAGAGCTGATTATTTATTTGTTTCTTTGGAATTGTTATCAAAGGGAGAGATAAATAATATGAAAAGGAAAAGGAGAGATATGCACCGATGAGAACTATCTAAGGGAGAGATAATCTGAAAGGAACCTGAGAATTGAAAAGGTTATATCTACAGAATGACAAAGCTGTATTTTATAATGCTGTTGAGTAGTGTAGTGATTAAACATATTAAGCTAGGGAAGAGCTTGTACAAAATTTGATCACAAAGTTGTAGAATACATGTTTGGTATGTGTATGGTACATTTCATATTACTTGAGTTGCCATCAATGCCAAAGGGAGAGATTGATGAACTGCAACTGATTTAGAACCTGAATGAAGAATCTGTAATTTAAAATTACTAAAGGAGTTGATGACTAGGTATGCAAGATGATTAAATCAGTATTATGTTGTCATTGATGTCAACTAGCTTGGCAATACTTATCTTGTAAGTTACTATACCGAAACATCTGAAGAAAGGTGAAAGAGATGAAGAACATAAATATCTACATCAGGAAGCTGTATATGTTAGATGAGTATAAGAAATACATTGAGTAACTTGTTGATGAGTCTATGACTTGATGAAATTGACTTTATTATGTTGCATTCATCTATGATAGAGAATAGAGCTGAAAGACACAAAGCAGTGTTGTCGGTAAATAAAGCATTTCAGTATACACCGACAGAATGTAGTGTATACTAAGCGCAGTGTTAACCGAGCTTGTGTTCATTGACACATTTCTTTGTTAACTGAGAAAAATAGAAAGGAATTAAATGATTAGTTTAGCTGATAAAGTGATGAGCTGTAAAGTGTATGAAATCGAGGTAACATATAAGGTTTGTTATGAAGATCAACGACTAACATAAATCAAAAGGGATCTAATGGAGCAGATTGAAATATGTTACTGACACATTAGCCAAAGAAGCCTAAAGCAACAAAATCTATGAATATGATTAAGCGGCAAAATCTGATGGAGGAAAAGAAAATGATTTACTCATCTATATAAGAGACATTGGTTTCATTATTGAAAAATAGCCGAAATAAGAAGATATTGTAGAATTATTGCATGAAGGAGTTTTCATGCATTTTGATCATACTGGTTAATAAGAACCAAGCTACAGAACAATTATCGAGCTACAAAGAGTAATTACCGATGGATAGTAAGTTGATACTGTATTGAATCTGAAGTGGTGTATTGATCAGAAATATTTGAATGAGCTGAACATTGATCTGTAAACTACAAATTGAAGTTGTTTAAAGGTAGATCATCTACTGTTACATATTTAACCATTGTACACAGTCAAATCTCTTAACCGAGTGGACTATGAAAGTCTTTTGATGTTTCATTCATAGAGTGAACATTGTTATCTTGTCAACCCCAGAGTGACTGCTGGTTGGACGATAACTTCTGGTCTAAAATCCTCTAACAAGGTCACACCTAACAGTGTGTTTGTAACCTTTAATAGGGTTGGGTCTTCACCGACCTCACTTTAGAAGAGTGAAAAATTTTGGGTTACCAGTCCCAGGTGGTTTTTCCTTTCACAAGGTTTCCACGTTAAATCTCTTGTGTTATGTGTTGATTGTGATATTTGTTTGTTATCATACTTTTCATATTACATGTTAGATTTAATCGATAACTGTTATAAAGTTTAGATTGACAATCGGTAAAACACAGATAGTGAAAGTAATTTTTGTTTATCGAGTAGCAGAAGTTGAAGAATTTGTTTTGGATTATACATTTTGAATTGGGACACTGGATAACTGATTCATCCCCCTCTCAGTTATTCTATCAATGTCCTTGTGCTAATCCCATAGTAATTGTGCCAAATAAAGGAGGGGAATGTCGTATGTATATTGATTCAAGGGCTATTAATAAGATTACTATAAGATATAGGTTTTCCATTCCTTGAATAGATGATCTAATGGATTGTTTACATGGCTCTATGTATTTCTCTAAAATAAACTTGAAAAATAGCCACCACCAAATCAGAATCAGACCAGGAGATGAATGGAGGACTACCTTTAAGACTAGTGATGGTTTGTTTGAATGACTAGTTATGCCTTTTGGTTTTTCTAATGCACCCAAAACATTTATGAGACATATGAATGAGGTCTTAAAACCATTTCTTGAAAAATTTGTGATTTTTTATTTTGATGACATTTTGGTGTTTAGCAGGTCTAAGGAGGAGCACCTGAAACATTTTGGGTAGGCATTGAAGAGGCTAAATGAAGAGAAGTTGCAAATAAATCTCAAGAAGTGTGTATTTTGACAGACCAAACTAATCTACTTGGGGTTTGTGGTGTCCAAGGATGGGGAAAAAATGGACAAGGAAAAAGTTCAAGCAATATTGGAATGGCCAACGCCAAAAAGTGTAATGGAGGTAAGGAGTTTTCATGGCTTAGCAAGTTTTTATAAAAAAATTATTAGAAATTTTAGTCATGTGGTAGCACCCATTCTTGAGATCATTATAGGGAATAAGAAACCATTTGAATGGACTAGGAAGGTTGAAGAAAGCTTTAGCTTTCTCAAACATAAAGTAAGTGAGCGACTCATACTTGCTTTACCTGATTTTAATAAAGTGTTTCAAGTGGAGTGTGATGCCAGTGGGTTGGCTATTAGGACTATCCCGATTCAAGAAGGGAAACCAGTAGTATACATTAGTGAGAAATTAAATGAGGATAAAAGGAAGTATTCTTCTTATGATTTAGAATTTTATGCTTTGGTTTAGTCCTTAAAGAAATGACGATGTTATTTACTTCCAAAATAATTCATTGTGTATACAACTAATCATACTTTACAGTTTATAAATAGCCAGCATAAGCTGAATCAGAGACATGCAAAGTGGGTTGAATATCTCCAAAGTTTTAACTTTGTTTTGGAACATAAAGGTGATCGAATGAATAAATTTGTTGATGCTTTGAGTATAAATAATTTGTTGTTATGTGAAATACAATCTAGCAATGTGGGTTTTGGAAGTCTAAAAGAATTGTATGCAGAGGATGCAGGTTTCAAAGAGGCATTTGAAGCTTGCAATGATCCTATTTGCAAGAATAGAGTCTTGGGTGGATTATATGATTCAAGAGGGTTTTCTATTCAAGGGGAACACATTATGCATTCCCAAGGGCTACACGAGGGAGAATTTACAAAAGAAGAAGTATTATGGTAGTCTTGCTAGTCACTTTGGACTATATAAGACTTATTTATAGGTGAGCACTCATTATTATTGGAAAAAGATGTAGGTAGATGTGAGAAGATATGTGGAAAGGTGCAAAATTTTGAAACGCACCAAGGGAAGAAGTAAAAATGCTAGCTTATATCAATCACTTCTAGTTTCAAACCGACCATGGGACTTAGACTATGGATTTTCCTTATACCCAAAGGGAAATGGCTCTATTTTTGTTATGGTAGCTAGATTTTTCTAAAATGGTGCATTTCATACCTTGTAAGAAAACTAAAGATGCCACTAACATTGCAAACTTGTTCTTTAAAGAAGAAGTAAGTTGCATGAGATTCTGAAGAGTATAGTATTTGACATGGATTCTAAATTTGTGGGTCATTTTTAGAGGACCATATGGAAGAAATTGGACAATAATCTAAGTTTTAGCTTTGCATACCACCCCCAAATGGATGGTCAAACAAAGGTTGTAACTAGGAGCTTTTGGTAACATGTTGAGATGTATTGTTGGCAAGACACCAAGTTCTTGGAATCTAGCTTTTTTTTTAGTTTGGTAGCTTGGACAGTTGTTTTTCCATTTGCTAATAATTAGTAAATAATTGTATTTATTAATTATTTGACTCCTAGAAACTTCTAGCTTCTAGAAACTTCTAGTTTGTAGAAACTTCTAGTTTCTATAAACTTCTAGAAACTTGTAGTTTGTGGAAACTTCTAGCAACTAGAAGCAACTTGTCATGCCCAAAAATTTGAGCAAAACACACCAATCAATTTTTTTTCAACTAACACTAAAGTTGTTTAGTTTAACTAAACAGTCATGGTTTACAGTTTAAAGGCGAAGACCTTGAACAGGTTTAAGGAGCATCATGACCAACATTGACCTGGTCAACCTCTCTCTAAGATTAAAGTCACAAATTTAATTTTTAATCAATTTATCATAGGAACACCAAGATAAAAAGCTTGACTGCGTGTTACTATAATTTGATTACAATTGACTAAAATTAATCATCTAGTTATAAACATATTGTTTGATTTCAAAAGGAATACTAATTAAATTCTCCCTTTATTAATTTCCTAATTAAATAAGAATTGATCTACGATTAAATATTAGTCTAACTATTATATTGAAGCTTTATTAGAAGATATTTAAAATACTTTAATTCTAATGTGGTGCCCCACTCGAGAATCCTTATAAAACAAAGATCAAAATAAGCATGAATATTTTTGTGTAAGATAAACTAATAACATTACAACAATACAACCAACTGCAATAATAAGCATTAAGAAATATAAAAGGTGCAAGAAAAATGACACAACTACATATCTTCATATACAAGTGAAAGTATTAAATCTCATAAATTCTCAAACACACTACTGAAGTTCATGGGACAGTTACACATGTCCACAAGTTTGCTATTATTTAAGTGATTAATAAGCAAGGTTCATCCAAGTTATTATGTTATCTCTTTTCATAACAATATTTTTTTTAAGCCCAAAGTACAATTCCTATCATGATTAGTCATACAAGTTCATTTACTGATTTATCCTCATAAACCACACGAACCTATTTTACTTTATTTTTAATAAAGTGATCATTAGCCGATCTATTTTGATTTGGGAAGATATATCTCCAAAAAATGATACTCAAGATACAAAGATCTAATTTAACACACATGTGGAAATGCTCGATGTCTAAGAATGACTAACTAGATGTGACATTCTCTAAACAAAAACAAGAAGTGAAAAATAAACCTCCACACCGGGGAGTACCAGAAATATGTAAATGGAAGACGTAGGTACTCAAATATATTAAAAGCATAAAATACATGTAAATCAACATCTAGATCTTTTAACATTTCAAATACATATTCTGATCATCATAAGAAGAACAATAATGTAAAAAGCATAAACATTCATCATCAAGAGTAAACATGATCAAAGGTAAATATACTCACATATACAATGCAACAAGAGAAATGAGCTCTCAAGCTCTAAGTGTTAAAGTTGGAGGAAGTCCATTTCTGTACACCGGTCCCCAACAGTGGTATAGTTAGTAACACCTTCCAACCATATGGTATCCATAGGTCCAACCCTCGTGCTCGTGGAGATAGTAGTCCAGCCATACACATAAGACAAACATGCAAACAAGGAGGTGGCTAACACAAACACCAAACAATGCATAACTCATATGAGAGTACAATGACCCAACACTATATATATAAGTACAAATATACCACAACATGAAGAACACTCAACATGTGGACCAACATCCAAAGTGCATACCAAGCACATCCATAGAACAACACAGTCACTACTCAGTACTAAAAAGGTCATCTCATCATAATGACGAAGCACATCCAAAAAATAAAGATGCAATAAGGCATAAATCAAAAGGACTCAAAAGGTCATAAATATCATAAGGATTAAGTAAGCTTAATTGGTCTCAATACCAAGGGTACATATCCCTCAAAACTTAGCATAAGAGCATAATTCAACTATATCTTGGATGCGGTCTCAACACCTGACATCCACATACCACATGAGAGTTCATTCTCAAGCATGATGTGTACTATCATAAGGACATGAGAAAAAATAATAACAAATGTAAAATTACACCGACAAAAAACAAACAAACAAACACTTGAAGCAAGAAAATTACATACCACTCGCTCTATTGGTCACATAGCCAAGAGCAGAGATCTCAAGATGATATGATAAATAAACATGTGGTATAAATATTTTTTCATGTTTCATGATATATCTATTACTCAAATATGAAACAAAAATCTCAAAACATAACGAAACCAATTTCTGACAAAATTAGATAAGGTTTCTTGATGCAGGAGCATCCTGGGTGTAAGAGCAATCTTGCATCACCCAAAAATATTTCTGGTTTCTTTTCAATAAGGACTATCTTGTGTAGAGCTACTATTTATGGAAACATGCTATTTTTAGTAAGTTGGTCATACAATTTCAGAATGTTCTAATTTAACAGTTGGAGGTTCATCTTAGTCATATCAGCCTGCCTGTAAAATTTCATTGCTAGATCAAGTCTGGTTTTGAAGATATTGAAACTTTTCGGTTTTAGAAATAGGGTACAGAAACTTTGAACTCAAATTAAAAGGCTTTAGAAGCCCCGGATGAAGTCAAATTATTTGCTAAATGAAACTTGCTTGATTCAAATGTTGTAGAGCTCCTCGTGCCCTTTCTGAAATGGGGTTATAATAGTCAATCGGGTCAACGGGTGATGACTTATGGTCTCCGGAAGTTGGGTCACCTGAAATGACAGAAAATGATTTTCCTTCAAAATTTCTGTTTCGGTTTCAAAAGATATTTTGAGCCGACTTTGATGTAATAAAATGAAAAATAAAATAATTCTAAGTTTGGTTGGCCTTGTTGGCTAAAAATTCTAGAACCTTCCTAAGCGGTGGAAAATTGCCTATATAAGGAAGACTGTAGTGTTGTCTTAGGCAGTTTGGGATAGTTCTGGGTAGTAGATCTGGGTATTGATTCAAGGCTTTTTCCTACAGAATATTGTAAGGGAATGCCCATGTGGCTTTGCATATTGTAATTTTGAAAGTTTGTAATTCCACATTTGTGGAGATAATAAGAAGCCAATTTTCTATTCTTGCATATTGTTGTTATTTCTTTATTTTTGTTATGTGTTTGTGGTATTAAGGGGAGCACCCTTCATCAAGTGGTATCAGAGTAAGAGTTCCTAAGTGTGTAAATAGATAATTGATTGTGAGACAATTTGCACCAGGACCATGGGTTAGGGTTTCTGTGTAAGCAGATCATCGACTGTGAGACAGTTTGCACCAGGACTGTGGTTTGGGTTTCAACGCGCATCGTGAAAATGCCTCCATGAAGGGAACATGGCGGAAGAGCTAGTGTTGTAACACCTAAGGTTAGAGCATTCCAGAGACAAGTGCAAGCATTGCAAGAAGAGATTTGTAGAGGAATGAATCTTAATGTCAGAGACGAAAGCGAGGATGAAGCCAAAGAAGAAGATCAAGAAGGAGAAGTCAAAGTTGTAAACTAGGAGGAAGAAAGATTTTTTTGGGCCATTGCCAAGATCAGAAAAAGACCTAAGATTGAGGTTCTTACATTTTCAGTAAATCTTAACCCAGAGGAGTTGATCGACTGGATCAATGAATGTGAAGAATATTTTGAGTATGAAGCTATTGAGGATCCTGATAGGGTCAAATTCGCGAAGGCCAGACTGAAAGATCATGCAAAGATTTGGTGGAAAGAGATTCAATTGGAGCTAAATAGAAGAGGGAAAGATAAAATCACAAGATGAGATCGGATGGTGGATAAATTGAAGCGACAGTTCATTCCTGTTGATTATGAGCTTGACCTACTGAAGAAAATACAAAGTTTGAAGCAAGTGAGATGATCTGTTCAGGAGTATATAGAGGAGTTCTATCGAATCCTCATCAGAACAGGCGATGCAGAAGCTGATAAGGAGAAAGTTGCCCATTACCTTAATGGGTTGAGGCCAAGCATTCAGGAGGAGCTAAATTTGGTTCGAATGAATAGTATTGAAGAGGCATACCAGTTTGCCCTAAAAGTAGAGGAAAAATTGAACAAGAAGTTTGAGAGTAGACAAAATGGAAGAGGTCACGGTGGATGATCTGGTGGACGGTCATATGGAGGCTGAAATGAAGATCTAAAAAATAAGGATGAAGCTAGTAGCAGTCAAAATCAGAGAGGAAACAACTCAAATCATTTCCAAGATAAGAACAATAGAGATCAGAGAGGAAGAGGACAAGGTTTAGGAAGAGAAGGTTTCCGTGGAACATGTTTTCACTGTGGAGAATGTCATAGGGCATTTGAATATCCTCAACGCCAAGGAAGGATGGATAGGAGGAATGAAAGCCAGACCAGAGTGGCACATATAGATGAAGATGCTAGATCCTCAAATTCTAAAGATGCTGAAAGAGGAGAAATGTTGATTAATAGAAGAGTCCTACTGAGTGGTGAGAATGAACCTAAATAAAGGAGGAGCATGTTTTGCACTAGATGCAAGTGTGAGGGTAAATGCTGTGATATAATTATTGATAGTGGAAGCATTGATAATTTGGTGTCAGAAGAGATGGTGACAAAGTTGAAGCTCAAGAGACAGAAACACCCACATCCATATCGGATTGCCTGGGTGCAGGATAACCATAAGGTCATGGTCAGTGAACAGTGCCTAGTAAAGTTCAAGATGGGCGGGTACCATGATGAGGTACTATGTGATATCATACCTATAGATGCATGTCACATGTTGGGTAGGTCGTGGAAGTTTAACAGATGTGCTATACACCATGGTCATGCAAATACCTATTCCCTGACAAAGGATGGAGTGCGACATATGCTAAAGCTATTGAAGGAGACTGAAAAAAATGTACGTGGTAATGCAAGAATAACTTTTGTTGATGAAACAAAATTTCTAGATGGTATGAGGCATGAGCATGTGTGTTTTGCTTTAATTCCAAATGTTGGTAAAAAGGAAATGGAGGATGAACCTATAGAGGTTGCAGATTTGTTGAATAAGTTTCAAGATATTGTACTTGATGGATTACCACTGGTAAGGAAGATCAATCATCAGATGGATTTGATTCCAAGAGCTAATTTTCCAAACAAGGCAGCACACAGAATGACACCAGCAAAAAGTGAAGAGTTGAACAGACAAGTACATGAGTTATTGCAGAAGGGGTTGATTCGAGAGAGTCTGAGTCCCTGTGCTGTACCAGCGGTATTAGCACCAAAGAAGAATAGAGAATGGAGGATGTGTATAGATTCTAGAGCAATAAACAAGATCACAATCAAGTACCAATTTCCATTGCCACAAATGGATGATATTATGGACTGTTTGAGTGGGGCTGTGTATTTCTCAAAGATAGATCTAAAGAGTGGATATCACCAGATTCAGATCAAAGAAGGAGATGAATGGAAGACTGCCTTCAAGACAAAAGAAGGACTGTATAAGTGGTTAGTCATGCCTTTAGGGCTAACCAATGCACCAAGCACTTTCATGCGGCTCATGAACGAGGTTCTGAAAGAATTTTTGGGTAAGTTTGTCATTGTTTACCTAGATGATATTTTGATCTTTAGCAAGACATTGGATGAACATATGATGCATATTCTTATGGTGTTTGAGAAGTTGAGAGATGAGAAATTGTTGATTAATTTGAAGAAGTGCAGTTTTGTGAAGAAGGAATTAGTGTATTTGAGATTTGTAGTTTTAGCAGAAGGTTTGAAAATGGATCCAGAGAAAGTACAAGCTATCCTTGAATGGCCTACTCCAAGGAGTGCTATTGAGGTAAGATCTTTTCATGGTTCAACTAGCTTTTACATAAAATTTATCAAAAATTTTAGCAGTATTTGTGGACCCTTGACTGAAACAATGAGAGGGGATAGAAAAGAGTTCAAGTGGACTAATGGGGCAGATAAGAGTTTTAAACTATTAAAATAGAAAGTTACAGAATAACCTATTTTAGAACTTCCAAATTTTAATAAGATGTTTCAAGTAGATTGTGATGTTAGTGGTACTGTAATAGGATCTATTATGAGCCAAGAAGGTAAACCTATTGCTTATTTCAGTGAGAAGTTGAATGATGCCAAGAGAAAATATTATGTTTATGATCAGGAACTTTATGCTATAGTTCAAGCATTGAAGAAGTGGAGACACTACCTGCTTCCTAAGGAGTTTGTTTTGTATACTGATCATCAAGCTTTGCAATATTTGAATAGTCAAGGAAAGTTGAATCAGAGGCATTTGAAATGGGTTGAGTTTTTACTGAGTTATACATTTGTTTTGAAATACAGAAGTGGAAAGTCTAACAGGGTGGTAGATGTGCTTAGTAGAAAGTAACTATTACTGACAGAGATGTAGATTGAGGTGGTTGGGTTCAAGGAACTTAAGAATTTGTATCTAGAGGATCCTGATTTTGGTAAAGCTTGGAAAGCTTGTAAAGAACCTGTTACTCTAGACAGAACAAAGTGGTTGAATTTTATCATTCAGGATGATATGCTATTCAGGAGGAGTGAGTTGTGCATTCCACGAAGTTCTATGAAGGAGAATTTCATCAAAGAGAAGTATAGCGGAGGATTGACTAGACATTTTGGTTATGATAAAACCCTTGCTTTGGTTAGTGAGAATTATTATTGGCCGCAGTTGTAGCAAGATGTGAAGAAGTTTATATAGAGTTGCAGAGTATGTCAGATGATGAAAGGAGTGAAGTAGAATATAGGGTTGTATTAGCCATTACCTATACCGGAGAAGCTTTGGGAGGATATCAGTATGGACTTTGTTCTTTGTTTATCGAAGACTCAGTGGGGACATGATTCAATTTTTGTGATGGTTGACAAATTTTCAAAGATGACACCTTTTATTCCCTGCAAGAAGACTAATGATGCTGTTCATGTAGCAGAATTATTTTTCAGAGAAGTAGTGAGACTACATGGTTTGCCAAAGACCATAGTTTCAGATCGAGACACTAAGTTTGTTGGATATTTCTAGCGTACATTGTGGAAGAAGTTGAAGATAGATTTGAAATTCAGTTCATCACATCATCCACAGACTGATGGACAGACAGAGGTGGTGAATAGGAGTTTGGGGAATTTGCTGAGATGTTTGGTTGGAGATAAGCCAATAGGATGAGATTTTATTTTACCACAAGTAGAATTTGCATATAATAATTCTGTCAACAGGAGCACTGGTAAATCACCATTCCAGATTGTATATGAAAGTAGTCCTAGAAATGCATCTAAGTTGAGGAAGATAGATAAAGGAGAAATAAGTAGTGCTGAAGCTGAAGATTTTGCAGAACATTTGAAGAACATCCATGAGGAGGTGAGGAAGCACATAACCAAGATGAATGTGCAATATAAGGCTAAGGTAGATGAGAAAATGAGGCATAAGAAATTTCAAGTTGGAGATGAAGTCATGATTCATTTGCGGAAGGAGCGATTTCCAGTTGGTACATACAACAAGCTGAAAATGAAAAAGTTTGGTCCATGTAAGATACTGAAGAAGCATGATTCAGGAAATGCATATGAGGTAGAATTGCCTACTGAGCTTAATATTTCACCAGTGTTTAACATTTCAGATTTGACGGAGTATCATGAAGGAGGTGTTGAAGATGAGATCACAGCAGCACATGGGAGTATTCCAGTAACTAGTTCAGATACTAAGGAGATTGAGGATATACTGGACAGTCGTGTTGGCATAAGCACAAAGAATAGGACATATGAAGAATATCTGGTCAAGTGGAAAGGATGATCTATTGAAGATTCATCATGGCTGACAAAGCAGGAGGTTAACTATTTTAGTTTCCCTCTTCACACCTGAGTCGTGACAGGGTCACTTCTCAAATTACCCCGGGTGTCTGATGTAGGAGCATCTTGGGTGTAATAGCAATCTTGCATCACCCAAAAATATTTTTGGTTTCTTTTCAATAATGGCTATCTTGTGTAGAGCTGTTATTTATGGAAACATGCTATTTTTAGTAGGTTGGTCATACGATCTCAGAATGTTTTGATTTCACAGTTGAAGGTTCATCTTAGTCATATCAGCCTGCCTGTAAAGTTTCATTGCTAAATCAAGTTTGGTTTTGAAGATATTGAAACTTTTTAGTTTTGGAAATAGGGTACAAAAATTTTGAACTCAATTTTGAAAGCTTTAGAGGCCCCAAATGAGGTTGAATTCTTCGCTAAATGAAACTTGCTTGATTTAGATGTTGTAGAGCTCCTCGTGCCCTTTCCAAAATGGGGTTATAATAGTCAATCGGGTCAACGAGTGATGACTTATGGTCTCCAAAAGTTGGGTCACCTGAAATGGTATAAAATTATTTTCCTTCAAAATTTTTGTTTGGGTTTCAAAAGTTATTTTGAGCCGACTTTGATGTAATAAAATGAAAAATAAAATAATTCTAAGTTTGGTCAGCCTTGTTGGCTAAAAATTTTGGAACCTTCCCAGGCGGTGAAAAATTGCTTATATAAGGAAGGTGTAGTGTTGTCTTAGGCAGTTCGGGACAGTTCTAGGTAGTAGATCTAGGTATTGATTCGAGACTTTGTCCTACATAATATTGTAAGGGAATGCCCATGTGGCTTTGCATATTGTAATTCTGAAAGTTTGTAATTCCACATTTGTGGAGATAATAAGAAGCCAATTTTCTATTCTTGCATATTGTTGTTATTTCTCTATTTTTGTTATGTGTTTGTGGTATTAAGGGGAGCACCCTTCATCATTTCTAAAACTTAGCATTTTAATTTGAAAGGCCACTTTCGGGTCAAAATATAAAAATACTCAGAATGTCATATAACCATTCTAATTTATCTGACATATTCTTTGTAGCAAAGACAAGTTATATCAAAATATAATTCATGCTCAACATGACGAATGACGGTGTGAGCAAGTGCTTTGGAGGATACCTGTTATCTATTTTGAAAGGCTCAAATCAATCAAACGTTAAGAGTTTAATCTAGCATAAAATCAAAACAAAAACAAGGAAACCTTAAGTTAGCCACCTCAAATTGAGCCTAAACAGGTGCACCCAAGCACTGTTTGATTTGCTCTGATAAGAGGGATGTGGGTGTGCTCTCTAAGCACTTGGAGCATACTATAATGCATTCTAAGATGGATTGAAATCTATGAAAACTCCAAAATGACACAAAAATAGGTATAGAACACCTGATTTGCCCTTAAGGCCTCAAGGATCCAAAAATACTTTAATGGAGATTAAGCTACATGATGAGTAATCTAGGATTGATTTTAAACCAAATGAGATGTGATATGATGCTATGCTATGCAAAACAAACAATAAAACTATGTTAATCCATTATTGCTAAGCTATGATGAGCTAAAAATGCTTTAAAGTAAACTAAATTAGAATGATTTGCTAAGATCTAACATGAAAATGACATTATAACAATGCATGAGAATGAAAGTAAGCTTATTGATTTTGCTCTTGAAAAGAGGGGTATTTATAGGATTCTTAAGGGCTAGGGGTAGGAAGAGTGAGTGGCCAGGATTGAAATCCTTAAGAGAGGCCAAGATTCACTCAAAGGGGAGCACATGGATTGTGCTAGTTTAGGGATCACCTCCTTGTGACAAGTGTCACAAGGGCATTGGATTGAAAGATGAGAGGAATGTGCACAATTTGAGAAATGTGCCTAAGGTCAAAAGGTGTAAGAAAGGGGTGAGGGGCTTCTTAAATGCACCATAAGTGCATGTAAGAGGGATAGGGAGACCTTAAATGCCTTTAATGCATTTCAAAAAGGGAAGCCCTCTTTGTTGACTTTGGGGTAAGCTAGAGAGTTGGCTAACCTTGTTTAGAGAATGTGACAAGGTTAGGGGAGGAATTAGGATTAGGATTAGGGGGATTTAGGATTAGGATGGGTGAAGAGGTTGGGTTGAGAAGTTTCTAGAAGAGTCTAGAGTTTTCCTTGGTTTAAGGAGAATGAATAAATGTTTATTCATTCCAAAGGTTTTAGTTTTGGGAATATTTATTAAAATATATTTAATAAATATGAAAAATAAATATTTAATCTTAATTAAATATTTTGAGTTGGGATTAGGGTTAGAAAAGATGGGATTAGCCTTTTAATCGAAATTAAGAAGAGATTAAAAGATTCTAGAAGATGTTAGTGGTCTAAAAGAAATTGGCCAAGTTTTGGGCAAAAAATAAATAAATTATTTATTTTGAGATTTTTGGTCAATTTATTAATTAAAATAATTAATAAATAAGGAGATAATGTTTAAATAAGATTTAAACATTTTTGGGAGGGATTCCTTAATTAAATATTTTTAATTAAGATAAAGAGATTTAATGACATAAAAATTAATTAATTAAATAAATAAATAATTAATTAATAAATGATGATGTCATCAGGGATTTTTAGAAAATAAAAATACTTTATTTTCTAAAAATTTTTTAGGTGTCTACAGACGGGTTCTGGATAGCACGTAAAACGGTGCGATAAATAAAAAATTTAAAAATCAAATTTGGATTGAGGCTACAAAATTAAAACCCATTGGTTTAAATCTACCCAACAACACACTTTTCAAATAAAATTCTAATTCCGGATTCACAATGAAGTTCTATTATTCACATAAATTATTACATTTACATTTTTATATCACTATTCACATGCAATCTTCAAATGACCATAACTATATGAGCATGGACTCAAATTGAGTCAAATAAGAAATTTTATTATATAATTCTATCATTCCATAAAATAATACGAATTTAAAACACCCAAATTCCACTTTTTACATTTCTTCAAATTTTCAAGTAAAACCATAAACTCTCATAAACTCTATTAAAATAACTTCAATTTTCAATTTAAAAAAAATCAAACTTCTAAATATACCCTTTGGTTCTAAAAGTGCCCAACACTTCTCTTTTAACATAAAATTCACATTTTCATTATTTCTAAAAATTTGGGCAGCATAACACTATTTTACTTCATTTCTCCAAAATGCAAGCATACACAAATTTATACAAACCCAACCGGGTGAAATAAATACATGAAATCATAGGAAAATGTCTATTTTCATACCATTAAACTATTCTAATTTACTTCAAGCAAAAAGATAGATTAAAACAAAAGATATAGAAAGCCCTACCTCGCCGCAGGAGGAGAAATCCAAAATGAAAGGAAAGAAATAAATACGAGATGAAAACAGATGAAAATTTCAGCATAGTGTAGCAATCCCGCCATAATTTCAACGAGCCGCTCTGTGCTCAAATCCGGCAAACAGATCGCTCCCAACAAAAAAATCTCCAAATTGCTTACAAGAGGTTTGAACAATTTTGCTCTCCAAAACTGAAAAAGTGTGAAAATGAGTTTTACTTTCTCATTATAAGTCATTTTTTCCAATTAAAACTCAAAAAGAATAAAACAACTCAAATTAAAATAAATTAGAAGCTCAAATTCACCCCGAACTCAATCTAAATTAATTTATCTAATTTTAATTAAATGGAATAACACTATGATAAAATTATAAAAAAAAGTAAAATATTTTATAATAATAATTAAAAATAGCATTATTAATTAAATCATCTTTACCGACAACTACAAGACTCTAATGCACAAACACACAATTGGTAATTCACAATATGCAATATGAATTCTGAATATACCAATTTGTACCAGAGGGAATAATATAATAATAAATTAAAGATACATTGTCTGAACAAGGATGATATTGGCTCAGTATGAAAGGTCAGAACTACTATCTCCTGTGCCACTTCCAGGAACATAGACACACACTCAATCCCTACAACTGAAGGTGAATGTGTCTGATACTTATTCAGTAACATACAAATATCAAGTGCAACTGTTCATAATATATAAATAACTGAAGCACATATAACACAGATAATTATAATGAAGGATAATGGGACACCATGTGGATCTCGCAAGCAAGTGACTATGGCTCTGTATCACTTCGTACCAACACCAATACGCAAAATGCATAGCAAGATGTGGTACATCATACACAACATATAACCATATATTATTGCATTATCTTGAGGTATTTAAATAAATCATTTCTAACAATATGACCATATGTTAATTTAAATCTTCCTAAAATTTCTAGTGGCATATAAGGCACAATATCTAAAAATTAGTGTCAAACATCTTAAGCTACTAATCTAATCTTTTGAACGTAAATAACTAATATATTTAATCAATAAAGTACCATCATGATTATATTATTCAAAAAAGTAAATAACATGATATAACATCATAATATTTCATTTACTGCAACATATTTTAGCTAAATCAAATAGTATTTAACATCAAGTATAGTTACCTCATTGTATTCACAATCCAAGGTTTGGGGCTCTATTACCTTTTTGTAATGACTGGTTTGGAGAGGTACTACACAACTAAAAACAATGGGAGTAGTATAAAAGGGGGTCAAAGGGCATTTAGAGGCAATGGAGTTAACATCAAGTTTGAGATCAAGTTTGAGAACAAGCTTGAGTAGTCTTGTAGTGTTAGCAAGAACAAGCTTGAGTAGTCTTACAGTGTTAGCAAGGGGTAGTCTTGCAGTGTTAGCAAGGGCATAGTGATAGTGTTTGAGGATAACAGTGGAGGAATATCAACAGGAGAAATTGGGAGATTGTCAAAATTCTACCAGTAAGAGGCAAGGAATTTTGTATCTCTTAATTTGATGAAGATTAATATATTTATCATTCGCAGTACTGGTTTTCCCTTTGGGGTTTTTCCAGGGATGATTTATCCAAAAATATTGTGTCATTGTGTGGCAAATTTCTTTCTGTATTTTTTGGTGAAGTTGCAGTTGTGTTATTTTTCATTATTCATTAATAAAATAATCTTTGTAAGATAAGAGATTAATAACCAGTGACTGCAATAGAGAATTTTTACATGGTATCAGAGCCAAGTTGTGGGTAGAAAGAGTTTACCCTAGGCAGAGGAAAGAAATTGAGGGTTTATAAAGTCTAGTTTTACCTCTTTATAATTGTTATTTTCTTCATTTCTTTGAGATGGCCTCAGCTGGTTTAAGAGATTAGGACAGATTGGATGGTGCCTCAAATTTTGGTGTTCGGAAAGCCATAATTTCTTTATTGCTAGAAGAGAATGGTATCAAGGAATACACTACCAGTGTTGTAGCTGTACCTACAGATACAACACATCTTGCAACATACAAGGAGGATGCCAAGGCGAGGATAATAATCCTTGATGGTATCAAGGATCATATTGTTCCACATATCGCAGAGTTAGATACATTGAAGAAGATATGGGATACCATTTTGAATCTGTACTAGAATGCTACCATGAACTGGGAGATTATTCTTAGAGAAAAGTTGAAGAATACCCAGATGAACAATGGAGAAGACATTACAAGTTACCTCACTAGACTTAGACTTGTCAAGGATGAGTTAGCAGCTATTGGAGATAAGCCAGATGAAGACGAGCTATTAAGAATAGCCCTAAATGGGTTCACTAAGTAGTGGGATGTCTTTGTTCAAGTTGTTAGTGGAAGAGACACCTTACCGAGTTGGGATCAACTATGGAGTGATTTCACTCAAGAGGAGCTTAGAATAAGTCTTATCAATGGAACCAACAACAAGAGTCATAAAAGTGAGGTAGAATAGGAGAACATTTCCCTAGCAGGAAAAGGGAAAGCAAATAAGGGGTCTAGCAAAAGATCAAATCCACAAAGTGAGAAGAAGAAGAAGGATCTGTCTAAGATCAAGTGCTTTGGATGTCACAAATTTGGCCACTATGTCAGTGATTTCTCTCCAAAGAAGAAGAGTGAAAAGAAGGGCAAGAATCTGATGGCAGCTCCAAAAAGTGCAAAGGATCTCTCTAGTAGATTGGAGGATGAGTTTGCACTCATAGATTGTATGGTTAGCTCAACCTCAAAAAGTGTATGGTACATAGACAGTGGGGTGTCATTTCATATGACAGGAGTTAAAGAGTATTTCTCCAGTTATAAGGAGGAGAACACTAGTATCCAGATTTCTATGGGAAACTTGTCCAAGCTTAGCTCAGTTGGGAAAGGGACTGTTTGGTTTTAGAGGGAGAATGGAAAGGTATGAATGTGCCAATATGTGGTATGAATATGATTTCTGTATGTGTTGGATGCACCAAGATTAGGTATGAATCTGATTTCTGTATCTGTTCTTCAGGATAAAGGGTATAATGTACTTTTTAGAGGGACGTAGGTGTTGATCAAGCACAAGGATTGGAAATCACCCATATCGATTGGAGTTAGGAGTGGGCACCTTTATAGGTTGTAGTTTGACACTCCTAAGGTATTGATAAGAAATAGTAATCCTAGAGATCTTGGAGAGCTATGACATAGGAGGATGGGTCATATACATCATGGAGCACTTAAATTACTTCGTGAGATAGTGAAAGGTGTTCCAAAGGTGAGCACAGAGCATGATGATGTTGGAAAAATGGTCAGCACTCCCCTTGAGATTCGTGACATGGTTTAATAGCCTCATGTGTCTTCTATAAATCTAGTGGTTGTATTGGGCATTAACATGTCAATCTTTTGGTGCAATGACAACCACTACTTGTAACAAGTGGTATCAGAGCTTGGTCACAGGTTTGAATCCCCTTGGGTAATGCTAAGGGGGAGATTGTTGGAAAAATGATCAGTGCTCCCCTCAGGATTTTTGACATGGTTTAATAGCCTTATGTGTCTTCTATAAGTTTAGTGGTTGTATCAAGCATTAACAGGTTGATTTTTTGGTGCAACGATAACCACTACTTGTAATAGAGGATGTATGTAAGGGATGCATGTTGGGGAAGTTTGTGAAATCATCTTTTCCAAGAAATGACACCAAATCTAAGGGTGTTCTTGATCTAGTACATTCAGATGTATGTGGGCCAATGTCAACGAAGTCTCTCAGAGGATATGACTACTATGTTACTTTTATTGATGATTTCTCCAAGAAGACCTGGATATACTTCTTGAAGACCAAGGATGAAGTTTTTAGTCATTTCCAAGAGTTTAAGGTTCTTGTGGAGAACTCGAAAGGAAGGAAGATAAAGGTTCTTTGGATAGACAATGGAGGCGAGTACAATAGTAATGAATTCTAGGAGTTCTGTACTAGGGAAGGAATCAAGAGAGTGGACTGTTCCTTACAATCTGTAGTAGAATGGAGTTTCTAAGAGGAAGAATCAGTCTATATCAGAGGTAGCAAGGGCTATGCTACATGATCAGGACATGCCCCGCTACTTATGGGTAGAGGCATGTAGTAAAATAGTGTACATATAGAACCAAGTTTCGCATAAGGTGCTAGGAAAGATAACACTAGAGGAAGCTTTCATAGGAAAGAAGCTAGATGTCAGTCACTTCAAGATATTTGGAAGTTTGGCATATTTTCATATTCCAGGTGATACACGTACCAAGTTAGATCAGACTGCAGAGAGAGGGTACTTTGTGGGGTATAGTGAAACCTCAAAGGCATATCAGATATTTATTCCAGGGACCAGGCAGACTATTATCAGGCATGATATCAAGTTCATGGAAGATAAGGCATTTAGGAGGTCTAGATATTTGCCAGTAGATGATCAGAGTGAGAAGCCAATAGAAGCTCCAAGGATAACTCAACCGAGTCAAGGGAAGCAAAGATCAAGTACAGTTACCAGTACCAACATAGACTCAGGTGGTGAGAGTTCACATAGTATGGAGAAACTGGTGCAATAGGAAATACATCGACAAGATATGGAGGTTGATATCTCATCTTCTACAATTGGTAGCAGGAACCGTGAGGTTCAACAAACACAAAGGGATACTCAGGAGTTTGTGGGAACTCCTAGGAAGACTACTAGAGAGAGATGAAAACCAGCCAAGTTCAATGACTATGTGGCTTTAGTCAGCCAGCTGGTAGATAGTGAGCCTTCCAGCTATCAAGAGGCTACACAACATCAGGTGTGGAAAGATGCGATGGTTGAGGAGTATACCTCAATAATGCAGAATGGTGTGTGGGAGGTAGTGCCTAGACCAACAAATAGGGCAGTGGTTGGATCACGTTGGATCTACAAGGTTAATCATGATGCAGATGGTAGCATTGAGAAATAGAAGACAAGGTTTGTGGCAAAGGGGTTCTCTCAGAAGGAGGGAATAGACTATGAGGAGACATTTTCTCTAGTAGCCAAGTATACTTCTATATGAGCTGTAATCTTGATTTTAACATAGATGGGATGGAAAATCTATCAAATGGATGTCAAGACCGCATTCCTTAATGGTGAGTTGAAGGATGAGGTATAAATAGAACAACAAGAAGGATTTGTAGCACACAACAAAGAAATGAATGTGTGCAGATTGAAGAGAGCTTTGTATGGACTCAAGCAGGCTCCCAGAGCATGTTATGAGTGCATTGATAATTACTTGTAGGAAATGGGCTTTGTGAAGTGTGATGCGGATTCTAACCTCTACTACTTGGTGGTTGGGGGTGAGATACTCATTCTTGTTCTATATGTGGATGACTTGTTTCTAATAGGTTCACTAGGGCTCATAAATGAGTGCAAGAGGGACCTTGAAGTAGAGTTTGAGATGAAGGATTTGGGACTTATGCACTACTTTCTAGGTATGGAGGTGTGATAGATAGATGAAGAAATTTTCCTTGGGCAAGGGAAATATTGCATGGAAATCTTGAAGAGATTCAAGATAGAGGATTGCAAAGCCATGTCTACACCTATGATCATGAATTGGAGGAAGGTAGACACATCCAGGGAGAAGGATGTAGATCCCACCTTATACAAATAGTTGATTGGTTCTCTCATGTATTTGGTCAACACCAGGCCAGATATAGCTTTTGCAGTTAACTCTCTTAGTCAGTTCATGGTTGAGCCAAAGAGAGTACATTAGACAGTGAAAAAGCATGTGCTGTGGTATTTATGAGGTACAATCAAGTATGGGATTAGATATGCTCGAGGTGAAGGAATCATGTTGATGGGCTATACTGACGTAGATTGGATAGGTTGTACAATAGACAAGAAAATCACTTCAGGGTGTTGTTTCAGTTTGGGATCAAGAGTTGTATCTTAGTTCAACAGGAAGCAGAAGTCCGTGGCTCTGAGTTCAGCAGAGTCAGAATACATAGCAGCTAGCATAGTGACATGTGAAGCTATATGGCTCTAGAAGTTGCTAGTATCCTTGTTTAGTTAGAAGGTTGAGACTACGGTGATACACTATGACAATTAGAGTTGCATCATGATGACTGAGAATCGAGTGTTTCATGATAGGTCAAAACATATAGACATCAAGTATCACTTCATCAAGGATTGTGTACAATGGGGGATTGTTTAGCTACAATACATACCTTCAAAGGAGTAGGTAGCAGACATTCTGACAAAGGCGTTGGGGAAGGCAAAATTCATCTTCCTCATAGATAAGTTGGGTGTTGTGCAGAACAACTTCCTCACTAAGAGGGAGTGTTAGTTTGGTAGCTTGGACAACTATTCATCCATTTTCTAATAATTAGTAAATAATTGTATTATTAATTATTTGACTCCTAGAAAATTCTAGTTTCTAGAAACTTCTAGCTTCTAGAAACTTCTAGTTTGTGGAAACTTCTAGCAACTAGAAGCAACTAGAAACAATGAGAGTAGTATAAAAGGGGGTCAAGGGGAATTTGGAGGCAATGAAGTTAACATCAAGTTTGAGATCAAGTTTGAGAACAAGCTTGAGTAGTCTTGCAATGTTAGCAAGGGGCAGCCTTGCAGTGTTAGGAAGGGCGCAATGATAGTGTTTGGGGATAGCAGTGGAGGAATATCAACAAGAGAAATTGGGAGATTGTCAGAATTCTTCCAGTAAGAGGCAAGGAATTTTGTATCTCTTAATTTTTTGAAGATTAATATATTTCTCATATGTAGTACTGGTTTTCCCTTCGGGGTTTTTCCAGGGATGATTTGTCCAAAAATATTGTCATTGTGTGGCAAATTTCTTTATGTATTTTTTGGTGAAGTTGCAGTTGTGTTATTTTTCGTTATTCATTAATCAAATAATCTTTGTAAGATAGGACCAGTGACTGCAATAGAGAATTTTCATAGCTTTGGCTCAAGCATAGTTTACATTTAATTATTCTCCTAATTGTAGTACTGGATTTAGTCCCTTCTATATCATATATGGTATGCATCCAAGGGGGGTGTTTGAGTTGAGAGATCTTGGTAACATGAAAAGGCATAGTGCAACAGGTGAAGAGTTTTCTAAACTCATACACGATCTTCATGAAGAGGCCAATATGAACATTGAATCTAGAAATTAATAGTATAAACAACACACTGACAACAAACAAAGATAACTTTATTTCTAGGTGGGAGACCCTGTCTAAGCTCATATTGGGAAGAAGAGATTTCCTCCTAGTGCTTACAATAAACTTCAGATGAAGAAAGTAGGTCCTTGTAAATTTTTCAAAAAATTCTTTTCCAATGCATACGAAATAACTCTGCCTTTAGATTTGGGTATCTCTCCCATTTTCAATGTGGAAAACCTTTATCCATACAAAGTAGATAGACAGGAAGATGTAGTTGAAACTGAGTTACCATTCAACTTGGAACAACAAGGAACTACTTCCACTCCATTGGAAATAAAATTCATTCTAGATAAATAATTACTAAAGAAGACCTAGGGCAAAGAGTATTTTAGATATCTAGTTAAGTGGCAGAATTGACTAGTAGAGGATTCTTCTTGGCTCACTAAATTAGAGATCACTAAGATTGGTCATATTGTTGCTGACCTCATATGCAACAGCTCATGATCTTTTCTCTTCCTGGGAGTTTGATGCAGGGGCATTCGCTTCCTATCAAGTTTTTTTTTAGTTTTGGTTTTGTTTGAGATTCATTTTGCTTGTTTCCCATTGCAGGGTTTCCAGGAAGATATGTTGACCAAATGATTGTTAAGAAAACTATTACTATGGCCACATTGGAAGTCATTAAAAAAATCTTCTCGTATTTTTCATGACATAGCTGGTGAGTTGGGGGGTTGGTCGATCTAGAAAGAGAAGGGAAGGTTGTTTGAAGGAGGAAACACATAAACTTTCAAAGGACATAATTGGGCTAGTAAGAACATTGATCGTAGTAGTTAGTATAATTTTGGAACTACAATGTTTTGTGTAATAAAATGCTATGTAATGTTTGTAGAGACAAACATGAATAAAGTTTAGATACGTTTTGGTATTTCCTGAGGCCGATGATGTATAAAAACTCTATTTTTTGTCATGTTTGGTACAGATTGTAATTGCATTAGTTCATTGATTAATTCTTGAGCTTTCTTTCATTATTGTCCCTATCAATTACTTTTAATCTCCTATGTGTGTTTGAGTGTTTCATTTGGGTGATTATCAAGGTGTTCCCAGCACCTTACAAGAACACTTAATGAGAATAGTTTAGAATGAGCCTATTGATTAAAACATATAAAAAAATTCCTCCTATTATATTATGATTAGTAGAAATCACATGATTTTTATCACACCAATTTCTAACGAGCTTAACATAATATAAAGTATCCATAACCATATATAGAAATGACAAGTAAATGATTAAAAAAAATCTTTCGACTACTTCAAATTCTGAGTAAAGAAAACCCATAGTAGAGACAAGAAAAAGGCAAGAATAGAATATTGCAATTCGACCTCCATCTTTACTAATATTTTCCACTTGGTGAAATATTTTTCCTTTTTGGCTTGGGAAAGATTTAATCTCTTTTGTTGAGAATATTTCTCTAGTTGTAACAAATCAACAATGATGTTCATGGTGGTAAGGATATTTTCCTACTATATAGGTAGGTGTTTTCCGTTGTAGACAAGTCCCTTGTGAGGTCCTCCAGTTTCTTTTTGAGATGTAAACAAGCACATGAAACTCAAACCTAGGCACAGGGAAATAAGAGAGTATCCATACTACCTTTATTAGTTGCCTTGTACAAAGCAACTTTAAATATGTTCTAGATGGATCACTTCCCCAAAGCTTTGCTAAGCTCCTTGTCTCTTGTTAGCCTGAGAAAATTATCGAATAAGGTGGATACCTCAAAATTTTTGGTACTTAGTGGCCCCCTCTACAAAATCCTTCCCAAGGATTCTAAGAATTTTTAGGACTTATTTCTTAGTGTGAAAAATGCACATCACCCGATTCGTAATTATTCATTTATAATAGTATATTCAAGCATATTTATGTCATATGCTTCTTTTTAAGAAAAAATACAGGCTTAAGATATGTTATGTTAGAGTTAACATAAATAAATTAAATATCTAATGATTAAAAAATATGAGTTAACATAAATAAATAAAACACTTAATATATTCACTTAAAATAAATGAATAAACCACTTATACATTTAGATTCTATGTTTAGTAACACATGTTTGATATCATACTAGATAATTTTTTTATGATCAATTAAATACTAAATGATCCCAATTTTAAGTGGTTTGGATAATAAAGAGAAAGACAAGTGTAAACATTATTTGAGAAGACATTAAATTAGTAAACTATTTCCATCTTAGATAAGTGAAGGTGAAGAGTAGTTGACTCTCTCCTCTTAGTTGTTTGGCAATATTTCCTTTTATATACAAATTATGTAACCTTGTGGTATATGGAAGATACCCTTGTTTAGCTTATGAAACCTAGTTGAGATTTTTTGGCCATCATTTTTTGGGGTGTCTTGTGCCTCTAACAATTAAAAATCCTACTTTAGGTAGGCTTGTTCATGTGTTTTTATTGGATTACAGAGAGGGGGGTTAAATCAGTAATCTGTGATCCCAAATACCTAATTTTTTTTCTTTGATTAACTCGGTGATAGCTTGGTAAAAAACTTTACTATTTACTAAAAAAAGTAAATAAACTTTAACAATCAATAAATCATACACACAAATCATGCATCACATGTAACACCAGTGTTTAACATGGAAACCCAGCTTTGGGAAAAACCACTGTGGGAATTGTCACCCATTAAGAAAATACTCTTTTGAAGTACACTAGTGGTTAAGAGCCAATCTTGTTAAATATTACAATGCACACTGTTAGGTGTGACCCAGTCAATGAATCTACCTCAGGTCTGTTAGGATCTTCACCCTATTAGGAGTGACTTGGTTAGAGGGATTCAAACACTCTTTAGAATGCTACCTTTTTCAAGGATTTTATAATAAGACTATTAAGTCCACTCTGTTACAAATGATAGTAAGCAACAGTAAATGATTTGACTTATAAATTTGCAACTAGCTTTTCTTAATTAGATCCTTTGTGTGCTCTTTTATCTTCACTTTAATTCTTCACTTTCCACTGGCTTCAACACTTCATCAGATCCTTCTTTCCCACTCAGAATCTCTCTATTCCTTCTTCACAACATCAGTGTGACTCTTCAACTCTTCATTTTCCAACCAGTTGTTCATACAAATCCTACTTTATATAGACAATTTTTGCCTTTTATTCTCCTCTATTACATTTTTCTTTGATCAATATTAACCATCCAATTCATTAAACCTTGAATCTAGATCTTGGTAACACATTTTCTTTTCACCTAGTAACTTGAACTTTCTTGAAACTTTTTCCTTCTCCTTTAACCATTTAGATCTAAGCAGTAGATCTTCACCTTGAATTTTCTTGTCCATGGATCTTTATAACTAACATTCCTTGTCATCATGATCATCTAGCTCATCTTAGTTAATCATTAAATGCCGTTCGAATCCTTATTTAATATCTGTTCCTCTCTCAGTGGATAACTCTAAATTTTGGTTAACTTCACTCGATGCCTAAATGTTTCTTTTCTATTCGGTGCCTTCAGTTCCTTTTCCTTTACTGAGTGTCATTTCCTGCTCAATAGCCAAAAATCTTTTTCTTACTGACTTGACAAATCTTCATCACCATGCTTTACCAACTTGATATAATTATATGTTAGGAAAAAAAGATTATATCAACACAATCTAATCATTGTCCGATCTGTATCAGTTGCCTGTTTAAGTTCTTCAACTTCACAACATCTCATTTCTTCATCTTGTTAACTCATTCAACTTATATCATTACCAAATGATATGGTGACATAATATAAACTAGAAATCAATTTCTTGACATGAGTGACAAGACAATAACTGATCTAACCTTTCTATTATCATGTATTCCTCTAATCTTGGTTAGTCTTCATCATCATCACCATCAAATAATCAATTTTCAACATTACTATCAATTATGATAACAATTTCCCTCTTTGGCATTGATGACAAGACTAACAATCTTCAGTGCCCAATTGATGATGATACACTTCACTATCATTCCTATACTCCCTCTGAGTTTTTATTTCTCTTTGCTATTCATATTCACCCTCTATCATTAGTAGTCTTCTTTACTATCCCTTTTTGACAACTTCTTTTCTGATCTTCATTGTTCATCTTCCTTTGTAATATTCATCAATAGTGTTTTCCCTCTCTGATCTATTTATCATCAATCTCATTCATCTATTTCATCTCCCTCTTTGAAAATAATTCCAAAGACATAAAAACTCAAATCATTCCTCAAATTTATTGATCTCTCATTGCAGTCATACACTTATTTTCACAACTTTAAACTTCACCTAAAGAGTAAACACTAGCATTAACTCACAAAATAGACATTCTATTAAATACTTGAATTGATGCAACATGCATCATGCCTAAGTGAATATTGGATAGGGGAAGAACCCCTAAATTATCTTAGAGATAATCAAAAGAATCCTTTGGTAGTGGTTTGGTAAATATGTTAGCTATCTGTTCTTTTGAATTTACATACTCTAATATCACATGCTTATCTTGTACTTGTTCTCTTAAGTGGTGACACTTGATAGATATACACTTTATCTTTGAATGAACCACCAGATTCTTTGATATGTTAATAGCACTTGTATTATCACAATAAATTGTAGCTAGATTAATAATCTCTTCTTGCATACCTTCAAGTAATTGTTCGATCCATACAATGTTAGAACAATTTATAGTTGTAGCAACATACTTAGCTTCGATAGTAGATTGTGAAATACAACTTTATTTCTTGCTTAACCGTGTCACTAGTATTTCTCCTAAAAATAAAACTTCGCCACTAGTGCTCTTTTTATCATCAATATTTCCAACCCAGTCAGCATCAGTATACACCTTGAGATCAAAATCTCCTCCTTTTATGTATAACATACCAAAATCTTCAACCCCTTTTAGATACCTAAGTATCCTTTTCACTGCAGACATATGTGTCTCTTTTGGGTTTGTAGAAAACCTTGCCATAATACCTACTGAATGTGCAATATCTAGTTAGAAGTGGACAACATACTGTAGTTTACCAATCATGGATTGGTAAAGTATCTCATTCACTTTGTGTCATATTCCTTTGACAATTTACAACCAGTAGCCATTGGTGTTCCAACTGATTTTGATTCTTCCATATTGAAAATCTTTAGGATCTCCTTGATATACATAGATTATTTTTTGTAGATCCCATCCTTAACTTATTGAATTTGAAGTCCAATAAAAAATTTAATCTCTCCAATCATAGACATATCAAATTCCTTTCTCATTTCCTCAACAAATGATTTAAAGATTATCTCATTTCCACCAAATATAATGTCATTAACAAAATATCTCAGCAATCATAATCTTATCAGTACTATCACATTTCAAGTATAAATTATTGTTATCACTAGTCCTTTGAAAGCAATCTTGATTTAATAAGAGTGTAATCTTTCATACCATGCTTGAGGTGCTTGGTTCAATCTATAGAGTGCTTTGTGTAGCTTGTAGACCATATCCTTATTAGAATTTTGAGCAAATCCTCCAGGTTGTTCAATGTAGACCTCTTCTTCAAGAATTCTATTCAGAAATGTAGACGTAACATCCATTTGATAAACTTTAAATACTTTATAATCATCATATGCAAGTAATATCCTTACACCTAATCTAGCAATAGGGGCAAAAGTTTCAACATAGTCAATACCTTCTTTTTGTGCATACCCTTTGAAGACTAACCTTGCTTTATTTATGATCACATCTCCTTTCTCATTGAGTTTATTTATGAAAATACACTTTATTTCTATGACATTCTTATCCTTAGGTCCCGGTAACCAATGACCAAGTGTTGTTCTTTTCAATCTGATCATTTTCCTCTTTCATAGCATTCATCCAGTATTCATTTCCTAGTGCATCCTTCACTAATCTTGGCTCAAATTCAGAAATCAAACATGTGTTATCTTTCAACTTGCTTCTTGTCATGAATCATGCATACTTGTCTCCAATAATTCTGCTTGGTGAGTGATGTCTTCTCACATATTTTGCTAATATAGGCTCGGTACACTATTCATCAGTTATTTTCATCTCTCGGTGGAGACTCATCCTGCTCATCGGTTCCTTCTTGTTGCAGCTCAGTTGCTTCAATTGAATTACCTTCTTATACATAAACAAATAATTTATAATCCCCAGGTTCCTTTTTTCTATCCTCTTCATTCCTTTCTGTAAATTCATCAATCTTTACATTTTCACTTTCAACAATTTTATTAGTAGCCTTGATCAAACATTTATATGTTTTTCTCTTTGATGAATAACCAAGGAATATACCTTCATCTTTTTTAGAGTCAAAATTTCCATTTCTAGCATCTTTTAGTATATAACACCTACTTCCAAATATTTTAAAGTAACTTACATTTGGTGTGTGGCCAAACCAGAGTTCATAGGGTGTCTTTTTTGTTCCTTTCTTCAACTGTACTCGGTTAAGTATGTAGACAACAATGCTTATGGCTTATCTCCAGAATGTTTGTGCAACTTCTTTATCAATTAATAGTGTTCTAACATAGTCAACTATAGATTCTATTCCTTCTCTTAGCTATACCATTTTGTTGTGGAGTCCTTAGTGCAAATACTTGTCTTTTGATGCCATTTTCATTGCAGAAGACAATAAATTCATCAAAGATAAATTCACCTACTCTATCTGATCTCAAAACATTTCAGTTGTTTTCCTATTTCATTTTCAACTCTAGGCTTTTATACCACTTGAACATTTGGAATGCAACTCTTTTAGAAATATAACAAACATCATTCTTGAATAATCATCAACAAACAAAATGAAATAATGAATATACATAATAGCTTTGAACTCTCATTAGGACCACAAAGGTCAGTGTGTACTAATTCCAAAATACCATTGGTAAAGAAATATTTTCTTGAGAAACTTGAATTAGTCATCTTACCAATCTGACATTCTTTGCACATCACTTTATCAGGTTTTTCTTAGTTTTTGGTAGATCTCTGACTCTATTCATATTGCTTACTTTAATCATGTTATCAAATTTGCACAACATAGCCTCTTATGCCATAGCCATACATCTTCAACTTTATTAAATAAGAAACTCTTTTCAATAGTATCGAGAATAAATAAATTTCCTTTTGATTGTTCACCAGTTCCAATTTGATCTCCATCTGTACCATAAATCTTCACCTTTCTATTCTAAAATTCCTAGTCGGTGGCTAGTATTGTTCACCTGTGAAACACTTAATAGATTATAGTTTAGTCCTTCAAACCAATATGCATCATTATATTTCATCTTCTCATTCAATATAATTGATCCTTTCCCTTTCACAGGGCATGGAACATCATTGCCAAATCTGACAAATCCTCCATCATACTCTTCTAGGTTATCAAACTTATCAATGTCACCAGTAATATGATGTGAACATCCATTATCAATTATCCAAGGGTCAACTTTACTTACATGAGAAATAAGTGCTTTTTTGATCTTCATGCTTTTCTTCATCCAAGTTTTCCTTTACAACAACATAGACAACTTCATATCCTTCTTTAGTATCATCAGATTCATCATCAGTTACACCTTCCTCAACTAGGTAGAAAGAATTCTTACCTTTGTCCTTGTATTCTCTAAATATTCAGTGTCGGTTATATCTTTTGTCATTCTTATCATTCATGTCATTGTCAGGACATCTAGATGCAATATGACCAATCTTATTACAATTAAAACATTTCAAAGGTAATTTTCCTTTGTAATTTCCTTTACCTCTCGGTAGTCTTTTAACTAGCAATGCCTCGAACTCTTCTTGTTCTTTTTGTTCATTCAGAATACTATGATATTCATTTCCATATGAACTACTATGAATCTCTTTGTATTTTCTTGATGTTTCAATGCTTAGAGATGAATTGAATGCAGTTTCAATGTGATGAAGGGTGCTCCCCTTAATACCACAAACACATAACAAAAATAAAGAAACAACAACAATATGCAAGAATAGAAAATGGGCTTCTTATTATCTCCACAAATGTGGAATTACAAACTTTCAGAATTACAATATGCAAGCCACATGGGCATTCCCTTACAATATTTTGTAGGAAAAAGCCTTGAATCACTACCAGATCTACTACCTAGAATTGTCCCAAACTGCCTAAGACAACACTACAACCTTCCTTATATAGGCAATTTTCCACTGCCTGGGAAGGTTCCAAAATTTTAGCCAACAAGGCCGACCAAACTTAGAATTATTTTATTTTACAATTTATTACATCAAAGTCGGCTCGAAATAACTTTTGAAACCCAAACAAATTTTTTGAAGGAAAATCATTTTCCACCATTTCAGGTGACCCAACTTCCGAAGACCATAAGTCATCGCCAGTTGACCTGATTGACTATTATAACCCCTATCTGGAAAGGCCACAAAGCGCTCTATAGGCTTGACTCATGCAAGTGCCTATCACCCAAATTATCGACCTCATATAGGGCCTCTAAAGCCTTCAAACTAAGTTCAAAGTTTATGTACCCTATTTCCAATACCGAAAATCTTCAATATCTACAAAGCTATACTTGATTTGTCAATGAAACTTTACTGGTAGGCTGATATGACCA